>CM057461.1:169363623-170613623 GCA_030035585.1 Dugong dugon
GAAAGAGACCCTTTCAAATGGGGAAATAGGATAATTAAAGTGACCTTTATCAAATTTGGTCATTAATGTGTAGGGTGCTGTAATTTACCCTTGAAATTACAAGCAGAAGTAGTGGTCTAAAATCACTCTGTTTTCACCTCTTAGACATGCTCCAGTGACTGTGTGGTTGAGACTTCTGGAAATAATAAATTACCTGTAGAGAGAGGTCATTAGAATGCAGTTAGTGAAGCCTCTCTGCTTCTTGGTGTTGGGGAAGCATTCCTCAGAGAAGTGTTACCATCAACAGCCCTGTTTATGTATGTTCACATTGCCGGCCACTGACTTAATTAACTAGAAATTAAAGAAGTTTCTGCACCTTGCCAGGTATCCTCAAGTATGTTGAGTTATGCATTGTCATTAGTTTTACTATGACTTAGATTTTTAACAGAGAATGAGGAGATGTGCTATAATTTAGTTTCAAATGACGAATCATTACTAGCTACACACTCAATTGGTAATTTCAGTAGAAAAACATGTCTAAGGTACCTGCATCTACTTTATTTCTGTATTGTAAAGGTTGTCCTTCAGCTCATACAGAAAACCATGCTGCATGCATATTTGAGGCTCCCACTGGCTCTCTGTGGACTGGCTATAAGTCATCTCTTTCCAGCCCTCCTCACCAGGCCACTTTAGAATTGTATCAGGTGTAGCTCTCAAAATGATGAAGTTGTATCAAAATTGACTAACAGGAAAACCTAGTATTAGGCAGAATTATAGAAAATCAGACTATCAGAGCAGGAAGGGACCTGAGGAATGTTCTGCTCCAGCCCTTTGTTTTGAAGAAGGGCACTCATCTGGCTCCTAGTAGAACCTTCTATTGTCTTTTGGCTATTATTGGGATTAAATGAGTTAAGATCTTTATAGCCTTAAAACAGTAGCTGGTTCATAGTAAGCGGTCAATAAATGTGCATTATCATTCGCTATCATTATTCCTAGTAGAGCCCACATGAGAACCTAGGTGCCCTAACAGTCCAAGGGCTCTTTAACTGGTTGCGGTCGAGTTGATTCCGACTCATGGTGACCCCATGAGTGTCAAAATAGAGCTGTGCGCCATAGAGTTTTCAATGGCTGATTTTTAGGAGATAGATCACTAGGCCTTTCGAGCCTCCTCTGGATGGAGTTAAACTACCAACCTTTTGTAGCAGTCAAGTGCATCATTAACATTTGCACCACCCAGGGACTCCCCAGTATTTCTCATACTGTACAGGGAGAAATGTGTTTTGGGAAGTTGACCAAAATAAACAGTGACAGCCACACTGCCTATTACTGAGCACTTACTCAGTGCTGAGTTCTGGGCCAAGCATTGCATATGTATGGTTCCATTTAATCCTCACAATGTCCTATGAGATTTATACTCTTATCATGTCCATTTGATACATGTAAAAGCTGAGTTGTGTAACTCGCCCATGGTCACACCACTAATAAGGGACTGGACCTGATTTTAAACCTTGATCTGTCTGACTTCAGTGTCTGTGTTCGTAACCATTATTCTATACCGGAGCTGGCAAATGACAGCCCACTGGCCAAATCTGGCCACACCTAGCTTTGTACAATCTGCAAGCTAAGAATGTTTTACATTTTCAAATGGTTGGAAAAAATCAAAAGAAGAATAATATTTCATGACACATACAATGATATGAAATTCAAATTCCAGTGTCCATAAATAAAGTTTTATTGGAATATAGCCATGCTCATTCATTTATGTACTGCTTTAGCACTACAAAGGCAGAGTTGAGTAGTTGGACAGAGACTATGTGGCCTGCAAAACCTAAAATATTTACCGTCTGGCTTTTCACAGAAAAAAATTTGCCATTGCCTATTCTATAGTGTTCTTCAGTGAATATGTTTTATGAGATTTCAATTATTTAGAGCATAACTGTGGGATATTTATAGGACCTGTTTTCTCCTGTTACCTGTCTTTTAGTTGGTTCTATATTAATTAACGTATCAATCAAATGATGAATAATGTGTATAAAAGGAGTTCATCATTAAATTATTACACATTGTGTCTTTTCAATAGACGGAGGAATGATTTGTTGCTAGGTAATATTTGAAACTCTTGATGATAATGTATTTACAGTCTACTGTGGACTGTAGCTATTTGTGTTGTACCTGCCCCCCCACATCTATTTGTTAAGCTGATTATTTAAACCTTCAAGTATAGAAATCACTCTATTTTTTTTCCTTTGTAGTGGTTTGCTGTCTTCTGATTATGTGGAGATTCACTATGAAAATGGAAAACCACAGTTCTCTAAGGTATGGTTAATAGTATATAGAAATTCTGTAGGATAAGTATACTTGATCAGAACTGTTCAATGTACTATGTTATTTTGATGTCTATCTCAATAAAGTCACTTGTCTTTGTATACAAGGGTATTATTTTAATGAGAAGAACTTTATTAGGATTTACAAATGTTTGAGATAACATAGAGAGTCTGTATATTCAGGCCGATAAAGAAATGTTTATACATACAATATCTTATACATACAATACAATACATACATACAATATCTTACATAAGTGAAATCTACAAAGATCTGTAAAGTTCCATATCAGATAGCAGCTTAAAATAGTAGATAAGGAAGAACCAGGCTCAGGTACATAGAATCTGAATTATAAGACTGAATGGGCTGTTAGAACAATTTTTAGTCCAAATGATGTACCCAAGTACACCCAAGGTCAGAGGACAAGCGGAGAAGGAAGCCTCTCTTAATTTTCATAATAACCCCATGGATATTATTATTCTTGTTCTACAAATGAAGACACTCAGGCATAGAGAGGGCAAATACGCCTGATCATGCCACCAAGCATAATATGAAGGTAATTGGGTACTTGAGCTCCTTCAGTTGGAAATTAACTTTTGTTCTCTTCAGGGAGGAGCAATAAGAGGAAGTGGGTTTAGATTAAAGCAAGAGAGAGATTATTTTGCAGGTAAGGAACACAGTGATTCCCACTAGTCAGGGGGAAAATTCCTGGCATGGCTACAGAGAGAGACTGTGATGTTTAGGAAGTCAAGAGTGCCGTTGAGCCTCAGCAGTGTCCCCGGATAACACAGGCGTGAGACAGGATACAGAGGGAAGCAAAGTGGTGAGACGTTATTTGATTTGTTTCCAGATTGCTAACTAGTGTCACATAAAAATGGCACCTTTCATGTGTGGGCTTGCTGAGTTGTGCAGCATAGAGAATGGAGATTTTCAGTCTGATAGCTTCTCAACGAATATTTATAGGTGGCCTTAATTGTAAATATTGCCCAGGGGCAAAGGCATTTCTCAGGATTCATAACTGTCCAATTAACAGTGGGCATATTTGTAATTTGATGTGTGTCCCAGCCTTTGAATTTTGTAGCACAGATTAAAAAACCTCTACATAGTTTTCTCAGTCTTCTGCCAGTTCTTGCCTGTGGCTGCATCTTGGGCTGTGTTGAATCTCCCTAAAAGCTAATGCTGTGGAAAGTGAGCAGAAATGCTAAATCAAGCACGGCAGCGGGGCTTCCTGGCATTTGTACAAACCACAGCTCCTGTCAGCTGTGCCAGCACTGGGAGCACTGCGGATGCTGAATCATGAGCCTGGACTGGAGAAGATTGCATGAGAACTTTTAGACTCAGCAGATGAGCCACCTTTGAAGGCTGCAGTAACCTGATCCAAACTTCTCACTAAAAAGTTCAGTCAGTTTTTTTTTTTTAGAAGCAGAATAACTAATTGGCCTACAGAGGTCATCTGAGGTCCCAAAAGGGAGGCTTTGTCATTAGTAAGACACTCCAAATCTTGTATCAATTGTAATTAAATTTTCAATAACGGTATTTCAACTCTGGCAAAAGAAGTCACCTGCAGTTGGGTTCACTGCAGTTGGTTTTTGTGTTCATTGCTTTTCTCTCATATATGATCCCTTTTCTCTAAACAGCTCAGATGCCCAAACTTACCAGCTTCCTGTGTAGTGAAAGAAGTAATAGTAACAGTCTGTTTTTTATGTGTCAACATTTATACACATACCGTGAAAAATAATCCTATCTTGTAATAGGATTTTTTAACCTAGCAATATAATAATCATTTCAGCATGCCTTTAAATAATTTTCTAAATATTTTTAAAAGCTGCATAATATGCTTTCCAGTTCATTTGCTGTAATTTGCTTAAAAATCCCATAGTAATAGACATTTATTTATTCTTGTTCATTCGTTCAGCAAATATTTCTTGAGCATGTACTGTGAGCTAGTCACTGTTTTAGGTGCTGAGGATACATCAGTGAACCCAGCAGATAAAAATCTCTGCCCTGTGGATCCACATTCTATTCTTGCCTTTCTTCTTTTCTTTATCACTATACCAAATCACTTTCCTACAATGTTCTTTGTACTTTTCTTGTCCAATCACCCTCTTGGCTCAGCTCAAGCTCACTTCCTTCCATGAAGGCTTGTTAGCAGCAGGCAGCAGGGATGGAGTGGGCCTTTGTGAGCATGGCGTCTGGCCTGGAGGTGGGATTGGGGCAGAGCAGAGAGGATTTGAAAAGTCAATGTCCTGAAGACCCTGTCCAATATTTGAGTAAGAGAGGGAGAGTGGGGACTGCTGTAACAAAGCAGAGTCTTGCTAAGATGTCTGTATTGGAGCAGGGAGTCTTTTCAGCCACAATGTCTTCCTGTCTTCCCCGCTCTGATTTTTTCCTCCACTCTCTTTTTTCTGTGTCTTTTCCTTCTTTCTCTTCCCTCTTCCTTTATTGATATTTTATTAATTTTCCCAGTCTATTTTTCTCCGTCTATTTTTCCTGTCTTCTGTTTCTGCCTCTCAGCTTGCCGTAATTGGATTTAAAAAGTCATGTTTGTGTGCCCTTTTTGACTCACAATGTTAGATTAAGTTGGTATTTCCCCCTCTTTTTCTAAATTAGAATTACTTTTTTACTTGTGTGTGCACAAGAATTTTGTCTATTCTTTGAGTTAATAGCTGTTTTTTTTTTTTTAAGTTGTTCATCACTGTGTAAATGATAAACAATTTAAGCAATACCAGGGAAAACAAAACTATTCACACTAAATCCACTTATTCTAGATGCAAGATTTTCAGTTTCAAGTTGAAATTTTTATTATCACTCAAGTTAATCGCACAAAATATTGACCTTTCTGGCAATATTCTAAATACATTATAGAACTTGGAAGAAGCATGAGATTAAAAAATGTCCTGTGGAATCAAGATAGCAGACATCACTGGCTCCTCTCAAAGCTATTTTAAAGTTGAATAGTGTAATTTAGATGAACTGTAAAAAATTTATATAGCATTGGAACAGTCAAACTGTCCTAGTACTTTATTAATTAAACTACTGCAAGACCTTTTTTCCCTCATGCCTCTTGAATTTAATGAAAGTAAATAATTAAACTGGTGTTAGGTTTTCAGATGCCCTGATTCTCAAAGGTGCTGTCTTCATTTCTTTATTCTGTAGTGTTTCATGCAGACATGTATGTCCAGTTACAGTTGTCTTTTCTATTTCTGTCTTGCTACCAGCCCACTGATTTTTAAAAATAATTTCACATGCCCTGCTAGTTGATAAGTTTGTTTATTTAAAACATGTGTATAGAATAATCATTTGAATATAGTGTCTTTCTTTATTATATTCAGAACCTGGAATACTATAATACACATATTTGTGAGCTTAGTCCTATGTAGTTTATTTTTAAATGTTTATCCATAGTTTCAATAGTTGATTGAAAATATCAATGCTTGGTCACCATGAATGTCCAGGTTTATGGAGCTGGTAAGAACTGGCTAATGGAACTTTACAGAAGCAGATGAGATAATTAAACAGCCACAAAAGTGGGGGCAACTTTAAAATAAATTAAATAATAGGCTCTATTATTTTTAAAATAATAGGTTCTATTTCCATCAAAGTTAGTAGAATCAAACAGTCCCTGTCATTAGATTAATACTACTAAGAAACCAAATCTCTACCTCTCAAGTTATCACCAGAGTCTCAAAGTTGTTATTCCCAGGCACTTCCGATTAGGAAGTGTTTTAAAAGATGCACATGGTGTCAATGTTTCTTTATTTGCAGGAGCATCCTGGTGGTTTCCGGTGAGATTCTGAGCTTGGTATTCTGTGAAGTAAAGTTGCCGGTATTTGAGCATGCTCTGGCTTGTGGGTTGTTCAGCTTTATGGAAATGGTGGTCTGAGACAGTTAGGGAGCATACTTACTAGGATTTTTAAGTTCCTTTTGATCAGCCAATAACTTTTACCTATCAGACACCCAGTTTTTGTTGAATTTAATTAACTGACTGACAGTTTTGAATTTGAAAAGGCTGATGTCCACAGGGATGCACATAGATTTGGGTCACGTGGCAAATTAGCCCCTTGTGGTTCTCCTTCCTGCTGTTTGCCTCATCACAGACCCGTGACCCACTCATAGGTGGTGAGTGCAGACACGCTGGCCAGCCCTCTTGAGCTATCTGAGGCTTAGTTGACTGGAGAATGAGAGACTGACTAGACAGCCTTAAGGGGTGGGATTTAGTTTGGCTTTTGCTATTGTTGGCAGAGCCTTTTAGCGCTTTGTGGCTGTCTCACTATCTGTACATGGAGATCGTAGTTAAGCTCAAGGATCTGCACGTTGAAAACAGCTAGATCCTTGGGTGTGATCACTCCATGTCATGGTTGATGAAGCCCTCTGCAAGTGAAACTACATCTGGCTGCCTCCTTTCTGCACTGGCCTGCTGTCATTATCTCTGTACCACAAAAGGGATTTTCTCTGTCTTGGGGGTTATTTTATATGAAATACCTCATGGTATTACTTCGTAGTGGTATTTACAAAATGCTACATAGGTCTGAAGAATTGCCAAATAGTATTTTTCTGGTAATAGTCTTTTGAAGACTTGGTATGAATTCAGTAATTAGAAACGTTGGAATTCCTCTAATATTCAATTACAACATACTGAGTTGTTTATAGTACTTAATGTAACTACACAATTTAGATATTAAAGCTTCCTTATGATAGTAAACATCAGGGGTACATGTTACCTCAAGTCTTATTTAAGGTCCAGAAAATCTGGTGATTTCACATTCAAATACACAGGTAACTCAAACAGTTGCCTGCAGATAACCTTCTGCCTTAGTTCAAACCTGAGAGAGTATCTTAGTTTCCTGTGGATGCCATAACAAAATAGCGCAAAGTGGGTGATCTTAAAGAACGGGAATCTATTTTCTCACAGTTCTGGAGGCTAGAAGTCCAAATACAGGGTGTCAACAGGACCATTCTCTCTCTTGGTCTGCTCTAGGGAAAATCCTTCCTTGTCTATTCCTGCTTCTTATAGCCCCAGGTGTTATTTGGTGTTCTTTGCCTTGTAGATGAATCCTCACATGGTGTCTTTGCCCTGTGTCTGGATTCCATCTCCAGGTCTGCTCTCTCCTTTTATAAGACACCACTTAGAAACCTGTATTTATTGAAGGGATTAGGACCCACCCTACCCTGGCGTCATGGATTGAATTGTGTGTCCCCCAAAATGTGTAGCAACTTGGCTAGGTCATGATTCTCAGTATTGTATGTTGTGTAATCTGATGTGATTTCCTTATGTGTCGTAAATTCTATCACTATGATGAGATTATATGTGATCTCCTTATGTGTTGTAAATTCTACCACTGTGATGAGGTTATACTGATGAGGTTGACAAGATTAGATAGTGTCTTAATGCAATCTCCTTTGAGATATAAAAGAGAGAAGTGAGCAGAGACACACAGAAACCTCATACCACCAAGAAAGCAGTGCTGGGAGAAGAGCGTGTCCTTTGGGCCTGAGGTTCCTGCGTGGAGATGCTCCCAGACCAAGGGAAGACTGATGCATCACAAGGACATTTCTCCAGAGTGGACAGAGAGAGAGAGAGCCTTTTCCTGGAGCTGATCCCCTGAATTTGGACTTGTAACCCACTGGACTGTGAAGAGAATAAATTTCTCTTGTTAAAGCCATCCACTTGTGGTATTTCTGTTAGAGCAGCACTAGATGACTGAGACACACCTGGTATGACCTCATTAACTGATAACAAAACAAAAACCCTATTTCCAAACAAGGTCACATTCACAGGTACAGGGGTTAGTAGTTTGACATAACTTTCTGAGGGACACAATTCAGTCCATAACAGAGAGCATCATCTTTCAGTTTTCAATGCAAGTGAAATAAATTTAGCTCTAATAAAGGACTTGGAAATATTTTATGGGGAAAAGAAGACAATTTTTTAGCAAAATCTGGAAAGTATCTGACAGGTTTTCTTGGAAAGGTCAAGTAAATATGACAGTGTTTGTTATACACTTAACTTCTAACAATCACTTCACTAAAGACAGCTTTTTGGTGTGATACAAAGTGCTAAATCACCAGCTTGACGGGATTTACAGTTACATATGGTTGTTTTTAGAATCATGTGAAGAGTCGGAAATTTAATTGCAGAATACTGACCTCAAATTGCTGAGATGTGTGATACCATTTGACCTTGTATATCCCACCAGTGAATATGCAAATAGAACTTGACATAGTATATACAAGTCAGTTTTTATATATGAGTTTGCTTTTTGAGAACTGTAAAGCAACTTTTTACAAAATATTAATGAGGTTATCACATCAAATTCAGACAACTAATATTGAGACTCTGTTGTAGTTACTAACAGGAAACAAATAAACTTAATTGATTGTGGGGGGTGGTCATTTAGTGTTGAGTAAACACCCTTCAGGCATCAGTCTGTTATACAGTATAATAAGTAGTGTTCAATATGACTGGAAATCATTGATGAAAGTCAAAGTATGTTCGGGATATTCTGTTTAAGAAGACAAATAGGAAGTGTCTGGTTAAACCATGTGGATTTAATGAGTGTATTTATCTCTATTCCCTCCTAATAACCCGCTTAAATACCAGTTAAGGAACAAAAACGGATATAAGCTCACAGGATGAAGAGAGACAACAGATGAAAGGTGCCAATAAAATTTCAGAAGATGGAAAGCAGATGGATGAGGGTAGCTGCCTTGGGCTTGAGCATTTCCTGCTCTGCTAAGTTCCATTGGAGGAATCCAAGAAGAAACAAGCCAATTCATGTCACTTTAACTTGGAAAGCCTAGGAATTGAAGGTACCTGGAAACAGAAATATTGGTTGAAAGACTTATGGAGAGTAGTTAAACCCCTGATCTACTCCCTATCTAATATAGCCAGGTGCCCATCCCTTCCCTATTCTGGTAAAACAGATCAGTTTATGGAGAGAAATAGAAAAGAGGGAATTATCAGAGAAACAATAAAAGATAGCTTCCCAGAACTGAAGTACATGAAGTTCTTTTTTTTTTTTTTTATTAAAAAGTGCCAAAGAGTACCCAGTCCAATGAGTCAACAAAAACTCCTACGAAGGCACATCATGGAATGTCATGAAAATGGGGACAACAGAATTTTCTAAGTCTTTTAGAAAGGAAATAACAACAACAAGAAGTGGATTTTATAGAAAATATCTGATGTTAGAATAACATCGTATCTTTCAACAGCAATATTAGAGGCTAGAAGACTGTGCACAATGCCTTTAAAAAGCTAAAAGTAAATAATTTCCAATCTAGAATTCTCTACCCACCAAATTATCAATCTAGTGTGTGGATTGAGAAAAGATACTTTCATACATCCATGTTCTCACCAGATTTATCTGTTATGAACACTTTTTCAAGAAAGTACCAGAGGACATATGCCTTGAAAAAGGGGAGGAGGAGACAATGAATGGGGAAGACATGGGATCTAGGATCCAATATAGAAAGGAGGCAAAGGGAGTTCTGAGTATGATGTTAGAGAGACGTCCTGAATGGCAGCTGTGCATCAGATCTAGAAGGCAGCAAGACTGGACTGAAGCAGGAGGTTGGAGGGAAACAAGAGGGGTGTCTCCAGGAACAAAGTGGATATGATAAATAACCTGATAAGTTTGAACATATTGAGAGGAGTTTTAGAGGACTCTCAGGTAATAAGCAGATGAAAATGGGGACAATAGAATAGGGGACAAGCCATGGTGTTTTCAGTCACCTCATATGCATGTGAAAGCTAGACAATGAATAAAGAATACTGAAGAAGAACTGACACTTTTGAATTTGGTGTTGAAGAAGAATATTGAACCATGGACTGCCAAAAGAATGAACAAATCTGTCTTGGAAGAAGTACAGCCAGAATGCTTCTTAGAAGCATGGATGGTGAGACTTTGTCTCACATACTTTGGACATATTATCAAGAGGGATCAGTCCCTGGAGAAGGACATCACTTCTTGGTAGAGGTTCAGTGAAAACGAGGAAGACCCTGAACGAGATGGATTGCCACAGTAGCTGTAACAGTGGGCTCAAGCATAACAACAATCATGAGGATGGTGCATGGACCAGGCAATGTTTCATTCTGTTGTACATAAGGTCTCTATGAGTCAGAACTGACCCGACAGCATCTAACAACAACAACAGGTAATAGGGAATATATAAGTGCTAAATACATGGAAAAGTAAGCAAAAAAGAAAATGGAGCAAGAATTTTCAAAAAAAAAATAGAGCAGAAGATAAAATGTAATTATAGTAGCACAGCTGTGAACAATATTTGCATAGTCATAATATACACTAAATACCGATTTATCCAAAAAATGTTGATATGTATTAGAATGTATTTGGGGCCAGAGAGGTTTTCAAGATTGCATATTAGGGAGATAATTTCTAAAACTGAATAAATCAACACATAGCAGTGTAAATATTTCGTTCTGAAATATATAGGTAAACACCAGAAGAAACAGTTAAGAGAATTAAAAATGATTGTCTCAGAGGTAGGGAGGGAGAGGGAAAGGAAATTGCTGTATTTTTTAAAAATAGGCCTCATGCTACTATTTGACTTTCAAATCTATGTTTTATATACTATTTCTATAACAACTAATTTCAAAAGCAGGAAAGCAAATAGTAAGGTTTTACATAATTTTCCATCAAAAATGATTATAAAAAACGATGTTGCGGGGGTCTCTGCTCAGTAAAGGATCTTATTCCATAATAATATCTGGGAAGTATCTACTTCCTTACATGCTTAAAAAATATATACAAGTTTTACCAGTTACATCACTGTCTTATTCCTTTAAAACCTTTTCTCCTTATTAAATTTAACACACACTTGCTCATTATAGAAAAGGTGAGTAATTGCGTAGTCCTCTTTGAGACTTCATCAACCAGTAGGAGTTCTTAGGACTGTTCATCCACAGTGCATATTCCCATCCTTGCATTTCTTTTTGCTTTACAGAAGCCTCCAAAGAGTGAATCATGTTGCATAAAACATAATTAACCAATTAAAACCACCTTCTTTTTGTAGGGTGGAGAGCACTGTTACTACCATGGAAGCATCAGAGGCATCAAGGACTCCAAGGCAGCTCTGTCGACCTGCAATGGACTTCAGTATGTGGAATCTCATTAGGTCCCTAAACCCTCCATGCTTGCTTTCATCCAGTCACCCTTTCCATTTTTTTCTTTCACAGATGTTTATTGAGTGACTCTTCTGTGCCAGTCCCATATTAGGGACTGGGTGTGCAGTGATGAAATGTTGTTGTTAGGTGTTGCTGAGTCGGTTCCGACTCGTAGTGACCCTATGTACAATAGAACAGAACACTGCCAGTCCTGCACCATCCTCACAATTGTTGCTATATTTGAGCCAGTTGTTGCAGCCACTGTGTCAATCCATCTTGTCAAGGGTGAAGAGGGAGGGCAAAGTCTCTGTCCTCTTAACACTTAAAGTTTGCAGGAGATTCAGAGATTACACAAGTGATTGTTGTTGTTAGGTGCCATCGTGTCAATTTTGAGTCATAGTGACGCCATGTGACAGAGTAGAACTGCCCCACAGGGTTTCCTAGGCTGTAATTTTATGGAAGCATATCTCCAAGTCTTCTTCCTGCAGAGCCACTGGGTGGGTTCAAACCGCCAACCTTCCGGTTAGCAGCCAAGTGCTTAACCGTTGTGCCGCCAGGGCTCCTTAAACAAATGATTACACAGATTAATATTTAATTACCATTTTGGTCGGTGCTGTGAAGGAGAAGGACAGGAGCTTATGGGGTGGCCAAACCTAGTCTAGGAAGGTTTCCTGGTGGTGTATTCCTGAGGATATACCACTCAGATTAGACCTGAGGATAAGTAGGAGTTAGCTAGGCAAGGGAGTCAGGGTCGAGACACTAAGAAGCTCATGCATCTTCTCTGAGGCAGAATCTGAAAAGGCTGTCCCTAGGCACTTTTTAGTCTGGAACACAGTAGTACTTCATGTCAAGATCTTGTTTTGACCATGTCATGGAAGAGGATCTTGAAAATCTTTTCACGTTTTATAAAAAATTCTGAATCTGTCAAAATTCAGTGTGATTTGTACCATACTGCTTGATGGAAATCCACAGCATACTTCTGTTTGCCCCTTCAGAACCTAATGGTTTTAGATTATCCTCATGTATGTACAACCTTTCTATGTTCTTATAGATGATATTGGGTTTGCATATCCGTGCTAGTCATACATTGTGCTGAAATAGTAACTTGAGATACTGGAACTGCATGTACAGTACTATCCCAGATCAGTCTTCTCACCTGTCCATTTAGTTAAAAAAAAAAGTATATCAGTTATAATATATCTGCTCTTGGTGTTCACGTTTTCACTTTTTGTAGCCTGAATGGCGTCTAGTAGGGTGTGGAGACCACAGTGGGGTTCCCTACATACAGATATGTGGATTTGATTTGGGCAGTATAGAGGTATTTGTTCTGACTATTTATTTTCAAAGCTACAGTAGTAAAGCTAACTTGCTGACTATTTCTTGCCATTTTCTGTACTTGCTAATTCTCCCTGGTGTGGTTTCTTGTATTATAGTGGCGTGTTTGAAGACAATACCTTTATGTATATGATAGAACCACTGGAGCTGCTTCATGATGAGGTAAGTCTGACCATGCCATCAGTATTCTTATGGTTCTGTACTCTGTCAGCATCCTTGCCTTTGAGTAGTAAAGAGAAAATAGTATATATTTTGAAGTGTGTTGTATGTATTGCCTTATCTCAAACTTAGAATGACACCATGAGTTTGGAAGCTTAAATTACTCATCCCAGGCCACATGCCAGTGAGAGATGATAAGAGGCATCAAACCTAGGTTTTCTGAAGCTAAGACCAGTGTTCTTTTAATCTGTGGAGAGAAAGGACGTTCGTTTTGTACCGACCAAATTCTTCTCCTAAAAAAAAAAATAACAACCAGTTGCCATGGAGTCCATTCTGACTCATGGCGACTAACTAGCTTTTATTCTTATTGTCTTCATTAGATAACTTTTGTGAGCCTTAGAATCTCCAGTGGAGAAACTTGTGGATTGAACTATGATTACATGGTATCTAGAGATAGAGAGGAAAATAAAGTTTTGAATCCTGTACTGGCCAGCCATCTATATAAGAAATCATATAGCAAATTTAAATTTTGATGTATATTCATCAAATAGTGTATTGAGGGCCTCCTACATGCTGGATATTTTTCTAGGTGCTAGGGAGACTGTGGTGAACAAAACAGATATAGAACCTGAATCTCACAGAGCTTAAAGTCTATAGGGGCAGATAGCAATAAACAAGAAGAGTAAGTAAATGTATATGGGAGGTTAAATAGTGATACATACTAAAGAGAAAAAATAAAGCCAAGAGGGTGGAGGGGAGAGTTAAGCTTTTATATTGACTGTCCAAGAAAGGCCACAAAGAGAAGTTAAGTTCTGAATAAAGACCCTAAGCAAATTAGGGAGCTGGAAGAACATTTTAGGAGAAGAGCAAATGCAAAGGCCCTGAGGGTTAGTCTGTCTAGTGTGTTCTAGGAACTCTGAAGAGCCTGACTGAGTTGGAGAGGAGTGAACAAGGGAGAGAATTTAGGAGATGAAGGCAGAGAAGTACAGGAGGGGGGTCAGATTAGTGAAAAGAACTGCCAATGTAAAACGAATATTTTGAGAGTGATGGAGTCAGAATGTTGCCATTTAAATGGGGAGCAGAAAACATTTTTTTGTCTTTAGCAATTTCAAATTTGGATAAAATACATTTTGAGACAGGTAATGATAGTCCTCTAGGCCACTGACAATAACAGTTGAACAGAGACATATTTGTTTTCTTGGTTGTGACAGTGAATGTGGGGGTAAATTCCAAATTTGAGGCAGAAAAGACGTTACATTTTAAATGGCTAGTGTTTGAATAAATCTGAACTGTTGTTCAGCTAGGAACTATTAAAAAAAAAAAAACAGATAATGAAGAAACCTCCATCTGGACCTTTTGATGAAGTAAAATATTATTTCCCCTTATGCCAGTGGTAGGTAGATAACCTGTGTACAACAAAATTACTTGACTCATTTAGCAAAAATCCTGATTTTGACTTCTGCCTTTGGTTAATGGCCCTGTTTTCCTTAAAAAACAAAAAAGGTAAAAAGAAAAGAAAACAAAAAACAAAACCCACCAAAACACAACTCTCTAAGCCTTAGTGTTTTTTAAATGTGAAAAATGAGATGATAAATTTTCAATGCATATCTCACGGGGCAGTTTTGTAGCTTTGTTGAACAAATAAATGTATGGCAGTTCTTGGCACGTACTTTGCACTCAGTAATGGTGGCTAATAGTAATAGTATAGGTAAGAATAGATCCCTAAAAGTGAAATTCCTAATTCATATTCCAAAAGGATATGGGTATTTTCAAGGTTATTGATAAATATTGCTATATTTTTCTCGGAAACTGTACTACCAGTTTATTCCCACCAGCAATGTATGAAAGCACTTTGTGCTTTGCAGCGATAATTAACTATGGATATCATAGTTGTTAACTCTTTGCTAAATCGAGGGACAACTTGGTATCTCATTGGTTTTCTTTTTATTTGCATTTTGAAGCAGTATTAGAATGTTCAGCAGTTTTTCATATTATCAGTGACCGATTGTGGTCCTTTCTTGTGAATTTCCTATTCATGGCTTTTAAGAAAGCTAAGGTTTAAGAGTAGCTAA
Source organism: Dugong dugon (assembly GCA_030035585.1). Lineage (NCBI taxonomy): Eukaryota > Metazoa > Chordata > Mammalia > Sirenia > Dugongidae > Dugong > Dugong dugon. The sequence goes on from CM057461.1 coordinate 169,378,618, forward strand.
TGAAACTATGATTATCATCTAAACTGGAGCAGTTAGAAGATAGTCTTTTACTTAAAATAAAAGTTTCACTAAGATATATACTTTTCTTGTTTTGTTAGATAATTATCATATGAATATTCTCATTTTAGGAAAGACCTTCGAGAAGGTTTTAATACTGTTCCATAAAAGCTTGCTCACATCTTGCTTTTTAATTTACTATAATTGTTTTGTTTCAGAAAAGCACAGGTCGACCACATATAATCCAGAAAACTTTGGCGGGGCAATATTCTAAGCAAAAGAAGAATCTCAGTAAGTTTTAGTTAAAACAGCCGTTGTAGGAGCTGTGACTTGGTAGAACTCAGTAGACATGCAGGCTTAATGGTCAGTGGAAGTGGTCCAAGACCTGGGGTGAGCAGTGTGGGTGGGCAGCAATGGAAAGACCAAAATATGAAGCCCAGGAGTAAAGCTCATTGAGAACCAGAGAGGTTTAGTGAGGTTCATCCTTAAATTTCGCTGGCAGTTTGCTGCTGTTTAGCCAACTTGTATTGTCTCCCTCTTATTCTCTGATTCTGAGGCATCTTAGATGCTAATATTGATAGAAGCTTCTTTCGGATTGTTTGAGTATGTGATATGATTTCTATATTTTAATGCAAAAACCCTTTAATAATTTATCCAAAAACTTATGCCATAATTTATTTTTAATTATAAAATGAGTTAAGCATAGTAGACTTGTCTTCAAATTTTCAGATAGTGAGTGTCTTGTGGTTGTAGGTCAAATACACATATGCTGATGAATTTGAACAGCTCATATGCTTTTCATGATGTATGGAAGAAAAGTACATGTTTCAGCTGTCTTTGTGACCATGAAACTGTGAAATATTTAATGATCAGTGGACTTTTCTCACCTAAAGTTATCTTGATTTTGAGGTGACATATATTATCAATGCCACTATTCTTTCATATCATATTCAAAAAACTTACTCTCACTGAAAAGCAGTCAAATATAAATTTTGGCATTTGCTTTCCTTTTGCACAGGTGTGGAAAGTAGTGACCGGTGGCCCTTTTTATCTCAATTGCAGTGGCTGAGAAGGAGAAGAAAGAGAGCAGTGAATGTGAGTGTAGCACTGAGCCATAGGGCGGGTTTAGTTTTTTCGGTTGAATTGTGGGCTTCTCATTACACAGTACCTGAGTGTGTCTAAAACAATTTAGATTTGGGGAACTTCCTCTTAAAAAACAAAAGCAACAAACAAACAAACAAAAAACCCTCTGATTATGATCTTTGAAACGAAAAAGTAAACTCATTGCCATTGAGTCAATTCCAGCTCATATTGACTATATAGGACAGAGTAAAACTGCCTCGTAAAGTTTTCAAGGTTGTAAATCTTTATGGAAGCAGGGTGCCACATCTTTCTCCTGTAGAGTGGCTGGTGAGTTTGAATCACTGACCTTTTAGTTAGAAGCCAAGCACTTAACAACTGCACCAGCAGAGCTCGCATGATCTCTTAGTTGAGTTTAAGCTGCACCTTATAGGCACACTACTTTTTTTTTCATCTCTCCCTAATAATTATTCAAACTGATTACAGTATTCTATGAACCCTGATGTCATATAAAGAACGTATAATTTTAGGTCCATTTTCAAAGTGTTTTCTTATAAAAATTGCAATTCTTTTTTTTTCTATTAAAAGTACAGAAGTTTTTTTGGGCTATATGGTTTATATAACATCGTATAAAATGTTCCTCCTAACAAAAAAGTGGAGGAAGGAGTTAGGTTTTGAGATGTTGAATAATTATGTTTATTTGTATTTCTTTCAAATTAATTCCATTATACCAAACTTTGAAGCTGAATGTGTTTTTCAGAATAGACTGAATCTATTTGACCATTAGTGATATGACAGTTACTAAATAAAAAATCATGAATTCATATAATCAACAACTGTTGTATACCTCACATGTATTGATAAATGTATAGGGGCTTTGTAAGTGAAATTATGTTCCTAGTCTTTTTCATAATAGATAAGAAAGTTGTAATGATGGAGACTGTTTAGTAATTATATAGTGAATGCTATGTCACGGAGAATTAATTCCATAGCTTATAGATTACATGGTAATTTACTGGATAACTTAATGAGTAATTATAGTGGAAATTGCACATTTTAGACGATGTTTTGCTGGATGTATTTTCTGTGGAAAATTAGACCACCAGCCATTGAAAACTTAGTTCCAGTATAACTCATCCTTGATTTTATGAGCCTGTCTTGGTATTATGGTGATTTTGGTTATCTTTTTTTTCTTTTTTTAACTTAGAGATTTCTTTTTTTTTTAACCTTTGAAGATGCAGTTGATAATAAGTTTTATATAGGTAATAATAAGCTTACATAGTAGTAATAAGGTATGTATATGTTATATATAAATCTATAATAAGTTTTATATATATAATATATAAGTTACACAGTATATATATACATGCATATATAACTATATACAGCTATATGTATGAATGTGTGTGTGTGTGTGTGTATATATATAGCTATATGTATGAATGTAGGCCAGTCTTTCACTACTATGCACCTCTATCCAATATAAACTGATCAATGACCATGTAGGTACAAAACAAAGAGCCACCGTTATCAATTTTCCAACTTAAAAAAAAAAAAGCCCAAATAAGGGCTAAAAACTTAGCCCTTACTCTTAAAAGACTATCTAGTAGTAATTAAAATTTAGAAGTGCCAGAATATAATAATTGTTTGTTCCTTTGAGAAGTTTGTGGTTAAGATTTGATATATTATTATTATTATTTAAATCCAGCAAATTACAGTTTTGTTTGACTACATTGATACCTATTTCAGATGAACCTGTAGGTAATTATAATTTATGCTGTTCTTATTAAATGAGTTTTAAGTATATTATCTTTGTAGTTTTAAGTAGGTAGGAGTTTCTTAAATCACATCTTAATGCCAAAGAAATTGAGGTTTATTTATTTTAACAAAATTATACTGTACATTTTCCCCTAGAATATTTTTATACATAAAATCGAGATGGGCTGTTGCCTGTCTTGATGTTTACTTAACCATACTGATCATTAAATCTCATTAATATCATTGAATCTCACCAAAGTAACCATAAAGTGTAGGTAAACACTCAAATTTCATCCAGATTGGAGTGTTTACCTACACTTTATGGTTACTTTCTTTGATTCCTCTGGGCACCTCTTTGATCAGGTCATAAGTAGATGCTTCGCATCCTGACTTTGTTTCTTCCAGAATGTTTATCAAGTAGGCAGCAGAGAGTTCTTCTGAGATTCGAAGTCAATCTGCAATTTAATAATAAGCATCAGAAATTTTTTTATATCAACCACTATTCTGACCATATATTTTCTGTTTACCACAGCCATCTCGTGGTGTGTTTGAAGAAATGAAATACTTGGAACTTATGATTGTTAATGATCACAAAACGGTAAGAATATAGTGATCTTCAGACCCAACAGCTTACTTAAGAACAAATTTCACTTTATATTTAATCATTATTTGCTAACTTGTTAAAGCCAATAGATATAGATTCTTTTTTTTTTTTTTATTAAATGCCTTTATTTATTTTATGGTGTTTGGAAACACTAGATGTTGTATAGAATTTTCACAAATTGAAACTTTCTCTCTATTTAATAATGGCTATAATTAATGGATTTAACTATTTGTTTGGCATCTTTCCCTTGTCTTCATTTAAAATTCTTAATCTGTCTTCATCTATGTATTAGGTCGTTGCTTTCTAATTTTATCCCGCATCTTTGTTCTGCCAATATCTCATTTTTTCTTACTAATTATTATAATTTGTAGTGAATATAATTACAAGAGAGAAACATATATAATAAAGCTATGCCCAAAGAGAATGTCTTCAAATCGGTGATTTATCTTCTTTAAAAGTTAGAAAGATGAATACCTTGTGTTACTTCTGTTAAAGTACAAAAACCAAACCCGTTGCCACTGAGTTGATTCCAACTCATAGTGACCCTATAGGACAGAGTAGAACTGCCCCATAGGGTTTCCAAGGAACTGCTGGTGGATTTGAACTACCAACCTTTCGGTTAACAGCCCTAGCTCTTGATCACTGTACCACTAAGGCTCCATTAAAGCACAGTGTGATTGAATATGTCATTTCAGTCACACTCAAAAGACAACAATCATTGCCCTTCATTGGTAACTCTCTTAAACATACTCCACTTAACCATTTCCCTTACTGTCTTGGCTGAAGCCCAGGATGTACTGAAGAGTCTTGGTCAGTAGGCTATTCTCTGCTATGTTCAATACTAGTGGTATGTTGGTTAATGTTTAACATTCCAGCTCTCTGAAAAAAGCCCTGATTTACAGTGTCTGCTGTTACCTACAGTGTGAATACTCCCACCATGACTAATTTCAGCCTATCAAAGTGAGGTCACTGAATGTGGACTTGGGAAAAGATGCACACAATTGGCTCTGTGAGCTGGTGGGAAAAGACGCACACAGTTGGCTCTGTGAGCTGGTGGGAGCCAGCCCCAGCACTCCACTGCCACACTCCCCAAACAATTTAAAACAGTTATAATTTTTGTCATAGTTATATAATTTAATTAAAAATTGTTACTGTAGTTAGCTGTCATCAGGATGGCCCCCAACTCATGGTGAACCCGTGCACGATAGGATTGGACTGTTGTGATCCATAGGGTTTTTTTGGCTGATTTTCAGAAGTAGATCGACAGGCCTTTCTTCCTAGCCTGTCTTTGTCTGGAAGCTCTGCTGAAACCTGTTCAGCATTACAGCAACACCAAAGCTTCCACTCACAGACAGATGGTGGCTCCACATGAGGTCCACTGGCTGGGAATTGAACTCAGGTCTCTTGCAAGGAAGGCTAGCATTCTACCACTGAACCACCATTGCCCTAAACTAAAAATTATGCAAACTAAAACAAAAAGTAGTTGTTTTTATGAAAACTAAGTTGTATTTATAGAAAGACTTTATAAAGATGAGAATCTTTAAAAAATGCTTAAAGTATGAGTGAGAAACTTGTAAAAGATTGGAACAAAAATTTAGATTGCTTTGCAAGTATCCTTGAGTCCTCTTTCCCCTTTAAAGAAACCAAAATTAGATTAGTAGACCAAACATTAAGGTTGTGTTTTAGGCAAGAAGACGATGTGAAATTCTAGTCAGCAGACCCTTCAAACTGTACATTAAAAAAAAGATGATTTGATAGATATTTAAAATTTTACTTGAGTCTCTATTTAATGAATATTTTCCATTAATTGCCAAGTGCCAGTTCAGTTATGCACAATATAAAGCTATTCAACAGAATAACTCTTTATTGTATATGTAGATTTGTTTTCTGTATCAATAGCCTTTAAATATTGCTTGAGATATGTTAGTATCAAGGAGCAGAATTTATCAGAATTATATACAATTTAGAAGAAGTCTTCCTTGGTGGATAGGAAAACCAAAAGTGGAGGCAGCCATTTTAGATAACGAAGGCTAAAATATGAGTTTCGAAGGGTATCAATTTGATTGAAACGCCAAGGTAATTTTTCTTCTGAATTATTTATGTTCATTGGGACATTGAGATTTTTTCCAACCACTTCTCAATCCTTAGCATTGTGCTGTGTTGTGAAATTACGGCTTTACAGCCTAACTTTTCCATTATGCAAATACTTTTGAAGTAGTGGAAAAAATATATCCGATATGCACAGTGCCTTTGAATTTACAAAGTGTATTCACATATAACTGGTAATCAATAGAATCAGTTCTTAAACACATGACTTGCAATTCCCAATCTCTTGTCCACCATATGCTATATTAGGAAGATAACATAAAGCTATTAATGACAGAACAGATCTCAGTTACTGTAAAAAATAGAAAATGATAATTTTTTAAACATCATATACTTTGAATGTATCTTTTAATCCTTATAAAGGGTAAATATTTAAATAATCTTGTTGTTATTTATGAATAATAAAACAGCACTCCTCTCAAAATGTTGTTCTCATATATGAAAAATTTCTATGGCTTATACCATAGTTTGTGATAAAGCTACCTTATAGAGTCTATCAAAGAAGACAAATTTTTAATGGAAAATCTTGGTAATTCATTTTATTGTTATCGAACTGAATTAGAACTCAGCATGATATGTTCATTTGTCTTTGAAATCAGAAAAAAAGAACTGTAGTTTGTACTGATAAATTCGGAGGGAATACATGTTAAGAAATTAAAAAGAAAGAAAGCCTTTATTGTTGAAAGGTAAAAATGCCTAAAGTCTAAAGAAGTGAACTAAGAAAATTTCTACTGTTTGAAGAAATAGTGCATCTGGGCTAATAGAACCAAAACTATTTTCCTTTTGCTTTAACATCAAGTTAAATCCTAACCCAAACCAAACCCAGTGCTGCTGAGTCGATTCTGACTCATAGCGACCCTACAGGACAGAGTAGGACTAACCCATAGTTTCCAGGGAGCGGCTGGTGGATTTGAACTGCCGACCTTTTGGTTAGCAGCCAAACTGTTAACCACTGCACCACTAGGGCTCTGATTAAATCCTCCTAGTCCTATAATACATGTTCCATTTTGTAAGAATTTTTTTTTCTTTATTGTGAACAATCCTTTTTTAAGGTATGCTTTATATAAGATAAAGATCACTTTTGAAGTTGAGTGCCACAAGAAGCAGTAAATCAGAACATGGCTCAAAGTACCTAAATTTACACAATGGAATACTACGCGATGATCAAGAACAACGATGAAGCTGTGAAACATCTTAGAACATGGAGGAATTTGGAGGGCATTATGCTGAGTGAATTTAGTCAGTCACAGAAAGACAAATACTGTGTAAGACCACTATTATCAGAACTCAAGAAAAGGTTTAAACACAGAAGAAAACATTCTTTGATGGTTACCAGGGTGGGGAGGGAAGGGGAAGTTATTCACTAACTAGATAGTAGACAAGAATTATCTTAGGTGAAGGGAAGGACAGCAGACACTACAGGGGAAGTCAGTACAACTGGACTAAACCAAAGCTAAGAAGTTTCCTGAGTACAGTCAAACACTTTGAGGAACAGAGTAGCAGGGGTGGGGTCTGGGGACCATGCTTTCAGGGCACATCTAGGTCAATTGGCGTAACAAAGTTTATTAAGAAAATGTTCTGCATCCTACTTTGGTGAGTGGCATCTGGGGTCTTAAAAGCTAGCGAGTGGCCATCTAAGATGCATCAGTTGGTCCCAACCACCTGGAGTAAAGGAGTATGAAGAACACCAAAGACACAAGGAAAGTATTAGCCCAAGAGACAGAAAGGGCCACATAAACCAGAGACTTCATTAGCCTGAGAGCAGAAGAACAAGATGGTGTCCGGCTACCACCAATGACCACCCTGACAGGGAACACAACAGAAAGTCGTTGATGGAGCAGGAGAAAGGCGGGGTGCAGAACTCAAATTGTAGTAGAAAGACTAGACTTAATGATCTGACTGAGACTGGAGGAACCCCATAAAACATGGTCCCCGGAGTCTCTGTCGACGCAGAACTGGAACAATTCCCGAGGCCAACTCTTCAGACAAAGATTAGATTGGACTGTGGGACATAAAATAGTACTCATGAAGAGTGTGCTTCTTAGCTCAAGTAGATACATGAGACTAAATGAGAGGCTTCTGTCCGGAGGTGAGATGAGAAGGCGGAGAGGGTTAGGAGCTGGTTGAATGGACACGGGAAATCAGGGGTGGAAAGGAGGAGTGTATTGTCACAGTATAGGGAGAGCAATTAAGGTCACATAACAATGTTTGGATAAATTTTTGTAGGAGAGACTAACTTGAAATGTAAACTTTCACTTAAACTACAACAATAAAAAAATAAAAAAAAAAAAGAATTGTTAACTGAACATCTTTACCTCCTATCTCAACTCAGAGTAGGGTTTGCATTCTAGCTGTGTGAGATTAGGTAACTTATTTGTCCTTTCTGGACTTCAAATTCCACATTTGTAAAACGGGGATGATAAAACTCACCTCACAGAGTTGTTGTGAGGACTGAATATTTGTTGTAGGAAAAGCACCTATGCATTTCCTAATAACTCCTAGGTGTATAATTAGATGAAGCTTTAAGTTACCAAATCTAGTGGTCACTTGACTGTCCTTATCTAACTTGGTCTCTCAGCAGTATTGGACAGAGTTGATCACTCTCTCCGTCTTGAGATACCTCTTTCATCTCTTGGCTTCTGTGATACAACTCTCCCACCCAAGTGCCCTCTAAAATTACTCTAGAATTGCTGTGTGTCCCATGGCTTGGTTCAGGGCTCTTTTCTTTCCATACTTATTAAGTGATCACTTCCACTCGCAAGTCTTTAAACTTTATCATAAGTTTTATCATAACTTTAAATTTACTACTCCCTACATTATATCTCTAGCCTTCTGAGTTCCAAACTCAAATATCCAGCTGCTTGCTTGACATCCCTACATCACTATTGAATAGGCATCTAATACTTAACATTTCTAAATCAGAACTCTTAATTCTTCAGTTCTAAATTTCTCTTCCCCGTCCTTTCTCATCATTTTGAACGGTACCAACATCCTTCTAGGCTACTTAAGTTCAAAACCTGACAGTCATCTTTTATTCCTCTTTCCTTACCTTCTACATCCAGTAGATCAGCAAGTCCCGGGAGCTCTATCTTTGTAATGTATCTTGAATCCATCCACTTCTCTCTGCCATTGCCCAGCCCCCATCGTCTTTTACCTGGACTAGTGCAGTAGTTTCCCAACAGGTCTCCTTTTGACCTGTAATTTGCTCATCACACAGCAAACAGTGATCTTTCTAAAATGAAAATCAGAGACTCGGAAATTACAAATAAGAAATAAATGAAGGACCCCTCACATTTTGACTGACTTTAAAAGGACCTTTTTATTGTTTTTAATTTGTACTTTATGCTTGCCATGATTGTTACACTATGGTTAATATAGTCATAGTGCTAACAAGCATGTGAACATTTTTAAACTTAAAAAGAAGTCTCTAAAATCAGACAAATTAATGTTCAGAAGCAAAATAAAATTCACTTTCATAGGTATGTAACACCACTGCATTAGATAGCAGCTGATATCTTCCTTTTCTTTTTGTGTCTGTGTGCTTCATAATGTCAGGACTTTTTGCTTTTAATTTTAAAGGTATCTTCACATTTTTCAGCTTGTGGAATTTTGGTAGGCAATCTAAAACACCAGGCGATTTACAGCAACTTCCTTATGCTATATTTTAAAAACTGTAAAATGCCTGAAAATTTTAGATCAATGTGCTGCTTTATGGCTCAGTTATATACACACATTGAAATTTAGTATTAACTGCAGTTGTGGTCAGGTAGTGATTCAGTGGTAGCAGTGATGTGAACAATAATAGAAATATTATACCAATTGTTATGAATTAATGAATGCTAATAATAGCGTTCTGTAGTACATAGGGTCACTATGAGTCGGAACCGACTCAACGGCGCCTAACAACGACAACACAATAATAGCACAATATTAATTTATTGCACATTTATCTTGTATTGTCAATGTGCTCAGTGTTTTAAAAAATAAAATATGTGTAAATATTAAACATATACTGTATTTTTATGTAAATAATGCATGCCTTCTATGTTTGTTTGCCAGTCGTGGTATCCTCCCCCGGCGAGCTATTTTCATAAGCACCGCTACGCCAATTTTTTTTACATCCTGCTGTAAAAAAATTAGCATATTATGCTTATGAAATTACCTCACGCAGGGAGTGTGCAGTTGGCAAACAAACGTAGAAGGTGCGCACTATTTGTGTAAAAATACAGTCTTTGTTTAAAAAACATAGTCACGGGTAAAGCAAGAATGAAATGAAGCGGTCTGATAAATTGATAGGATGAAAGTGAACAAAGGAGGAAAAGGAATACCATGGCTTTCCAATGGGTAAATGTTTTGAATATTCATACCTGATACATTAGTTTAGTGATTATAGTTGAAGACAGTTTTCAAAGGCTTGTGGCACCAATCTGGATCGGTATTTTTGAGTATGTGTTTCCGTTTCCTTTCAGAGTTGTAAAAAATAATGATAGCTTCATCCACCAGTAGAGGGCATGATCCTCCTATGGCTGACTCAAGTTTTCACGTGTCCTCTTAAAGACACTGAGCAAAGTACTGCATGCTAAAAAAAAGCCCCCCAAATATTGTAATTACTCTGTTAATTTACTTTTATTTATTTTCTTAAATAATCATAAAAAAACAAAGTATCAGCATGTTTGCTCAGTCCTCTTTGTTCTGATTGATTGGGCAAAGCAAAGGGCTTCATTTGGAGCAAGTGTTCCTCTGGCAGAATATACCAAATGTACTACAAATGTATTCTGTATCACAGGCAGTATGTGAAGTGCTGCCTAAGCATTTTCTTGATCTGAGTTTAAAATAAAGAAGAATAAAGAAGGTGTCTGGTTGGGACTAAATTTCTTGTTCTAGGACCTTTACAAGCTGGGAAAGCTTATTTCAACGAAAACAAAAAGATTGCATTTGTAGACATTAAGACTGCGTTAAGCGCTTTTCAGGTATAGAGCTTCTTACACAGATTTCTACAGGCCCTGTTCGTTACCCAGATTATCGCGGGTATTTTCCATAGTCAGAGTTTTGTGTCCGAACAGAGAAGCAAAATAAGAACACAATCTTATTCCAACATGGCACAAACTAAATTTCTTTATTTTTAATCCCCATTTCTCCTTTTGCAATGAGATTGCTGCTTTTACAGAATTTTGGAAATTACCATTAAATTATGTTTTGGCAGTGACTCATGTATCTTTTTTTGCTTGTTTGTTGTTTAGTATAAGAAGTATCGCTCTTCTCATGCCCATACTAACAACTTTGCTAAGTCTGTGGTCAACCTTGTGGATTCTGTAAGTATCCTGGTTTTCTCAAACTTATTTTTACCAAAATGGAATGTTTTACATCTCTATTTGCTTGCTTGTTACTTTGGTTATTTTCTTGGGCAAAAGAAGAAATAAAATCCCTAAGCTCCTCTGACTAAAAATTATAGATGGTCTGCTTCATAAAGAATAGTGCTACCAACCTGTCAAAGGCAGAAAACTTTCGCCACTGGAAAAAACAAGGCAGTCCCATGGAGTTCCAGCTCTCACAGGTTTTGCTGTATTTAAAAAACTGGTGGTAACACTTCCAGCATCTTACCAACATGCACCTCAGACTACTTTCTGTAAATTGTTCCTGGGAGCAATTTGCCTTTGTATGTGGAAATATACCTGGCTTTAATACATACACATATACATATATATATGTATATATACAAACAAACAAAAAACAACTGTATCTATGTTTTCTGTAACAAATCAGAATCTGTCTTGGCACTAAACTACATCATGGACCAAAATGTGTCATACTAATGATGAGCATTTAGCAGTTTGAGACTGAAATTCAATATAACACTGTGTTCTAGATCAGTCAGTCAAACAGTTTGCCTACTGTATTTGTAATAAGCAATTTTTTCTGGTCTTTTCAAACGAAAAAAGTAAATCTTTCATCTCCGTTTGCACGTATTTGAAATTTTGTCTGTGGTGTTTAACTGGCATGGATTAATGGAGTAGGAATTTAAGGTTAATTCATAAAATAACTTCCACTTAATCTATTACCTTTTATTTTATTGAGATGTGTAATTAACTGAAAAAAAGATTCTTCTTGGGAGTATGTTGTCATAACATATAAAGAGATTTCCCTTTATTTAAACTAAATTACTGTTCTATGTTGATTTGCATGTTTATAGATTTGTTACGACAGTGCTTGTTGCATCCTATTTGGTATACTGCGCAAATAAACTTTCCATTAAAAAAAAATCGACAAGCAAGCAAACAAATGAACAATATAGTCAGAAAAAAAAAAAAAGAATAGTACTACCAGAGTTCTAAAGGGCTGTTGAGTCATTCTCAGAATCCCAAACATGCATTAGCGTTGTATCTACCTGATGTCTAGATCTGATTGTCACCAGAGTGTATGCAGGACAAAAACATTGTAGAAAATTAGCTACCAAAAAGAGCATAAATTACACTTGGGAAACGAGCCTTGTTAATAATAACCAGTTGAATTTATTGTCCTAAATAATACATGTTAGCAGAGAAGGAATGATAGATTAAAGGGAAGTATGCTTGGAGGATACAGGTAATAGAAAAAAGATGTTTAAAGGAAAAAAATTTTATTTCCTAGTGTTCCCATTAGTAGAATGTTTCAGACTTTGTTTCTAGGTGACAGAATTAAGTGTAGTTCCAAAATAAAACTAATTTGAAGCAGATATATCTCTTAAAAAGGCTTCTAACTCCTCGAGTCTATAATATTGATGTATCTCCCCATCATTTTATATGTTGCAGAGAATAATGGTTAAGATTTTCTGTATTTTCCTTGCTTTAAGTAGGAACTCCATAGATATGAATGTTATGCATTATGTTTCAAGAAATAATTCATATTAAATAGTTAGAAATTAAACATAACATACTTGTTTATGTATTTTAAAGTGTTATTTTGTTCAACTAAATAATTTTTACATGATTTTTACTGTATGTTCTCTCCTAACTGGAAAAAACACTTTTTATTATAAATTACAATCATCTATATGATGTTTATTTTCTCTGAAGAGCTGCCTTCTAAACAGTCCAAAAACCTCCAATCATAGAAATACTCAGATAATATCTGGTAGGCAGAGCTGAGCATAAATACAATATGGATGGATGGGCATAGAGTAATTTATTAAGTTGTGATTGAACCTCTGAGAGCCAGTTTAGGTTTGGTTTATTTATTTTCTTTCATATAATAAATTTCATTAATTTCTTCAAATTTTTTTGTCAGTCTTCTCAAAAGAAAACTATAAATGAATAAAAAGAATATTAGACGCATTTTTTTTCCCATGCAAAAGCTGTTTACTTGTAGCATGTCTGTGTTAATCATTTTGGCATGATTGAACAGAATTACATCTTGCAGAGTGTAATTTTTATTTTCGATTACTATATGAGGTGCTAATTTTTAAGACATTGCATTTAACTTGCTCTTTGCTGTGAAGCCATTTTAGCTTCAGACTGATTTAGGCATGGTGCTAGTCTCGTTCTTCAGTGTCTTAAAAGATCATCCATTGTTTTCTTAGTCTGAAAATAGAACAAAATGACAATATTCATTGAAGTTGCTTACTTATGCGAATTATGTAGCTATGTGGCCAAAACTAGAGAAGGCGAGCAAAAGATTGCAATTTAATGGTGTGGATGCTTTTACCCTGTGATGAGGGTCAGATAGGCGATGGATATCTACTGTTCCCTCTTTTGGCCTCAGATCTGTGATTTTCTCCCAGTATTATTTTACTTTTACTTTTCATATAACGCAGCCTCCACAGGCAAGCAAGCCATATTGCTTGATGCTTGTATGAAGAGTTAGTGAGCCATTCCAATCCTGCAGTAAAAGCTAATGGTATTACACTTACTCAGAGTTAATGTATCAGGCGCCAACCTGGTACCTTCCTATGAGGTTTGGAAGCATGATTTTACTACATCTTGTTTTCCGTTTATGCTCTGACTTTAGAATCTACCCCCTAGTGAGGTGCCATGGCACTAGATGTGCTGATTTGGGATTGAAATTACTTTGTGGGGGGGTAGGTGACACGAGGCCAAATCTCCTTTGATATTTATCTACTTATGCATGCTCTTGGAAAAGAGAAAGAAGATTCTCTTTGATGAGCTACTTGTTGATGACCCCATGTTCTCCTCTCACCTCCCCTTTCCTGTCCTTCCACTGACTGACTCACTGATCATGCATGTTTGACCCAGTGTTTTCCTCCTGCACCTGTCCTGTTGTATACCCTCAGATTTACAAGGAGCAGCTCAATACCAGGGTTGTCTTAGTGGCGGTAGAGACCTGGACTGAGAAGGATCACATTGACATCACCACCAACCCTGTGCAGATGCTCCATGAGTTCTCCAAGTACCGACAGCGCATCAAGCAGCATGCTGATGCTGTGCACCTCATCTCGTATGTATCTGTTTAAGTTTTATTGTGGCCTTTAGTTTGGCATTTACCTTTATCTCTTTATGGTATCGGTTAAGTTACATATCGGAAAACAATGATTTGAACAAGATTGACGTTATTCTTCTCTCTGTTATAGAAGAAACATGGAGGTAGAATGTCTGGTGCTGGTATGGTGGTTCCATAGTCATAAGCTTTGCCTTCAGAGCACATACCTTCCATCCTCACAGTCAACTCATGACTCAAGATGGCTGCTGGCACTCCAGCAATTACGTCTTCACAGGCAGCAGAAATGACAGGCAGGGAGGAGGATAAAAGGGCACTCCTTCCTGCTGAGTCAGCTTCCTTAAAGCAGCTTTCCTGAAGGATGTGCACAACAATTACACAGACAAATTATCGGCTAGATCTTAGTTACATGGCCACATGTAGCTGCAAGAGTGTCTAGGGAATGTCTTTTTAGATGGACCAGTGAAAAAAGTTGAGATTCTATCACTAAGGAAAAAGGGTACCATATTTTCCTTTTGATCTAAGCCGTTCCTTTCCCAGTCATGGTTCTGTCTTAGAATCAAGCCAGCCAGAGTCATCCTTCCTTCCATCTTAACTTTACTCTTTTCTTTCTCTTCTCTCAGTCTTTAATTGGAAACTTACAATAATCAGCAATATTATACTGCTGGACATTGCTAGAAAAAGGGCAAGGTCTGTCTTCTGTTTATCTTTGTGTGCTCAATTTTTGGCCTCATGTGTGGGGCTTAGCGGATGCTCAGTTAACGTTTGCTCACTGAAATTATTCTGACAACATAAATCAAAAGGTATTTAAAATTTTCAATTTTTTGAAGGAGGATGGATTTGGCATGTTAATTGTAGGAGGGTAGACTTACCCCATGTTTTGGGAGAGTTTATATGATGTTACTACATTGGTTTCCTAATAGCACTTTTTTTTTTCTTAAGGCGTGTGACATTTCACTATAAGAGAAGCAGTCTGAGTTACTTTGGAGGTGTCTGTTCTCGCACAAGAGGAGTTGGTGTGAATGAGGTAAACTTTATCAATTTTCTTAAAGTAGAGCTTTATCTTTGCATCTGATTTCTTCCTCCCCTATGACCTAGTTTACTGCCCTTCTCATACTTGCTCAGAGTAATACTGATTTCGAGAACATAGCATGGGTGGTTTATATTAGCAAATAGAACCTGAAGTGGTCTTTGGTGTTAGAAAAAAGGTATAATTTCAATCCATAATGCTACTTTTTCATATTTACCAGGCAAATGGAAGCCATAGATTGGTCCAGAGATTTTTAGGCCTCTATAGATAGGGCGTTAAGTTTTTATAAGTTTTTTAATTGTTCCCTTATAACTTTTTTTTTTCAGTTATGATGCTCTTCTGTCCTTGTTAGGTTTGACTCATTTAAACCAAAGAGTCTATAAGTATATCCAATTAGTATCTTTCTTTTCTCCCTGTGTAATTTTTATCCTCTACCCTTCTATCTGTGAATCAACTGAAACAAATATTTCCTTAATTTCATGTTTGGTTTTTCAGTACCTTCATTTTTATTAAAGGAAATTTTTTATAACAGTTGTCAACAGGAGCCAAAAAGCCTAACCACTGACTCTAAACGCTGGTCAATACCAGGTTATCGCAATGGCCATCATTCAGTGGGGACCTATCTTGATATATTTGTAGTAAGTTGAGTTTATTCTTGGCTTAGTATGAGTTGAATTGGGGCATAGCCTTTTGTGACTAGTATTTTATGTTTCCATGTGAGAGCATCAAGTTCTGAGAGATGCCACATAGTAAGAGGGGCCTTCAGCTTCTTGGGCCCAGTTGCAAGAAAGAAGTGATAAAGAGTATATTCCATTTTTAGATGCTGTGAGGCCCTACTTAGGGAACTGAGATGATACGTGGTAACAATTAAGAAATAATAACTAGCTTTGTGCACTCTCTCAAATGTTTCCCACACACTTCCAACTCTGAAAAACAGTATGGTCTTCCAATGGCAGTGGCACAAGTATTATCGCAGAGCCTGGCTCAAAACCTTGGAATCCAATGGGAACCTTCTAGCAGAAAGCCAAGTATGTACATTGACCTTCTTACTTTCATGTGCCATTCTGTCTGTATAATGCATGTCCAGTCAATAAATAAATATTTTTCATTCCTAAGTTATTATAGTTTAATTGTAGTGTATCTCCTTCCTCTAACCAAAAAAAAAAAAAAAAAAGATTATAAAATGAGCAACTTAAAGTAATTCTTAATCTGTTTGGGTTCTAGGAATTTCCCTTTCAAAGTCCATAAAATAGGAGGCGTGATTCACATCCACTTTCTCAGGGTATGAGTCAGCTCTTTCTCACACTGCAGAGTGCTGGGATTAGGGGTGCTGAATACTGACCTACACACCCCTCTTGGTTTTAACCAATTGAGTGCAGATGCAGGATGCCCGCTGAGGCTCCATCATAAGTTTAATAGGGGTACAGTTGGATTGGGGAAGTGGCTTAGGTCTCTGGTCAAGAGGGGATTCCTTCTCTACCCACCTCAAATTAAAATTAGCCATCTAGTTCCATCGGAAAAGCTAGAGAGGCTTTCCTACAGGAAGACCCCACCCCTAGGGAGAGGTGGAAGAGGGAGTACAAACGGGGCTGTAGATATCACCCAGTAGAAAAATAAAGCAAATATTTGCTTTCCCAAGAAAACACATAGTACACATTAAAGGGATATTTAAGACTCAGCTGGTATAAACCATTGCCATGGAGTCAACTGCAACTCATAGCGACCATATGGGACACAATAGAACTGCCCATATGATTTCCAAGGCTGTAATCCGTATGGAAGCAGATTGCCCAAGTTTTCTTCTGCGGAGTGGTTGGTGGGTTCAGACACTGACCTTTCAGTTAGCAGCCAAGCTCTTAACCACTGTGCCACCAGGGCTCCTTAAAATCAGAAACGAGGATAACTGGGTTTATGAACTTTTTTGAAAATCATAGATCTGGGAGGGAGCCAGTGCTGAGGTCAGCTGAGAGAGGTTTCTGAATTGGATGATGGGAAATATGGTTCATTACTAATGTCTGGCATAGTTCCTTCCTTTCTAAAATGTTTTATTCCTTTACGAACTCTTTGTTTAGGTAGGTGTTTCATTAGTTCTTGAATTTCTTTAAGTAAATTTATTTGGAAATTTTTCTTTAAAAATATCTTTATCTGTGATAGAAAAGAGAATAGGAAAAAATAAAGGAAGAGAAGATATCACAATATCAATATTTCAGTCTCTGGTATTTAAGTCAGGCTCACAACTGTAGTTTAATTCAAATAATTACTTGCATTTTTAGATTGCTGGCTTTTACTAGACCATTTAGCTCAGTACTCCTCAAGTCTCTGACCAGTCATTGCTTCGACTCTAGCAAATTGAATTCCCTTCTTTAACGTCTGTTGTGCTCTGTTACACAGTGGTGTCCCTAGGGGAGTGCAGGGAATGCACACTGCACGGGGTGACACTGTCAGAGGGGGTGGCACCCAAATGACTGTGTATAAAGTTTTTGTGCAGTGTTTCAGCAGAAATTTATTATTTTTTATAACAACAAAAACAGTTTTTGTAAGCTCAGTTTACATGTATCAATATACCTACAAGGCTAAAACCCTATGCCGATATACTTTTTGAACCTTCTAATGCCCTCTGGTCAGAGCTGTCGTTACTACCCAATTGCAATGATGCTTTGAATTACCTGGTTTTGTTTGCACGCTCTACAAACGCGCTATTGTTTTGGTTGCTGCCAGTGTTTTTACAGTCGCTGATTTTGTCACATTTTCTGGGGTATTTTTAGCTACCATACTGTGGTAATTAGTATTTGTGAACCTATATCAATAAATTTTTTTGAGAATGAAGTAGTGATTAAAGGAAAAGAAGGGGTTATATAGAGGAATTATGATTTCTGAGTAACATTACTAGAGAATACATTACTAAGAATTCTGCATGGTCTTCTACTGGAGGAGGTCCGTGGCTGGGGGGTGTGACACAATGAGTTACCACACTGGGTGACACCAACCCTACTGACGCTACTGCTCGGTTAGAAGGACTTCAGTGATGATTCATCGCACTAGTGCAACAGAGCTTACAGTTCACGGAGTGCAGGCGCACCCTTGTGTGAAACCCAGAACCACTGTGGGAGATAGAGAGATGTTATTACCATTTTAGAGATGGAAACACTGAGACCCAAGAAATGCTAAGGTACTTGCCTATGGGACTCTTATATGGTAAAACTTGAACAAGAATTTAGGCTTTCTGACTTCTAGACGAGGTACTTTTCACTAGACATTGAAACTAGGAACTTAATTGAGTTGTCTGAGTTACAAAAGTAGAGGCACAGTTTTATTTTTTTGCAAGCTGTTTTCTTAGAAAGTGATGTATAATTCAGGAAAAGATATATAGATTTTAAAGAAACAAACTTTGTTCTGTGGGACTTCACCTTCTGGACCTATTTGACATGGAATTGGTGATAAAGAATTATTTCAAGAGCTGTAATGCAAGTTGAAGATGTGACGGTTGTTTCTTTTTTCTTCTGTTGCTTTTATTGTTTCATAACTAGAATGTGACTGCACAGAATCCTGGGGTGGCTGCATCATGGAGGAAACGGGGTAAATTTTCATTGTGCATGAATTTGATACATGCCTTTCACTAAAATTGCTGCATATAATTAGATACACAGTCTCTCAGGTAATGGTATTTCAGGCTAAGAACTTAGTATAAATTCAATAATTAATTATCTGATATTTTAGAGAACTGAAAAGGCTAATTCACTTTATATTTTAATCTCTTATTTAAGGTAGATGATAGAAGTAAAATGTGTTCTCTCCTTCTGCTTCTTATTAACCCTTGAAGGAAGCATATTATTAAATGCTTCTAAGTTTAGTAGAGACATTAATTTTTTAGTACACTTAGAATAATAGCAGGGCGTCTACCTGAAGGAGTCTGTGAAAATCAATTTAATCATCAATTTACATTTTAAGAAATTCATAAATAGATATGTTTACAGTAATAAAATTATATCATTCTGCTTACATAATCAATAAAGCTTTTTTTACTAAGACATGTTTATTGTATCTAAATAAGGTAGTCTTCTATTGGTGGACATTTTAAAATTCCCTCAACTGTCTACTCTCTTATTTTGTGGCTACTTTGGGAACTGGAGCAACTGCCCCAGAGCTGCCATTGTCTCCCTGAAACAAAGCCTGGAAACATTGCCCACTTTCCCAGAGACCCCTGCCCCATGGGGGCCACTGCCTCAAGGTGTCTTAGCTAGAGTCCACTCCTTGTAGATGGGAGCAGTTTCCTCACTCAAGTGGCTCTCCTACATCCTTTGCCTATGCAAGACACCTGCCCACCTGCACCCCCCCCCCCCCCCCACCGGGCCGCTTCTGGTCTCACTCCTTTTCCTACGAATACCCGTTGTCCAAAGTCCTAACCTACTTGTGTAAACAGAGTCCCTTACTTATTCTTGCACCAGCTCTCACAGGATCTCAGCTCAAGGGGAGAAGAGGAATGTGAGCACAAGGTTTTGGAGAGGGGGTCAGCTGCTGTCCCTGCAACTTCAGAACCTGTATTTCAGGGAAATACAATTTAAACTTGAAACATAGTCCCCTTAACCTTGTACCACAGTTTAGTAATATTATGGCTTAAACAGACTTTTTTGAGGACTGCTATGGTAAAGGTAACGTCATTTATGACATTGGTTGCATAGGGAGATGCCTTCTGTGTTCTACACCCCCAATTTCTGAATGAACTTTTGGACTGACTACCAATAGGATGTAATAAAACTACTTAAAGTTAGCACGTATTTTCTCAAGTATACATGTATATGTAGGTCTTATAAGAGATCACTATCAACAGTGGCAGATTCTGTCTGCCTTCATAAACCACCCTCATACAAAAGGATGCATAAAACTATTGGATTATATCCTAGAATAAGTGGCCTGTCTCTTTCTTATAAAGTACTATTACAGATATGCCCAAGGAATCAGTATGTCTGATTCAGCTTAACTTTGATCATGTGTATAATATTCCCCTGTGTACTGACCCAGAGAAAGTAATTTTATTAATTGAATCACAAAATCACTGTTTCTTTTGTATTTGTGCTAAATTGTGAATTTCACCAACTAGACTTTGAAAATGAGAATAAGAAGGAGCTATCATTCATGGGTAAAACAACAAACAAACCCATTGCCACTGAGTTGATTCTGATTCATGGTGACCCTATAGGACAGAGCAGAACTGCCCCATAGGGTTTCCAAGGAGCGACTAGTGGATTCGAACTGCCAACTTTTTGGTTGGCAGCCAAGCTCTTAACCACTGTGCCACCAGGGCTCCATGGATGCACACCTTAATTGTATTTTTTAGTATATATATGTGTGTGTATATATATATGTGTATCTACATATATATGAAAATATATATCACCCACACATATACTAAAAGCATTATATACACACACACACATACACACGTATAACACATCTCGTTAGGGCTTCCTTGTTTACCTGAATTGCATTGCTGATGCCTGCATTATATAGTCTTTAATAAGTTGACCCTCATTACTCCCTCCTCCACTGTAAAATCTAATAGGTCATGAGCTCTTTTTAATTAGGGCAGAGGCATGAAAGTGGTTGCCTTTACAGAGACATAGTGAATAAAAATTACTGCATTTTAAAACATGGTCTAGATTAAGAGGTTTTTGTGATCAGTTTTTCATATACTGTGTCAAGCCAGGTGCACAAAACAGCTTGACTGACGAGGTTATAACCTATACCCCAAGTCTGTGATTTTCTTTGCATTTCTGTTTTTACAAAGCTCTACCACATACATTTATTTGGCAATTTGAACATAAATCCTTTGTAGTAATTTGTATAGCTTCATCGGGATTCAGAGTGAACATTTTGTACTAGTTCAAGGGTTTTAATTTTCTGATAACTGCCTTGGGTAAATTATTTATGTAATTTCTTTCCTCAGGGTATCCCATTCCCGAAAGTTCTCAAAGTGCAGCATTTTGGAGTATAAAGACTTTCTGCAGAGAGGTGGGGGAGCCTGTCTGTTCAACAGACCAACAAAGGTTAGTAGCTTAGAAAGTATATTTGTGTCTCCAGTGTTTTACAGTAGACAGTGCCAAATATCAGATTCTCGGCTTGGAAAGCAGGTTTCTTGCCAATCGGCTTAATATTTATTTGTAAAAGGCTTTATCGTGTTACAGAGTAAGTCGAGTTTGAACGAATGACAAACCTTAGTTTGAATGTGTTTGAATGTTCTGAATCTTTGATTTTTTAGTGCTAGCCAAACCCCTCAAACCCTTCCCCATCCAAACAAACAAATAAGCATTTAATTAAGATAGCTTTGAAAATTTCACGTTAGGGTTTTACACCATGTCTACGTGATAGTTTCCATGTCCCCTTAACGTTCTCTCGAGGGGACTAACTACTAATTTCTTGGATTTTTTTTGGTTGTTGTTGTTGTTTGTTTGTTTGTTTTAGTTTAAGAATGGTCTGTTCTTACAGGCAGGAATCGTTACTGGTATCAGCTACCCAAGAAATGACCCAAAATATTTTCAGATGCCACAAAGGCATGATGCATTTATATTATGTAGTCTCTTTACCAGGGGAGTTCCACGTTGTCAATTGGCATTTCATCAACATTACTATACTAGTCCCCCAATTTCTGTCCACAGTTCTGCAATTCAAGAAGCTCTGAAAATTGGAAGTATTTTTCATAAGTTTACAGGAAACACTTTTGGCAGTAAAACTTCTCCTGAACTTGAAAATGTTTATTCATCCCTCATAGTATGAAAATTCACAAGTCTACTGCAGAAAGATGAATGTATTTTATTATAGAAACATTCATGTGTTTGGTGTAGCCTCATGGTAAATGCATTGTACTTTTCTAAATCCAGCAAAACCAGCATTCTGAAACTTACCAGATGTAAATTTTGGGGATAAGTGGCTGCAGACCTATGATATTATGTTTGGAAATGAAGTTATTCAACAGGCAAAAAGACAGGATAGTATAGAAGTTCTGACATTGCATATGCAAATATCATGTTTCTTTTTAAAACATGACTTTGTAAATCAAATATAATTCATGGCTTTATAAAATGGTTGATAGTCTGCAAATTGAGAGGCCAGTAAAATTGTTAGCATGTAAAAAAATTAGTGATTAATGTGGATAACTGACAGAATAATTATTTCTACACCCATAATTAAGTGATACTACTGTAGTTAGGAGATGGTAGGTTGATACCTAACATCTGTATAAAATCTCAGCAAGGGTGCAGAAAAAGAAGCAGAAATTTTAAAGTCAGCCTGCATGATTAAACGGGTCTGCCTGCCTTTCATGGCGTTGATCTCAATGCAGCAGAATCCTGAAAGCTTCATAGTGTTTAAAATCGTCGAAATAAGTAATAATGAACTAATGTGAGCTGCTGGCATTTTTGAATTGCAGTGCGCATGGCTAATTTTACCTACCGTGCAGCTCACCAGCTAATTATAAGCATTATGCCTGAGGAAACAGCACTGAGTTGTTTGGAGAGGTTAAGGTTTCTAGTGTGTGTATAGGATCCATCATTAGATTTCTGAAGCTGCTGGTAAGTAGGAAGAAAATTATTCCAATAATCTGGAAACTAAATAAAATAACTAT
Source organism: Dugong dugon (assembly GCA_030035585.1). Taxonomy (NCBI): domain Eukaryota; kingdom Metazoa; phylum Chordata; class Mammalia; order Sirenia; family Dugongidae; genus Dugong; species Dugong dugon. The sequence goes on from CM057461.1 coordinate 169,401,241, forward strand.
ACATCTCTAATTTGAAAAATTAGTAAATATGGACTTATTTTTTCTACTTAAACTACATATTACAGTGATTTAAAAACCTATGAATTCTAGTGGCATAGTTTATATGTATATATCAAAGAACTTATTTTTTGCAAGGTTTTTAGTCACTGTATATATGTATGTATGTGTTATGTATTATTCCTACAGTATCTATGTGCATGTTTTCTGTGCTTTGGGAACCTTCCCAACTGCCATGTTTTCCATTTGATTTAAGACAGTTATCCACCTCAAAATGGAGGAAGAGTTGTCCTAAGAATGAAACTTAGCATTGGTTACATATGAGGCTTGGTAGAACGCACTAGTCCTATTCCAGTTTGTTCCCCCCCGCCCCAACTCTTTTCCATTTTCTGCCTGCTGATCAGAATACCATCCATAGAGGTTTGGACGGTTGATTTAACTCACTGAACTCTCCCAGAGAAGATCCTACCGAAGTAATTTGGAAATCTTTCTTGCTTCCTATGATAATTTTTCCTTCCTGAAAGTGGAAGGAGAACCAGGTCTTTCTTAGGCAGACTTGGTGGAAGGCAACCCTCCCTTGAGATGTGTACTGCTGCTGGGGAAGGAATCTCTTTCTCCCTCTCCTGTTTGTGACTTGGAGCATTTGGGTTGGGATGTGCTATTCCAGTTTTTGTTTAGGTGTGGTGGTTTCCTAGGTAATGGGAAATAGGAATGGTTCTCATGAACAATCAACTGCCTCAACAATCGGTCTGTAATACAGTTTACTGGGCAAGCAAGTTCATTGCACCTGTATGATGGCTTATTCAAGAAATTTGACTCTTCCATTGGTCCATGAGTGACTGAGAGATTTCTGTACATCCAAGCATATATCTGCACATTTACTTAATATGCTTCAGACAGTGCATATTTCTATTCCGTGAGAATGATGGGCATGGATTACCAGCCACAAATTTAAGTTTGTTTGCCTTTACTTGGTTGTATATATCACATTTGGCTGGGACTACAGCATATTTATCTTTTTAATAATTTTGATGTCTTCTCAGCTGCCTTGAGACGAGTCAGCAAATTAGATCTCTGTGAGTCTTATTAGCAATACATTTTAGCTCCATTAGCAAATATGAAAAGTGATCTATTTCTCTTGACAGCTTATCTCCATGAAAAGTAACTCTAATACTAGAGGTAGTCTCTGGAGCCTACTGCCAGAGAATTTCCCAAGAGATATTACCCCATTTCAAATACGTTTTTAAGAAGTTTTTAGAAGTGTTATTAATAAATGAACAGCGTTTCCCAAACAGATACCATTTATAAGATGCCATGACAACAGATCACATAAGAATAGCCTATGGTAGCTGATTATAGGACCACGTCTGTGGCTGGGGTGGTGTATTGATTTTCTGTGATCAATGAAAACGTTTCTCCTTTCCCTCCCTAATTTCTTTCAGCTGTTTGAGCCCACTGAGTGTGGAAATGGCTATGTAGAACCCGGGGAGGAATGTGATTGTGGCTTCCATGTGGTAGGTATAAGAGGCTTCTTCTACCTTAAGTATAGCTCTTACCCAGAACAAACAAGAATCGCGATAGTGAGAGGCCCCCATGGTATCATTCACTGTGGTTTTACTGCCTTTCTGATCTCTCTCATTATTGCTTAATCCTAGCTCAGACACATTAGAATTAGTCACTTAGGGCCTCGTCTGAAAAAACCTAATGGATCCTTCTAATCAAATTCCCTACATCTTAAAATTTTTGTAGCTCATAGTCATCTCAGACAAGTTTTACCAAATCATGAAACGTTCTTGACATGTTGTGTATTATTTTTCTTTATAAAACTAGATTGAGTAGTAAGAATTTAGTAAAGTAGAACTAATCAGGGGTGGGATGTCTGCTAAGAAAGAAGCCTAGTCTTTGTTAGGGAAGCCCTTTCATAGAAGATCATACTTTGCTGAGAAATATTACAGAAAAGACTTATCATTATTTAAATGATTGATTCTTTCCTAAAATATTTGCTTACTGTTGTAATATAAGTCTCCTTATTTAAATTATGCATAAGTCATGTGTGGAGAGAATGTTGGCTGACCAACAGGAAAGATTCCTTGTTTACTCACGTGAAGTGTTTTCTTTAGGAATGCTATGGATTGTGCTGTAAGAAATGCTCCCTCTCCAATGGGGCCCACTGCAGTGACGGGCCCTGCTGTAACAATACCTCATGTCTTGTAAGTTCCTTGACGCACTTCCATCTTTCTTTCACTTGCCTGATTAGCCAAACGTCTCAATGCATAAACAATTGTGTAGTGTGTCACAAACTTGTTGGTTGACAGTGTGGTACCAGCCTGGCAATTTTGTAGAATCAGTAAGTCCACCCAAATTCTGTGTCACAACATTTGCTTTTACCGTTACTTACTATTAACCATCCTGTACCCTTATCCCCCAATGACTCCTTAAGAAAATATACCTATAGATCACTTCTGAAATAAACATTGAGTTGCCCTGCTGACACCGATGAAGACCAAATTAAATTGTTGAATAGGAGAGGGACAATTCCTGTTGTGGTCTTTTTTATAATGTGACCTACTCCCAAAACTTTTAAGATTTACCCTAATATTTTAGACCCTGAGCATAAAAACTGTTGTTGTTGTGTGCTGTCTAGTCAATTCTGACTCATAGCAACCCTATAGCACAGAGTAGAACTGCCCCATAGGGTTTCCTAGGCTGTAAATCTTTACAGGAGCAGATCGCCAGGTCTTTTCTCTCATTGAGAGGCTGGTGGATTTGAACCAGCAACATTTCAGTTAGCAGCAGAGTGCTTAACCATTGCACCACCAGGGCTCCTTGCACATAAAAACTAGTGCTCATATTTAGCTTTTTAAGTTCCCCATAAAAGCAGGGTTTCTAGATAAGGAAGTAATATATATGTACGTTTATATGTGTATATATACAGTTTAGAATCCTAGGTGATGCAAACATTTAGTGCTCGACTGCAAGCCTAAAGATTGGTGGTTCAAACCCATTCAGTGGTACCATGGAAAAAAGGCCGGGCAATCTGCTTTCACTAAGATTACAGCCAAGAAAACCCTAAGGAACAGTTCACTCTGTAACACATGGGGTTGCCATAAGTCAGAATTGACTCGACAGCAACTAAGAGCAACTGGTACACAGTTTATATGTATGCAGACACACAGAGTTACCTCCATCTACAGAGGCCTCCAGTTAATTTTTAAAAAGTCATCTTTTTAAGCCTCTATTTTCTTATCTATAAAACATCTAGTATTTCTTATAACCATAAAATTACATGATTTTATTATTTTCTTCAATACCAAAAGGTGTTATGCATTATGGTATTCTGGAAGAGTTTAGCTTAGGTTGTACTTGCCTTATGTATCCTACCAAATTATAAACTGCTTGAGGGTAATGGGCTGTTTCCTCATCTTTTATGTACCTGCTACCCAGACAAACAAAATGCCTTGTACACGGTGGGCATTCATTGATATGACTTGGGTAATTCATATGATTTCATTAAAATTTGATTTTGGATATTTAGCAGAGGCAAGATTAATATCCATGATACTGTGCAAATTAGTAAAGGTTGGATGTGAATGTCAATCTTTAGAGAGATCTTAAATATTTGTATTATGATATTTTATTTTTTTTTGTAAGCCAAACCAGTGTTTCTTCTTTACATAATTGCCTGTGTTTTTTTGAAAAATAATATTCTGAGACAGTTTTGAAGTCTGAACATTTAATGCCTTGATTGATGATTCATATTTAGTACAGAGGGTGACATCTGGGCCTGTTCATATTCTGCAACTATCTTGCTAACTCATAAAAAGAATTTGGTGATGATTGTGGGAGAATATGAGGATTATATTGGCGAATATAAGAATGCTAACTGCTTGGAATATCAGTACTAGCCCCTAACTAATGACTTTTGATTTGCAGTTTCAACCACGAGGGTACGAATGTCGGGATGCTGTGAATGGGTGTGATATTACCGAATATTGTACCGGAGACTCTGGCCAGGTATGGCAAACTGGGAGTTAGGTAATGCATTTTACTTGTAAATACACATTCTAAAGCTTTCAATATATATTACATCTATGAATATGCTTTGTTTCCTTTTGTTTTTCATTTTGTTTTGCTTTGTCTTCTAGTAATTTCTAGCTTTCATCATGCTTTTATTTTTGGAAAGTTTATTTATTTTTTATTTTGGACGTAAATCTCTTTTTCCAAATTTTCCCTTCATAGTTAGCTCTTGTTATTTGATTTATATACAATGAACTCTTTTTTTCTTTCCTGGTCCCCATGTCTAAAACAGTGTGTTCGTGCTGATGAAGCACTAATGTACTGTCTTCAAAAAATTTTAAGCCACAAACTCCTTTCTTTAAACAAAATTTTGAATGGAAATTCAATGTAGAAAACAGGAAAGAAGCAGCACTGTTCTGGTTGAAGCGGTATTGGGAGCAGAAGTCCACCTTCCTCAGACTTTCTGCCACCACCTTCTCCCCACGTACACAGCCCTGGCTTCAGAGGCCTCTATGCTTTGGTTTTGTATTATAACGTAAGCAATGTTTTCTTCCAGCATCATTTCTTTACATAATTTTTATGTTTTTTAATTATATAATATTATTTTAAGTCTTTGTCACTCAGATAAATACTTAAAAACATTTGTTGAGGGCCTACTATCGTTAACCACTACAGGTAGTCCCCGACTTACAATAAGGTTCTGTTCTGATGACTGCTGTAAGTCGTTTCTGATGTAAGTCGAGTATCTTTTTTTTTTTTAGTTTTCATTATTATTGCTTTTTATTATTGGCAACTTTATAAATCCTATCTTTATTTGTCTTTGGGATTAGAAACACTACATATAAACTTACAGATATATTTTAACACATACATACATACATAAAAAAATACAAAATTAACGATGAAGAAGAGTTGGACAACGTTGGCATTTTGTCAGTTGTAGTAACTCCACCTGTGGAAAGTTCTGGATCGTCCGGATTATTCCTGGGAATGGGGATAGTGTTTCTAGTTAGAAAATTAGTGAGAATTGCCTGTATGGTCCTTTTCTTTTTTTCTTCATAAATTTCGAAGTAACATTTCACTGCTTCTCTAATCTGCCTACTAACTTTAGCAAAGCAATCAGCATTTGGGTCCATGTTTTCAAGCAACTGAAGCCCCTGATTTAGTTTAGAAAAAACTTCAACTAATCCTTTGACTGTAAATCATAACATTGAACATCTGCAAGTAAACATCTGAGGATGATAACATCAGCAAATTATGCGCTGCAACATTGTATATAGTACATATTACTAATGATAAGACGTACAAAAAACAGACTGCCCTAAGTGTGGTTTGTTGTAACTTGAATACGTCTAAGTCCAGGATTACCTGTACTATGAACGCTGGGATATAGTAGTGAACAAGATAGGCAAGTCCTTGGTCTCACGGAGCTTACATTCTGCTGGGTATAAACAAAAATAGCAGATTGTGGTAAGTGCTAAACATAAAATAGGGCTGTATGAAAAGAGTGTAGGTGGGGCCTTTAGGTACATCCTCCCAGAGATGTAGCATTTAAGCAGAGACACAAATGAGAAGGAGCCAGTCAGAAAATAGAGAGTGCAGAGGCTTGGCTTATTCAAGAAATAGAATGAAAGCAAGGTTAGCTGGAAACGACTCGAGGAAGGCAGAAAGCAGGGCAGGAGGGACTTGTAGGCCATGGTAAGAATTTTGGATATTATCCTTCTTGTATTTTCATTCTAACATTACTCGAAAGCATTTCCCCATATGATTACAGTCTTTATAAATATCCTTTCTATGATTGCGTGAGAGTCTATCATGTGGATATATCAATTTGACTTCTATACCCAGTGGTGAATTTTTAGATTGTTGGCAGTTTTTCACTATTATAATTAATCTGACAGTGAGCATTTTGATACACTTCTAAAAACTGTTCTTTGTTCAGGGTTAGTTCGTTGGGATAAATTCCTAGGAGTAGGATTACCCATTGCCAGATATTGTGGTTTCCAAAGGGCTCCCAATAAAGAGAGTAAAGTTGGAGGTCAAAATACCACTTTTATTATTAAAATGCCCAAGTTCAAGGCCATGCTTAGTATGAGGCCAAATGGGCTGCTTTATGGATTCCCAGATTCTGTCTGTAACAAAGCGTTACTGACAAATTGGGTCAGAACAACCTCTTCCTGCAGAGGGGGGCCCTTTGCAGGGTGTGTGGTGTGGAGAAGTAGTAGAGAATGCGTGCCATATGCGGATAGGTAGACTTGCTCCCAAGACAAGAATGGCAGAATTGAGCCAGAATGCCCAGTTATTCCTCTCAAGCTTAACAATCAATCATCCACCTCCCTGAGTTGGAAGTAAGTAAAGGAGCAGAGAGTAGGTAGAGTTACACCAAAAGAGTTCTCTTCACTGAAAGGTAACATGGGGAGAGAGAGAAAGAAAGGTTCCCAGTTCAACTTTTCGAAAGTTCTTGATACGTATTTTCTGAGGCTTAATTTAAATAGATGCATTTAAGGATATGAGGTAGTTAAATATGTTCAGGATATTCTTTTGTGATTTTTTTAGGCACATCTGTTTCTTACATTTAAATATAGATTTCTTTGCATTTTTTCTATAATGTAGTGACAGTATAAGAATTGTGGGTTCTATATTTAATGACAAAGGTATTGAAAATCCTGTTATATACTGCTTCACAGAGTTATATTTTTAGTTTTGTAGACTACCACTATTTTAATACCCATCATATATGGTTTTGGTTCTGTGTGTTCAGTATAGTTTTTCCATTTCAACTTTTAATTCATCAATTGCCCTAGAATTTACTGGAAATGATGCTTTTGTAATACATACTCTATCTTCCAGCTAACATTCTATAGTCTAAATAAAAAGAAAGTTCTTCTTTATATCTTATGTGTCTAATGTGAAAATTGTACTGTTAAATTAATTTCACAGTGGCATATTGGAATAGCATATTCTTTTATTAACAATTTTCTTAAAGTGGGTAGAATTAACCTGAAATAGATAGTTGGAATAGAAGGAGCTAACCCCCTATTCCAAATATTCTTTTACTCTCTAAGAGACAGTGAACTTTGAATTTAATGAATATTAACAATGATTTAAAAAGCGGGATCACTGAGAATCTCTGTATCTCCTAGAATCAGCATCTACAGGCAACATTACGACTTTATCTCATCAGTATGCTTTGGCTTGATTTTGATATTAGAATTTACTGATGCCTCTGAGCTACTTTTTAAATCCATAATTTATAACAGAATAAACCAAAAACTTGTGCAATTGGGAGACATCCTTGGCAGATCGTATTGGACAATACAATAAAGATATTTTTGGAAAGATGTGGAGATGTTTTGTGTCAGCGCTATAAAATATGTCACATAAATGGATGGTGTAACACAATTTAAAATAAGCACATTTAACCGCTGTTGCACTGTTGCAGCCTGCCTCTAGTGAACCATCTGGTACAACGTTAAACTGGAGGCTGGAGTGGCATTTAGAGGCTGAATTCAGAATAAAGTACAGGCAGAATAAAGTACACTTCTGTTTTAAAAGTCTTCAAAGAATGTAGGACCTTCCATGATTTCCCTTGTTAAACATTCCAGTGACAAGCAACTGGCTTTTATTTATTTATTTTACTTTTTTAAAATTGTACTTTACATGAAAGTTTATAGAACAAATAGTTTCTCATTAAACAATTAGTACACATATTGTTTTATGACATTGGTTAACAACCCCCAGACATGTCAACACTCTCCCTTCTCGACCTTGGATTCCCTATCACCAGCTTTCCTGTCCCCTCCTGCCTTCTAGTCCTTGTCCCTCGACTGCTGTGCCCCATTAGTCTCATTTTGTTTTATGGGGCTGTCTAGTCTTTGGCTGAAGGTTGAACCTGGGGAGTGACTTTATCACTGAGCTAACAGGGTGTCTGGGGGCCATACTCACAGGGTTTCTCCAGTGTCTGTCAGGCCACTAAGTTTGGTATTTTTTTGTGAGTTAGAATTTTGTTCTGTATCTTTCTCCAGCTCTGTCCAGGACCCTCTGTTGTGATCCCTGTCAGAACTGGCTTTTATTAAACTAAACTAAAAACAGCTTGATTAGAAATCCTCTCTCGTGGCTGTGACACTTTATAGTTCGTTTTTTTAAAATAAAGAATTCTACAAGTTTTTTCTTTCTTGAAACATCACAAAAGTAAAATATGACAAATTCATTTTAGAACCTGATGTACCTGTTCTGGTAGCAGCATTTCTTTTCCATTTCTGTTCATGGTGGAGGCTTTAGTTTTCAAGAAAGTGAATAATTAATGCTAGCTGCTTAATGAGATGATGATTGTGTTTTGAGTGGATTCTGATGAAAGAGGCCACAGGGATCTCTGTCTTTGTGTAGTTGGCACAGTACTTCCAGGTTTTTGTGCTGTCAGTTACATCTTTGAATACACATCAAGTTGAATGAAAAACTGGTGAATGAAAGCTTGTATGAGAAATCAGTTATTCATTAGAATGATGTAGAGCCAAAACATCTCATCTTGAAGTGTTCCATTGTAAGTTGGTGCTTCCTACAATCCTAAATTAGTTTATCTCTCTCCAGTGAACTTGATAAACAGCTTAATATGCATAGAATAACCTAATTGTATCTGTATAGTTCATTTATTTATTTTCTCAGTCAGCCAATAGGAATTGAGCACCAACCATGCACCCAGCACTGTTCTAGGTGCTAGGGGAAAGTAGGCGGAAAAATATATATAAAATCCCTGCCTGCATGGAGGCCACATTAAAATAGGGACACAATAAATAAACAAGTAAAATACATAAACTCAGTTGTTGATAAGTGCGGTGGAAAAGAAAGAAAACAGAATGGAGGTGCAGAGAATGTCAGCGTGGGAGGGGGTTTTGGTTTTGAAGAGCATGGTTCCAGAAGGCCTCCTGGAGATGATGGTATTTGAGCAAAGACCTGAAAGAGGTAAGGAAGTGAGTCATGCAGAAACCTGTGGGGAAGATCTTCTTGGACTGAAGGAAGAACGAGGGCAAAGATCATGGGCATGTTCTCGTGGAGACAGATGAACCGAGGAAGAGAGTAGGAAATGAGGTTGGAAAGAGGATGGAGTGAGGTGGGTGGAAGCAGACCACATAGAATTTTTCAGCCATTGGATAAAATAGGAAACCACTGGGGAGTTGTGAGCAGAGGAGTAAGATGATCTGATTTATGTTTTCAAAGGGATCCCTGTGGTAGCTGTGTAGACTGTAGGGAAGTAGGGAGGAAGCAAGGGAATCAGTGAGGAGGCTACTGCAGTAATCCAGGTGAGCGATAATGGGGGCTTGGACAGGGTGTTAGCAGTGGAGAGGTGATAAGTGTTCAGATTGTGAATTTTTTTAAAATTTTTATTGTGATTTAGATGAAGTTTTATAAGGCAAATTAGTTTCTCATTAAACAATTAATACACATACTGTTTTGTAACATTGGTTGCCAACCCCACGATGTGTCAACACTCTCCCCTTCTCGATCTCCGATCTCCGGTTCCCCTTTAGCAGCTTTCCTGTCCCCTGCTGCCTTCTCGTCCTTGCCCCTGGCTGGTGTTCCCCTTTAGTGTCATTTTGTTTTATGAGCCTGTCTAATCTTTGGCTGAAGGTTGAACCTCAGGTATAACTTCAGTACTGAGTTAAAAGGGTGTCTGGGGGCCATAGTCTCGGGGTTGGATTGTGAATTTATTTTGAAGGTAGAACCGACAGGATTTGTTGACAGACTGAATGGAGGGGGAGAGTGTGAGAGAAAGAAGAACTCGAGGATGACTGCAAGGTTTTGGCCTGAACAATTGGAAGGGTGAAACTGTCATTTGCTAAGAAGCTGAAGACTTAGGAGGAGTTCGGTACATGTAACCATGTTTCTTATTCACTTGTCACACCTGCTTTTAACACTGTAGCAGAGCCATTGACTTCATCTTTTTTCAGCTCTCTTAAATGTGGTAAATAAAGTGCATGGTCAGAATAAAAACTTTAACTTATTCAGGGTAACTTTTGGGGAAAATGAAGTGTGCTTTTAAAACATGATTTGATAAATAGACCTATAAAAAGAAATAACCATCAGCCACAAATTGTTCTAATAACAAGTCTGCGGTTTGAGATGTCAGAAAGGGAATGGAGATACAGCACTTACATTAAGTTGAAAGACGGGATCGATAGTTCTTTTTCAATAAGGTAGGTGTAGTAAAGACACTATAGGTGAGTGTCCTGGGTGTCAATTTAGAATTGACATTTTCACTGAGCTGAGCAAGGTTTTGTAAATTAGTTCTTGAATGTGTCCGCTCCTACATAACAAGTGATTCTTTTCTTTCATTGTCCATTTTAATCTCTTCTACTTGTAACTCTGTAGGCAAGTGAATTTAATTTGTTATTCTAGACCACCTCATGGTAAACAGAAACATAAAAAGCATCCACTGCGTGGACCTCATTTATTTATTTATTTATTTTTAGCAATAATAGAATTACGTTAGGTAACCTCCCTTAGGAGTTACAGTATTTTTTAAAGTGTTCCCTGTGAAATATTCATCATTCTGGCATTTTTTACCTTTTTTATATCACGTTATGCACACTATCCAAAGGTAATTAATATGTTGAACATTTACTAAAAAGGTTGTATTTTTTAGTGCCCACCAAATCTTCACAAGCAAGATGGATACGCATGCAATCAAAATCAGGTATGCTGATCTTTAAGTTTTAAATGTAATTTTAAAAGGATTCCTTTTAGTCTGGAGGTGAGATGGGAAGGCAGAGAGGGCTAGGAGGTGGCTGAATGGACATGGGGAATCAGGGGTGGAAAGGAGAAGTGTGCTGTCACAGTTTGGGGTAAGCAATTAGGGTCATGTGACAATGTATGTATAAATTTTTGTATGGAAGACTAACTTGAAATATAAACCTCATTTAAACCATAACAATAAACAAACAAACAAAAATTTTAAAAAAAGGATTCGTTTGAAAGGTTTTCTTCTTTTTTTTGATAAGTGTGGCTTTGAAGGGAGGTTGCAACTCAAGCAACAGTTATCACAGTGGTGTTCTAATTCAAAGTTGCTTCATGTCAAACCAAATACTAACTCTATGATGTTTAACTCTGGTGATAAATTGTTCAGATGAAACTGTAGGAAAGAAGAGAAAGGTAATGACTAAAGAGGTAGGAACCCAATTTATTGAGCTGTGACCATCTTCTAATAATTTCAACGTGTTCTCAATTATAGGAGAATGTGGGGGTTTTGTTTGTTTATTTGTTTTTGTTTCTTTTAAGCCATGTTATAGCCCAACCAGTCCCACAGGAGAGAAGATAAAAATCATAACGATATCACCGAAGGAAATGTACCAATTTTTTGCTTTCCATAAAATTTGAAAATTTACATGACTAGTTTGGATTTAAGGAGCTTTGGGGGTGCAGTAGTTAAGTATTCAGCTACTAAGCAAAAGGTCGGCAGTTTGAACCCACCAGCCGCTGCACGGAAGAAAGATGTGGCAGTCTGCTTCCATAAAGACTTACAGCCTTAGAAATCCTGTGGGGCAGTTCATCTCTGTCCTGTAAGGCTGCTCTGAGTCAGAATAGATGGCAATGAATTTTTGGTTTTTAGTTTGGATTTAAAGCACTGTCCTATGAGGCCAGTGTTCTGAGTTTAAATTTTAACTGTCTGTTATTCTTATGCACCTCTTAAGATGTATGTGATTCTATTTGGTCACTATGAAAATATTAGGGTATGGAATTAAAAAAAAAAAAGGAGCTCATCAAGACAACTAAAAGAAGACCTTACAGTGAAATGTTGTGGAAAACAACACTGGCTCCATGTGCCTCGTAACGTGTGTCCTTTTGCCTCAGGGCCGCTGCTACAACGGGGAGTGCAAGACCCGGGATAACCAGTGCCAGTACATCTGGGGAACAAGTAGGTCCTGTGTTCCTGTCTGAGGGTCACATGTGTGGTCTGGTTTTCTCTTAATATTGTTCTTCTCTGCCAGTCTTGCTGAAAGAGATGCACAGCTTGGAGTGATGTTTTGTTTTAAAACCAACTTAAAAAAGGGTTCTAGAATAAATAGAAGTATGAAGCTCAGTCACAAAACCTACAGAAAACAAATGTTCAATTCTGGGGCTTGTCATCAGAGGAAGGAACCTAATAGGCTCCTTCAGTGATTGTGGCTGTCTGAGAAGAGACATTGCATCCACTTGGAAAGACTGGGTCAAGTGCCGTGGTCAGGTTCATTATCCAGAGACTTGCATCATGTACTATGTACTTTAGATTTAGCATTTACCCTACCAAATTAGCCTTGTGTTTTTCTCCTGGAAAGTATCAGAGTTACTTTTAAAATTCTGCTGTCTCAGTGTGAAGTGAAGAAATATATGTACTTCCTGAGATGTAGATAGTTACAGATTCAGGTACATGGTCATGATGTCCATGATTTCCAGAACATTCCCTACATGTTAATACATATATTCTCTCCCTGACATTTACAGGGCCTCTCTAATGAACTTTAGTTTGTGAGGGCCAGACTGGAAGAGAGAGGAATGGGTCTGCCTTGATGACTGAGGCTGGGTTACCCCAAAAGTAAAGAAAGCACACAAAAGAAGAACAGAGCACCTGGCACAAAAGACTCCAGTGTTTGGCAAATACTATTTAACTGAAAGATTCCCGTTTGGTGTTTCATTTTGACAAAGTGAAGATAATAGAGACATATTTATCTTTTAAAAAGTTTAAATATCAAAACCCAAGTGCCAACACAAAATCTCAATAGGCTAAGGCAATATCCCCGATATAAAACAGGATTAATAATGTTTATTAGCTTTATTATCAACAACGGTGCATGTTTGAGGTCTCTTTACTCAAGAAATGATATGCTTGCAGAGCACATTAGTGATATTACCTCTTCATTAGTTGAGGAAAGTTAGAATTGTGTTTTAATAGTCTTTTAAGGTTAATACACTAATTCCTGCTGCAGATGGTCATTCCCACCCCCATCCCCAAACCTGCCGACAAAAATTGAAAGGAATTTCTTTCTCTGATTAAAAAAACAGTGGTGTGTTGGAACTGCCTTGTATTTGCTTGCAAGAGCCAGTTGTTATTTTTCAGGACTTTTGCAATTCAGGTGACATTACACTGGTATCTTGAAGCCAGCCACGGAGTATTTACACCATGGAAATTGGCAAATGCTACAAATCAGGAATTTCTTTTTTTCCTGGAGAGCCAGTTGTGAAACATTTATCAGCATGCTACAGGTTATGGATAACAAAGAGAATTAAAAGAAATTTTCTTCTCTTGCCCAACTCCAAAAAGAGGCTGCAGGGTCTGATAAGTTCTGTTATGAAAAGTTGAATACAGAAGGCACAGAGAAGGGGAACTGCGGGAAGGATGGAGACCGATGGATCCAGTGCAGCAAACAGTGAGTAGTCAGCTTTGTGGCATAATAACTGGACTTGGAAGCTCTGATTCAAATATGAAATGAGCACAAAATAAATGTTACTGATTTTTTTTATAAATGCTCAACTATTTAAAAATTTAAAGTAAGTATCTTAAAACTACATTAGTATATCTTGAGGCCAGACAGCCATGGGCTAACCTATGGCACAAACTCATACCATTTCTATAAAATTTTGAAAATTTCTCACACACTGTATTTTACTTGATGCTTGTTTTAAAGTGGTACTTTGCCAAAATATTACAAATTAATATTACGTTTTAATTTTCTATTTTGCTAGGAGATATGGCCTATGAATTGACTATATATGCAAAGTTTAATAGGCAAAATATATAGATTCTATGGAAAATATTTCTGGGACCATTCAAAGTGAAATAATACATGGTTTTGATCATCTCATGAGTGCAACACCATTTGATTTAATTATTCATCTAGTATGTATGTCTGAGATTTGTTTTCTTCTAAAAAAATCCAATTAATGCATATTTGAAGGAGCCTGGTAGCATAATGGTCAAGCACTAGGGTGCTAACCAAAAAATTGGCAGTTCAAAGACACCCAGCAGCTCCATGGGAGAAAGACCTGGTAATTTTCTCCCATAAATATTACAGCCAAGAAAATCCTATGGGGCAGTTCTACTCTGTCACATGGGGATGCTGTGAGTTGGAATTGACTCTCCAGCACCCAGCAACAACAGTGCATATTTGAAGTCTCTTTACTCAAAAACTGATATACTTTCAGATCACATTAGGAATATTTCCTCTTCATTAGTTGAGGAAAGTTAAAGTTTTGACTTAATAGTTTTTTAAGGTTGATTCAGTCACTTAGATATATGGGACCATTAAGTTATAGGTGAAAGCTCCCCCTTTTTTCTTCCATAGTAATAAGGAACCTTCTGCCAATTTTGAAGCAGAGCAGGATTTAAGGGAATTTTTATTTCTCTAGAGCTCTGGTGGCACAGTGGTTAAGAGCTCAGCTGCTAACCAAAAGGTCAGCAGTTCGAATCCACCAGCTGCACCTTGGAAACCGTATGAGGCAGTTCTGCTGTTTCCTATAGGGGTCTCTCTGAGTTGGAATCAACTCAACGGCAACAACTTTTTTTTTTTTCCCTCTAGTTAATGATCTTTATGCTGTACTTTATGAAACTTTACAGTTCCATGTAGTCTTTGGTGGTGGATGAGGCCTTAGGAGAAAACGAATCTTTGACTGTAGATTCTTTCAAATTAAACCAAATTAAAAACAGAGATTCCAGCCCAACCTTTCTCTATTTCTCTATGACTTTTCAAAAAGTTTGAGAGACATTGGGGATAGATTACTGTAAAATATAACTGATAGCAGAATACCTAACCACCAACGAGTTAAGGAAAATTACTGTATGTTTTTTAAACTTTAAAAAATTGTGAAATATAACATATAAACAAACAAACAAAGGAGTAACACATAAATATGCAGCTTACCAAGTGATTACGAAGTGAACTCCCATGTAAACTGTACCCAGGTCAAGAAATAGAGCATTGCAGCATCCCAGAAATGTGTCCTGTTCTTTCCCATCACAGTCCCACCTCCCGGAGGTACCATCATTCTGACTTTTATGGCAATTGCTTACTTGCTTTTCTTTAGAGTTTTACTGCCTAAGTTTCATCCCCAATCAATGTATTTTACCTAAAGTTTTTGTAACTTTATATAAAAGGAGTCATACTGCATGTGGTATTTTGGATTTTGCTACTTAAATTCAGTATTTTCTAGAGTCTTTTGTGGTGGCTGTAACTATCTTTTGTTCATTTTCATTCATATTCATATGAATATATAATGATTTATTTCTCTATTTTATGTTAGTGGACATGTGTTTGTTTTCGTGTTTTGGCTATTACAAGCCATGTTGCTGTGAACATTCTTTGCAAATGTTGTGAACATTTATGCAAGTTTCTGTAGGACCTGTACCTAAAAGAAGAACTGCTAGGTCAAAGGGGATATATCTTTTTAGTGTTACCAGATGATATCAAACTCTTTTCCAAAATGAATGCATTAGTATATGTATCAGTAATATGTGTATGAAAATTGTGTCATACCAGATTCTCACCAACACTTAGTATTGTCGTATTTTTTACTTTTATCTATTCAAGTGAGTGTGAGCTGCTATATTATTTTGGTTTTAACTTACATTTCCCTTATTACCAAAAAGGTTTAACACATCCTTCACTTATTTATTGGGCATGGATTTCCTTTTCTGGGATATACTAGTTCAATTCTTTGCCCATTTATTAGAAGTTCATTATCTACTTAATAGGCTCGAGGTAGGTGCCCTCAAGTTGGGTGAGTCATTTCATGATGTTGCCAAGAACCCAGGCCCTTTCAATCCTTTTACTCTGAGTTGTTTTTTTTTTTTTTTGTTATGCTTGTGAACTCATGACTGCAAAGTGGATACAAAGCTCTATGTTCTAAAGCAGGAAGCAAGGGTAGGAGCAACAAGCCTTTACCCAGAAAGCAAAATTCTCCCCAGCAGCTCCCTAGCTAGTTTTACCTCTCTCAACACTGCTAGAACTCAGTCACAGCAGCAACTTCTAGCTCCAGGGATGCGGGGAGGAAGATGGCCAGGAAAGTGGGTATAGCTTACTTATGACCATTTCAAGACCTGTGGGACATACCATATCCCACCTACTTTTTATGCCTCTGGAGTTCTTTGGAAAGGGGGTAGCCTGATTTTAACACTTTTAGCCTCAAGGTGGGAACCTTTTGAAATGTGTGAAACTCAAAAATCCTGAGTGGGAGCCTCATTTTTGTGTAAACTGAGCAAAGTCTTAGGCAATGCCTCCCAGATGTGTGAATTTTCTAAACTTTTAACAAGTTTGCCTTTATTTCTTTGAGATAAGCCTCCTCACTATGTTTCCCAGTTGCTACGTTCTCATGAGAATGTACTTACCGTGAGAATAAGCTCTTGCCAGTCTTCATTCAGTCATAGTGGCTATTTTCTCCTTTAGACCGTTCATTGTTTCCAGCTGGCTGCCTTCTTTTCCAGCTTCTGAACAGTAAATAATGCCTTTCCAATAAGGAATAATGCACTGCAATGGTACGTTTCAAGAGATTGGAACTCTGATAAGTTATTCTTACCCTGCATTCAATCTTAGGGCCCACTCATTGCTTCCACATGTAGCAGGTAGAATGCACTGCTGTGAGCAGTTCTGCAGTATTTCAGGGCAGCTGTTTCTGCTTCTTAGCTGTTAGTGCTGCTTTCGTTATAATGAAGAATACATAGTAGTGATAATTTTCCAGAGATTCAAATTCCTTTGGTTTTATTTAGTTTGCCTCTAGGTACTGCTTTTACAGAATGAAGAATGCATTGTAGTGGTAATTTTTCTGAGATGAAAAAATCCCTTGGCTTTATTTATTTGAGCTGTAAATACAGCTTTTGTAGTAAAGAAGAATGCATTGTACCATATTTTGAAAAGTTTCTGAAAAATAATAAAAAGGCTAAAAAGAATGAGACTAGAATAAAATGTATGTGCAGTCATTGCCAGTTGACTTCATGTTTTACCTTATATTTTGCAAATTTTAAAGAAATAAAATTTTTTTAAAAATTCTATCGTTGACTCATATTGGCGGGATTTACATCATCCAGGATCCGCTGAGATGGCTGTTATCCCCGAAAATGGGTGTCAAAATCCATAACTCATAACAAAAATTCTGAATTAGTCCTTTAATCAGCAAGCCTTTCATTAGTGAAAATATATGGTATCAACAAAAAATTCAGAGGAGAAAAATAATTGGGTCTTGAAAGTGTTAGACATCATTCATGATTCATCTTTCAGGGATGGGCACTTTCCTATCCCAAACAAAGCTGTGATTCTGTTAGCAAGGAAGGAGGGAGGGTCATAGTCAACAATATCTTTGACAGACATTTTTGTTGAGAAGGAAAAAGGATATTTTTGAAATTTAAATTGATTGAATAGTTTTGAATTTCTGAGTTTGATTCCCCCTGTATTTTTTCTTTTTTAAACATGTTCAGTGATGTGTTCTGTGGATTTTTACTCTGTACCAATCTTACTCGAGCTCCACGTATTGGTCAACTTCAGGGTGAGATTATTCCAACTTCCTTCTACCACCAAGGCCGGGTGATTGACTGCAGGTAATATATTAAATGTTAGAAAACCTAATGCACCATGAGGATTACAAATTTAGAAAAATCAAAGAATATTCGTTCTAGTTCTCACAAGAGGAAAAGTAGATTTTATTATCAATCTTTCACATTGAGAGTCATTTAAAAAACAAAGTTGTATAATGACTTTGAAATTATAAAAATTTTGCTTAACAATTGTACTAGTTATTAATTGGGAGACATTTTTCTGTCATCTTAATCTTAAAAGTAGAAAAATGGGTATCCATTTTGACCAACGATTACAGTCTTGAGCATTGGAATATATCACTATGTGGAAACTGTGTGTGTTTTACTTTTTTATGCCAAAAAAAGAAGGTAACCTATAATTTATATAGCAAATGTCTGGTATAGAAGATGGCTTAATAAATACCCAGTCACATATGGAGAATATTTGTTAAAATGCCATTTATATTAGGCAAACATTTGATATCCGATTGTCAGTGAGTACAAGGCTCATAAGCTAGGGAGTCATATTAAAAATAAGCATTGTTCTCTTCAAGGTAGTCATAATTCTAAGATGTTGCGTTCCTATTCAAGTGGCAAGGTTATTGCCCAAAATACTTTCGAGATTCCTCCTACAGAATTGCTTTTAGTATCTGCACCTGTTATTTTTGGTATCTCCAGAGTTGCACACCTTTATTTTACATGAGTGAATATAAGATGTGAACTCATATAAGATCTTATATTCTGGAATCTTACATTCCTATAATCATCCAAAAATAATTTTTTTTTTTAATATATATTTTATTGTACTTCAGGTGAAAGTGTACAGAGCAAATAGTTTCTCATGAAATAGTAGTACACATGTTGTTTTTTGACATTGGTTAACAACCCCACAACGTATTAAGCCTCTAAATTCTCAACCTTTTTTTTTTGATGAAAATTACAGATGGCCAAAGATACACCGTTTCAAAAATTTCTACATTCACAGTTCAGTGACATTGACTACGCTCTTCCAACTGTGCTGTTATTCTCACTTAAGATGAAGGCTTACAGAAAAAATAGTTTTTCATTTAACAGTTACTACACATGTTGCCCTATGACAATGGTTAACAATCTCACAGCACATCAAGAATATCCTTACTCCACCTTGTGTTCCCTATCACCAGGGGGCTTCCTTGTCCCCTTCTGTCTTCTGGACCTTTTCAGTGGACTATTGTACCTCTTTAGTCTCATTTCCAAAAATAATTTTTAACTAAATTTAGTAAAATGATTGGTAACTAAATTGAGTAATGCTGTCTTGATCAAATGATTGCTGACGTTCTGTCTTTTAGATGGCTCTGAAGGTGATTCTGGTAGGATCTTAGACAGTGCCATCCTTCCTAGGATAAATCTGTAGTCTTCAAAGCTAGTTACTTTGTGGCACATAAGCTTCCTTTGAATGTCTAAGTTTTAGCGTGAATTTAGATGCAACCCAATACCCATTGCAGTCGAGTCGATTCTGACTTATAGCCACCCTTTAGGACAGAGTAGAATTGCCCCTTAGGGTTTCCAAGGCTATAGTCTTTACAGAAGCAGACTGCCACATCTTTTTGCTGCAGAGTGGCTTGTGGGTTTGAACTGCCAACCTTTCAGTTAGCAGCCGAATGCTTAACCACTGCATGGCCATGGTTCCAACAGCCCTGTTAAATTATATTGTTATATTCTGAAGTAGTATATTTGTAAAAAGTGCAATAAGGCACTCTATTAATAATTATGGCATTGATTATCATTCAAATTCAAGTTGTCCCTAACTTTGAAATTTTAGAAGTAAAAACCAATAAAGAGGAACTAATCCTTTTATTTTTTTCAATCATGAATAATCAAATTCTCAGAAGAGTAATAATTTTCAGAATATTTGTATTTGCTGTTTTTGCCCAATGTCTTCTTTTTTCTACCCATGCCACATCTAAAAGCCTTAGAGAGCTTATAAGTTTGCTTCTTTTTGTTCTTACACAAACACTTCTTCCCCCAGTCTTGTTTGGTCTTGAAAACAAGTAAACATTTAGAATTCACTTTGTGCACATGGCATTTTTTTTTCTGATGACATGCAATGTAATAATAATAATGAAAGGCAGTTCGTTTCTTTTATCATGCCTTTTTATTCAGGGCAGGTGGGAAGGAGGAAAAAGGAGAAGGGGAGGAATGCTGGGAGAAACTCATATCCATTGACAACCTCTTCTGTTTCCTGTTACTTTAAATAGCTAGCAAGCCTCATTCATTTTAACTTTGTATTTCTAAGTGTGGTTCTAATGGTTGTATGAATATTTTTCTCCTTTTAGTGGTGCTCATGTGGTTTTAGATGATGATACAGACGTGGGCTATATAGAAGACGGAACACCATGTGGCCCATCTATGATGTGTTTAGATCGGAAGTGCCTACAGATTCAGGCCTTAAATATGAGCAGCTGCCCTCTCGATTCCAAGGGCAAAGTCTGCTCAGGCCATGGGGTAAGTAGGTACCAATGTTCCAACTCCAACCTTCATTGTCCGACATCTTGAAAGTTCATGGTGGTTAGACTTTTGTTTTGGCCTTCCTCTTTCTGTGGCTGCTGCCAATATCTGCGCACTGACTGTGACTATCCCTTGACTCCCTTATCCATTGAGGATAACAACCGTGTGTGTTGATACAGTTTTATTTGTTGTTCTTTTTATCACTGGCTAATTATAGTCATTACATTCTCTAGACATTCCGTGCCGTCTAAGAAGTTGAATGAAAATTGATATGGTTCCTAAATAAACTATAGACTCCATGTGACTACTTTGTACTATTCTATATAACTTTTCTTTTTATTGTTGTGCTTTAAGTGAAAGTTTATAATTCAAGTTAGTCTCTCGTACAAAAATGTATACATACATTGTTATGTGACCCTACTTGCTCTCCCTATACTGTGACAACACACTCCTCCTTTTGACCCCAGATTTCCCGTGTCCATTCAACCAGCTCCTGACCTTCTCTGCCTTCTCATCTCACCTCTGGACGGGAGCTGCCCATGTAGTCTCCTGTATCTACTTGAACTAAGAAGCACACTCTTTACGAGTATCATTTTAAGTCCCATGGTCCAGTCTAATCTTTGACTGAAGAGGTGGCCTCAGGAATGGTTTTAGTTTTGGGCTAACAGAGAGTCAGGGGCCATGTCTTCCATGGTCCCTCCAGCCTGAATCAAACCATTAAGTCTGGTCTTTTTCTAGAGTTTGAGTTCTGCACCCTACTTTTCTCCTGCTCTGTCAGGGGCTCTCTCTTGTGTTCCCTGTCAGGGTGGTCATTGGTGGTAGTCGGGCTCAATATAACTTTTTTATTGTTGTAAGCATAGATACCACAACATTTACCAATTCAACATTTTTTGCATATACAGTTCAGTGACACCAGTTACATTCAAAGTAACTTTTAAATCTTCTCAATAATTTACTTTCAGCTGCTCCCCATGCATATTGAGCACAAGATCACACTAAAATAGAGATTTGATCACTGATGTAATTCATATTTAAAGTTGTACAATTGTGCTTGGATCAGCATCAGCCAAAGAGAGGATGCTCTCCTAGTCACACCTGAATATATCTTTAATTTCGTGAACATATTTTTTGGACAAGCTGGACTTACTGATATACCTACCTTAGCTTAAGATCCAAAAAAACAAATTTTAACAATTATTTAAATTAGACTCAGCAAAGGGAAAGTATCTAAAGATTTATAAAGACTTCAGAAATGGGAAAAAGAGATGTGAAGAAATGGAGAGTAATAATGTAAAAAGGAATTTCTGGAATGAAGGTTAAGACAATCCAAGAAATGGCACATCATATGGAGTAAAATAAGGTGGGAAGGCCTAAGAAGCTTGTATGTGACTATCTGGAGTTTTGAATTTATTTGAACTGTAGACTCACAGGGGAGGGCAGTATATCCTAGTGGTTAAGAGTGTGGATTTTGGAGCTAAATCACATCCTGGGTTTGAATCCTGGCTCAACTGCTTCCTATCCTAGTGACACTGGGCAAGTCACCTGATCTCTGTTAGCCATTAGGGTGCTGGTATAAGGATTAGAGAGTCAGAGAAAAAGAGAAAGACCCTCAATGAATGGATTGACCCACAGTGACTGTAACTGTGGGCTCAAACATACCTGCTACTGTGAGGATGGTGCAGGACTGGGCAACCTTTTGTTCGGTTCTACATAAGGTCGCTGTGAGTCGGAGCTAACTCTACGGCACCTAACAACAGCAACAACACAGAAAGCACTTAGCATACATGTCTGGCACCTAGTAAGTGCTTAATAATTATTAAGTTAACATAAAATCCCTGGGAAGACCTTTAAGTTATTTTAATTATTGCTCTAAGCCAAAAAAAACAAAAAACAAAAAAAACAACAAAACCCGTTGCCATCAAGTCGATTCTGACTCATAGCGACCCTATGATTTAATACATGAGAAGACCCTTATTCTTCCCTATGTAATCCCTCCCACTTTTTTATCTTGTTTTAAAAAAGTCAGATTCAGTCTTGTTGATTATAATCTTGGTATTGTATGTAACATTTCAGACTGAAAAGCTTCTTATAACAATAAGCTTAAATTTGATGTTAATCTTTAATAATCTATCTCTGAATGTATTTCACAGAGAGATAAGGGTTTAAACACCACAGTCTCAAGTTTTGCAGATGGTTATTTATTTCATCTAAATTACAAGTCCATTCTAGTATGCTGCTTGGTCCATAGAGGAAGAGAGAGGAGACTAAGATCATGCCAGGATCTTCAATCTGGCTGACAGAGAGAAGAGTGATACCAGCCATAGGCAGGGAAGGTGGGGGAGATGCTCATTTGGCAAGGAAAGTAATGAGTCTGGTGTTGGATGTGTTGAGATAATGCAGTGCATTGGTGATTAATGCCTCCTGGCCTTTCAACCTCTGGCCCTGCCTATTGAGCCCAGTATCTATTAATATGTATGTTTAAAGTATGTGGCTGCTAACTGAAAGGTCAGTGTTTCAAACCCATCAGCTGCTTTTCAGGAGAAAGATGTGGCAGTTTGCTTCTGTAAAGATTTACAGCCGTGGAAACCCTATGGGGCAGTTCTACTCTGTCCTATAGGGTCACTATGAGTCAAAATCGACGTGACAGCAACAGGTATGGGTAGACAACTACTGTGGAAAAAAACTACATTGTCAGACACACTTGTATACTTAAATAATATCAATAATTAAAATTTAATTTCAAATTCTCTTCCTTTCAGTCTTTTTTTCCTGTAATTAAAAGAAAAAATCAACAATTTGATCTATACATGGTTTCCCCTTTTCTAGTGCTCAAAACCATGGGAAACATTTTTAAAATTTTCAGAAAGCTTTTAAAGCTTCCTCCCTGTCCCCTGTGTCTATTTTACATTTTCAAGCACTGTTCCCCAAAGCACAATGAAAATGCCCCAGCTCTGTTCTTCCTTCTTCACAGGTGTGTAGTAACGAAGCCACTTGCATCTGTGATTTTACTTGGGCAGGAACAGACTGCAGTATCCGGGATCCGGTGAGGAACCTTCACCCTCCCAAGGACGAAGGACCCAAGGGTTTGTGTGATTTCAGTTTCATTTCTGTTGCCTACTGAATTCATTGGCATTCTTTCAATGGTATCCATATAACAGCTTAGTAGATTTGAAAGGAGACACATAAGAATATCTCTTTTCGTCATTAAAATGCATAATTCTGTGAATGTCATGTTGAAGAAAAAAAAAAGTGTTTGAATTGCCTTTCCTTACTGTAGTACTGAGATTTAGGAAGAAGTAAGTATACTGATTTCTTTCCTTCCAGCTTCCTTTCTCTCTTTTAAACCTCATTATTTCTCCATGCTCACAAATGTTAATGTTTTTTTTTTACAGTTTGTCTAAGCTATGCCAATTTTCTAAAAGATAAAATATTTTCACTGACATGAGGCTCTGGCTATTCCCCAATACTTGAGTTTCTCCAGAAGGAAGTTGTAGCCTTCCACGCTCTTTTTAAACACTCTCTTGATTAGGAGAAAGAAGTTGGAATTCTTCACAAAAGCTTAATTCTTCAAAGAAAACATGAAAGATGTGGACCTTTGTTTAATCAGCCCTTAAGAGGAGAGAAATTAGAATTTTAGAATTAGAAGGATCTTCAGTGGCTAGCTGGAACCATCCTCTCATTTTGTAGATGAGAAATCCCAGGCCCCGAGGTCAGGTGATGTCCTGTAGTTATCCAGCTAATAAGAGACAGGATTGGGACCAGGACTCAGTGCCTGATCTCAGGCCCATGCTCTCTTCCATTATATCATGTTATCATGTGGTCTGTGTCATCATGAATATAGTACTTATTTTCTCATTATTCTCCCCATCCCCATCTCTTCGTATGACTCTCAGTCCTAAAAATCTAGAAAAGTCATCAGTTGCAATAGGCCCAGTACCACACCTATTGCCTTTTTCTTGAGAAGCCTATGTTAGTGATTAAGTCAGCAAATTACTAGAGTTAATGGTGTACTCTAGTAACATCATATATCAGTGTTTTTGTTTTACTGCTAATGGTATCTTATAAATAACTGCCATACTTTTTTTCTACAGGTAGAAAAATACATACTGAAATACTATCATCTTGATCTGCTTAGTTTTGGATGAAAGTTCATTTAAACTCTCTGAACTTCAGTATAGTCTGTATGGGAAAATAGGACTCCAAAAGCAAATGAAGCACTATAGTCTTCAATCCCTGAGGAGATTTAGCCTGATTCGTGTGAATTGCTCACTAATAGTGGGTGTGTTAAAACACATTTCATGTATTTGTTTAACGTATCCATGATACCAAAGTTCTGTAAGAGTCATAATCACACTGTGCTTACAGTCTATTTCTGTTTTCCTTCTGTTTCTAAAGGGGAAACAATTCCTTTTCTACATTTAGTCATCTGTTTCTAAAGGGGAAACAATTCCTTTTCTACATTTAGTCATTTGTTACTTTAGAACACAAAATTCTTAGATCCACCTGCAGAAGTTAGATTTAGAGAAGATATAGACTATGACAAGAGAAAACAGAGGTTCATGCTTTCCCTACTCTCTCTCCTTAGCAAATCTGTGATTCTTTTAAAGATCTAGATGCTATTTCCTCAAGTGATAATTTGAGACATAATGGTATAAAGATGCCTGGACAGATGAGCGGAACTAAATTTGCCTAGACTCTGTCTTTTTCTTTGGATAGGATGGGGAATTATTAATTGCCAGCTCCTATCTTCTACTCCTTCAACCACCGTTCCTTAGAAAACTTGTCTGGGGCACAAAGCAAAAGCTACACTTTAGAGAAGAGGGCATTCACAACTGCCCTTGGTTTTGTTTTATTCCTATATAATGTAGTGCTTTTGTACACTAGCTTTTTAAAAATAAATTTTTCGATCATTCAAGTAATACATGTTTATTGTAGAAAATTTTGAAAATACAGAAAATAAAGAAGAAAGTAAAAATTGCCCTTAATCGCGTATTTTTCTTGTTGCTTATTTTCTTTTTTAATTCGCAGCAAAAACAGTGGAGTCATTAGAGTAAAGATACCCATTCGTTCTAAAATTATGAAAATCCTGGTCATTTTTAATAAGCTTGATTAAATTAGAAATAATCCATTAATTAATATAAATGTGGATCAAGTATAAATGTAATTCATTAGATTCCCAGGAAAGTGAAGTAATTTTAATACAAGTAAACAGTAGCTCTATCTATAATGGCTATATCTTTTCAGCTTCTATAGGAAAATCGATAATTTACTAATACACTAGCAAAATGGGAGACAACAGAAATAAAACATTTTAACACTTTATTGTGGGTTTTTAAATTTTATTTTTTATTTTTTTATTGTACTTCAGGTGAAGGCTTACAGAACAAATACTTTCTCATGAAACAGTAGCACATATTGTTTTATGACATTGGTTAACAACCCCACAACATGTCAACCCTCTCCCTTCTCGACCTTTTTTTTTTTTTTTTTTTTTTTGGTGAAAATACACATAGCCAAAGATACACCATTTTCAAAAATTTCTACATGCACAGTTCAGTGACATCGACTACACTCTTCCAATTGTGCTGCTATTCTCACTTTAGATAAAGGCTTGCAGAACGAAATAGTTTCTCATTTAACAGTTAGTACACATGTTGCCCTATGACAATGGTTAACAACCTAACAACACATCAACACTCTCCTTACTCAACCTTGGGTTCCCTATCACCAGCTTTCCTGTCCTCTTCTACCTTCTGGCCCTTGTCCCTGGACTGCAGTGCCTCATTAGTCGCATTTGGTTTTATGGGGCTGTCCACTCCCCGGCTGAACAGTGAACCTCGGAAATGACTTCACCGCTGAGCTAAAAGGTTGTCTGGGAGCCATACTTTCGAGGTTTCTCCAGTCTCCTTTAGGCCAGTAAATGTGGTCTTTTTTTTTTGTGAGTTAGAATTTTATTCTACATCCTTCTCCAGCTCTGTCCAGAACCCTCTGTTGTGATCCTGGTCAGAGCAGTCAGTGGTGGTAGCCGGGCACCATCTAGCTGTACCAGACTCAGTCTGGTGGAGGCCTTGGTAGCTGTGGTCCATTAGTCCTTTGGACTAATCTTTTCTTTGTATCCTGTTCTCTTCATTCTCCCTTGCTCCCAAAGGGATGAGACCAGTGGAGTATCTTAGATGGCTGCTCACAGGCTCTTAAGACCCCAGACACTACTCACCAAGGTAGAATGTAGAACATTGCCTTTATAAACTGTGTTATGCCAATTGAGCTAGATGTTCCCAGAGACCATGGTCCCCACAGCCCTCCACCCAGCAATTCAGTCCCTCAGGGAGTTTGGATGTGTCTATGGAGCTTCCATGCTCTTTCCTTGTACGAGTTCTGCTGGTTTCCCCTGTATTGTGTACTGTCTCACTCTTCACCCAAGATACCACTTATCTATTGCCTATTTAGTATTTCCCCCCCACCCCTCCCATCCCTGGTAACCAACAAAGATTGTTACATTTTGTGTGTGAACTTTTTCACGGGTTTTTACAATAGAGGTCTCAAACAATATCTGCCCTTTTGTGATTAACTTATTTCACTCAGTATAATGTCCTCCAGTTTCATCCATGTTATGAGATGCTTCACAGATTCATCATTGTTCTTTCTCGTTGCGTAGTACTCCATTGTGTGCATGTACCATAGTTTGTTTATCCATTCATCTGTTGATGGGCATCTAGGTTGTTTCCATCGTTTTGCTATTGTGAACAATACTGCCATGAACATAGGTGTGCATATGTCCATTCGAGTGACGACTCTTATTTCTCTAGGGTATACTCCTAGGAGTGGGATTGCTGGATCGAATGGTGAATTTTATTTTTGATATTCTGGTTAAAAGAAGATGCTAAGAGAGAAACAACATATTTTTATCTATTTAGCAAATATTTATTGACTCTCTACTGTTTGAAAGATAGCATATCCTTGCTACATAGTACATCCCTTCCTTTTGGGAAACGAAATTTTACATGTTAGTGCTTGTTTTCAGTTTATCAGTATCTGTTTCATTGTCTTGCTGAAAAGTAAGAGGTAATGAACTCAAGATAGTGAAACAATCAGTACTTTCTTGACTGTAGATTCAACAGCTGTGTGAGATGCCAAGGTTTTTCTCTGTAATTGCATATTATCTATTCTTGCTCATGATCAAATTGGTTTGGTTGGCACTTGCCTTACTGAGCACAGTGTTTGGGCCCTCTGCAAATGCTTGCCATTTAATAATAAGCGACACCTATAATGATCTGGTCTGTCATATCCATAGATGAAAGCTTTTCTGTATACTTACACTGTGAAGGCTTTAAAAAATAATTATTTTTATTTGATTTCAGTGCCCGTCCTTGTTAGGGAGAGAAATTCAAGAAGTGTACCGAAAATACAGCCTTTTTAATCATGAATATGACATAAAAAATAAATTGTACCTAATGGCAACCTGTCTGAACAAGATCAAGCTGGTAAAAATAAAGGCAAATTCAGTGATTCTACGTCCATTGATTTGAGAATATCATAAATGACCCAATATGTTTTGGGTATTTCTTTCATTTTAACCATGAGTTCCTGGAACAGTAGGAAATTCAGCACGTCCAGATAGATGAAACAGATAGATGGAAACATTGCGGCTGAAATCATTCTGTACTTGCTGAAGTTATCCACTGTGGACCCACAGTTTAAAGCATGCTAGAGCATTCACTTCAGCTTCTCAAACCCAAATCATTGAAAGGCAATAAATAGGATCTCGTAGCACAAACCATGTGTGCAAGGATTTTTTGTTTAAAAAAAGATTTTTCTATTACATATTGCTTCATTCATTTTTCCTATGTTATCATTTATTTCACATACAAAAACTCTCCTGTTCCCTCTTCTCCCAGCTTGTGTCTACTGAACTCACTGAAATGAATTATTTTGGTTTGCTCTACAAAAGTAGATATTTTAATTGTGTTTACAAGACCTAGAATTCCCACCTGCTGTAGGGAGATTCATGTCAAGGCCCCTTAATTTTTGTCAGTCTGTAGATATGGTTGCGTGGTGCCTCTAATGGAATGCAGTGGAACTTTTCTCATTTGCATCAGCATGATAAGATGGAAGAGAAGAAACTGTAACATATCAAATGTTTTCAGCAGGGCTTTGAGCCGGCTTGTTCTGGTTCCCACCCCCGCTGAGAAGTTGCATATATAATAAGGTACCAGGCAGTGCTAATGCTGCTGATCAGGGAGTGGGGACCAATTCTGGATATCTTATTAAACTTCAGAGTCTTATTCTGTCTAATCCCCAGGAGATTCTTATGTATAATAAATTTTGAGAACCACTGCTATAAGAGTGGTTCTCAGAAGTGGTCCCTATTCCCTAACCAGCAGCATTAGCATCACTGGGTATTTTGTTAGAAATGCAAATTCTCAGCAGGGATGCAACTGGACAGAACAGCTTCAAAGCCCTGGTTTTCGGGGATATGTATAGGCAGAGAGACATTACTTCCCGGAAGCTTTGGTCCATTTCATCATAACCATAGCCATCAGATCAGAGATAAACCCATCATTTTACAAATGGGAAAACTAAGTGAATTACCATGGTTAATAGGTAAGTAGTGGCCGATGAAGAATCAAACACAGATTACCTGACCTTGAGCCCAGTGTTTTTTCTGTTATTCCACACTGCCTCATTTAAAGCTGAGTTTAAGTTATTCTGCTAGTTCTTGAAGCACAATAATAAGTGGAAATGGCAAAACATGTTTTTAAAAAGTAAGGACTAAAGTTATTAGCTGATCCATTCCTTGTCAATGGAAGTATTATAATTTAGTGTTTGAAAGCGTTCATTTCTAAGTCTTAATAAGGAGGAGTATTATTTGGTGTTACATTTACCTTTTGCATATATCCTTTGGTGACATTCTTTATGAATGACAAATCCTTGATTTGTTAGGATGATTAGATATGAGGTGTTACGATTATCATGTGTGATTATGCTCATGTGTTTGTCACATAGCTGCTTTTGTCATTAACAGTGGTCCCATTGATAATTTAAGGATTTAACAGGTTGTAAAACTTTTCAATAACTGTGAGTTTATTTTGTTTGAGTTTAGAAAAACACTATGATCTTTTCATTGACAGCATAAACTAATACTCTGTATGAATATTTGCATCCTTTTAGATATTTGTCCCAATGTATTAAAAAATCAGCTTTAATATTTTCTTTATTTCATGGAAAAGAGAAAGAGAAAGGAGATTTGGTTGTATGTCTAACATATTAAGCTAGATTAATATGTTTGTTATACCAGTATTACATTCTGAGCTATAAAGAATGTATTTAGTATTTATTTCTAATCTTAATTTTTAGCTAAATAATAAATGCCCACAGAAAGAACTTTAGTCCAGAGGGTATAGAGAGTAGCTTTGATACCTCCTGCCTTTGAAGTCTTATGGGATGCATGATTCTAGACCCTTTGGCTTACTGGAATCACATAAATGAAATAATTCACCGTCTTGTTTCAGAAGGGCCCTAAAAGAAAAAAAAAAAAAAGTTACTCAGTTTCAGAAGAACACTTTTAAAACATCTAAAGCACGACTTATCTGTGGAAGAATTCTACATATAAAATAGAAAATTTTAAGAAAAGGAGAAAAGTTATAGTTTGTTTCATAATATGACATAAAAAATTCCACCTTTTAGCACATATGAACTAGACAGCAAGGACCAAGACTAGTAATAATAAACCAGCCAACAACGGAAACAAAAATGAAAATATGGCTCTAGGTAATAAACAGATTCCACAACAAGTTATAATGAAAGGTAAGTGTGTCAAAAAGAGCAAAGTTAAGTTTCTAATATAAGGTATGTGTTATCAGTTATCAGTTAGAAGCTCTCAGAGTTCCATCTCTTAAAGGTATATATCATGTATGCCCAGTATAGTTCCTAGAACAAAAAAAAGACATTCAGCAGATGAATGAATAAATAAGTGAATGAGTAAACAAATGAATACAGTCACATAATAAATAAATTAGTATAGAAGTAAATCTGGATCACAGGTACCCCAAAGGCCCAAGGATATTTCTTTTTCTCCAATGAGACAATAAATTCTTTGTAGCTGAGAAGAGCAGCTGAGACCTCAGTTTTCAAATGTGTCCCCTTTAAAAATCCACCCACCTGTGAGCCACTCAGTTAATCCAGGTCAGTTTGAAAACAGGTTGAGTCACTACCTACTCAAAGAGATAATGTTGTTAAGTATAATGACAAAGACTCTAATGGATCTTTACACATACTTTCAGTACACTAGAGCTAAAAGTGGTGGGAGGGAGGGACGGAGACCAAGGAGGGGAGAGAATACTTTTGAAAAGCTATTTTCCCACTTTCTTTATCCTGCTTTGGTGTTAAGAGTACCTATCAGTGACGAATCTGGAGACAGTTACTCTTGCTCAGTGGAGATTACAGACTATAGCTGTTTATCTCGAATAAACATTTGAATCATCTGCAGAAATGTCTTATTCCCCTGGTTGAGTTTCTGAAAACCTGCATGATGAGCTGCCTGATTCTCTTGTTTCTGCAGTGAGAAATTAACACCCATGGCAGATACAAACGCCTTTTTAAATTGTTGTTTTTCTGCATCTTTTATACAGTTATTATAATTTTTTTTAATCTACAAATACTCATTTAGTATCACATTTTACTGTGGGGGATTTTGTTTTTCCTAGAATTTAGTGTACATGATTTATATAAAAATTGAAGAGGTGCGCTAGGACCCCTAATACATGGCATAAACACAATATGAGCCATAAGTAACAATGCACAAGCACCAGAAGAGGGACCAGATAAATAGGAGCTCCTAAAAAATCAAACACTTATGCTCATCAAAAGACTTCATTGAAAGAGTAAAAGGACAACCTACAGACTTGGAAAAAATTTTTGGCTATGACAAATCCAATCAGGCTAATCTCTAAAATCTACAAGGTACTGCAAAACCTCAACAACAAAAAGACAAATTACCCAATTAAAAAATGGGCAAAGGATATGAATAGGCACTTCACCAAAGAAGATATTCAGGCAGCTAACAGACACATGAAGACATGCTCATGATCATTAGCCATTAGATAAATGCAGATCAAAACTACAATGAGATACCATCTCACCCCAACAAGGCTAGCATTAATCCAAAAAACACTAAACAATAAATGCTGGAGAGGTTGTGGAGAGACTGGAACACATATACACTGTTGGTGGGAACGTAAAATGGTACAACCACTCTGGAAATCGATTTGGTGCTTCCATGAAAAGCTAGAAATAGAAGTACCATACGATCCAGCTATCCCGCTCCTTGGACTATATCCTAGAGAAATAAGAGCCATCACACGAATTGATATATGCACACTTATGTTCATTGCAGCACTGTTCGCAGTAGCAAAAAGATGGAAACAACCTAAGTGCCCATCAATGGACGAACGGATAAACAAATTATGGGATATCCACACAATGGAATACTACAAAATGATCAAGACCAACGATGAAGCTGTGAAACATCTTATAACATGGAGGAAGCTGGAGGTCATTATGCTGAGTGAATTTAGTCACAGAAGGACAAATATTGTGTAAGACCACTATTATAAGAACTCAAGAAAAGGTTTAAACACAGAAGAAAACATTCTTTGATGGTTACGAGGGTGGGGAGGGACGGGGAGGGTTAATTACTAACTAGATAGTAGATAAGAATTATCTTAGGTGAAGGGAAGGACAGCACTCACTATAGTGGAAATCAGCACAACTGGTCTAAACCAAAGCTAAGAAGTTCTCTGAATACAGTCAAACACTTTAAGGGACAAAGTAGCAGGGACCATGCTTTCAGGTGACATCTAGGTCAGCTGGCATAAAAAAGCTTATTAAGAAAATGTTCTGCATCCTACTTTGGTGAGTGGCATCTGGGGTCTTAAAAGCTTGCAAGCAGCCATCCAAGATGCATCAATTGGTCCCAACCACCTGGAGTAAAGAAGAATGAAGAACACCAAAGACACAAGGAAAGCAGTTGCCCAAGAGACAGAAAGGGCCACATAAACCAGAGACTTCATCAGCCTGAGACCAGAAGAACTAGATGGTGCCCAGCTACCACCAATGACTGCTCTAACAGGGAACACAACAGAGAGTCCCTGATAGAGCAGGAGAAAGGTGGGGTGCAAAACTCAAATTCTAGTAAGAAGACCAGACTTAATGGTCTGACTGAGACTGGAGGTACCCCACAGAGCATGGCCCCTGGATTCTCTATCAGCCCAGAACTAAAACAATTTCTGAGGCCAACTCTTCAGACAGAGATTGGACTGGACTGTGGGACATAAAGTGATACTCGTGAGGAGTGTGCCTCTTAGCTCAAGTAGATACATGAGACTAAATGGGTAGCTTCTGTCCAGAGGTGAGATGGGAAGGCAGAGAGGGTTAGGAGCTGGTTGAATGGACATGGGGAATCAGGGGTGGAAAGGAGGAGTTGGCTATCACAGTATGGGGAGAGCAATTAGAGTCACATAACAATGTATGTATAAATTTTTGTATGGGAAAAAATAAAAATTGAAGAGGTGATAAGATTCTCATGTATTTTGTTTCTGAGACCCAATGTCTAGAACTTAAGCAAAAACAAAAAAAGAAAGTTATGTATCCTAATTAATTTAGTATTCTGAAAACAACCATTTTCTAAGGTCTTAAAAAAATGAGACTTTATATATTTGAAATACTTTTCCATTCCAGAGTTTGCCTCTGCAAATTAAAAATAGGAGGTAGAGGTTGGGTTATTTTGAATTATAATGTGTTGTCGTATTTGTAAAACATTACCACCACCTTATGTGTTAGTCTTCTCTTTCTACTCGATGCTCTCAGCAGACTTTCTCTGTTTTCTGTTGTGTCCCAATCTTTTTTTTTTAAAGAATAACTCTGGTTGTGCTTAATTAATGATCAAACTAGAATCTGTCACTCATATTATTTACCCTGTGATAAAATGAAGTAATTGTACAATTGCTCAACAGGGTTATAGATCCAAGGTTCTCTCTCTTCCTTTGGGAGAATATTTAGCTTAAAAGATCAGTGAGCCCAATATTAACCCTTAAAAAATTGTGACTTTGAGTCATGGTTCTTTGTTTTGTTTCATTGTTTCATAGCACACAATCTGTGTGAAGTGCAGCCTTGTTGAAGCTAATCTCTCTTTTCTTTGGTAAAGTAATTTGAAGCCAATACTTCACTTTGCATAGAAATGTGAGTTAAAATGCCCACCTTTGTGCACATGCACACACACACACACACACACACCCCTAAATAATCTGGCTTCCTTCTTCAACACCAAACTTCATTTTGTCTATGCAAGAAAACCTTGGGGATCCCTACTTATACAAGAATGATTTTTCAGCATACAGAAGCCATAGCAGGATCAATGATGTACAGGGATTGAGGAGTCTCCACTCAACAGAAATCTACTACTTAGTGGTATGAAACAAGTAGTACAGTTTCCCAGAGACCTTAACTTTCTCTCAGTACATAGCATATACAACAGAGTATAAACAAACAAACAAAAAATGTCCAAATACTATGACAGAAATCCAAACACTATAGAGTTACTTGAAATATACTTTTCAATAACTTTCCAGATAAAAATATATTTAATTTAAAAAGTATCTTGTTTTAAATATGTAAGAATTTTCACAAAACTGTTAATTATATGCTCAAAATTTTAAGAAGGCGTAGCTTCTTATGCATATTTTACTTTCTGAGAATTGTACGAAAAGTATACGAGTGGTTTATTCCTTTTGTAATTAAAATAGAGATTTGCTGCTATGCGATTTAAATTACATTTTTATTTTACCTCACACTTTGCAGAAACTATGACTCAAATTCATTTATTTGTATGTTTAAAAGTATTCATAAAACAGTTTGTTTTTAAGTAGGATTTGTGAAGTTTGAAGGTAAATTCGAAATGATCCTCAAATATATCCAATGTGTATGTAGATCTTAATTGCAAATCTTAAAGCAAAAGTTTCAGTATTTAACTGACTTTGCAGAGAATTTCCTGAATAGAATATTTTCTATGTTAGTGACATCAGTGTGTAATTCCTGTGTTAAAAAAATCTCCGTTTTCCCTCCACACAGTGAACATGGCCACAAGCAGGCTAATAGGTGCCGTGGCAGGCACGATTCTGGCCCTGGGGGTGATTTTTGGAGGCACAGGGTGGGGAATAGAGTAAGCATCTTTATGCGTTTCAGAGTGTTTCTGCTTGGTGCCTGGTGTGTGAGGTGACCCTTGGTATCGGACTCGTTTATGTATTGTCTCACTGACTGTGTTCCCTGTGGTAGTGCCGCTTGTGGTGTGATTTGTCTGTGTTTGTGTCTTGTGGTTTTCTCGTGCAGTGTAGAACCTTCTCCTGTCTGGAACAATGTGGGGCATAAAATAATGTTGGGGGTTCTTACTATATCTTCACAACTGAGGCAATGGTCCAAAAGTTTCTATTGCTCCTCCATTTATAGAAGTAATTTTAAAATATACACCCTCTCCTCACTTATTGTCATGGTTAGGTTCCAAAGACCAGGTCGTTATGTGAAATCAGTGTTATATGAAAATGGAGGATGACTACCTCATTGTACAACTGCCAAGTTACATCGTTACATAACTACCAAACCACTGAGAATCGTGGCCCAGCCAAGATGACACATAACCTGAATCATCACAGCCAGCGTTACTCTCGCCTCACACCTTGGCATTTATTACTGCCAGATATATGTCGTTAATGCACAGAGTAGTCAGATAGTAGATTTTTTACTATTGTCATAAATGTGAAATGTCAGATAATGAGATAGTTGATAAGTGAGGAGAAGGTGTAGATTTTTTTTTTACTGCTTATTAGCAAAAATTCTTTTATGTGAGCATTTTATTTGGATGCTTATAATGAATTTAATCTTCACCCAGTCAAGTAGATCCACATATGCAGGCAGGAATTATAAACAGCTGAAATGTCTTTTAAAGATAATCTAAATGGCAGCCACTAATATTTTCTCAGTTTTTTAAGTCATATAGGAGGCTATGAGCTAATTGGTAAAAAAAGGATGAATAGGGTACTGCCTTCATTTTTTAATATAAAACAGATTCATATTTTAAGTGTGCAGTTTGCATAAATATTTGGGAGCTAGCACAATTAGAAACAGAAAGCCTATACAGCCTTAAGTGAATATTTGGAAGTTATCTGTTGGATTTGTCTTAAAAATAGCTAGGGTATTAATAAATATTTTACTTCACTTTCCCATTCCACTGTCACGAGGTCCAGCTCTCCTGATGCCTTTATTTAGGTTGCTGTGTACTTAGTCCAAATCCTCAGAGTACCTGTCAGTTCTCCGTGGGATACTGCTTTCTTGATATTGCTAATTTGTAGACTAAA
Source organism: Dugong dugon (assembly GCA_030035585.1). Lineage (NCBI taxonomy): Eukaryota > Metazoa > Chordata > Mammalia > Sirenia > Dugongidae > Dugong > Dugong dugon. The sequence goes on from CM057461.1 coordinate 169,436,677, forward strand.
AGATCATCATGATTTTTTCTAATTACAGAGAAAGCATTCACAAATGACAAAAATACCCCTTCACGTACCATCATTTCTGTTCACTGTGGTGGTAGTAACACCTCGTGGTGGCGTAGGAATTAATTAATGGCATCTTAAGGAATCACCAAGATGTCCTCTGTTCAAACAAGCCAAATCATGGGCATGTTGATAGTTTCAGACACGTTCCTCTTTAGTCATATCAGTTGGGGCACACAGAGCCCTTTCTTACACAGTGGAATTGGGAGAACCACCACCAAAATAGCATTAAGAGGTGAGCCAATTTGTAGATCATATGTTGTGTTGCGGATTACCTGAGGCTTCTCTCCCCTGAATTGAAGGACTTTAACCAGATTTGGATCTTCTAACTCACATGCTATTGGTATGAACTGTGAAGCTAGTTAGCCCAGTGAAAGTTAGAATACTGGAAAAGGTATTTTGTTTATCTTTATTTGTTACAAGATAGACTAGGTAATGGGTAAATATTTAGAGAAAATAAGAAATTTGCCATTTAAATTTTCACCTTGGACCTGTTCACTGGATTATGTGGAGGAGTAACATTCTTTTTCCAGGGGAAATTCTATATGCACATATGTGCAATTCCTTATTGAAGAAAAGTATTTTTCTAACAGTCATCCCAAATCAATTTCTTACGTAATTTTTGGATCATAATTATGGTGTCCTGATATGTACTAATTAAAGGGATGAATTTTAATAATCTTCCCTTAATTCTAGAGATAGGCAAAACCAAAAAGGCCTTTGTTGTAAAACATAGTCCTTGTTACCAGCATTTGTCTTCATCCGTCCTCTCCAGTGTTGTTGGGTTTTGTGGCTATTTCTGGTTGTGACAGGTAAGTCCATGCAAAAATAGATGTTATTTGTTATTTTTTGGCTTATGCACTGTTTGTGTCTATTACTTCTTCAACTTCTAAATTTTGCCATAATTCCTAAAAAAGTAAATGTAGTTTTTAAAAATAAAATTAACATGGTAAAATATAGATTGTTTTCAGACTTTCTAATTTAACTCACAGCATGATGTTCATTTAGTTAATAAGGATTCCGTGAGTAGAGGTTTTTTGTTTTGTTTTGTTTTTTCTTCTATTCCTTAGTTTAGAATTATCGTAGATCAGGAATTCTCTCTAATCTCCACCCAGGCTTTTTAAGCTAGTATAATATAAATCATGTCTAAAGCATAAAGTACATACATGGTTTTAAAAAAAAGTTATTTTTAAATGTTTCTTTTAAGATTTGATTCCCTGTTAAAATATGGGGAGGAAATACATGTAAATGGAGTAACTTTTCATTTGAGCAGGGGTTAGCAAACTTTAAAAGGTCAGATAATAAATGTTTTTGACTTTGCACTGTTGTAGCATGAAACGAGCCATAAACAATACAGAAACGAGTGAGGGTTGTGTTCCAGAGACAGGTGACAGGCCAGATTTGGCCCATGGGCTGTAGATTTAGAGCGTACGTTTTAGAGTCAGACAAACCTGTGTTCAAATCTTGCCTCCATCACTTGCTAGCTTCTAGAAGCCTCTGTTTTCTCATCTATTAAACAGAAATAGTCATAGTTCCTACCTCTTATGGTTTTTGTGAGGATCAAATGAGATAATACATGCCAAGTGCTTAGAACCGTACCTGGCACACAGTGAATGCTCAATATATAGCCTTAAACTGCTTTTAAGGAGCCCTGGCGGAGCAGTGGTTAAGCACAAGGCTGCTAACCAAAAGGTTGGCGGTTCAAACCCACGCAGTGGCTCCATGCCAGAAATGCCTGGTTTGCTCCCATAAGGATTACAGGCAAGATAACTCTATGAGGCAGTTCTACTCTGTCACATGAGGTTGCTATGAGTCGGAATTGATGGCACCTAACAACAATGAACTACCTTTATTGCTCTCATTCTTCTTTATTATTATTTATGTATCTCTGAAGGCCACTGAGATTTGTATTCTGTGGAACCTCGGTTGTTCATCTTAATAGTGTGTCACAAGCCCAGGAGCCCAAAGAGACCAGCATCCACCTGAGACTCCCGCTGCAGTTTCCTCCACCTGTCCTCTCACACCCACAAGCACTGGGTGGTCACTTTGTGTAAAAACAATTTTAGTGCTACCGAAAGCGGCATCCATTTATGTACACAGTTGAGGGCACTGATGTGAGCAGAAAAGAGAATTTTCTACATAGAAATGAATGTATACACAAACTTAAGAGGATTTTAGAGGAACCAGCAAAATTGGCCATGTGACTTCTGGAGCAGGAATACATAGTTAGGACTGGAAGGTTTTTGCTGTTAGCACTGAAACTGCATATTGGTATCCTGAGGGATATGACATTTAAAAGAATTCATGTACTAAATCTAACTTGGCTTAGATTTAAAAAGTGCTGAGCTACAGTGTTTCCCATACGAGCGGAGAGGAGTTACTGTATATACATCAGGCTTATTCAGACAACTGATAGAAACTCCACCTTGTGTTTTTGTATTTTCTTTCTTGCTGTTTTTCCTGCTCCCTTCGTTTTTTTATGTCTCTCAGCCTCAGATCTCTCAGTAGTAAATGGGAACTTGAACAACATTCTCAACTGAACCTAAGGAGCCTATGATCCATTTCCCAAAAATCACCCAAATCAGGTTTATGCTTCTTTTATACCTTGCTTTTCATAGCCCACTTTGCTGTTTAACTCTGTAAGGACCATGAAGAAGTATGTCTGAGAGAGAAAGAACATGGCTTCGGGGTCAGATCTTTACTGATAACCTCCTTCTGACTTCTAAATTTTATCTGACTCCAAGTGGGGGATAGGAAAGTTAATATTCAGGCAACTTTATGTGCTACTTGAAAGAGCACTTGAGTAGAATACTTTTCCTTCTTTCCATGTCCTTACTTGTTAGTTGGATTGAAGAAATTCTAATGCAGTTGTATTCTTTATGTGTTTTTGTTTGATTTGTGATATTGGGAAAGGGGGAAAAAAAGAAAGATATGTAACAACAGCAATTTGAGCATATTGGCTTCAAATTCTGTGAAAGGTGAATTTGATGGAACTTAATCAACAGTGGAACAGAAACTTTTGATTTGAAGGAACACATATCAAAGCAACAGTTAACCATAGCATCTAAAATGCAATTAAGCTAGGTAAATAAAGGCCATTTAAGTGTTTAGAGCTCTTTTACACAGGATATTTACTTCCTGAAACCACTAACTGCCTTTCCCTTGTGATAACTAAATTGGTTGGCTCATATGACTTTCTTCCCATGATCCTTTGTCACAGGTCCTAGTGCCACCAATCTCATAATAGGCTCCATCGCTGGTGCCATCCTGGTAGCAGCTATTGTCCTTGGGGGCACAGGATGGGGATTTAAGTAAGCAATGCCGCATGTCTTCTTCTCAGTGACTCTGGCACTTCTCTTTTCTGCTTACATAACCAAGTTTTGAGTTCCTGCTATAAGATTTCAAGTTTTAAAAGTAAAAATGCTAAAAATAAAGATTTTTGTTCAGAAATGGGTAAAAAAGAAGAAACAGCATCATCTTTAGTCAAGCGGGAAAACATGAAGCATAGAAGGAATCCACATTCACCACTTTAAGGAGAACATCGTACAAGGTCTTCAGTAGAAGACATTCCAGCTTTCAGGAACAAAGTTCTTTGATACAATTCGTTTATAAACAGATAATGGAAGACACCATGTAGTTGGAAATAAGTGACTATAAAGTGATTGTTTCTCTTTAAAATTGATTTATATTCCATTGATATACTCTATTTTGGAAATTTCACAATCTACATAGCCATTGTTCATTATTTTTCACATGTAACATTATTTGCAGCTTTGTGATTTGAAAAGCTCCATTATTTTATAACAACAGAGTTTTAAAAGTATTTTCATTAATTCCCTAGCTAACTGAATTGGTATTTGAAACCCATGGCTTTGTGACACTTAGTATTTTCTAACTTCTAGTATCGACATGACTGGTCGGTTTGGTGTATTTTCATAGTAGCCTTTCATTTTGGATTGCACGTTAATCACTTACCTTAGTTTCTTTAAATAGACAAGCTAGATAAATAATCACGAAGAGTCCTTAATTATAATCACAATTTTTAGACCTGATTTATCCAGGTTAGATGTTTCCACATCTCAGATTCATTGGATAACTGCTTTTTACACATTTTTATGCAGTGGCAACTTGATTATTATGATTTGTAGATAACACTTCCTGTGCCAGATATTCCCTGTGATAAACTAAATTTCGGCCAGATCTACAGAAACAAATCTAGTGGAAAGTAACATTTTTACCCAAATTCAAAACCCACCTTGCCTCCAGGTTGTTACTCAATAGAGGCAGCTTTTGACCTGAGTTCTCTAAAGAATTGCCTTAACTATGAACTTGGTTATATTTTATATTTGGAATCCTGAATTCAACATATATTAAACCAGCTAAAATATTATTATGAAAAACAAAAAGGTGATTTAGATAAATGCAACTTTTCCTGCTAATTTTGTTATCATATTAAGATTTAAGGAGGAAGCCTACGGTTTTTGAAAAGTGGCTTCGGCTTGGAAAGCTGCTGTCAGATGGTGCTTCTTTTCAACAGGAGATATTTATAAACTTCAACTTGTTTAGTGAAACGATTTTGGCATCAGTGTGGTTTAAAGAAAAGTGCACACAGAATGTGCAACTCACATTTGAATTCCTTGTCATGGTATTAACAAGACATCACACAGATCATTAATGCGCCTAATAAAAAAGTATATTTTTGTTTGGGCGAGCCTGATATACACAACCTCTTTTAGTGCTCCACTACTATAGAAAAGTCACTGTACATTCTAAGAGTTCCATACCCTGTTATCACTTTATCATAATGCTCCTTTGAACTTTTTTCATAAATATGCCTCTAGAAAAATTAATTTGGTTCTTACCTAGGCTTGTGCTTACTTAGCATTAGGATGCTTCCATTTAGAGGCCCAGAAAACCATCTACTATGCACCTTTGCCATCCAGCCACATGCAATGCGGAATTTGCTATTTCCAAGTTTGGAGATAAGAGCACTTTTCTGTAGCAGGACCTCAAAACAGTGGCCTGGCCTAGCTCACAGCTTGAACTGCATGTTTCTTTGGGGAAAAATGGAAAAGCCTTTATCACTGTGTATATAAGTGGATTAGGCCCTGTACAGATTATTTACGTGTGAGAGAGATGTCTGACCATCAAAATAGCGGCAAAAAATAAAGAGGTGAGACCGACACGTTGTGAGGCGAGAAACAGCCTTACTGATGCTGTGTGTGGATTGCCATGTAGGCACACATACTGTGAAGCCAAATCAAAACTCCTTCCCCTGCCTGTGGCCCTGATAAATACTTCAGAGGAAAACATGGTAGAAAGACACAATAGCAATGTGAAATAAATATTTTCATGCCCCAAAGCAAGGGAGAAAACAAGGACTAAGAATAATTATTGAACGTTTAACTTGAGGGTTTACATTTGGAGAAACTGTTGCTTTTTGTGTTGGCTGTTGATTGCTACATGAGGATCTTAATTTGCTTTGAAATTTAATAGTAGGTATGTAGTTTTATTAAACTTCAGATGACGGCCTTACAATAAAAGACTTTGGGTATTGAAGGAGAGAATTTAGGATTTTCCACTACTTTGATAATTTTGAAGATTATTAGCCTAAAGATGGTTTGGAAGTATAATTATTTGCTATTTGAAAACCTTGGAATTTTTCATTGAGTTCAGTGTAAATAAAGAAGAGCTTCCTTTAGAATCAGAAGTTGGCAGGTATGGATTACTAAGTAAGCACAATTAAGCCCGTGCATACCTTTCTTACTGTAAACTGGTGCATACCATTCTTAATGGTTAATCCACCCCTAGAAGATGGAAATAGTTCATTTAAAAAAGCTTGGTCAAAACATGGGTATTGGAAATCCTCCTGAAATCAGGTTTTCGTTACTAAAAGAAATTAGTGAAGTGGCCTGAGGAAGTTGAAGGTACATAAACTTTTAAATTAAAGGGAAATCTACTACACGCTCAGGTAAAGTATTGCTGTTTTCTAACATCACGTTTCTTTAGAAGGTGTAACACTGGGTAATTCAGATGTGGAAGCAGTATCATACTATACATGAGCTGCTCAAGTACAAATGAGAACTACAGCTGTGCCCTGAGCCCTGACATTCTCTGCCATTATTTATGTTTTTAAAAACCATATTTCCTTCCAAATCGGTAATAAAAGGATGAGTATATGTCAGTGTGCACGTGCACACGTTTGTGTATATAAAGTGGTTTATCAAAATCACTGCGGTCTAAAAATAATACAGTTTTAGATTACTTTTTTTCAGTAGTATAGTGAAGTCCGAACGCTTTGGTTCATGCAAACAAGAATTCCACATGCTAGGTTATAGATTATTGAAAAGAAAAGAAAAAAAAGAAAGGAAAACATTGTTTGGTGGATTTTTTCTAATATACTTTGACATATTGTGTAACGTGGTAGGTACACCTGAGTAGCTTTGGTTAAATAACTCCATACTTAAGGAGTATGAGGATGCTAAGGGATGATTTAGTCTGTGAGTTCCCAGGTCTTCAGGGTTTTAGGATTTTCTTTGAGAGATCTTGTGAAAAAGGAACACAGGTGCTTAGCCCACCAGTTTGTCCGAGCTTTTCCCCCCATCTGCATTTACTTCCCCACACCGGCGCTCTTTCTCCTCTCCATCACCTGCGCACACAGACTGAAACTATGACTTGTGGTGCAGAGGATTGCAAACCTGTGTCCTAGTTGACTCATGGAGGTGCATGGCGCCTACCCCATGTTGAATAATAATGCTGCTCAATTAGATTACCAGAGCTGTTGTTTTCACTGTACGTTGGGAAAAAAATTGAATAGCTGAAGGATCATTTTAGCAGAATCTTCTCTAAAGCTCAGGAAAGGTTAAAAGTATAACAGATTAAGCCATAGGGGATGGTGGTAGGAAAGAGTCATTAGTTTGCTGACCAATTTAAATCACAAGGATTGCAGGACAAATAGTGAGCTCTAGTATATGTCTCAGTCTGGGGAACCCCATCACCATGTCCCACAACTTGCTCTCTCCCTGGGATTCAGTGGCCAAGTGGTTTTCCACCATGGCCAGTAGTGGCCATAGTAAAAGTGCTCATGACATTAAAGATGGTTAATTTGAGGAGTCTGTTTAATTGTCATATGTGGTTTCCCGTCTCTGGGAAGTTCCTCGGGTCACAGATTTATACAGAGCCTAATTTTGGCTCTAAGAAATTCTATTTGACCTATGTTACATTTCGGTGAACATGCCAAAGAAAGACTGTTTACATACTCACATAAAATGACATGTAGAGGAGTGTATTTTGATGAAATTTTAAAAAGGTCTTAGTACTGATAATTATATTTCTCAAAAGATTAAGTTTTTAAAAAATTTTTATTTTTTACAGAATTAGAAAATGGAATCAATTTTAGCTATTCTTTCCATGAAGAGGGCAACCAGACTGTTGCTTATCTGAATTCCATGACCGTATCCCAGTGCAAAATAAATGAGCCCTAGTATCTGAGACTTCTTAGTTAGGCACTTTCTTATTCAGACCTTAGCAGGTGGGGGTGGTACCAGGCTGGCTAGGAAGAGTCAATACAGCTCTCTAACTTGGCCCTCCTGAAAGGTGAGGGATTCGGAATCTGGTCAGTTTCTGTGGTTCTGGGTAGAGGGCAGTGGTTGCTCAGTGTGCAGAGATCAGAGAGTGATAGTGGTGGAGCAATATATACCACTGAAAGAAGACTGAAAAGCTTTACATCTCTGAGATGGCTATTGTTATGTGGAGTTTTGTTTTAATTTTGTATAGATTATATATGTATATTATATATTGTAGGCACAAGTATAGATTTTTCAGAAGTAGTAAAAATGGATGAAAAATGTATCAATGATAGGTTTATGGATTACACTAATATTTTATAATGATCCAGAAATATCTTACAGGTTGTAATGAGAAAGTTTAATGCCTTCAGAATTCTAATGAACAGAAGGTATTCAAACTCAGAGGAAACAGTTGCAGAAGGAAGACAGCAAGTACCTACTCACAATAGTTGTACTTTCACGTTAAAATTGAACAACGAACAAAAAAAGTTTATATGGAAAATTCAGGTCAGGCAATTCTCAACATATAGTGGCCCACAGCTGTTCTACCATTTATACAGGAGGAGCCCTCACAATTAGCATTGCCACAGGAGTGCCCTTCTCTGTCTTCCTTACTGGGCTCTGCCTCCCTTTATGACAGCACGCCTTCTCCCTGCTGGGACTTCAGTGGAGGAGAATGTTCCTGGAATCTCCTGTTGGTATTCAGAGTCTGTATTCACATGGAAATATGTAGTTCTGCAGTGTAACTCAGCCTTCTGGGCTGACCCGGGAACCTAGTCACCCTGTAGAACATTGTTTGTATAAAAAGTGCAAGCTAAGCTTCGAAAACCAACGTTTTAAAAGGGGCAGAAGCTTTCGAGAGCCTGAAGTTGCCAATATATGAGGCTGGAATGGAGTTTTGTATCTCTATTTAAAAATGAACAGGATTGCCATTATTAACTTGGACTTGGCTATTCATCTCATTCCTTCAATTTGAACAAAGGAGTTTAGATATGGGCAATATAGTCATCTACATGCACAGTGCTATCTTGGTTTGCTTTTCCCTGTATATTTGTATTAACTGAGCAAACATTAATTTGCCATTTCTCTTGAGTTCCAGCAATACGTAGCTAAAAAAGGTTGGGGCCTCTACTCTTTCAGGGTCATCTCACAAGATCAGGTTTTTCTTACCTGATTCACAAGGGAGAAGTGTGGTTCCTTATACATCTACCTTCAAGGGGCTTGAGCATGGATCGCAGACACTATACTCCATGTCAGCCAACTCAGTGAAGGATACATTATGGGGGATCTTCCCTTTTGATCTCACCTATGTTTCCTGGGAAGCATCAGCAATGCCTATTTTCAAGAATATTGGTTCAAAGAGGGGTGGGTTGGAAGAGAGAAGCAAAAGAAATTGCACCGCTGCAAACAGTGTTTGCAGCACTAATTACCTGCCGGGCCAGTGAATCACATGCTTAGGTCATTAATGAAGCTGTTTAATGAAGATTTTCAAAAGAAAACAGCGGTCTTCTTTAAAGATTTTCATATTTGATATTTCAAGAGAGAAGAGTTAAAGTGGTCATCCTGGGAAAAATAAGGACTTTGCAGTATTTTGTGTTTTGGGATTATTTTTATTTTGAATTACCTAAGGGGGAGGAGGAATCTACTGTAATCTTTTTGGTACTTAGGGCCTGTAAGGGTATCAAACTGGCCCTGAGCGAGTGGGCAGGGGAATGAGGGATCTTGGGGACTCCTGGGTCTCCAGTTTTGCATGATGCCTCCGCGACAGCAGCGTTGCACATGCCCAGTATGCAGACTAAGTGCATGAGCCCTTTGCTTGATGCCCCACATGAAGCCAGACCATGGGGAGGTTGCAACCAACTTTTGTTGTTGCCTTGTAGTGTCTTGCTGGTTCTTTCTTTTCTCTTTTCAAACATAGAAACCACTTTTTAGGAGACTGGACACTGTGAGCAAGGCATTTTAACTTGCTTATTTTCAACTAAGCTAAACTGCTGCATTTGCTTAACTAACCCAAGCCTGTGTCCATTCTCCTTTGAGTGTACTGTCTTACCATGCACTCTGTTCTTCAACTTTCTAGATATGAAAAATGCTTGGCTCCATAGTAGGGTAAGAGCTCATACACCCAAGGCAGCAAGATAACTGAATAGAGCAAGGCTCTTTTGCCACACTGGCAAAAGCACATCAACAGATACAGAACTCTGGAGTTCTGGAGGGCAATGGCTTATGAGACCTTAGAGTTTTTTTTTTTTTTTTTTTAGTTCTCCTGATAGTCCCCTCAGTGGAAGAGTTCTCCGTATAATAATGTTCATCTAGTTGATTAGCAATGCCATTTACTTCGGAAATAAGACATGAATTGGGCCGCTGAGGCTTCCTATGATTTAAAATAAACAGCAGAAAGCTTCTCTGGCCTTCACAATTGGACATACTCTAGTGGTTATGTTGTAGAGACATTCAAAAGTATCAGCTACTCTGTGTTTCAGGTTATTTTGGAAAGGCTGCCTTGGTGTGAGCTGATTACTTGACTCTGGAACCAGCGTTATTTTCATCGTCATCACCCTTTTCTCATCATGATCTCATTAATATTGTGAATTTCTCCCCCTCTGCTTGTATCGTCTTTGACGTACACTGGAAGAAATGTCAAGAAGAGGAGGTTTGATCCTACCCAGCAAGGCCCCATCTGAAACACCTGCACTGGATGAACTTCACCTTGCGCTGTTGGATTCTGGGTATGACATACCTACAGCAACATTGCCAGAACTACTAAGTCTGTAAACAAGAACACTGGGCTGTAAAGACTACAGAGCTAAGGTTGGGGTGACAGGGATGGGGTAAAAGAAAACTGTCCTTTTTGGAGATAATTTCAAAGAACTCCTCCCATCGTCTGTCCATAAAAGGCGGGGGGGGGGGTGCGGGGAGCAAAAGACAATGTTATACATTTAAAAAAAAGTTTCAAAATCTTTTTTTTTTTTCCTAACTAAAGGAAGAAGGAAAAACAAAACAACAAAAAAATTAAGTGCAATAAAAGAACCATTAAAAAATAGCAAATGATTTTTTTGTCCCTCAGCCTGCTGGCACTTAATATCTTCTAAATGATTTGGCATGATTTTTTTTTTCTTTTCCTACCAATGACAAACTCCAGTGGCATGAAGATCTAATTTTCGAAAGGGTAAAAACTGCATGGCATATACACAACAAGCTAGCAAGCCAATCCTCAGCAAACCTGCAACTGAATTCCTAAGGTGAAGATGACAGATGGACACACAGAGCTGGCCTGGGCCTCTTCACATAAACTCCTGCCCCGACCCCCACTAAGCAGGTCATGTGTAACTCCAAGGGCTCTGCTCTTGTTGATTCACTTACCCCATTGTTCTTTCTCCTGGACCTAGCATCCTTTGGAAATGGGAACTGGAATTTGGACAATGATGCTATTGTATAGTTGTTTTATAAATGTACATATGGAAATAAGAGATTTTGACACATCATTTTCACTTGTCTGTACTGAAATATTTTTCTTGTAAAGGTTCTCTGTAAATTTGAGTTTATCATTTGCTCCTCATTTTTTGTTTCTTTTCTCTTTCTCTTTCTTTATCTTTTCTGTCTCTGTCCTCTCTTGTAACATGCTGTATACAATGATTGTTGGGCTTGCTTAAAAAGACAGATGTCACCACAGATGCAGGGAGTTTGGGCACAACGCAGGTGCAATTTAAAGTTGGTATGCTTGAAACCAAAAATAAACAAAAGGGGGGACACAAACAAAAAATACCCATATTAAAAACACAAAAATTATGTAAATGCAAATATACGTAACAACAACAAGTCTACAATTTTTTTTGATGTCATTATAAACATATGTATATAATGTAAGAAAGTAGACACCCTCTCAAATTAATCACAAAAGTGCCAAGCTCATGGTTTTAGTTTTGGTCTTGACAACTTTTTTTCCCTATCTTTAATGTGAAAGGAGTATAAACTTAAAGCCTTAAATAAAAGAATAAATAATTTTTAAGTGTTGAAAGCTTGGAAAAAGTTAAGCTTTCCATTTTGTTTGTATCTGTTATTGTCAATATTTCATTCATGCTTCATCTTCCTGCCTCAAAGTATGTATGGTAGAACCCCATTGTAAAACTGCTAATGAGGACAACAGTGGCGAATTCATTACCTTCTTATCAACATTGTTATAAAAGGCTATTAGTCTGTGTAGGAGCTCTGGTGGTGCAGTGGTTAAGAGCTTGGCTGCTAACCAAAAGGTCAGCGGTTCAAACCTACCAGCCGCGCCATAAGAGAAAGATGTGGCAGTCTGCTCCCATAAAGATTACAGCCTTGGAAACCCTATGGGGCAATTCTATTCTATCCTATAGGGTCGCTATGAGTTGGAATTGACTCGATGGCAACGTGTTTAATCTGTGTGTACTTTCAAGAAACTCTGTTTGACCCACAGTGTTTGATGATCCTCAAATGCTGAACTGGGTTATGATGGGATCCTACCATATACAAATTCACATTCTTCTTTTCCCTCCAGGCAGATTTGCACCTGTAGTCTGGATTTCCGAGTCCCTCTGAGTTTCCTTCACTTTCAAAGTTCTTCCACTTATGGTCAAGGTAGCTTTCCATTCAAGTGAAGAAATGTGGATCCAGCTTTGTTCTAGAATGTACAACTTGTACATGATCACTTCAGTGAGCATCCATCTCATGTAGCAAAGAGATGAGCTTTACTAAAGGCCCCCAAGGAGCCCACACCTCTCTAACATCCTCTTTTGGAACAGGACATGCAATTGTACTATTCACTTCCTCATGACACAGAATCAGTTGCTAGCTTTAGCTGTAAGTCCCTTTTCCTCAAGATTCATGACACCAATCTCACAACTTTTTCTTTGATTTTGGGAAGGAGTCTCTCCTAAAGATGCACTGCTTAAAAGAGTGGGTTTTTTTTTCAAGATATCTTTGATTGTGAAAGTATCACAATCATACAGCAGAAACCTTAATTTCTATATGCTACAATAACCATAACCTAACATCCCAATCCTGCTGTTGCTTTCTGAGTAATAGGTGCTACACAAGTATGCAGTCTTTCTCTAGAACTAGCTATATGTTTATATTGTAATAACAGGGCTATCTACAGAGTTTATTAGCCTTACTCAGGGCTTCATAAGACACAGGTTATATCTCTCTACTTGGTGGCAATGGCTTTTTCACCTTGGGGGAAACTTGGAGGAAACTCAGATTACTTGGCATCTCTACCTGTTGCTGAATTGCTTAGTGTCTTCCTGTTGCCGTGTTCTACTCACTAGTAGATACTAAGCTGCTGCTAAGTACACCATATACATTTCACTACTATTCCAAAGGCAGCATGGTAACTTAATAGAAAAAGAAACCCTTGGTGGTTAGAAAACAAGTTAAATCTCTATTGTTAACTTTTGAGCATTTCACAAACAACATTGTAAATGTGCGATGTTATGTTTTAAATCAGACCACAGTGGTCCCCAAATATTATGTACATATGGCAAATGTCAGTGTAACTTTTTGTTACACTGGCAGTTTCATAGGTAACCAAACCTATGCTCCAATGTTAAATTATTTGTATGTATATGTAAAATACACGAGCTTTAAGCGATGTGTGTATGAATATGAAAGATAATGCAACCATATAAATCGTAAACGGTGGATTATAATTCTTTTGGGTGGTATTTGGTTATGTAGTTCCAAACTCTTCGCTGTATTTTTTGTTCTTGCACATGCCATTCATTTGCTGATTTTTGTGGTGTGAACACTCCTTTTTATTAACTTGAGCTCAAAGCACAAGCATATCAATGTTCAATGTTACCCAACAAGAGTTAATGTTAAGTGATGACAAGTTCCCATTTCACCCACTATACGTTTGCTGCGTTAATTAATGACTCGTGGACGAGGAGCCGCGTGCTAATTTCATTGCTCACCCTGGGATGCTGCATGAGCCCACTGAATTAGAGCTACTCCTACTAAATGAGCAGTACACATAGGTGCATGTTATAAAAGATGAATCACATAGAGCTGTGGAGTTTGACCAAGTGGTGTGTGTGCGTGTATGTGTGTGTTTTGTCTCGCTTTTACTATGCAAAGATGGGAATTGCATAAACTTTTCAAAGACTAGTGTCTGAAGAACATTGCAAACAATACTTGAACCCTTTCTTTAAAGGCATCCCATCATGTTTTGTAGTCATTGTTGCTTCCGTTGTTAATTTTCATTTTTGAATGGTTTGTAATTTTTTAAGTGCACAACCTGAAGTTTTGTTTGAGGTTAATAAATTCATTCATGTCTTGTTGGCTGCCCATGAATGGAGATTCAATAGTCATTGTATGCATCTTTTAGTCAAGTATGTATTAAAATTTCAGTTAACATAAAATGTTGTAGCTTTATACTTTGATCATTTTTCTTAAACCTTTTTTCTGTGTTCTCTTGCATTGTTGATTAAATGGCCATGTGCCAAGTTTTAGCACCGCTCTCTCAATCAAAGGTTCACTGAAAATTTAAGCATTCGGTGATGCAAAATAAAATCTCTGATTAATGATAAACGTATTCCTGATTAGGATTCAGTTTCATTGGAAGTGCTTTTTTTATAAATTAGGGAAAAAAGAAAGAACCCTAGGATAATACTGTTACCAATTTTTTTTTTTAATTTAGTGTTCCTTTTCTGAGTTTAAAGAGGGCATGGCTAGTAATAACATCCACACTTTTGACCTGGCATCAAATTTACAAACTATAATGAAAATAGAGTTAATCTGGTTATGAAAATTATATTATCAAAACCATTCAAGGAAGGTATTTCCTCACACCTCACATGGCATTGGTCAACAAATTATATTACTTCTACTTCAACATGTCTCTTCTCCATCCCCAATGCCAGTGCTTTGAGTCAGGCCTCAATAGCCACATATACCTACTGCACTGACACAAGAGAGTTCTTCAAAGATGCTGATCTGACCACAACATTTCTTGGATGAAAGTCTTCAAGGGGCTCTTTAGTTCCTATAGGATATGTCTTATAGCCTGTAGGATAAGTCCAAACTTAATAACGTGACTTAAAAGTTACGCCTGCCTTTCATGACCTTACCCCTGTTTTTCTAGGCACATCAACTCTCATCCTCTCCTAGTCACCAAACTTAAAGTTCCCTAAAAGGGCCTCTTCAACTCAAGCTTGAATTATGTAAATCTGAGGTCCAAGGAGCCCTGGTGGTGCAAAGGTTAAGTGCTCTGCTGGTAACCAGATGGGGCAGTTTTACTCTGTCAAATAGGGTTGCTATGAGTTGAAAATGGACTCCATGGCACCTGACAACAATAAATTTCGTGTCCATTCACCGTAATTTGTTATTTGTTTCTATGTAATTTCATGTCATAAACAGAAAAACATTTCTAAAATAGCATGAACCGTATAGTAAAAATAAGGAAGTATTAGACTGCCATTTATATTTGACCTTGAAGGAATAATCAGATGTTTTTTACATGTTTTGCTTTAAGTTATTCTGTTTTTGAGGTTGACATTGAAATGTGTTCTGCTCCATGCTCCCTGGGAAACATGACCCAGAAATCAGAAACTTCTAGATAATAGAATAACATCAGCCCTAGAATTAAAAATGTAAATAGTTAAGTAGATAATCCGTTTGTTCATCATGGAATTCATAAGAAACTTCTGAAATTTAAGATAGGTGGCCTTTAGGTTAATGTTCAAGGATTAGGGGCTTCCACTTATTAATTTATTCATTCAACAAATATTTATAAAACATGTCCTCTGTGCCAGGAATTCCTAGGAATTGAAGAAACAAAAGAAAATTCTTGACCTAAAGTTGCTCACAATTTAGTGGTGAGAGACACAAGTTCAACATGGAAACCTCCAAGCCCAAAGTGAAAAGTAAACTAAGCTAATGGAGCAGTGGGAGTTAAAAAAGGAAAGAATTGATGTGGGGCAGGTGGGAGAAAGGTGCAAGAAGGCTTCCTGAAAGAAGTGAGTTTTGAACTATCTAGAAAGATGACTAAGCACTCACCGGTCTAATAAAATGAGAAAAGCACTGGAGGCCCGGGGAGCAGCATGTGCCAAGACCCAGGAGGAGGATGAGCCCAGACTTTGGGGTAAGTAGTGCACAGTGTCTGATCTACTCAGTTTGTTTCCTTCCATCTGCTCTCCCTCCCTTTCTCCCTCTCTCCTTTCTATTTTCTTTCCTGAAAAACAGTTGCCATTGAGTCAATTCCTACTCATGGAAATCCCATGTGTATCAGACTAGAACTGTGCTCTATAAGGTTTTCAGTGGCTGACTTTTTAGAAATAGATCACCAGGCCTTTCTTCCGAAATGCCTCTGAGTGGACTTGAACCTCCAACCTTTGGGTTAGGATCCAAGCATATTAACCATTGGAACCACCTAGGGATTTCTCTTTCCTTCCTACTTTTACAGATACTTCATCACCTATAAAAATCCTATAGTACCATGCCAGGCCCCAAGGACATAATGATGAGCTCTTAATCTCATGAAAAAAATACAACATTTAAATACAATGTGATAAACACCCTAATAGACGTATGTATCAGGTGCTTCAGGAGCAGAAAGAAGGGAGACTCTATCCCTACTCAGAGGGATTAGGGAGGGTTTCACAGAGGAGGTGACATTTGAGTAAAAGACTATGCCTATGCAATTGGACCTAATTCCATGACCACTGATTGTTACTAGGTCTCATCTGGGGCGGGGAGTTGATTCATAAGTGCCTTGGACATAGAACAGCTTGTTATGTTCAGATTTGTCTACTCCAGATCTCTAGGTTTCTTTTGCTTGTGTGAAGTTTATGATCTCAGTCAGGACCTTTTATTTTTAGATATTTCCCCATTTACATGCTCATTGAGGATCAGTGTTAAATGTTTGGGGCTGTCAGTAACAATAAAGACACCTTCTTGACCTGGCCGATGAACCTCTACTATTTTCTTAGCAAAAAGATCCCTGGCTAATCTCACTCTGGAGTGTCGGGGTGGATAAGAGCCATAAAAGCTTTTAAAGCATCATTTAGTAAGTCCTTCAATTAATGATGGGTCAAAATAATTTTCAAAGTTCAGCCACACTTCCTGTCTACTAAAGTTAGTGTTTTTCTTTCTTTTATGCCTTGGAGAGAAGTTACTATTCCTCCATTTTTCATAAACCCAAAAGCATGTCCGGCTCCTTGACTAGAACAAGTTTTTGGCCACAAGTTTGTTTTGATAACTTCTAGAGAGAAAGGAAGTGTTGTGATCCCTGAGCATATGGAAATAGTTGTCCCATTGAAGTCTGTCAATGCTCCTTTTCCAGTTGTTTGTGTGTCCACCAAACTCGTCCTGGTGTAGCTGCAAAGGCAGCACTTGTGACTCCAGAGAGTCCACCCTTATGACAACATTTATCTCGCTGTGATGACCATTGAAAGACAAATTGGCCCAGTACATCGATTGGTCTTACAAAAATAAGGCAAAGCAAAGCAAAACAAAAAAAATCTTCATCCTGAATGATCAAGAGTATTTCAAGAGTTCTTCAGATCTCTTTGTAGCTTTAAATAACTTCTGGCCGTCAGGAGGTAAATGAGCTTGCAGCAGAGCTCCTTGCTTCGTCAGACTCGGGTCTCGGTGAAACCAGAAGACGGTAGCTTGAATTGTAAAAGACATCAGGGAGGCCTCCATTTGGCAGTAACAACACAGCCTTGTAGAGCCATTGCAGCTTCCTCCCATAGAGCCAGCAAGTGGACCGGCTGCCCTGAATTTATACTACTTTTTTCTACATAGGTGAGATGGCTACAAAGCAAGGGTCACATGCTCTAATGTCTGCAGGAGCCAGTCAGCTACCAAGACAAGCAGAACAGGGCAGGGGTTTGAGTCAAAAAGAGTGAGGGAGACCGCTGAGCTGAGAGTATACCCTTTTCTGAAGGGACAAGCCTCTGTTCAGCTCCAGCCGACTGTGACCATGGGAAAAGATGGCCCATCATTTATTTTTAATGAGAAACCCAAACCTAGATTTGTATATAAAATTTCCTATTTTTTAAACTATTCAGGCAATTCACATTTTTAAAACACTGTGTGCATCAAGACTGTGCAAACAGAGTCCAATGCTGGATAGGATTGAGCCCATTGGCCCTTAGTGTGTAATTTCTATACAAAATAAGAGGACATTTTCTTTTTGTTTTTAATTGTACTTCAGGTGAAGGTTTAGAGAACAAATAGTTTCTCATGAAACAGTTGTACACATTTTGTTTTATGACATTGGTTAACAACCCCACGACATGACAACCCTCTCCCTTCTCTAGGCTTTTTT
The DNA here is from genome assembly GCA_030035585.1 of Dugong dugon. Taxonomy (NCBI): domain Eukaryota; kingdom Metazoa; phylum Chordata; class Mammalia; order Sirenia; family Dugongidae; genus Dugong; species Dugong dugon. The sequence goes on from CM057461.1 coordinate 169,454,593, forward strand.
TTTTTTTTTTTTTTGGGTGAAAACATACATAGCCAAAGATACACCAGTTCAAAAATTTCTACATGCACAGTTCAGTGACATCGACTACGCTCTTCCAGTTGTGCTGCTATTCTCACTTTAGACGAAGGTTTACAGAACAAAATACTGTCTCATTAAACAGTACACATGTTGCCCTATGACAATAGTTAACAACCCCACTACATGTCAACACTGTCCTTACTCAACCTCGGGATCCCTATCACCAGTTTTCCTGTCCCCTTCTGCCTTCTAGTTCTTGTCCCTGAACTATTGTGCCTCATTAGTTCCATTTTGTTTTATGGGGCTGTCCGATCCCCGGCTGAACGGTGAACCTTGAAAGTGATTTCACCACTGAGCTAAAAGGGTGTCTGGAGGCCACACTCCTGAGGTTTCTCCAGTCTCTTTTAGGCCAGTAAATCTGGTCTTCTTGTGTGTATGTTGGAATTTTGTTCTATATCCTTCTCCAGCTCTGTCCAGAACCCTCTGTTGTGATCTTGGTCAGAGCAGTCAGTGGTAGTAGCTGGGCACCATCTAGCTGTACTGTACTCAGTCTGGTGGAGGCCTTGGTAGCTGTGGTCCATTTGTCCTTTTGACTAATCTTTTCCTTGTGTCTTGTTCTCTTCGTTCTCCCTTGCTCCCTAAGGGGTGAGACCCATGGAGTATCTCAGATGGCTGCTCACAGGCTTTTAAGACCCCAGACGCTACTCACCAAGGTAGAATGTAGAACATTGTCTTTATAAACTGTGTTATGCCAATTGAGCTAGATGTTCCCCGAGACCATGGTCCAAAGGGGACATTTTCATGTGTGGTTCCCTGAAATCATCTGATATTTCCAGTAAAATCTATTCACAGGCATGGCCTTGCTCCCAGATAGGGTTACAGGTTACCATGTCTAAAATCATAGAGGTGTTCTTCATGGCTTGCCACCTACAATGTTTTGTGTGGATGAGGAACAGCCAATGAAAGTCACAGAGTATCGAAGAGAGCTGCCTGAAGGTCCTTTCTTTTAGTGGTGCTTTATGTACTAAGCATATTCAGATGTGCTCATTCATGGAAGATGAACTAAACCTGGCTTTGCAAGTAGGTTTTATCTCAGTGCGAATTCCGTTCAATTGGTAGTGGCTGCCTGGATCCTGAAGCCATGTCTACCATCTATCAGAAAGAGTGCTGTGGTTGACTTATGGATGTCTGCTACCTGGCAACCAGAAGTACCTGACTAGAGCTGCACAAAACTTAAGACCGTCTTCCTTTCTGTCTTTCACTCCCAAGGCCAACTGGATATGGAGATGAATTAGCCAATTTAGCTAATCCAGGAGTCCCTATATAAACTTCTGTATTCAGAGAAATAAGCATTCTTGAGCTAAGAAACACAGAAGCTACAAAATTCAGCAGGAAGGAACAACTGTTCATTTCATTTCCCTTTCAGACTTTTTGTTGTTTTGTTCTGATTATTAAGTAATATGTTTATTACAGAAATATTGGAAAACAAAGAAGAATCTTAAAAAGAAAATTAAAATCTCTGTAATCTAATCACAAAGATATAACTCACATTAATAGTTTGTTAATTTCTTGAATCTTTCATTTTCTTGGTTTTTCCTATAGTCTCAGAATTGGCCCACAAAGATAGGCAGTAAGGATTTGTATTTCCATCCTCCTACTCATTTTGTGTGTGTCCGTGTGTGTGTATAATGTGCTGTGTTCCCTGTTGAAAGGTTGGAAACAATGGGATATTAGGGCAAAGAAGTATTTTCTCACCTCTAGGTCTTAGCCTGTTTCCACTGCTAGGAAGATTTCCCCTCCCTCTCAGAGACCCAGTCAAATCCTGTGTATCCTCAAGTGTCACCTCAAATATTACCTCCTTCACAAAATCTTACCTGATCCTTCCACAGCTACTTAAGTATGTATAGAGAACACAGAAGCTCCCGTAAGTGGTGGAGGTGGGATGAAACCCCAGGTAGTTTAGGCCCCAGACCCCCCCATGCTCTAACCATATCATTTTATTGCCAATCTTTATTATTCCATGCCACAGTTGAAAAGTCTCAAAGTTGGAGAGGTTTAGCACCTTCCTTGAGGTCTCCATTCTAGTATGTGACCGAGTTAGAATCAGGACCAGGCAGTCCAATTTTGAGTACTTTTCTGGACGCAGTAGAACATGGCACATGTGGCACAAAAAATGAGCAGACGGTATAAATGTAGATTCTCAGAGAGAGCCACTTATGCCTACTTCATGGGCTGACTCTGCAGAGTGCTGTGGAAACCACTACTAATTACCACCACTAGGGGAGGGAGAGAGCGCCCAAGATTGTTGTTACTTGCGGCTGAGTTGGTCCTGTCTCATGGTGAACACAATGGAACAAAATGCTTCCAGGTCCTGCGGCATCCCCACGGTCAGTTGTGGATCAGACCAGTATGATTCACAGGGTTTTCACTGGCTGATTTTCAGAAGTAGATCTCCAGACCTGTCTTCCTAGTCCATCTTAGTCTGGAAGCCCTGCTGAAACCTGTTCAGCATCATAGCAACACACAATCCTCCACTGACAGATGCGCAGTAGTTGCACATGAGATGCATTGGCTAGGAATCGAGCCCGGGTCTCCTGCATGTAAGGCAAGAATTCTACTACTGAACCACCACTGCCTGCCATCCAAGATTAGAGGATATGTTTTGTAAAAACTTAACTCTCTAATGTAAATTCTAACCTTTTTTATTAGAACTAGAGAGAGAATACCAAGATCCAAGAAAAAGGTTGACATTTCTTCCTAGTGACTCCACAGGAGAGGGAATATATTACAGTCTGAAATATCTTCCAGGATATTAAGTGAGAGAGGAAATAGGATTTTTTTATGCTATATCTGAGAGCATAAACAAAACTGATGAGTGAAAAATTACAGGAATATCCTTTTCAACCTCATATTAGAAAGAACTTCATTGAGTCAAAAAGTATATAAGCATCTACTAAGTAAAAGACTCTGCTAGGCACAGTGAATCATAAAAAATTACACCCAGATGCTTCTGTACAGGATATTACAGTTTGGTAGAGGAGCTGAGAAGTAGGGGAAGAACTACAATTTATGATGACAGTATCATGCTAGATAAGTGAAAGACAGATAAATTACTACAGGAGGTCAGCAGGGGAAAACATTACCTGCTTTAGGTGTGTAGGGAGGAGATCGACAAACATTTTTATGGATGAGGTAGTACTTGAGCTGGTATTTGAACTGTCGGGGGTGTGGGGAGAAACTAGCTTGTACTAGTTACGATATACAGGTTCAGCTGAAGTCACAAAGACCAAAATGCCAGTGGCTTCAACAAGATGGAAGTTTTTCTCTTGGGTTACAGTGCATGCATAGGCAGTTCAGAGCGTGTACGGTAGCCTCGCACACCTTCCATCTTCTTGGTGTGCAATCCATAGCACACAGTTCTCATCTTCTGGAACAAAATTAGCTGTTCAGGTCCCACCACCATGTCTGCCTTCAAGTCAGCATGAGGGGAAGAAGAAGACATGGAGGGTCTGCCAGCTCCCCTAGATACCAATCTGGCCGATGTTTGTATTACTTTTGATCACACAGTCACACTTAGTTGCAAAGAAAGCCAGAGAATGTCATGGGGGTGGGTTTATTACTAAAGGAAGAATATTAGAATGGGGCATTGAGAGACAGCTATAAGCCTGCCACCAAGCTTAAAGAAAAGTGCCCTTGGGTGATGTGAAGATAAATGGAGATGAATGGGCTCCGTGAGGCGCTGCTCAGATCTGTTTTGAGGCATAAAGTGCTTACAAAGGATCTGTAACTCTACCTGCTGGGAGTACCATTGGAAGAAGGGCATAAACTGTCAGCATTGTGAGGATAACCTAAGTCGAAGAAAACTTCCCTGCTCAAGGTCATGCCTCCTTCCAGGGGCAGCTTGTGCTCAGTGTGGTTATCAAGGTGTAGCCTTTTTACAGCAACTCGGGACAATTCTGAAGGGCTACCCCAGCTCCAGGGCTCCTTGTGGGGTCAGATGAGGTCTTTGCTGGGCCTGCAGGGATGTTCATCTCTCTCTCCTCAATCCTGATGACTTCACTCACTTTCCACAGTTGCGGAAGAGCACTCTCCAATAAACATTCTACCCACTAGCCTCTGTCCCAGGATCGGCTTCCCAGGGAGCCCAAGCTGGGACAATCACCAAGCAGTTTCGGTTTATCAGAGTATGTATAAATGGGAAAGAAAAGAAGTGAGCAATGAATTGGCTGGTTTTGTTAACTGCTGTCAAGTCGGCCCCCGACTCACAGTGACCCCACGCACAACAAAATGAAATACCGCCCAGTCTTGTGCCAGCCCCATGATCGGTTGTGTTGTTGTTGTTAGGTGCCATCGAGTCAGTTTCAACTCATAGTAACCCTATGTACAACAGAACAAAACACTGCCCGGCCTGCGCCATCCTCACAATCATTACGTTTGAGCACATTGTTGTAGCCACTGTGCCAATCCATGTTGTTGAGCGTCTTCCACTTTTTTGCTGGCCCTCTACTTTACCAGGTATGATGTCCTTCTCTAGGGACTGATCCCTCCTGATAACATGTCCAAAGATGTGAGACATAGTCTTGCCATCCTTGCTTGTAAGGAGAATTCTGGTTGTACTTCTTCCAAGATAGATTTGTTCATTCTTTTGGTAGTTCACAATTCAAAGGTATCAATTTTTCTTTGATCTTCTTTATTCATCTTCCAGCTTTCACATGCATATGAGATGATTGAAAACACCATGACTTGGGTCAGGTGCACCTTAGTCTTCAAGGTGACATCTTTGCTTTTCAACACTTTAAAGAGGTCTTTTGCAAAAGATTTGTCCAGTGCAATGCATCTTTTGATTTCTTGACTGCTACTTCCATGGGTGTTGATAGTGGATCCAGGTAAAATGAAATCCTTGACAACTTCAATCTTCTCTCTGTTCATCATGATGTTGCTTATTGGTCCAGTTGTGAGGATTTTTGTTTTCTTTGTGTTGAGGTGTAGTACATACTGAAGGCTGTGGTCTTTGATCTTCATCAGTAAGCGCTTCAAGTCTTCACTTTCAGCAAGAAAGGCTGTGTCATCTGCATAACTCAGGTTGTTAATGAGTCTTCCTCCAATATTGATTCCCCATTCTTCTTCATATAGTCCAGCTTCTTGGATTATTTGCTCAGCATACAGATTGAACAGGTATGGTGAAAGGATAGAACCCTGACACACACCTTTCCTGGCTTTAAACCATGCAGTATCCCCTTGTTCTGTTCAAACAACTGCCTCTTGATCTATGTACAGGTTCCTCATGAGCACAATTAAGTCTTCTGGAATTCCCATTCTTTGCAATGTTATCCATAATTTGTTATGATCCACACAGTCAAATGCCTTTGCATAATCAATAAAACACAGGTAAACATCTTCTGGTATTCTCTGCTTTCAGCCAGGATCCATCTGACATCAGCAATGATATCTCTCGTTCCACGTCCTCTTTCTTCTGATCGGTTGTAGATTGAATCATTGTGATCCATAAAGTTTTCATTTGCTGATTTTCAGAAGTAGATCACCAAGACTTTCTTCCTAGTCCATCTCTACCTGGAAACTCCACTGAAACCAGTTCAGCATCATAGCAACACAAGCCTCCACTGACAGACAGGTGGCAGCTGCACACGAGGTGTATTAGCCAGGAATTGAACCTAGGTCTCCACCATGGAAGGTGAGAATTCTACCACCAAATGTGATGTGTGAACTTGATTCTGCAGGCATTTGCAAGAGGGTTGCTGAGGCTCCAGGTAAAAGAAATTATCTGGCAGCAGTACATTAGGTAGATTGTATGTAAGAGAGGCAAGAGATGGGCAGACCAGTTAGGATTCCAGGGCCATGCCATAGGACAGAACTCGGCAGTTGATTGTGGAAAGCAAGGGAGAGGGAAAAGTAAAAGATGAGGACCAGGTTTGATACATGGTGGTTGGAATGATGGGATAATCTGGAAGAAATCCTGATTTAGGGGGCAAAGCTGTATCCAATTTTGGATCTGCTAGGTTTGAGGGGCTGGCAGAAAATCTAGGTGACAATGTCCAAGTGGTCACTGACATGAGGATATGGAACCCATTAGAGGGTTCAAGATGGAAACATTTATTTGAGAACCATCTATAGATGTAATCATTTAAACTGTAAGATTAGAGGCTATTTCTAAGGGAGATATTATAGAAAGGGAAAGGAACGGGAAAAGGTAAGATAGGGCTGTGGATACTGGGAGGAAAAGTAGAATAAATAAAGCAAGGCGCTAAGATTACTTCCATGAGATGGAAGCTGTGTGCTAAAAGATTACTGGACAGCACAACTGAATATTGTTGGTCCCAGAACTGAGCAAGAAGGGTGAGTCACAATTCCAACAGATATGGAATTAGTATCCATAAGAGCAGCATAAGGATATGTTGGCTTCCCATAAGAACAACATACAACTCAATTACCAAAAAAACCTGGTACCTTAGGATATCTGAAAAAATTCTAAAGGAAACTGGCATGTGACACCTGAAGAAACGTTTATTTATATCCTTATGCAGCAAAGAATGATTTTTTAAAAAAACCTGCTATATCTATTACTATAACCACAGTTGTACTTTATTTAGGCTTGAAGCTGAAATTACAGGCATTTGGCATTCCAGGAACAAGAGGCGAGTATGGCACTGCCATATTTATTCAAAAGCAAAATGCTGTTCTATCAACAGGATAGTTGTTGGTCAATAACAACAGGCCTTTGTAGAAAAATATTATTCCTGGACCACTGTGATATAAGAGCAGAAGCTTGGTGTGAGATGGAGCACAAAGAAAGTTGGTAACTGTTTTCGAGTCTCCAAATTAACATCCTCAGTGCTGTACAAAAAAAAGGTGAGACACTTAAGGATATTTTTTCAAGTACGTAGTCTTTACTTATCAAGTATTTAGTGTTTTGATAAATGTGAGCTGAATATAAGAAATAAAAGGGCCAATTCAGGTAGAAAACCATAAGGAAGGCAACTAAAATGGTTCTGATTATATTTGATTAAGTTTTCAGAAATGTGGGTAACTTGTCCTTTCTTATTGATGTATTGCTCATGGCCACATTTAAATATCTATGGTTAGGCATAAAGAAATAAACTTTTCCCTTATAAAAATTAAAATCTTTTGTTAGCAAAAGATTTTAGCAAAAAAGTGAAAAGACTAGCTACCTACTGGGAGAATATCTTAGGAAACCACGTCCCAGATAAGACTCTAATAATCAATATATATATAAAACTTTGACAACTTAACAAAAAGACAAATAACCCAATCATAAGATGTGCAAAGGATTTGAATAGACATTTCACCAATGAGAGCATTCAAGTGGTCACCAATCATGTAAAAAGATGTTCAGTGTTGTTAGCCATCAGAAAGATGCAAATCAAAACCACAATGAGGTACCATTTCACTACTACGAGGATGGCTAAGACAAAATAAATAAATAAATAATAGAAAATAAATGTTGGCGAGGATGTGGGGAAATTGGAACCCTTACCCACTGCCGGTGGGAATGCAAAATGGTAGAGCCATTGTGGAAAAAAGTGTGGTGGTTCTCAAAAACTAGAAGTAGAACTAGCATATGATCCAGCAATTCCACTCCTAGTATATACCCCAAAAACTTGAAACCAGAGACTCAAAAAGAGACGTGTACACCAATGTTCACTGCATCACTATTCACAATAGCCAAAAGGTGAAAACAACCTGAATGTCCGTCAACAGATGAATGGGTAAACAAGATGTGGAACATACATACAATGAAATACTACTCAGCCAGTAGAAGAAACAAAGTCTTGATACGTGCTACGGTAGAGATGGAGCTTGAAGACAATATGCAGAGTGAAATAAGTCAATCACAAAAGGGCAAATATTGTGTGAACTCACTCATATAAAAAGACATGAAAAGGCAGATGTATAGAGACCAAAGTTTATTAGTGGTTACCAGTGGCAGGAGGGAGGTGATGGAAAAAATTGCATTGCTTAGGGGTAAGGTTGTACAGTTGATTACTGTAATTCCTGTCAATAAGTTGTACACCTCTACAAAGTTGAACTGGCAAAAGTTGTGTGATAGATACCTGTACAACAATAACAACAACCAACAAAAGAGTAGCTGCTGAGGCTGCTTAGTACAACCAAAAACCTCATGGAATTTGGTTCTTTGGGTTGGAAGTTTAGGGTCATGGTTTCATGGGACATCCCAGTTAATTGGCTAATAACGTGTTTAGTGCTTCTGATCTACCTCCTAGTTCATTGTGTAGAGCCTGGGGTCTTAAAAGCTTAAAAGTGGCCATCCAAGGCACAACAGTTGGTCTCTATTATCCTGGAGCAACAGAGGAAAAAGGAGAGTCAGGAATAGAAGGAGGATATGAAATGCGTGACTAATTGTCTCCATGAGTAACTACCTTCTTTGCCATGAGACCAGAAGAACTGGATGTGCCTGGCTACCATTACTGAACATTTTGATCAATGATTCCACAGAAGAATCCTGATCAAAAGGGGGACAATGCAGAACAGAATTTCAAATTCTCATACGCTCCAGACTTTTTGGAGCCATGGGAGCTGGATGAAGCCATGAAACTATTGCCCTGAATAATCTTTAAACCTTAAATCAAAAATATCCCCTGAAGTCAAAAAATAGTTTAGCTAAACTAGTAAAAAATGACTGCCTTGAGAATCATGCTGTTCTAAGAATTATCTACGTGGGGTCAAAGTGATAACACCAACTGGAAAGAACAGATAGGAACCTTAGAGGGCAATGAGTTTACATTAACAGGGGAGGAACAACTCAGAAAAGGAGGGTGAGAATGGTTGTAAGAATCAAAGAATGTTATCAATATCACCGAATTGTATATGTAGAAGCAGTTGAATTGGTGTATGTTTTGTTTTACTTATTTATATATATTCTCAATAACAACAAAATAAAGTTTTAAAAAGTAAAAAAAAGAAATAAACGTTTCTTTATTAAAGTTGAAAAACTCGGAAAGGCCTTGTACTCATATTTATATGAGACCAAACACTCAGATGAAAGGAGGAAAGTGTAGTCATTTCAATCAATTTTTGCTTTGTTCTCAGGATGTGCAGCAAAGATCCAAGATTCCTTCCATGAGATGGAAGCTGTGTACTAAAAGATTGCTAGACAGCCCAACTGAATATTGTTGGTCCCTATACTGAATGGATAGCTGCTCATATGGAATAAAAATGTCCTAGTTTTTGCAGATGAATGTATTACAGATGACCATTCCTGGAGAAAGTTCTTTGACTACCAAGGTTTGTACATTTTCCATTTATCCAGGAAGACAAACAAATCCCATATCTATAAATCACATATCACTTATATTAAAGGAATATTACAAACACTTTGTAACATAGATCATTTCTACTTGGCTGATTTGTCTACAATGTTTTGATGGTTAGCTAAATAGCTTTGTAATTTGGTTAGCAAAATAGTTAAAGAGAAAGATAAATTTTTAATTCCTTGCAAAATAAAAGATCAATATGTAAAACTGAACTCCTTGCACAAAAAGTAATTGACAGCTAAAAATAATATTGACATCTTGTTTTTGCAACAGAGAATGTTTTCATACACAGGGGAATTTAATCCTGAGCCCTGGTGATGCAGTGGTTAAGAGCTTGGCTGCTAACCAAAAGACCAGCAGTTCGAATCCACCAGCCACTCCTTGGAAACTCTATGGGGCGGTTCTACTCTGTCCTATAGGGTCACTATGAGTCAGAATTGACTCGACGGCAATGGGTTTGTTTTTTTGGTTTAAGCATCCCCAGCAGAAGAATCCCAACCCCTCATAATACTCTCTCTCTCATCCCAAATTTCACGAGGGTCTGAGATACCTCCAACCCCATTGTTCAATATGAGATAGTCTGTTCTACAGAATGTGTTATGGGGCTAACACTCATTAACTGTTTTGAAGAAAGGAAAAAGTGTGTTGTTAGCAAAGCAACTTGGGACCATGGTTTTATATGGACTATGCTTAGAGGAGAAATGAACTAGGGTGGTTTAAATGAGGTGGGATATATTTTTTGGTTTTATATTTGTTAATACGTCTTTTCAAAAATGGTCAGTGAGGGTGGATTTGGGCGTATTAGCTGATGAGCATGGCCTTAACTTTATTTTGTTTGCTGTTAGATTTCCTCCTCTACTCTAGGGTTTTATGTCTGAAACATTTACAACTGAGGAAGAGAAGGAAGAGATTCAGCCATTTTCACAACCAGCAGCTCGCCAGAGTGTTTCAAAAGCTGCCAGATATTTGATGAAATGTCTCATGAAAATGCTTCTGGTGTGGGTTGTTGCCTAGTGTCTTTCTGGTCCTGAAATGGGTCAATGCAATGGTTGTATAATAGAACTCCTGGGCAATTCTCTTACAGGCACCTAACCTAGTAAGAAAGAGGTGTTGAACTGGAGACTCAAGAAATTTGTTCTAAAATCAAATTACCTCTTCTGCTGGGGACGATAATCCATATTGGAAGTCAAATGTAGATGCTGTGTTTCAAAGCAGAGGTGGCCAGTTTTTGATAGCATCTCTAGATGAGTTTTATAAGTAAAAAAAAAAAAAAAAAGTCACAAATATATAAGAATTTGTGAATTTCTAAGATTTAATTGATGTCCTGGATGATTTCACAGAGTTGTTACATTGTAGAAGTTTCTGCATGATTACTAAGCTAAAGCCACATATGAAATAACCTAAAGCCACATATGAATGGTTGTCCCACGATGAGTGTCAGATATAAAGCTTAGCCTGTAAAAGGGCCCCCAGGATGGGAGGGAGAGTATATATGTATTTAGACTTTTGAATATATAATATACTCTTTCCAGTCTGTGCCTACATGTATAAATGTAAATTCCCCTACGATATAACACTCAGATATGTCATAAGCATGGGACTTTGTTAAAAGAAAGTTAGTATTCTTTAGGAGCTGCTGATTGTTACAGTAGGAGTGGTCACCTGTCTTTCTGAAGGTTTTCAAGGAAAGGGGGCTGAGTAGCTAAACAGGAGCCTGGTTGTAGAGTGGCTGAACGATGAAGAGACTTATGCTCTCCACCTACCTAATGTGCATGTATAAGTGACCATAAGACCTAGCTACAACCCATGAATTTCAAGCCTAAGTCCAATGAGGAGGGCTATGGAAAAGTTTTTGCTTTCCTGATCAAAAAGGCAGGGCTGGGCTGGAGCAATCCTCTACTTGCTTCCTGCCTCAAATGCAGATATGATATCTGGAGCTGTGGAAGCTATCCTGTGAGTTTAAGGGAAGGTTAAGAGAATCATAAACTCATAGAAACCTAAGGCCTGATACCCTTGGATCAATGAACCAATATCAGCAACCACATGTCTCCAAACTTCTTGTAAGGTACAAAAAATAAGCTCCTTTTTGTTAATCCACTATAATCAGGTTTTTTGTTACGTGCAGCATAATGCATTCCTAACTAATATTATATGTTACAGAAATTGTTATGTCTTAAATTAGGTTTAACATGTTTCTCATTTTGGAGTGACCAAAAGTTAAAATCTCATCATTGAATGGACAATATATTTTCTCAGGGAAAAATGATTTTATACTTTCATACAGAGTGTCTACGTTATAGTTGATCCAAAATTTTACTCCTGAGGATGTGTCCATAATCACATCAAAGTAATTTCTTCACTGAGCAAAACATAATAAAAATTTTTGGCATTGAATGAGGAAAAATAAAAAACTGAATTGGCTGATTGACTCTTTTCACTTCTTGAAATATTTGTCCAGACATGTGAAAGAAATTTCACTAATACAAAGTTGACTAATAACTCTCACTACTCCTCAGGTTCCAAATCAGACTATTCTCATAAATAAACTCAACCAACATTGACTGAAAAATTACTATTTGTGTGTTGGGTTCTAAGGCTACTGAGGGTAGTCTGACATGATTCCCACTCTGAAGGAGCTCAATGTCTGATTGGGATGAGAGTGGGAAGGTGAGGAGAGACAGATAGGCGTATATAAAAATTAGAATACAGTAAGTGCATAATGAAGGTATGAACATGATTATTTGGGAACCTAGAGCAGAGCAAAGTTAACTCCCTTAGACATACATAAACCAAGAAAACTTCCTCATCCCAGGAACCCTGCTCATGCTAAGATGATTAACACATTTAACATAAAGGTCTACGCCCTCACTTGCACTATTGGTGTTTTCTTCTTAGCCAAATTCCATGATTGTCACTGGGCCCCTGGCTTTCTGATTTGTGATGCCCCTGCTTCTCCTATATGTGTCGAAGTAGAGATTTTATGTTGGTTTCTGCAATTCCATCATAACTGAAGGCTTAGGAAAAAGAAACTTGTTATTGCCAAAACCTTAGACCTTTGTCATTGTTACCTTAGTATGCAAATCAAATGGAAATAAATATCTTATATTGTAGTCTCCTTTGGAAATTAGTAGGCCAAAAGACAGGAAAATTCTGAAAGTCATTACCTATAACGGCCACTCGTAAACAGCTTGGGTAACTGCAGAAGGTAAATTCAACTCTTGGCAAAGCTATAGGAACCTCTATGGGCTTTTCAACCTACAGGAAAGAAAGTGCTAAGGATAGATGTATCTTGAGAAGTACCATGGAAAAAAACTACTTCTATACCTATTGCTACAATATCTTCACTTGGACAAACAGGAAAAATATGAATAAACTATTCCTGTCCCCAAGTAACTTTCCTTTTCCTCACACTTTGGAATCAATGTCCAATATGATCTGATTACTTCACTGCAACTTGTCCTTATGAATTTGATGGCACTTAAAGAATGATTCATCGACTTACCCCAAAGGGCATTCCAGGAAATTGCCCTTGTTTATTGCCCTCTTCAAAAGATGGAAAAGCACAAAAGAATGAGAGAAAATAATTATTTTTCACTCTCCGACCCAAAATGTTAAAGAAGCACCCTACTCTTAAAGGCTGTCCCCATCATTTTCAAATTAATGCACTGCTGAAGACACAAACTATGTAACTGTTCTTGAACTTCATTAAAATTAATCGCAAGCCCCTTTTAATGTCCATGAAAATTGCTTCAAGTGGCAAAAATCAGAAAATCTACCCATGAGGTGCATTCAGCTAATTACGATTTGCTTCTTGACTAGCTATTCTTTTACTCTAGGCTGCAACTGCATAAAACTGAAATAACTCTTAGGATGACAAATGCCAATTAAACTAGTTATTTAGCATTATGCAATTTAAAAAGACCCATTTGTTTCCTGCCTGTTTTTTAACAAGTCAGATCGATGATGTGATGAGCTGAATCCAGATGTAACTTGTTAAAATTATTTTCCCTGTGAGTTGAACTCACCATATGCTCCCTCACAGTTGGTATTGGGAAGCAAGTAGGGGAATATGGAGAGACTCTACGGTGAAAAAGAATAGAGACTTATGGTGCATGTATTTGTATGTGCACACTATTTAGGACAGAGAAATTACACAATAAATGAATCTAAGTTTTGGAAAGAGAACCCTGCTCTAACTCTTACCAGCTAAGTGACCCAAGGATAATCTCTTAACTTAATAGTAAAACAGGGGCAGGGGGAGGATAAAAATTGTGCTTTCCTTAGGATCACATAAGATCATGTACATGAATATAGTGTTTTGTAAAACGTAGACGAAACAAATTAGTCATTGTTACAGAGTTTAGCTTGTGGAAATGAAGACACAAGGACAAGATATCAAATTAACCATTCTTATAATGTTCAAATGAGTGTAAAATGTTCCATTCATTTTTTAAATTTGGTGGTAGTAGCAGTTTGGTTTGGTGGTGGATTTCTTTTTATCTAAATGTGAGAATTGGTGTGTCATTTTCTTCGTGCAGTTATCAAGCTGATAGTGAGGTTCATGATCAAAGACATATATTTCCCCTCCCAAGAATCTGTCCAAGTTGTATCTGGTAGCCAAGGAATATTAAATATATGTTACAATGGAGTATGTAGGATTTAGGGTTTTCTTCTAAAAAAAAAACAAAAATTCACTAAGATGACTACTTAATTTTCAGGTGCAAGTTGTAAATTGCGTTTATGACGAATGTCTAATCAGTGCATTGTAGTCAAGGTGGCATGCAAAAGTTTTACTGACTGTCCAAATTTCCAGTCCCAAATAATTATATGGGAAAAGAAAAAGTTTCATATTGGCTGACACCAGCTAGCTCTTTAAAAACAATTTTAGAACTTTTACTTCCATTGGCAAGGGCTGTCGCAGCCTATCTTGATGCGGCAGTAATTTCACACACCCTCAACTTCTGTAAAACAGGGGTAACCATTTCAATTTGTTGTTTTCAGATTTATTGGAAGGGTGGAGCTCAGAACTGCAATAGCCTTCCCATTCACTCCATTTCAGTCACTTGTTTCAGTGACTGTGCTCAGGATTCAGAGCTGCTCCACTTGAAAATCTGAAACCTCGATATCCCTCTCCTGACTAGAACCTCCTTACCCTTGAGTGCCCTTGCTACTTATTCTGGTCACACCTGTTATCTTTTCCCCTTCAGTGAGATCTCCAGTTTCTTCTCTTCCCTGTTTTTCATCTCCTTACCCTAAGTTTCATCTTTTTTTCTGCCCTTGATTCCCTTGCTTTCTTATCCTTTATCAGCTTCTGCTCAACAAACTCTAACACGAAACTGTGTAATAATTGCAGGTGAATACTGCAGGAGGAAAATAAATAAATAACAACAATATTAACTAGCATTTATCAAGTACTTGCTCCATGAAGACGCCATTCTAAGTGTTTTCCATGTGTGATCTCTTTTTGTTCTCGCTAACCATGAGGGGGAGCCCTGGTGGCGCAGTGGTTAAAAGCTGGGCTGCTAACCAAAAGGTCAGTAGTTTGAATCTACCAGCTGCTCCTTGGAAACCCGGTGGGCACTTCTACTCTGTCCAATAGGGTTGCTGTGAGTCGGAATTGACTCGACGGCAATGGGTTTGGTTTTGTTTAACCATGAGAGAGATTTGTGCCTATTTTACAGGCAAGAAAACTGTTTTGTAGAGGTTAAGTAAGTTGCCCAAAGCATTATATCAAATCAAGGACACCATGAATTGTAGACATCCTGTTATTTAAAAAAAAAAAAAGAAGAAAAGAAAGAAAGAAAAGAAAACGCAGCAATTCTAACTGCAAGATGTCATCAGTTGAAAGATACATCTTGATTTCAGTGGTGGTAAATGTAAAAAAAACTTGCATCTTAGAATCAATGAAATATGACACGTAGGGAAGGCATGGTTCAAACCCAGGCAGTTTGGATCCAGAACATAATAAAGTCTTCATCATTATGCTATTCTACCTCATAAAAACCATACAACCATACAAACTGGTTTATCACAAATTCGTGGTCTCATACTTCAACTGGGCTTTAAGTCCTGTTCTTTGGCTTTTAAATTCTCTCTGTCTTTCCCTTTTCTCCTCCTAGTCTCGCTCTTCTCTCTCAACTCTCCTCTCTCCTCTCTCCTCTGTCCTTCCTCTCTTCTTCCTTTCCATGATTATTCCAAAGTTTTTTATTCTTCTTCAGCTCTCTGGTGGAGACCTGGTGGCACACTGGTTAAGAAATGTGCTTTGTAGAGTTATCAATGGCTGATTTTCTGGAAGTAGATCACCAGATCTTCTGAGGTATCTCTGGGTGAACTCAAACCTCCAACCTTTCAGTTAGCAGCCAAGCACATTAACCATTTGCACCCTGGGACTCCACCTGACACATAAAAAACCCAAACCCAAACCCATTGCTGTCGAGTTGATTTTGACACATAACGCCCCTTTGAAAATAAACTAAGCCCTGTATGAATTGGAATATACTTGGTGGCAACTGGTACTGGTATATGATGATCTTTTCACAGATAATATAACTATCATCATGTCCAAAACCAGATTTAAATTCTCACATCCGTACCTCTGTTCTACCTTCTCTGTCTCCACTCCCTTTCCTTGACTTTGCTCTCCAGAAGACTGAACTGCTGGAGGAGCTCCCTCTATGCTTTTGCTCATGTTGTCCCCTCTGCCTGGAGGAAATCCCCCCTCCTTTGGCACCAGGACACTTACTTAATTCCTCCTTCTTCAGGCAGTTCAGGAGTCACCTCCTCCAAGATGCTTTCTCTGCCCCCTCCTGCCTGCTTGCCCTCCTCAGAGTTCTGTCATACCAATCTCTATCTCTGTGTTCACACTGTGTTAAAATGCCCTGTTTCTCTGATGTTCTTCAAAAGACTCTGAGCTCCTTGAAGGTTGCAGTTGTGTCAGGCAGGAAGCAACTACAAGACCTCACCTGTGTGATATTTTCCCACATCCCCAGGGGTAAATCGAAGCAGGCGTTAATATGCTCAGTTCACAGATGGAGAAACTGAAGTGCACTCCTAGTTTCACAGCCGGAGGAAAAGCCCAGCAGCCCTCAGGATTTCTCTGCAGAGTTTCACCTTCCTATCGCTTGGGGAGCCGGCGATTTTCCACTGTTCGGTAAACCTTGCTCTCAGCCTGGGTGCCTCCCTGTGCCCCTCTGGAAGGTAACCATGGATACTATTGAGCTGGCACAAAAGCTTTCAGTTAATGGAGACTACAAGTGGTTTTCAGGATGCTTAGAAGGTTTGGAGGGTAGGAGCAAAACTAGAAACACTTGCATAGAACGGACTTTTTCCTCAGCCCCCTAGGCTGGGTGTGTTTCAATTACAGTGGAAGCTAATGGTCAGCAGACTACCCCCCCCCCACCCCCGCCTTGATAAGACTAGCCAGGTACTAGGATATTCACCAGCTCTGAGAAGAATATCAAAGGGAATCCCAGCTTCTACTTCTCTGGAAAGCAGGGACCACATTGTGAAATCAACGCGAGCTCTGAGGTATTCAGGGCACAAAGTCTGAGGATAAACGGGGTCCACTGGCCGCAGTCAGAGGGAGCTTCTAGCAGCTCCATCTTCCCATCCACACTCCCGCTCAGGGGTGTTTTTATTTTCCCAGCCCCGTGCCACCATCTGGCAAGATAAGTTCATACCCAGAATATCTCGGAGAAGCACCTTATTTCCTTGGGGACCTTGGGGACCGCCGGGAGGGCGCCCATTTCCCTCCTGCCACCTCAGGAGTCCTTGGTCTTCCTTCACATTCCTTTATTCTCAAACTAGGCACACCTAGAGAACAGGAACTGGGGAGCCCTCCTCACTCCTAGACCCGCTCGGGGGCGTGTCCAAAGTTTGCAGCTCAGGGGACAGCTCCCCGCCCAGGAGATAGGACGGGGAAGCCCAATCGCACAAAGGCTCAATTCTGTCTGGCGGAGGCTGTCTGTGGGTCAGGGTCCAGAAGGGTGTGTGCGGTCTCCAGAGTCGAAATTCTCGAGGGAAGGAGGGAAGAGGAGGGGAGCGGGAGATGGACTTTGGGGGCGAAGAGTGGCAGCACTTTTCCTAGCGCTTTGACGTAAATTTGAAGAGGCGCCGAACACTCCCACTGCTTAAGAAGAGGCAGTGTAGCCTTCAGGACTCGGAAGCTGGGGACAGTCACACACTCAGGAAGCAGCCTAGACATTTCCTCTCCACGCCCTCGAGGAACCCCGAGAGGGCTGGGCAGGTAAGTGCGGGGGGCGGCGGGGAGGGTGGCGCCCTTTCTGCGTCCTGGGAACAGAGCCTCGGAGTAAGGAAGCCAGTGGGACACAAGGACAGAGCAGGTCCCAGGAAGCTCCGCCTGGAGAAGAGCGAGGAGGCAGGACCAGGTGCGGGTTGGAGACGCGCCGAGCACAGCGTGAGGACCGTAGCGGGGCGCCCAGAGGACGCAGGCTGGGAAAGACTCTTAAGAGGAGGGTGCCTAAAGGAGTTAATATGAGCGCTGTGGCGCGAGCAGGCAGAGACCGCAGGAGTTCTGGAGAGCGCCAACTTCAGCACCACAGACAGCGCTCCTCCCTCTGCTTTCAGATAAGCTCAGCGCTAACAGCTCGAAGTTGTCCCCTAAGGCAAAAATAACTTTTGGGGTCTTTCGACTTTGATATTTTAATTCAAAAGAGGATACACTCAATATATTTCTGTTCAGGTAGATATCATATATCAATGATTTGAAAGGTAGAGGATATATTTTCCAATAGTCTTGTCTCTCAAACCTGCCCCTTCAGAATAGGAACGTGCAAGTTCAAAGACAGAGTTCCTGAAATCTCGATATGACGATGCCTACATACGACCTGCTGCTGTGAAGAAGAGAAAGATACCATATCGCAGTGTTGTCATTAGATGTTCCAATGCAGAAGTATTCCCCTGAGTATTCCCATGAGCTGTGCCTTGCCTACTTTGATGATAATACTAGCGATGTCTACAAAGTTTGAATACATAAAAAGGAAAGTGAGGTCTAAGTGCACCGCCTCTATTTTTTTCTTTCTGTAAGAGTTTTTAAATGTAATATACATTTTTATATAATCTGTGAGAAATTAGGTAAGCTTTTTCTGGAAAAAAGGAAAATTCAGGCTATTAATTTAAGAGCATTATTTCTCACTGCACTTGTCTGAGGTGGTAACAAGAATCATTCCAAACTGGTTTCTGGATGCCTTGATTTTATTGCAACGGGCACTAAAAGCCAGAAAATTTGAATGAGTGGCAAATAATTTCTTTAAAATACTTGAGATTTATAGCAAGAAAGGAGAAATTGAGAAAATATAGTCTGGATGAAAACTACATCAGAATTGCAGAATATTTTTTAGGAGTTTGCAAGTGTCTACTGATTCTGCTCTAATAAATTGAATATACATCCCTCAGTTCCCACATATATTCGCCCATGTTTTTAGCACACTGTCTTGTGTTGATTTTTATTTATAGCATTTTACAACTCTGATACCTTTTTAAAAATTAAAAGTCTTCCTAAATAGGAAAGCATCCAAGGGTAAAAAATATTCACATTCTTAAATGCATAAGAGTCTTGGATTAGGATAGTGTAGAAGTAAAGCTATGGAGCAAGATTTTTTTTTCACTTATACTCTTTTAAATCTATATTACTTTGCATATGGGAAAAGCAAGTTTACTTATTCATGTTACAAAGGAGCACAGCTTAGAAATGGATATTTCTTAACCTAAATACCATGTCATTTTTTTTTTTACAAGATAGTCAGGTAATGAGTCATTCTAAATAGAATGCCGCTTATGATATGGAAGATGGGATAAGGCCTTTCTTACTTTAGAGACTGGTGGGTTTCCTTTGCTGGTACCAAGGTTCTTAAGGTCAAAATTATTTTCTGTACTGAGTGTAGTAAATACAGGAACTCATGTGAGGTATTTCCATCCTGTGCAGCTTCAGGGCATGGCTGATTCTGGGAGAAGAGGAAGGATTCATCGCCCCCTGAACCTCATCTGTTCCCTGCTTATTGTGGGAATATGCTGTGTGTCTCCTTTCTTCTGTCATAGCCAGACAGACCTGCTGGCTCTTAACCAAGTTGATCCTCAGTGCTGGGAAACCTCTTCAGTGCTCCTCTTGGAAATGTGGAAGCCTCGCATTTCCAGCACTGTTTCAGGCTTCTGGGATTTTATGATCTACCTGAAGTCATCTGAGAACTTGAAGCATGGGGCACTGTTTTGGGATCTGGCCCAACTCTTCTGGGACATTTATGTGGACTGCGTCCTCTCCAGGAACCATGGCTTAGGAAGGAGGCAATTGGCTGGAGAGGAAGAGAGAATCCCAGCAGCACATTCAGGGCACACAAGGAGTAAACAAGGTGGTCAACCTCAGGTCTTAATGTCTTTTGAAAGTGTCATTCAAGTATGAGGGAAAGGGGAATTCATTGCTACATACATACTTCTCAAGGGGTGAAACTCCAGAGCACCCAAGTGATAGAAAGGTAGATAGCATTTCCTTTTGCATTCCGTGGTAACTGTATTTATTAATATATTATCCTCATCCCCACACTTCATGTGAACAAAAGCCAGGGAGAGCCTGAAAGACAAGTAAGGAAAAACATGATTCCCAAAACACATCATAAAAGCATAAAAGGATCCCCCACAAATTAACACTTTTTCCACATCAGTCTGAAGACTGAGTTAGGACCTGACCGTTCATTTGCCATGGAACTGGGAAGAATTGAATGTTAGCCTAGGGAGCATTCACAATACACAATTTCTTGCTCCCTTTAAACTTGAAAAACAAAACAAAAACACTACTTTCATGTAAATGGAGGGACTACTTGAGAGGTACTTAGTTCATGAAATAAAGAATAGAAAAATCAACTGGCACGCAAATTCACTCCCTGTTGCTTTTTGCACAGATCTCAAATAAGTAATTGACTTCCAGCTGAGTAATTAATTTTTGTATCAATTTAGATATTTTCACTGAAGTATATATTATACTCACACACAGTCTTATCAGGGGTACTAGAAGAAATATCCCTCATAGAATTGAAGTAAGGTTGAGTGAGTCCTGTGAGTAGAGATATGCCTTAGTCCTATTCATATTATATTGTTTCTTTTTTGATGTCATTTCAGCCAATGAGTTTCCAAACCTTACAGCAAGGGCTGTATAGGATGGCAGTAACTTTTAGGATTCCCTATGTATCCGAAAAAAACTGGGGCATAACTAATCTTTGCATTTGTACATTTTATTATGAGAATTGTAATATATTCATATAATACCTCTATTAAAATATTAACCATAATAGTTCAAGCTTAATCCTTTCCTAAGATATTATACCACAAACTAGTTGCCATTGAGTTGATTCCCACTCATGGTGACCCCACGTAGCCTTGCATATTTAGTTTTAACCTCAGTAACTAAAAATTCTCATAATTTACTGATCTATAAAACCAGACAATCCATGGCTATTATTAATAGATAAATTTATTTTATCAAATATTATGGTGACTTAGACCAATTTCCTTTTTTTTAGAGGAAATATTCTTCTAGCAGTTTTAGCTACTAAAGTAGAAATAGAAAATAGGTATTTGAAATGTTGGTTACAAATATTTAAAATCTTTTTTGAATGGAGATTGCCCAGATGTCAGCATCAGGAAGGACAATGCATTTTATTCATCTGCATTGCTAAGGGTGGTCAGTGAGGCCATTTCTTCCATTCTTATCAGATTAGCTGTTGTACTAAAATTAATACCAATGTTTTCCTCACTTTGCACCCATTTTAAATAACTCTAATAAATGTGTACAGAATGAATGAACGTAATATTATTTGGGTTTAGCTGAACATAAACAGAAAATTGTAATTAAATTTGTTCTATCACTTAAAGATATATATTATACGTCTTTCTCTAAAACAGCTTTCAGTTCGCTTGCTTGCAGCAATGGTATCAGAATAGTCTGAGGCTACACGTAGCTTTTGAAGCATGTTGCAGCATGGCATTTCTATCTTCTTTCGGAAGAAAAAATAGTAGTTTATCTTCAGCTTTGGAAGCTACTTCCTTCACCTTGCTGCAGACTTGCTATTGACTCAGCTGGTCTGTAAACTTCAGCTGGAGAGGCTATGCAAGTAGCAGGAGTGAACATTTCACTATACTGAAGTTATTTTAACGTTTGAAGAAAAGTATTGTTTACAGATCAGGAAACAAGGCTTTCCATTTGGATTGTATAATCACAGTCAAAGCGGGACTTGGGTCAAGGAGACACCATGTCCAAAAGTTAAATAGTTACAGGAACATCGAGATTCCATCTCAAGAGGCTTGATAAAGTCTCTAGTGGATCAAATAGGCTCTGGATGTACCTGCATGTATCTTCTGCTAATTTTTTCTTTTATCCCTGTGGAATTAATACGCTGCCAGGTTGGGATGGGGGTGAGGGTGAAGAAGTGCTTGTTCCTATAGTTTTTAGCAAAATCACATCATCAAGGCAGAAGAGGAGAATTAAAATAAGTGTCTACAAAGTAAGCAAAAACTTCTTGTTATTTTTGATGTCTTCAAATCAAAGTTTAAATACACTTAAAAAAATCTTGCTATGAATCATGCTTTGTTAGAAACATATAACTCCCATATAGTTTTGTATGTTAATAGATCATATTTGTTAATACTGGGTCAACAAATGTGAAAACAAAAGATATCAAATAGCTATGTAACCTTCTGCAAGTTAATTGATTTATCTAGCCCCTTAGTTTCTTGGTCTGAAAAAGAGGGGTGTGGAAAGAATTAGATGACCCATAAAGGTTCTTCATGTTCTCTGGTTCCCTAAAAAAAAATGTACGGAAAGCACGTACTTAACTGCGGAAAGAATCGGAAAGGGGTTTACCCCAAAGACCGCCGACACTGCTGGCGCATGATCTGGGCACTGTGGTTGTTTATACGAATGATGAGTGGGAACAGAGAAGGTCCAGAAATGAAAGTTCTAAGGAATCTGAGGGCTAGATGTGTCATTATTTCAGAAAAGGCTCAAAAGATCATTGCTATTTAGTCTAGATACCAATGATTGTGAGGATGGGGCAGGGCCAGCAACATTTGTTTCTGTTATACTTAAGGTTACCATGAGTCAGAGCTGACTTGACAGCAACTAACAACATTTAGTCTAAGACATATATGTGCTAATAACTGAATACTGAACTACCTGGAAGAGGGTGGAGAGGATGTACCCGAACTTAGCCACTAAATTCTGATGGATTGTGTCGAGAAAGAGAAACAGAGTGAGGAAGAGATGAGATAGAGACTGGTTGACTGATTTCAGGAAAGATGAAGCTGATGATAACTCCCAAAGAGAAAATAACAGAATTCATTTTAACTCATGGGCTAATATAGAAGCTTCAATGCAAATGAAGACCTTTTGAGACATACCCTTGTTTATGTCAGAAATGATGGCCCCTTCTTTCAATAAATCTTGCTCTACTACTGAGAAAGACAGAAAAACCTGCCTTTCTGGGCCTGGAAGTTTGTATGTTCCAGAAAAATTGTGAGTTTTTTCTTACATTATGAGAAAATTAAAATTTGGATTTATAATTTGATGGTATTTGCCGTTGATGTCTAACTAATCAGTAAATGTTCTTGGTGTTTGTTTTTTAAACACTAAGCACAAGAGAAAATGATTGAGAAATATAAGCAATTAAACTCACAAATGTTTAATTTCCTACTTCACTAACTCCAGGAAATTTCTTAAGCAACATACTCAGCAATTACCCATCTAGAAATCTATTCTAAGGAATCACTCAGAGATACAGCCAAAGGCTCCTCATCACAGCATTATTTAATAGAAATTATAAATTTGTAATTTATAATTAGCATGTAATTAGTAATTAGTATATAATTACTAACTATAGTAATAAAAATAGTTATTGTTATTAGTTGTTGAGTCAATTCTAACTCATGGTGACCCCATGTGCTACAAAGTAGCACTGCTTCATAGGGTTTTCTTGATTGTAAACTTAACAAAAGCAGATCACCAGGACTTTTCTTCCATGGTACCATTGGGTATAGTTTTAGTAATAAAAAACTCAACCCATTGCCATTGAGTCGGTTACAACTCATAGCGATCCTGTAGTAGAACTGCCCTGTAGGGTTTTCCAAGGAGTGGCTGGTGGATTTGAACTGCCGACAATTTTGGTTTGCAGCAGAGCTCTTAACCATAGTATAGTATTAAAAATTAGTAATAGAAAATTGGAAATAACCTAAATGTCCCACAATAGGGTAATAGTTAAATAAATCATGTTAAAAAGTGTGTGTGTATAAAACTATGGTTATCTCTGGAATTATTATATTACGGAGGGTTTAAACTTTTTTCTTTA
Organism: Dugong dugon; assembly: GCA_030035585.1. Classification (NCBI taxonomy): domain Eukaryota; kingdom Metazoa; phylum Chordata; class Mammalia; order Sirenia; family Dugongidae; genus Dugong; species Dugong dugon. Next base: position 169,478,270 of record CM057461.1, read on the forward strand.
TATCTATATATTAAATTATATAATGGCTTTTTTATTACTTTGTTATCAAAAATATTTTAATGCATATTTAGTTAATAAGGAAATTTTATTTATTATAATTTATTTCATTTAGATTATATAATTAAATTGCGGAAATCACAAAAATTTGCATAAGCACAAATTTACATATATACTGCTGCAATACATTTAACATAATTTTGATAGTAGAGTACATCAAATTTTCTTTTTAAAGCCATTGATTGGTATTTCATTAACCTGAAAATAATTAGGTGAACTAATGATTAGTTCCTTTTTTCTACTTTCAGGTTCGTATTCTCAGCTTCTAAGAACACCTTTCCTAAAGAAGAAAAAGTTGGTTGAAGATTTGATAAACATGTATGTGCCAAGGAGTGGGTCTAGGTTCACTGGAAAAGTGACCAGTGGCCTTAGAATAAAGAGAAAATAAATCACGCCTTTGAATTAAAAAAATATATATATGTATACATATATGTATATATACTTATATATATGTATACAGGTATATACACATACACATATCTTTTTTTTCCTTGACAATCGATCATTTATTTATTTTAAATGGTGGAATGTCCAGAGATAAATATTAAGCCAAATTCTCTCAAGACTATTTATTTACAAGCTTCATTCATTTAGGCTTCTAGCATGTTCCTTCAAATGGTGACATTACTGCCAGATCTTCCCACTAAGAGTTAAAATAGCCTCCAAAGATGGCCTTGGGATTGGGAGACACTGGTTCTTTGAATTGTTTTTGATATTTTGTTTTGGAATGCTTGGCATTGTTAATGAACTAGAGTGCTACACATTTAACTTGAATACACTGCATGACTTCCAAGCCATGACCACTGGATCACTTACGCATAGGCTACAAGGGACTATATTTACTCATTACTAGTTACCAATGGTCTGTGATACCTGAATCTTGTTTGAAAGAATATTTTGAACACTGAATGAAGCAAAAAACAAAACAAAGCAAAACACTAAAAATGCCTAGAAATCATTCTTCTAACGGAAGCAAAATTAATAAAAGCTCTGGACCTCAAGCAATGTTATTTTCCATTGGAGTCTTTTTATTTCTATTGAATGCTATCATTAATGATAATCCAAATGCTAATAAAATAGTGGTAAGTATAAACTTATTTCCTAATTAGGATATTTGCTATTTTGTTAAATATTAAAACTCTACAAGTGGGTACACTTTGCTTTGAAAAGCAAAATAAACCTCAAGTGAAGAATTTTAAGAAGAAAGAATTTCCCCTGAAAGGTGATCAGGCCTGAATGAGATTCATATCATAGCAGGGAAGTCCAATTAGCAAATTTATTTGAGTCCCAGACACAATGCTAATTTCTAATTACTCCCATCTCTCCAGTCACTGACAACCAGTTAGAATTTCAGAACTGTTAGCAATTCACTTCTTTTTCCAGGAACAAAGGAAGCCTTAGTAAATGATTTTCCTTAAGGTATAGGGTCCTCCATAAGCTAGGAATCTTATCTAATTGGTTATTATTCACAGTTGCTTCTGAGGGCTAGCCAAATCCTAGCGATGAGACACAAGCCTGGGGAAAGGGCTGGGGAAAGGGCTGGGGGAGGTGGACCAGACCCATCTTTTCGTTGGTTGAGAAAGTTAGCACATTAAAAGGCTGCCACCCTTTCTTTGAGCACTTTTCTACACCTTCTCATGATTTTGCTTGCACGCTGCTTTCTCAAATATCTTGTCATCATATTCTCAAAAGCCATCATATGAGCTCAGTATCTTTTAGAAGTTGTGGTGAAGACACCACTTCTGGAGAATGTGCTTGTGGAAGTCCCTGCGCCTTACTCCTCGCTCACCTGGGTACTCTGTAGCAGGGGTTGGCAAACTTTTTCTGTACCTTTTAAGTCAAATAGTAAATATTTGAGGCTTGGTGGGCCTTTCGATCTCCATTGCAATTAATCAAGTCTACCTTTGTAGAACAAAAGCAGCCATACCAAATCTGTTGCCACTGAGTCAATTCGGACTCATAGTGACCCTATAGGAGTAGAACTGCCCCACAGGGTTTCCAAGGAGTGGCTGGTGGATTCGAACTGCCGACCTTTTGGTTAGAAGCCGAGCTCTTAATCACTTTTGTCATCAGGGGGTCCAAAGCAGACATGGATGATACATAGATGAATGTGCATGGCTCTGTTCCCAGAAAACTTTATTTACAGACCCTGAATTTTGAAGCCATATAATTTTCAAGGGCCATGAAATATTCTTTTTCTTTTAATTTATTTTCAATCATTTTAAAAAATTGTAAGCCACTCTTAGCTCACTACCTGTACAAAAATAGGTAGTGGGCACGATTTGTCCCATGGGCTAGAGTTTGCTGACTCACGCTCTAGGGCATGCTTGCAAGGAACAAGGTGGGATGAAGTAAGTAAAAGAGCTTATATGTCGAATGACAGAACCAAAACTAAAAATATGATAGACTGAAAAGAAAATTCAAAAGGGTCAGTATGAGATTGAACATGGATAAACTAGCCCTAATCCTATCCAACTGGACATTGTTTCACCTGGAAATAGTAGTAGGAATTATGGATAATATAAATAAAAAACTACAGCCTCTCTGAATGTCACATGGACTGTAGATCAAGACAACGGGTGAAACATCTGAATTATAATAAGTTATTGAGAGAAAGTATGTAACAGTGGTGAGAATACAGGGTCAGGAGCTGAGTTCAGAGCCCAGCTTCTATCAAGTACTGGCCAAACGACTTTAGACCAACTACTGAACCTCTTTTGTTCCTCAGTTTGCTTATCTATAAAATAAGTATGTATTTTATAGATTTGTTGTGAGTATTAAATGAGTTAATACATAAAAAGTGCTTAGACCACTAATACCAAAAAAACCCATTGCCGTTGAGTCAATTGCAACTCATAGCAACCCTGTAAGACCGAGTAAAAGTGCCCTCTAGGGTTTCCAAGGTTGTCATATTTATGGAAGCAGATTGCCACATCTTTCTCCCTCAGAGCAGTTGGTAGGTTTGAACCACAGACCTTTTCGTTAGGAGCCGAGCGCTTAACCATCGCACCACCAGTGCTCCTTAGAACACTAACAGTTCTAAGTAAAAAATGCTAGCTATTACTTTGTACATTGCTGTTACGTATATATAATCTAATCCCGTACACAGAAGAAGGAAGTACACAAGTACTTTGGCAACACTCATTAGACGTGCAGTTGTTACAGAGGCACGCTCATATTTTTAAAACACTTTTATTTTGAAATAATTGTAGATTCACATGCATTTGTAAGAAACAATACACTTCACTCAATTTTCCCCAATGGTAACATCTTCCATAACAATAGTACAGTATCACAACCAGAAAATTTATATTGATACAATCCACTGAGCTTATTCAGATTTCACCAATCTTCTATGCACTCAGTTGTGTATTTTGTTCTATGCAATTTTATGTAGATTTGTGTGAATACACCACAGTCAAGACACAGAACAGCCCCATCACAAGAATCCTTTTTGCTACACTTTTATAGCCACCCTTCTCTCTCCCCACTTCCTTAAACCCTGGCCACCACCAATCTGTTCTTCATCCCCATAATTTTGTCATTTCAAAAATTTTATATAAATAGAATCATATTGTTCTAGGGTAAAAACATCACAAAGTTTAGCAAAGCAAAAAGCAAGGTTTTACTCAGCATATATGCAAAGAGGTAAAAGTGGGAAAATAGACAAGCGTGCTGCCACAGCCATGTCTGCCCAAGTCAAAGGAATATTACAGGATAGGCAAGAATGGGAAAACAGACAACCATGCTGCTGCAGCTATGTCTGCTCAAACCTGAGGAATGTTACAGAATCATCAGTATATATTAACATTACAAAATGGATAAAACCATTAAAAACTTCACCTTTTCACAGATTGGCTAAAAACTGATTTGAATTGTCGTTCTTAATAATCATTGGTACAGATTTCATTGGTCCAACAAATCTTCAATTCACTAAATGCTAATAGAAAAAGATAAAAGAGTGGAAAGTCTTTTGTGCTCTGTTTATGATAAGTTTATGTGAAAGTCTCCCTAAAAGATGTTTTCCAAGATTGTCTTAGCTATCATCTTTATACCTCAGGGCCCAGTTGATGTGTCCTTTGAGTCCTTGTGAGTCTAGCTCAGCTGTGTCACATTTTAGGACAGAGGACAATAACTTCAATATTATCGCCTAAATCAATATAGTATGTAACCTTTTGAGGTTGATTTTTATCACTTGGTATAATTCCCTTCTGATCCATCCAAGTTGTGGGTATCAATTGTCTATTCCTTTTTATTGCTGAGTAGTAGTCTATGGTATGAATATGATTCACATTTTTAAAATGTTTGGCATGTTGTATTTCTTCTGGTCATTTTCCATTTACATGGAAAAGGAAGCTATGCACTATAGGAAAATAATTAGAGAGATACAAAGGAGGGAAAGGGGCAGAAAGCAAAAATGGTACTGGAGGAAGAAGTGTGAGGCAGTGGGCAAGAGTGAGTTGGAGCTAAGTGAAAGCGGAATGGAGATGCAGCAAGCTAGTACTCCTCATTGCTCGCTTGCTGCTGCTACTGACTCTCCCCGAACCCCTCTTTAACCCACTACCCCCATCACAAAAACAAAAAATTCCACTCCCTCCTTAGCTTTACCTCCCAGGATATTACAGCCACTGTATTGCTAAGTCCTCCAAACCCTCTACTTCCATTACATTAATTTCATTGACCTGGGGTCAAAGACTGTGTCTTATTTAGGATTTTTTTTTTTTTTTTTTTTTTGTAATCCCAGTACTTGGTATAATGTCATGTATGTGGATAGTTGTCACTGTGAAATGAATGAATGAATGAATTGCTCCAACACTAATAGGGAAGGACCCATAGATAAGAAGAAATGAGAGAGAAGGATAAAGGGAAGTGCAAACTTTCCAGAGACCGATTTAGCCCAAGTATACAAGGTGAGGAGAATAAGTGAAAAGTGTGCTTGGTTTTTGTTTTCCTTTTATTTGCCACTCTCAGGGCCTATGGAATTTTTTTTCTAGCCAAAATATATTGTATATAAGGAGATACATTGACCAAACACTAGAAAGTAAATTTATAAGCTCCTACCGAGGTCACCATTTTTCTCCCTGAGAAAAGCTTAAAGAATAAGACAGGACTTGTCTAGATTTTAGACAAAACTTTCTCAAATATACATATTAAATTATTCATATACATTATATAATATATATTGTTTGTAAAATATGGAGCCCTGATGACATAGTGGTTAAGAGCAACTGCTGCTAACCAAAAGGTCTACAGTTCAAATTCATCAGCCACTCTTTGGGAACCCTATGGAGCAGTTCTACTCTGTCCTATAGGGTCCCTATGAGTCAGAATCGACTCTACTGCAACCAGTTTATATGTTATAAACTATAATTCTTTTTTTCAAAATGAATGAATGTGTACAACTCTCTGAGTCTCTGCTTTCAAGTCTTTTGGGTATATATACCTAAGAGTGGAATTCCTTGTTCATATGGTAGCTCTGGAGCCCTGGTGGCCCAGTGGTTAAGAGCTACAGCTGCTAACCAAAAGGTTGGCAGTTCGAATCCATCAGCTGCTCCTTGGAAACCCTATGGAAATCCTATGGGACAGTTTTATTCTGTCCTATAGGGTTGCTATGAGTTGGAATTGACCTGGAAGTGAAGGATTTGGTTTTTTTGGTTTGGTATGGTAGCTCTGTTTTTAGTTTTTTAAGGAACAGCCACACTGTTTTCCACAAGGGCTGTACCATTTTGCATCCCCACCAGCAATGGATAAGGATTTCAATAACCCCACATCCTCGCCAACACTTGTTATTTTCTTTCTTTTTTTTCAATTGTAGCCATCCTCCAAAACCAAAAAAATCCATTGCTGTCTAGTGGACTCCAACTCACAGCAACCCTATAGGACAGAGTAGAACTGCCCCGTAGGGTTTCCAAGGAGTGCCTGGCAGATTCGAACTCCCAACCTTTTGGTTAGCCAGCCATAGCTCTTAACCACTATGTCACCAGGGTTTCCTTAGCCATCTTAGTGGGAGTGAAATGGTATCTCATTGTGGTTTTGATTTGCATCTCTCTGATGGCTAATGACATTGAACATCTTTTCATGTGTTTGGTGGCCATCTGAATATCCTTTTTTGTTCAACCCCTTTGCCCATTTTATGATTAGGTTATTTGTCTTTTTGTTGTTAAGTTGTCAAAGTTTTACATATGTTTCAGTTGTTAGATTCTTATTGGATATGTGGTTTCTGAAGATATTCTCCTGGTCGGAAGCTTGTCTTTTCAGTTTTTTCGTAAAGTCCTTTAATGAACAGAAGTTTTTCATTCTTATGCGATCCCATTTATCTGTTTTGTCTTTTGCTATTTGTGCTTTTGTTATTACATTAGATAATCTATTGTTAAAAGCTAGGCCTGACAGTGTTGCCCCTGCATTCTCTTCTAAGACTTTCATGTTTTAGTTTTCACATTTAGGTTGCAGAGTCTTTTAGTGCCTTTTTATAGTTCTAAAACTTTAATAACTTAGGTTGTTGATGTAGCACAGAAAGAACCTAAAAAACACACTGACAGTCCTAGTAAATTATAATTCTTATAGTTTATATATAATTGTTTTTAAACTCTGTGTTTTGTCTATAGCTTCAAATGGGGCAAAACACCTAATCTGAAACCTTGACTGATGGCTAATTTCATTTTATATGCAAATTTGAAAGCTGATTTTAAAAACATAGTATTACTTTGTAATGGTGACTCAGGTGAAAGATTCTTAGAAATAAGAATCATTATTTTTCTTTGTTGAAAACTCTCAATGCTCACAAAACACATAACATGAATGCCACCAAATTCCATATTTGTTGAAATCCATGTTTGCTAATTATTAATAAAGTTGAATTCCTTAGAAAGCAGGTATTTCTTTTGACTGTTAAGATAAACTAAACTATGTTATTATAGGAAAACACTGTTTAAAGACAATTTTGTTGAATTTCATGTGCATGTAATCTCAACAACAAAATGATCTTAAAATGAAGATTTAAGTGAGCCTGGTTGTAATTTGTTACCTTTTTCAAACACTTCAATTAGCATCACTTCAAATGATTCAGCCTGCCATCAATTTATACAACAGTTTTAGAAAAACATTAGCAATGTCTGGGGTTATACACTCATTAACAAGCACTGACTAGCTGGTGGGAAGTAATGACGTGTGGGATGTTTCCAGGGTCCTGAATGGCCAGAAGAATCTTGTACAGGCCCCTCTGCCCTGCAAGCAAAGCCATTCTCTGATGACAGCAAGAGATGGCATCACGGTCTCCTCTGGTGCAAGGTAGTCACACCTTATACAGTGTGTCTCCACTAATGGCCCTAGAGATTACATAGGTCATATGAGGATGAACAATTTTTATTTTAATAGTTGCATATTTATTTTAATGGTTATCTTTTATTTCTGGCAAGTGATACTGGTTTGTAACTTATAAGAATTCTACAAAGTTTCATTTAAAAAGTTTTACTTAAGTAAAAGAGTAAGTCAAGTTAAAGACAACACAAAGTTAAAAAAAAAAGTGCTCATGGTACACATGTATGAAGGAATGACTGAAATATTAGAGACACTCTGATTATTTCCCCAAGTCTTCTTCTCCACTGTGGCTTCTTCTAATGAAAATGATAATGTTTTTAATTGGTTCTGATCATACGGTACCTGTGTGTTATGGACTGAATTGTGTCCCTCAAAAAGATATGTAAAAGTCCTAACCCTGGTACCTGTGAACATGACCTTGTCTGGAAATAGGGTCTATGAAGATATTATCAGTTAATATGAAGTCGTACCAGGGCAGAGTGGGTCCTAATCCCATCTGACTGGTGTCTTATAAAAGAGAACAGACACGGAGACAGATATAGGCAGAGGAAGGCCAGCCATGTGATGACTGATGCAGCTGCAAGCCAAGGAACTCCAAGGATTGCCAGGAGTCACCAGAAGCTAGAAGAGAGGCATGGAACAATTTCTCTGAGAAGTTTCAGAAGGAATCATCATGGCCTATACCCTGATTTGTACTTCTAGTCTCCAAAACTGTGATACCATTAATTTCTGTTCTTTTAAAACCACCATTTGTGGTATTTTGTCATGGCAGCCCTAGGAAACTAGTACACTCTGCTTTATTTTAAGTCATCTCAAAGTAGGTGGGGAAGTAATCAGGCAACTAATCCACCCATCAATACAACTACAAGAAAACTGAAGAGCCTTGCATCATGGAATTGAGATTAAGAAAAGCCCGAAGCTGTATCTCTTCATAAAGGGGACCTGGCCAATTAAATGGTCCTGGGTCTTTTGTCATGAATTGAAATCGACTTGAGGGCATTGGGTTTGGGTATATATATATATTTTAGGAAGGTAGTTGTCCTGGACTGAATTGTGTCCCCCAAAATATCTGTCAGCTTGACTGGGTCATGATTCCCAGTATTGTCTAATTGTGTAATCTGATGTGATGAGGTTATATGTGATCTCCTTATGTGTTGTAAATTCTATCACTGTGATGAGGTTATACTGATGAGGTTTACAAGATTAGACAGTGTCCTAATCCAATCTCTTTTGAAGAGAGAGGTGAGCAGAGACACATGGGAACCTCATACCATCAAGAAAGCAGTGCTGGGAGCAGAGCGTGTCCTTTGGACCTGAGTTTCCTGCGCAGAGAAGCTCCCAGACCAAAGGAAGATTGATGACATGGACCTTCCTCCAGAGCTAAAGGAGAAAGTAGACGCCCTGAATTTGGACTTGTAGCCTACTGGACTGGGAGAGAATAAACTTCTCTTTGCTAAATCCATCCACTTGTGGTATTTCTGTTAGAGCAGCACTAGATGACTAAGACAGTAGTCTTCTGTGATGTGCCAAGCGTGTTCTCCAGCAGGAGCATTCAGATAGAAAATTAGGTCATTGATTCAGTAATTTAAATGATACTTGAAGATAACTGCATGCATTCATGTAAATCACACACTTGAAAATTACTCCCAAGGTATTCAAAGTAAAAATGGCCCTCTGACTAAGACAAGGCACTGCTGAATTTGACTCCTCCTCCCCTTCTTTTCTTTCCCCTCCACCAACCTCCACCCCCAAGGCTTTACTCTGAACTGGAGAACTAAAATATATGAATAGGGAGATAAAGAATAAAACTTCTTTTCTTGACACTTCATATTGAGATAGAGGCTTGAATATTTTTAATACAGATTTTGAAAACGTGTTTTGTCATCAAACCAGGGGTCTTTGGGCCTGGACTCCTTTCACTTCATGTTAGGCAAGGTGATTTGATCAATCAGGGCAGAGAAGGCCCTGCTCACCTGCTCAGCTCCACGATACAGGTCCATGTTTACTGAAGACTGCAGCAGACCTGAAATCAACAAACATGAAAATCTTTCAGAAAAATGCACCCATAGGGTCTCAAGCTGATCTTCATAAAACTCTAGCATTGAAGAGAAATAGAACCCATCTCTTCTAGGTTCCTAATGACAATGCCCTTTCCCTAAGCTAGATAGCAAATAAGATGACTGTTATTTACCACAAGCAATACTACTAATTCAACCAGCCTGTGAGTTCTTAAAGGGCATTTTCTCATAGCTCCTAGCACAGATCCGAGTTGCTTGAAGCCGACTCTAGAACAGTGGTTCTCAAACTCTAGTGTATATCAGAATCACCAAGAGGGCTAGTTAAAATAGATTGCTAGGTCCTTGATTCATTGGGCCTTTGGTGGGGCCTGAACATCTGCATTTCTAGCAAGTTCCTAGATGATACTGATGCTGCCAGTACAGGGACCACACTTTAAGAACCATTGCTCAATAGCTACTTGATGAATGGTTTGAGTGGTCTCCTATGATCTCTTGTAATAGGGATTGTACTGTAGAAAGATCTACAATTTGGCAGTTATCAACCAGAAGTCTGATATACATAATCTTTAACCTAAGAGTTCTTTTCTAGGAATTGATCCTAGAAAACATATTTACATATTAGTACAAAGAAATATGTTAAAAGGATACTTACCAAAGCATTTTTGTGATAATAAATAAATTGGATGTAATTTAATTATACAACAATAAATACATTATGGTACATTTATACTCTGGGATATTATGCAGCGTTTGAAACATGACATTGCTCAGTGTCTAAAATATATTGCCAAGTGAAAAAAGCAAAATCACAGTATAATCTAACTTACGTTGAAATAGTAAAGACATACATATATGCATAGAAAACATTTTGAAAGAAAACTCACTGAACTGTTAACGGTGGTTACAGCTGAGAAACAGGCAAGAGGGGTTGAGGGTGTGATGATGAATTCCTTTTTAAAAATCTGTGTACTTGTGCATTTTAACTTTATATTGGATATGCAGTATTGTATTATTTGAGTATTTAAAAATAGAAATAGCTCACAGGAAATGAAAAAATTGAAAGGCTTATTTTGTTAGTTATGTATTTTTTCATTATATGATATATACTGTGTCTCCATCTGTACTGTTTTCTGTTGAACATAAGAAGACAGGATCCTGTCTTTTTATTCCATCTATCCTTTAACATTACTCCAGGACTACAAAGACATTGGATAAATAATATTTTACTGCCTGACTAAAACACCTTGTCCAGAAGCAAACTTATTTTAAGATATTCTGTTTCTCAGCCCACGGTGATAAAAACCTAAAATACAGCAATAGAGAAATTGGGAAGCAATAATCCATTTTACTTGTGGGAGTTTTTCTTGTTTCTGTTTGTTTTTCTTTGTAAGCTTCCGTCTCTTGAAATGCTAAAAATAGCCAAAGATATACAACTAGCACCTAGCATGTTGCTTGGCATACAGTTGGAATTCAATAAATATATAGAATGAATTAATATAGCACATAAACCCATTGCTGTTCCATTGATTCCGACTCATAGTGACCCTATAGAACAGAGTAGAACTGCCCCATAGCACATGGGGGAGGCCTAATGCTGCTCCTTGGAAACCCTATAGGGCAGTTTTATTCTGTCCTATAGGGTCGCTATGAGTTGGAATCGACTTGATGGCAACTAGTTTGGTTTTTTGGTTTGAATGAGATGTTGTTGTTGTTGTTAGGTTCCGTCAAGTTGGTTCCTACTCATAGCAATGCTATGCACCACAGAATGAAACACTGCCCGGTCCTGCGCCATGTTCACAATCGTTGCTATGCTTGAGCCCATTGTTGCAGCCACTGTGTCAATCCATCTCGTTGAGGGTCTTCCTCTTTTTCTCTGCCCCTGTACTTTACCAAGCATGAAGTCCTTCTCCAGGGACTGATCCCTCCTGACAACACAGCCAAAGTGTGTAAGACATAGTCTCGCCTTCCTTCCTTCTAAGGAGCATGAGATATTAGGTAAAAATACCTGGGACATGGACAATCCAAAGGAAATCAAAATGGGAAAATAATTCACTTGAATGTAACTAAAAATGTGTGTGTTCTCTGAATGACTCAAGGATGGGAGAGGAGGCTACTAGAATGCTAGATGTTGAGGTTAAAATAATAGTTTAAAGTGATGGATCCACGTGGGGAAGAAAGGAACAAGAACAGCCCCTTCATCCCGTCTTAGCCATGTCCTCTCTAATCCCATCACCCTACTCCCCCACCCCCCAATTCCCTTCTCATTGTTGAAACATTGACAAATGGGTGGCAAAAAGAGATGGGAAAGAATCAGGAAAAAGAATTTAGGAGATTTATTTAAGGGAAATTTGACTCACAAATGGAGAGAAAATAATTTAATGAAAAAGTAAAACCAGAGGATTATGTCTTTCATTTTCACCACAGAAGCAAGTAGCATTAGATACTCTTTCAGATGTAAACCTTTGTTGGAAGTTTCGATCTAATAGTTTGCTACAGATTTTCAAGCCAACATTTGGAATTTAAAGAGGTTTGGGGAACCCGTTCTACATGACTTTCTCTTTTCCATTAAGCATTCAGGGTCTCTTGAAATCCTATTATCCTAGATCTTGATACTGAATCACTCTAATCAGTTGATGTCAGCAACTGTCCAAAGTTGACCATCAAATTTGCTCGTTTAGTCATATTAAGCCTTTAAATAACGTAAAGTTCATTTTAATTTCCAACATGAATTGGTTCCTTAGTAAATCTGAAATTCAAAGGGGTAGTCGACCGGACAATAATCACAACACTGGGTGAATACATTGGCACTCTGTCTGAGTAGATCTTAGCACGTTACAAGTGGGAAATCTTTCTAATTCTCTCAACATCCTTCACATTAAAAAACAACAACAACCCAAAACAACTTGTAACAGTAAAATAAGGGGCTCTAGCGGTGCAATGGTTAAGCACTCGGCTGCTAACCGAAAGGTCAACAGTTTGAAACCATTAGCCATTCATGGGAGAAAAGATCTGGCGACTTGCTTCTGTAAAGATTTACAGCCTAGGAAACTCTATGGGGGCAGTTATACTCTGTCCTATAGGGTTGCTATGAGCTGGAATTGATTCATAGGCACACACGACAATAACAACAGTAAAATGATCAGAGACTTCCTGCTGTTATCTGATGAATCCATGACAGAGATAAAATGAAGGTAACAATATCTTCACTTAGTTTGTTTCCCCTTCTGATTCTTTATCAGCATGTTTATCACACTGTAGGCTCTGATTTGGTGCAATTTGGGTAAACATAAATGGATTATGGAATGTACTTTCATAATCCATATTGACAATGGCCATGTAGAGTTTGTAAACAGTATCATTATCAATACCACAGTGAGTAAGGATACAAGCTTAATTAGAAATATCTGGCTGAGTCAGACGTGATAGTGTTTAAAAACGTGAACAGTAGCCATGAAAATTAACATAGATTCTTAAGCTTAAAGGCCTAAAAAAAATGACTTATATAAAAGAAATAAAACTATGAATTGAAATCTCATTTATTAGCATTTGTTGAATCATCAAGGATTAGAGAATACTATAGTAACACAAAGAGAAAATGTGCATCTTGATTCTAAAATCTTTGGCACGTTTGTATGATGATAATGCATACTTCATGCAGAAGCATCACAATGGTTCTATTGAGATTATAAGAGATTAATTTTTTCAGGCTTATATATTGCTTATATTTTCTACAAGACTGGATAACATTAATTTCATCTTTATACATTACTACACTATCTGAATTTAGAAATAAACATTACTCTTTTGTGATTTTCCTTTTAATATTAGAACAATGTGTATGTAAATATATTTAAAAAAAACAAACCAAAACCACTGCTGTCGTGTCGATTCTGATTCATAGTGACCCTATAAGACAGAGTAAAACTGACCCATATGGTTTCTAAGGCTGTAAATCTTAAAGAACACAGACTGCCATACCTTTCTCCGATGGAGCGGCTGGTGGGTTCAAACTGCTTTAACCACTGGGCGACCAGGGCTCCTGTGTATGTATATAACTATAATTATAATAAACTTTTACGTATAGCACTTGATAAAGTCACTTAAAATATGTATGAATCTTTTTACTTAAAGTATCAAACTGCACAGCTGTTGGGATACTGTCTTCCAAAGGTGTATAGTCGACCTACTCTAGTAGGAATCTAAAATGTGCAACATAGCCTACTAACAATTAGAGGCTGAACAATATTTTAGAAACCAGCACCTTTCAAAAGCTCATTTGGAGAGACAAAAACAAAAATTCAAAACAAGATGCTGATGCCAAAGAGTAAAAATCTTTCTGATAAATCTCAATTGTTACGTGAATTTTTCATAAAAAGGTCAAGTGGATATTGACTTTGCTTTTAATACTTATCATGACCCCAAAGACATTTGAATGGAAATAGAGTGGTTGGAATCTTGTGTCAGCCTAAGAATGAGGCATAAGGAGTTCCATCCTGTCTTTGTCTCAGGAGGTCTAAGGGTGCTTCTTGCATCTTTACGACCTTGTTTCCTCTAACCCAAAAATTACAGCTCCAACTCCATTCATAGTAGCATTCTTTAGGGTCACCAAATAATTACTTTGTTGACTTGGCTCTATTATGGTCTGTATAAAACTGACATTATTATGTGCCCGTTTTACAGTTCACCAACTCAGAAATACTTTGAGAAGTCGTCCTCTAACACAGAAACACAGGAGAATGTTATCCTTTGTTTTATCACAAGTTAACAGATGATCAGTGCAACAGGAAAGATCTTAGGCTTTCTTAAAAAATGGATATAGATACAATATAAGGTAATAAAACACTCTAGCTAGAAATAAGACAATGGCACTCCAAATACGAAAAAATAGCTTTAGTAAACTAAGGATTAAAAAACCAAACCAAAACAAAACAAAGACTTTAGAACTTAGCAATGAGTCACAGTTTATGAAAAAGGTAATGATAATGATCGTACTAACTATATGTTGTGTGTGTTGTGTGCTATTGAGTCGATTCTGATTCATTGTGACCTTATAATAGGACAGAGTAACTGTCTCAAAGGGTTTCCTAGGCTGTGAGAAGAACTGATGCCTTTGAACTGTGATGGTGGTGAAGAATATTGAATATCCCATGGACTGCTAAAAGAAGGAACAAATCTGTCTTGGAAGAAGTACAACCAGAATGCTCCTTAGAAGCAAGAGTGGCGAGACTGCGTCTCACATACTTTGGACCTGTTATCAGGAGGAATCAGTCCCTGGAGAAGGACATCATGCTTGGGTAAAGTAGAGGGTCAGTGAAAAAGAGAAAGACCTTCAACCAGATGGATTGACACAGTAGCTACAACAATGGGTTCAAGCATAACAATGATTGTGAGGATGGTGCAGGACTGGGCAGTGTTTCGTTCTGTTGTACATAGGGTTGCTGTGAGTCGGAACTGACTCGACGGCACCAAACAACAACAATAAAAGTCTTTACAGGAGCAGATCACCAGGTCTTTTCTCCTTCGGAGCTCATGGTGGATACAAACCACTGCACTTTGGATGGTTAGCAGCCAAGTGCTTAACCATTGCGCCACCAGAGAAACCTTAATTAATCAATTCTCTTCTAGAAAGAGAGTACCACTGTTACTTCCCTTTTTAAATGGTGATATCAGGCTGCCTAGTTATATATGAGTTAGGGCTACCAATAATAATAACTGCAGTAACAAAATAATAAACATTTATTGGATGCTTATTACGTTCCTGGATGGCACAAAAGGTTAAGCTCCTGACTGCTAGCTGAAAGGCTGGCAGTTTGAACAGACCCCGGGGTGCCTTGGAAGACAGGCCTGGTGATCTGCTTCTGAAAGGTCACAGCCTTGAAAACTCTAGGGAGCAGTTCTACTCTGCACTCATTGGGTCACCATGAGTTGGAATCGACTCGTTTGCAACCAGCAATAGGTGCTGTACTAAAGTCTTACATGGTTTATCACTTTTAATGGTCATACTAACTGTCTTACATGGTTTATCATTCTTAATGCTCACAATAATTCGATGAATTAGGCAATTCCAGGATGTAGAGAGAAACAAATTCAGAGATGCTACTGATATTTAAAATATTCAGAACTCTGTTACTCACTAGATGAATGGTAGCTGTTGGGCTGATCCGACATGTTGTAAAATCAAGTTTTAAAAGGCAGTGTTATTTCCCGGCCATCACTGCTTCTGCTGACTGTGAAAACCTTACCCGATGGCATTTCAAGAGTGAAGGCATCCATACATTTTGACAGCAGCTCTTGCAGTTCCTCTCCCTCCAGCTCATCTTTTCTCCCTTTGATGTTAGTGGTCTCTTTCCTTTCAGCAGATGCCAGAGCAGGACTACTCATTTCAGTAGGGACAGATTTGGGGGTTTCCGGCGGCAATCCCTGAGCACTGGGCAGGCTTTCCTTCAGTATCTTTTGGGCTTGGCTTCGTGCCCTGCTGCTTTGCACTGACCTCGGCTGCAAAATGGCTTCTGGTGGCTCTGGATTTTGTAGAGCATGCTCTGTACTTGTTCAGTGACTTCTGCTAACCACGGTGGGGTTAGGAAGAGTTTCCCATTCTGAGCCCTCCTCATTGATGTTCTTGATCTGGGAAGAATCTCCTTTCCTCCAAAATGTTTTAGCCAAAGAATGGTTACTCTTCGATGCCCTATTTTGACAGGAAGAAGATAAAGGATGAAGTGGCTGCAACACTGCCTAGATAAAGAAAATGTCGTTCAGGAGGAAATTAATATTTATTGTACTTTTTTCATAAATGCATTAAATTTCAACATTCCAATGGAAAATTTTAATGCAAGACTTTTCTTTCTGCTTTCTAAATATATTATTATAAATCTTATTTTACGCTGTTAATTCAACATCAACCTAAAACTCTCTACAAGAATTGGTACAGCTCAGATTCTAAAATATCACAAGGAATATCACTAGGAATTTGGGGAAATTCTATATTCTAAAAAGTCCAGGTTCTAGAAATATCCTAAGGAATTTTGGAAATATTAACATATGTTGAATTCATAGATGAAAACTGTTACAACAAAATATGTTCATAACGATCTATGTAGCTAGTTATGTTGTGAGGGGTTTCATGATATGTTAAAACCAAAAACCAAACCCACTGCTGTCAAGTCAATTCTGACTCATAGCAACCCTATAGGACAGAGCAGAACTGCCTTATAGGGTTTCCAAGGAGCAGCTGGTGGATTTGAACTGCTGACCTTTGGGTTAGCAGCCAAGCTCTTAACTACTGCACCACCAAGGCTCCATCATGACATGTTATAAAATCTAAGGGGGTATGTTCCCTGTAAAGCTCGGTTGTCAAAGTGTGGTTCACAGACCCCCCCGGGCGAGTCTCAAGACTGTTTCAGAGGTCCGTGACATCATAATTACTTTCATAAGCACACTGAGATGTTATTTGCCTTTTCATTGTTTTGACATTTGCACTGCTGTTGAAAATGCAAGAGTAAGTAAAACTGCGGGTGCCTTAGCACAGATCAAGGCAGCATCAGCAAACAGTGCTAACAGTCATGCTATTCTTCACCACCGTGCAGTTGCAGTTAAAAAAAAAAGTGCCAGTTCCATACTTGATGGAGTAGTAAGTTATTAATTTTATTAATAATAGCACATATCTTTTTAATATTGTGGGTGATGAAATGGAAAGTGTGCATAAAACACTTCTGATGCATAGTGAAATACAAAACTCACCACGAGGAAAAGCATTTGTGTGAAAGAATGACAAACTACAGTTATTCAGACTTGGGTATTTGGCAGACCTATTTTCACAAAAATGAGCAAAGTGAGACTCACTGCAACAAAAACAATTAATGGTATTTGCTGCAAATTATAACAGTTGAGCTTTCATGCGAAAGTAAGAATTTTATAAAACTTGTATCTGCCACCCTAAGCTTGAAAGCTTTCAAATTCTTAAAGATGTTTCTGGTGAGATTAGTGGTGATATTAATGAAGGTGATTTTTTAAATATGCTGTAAAATAAAATGGGTCAGTATTAGGAAGTTCGGTGTAAGTCAGTGAACCAAGATTTTCTAAATGATCAATGCATGTTGCTACCAAATCATGCATGGGTAGAAGATGCATTCAAAGAACACAATAGAATACTGAGTTTTATTAAAACAGAGTGTGAAACAGATATGGTTTCAGTTTCCACACTGTAACTATCTTTTAAGGAACTACCATTTGTCATGTTCTAGTGTAGGACCAAAGAAGAATGTCACCAATTTTCTGAAAAGGCTACTAAAACAAAACTAAACCCATTGCTGTTGAGTCAATTTCGACTCACAGCGACCCTGTAGGACAGAGTAGAACTGCCCCATAGGGTTTCCAAGGAGTGGCTAGTGGATTCTAACTGCCAACCTTTTGGTTACCAGCCGAGCTCTTAACCACTGTGCTACTGAAATATTCCTTCCTCTTTCAACTGCAAATTTGTGTGAGGCCAGATTTTCTTCATGTATTTCAACCAAAACAGCATCTTGCAACAGATTAAATGCAGAAGCAAATATGAGACTCTGGTTGTCTTTTATCAAGCCAGACATTAAAAAGATTTATAAGAATGTAAAATAATGCACTCTTCTCATTACGTTTTTTAAAAAAAAAAAAAATAGGTAGTGTAAAAAATGTTTTATATATATATATACACACATAATATTTATGCACATACATATAATGGGTTTATTATTTTTATTTTAAAATTAATTAATGAAATATTAAATAATTTCTCACTTTTAATTTTGATTATGGTAAATAGTGATAAATAGACCCTACAGAAGCAAAAACTCCTTGGGGTCTTCAAGAATTTTTAAGAATGTAAAAGATCTTGAGGCCCAAAATTTAGGAACCAATGCTGTGAAGAACCTCTTCAAGCTGCAACCCCCCCTTGGCTGGAAGACTCAGGTCTGACTTCCAGGTAGTCCAGATGGCCAGTGTTTCACACATTTGATACCTGCAGGTCCTCTCTCATCTGCTGTAGTTTGGCCCACAGACTATCCTGGCGGGTTGTGAGCTGGTGAATCTTTGTTTCAAATCTGCGATTTTTTTCTTCTTGGGAGGCATATATTGCTTGCAACTTGTCTTTGCATCGGTTTAACTGTTTTTTAAAGAACCTGCAAAGAGAAGGAGTTTGAGTGGGTTGGAAGGGCAAGAGGCCAGCACACTAACTAGCACCCTAGCAAGATGTACTCCATGTCTTCCCTTTGGGAGCAGATGCTAGGAGAAGCCTGCACCTTGATTATTATCTGACATTGATCAATATCATGTTAAACTGTTTGGCTGTTCACTATGCACCCCTGTCTTTTCTGTCCATTATTACATAATTCCACTAAGAATTGTATTGGCTGTAGAGGTGTTTTAGAAAGCTCATCTCTGCGTGCTACGGATTACTGTTGACAACGTACATTTGATGGCTACTTAAATTTGAATATTGGCTTTATTGATTTTCATTTTGTCTAGACACACTCATGTACATATATTATACATGTCACGCATAACCACTTAATATTTGTCAAAGACCACAGGGAAGGAACAGTGATTCAGTTCAGGAATTGTGGATTTTGGGTTTTTCTTTCCAAGTCTAGTTGTCCATTGGTTTAAGAACGAACCAAGCAGTCTGGATAATTCTTTATTTTATTTTATTTTTGGGGGATAATTCTTTAAAAAGGCAGATCATGTTACTCCTCTGCTCAAGGCCCTCAGTGGCTCCCCTCCTCACGCAGAGTTAGCTGAAGTTCTTACAGAGGTCAACAAGGCCCTAAATGATGACCCTAGAAGATGTCTACGACGACTCCTTGCCTCTCTGATTTCATCTTCTGCTTCTTCCTCCTCATTCGCTACCCTTCAGTCACATAGAGCTCTTTGCTATTCTTTGAACAGCCCAGGAATGTTCTCCCCTCAGAGTCATTGCACTTTTGGTTCCCTCTGCCTGGAACCCTCCTTTCTCCCCCAGGTTCTTGCTCAGTAAACTCTCTTACCTCTTTCAAATCTTCACTTACATGCCAAATTTATAGTGAGGTCTTTCCTGACTACCTTATTTGAAATCATAACCCCCAACCTCACCCCTGACACCTACCATCCTCTTCCTTGCTTGACTTGTGTCCATGGCCTTTAAAATTCCTAATTGCTACAGATTTTGAAGAGAGATTTTGGTTTAGTCTCAATCCCTCAAACTTCTGGACAGTCACACTATCTATCATACTATATCTTACTTATTATTTTACTTATATACTACTTAGGCTTATTTACTTTTAGACCTCTTTAAAGTGTTAAAAAGCAAAGATGTCACCTTGAGGACTAAGGTACACCTGACCTAAACCATGGTATTTTCAATTGCCTCATCTGCATGCGAAAGCTAGACAATGAATAAGGAAGACCCAAGAATTGATGCCCCTGAATTATGGTGTTGGTGAATAATATTAAACATACCATGGACTGCCAGAAAAACGAATAAACCTGTCTCAGAAGTATAGCCAGTGCTCCTTAGAAGTAAGAGTGGCGAGACTTTGTCATACGTACTTTGTACATGTTATTAGGAGGGACCAGTCCCTGGAGAAAGGACATCATGCTTGGTAAAGTAGAAGGTCAGCGAAAGAGAGGAAGACCCTCAATGAGATGGACCGACACAGTGGCTGTAACAATGGGCTCAAGCATAATGATTGTGAGGATGGCGTGGGACTCGTCAGTGTTTTGTTCTGTTGTACATAGGGTCACTATGAGTCAGAACTGACTCAACGGCACCTAACAACACTTGCTTTTGGTCTCTTTATTCCTATAACAATATAAGCTCCAAAAGGCAAGGTTTTTTTTTTTTTTTCATTTTGTTTATTGCTGTATGCCCAGGCCCAGGCCTAGAATAATCCATGGCAGGTGGTATGTGTACAATCAAAATTGACTAATTAGAGTTTTATTCTTTGATCAGTGTTGTTGATATATTTGTGGAATTTGTGCAATCAGTCCTCTGATGTGAAATGCAACGTTTCTGAATATTCCTAACTGCTATAGAGTTTAAAGACGTCTTGGAATTTACTTGGGGACCCACTCAAAGCAGGATTCCCCTGAAAGACAGCCCTCAAACATCCAGACAATTACATTCAGGGAATACAGAAATCTGACTCAAAATATCTTGATCATAATTGGAGTTTCAAGTAGATCTTTATGACAGGTTTTTCAGAAAGGAGTCATCCCAGGGGTTTTACCTAGCAGATAACACAGAAACATTCTCAGAAGACCTCTCTAGACAGTATTCTCTATACCTAAAGTTTTGAGCTTGTTATGGCCACTAATACACTTTCCTTCCCCCATGTTGTCCACCACACCCATTACTCTGCCGTTTTTCCCCCTTTGTTTAAAGGAGAAATTCTCATGGAGTATTTCTGAAAAATGCAGTTCACTTGGTGCCAATATTTCCAGCAACAGGGAGCTCAACAGTATCCACGCAAATCTCCACTGTTAACAAATAGTTTAAATTATTTTAAAATGATTCTCTGGTGGCCTGGAGTCTCCCTTTCTAGCTTTTTATCTCTTTATGTGTTTATTCCTGTATAAGGAATACTTTTTCAATGTTAAAAAGAAGAGCATGGTAAAATCTTTGTAGAAAATACTCCTGTAAAAGTAAAAGGAAGTGCTATTGGTTTGTCTTTGCTGCTTTATTTGGGAATACACATTTGGTCCTTACCTTCTTTCTTTATGGAGAGCATTAATGGATTCATGAGTCTTCCACAACTCGTTCCTAACGCTAACTATAGTCTAGAGAAGCAAGAAATAGAGAAAGTAAGTTGGTGGTTTGAATTAAATCCACATTCCTCGAAATTTGTCATAGGAACACATTTTAAACAATGATTTTTTTTCAAAGATGCAAATGTCTATTTTAAAAAGTGTCTGGTGTTTGTGGTTGTATCCATGTTCAATGATGCAGATATTCATATGCCCAAAGTTCAGTCACATGATCTAATTTGGACACAATAAATCTCTTCAAAAAAACTAAAGCATAAAGAAACTCTTTAGGTTTTAAAAATAAGGTACAATAATGTTTCGCCTGAGCTAGGTTGCTGCCCCAAACATCTCCTTCCCCAAAGGCATCTATAAAAAGAAATTGCAGCATTATTCACAACAGCCAAAAGGTGGAAACAATTCAAATGTCCAAAACAAATGAATGGGTAAACAAAATGTGTTATATGCATACAATGGAATATTACTCAGTCATAAAAAGGAATAAGGAACTGATGGATTGCTAAACATGATGAACCTTGAAAACATTACGCTAAGTGAAATAAACCAGTCACAAAAGACCACACTATGTATCTTCTCATTCATATGAAAGTCCAGAATAGGGAAATCTATAGAGACAGAAAGTAGGTTAGTGGTTATAAGAGGCTGGCAGGGAGGAGATGTGGGATGTGGGGGGGGTGATAGCTAAAGGGTACAGAGTTTCTTTTTGAGGTGATAAAAATTTTCCAAAATTAACTGTGGTGATGGTTGCACATATCTGTGAATATATTAAAAATTATTGAATTGTACACTTTAAATGGGTGAATTGTATGGTATGTGAGTTGTATATAGATAAAATAAATCAATTGCCATGGAGTAAATTCCAACTCATGGTAACCCCATGTGTGTCAGAGTAGAACTGTGCTCCATAGGGTTTTTAGTGGCTGATTTTTTTTTTATTGTGCTTTAGATGAAAGTTTACAGTGCAAATTAGTTTCTTATTCAAAAATTTATACACAGATTGTTTTGTGACATTGGTTGCAATCCCCACAATATGTCAGCACTCTTCCCCTTTCCACCCTGGGGTCCCATGTCTATTCATCCAGTTTTCCTGTCCCTTCCTACCTTCTTGCCCTTGCTTTTGGACAGCTGTTTCCCATTTGGTCTGTTATACAAGATTGAACTGGGCAGCTGGCCCAGGCTCCTGGGGCACCATGTCCCAGCTCTCGTCCCGCAGGTCAGGATAGGAGATTGGATTTCACTGCTCAACATTTATAAGCAGCTGCAGCCACACTCTGCAACTTTCCCTCCTCCCTGCAAATGATCTGTAGAAGGACTGGCCAATGGGAGGAACAGCCTGAAAGAAGAAGAGAGAGAGCAAGGAGAAGAAAAGGAGCTATAAAGTCACGTTCTCTGGTAGCGTGCAGCCTCTGTGGCCTCTTCGAGTGCCATGTCTCTTCATTTAAATCCTCCAACAGCTTCTACATGCATAGCACAGCTTTTAAATCAGTGAACTTTATATTACTAATATGAAAACATATCTTTAAAAGGTTTTTTTTTTTTACATCAATGTTATCATGTTATCATATGGTAATTGTCTTAGTTATCTAGTTGCTGCAGTAACAGAAGTACCGCAAGTGGATGGCTCCAACAAAGAGAAATTTATTCTCTCACAATCTAGGAGGCTAGAAGTCCAAATTCAGGGTGTCAGCTCCAGAGGAAGGCTTTATGTCTCTGTTGGCTCTGGGAGGAGGTCCTTGTCATCTATCTTCCCCTGGGCTAGGAGTTTCTCAGTGCAGGAACCCCAGGTCCAAAGGATGCACTCCCCTCCTGTTCCTTCATTCTTGGTGGCATGAGGTCCTCCTGTCTCTCTGCTTGCTTTTCTCTTTTATATCTCAAAAGAGATTGACTCAAGACACAACCTAATCTTGTAGATTGAGTCCTGCTTCATTAACATAACTGCCTCTAATCCTGCCCCCTTAACATTATAGAGGTAGGATTTACAACACATAGGAATATCATATCAGATAACAAAATGGTAGATAATCACACACTACTGGGAATCCTGGCCTAGCCAAGTTGACACACATTTTTGGGAGACACAACTTAATCTATAACATTCCACCCTTTGCCTCCCCCCAAATTAATGTCCTTGTCACATGTAAAACACATTCACCCCATCATATCATAGCAAAGGCCAAATCAACTCCAAGTCCAAAATCCAAAAATTCCTCTTGATCTGTGAAATCTAGAAAACAAGTTATCTGCTTCCAAAGTACAATGGTGGAACGGGCACAAGCTAGATGTTTCCATTACAAATAAGAGAAATTAGAGGGAAAGAAGGGATAACAGGCACCAAGCAAGTCAGCAGAACACATTACATTAGCTCTTAAGGCTTGAAAATAATCCTCTGTTCTCTGAGACCATTTAGGCAATGGCACTGCCCTCTGGACTCTGGGCGTTGGCCACTGGAGATTCCACAGTCCTGGGATTCAACTCCATCTTCCAGGCCTGCTGGTACTGCGACTCTACTCCCTCACATTGGGCAGCTTCATTCTCCTAGATATGAGGGGTGACTCCACCCCTTCAGCCTTGGTAGGCCCCGTTCTTCTGCCCCTTGGGCATGGCAGCCCCATCCACTCAGCTTTGAGCAGTGGATCTAGCCCCATCCCTCTGACATTTGTGAAAGGTAGGCCCACACTCCAGAACCAAGATCTGACTCTGAAATCTAGGAATATTGCTCTGCAATTTGATTAGCATTTTAGGTTCACACATATGGACCTCTGGTGTTCTAACTAACTGCTGCCTGGTATATCCTTAGAATAACCATTGTCATTGTTGTTAGCTGCCATTGAGTTGGCCCAGACTCTTGGCAACCCCATTCACAATGGCAGTCTTGTGCCAGGTTGTGTATCAGACTGTTGTGATTGATAGGGTTTTCACCGGCTGATTTTTGGAAGTAGATCACAAGGCCTTTTTTCTTAGTCTGTCTTAGTCTGGAAGCTCCACTGAAACCCATTCAGCATCACAGCAACACTCAAATCTCCACTGACAGATGTGCATAAGGTTCGTTGGCAGAGAATCTAACCTGGGTATCTTGTATGGAAGGTGCCACTAATGCCCTCGTAGAATAGAACCATGGCTTATCTAGTCATTCTCAACTGAAGGACATTAAGTTGTTTCCAATATTTCAAAATTATAAACAATGCTGCAGTGAACAAAGTTTTACATGTCTTCTTGAGTATATATGCAGGTTTCTTGGTTTTTAGATTTAATAAGATATTTTTGATTTACTCTGAGTGCTCATGCCCTCACACACACATGTATTTGAAAAACCATACGGAAATGTCTGCAAAGATATAGCCCAAAGGGTTATCCCAGACAGGCAGTATGGGAGGCAACTTCATGGAGATCCCAACAGGAGACAGAGCACCCAGTAACCAGAGAAACACACATTCCCACCCCTCACCCTTCTGCCCTGTTTGCTGCCTCCTCTGCTTTCCAATGGACCGCAGTAGCTTGGCTGGAGAGACACAGGCTCACTGCCACCCTGGGTCTGCCCCACTCCCCACTGGCCAGCTCCCTCAGTGCCATATATTTTTTTCTTCTTCCCTTTCTCCCTTTTCCTTCTCCCTCCCACCTAGCCCCCTGAGATGCCTTGCCCCTTTCTGATGGGCTGTGCTGAGCCACCCAGGGAGACAGACACCAGCATGCTGCCACCCTGGTTCTGCCTGGTGCTCAACGGCCGGTTTTCTCAGTGCCATATTTTTGTTTGTTTGTTTCTTCTCTCTCTCTTCCTTCCTTTCCTTTCTCCCACCCACCTAGTCCCATGCACCACCTCTGTCCCTTCTCAACAGGCCATGCCACACCGCTTGGCTAGAGCTTCACCAGCACATGGCCTCCCTGGGTCTGCCCTGCCCCCACCCACCAGCTCCCATCAAACTGCCTTTTTTTTTTTTTTTTGCTTTTCTCTCTCTTCTCTTTTTTCTTTCTCCCTCCCACCTAGCTCCTCACATCACATATGATCCAGCAACCCCACTCCTAGGAATAGATCCTAGAGAAATAAGAGCCAACATACAAATAAACATATGAACACCCATGTTCATTACAGCACTGTTCACAATAGCAAAAAGATGGAAACAAGTGCCATCAACAAATGAATGGATAAACAAACTATGGTGCATATACACAATGCAATACTACCCAACAATAAAGAACAATGATTAATCCTCAAAACATATCACAACATGGATGAATCTGGAGGGCATTATGCTGAGGGAAATAAGTCAATCACAAAAGCACAAATACTCTATGAGACCACTATTATAAAAACTCATGAAAATGTTTACACACAGAAAGAAACAATTTTGATGGTTACAGGGAGGAGAGGTGTGTGTGTGGGGAGGGAAAAACAGTAACCAGACAATAGATAAGTGGTAACTTTGGTGAAGGGTAAGACAGTACACAATACTGGGGAAGTCAGCACAACCTGACAAAGGCAAAGTCACAGAAGTTTCATAAAAAAAACCAAACAAACAAGCTATTGCCGTCGAGTTGATTCCAACTCACAACAACCTTATAGGACAGAGTGGAACTGCCCTATAGGGTTTCCAAGGGGTGCCTGGTGGACTCAAACTGCCAACCTTTTGGTTAGTAGCCATGGCTCTTAACCACTATGCCACCAAGTTTTCCAGAAGCTTCATAGACACAGCCAAACTCCTTGAGGGACTGAATTACTGGGCAGAGGGCTGGGGACCATGGTCTTGGGGAACATCTAGCTCAACTGGCATAACATAGTTTATAAAGAAAATGTTCTACATCCTACTTTGGCAATTAGTGTCTGGGGTCTTAAAAGCTTGTGAGTGGCCATGTAAAATAAGTGTACTGGTCCCATCACTCTGAAACAAAGGAGAATGAAGAAAACCAAAGACACAAGGGAAAGATTAGTGCAAATGACTAATGGACCACAACTACCAAAGCCTCCACCAGACTAAGTCCAGCACAACCAGATGGTACCTGGCTACCACTACTAATTGCTCTGACAGGGATCACAATAAAGAGTCCTGTACAGAGCTGGAGAAAAAATGTAGAACAAAATGGGCACACCAGCCCAAAAGCAAAGACGAGAAGGCAGGAAGAGACAGGAAAACTGGATGAATGGAAATAGGGAATCAGAGGTCGAGGAGGGAGAGTGTTGACACATCATAGGGTTGGCAACCAACGTCACAAAACAATTTATGTATTAATTGTTTAATGAGAAACTAATTTGCTCTGTAAACTTTCACTTAAAGCACAATTAAAAAAAAAGAAAAAGAAAATGGAGGTGACAGGGAGGAAAATGGAAAGTGAAATAAAGGAGCGCAATTGAAAACAGCAAAGCCAGTTTCAAATGTCTTCCCCCAGAACAAGGAATTTTAGACCAAAGGAAAAATGTCTGCATTATGGAAATGCCTTTTCTTCCTTTATTATTTGAAACTGGGAACTGAGCAGCTCTTTATTTGTCCTCACACTTGTAACTCCAGCTCTTTGCAGAGCTCATCGCTCCCTGCAAACCGAGGAGCACTTGGAGTGGCGCTGGCCCAGGAGGGCTGATGATTAAAGCGCACACAGGCCCAAATGCACAGCACACAGAGGCTATTGCACTAGCGCTTGTTACCGGCTGATTAAGAGACTTACTCTCCACTCACACTGCTACCCAGAACATTGCAATATGGGAACTCTAATTTCTCTTTGATGATTGAATAGAATTACAGATGATCATATTTTGCAGAACTTCCTTGAGATCAGACTGGGCTGATTAAAATAACTGAAGGAGAGACTACAAGTGGAGGGCAAATAAACAGCTAATCCAAAAAAATCAGTATTTGCAGAATGTACACATCAAAAAAAAAAACAAAAACAAAAACAAAAAGGACAGCATTTCTAATCCCTTTGATGAAGTAATTTCATTGCAATTATTTAAAGTTATTTCCCTCATCTTATTTTCTTTACCTCCGTCTCTCATTCCTCCTCTTTTAAAATTCTTGAACATTTTCCTTATATATGGATGAATTCTCTTTTCCCCCACTTTTTGAATAACATCAAACCTGTGATAACAAGTTGACAAGTTAAGACCCTATGTGCAGAAGAAAGCCTTGTCTGCAAATAAGTAAGTTATATTCAGAAGTCTTTGGTGAGGACCTCAAATCTACGGACAATGGAATAATTTAAAGGTATCAGAGTTAAATGTAACCTCCCTTTAGGATCTAGACTTAGGAACCATCCCCTCAAAGCTGAACTTTGTCCACTAAGGCAGTGAACAATGCATTTATTGTTTGTATATCAGAGGTAGCAGGTATTGTTGGGGTTAGAATTGCCTACTCTTTGGTGGCAATAGATAACAGAAAATTCATGTTGCTCAGCTGCATATAAATGAGGATAAGTTTTGAGTCTCCTGAAGTACTTTACCGTAGAGTCTTCTAATACTTGCCACAAAGGAGCAATATATGTTATACTATAATTAATTGTGTGTACCAGTACGTCATTGTTGCCATTAATTCATAATTCCTACCTGGATAGAAAACTCACAGTGGACTTTATCCTTGCAAACATCAGATTAACCTGGTCTACTCTACTCCAGGAAAACTATGAAAGTGATTATATTAAACAGATGAATACTGGCCGGTAGTTATCTATTTTGAGAATATTATGGCTTTTCTTAACAGATACTTGATTTGATCCTTTTGATACAAATGTGACTTTATTCTTTTGGGGCAAAAGTTGAGCATATTTGAGCAGAATTAAGGTAGAAATTTGAAGATTTGGAAAATAAATAAAATGCTCATTTTAAAATACTTTTCTTAATTAATTTTAAAATCTTGAAGTAGATAATTTTCTCACTTTACTAAAAGATGTTGAAGCTCTTCTAGAAGAATAATTGTTTCATAATAGCTAACAAATAATAAAAATAAAAGGGAAATTTCCTCCATACTATGTTAATGGGTATCATAAAGCTAGAATAATTCAAACAATGTTGTTATTATGTAAGAATAAAATTAAAAACAATTTAGCTGAACAGATAGCCATAAAACACACTCTAAAAAGGTGAAAATTTTAGTATACACTAAAGCCATTATGGAGCCCTGGTGGCGTAGTGCTTAAGAGCTCATCTGCTAACCAAAAGGTCGGCAGTTCCAATCCACGAGCCATTCCTTGGAAACCACAGGGGGCAGTTCTACCCTGTCCTAAAGGGTCGCTATGACTTGGAATCAACTCAATGGCAATGGGTAAAGCCATTATACAAAATCAAAAAGGAAAAGATTTTTTTAAGGGTAGAGAAAATTGGCTATTTAAGTAAAAAGCAGGAACGGGGACTATCTTTCCCTCCTATTTATGTATCAAAATAAAAGACAGGTAGATTTAAAAGTTAAATGCAAAAAATAATCGAACCACGTAAAAACACAGTCTCCGGCTGGTAAAACCCACTATTGTCGAGTCGATTCCGACTCCTAGCGACCCTACACGACAGAGTAGAACTGCCTCATGGAGTTTCCAAAGAGTGCCTGGTGGATTCAAATTGCCGACCTTCTGGTTAGCAGCCATAGCTCTTGACTATTATGCCACCATAATAGTCTCTGGCTGGTGCAAATGGTTAATGCACTCAGCTACTAACCAAAAGGTTAGAAGTTCAAGTCCACTCAAAGGTACCTCAGAAGAAAGTCCTGCAAGCTACCCTATGGAGCATAGTTCTACTCCGACACACATAGGGTGGCTATGAGTAGGACTGGCTTCAAGAGTAATCAGATTTCTCAGTAGGGAAGCTTTTTCCAAGCATAAAACAGTGTTAAGAAATCACAAAGGAAAAGATTGGTTGCATTTTCAAAAAAATTGAAAATGTCTACCAGCAAATCACATCATAAACAAAACTGAAATGAAATAAACCAGAAAAAAGGTTTCCATTAGTTAAACTTAAAATATAAAAAGTTTGAATACATTGATAAATCAAATACTGATGCACCAATAAAAGTGGGGAAAGGATACCTAAACATAATTCATAGAAGAGAAAATGTAAACTAAGCTATATGGGGAAAACATTCTAAACCATGTGGGGGGAAAAGTTTCAGTTCACTCCTAATCAGAGAAACATAAATAAAGGCAAATAAAATATATTCTGTTCATAAAGTTCTCAAAATTTAAAACATAGTAGTAGTCAAGGAAACAGCAAGGATCAAGTGATATAGGTACTTGCATTCACTAGGGATGTAACTTGGTAAATCCTTTCTAAAAAGAAATTTTGCCAATCAGTATGAAGAACCTTACAAATGTTCCCACTTTTTATTCCAGTAATTCTACTTCAAGAAATATTTGATAAAGAAATAATTGGGGAACAGTACGCAAAGAATTACATACAAGGATTTTAACCGCAAATTTTCAAATTATAACAAACATTGCAAATGACCCAGATATCCAACAGAGAAAGGGTTAAATAGGTAATGATACGGATATTTAAATGAAAATTTTACTGAAGAATTTTAACGACAATGGAAAATACAATATAACTTACACTGATGCAGAACTATAGAATTAATAAGTTTTGCAATATGACCTAATCGATACTAAAAACGTTTACAGGAAGAAAATGCACCAAAAGTATTAAGAGTGGTTATATCTTGGATTCTTTGTAATTTTAATTTTGTTCTTTGCTTTTTTCAGGCTTTTCCAAAATTTTTTTATGTAGCACTATTAGGATTGGGGATAAATAGTTATTTTAAAAAGTATGTTACTAGATTTTTCTTTGATTGCATAATGTCGTGAGTGTATTCACCAAACTAAGAAATGGTTCACCAAAACTCTCTATAATATTACTAACTGGTTCAGATTAATTGCCCATTTACATGGGTTCCTTTCCCTTTCGGACTCACCTTATGGTGTGGGCTGCGGTCACTAGTTTGTTGAGCCTGAGATTCCCTTTGAAGTATCTGTTTGTAGGCCTCCTTGGCTGCTGTTTCCACTGGTCCAGATGGTACTTTAGAGCTATTGTACTGAATGGGGAGCCTGTTACAGAGTTTTACAAGAGGCTGCAGCAATTTTTAATTCTTAATTTGACATTGAGGAAAGTCTTTTTAGAAAATGTTAAATCAAATGAAGTCAATATTTTAAAAAAGCATTAAATTAGCCCATGTTTTTTCTCTGTGATCTTCTCCAGACAGGCTGTTTAGTTGGACAGGGAGCCAATTAGCCAATAATAGGAATGGAAATTCCATTTTTCTTCCTCTTTGACAATCTAGAAATGAGAATGCAGAGCAATTCAGGGATGACTGCAGAAAATTCCCCAGGTCATCTTGTCCAGGTCAGATGCTAGGGGTTCTAAGAGCAGGTGTGTGTTTATTATGTCATATCTGAAAGAACATAGCATAGACTAGACCAATTTAAGGTCAGACATATGCCATTTCATGCAACTCCATTTAGTTTCACTGCTTTATTAAAAAAATTTTTTTAGAGCATTTTACCCTCTCAAGTTATTAGAGATAAAAAGATAAATATATCTTATTCCTGCTCACAGAGAGTTCATATCTAATGGGTAGATAGATATATAAACAATCAATTAGGATATAATGTGATAATTTCTATAAACTGCAAAGACAGTATATTGAAAAAAGCAATTATTCTGTGATACACTTAATTATGAGACTAAAGAGTGGGCATTTTAGGGTAGAAAAACAGGGTAATTCATAGCTTCTTTGTCACACACCGTTTCCAAGTTTTATCCCATCTGAGATAATTTTCATACCTTAATGTTGTTCCATTTTCTGTACTCATACATTTACAAACATCGAAATACATGTTGATTTGTTTTTGAAACAAAAATAGAATCATTCCATACACATTATTTTGCCACTTGCTTTTTTCTCTTAACATGTGATGGTGAATACTCTCTAGTATAACAGATACAGCTAAAACTTGTTCTTTTAAATAGATTCATTATGTTCCATTATACAGCTGTATCATATGTGTTCCACCATTTTCCTACCAATGGACATTTAGGTTGTTTCCAGTTTATTGCCCTGCCCTCAAATGCCACAATAAACATCCCCATTTACTATGTAGTGATGCTTTCATTCTTATAGGATAGATTTCCAAAAATAGATCACAGGCCAAATATTGTGTACATTTTTATGTTTAGTAGATACCACTCTTCTAAAGCTAATTTCTCCACATCTAGAATCCATCCTCTTCTGTCTGCTGAATGACACTGCTCAAACACAAATCATCAGTCTTTCTCTCTACTAACTCATTCCCCTCAGCACACAAACTTGCTATTATTTTTCCCATCATAACAAATGTTCTCTTAAGCTCAGTCATCCTACTACATACACTATTTGTTTGCTCCCTTTTTAGTTAAAAAATCCTGGAAAGAATTTTATTACTTGATGTCTTAAATTCCTCAGCCCCCATTCTCTCTTAAATTGCTACGAGTCTGACTTTTGCTTCTCCCACTGCCCTACAACTGGTCTTTTTGAGGGCATCAATGATCTCCTCATTGCTACATCTAAAGGTCAATTCTTGACCTGGCAGAAGCATTTGACACAGTAGATCAGACTCTCCTCCTTCAAACCTAGTCTTCACCTGTCTTCCAAGATTCTTCACCTCTTGGTGTTCCTCCCACCTCATTTATCACCACTTCTTAGCCTTCTTTGATGGTTTTCTTCTTCTCCTCAACTTCTTACTCCTTAATGTGGATTGAAGTTGTCAAGGATTCATTTTACTTGAATCCTCAATCAACCCCCATGGAAGTAGCAGTCAAGAAATCAAACGATGCATTGCATTGGGCACATCTACTACAAAAGACCTCTTTAAAGTGTTAAAAAGCAAAGATGTCAGTCACTTTAAGGACTAACGTGCACCTGACTCAAGCCATTGTGTTTTCAATTACATGAGAAAGGTGGACAATGAATAAGGAAGACTGAAGAAGAATTGATGCCTTTGAGTTACTGTGGTGTTGGCCAAGAATACTGAATATACCATGAACAAATCTGTCTTGAAGAAGAACAGCCAGAATACTCCTTAGAGGCATAGATGACAAGACTTCCTGTCACATACATTGGACATGTTATTAGGAGCGACCAGCTCCTGGGGAAGGACGTTATTCTTGGTAAAGTAGAGGGTCAGCAAAATAGAGGAAGACCTTCAACAAGATGGATTGACACAGTGGCTGCAACAATAGGCTCAAGCATAACAACGATTATGAGGATGGCACGGGATAGGGATTGTATTTTGTTCTGTTATACACAGGGTCACTATGAGTCAGAATTGACTCATCTGCACCTAACAACAACAACAGTACTCCTGATGCCATGTTCTTCTTCATATAGTCCAGCTTCTCGGATTATTTGCTCAGCACGTAGATAGAATAAGTATTGTGAAAGGATACAACCCTGACGTACACGCTTGCTGACTTTAAACCACGCAGTATCCCCTTGTTCTGTTCCAACAACTGACTCTTGGTCTATGTACAGGTTCCTCATGAGCACAGTTAAGTGTTCTGGAATTTTCATTCTTCTCAATGTTATCCCTAATTTGTTATGATCCACACAGTCAAATGCCTTTGCATAGTCAATAAAACGTAAGCAAACATCTTTCTGGTATTCTCTGCTTTCAGCCAAGATCCATCTGACATCAGCAAATGATATCCCTTGTTTCATATCCTGTTCTGAATCTGGCTTGAATTTCTGGCAGTTCTGAGTTGATGTACTGCTGCAACTGTTTTTGAATTATCTTCAGCAAAACTTTCATTGTGTGTAATATTAATGATATCCTTGGATAATATCTGCATTCTGTTGGATCACCTTTCCTTGGAATGGGTGCAAATATGAACCTCTTCCAAATTTCTTGGCTGGATGAGTGAGCACCTCCAGTGCTGCATCCATTTGTTGAAATATCTCAGTTGGTATTCTGTCAATTCCTTGAGCCTTGTTTTTTCGCCAATGCCTTCAGTGCCACTTGGACTTCTTCCTTCAATACCATTGGTTCTTGATCATATACTACCTTCTGAAATGACTGAACATGAATCAATTCTTTTTGGTACAGTAACTCTGTGTATTCCTTCCATCTTCTTTTGATGCTTCCTGTATCATTCAACATTTTATCCATAGAATCCTTCAGTATTGCAACTCAAGGCTTAAATTTTTTCTTCAGTTCTTTCAGCTTAAGAAACTCTGGGTGTGTTCTTCCCTTTTGGTTTTCTAACTCCAGGTCTTTTCACATGTCATTATAATACTTTGTTTTCCCCATCCGCCCTTTGAAATCTTCTGTTCAGCTCTTTTAGTTAACCATTTCTTCCATTTGCTTTAGCTGCTCTACATTCAAGAGCAAGCTTCAGAGTCTCTTCTGACATCTGTTTTTGTCTTTTCTTTCTTTCCTGTCTTTTGAATGACCTTTTGCTTTCTTCACATATAATGTCCTTAATGTTATCCCACAACTCATCTGGTCTTCATCATGTGTCAGTGTGTCAAATCTATTCTTGACATGGTCTCTAAATTCAGGCAGGATATACTCAAGGTTGTATTTTTGTTCTCATGGACTAGTTTTAATTTTCTTCATCTTCAGCTTAAACTTACATAAGAGCAATTGATGGTCTGTTCCGCAGTCAGCCCCTGGTCATGTTCTGACTGATGATATTGAGATTTTTCCATGTCTCATTCCAAAGATGTAGTCGATTTGATTCCTGTGTTTCCCATCCAGCAAGGTCCACGTGTATTGTCATCGTTTATGTTGTTGAAAAAACGAATTTGTAATAAATAAGTCTTTGGTATTGCAAAATTCTATCATACAATCTCAGGCATGGTTTCTATCACCAAGGTCATATTTTACAACTACTGATCCTTCTTCTTTGTTTCCAACTTTTGCATTCCAATCACCAGTAATTATCAATGCATCTTCATTGCATGTTTGATCAATTTCAGACTGCAGAAGCTGGGGAAAAATCTCCAATTTCTTCGTCTTTGACCTTAATGGTTCGTGGGTAAATATGAATAATAGTCATATTAACTGGTCTTCCTTGTAGGTGTATGGATATTATCCTATCACTGACAGCATCGTACTTTAGGATAGATTTTGAAATGTTCTTTTTAATGATGAATGCAATGCCATTTCTCTTCAATTTGTCATTCCCACCATAGTAGACCATATGATTTTCCAATTCAAAATGGCCAGTACCAGTCCATTTCAGCTTATAATGCCTAGGATAACAATCTTATGCATTTCATTTCATTTTTTAGGACTTCCAATTTTCCTAGATTCATAGTTCATACATTTCACATTCAGATTATTGTTTGTTTGTAGCTGTTTCTTCTCATTTTGCGTCTTGCCACATCAGCAAACAAAGGTCACAAAAGCTTTACTCCACCCATGTCATTAAGGTCGACTCCACTTTGAGGAGACATCTCTTCCCCAATCGTATTTTGAGTGCCTTCCAATCTGAGGGGCTCATCTTCCTACACTATATCAGACTATGCTCCGCTACTATTCGTAAGGTTTTCACTGACCAATTTCTTCAGAAGTAGACCACCAGGTCCTTCTTTCTAGTTTGTCTTAGTCTGGAAGCTCAGCTGAATCCTGTCCACCATGGGTGAACTTGTAGGCATTTAAAATATCGATGGCATAGCTTCCAGCATCACAGCACTATGCAAGTCACCACAGTAGGACAAAATGACGAGGCATGGTGGTAGTTAAGCTATTCCCTCATTGAAATAAATTCAAAATGGACTAAAATTTTAAATAAAAATTCAGAATAAAAACATCAGAAAAAAATTCAGGAAAATGTTTATATAATCTTATTTCTAATCTTTCTCCGTTTAGTTATTCTCAACATAGCCACCAGACTGATAGTTTTAAAACTTAAGTTCCAATCTCTACTCAAAACACTCCGAAGTTTCCCTACCTCACTTGGAGCAAAAGAACATCTCCTCCCTCTATTCAACAATTTTATAACTTTGACCATTCTTGTACATTTATTCTTCCAAGATATCTTCAAAATTATATTATCTCATTTAAAAAAAACATTGAAAGTGCATTTAATTTAAGAATTAATATGTGGAGAATGGACATTCTTATTTTAGGAATTTAGTATGTCTTGTTTTCTGTTGTTGTTGTTATTAGGTGCTGTCAAGTTGGTTCTGACTCATAACGACCCTGTGTACGACAGAACAAAACATTGCCTGGTCCTGTGCCATCCTCACAATCATTGTTATGCTTGAGTCCATTGCTGCAGCCACTGTCAATCCATCTCCTTGAGTGTCTTCCTCTTTTTCGCTGACCTTATACTTTACCAAGCATGATGTCCTTCTCCAGGGAGTGGTGTCTCCTAATAACATGTCCAAAGTATGTGAGATGAAGCCTCCCCATCCTTGCTTGTAAACAGCATTCTGGCTGTACTTCTTCCAAGATAGACTTGTTCGTTCTTCTGGAAGTCCATGGTATATTCAATATTCTTTGCCAACACCATAATTCAAAGGCATCGATTCTTCTACGATCTTCCTTATTCATTGTCCAGCTTTCACGTGCATATGAGGCGATTGAAAACATCATGGCTTGGGTCAGGTGCACCTTAGTCCTTAAAGTGACTGACATCTTTGCTTTTTAACACTTTAAAGAGGTCTTTTGCAGCAGATGTGCCCAATGCAATGCATCGCTTGATTTCTTGACTTTTGCTTCCATGGGCATTGATTGTGGATCCAAATAAAATGAAATCCTTTACAACTTCAGTATTTCCCCATTTATCATGATGTTGCTCATTGGTCTAGTTTTCTTTAGATTCATGAAATATTATAATTTTTATAGGGCCTGTACCTTTTTTGTTAAACTTTTCCCTAAGTTTTTTTTTTTTTTATTCTAACTTTAGATGAACGTTTCCCAAACAAACTAGCTTCTCATTAAACAGTTAGTACACATATTCTTTTATGACATTGGTTAAAAACCCCATGACATGTCAACAGTCTTCCTTCTTGATCTTGGGTTTCCTATTACCAGATTTCCTGTCCCTTCCTGCTTGTTAGTCCTTGCCCCTGGCCTGTTTTTCCCCTTTAATCTCGTTTTGTTTTATGGGCCTGTCTAATCTTTGGATGAAGGGTGAACCTCAGGAGTGACTTTATTACTGAGCTAAAAGGGTGCCTGGGGGCCATACTCTTCGGGGTTTATCCAGTCTCTGTTAGACCAGTAAGTCTGATCTTTTTTGTGAGTTAGAATTTTGTTCAACATTTTTCTCCAGCTCCATCTGGGGCCCTCTATTGTGATCCCTGTCAGAGCAGTCAGTGGTGATAGCCAGTCACCATCTAGCTGTTCTGGACTCATTCTGGTGGAGGCTGTAGTAGTTGCGGTCCATTAGTCCTTTGGACTAATCTTTCCCTTGTGTCTTTAGTTTTCTTCATTCTCCCTTACTCCCAAAGGGGTGAGACAAGTGGAGTATCTTAGATGGCTGCTCACAGGCTTTTAAGACCCAAGATGCTACTCACCAAAGTAGAATGTAGAACATTTTCTTTATAAACTGTTATGCCAATTGAGCTAGATGCTCCCCAAGACCATGGTATCCATAGCCCTCAGCCCAGTAATATGGTCCCTCAGGGATTTTGGATGTGTCTATGGAGTTCCCATGACCTTGCCTTGTACAAGTTGTGCTGGCTTCCCCAGTATTGTGTACTGTCTTACCCTTCTCCAAAGTTACCACTTATCTATTGTCTATTTAGTATTCCCCCCCCAACCCCTCCCATCCCTCATAACCAACAAAGATTGTTTCTTTTTGTGTGTAAACCTTTTCATGAATTTTTATAGCAGTGGTCTCATACAGTATTTGTCCTTTTGTGATTGACTTATTTCACTCAGCATAATGCCTTCCAGATTCATCCATGTTGTGAGATGATTCACAAGTTCTTTATTGTTGTGTTGTATTCCCTTGTGTGTATGTACTATAGTTTGTTTATCCATTCATCTGTTGATGGGCACTTAGGTTGTTTACATCTTTTTTGCTGTTGTGAACAATGCTGCAGTGAACATGGGTATGCATATGTCTATTCGTGTGATGGCTCTTGTTTCTCTAGGATATATTCCTAGGAGTGGGGTTGCTGGATTGTATGGTATGTCTATTTCTAGCTTTCTAAGGAAGTGCCATATCATTTTCCAAAATGGTTGTACCATTTTGCATTCCAACCAGCAGTGCATAAAAGTTCCAATCTCCCCTCAGCCTTTCCAACATCTGTTATTTTCTGCTTTTTTAATTCATGCCAGTAATGCTAAGGTGAGATGGTATCCCATTGTGGTTTTGATTTGCATTTCTCTAATGGCTAGTGATGGTGAGCATTTCCTCATGTGTCTGTTAGCCACTTGAATGTCTTCTTTGGTGAAGTGTCTGTTCATTTCCTTTGCCCATTTTTTAATTGGATTATTTGTCTTTTTGTTGTAGAGGTGTTGGGTTTTCCTGTAGATTTTAGAGATTAGACTTTTGTCAGATTTGTAATAGCCAAAAATTTTTTCCCAGTCTGTAGGTTCTGTTGTTACTCTTTTAGTGAAGTCTTTTGATGAGTATTTCAAGTGTTTAATTTTTAGAAGATCCCAGTTATCTAGGTTACCTTGTGGAATTTGTGTGTTGTTGATTATGGTTTGAATCTTGTTAATTCCATGTATTAGGGCCTCTAGAGTTGATCCTATTTTTTCTTCTGTGATCTTTATAGTTTTTGGTTGTATATTTAGGTCTTTGATCCATTTTGAATTAGTTTTTGTGTATAGTGTGAGGTATGGGTCCTGTTTCATTTTTTTGCAGATGGACATCCAGTTTTGCCAGCATTATTTGTTAAAAAGGCTGTCTTTTCCCCATTTGATGGACTTTGGGTCCTTGTCAAAGATCAGGTGACCATAGGTGGATGGATTCACATCTGGGTTCTCAACTGTGTTCCATTGGTCAATGTATCTGTTGTTGTACCAGTACCAGACTGTTTTGACTACCATAGCTGTTTAATAGGTTCTGCGGTCAGATAGTGCAAGGCCTCCTACTTCATTCTTTTTCTTCAGTAGTGTTTTACTTATCCAGGACCTCTTCCATTTTCATATAAAGTTAACGATTAGTTTTTCCATGTCTTTAAATAACATTGTTGGTATCTGGATAGGGATTGCATTGAATTTGTAAATTGCTTTGGGCAGAATTGTCATTTTCAAAATGCTGTGCCTAACTATCCATGAGCATGGTATGTTTTTCCATTTATGTAGATCTCTTTTGGGAGTGTTGTGTAGTTTTCTTTGTACAGGTCTTTCACATTCCTAGTTAGACTTATTCCTAAGTATGCTATTTTTTAAAGGGCTATTATAAATGGTATTGTTTTCCTGATTTCCTTTTTGCATTCTCTTTATTGATGTACAGGAATCCAACTGATTTTTCTATATTTATCTTGTATCCTGCTACTCTGCTGAATCTTTCTATTAGTTCCAGTAGTTTTCTCATGGAGTCTTTCAGGTTTTCTATGTATAGTATCATATAATCTGCAAATAGGGACAGTTTTACTTCTTCATTACCAATTTGGATGCCCTTTGTTTCTTTTTCTTGCCTTATTGCTCTAGATAGGACTTATAGCATAATGTTAAATAAGAGTGGTGATAAAGGGCATCCTTGTCTTGTTCCTGTCTGTTCTCAAGGGGAATGTTTTCAGCCTTTCACAATTAAGAAGGTTGTTGTCTGTTGGTTTTGTATAGATGCCCTTTATTCTGTTGAGGAATTTATCTTCTATACCTATTTTATTGAGAGTTTTTATCAGGAATGGGTGTTGGACTTTGTCAAATGCATTTTCTGTGTTGACTGAGATGATCAGGTGATTTTTTCTTTCCTTTTATTTATGTGGTAGATTACATTGATTGATTTTCTAATGTTGAACTATCCTTGCATACTTGGTATGAATTCTACTTGGTCGTAGTGTATTTTTTTTTTTTTTTTGAGTATGATGCTGAATTCCATTGGTTAGAATTTTGTTGAGAATTTTTGCATCTATATTCATGAGAGATATTGGTCTGTAATTTTCTTTTTTTTGTGGCATCTTTGGTTTTGGTATCAGGGTTATGCTGGCTTCATAGAATGAATTCAGAAGTATCGCTTCCTTTTTTATATTCTGAAATAGTTCAAGGAGTACTGACATAAGCTCTTCTCTGAATGTTTGGTAGAATTCTCCAGTGACGCCATCTAGGCCAGAGCTTTTTTTTGTTGGGATTTTTTTTTTTTTTTAATTACTTCTTCAATCTCTTCTCTTGTTACAGGTCTATTCAGATTTTCAACATCATTTTGTGTTAGTTTTTTAGGTAGTGTGCTTCTGGAAACTTGTCCATTTCCTCTAGGTTTTCAAGTTTGTTGGCATATCGTTTTTCATAATACTCCGTTATGATCCTTTTTATCTCAGTTGGGTTTGTTGTAATGTCCCCCCATTTCATTTCTTATTTAGGTTATTTGCATCTTCTCCCGTTTTTCTTTTGTCAGTGGTTTGTTATTTTGTTGATCCTTTGAAAGAAACAACTTTTGGTTGATTCTTTCTATTGTTTTTCTATTCTCTATTTCATTTATTTCTGCTCTGATCTTTATTATTTCTTTCTTCTGGTGGCCGTCGGCTTCTTTTGCCGTTCTCTTTCTATTTGTTCAAATTATGTAGCTAATGTTTTGATTTTGTCCTTTTCTTCTTTTTTGATGTATGCATCTAATGCTATAAATAGACCTCTGAGCACTGCCTTTGCTGTGTCCCAAAGGTTTTGGTATGATGTGTTTTCATTCTCATTTGATTCTAGGAAATTTTTTATTCCATCTTTGATTTCTTCTATTACCCAGTGGTTTTTTAAGCAGGGTATTATTCAGATTCCATGTAAATGATTTTTTTTTTTACTTGCTTTTCCTGTTGTTAATTTCTACTTTGATGGCATTGTGGTCAGAGAAGATACTTTACTTTGCATTATCTCAATGTTTTGGATTTTGTTGAGGGTTGCTTGCAGTCTAAGATGTGGTCTATTCTGGAGAATGTTCCATGTGCATTAGAAAAGAATGTGTACTTTGCAGCTGTTGGGTAGAGTGTTCTATATATGTCTATGAGTTCATGTTGGCTGATTGTGGCCCTTAGCTCTTCTGTAACTTTGTTGAGTTTCTTTCTAGATGTTCTGTCCTTTATCGAGAGTGTTGTGTTGAAGTCTCCTACTATTATTGTGGAACTGTCGGTTTCTCTTTTCAGTGCTGTTAGAGTTTATGTATTTTGGAGCCCTGT
The DNA here is from genome assembly GCA_030035585.1 of Dugong dugon. Classification (NCBI taxonomy): domain Eukaryota; kingdom Metazoa; phylum Chordata; class Mammalia; order Sirenia; family Dugongidae; genus Dugong; species Dugong dugon. Next base: position 169,518,660 of record CM057461.1, read on the forward strand.
AATTGGGTGCATAGATATTTACTATGGTTATGTCTCCATGACAGATCATCCCTTTAATCATTATATTGTGCCCTTCTTTGTCTTTTATGGTGGATTTTGTTTTAAAGTCTATTTTATCTGAGATTAGTACTGCCACTCCTGCTCTTTTTTGGTGACTGTTTGCTTGATATATTTTTTTCCATCCTTTGATTTTTAATAAATTTACATCTTTGTTTCTAAGGTGAGTCTCTTGTAGACAGCATATTGATGGATCCTGTTTTTTTAATCCATTCTGTCACTCTCTTTATGGGTGCATTTAGGTCATTTACATTCAGTATAATTATTGATAGATTCAGTTTACTGCTGTCATTTTGTAGGGCTTTTTTTTGTGTGTGTGTGGTGCTGATGGTTTCTTTGTTCCTCTTACTCTCCTTTGCTGAATTCCTTTTGTTTGTGAACCTTTTTTTTTCATTTCTTTTGTCTCTGTAGATTTTGTTTTTACTGAGACTTTATGTTTTTCTTCTTTATTTTGATGAGTAGGTTTGTTAACTTTCTTGGTGGTTACCTTGAAATTTACTCTTATCTGCCTAGGTTTGAACCAGTCTATTATTACTTGGTATTGCCTTGCCTTCCTCTTCATTAGAAAGTTCTATACCTACACTGTTATTCCTTCTTTTGTTGTTCTAACGTTGTCGTCATTTACAGATTAACCTCTCTGGTTCCCTGTTATAAATATTTTGGTTTTGAATAGTCCTTGAGAGTTCATTTCCTAGGTTGGTATCTGGCTGGTGCAATCTCGTGTCCTAGATTCAGGCTGTCATTTGATGTTGCTTGTTCTCAAGCTTAAGGACTCCCTTTAATAACTCTGGTAAGTTTGGTTTTGTTTTTACATAGTCCCTTAATTTCTGTTTATCTGGAAATGTCCTAATTTCACCATCATATCTGAAAGAGGGTTTTGCAGGATATATTATTCTTAGTTGGCAATTTTTTTCTTTCAAGGTTTTATATATGTCTTCCCATTGCCTGCTTGCCTGTGTGATTTCTGCCGAATAATCAGAGCTTAGTCTTATTGCTTCCCCTCTGTATGTGACTTTTCATTTTTCTCCAGCTGCTCTCAGGATTCTTTGTTTGTCTTTGGTTTTAGTGAGTGTGATTATGATATGCCTTGATGATTTTCTTTTGGGGTCTATCATATATGGGTTTTGTTGAGCTTCTTTGATGGTCAACTTTTCACCTTTCATGATATTAGGGAAGTTTTCTGTCAGTAATTCTTCAATGATCCTCTCTGTGTTTTCCATTTTCTCCCCGTTCTGGAACTCTGAACACTTGCAAACTTTTGCTTTTGATTGTATTCCACATCATTCTCAGGGTTTCTTCATTTTTCTTCATTCTTTTTTTTTTTATTTTTTATCAAACAAAGTGATATCCAAGTATATGTCTTCAATTTCACTGATCCTGTCTTCATTGTTTCAAACCTTCTATGACACTGTCCATATCTGAAATATTGTTGTTTATCTTTTGGATTTCTAATTGTTGTTTTTGTATGATTTCTAGCTGTGAATTTATTTTGGAATTTTGTTCCTATATTATTTTCCTGAATTCTTACATTGTTTTGTCTGTATTTTCCATGAATTTTTCTATTTTTTCCTCATTTTTATTGGCTTCTTGCTTCATCTCTTGGATAACTCTGAAATTAGAGTTGAATTCCCTATCAGGTAGTTCTAGTGCCTTTTCTTCTACTGGAAAGTCATCTGGTTTTATTTTGGATGCTTACTGGAACCATCCAGTCCTTTCTTTATATATGTTTTCATATTGTCTGCTGTCTTCAGGACATTCAGTACTTATTTTCTTTATTTACTGTAGATTTGCTTGTTTCATCCTGCTTTTTTGTTTTATTTGGTTATATCTGAGTAGGCAGGCTGTGCATTCTTTGTTGTTTGCTCATTTGTGGGCACAATACTTTTCACCTCTTTGTCCAATGGGCAGGGACAGTCACTCAGCTATAGTGCAGCGGGGAAAGCCCGCTGAAGGAGAGGGGCTGGGATGGGTTGTTTGTGGCATGTACTGGGGCTGACAGGGTGGGCCAGAGGTCAGTGCAGAGCAGGTTCCTGTGGGCTGTGCCTGTGCTGCTCAGGTTCAATGTTCAGCATACAGTGCAGGTAGGCAGGAGGTTGTGATGTGTGGAGCTATGATGGGTATGGGAAAGAAGAAAGAGGAGAGAGAAACAGGAGCCCCTCCCCCCCAAAAAAGTGCTAAGGCAGCCTGCTGTTGGAGTGGGGAGATGAGAAACCAAGAAATGAAGAAAAACAAAAAGGAAAAAATATCAGCAATAAATAAATAAAAAAGAAATACCCCCATGAATCTCACTGGCAACTGGGGAAGTGGCTCCTGGGCCTCGGGGCACAGCTGGTCTAGACGGGGCTGAGATGGCACCCACTGCCAGGTATTCAGGAGACAGGAAAAGAAGGTAAGTAGAGAGAGATGAGAAACTGAGAAAGGAAAAAAGAAAAAGAAAATAATAGATAATAAAAAATTAAAGGAAAAATGAAATGCCCAGGGATCCCACTAGCACAGCTGCACAGACTGAAGAAGTGACTCCCAAGATGCACAGCACAGCCTGGCTAGAAGCGGTGGAGATGGCACATAGCACCAGTTATTCAGGAGACAGGAAATCAAAGTCATTCAGCCTGCTGGTAAGTGGTAGAAGCTGTGCAGGAGGAAGAAAGGTCAGGGGTGGGAAAGTGTGTATCACTGGTTACCAGTGTGTATTACTGGCTCTGTCTCCTGCCAGGAGCTCTCTGAAGCTGCTTTCCCCTACTTCCTGTCTGCCAATCTCTGACAGGAGTCCAAGATGGCAAATCCGTGCTCCATTAGCTAGTAGGCAACCTCCGCTTGCATCTTTCCTTGCTCTCTGTTCTCTGTCAGGTTCTTATTCCATTTGGTGCTTGGTTGAGTTCTTTATTTCTTCATATGACCCTTAGGGTTCCAGGATTGACGTTTGTCTCTATTTTACTTAGTTTTTCAGGGCTTTTCTGTGGAGGGATGGCATGGTGCTTCTGTCTATAGCACCACGTTGGCTCCCTACTCTCCCTAAGTTTTTAAAAAATAATTTTTGCAGGTATTGTCTATGGGATTTTTATAAAATTTCTCACTGATTATTGCTAATTTAGTGAAGAGTTGTTAATTTATGCATAATTTGTTTTGTTTTCCACCACCTTTCAAAATCTATTAATTTTAGTACTTTTTGCTTGGAGTTTCTAGATTCACGATCTTATTAGTTGCAAATTAAAGTAATTTTTTCTCTTCTTTTTCTGTGTTTTAATTTTATTTTTGATTATATGTGCAATAACTTCCAAAATATTTAATAAAAAACAAGTGGTGATATTTCTCACCTAGTGAACAAATCTGTCTTGGAAGAAGTACAAGAATGCTCCTTAGAAGTGAGGATGATGAAATTTCATCTCACATGTCCTGGAGAAGGACATCATACTTGGTGAAGCAGAGGGTCAGCAAAAAAGAAGAAGACACTCAATGAGATGGATTAACAGTGGCTCAACAACAGGCTCAAGCATAAGAAGGATTATGAGGATGGTGCAGGACTGGTTAAGTGTTTTATTCTGTTGTACATTGGGTCGCTATGGGTCGGAAGCAACTGGATGGCACCTAACAACGACAGCTTTCAATTATGTTTTTGTAAATGAAAGTATTCTCGGTGTGAACTATTATGTGTAAAATAAGTGAATCCACATCAAAAAGAAGGAGGCTGAATACTATGCAGAATGCTTGCTGGATCAAAGAATGAATTCAATATTATCATCTAGCAATAAACATTAATCTCTGAGAAAATGGTCAGCACTCATGTGCCAAGTTAAAAGATATCAAGGGTGTGTTTTTTTCCCCTATCTCACATTGTGAAATGGTAATGTTACACATTCATTCCTCCTGAATCAGCCTCTAATAAGAATTTCTGAACTCATCAATATGTAGGTTGAACTAAAAATTATTACATGAGCATGTTACTTTGGTGAACAACCCTATTGTACTCAGGGTGAGTGCTGGGATAATGCGTATCTTTCTTTTCCTTTTTTTTTTTTTTTTAAATAAAATATTAGTTCTGAATTAGGCTTTAAAAGCAAACCAACAAAAACTAGGGATACAGAACAAAGTTATTCAAATATTCTACTATTATTAAAAATCTTCTGTGCCTTTCTGATGTCTGCAGCCTTAAGAATAACTCTAAACTATTGGATGGGTCACTCAAAGGCATTGATGTTGATTTTTTGAAAGTAATGGTAGACTGCCAGGCCTTTCCTTTGAGGTATGTCTTTCAGTTAGCAGCCCAGTTCGTTAAACATTTGCACCACCCAGGGACTCCACTGTCTCTTAGTTTTGCTTGAAAATTAAAGGCTACTTCTAGAGGGAAAGAGCATCTTAATCTCCCTCACCCTTACCTCCTGCCTTCTTTAGGATCGTCAGTAGTATGAAAGCTGCTGTATATTCCCTGTGCTGGCTGTGTAACCCAATACCCAAGGCCCCTGGGCTTTCACACAGAGGGACTGTCACTCTCACAGACACTCAGCTGGCATGTGCAAGGTTAGTCAAGCCCTTTGGATTCACATGGTCCAGCAGCCACTGACTTCTCTCAGCTTCTTTCCTCCTACAGCGCTCTTGGAGTAGGTTGTTTCTGAGGGTCCTGAGCAGGAGTTTTGTATTCTCCTTTGCTGTATATAATTTCAGTGGATTCACAGACCACCTGGAATCCTTCCATAGACTCCAGGTTAAGAATCTCTGTTAAAAGGAAAGAGGGAATGAGTTGCTTCATGAAGTCTTTCTTCACTTGAAATTTGAAGTGTACTAACAAAATGACCACATGGTGTCAGTCTAACATAAAAAAAACCATTGCTGTTGCGTGGATTCTGACTCATAGCGACCCTACTGGACAGAATAGAACTACCCCATGGGGTTTCCAAGGAGCGCCTGGTGGATTCAAACTGCTGACCTCTTGGTTAACAGCCAAGCTCTTAACCACTGCGCCACCAGGGCTTCTAGTCTAACAGACAACCCCCATTTCTCCCCAGGCTTTTAGAAATGGAAAGATCATAGGGCAATGAACCTGGAAGTATAGGCTAATCCAGGTTTTGTTTTTCTTTTTTTTTTTTTTAAAGTAATGTCGTCTGGTAGTTACTTGGCAACATCTTGGCGCTTTACTTCTGCGGATCATTCATGTTAAAGAGATACAGAGGAGAAACTGTCCTCGGTAAAGGCAGTAACCAACAGCCTTCAGTATTCCAGTATTTATGGGTGATGCCTTCTGCACGGAGAAACTGATCCATAGGAACTTACTGATGAAAAGAAAGAGTTATTTCTGGAAGAAAGTAAAATGCTCTTTGCTTAAAAGTTACTATCTTGTTTCTCATTATTCTTAAAAAAAAGGGCTGAATTCTCTTGCTGAACACATAATTTTCTTTAAAAACCCTTGAAAGGCAGCTGTGATACTCTCCCACACAAAACTAAAATAGCAATGTTTCTCTCCACTCCCCATAAAAAATACTAGAAATTTAGAGCTCAGGAAACTGCATGTTAAAAAAAAAATTCTCAAAAAATGTATTAGCAACTAGAGGCCCTGTTGCATAATTTTTACCAAACTAGAGCCATTCTCTTTTCCATTTCTGCCTGTTTCCAATGCCTCTACCCCCTTTAATTCCTCCCAGATATTCTCTTGTCCCTAAAAGCTTTTATTAACATCTACCATGTAAAGAAAGCCTATATATATTGAGAGAGATTTGAGGTTGAGTTTGCCATTTCCTTCGTTTAAATGTTATAAGGTATGACAGGGTAGAATCTGTGGTTTCCCTGGTGGGGAGGTTTATTAACCGCTGTAGCTTACATTGATTTAATTCATGAATAGTTTGGTGTGTTGCGTAAGATGTTACCTGGATGCAGTGCTCAATCACAGGATGAGGCTTCTGGTGGGACTCACTGTGAAGACCAGATAAGAAACACACCTGGCAGATGTCAAAGTTGAAACACTTCAGACAGCGATATCTGCCAGTTAAAATGGAAGTGCAGCTTACATCACTACTAGTAGGTGAGCAAAGACAATAATATTCAGGCAGAGAATGAACACCCAAGAACACACAGGAGATATCTGAGCTATCAAGTGATAGATAATTTTTCCCAAACTTTCTAGGGATACTAAATGACTCTGATGTGTTGATTAAAAAAAAAAATCTTTTTTATAATTTTTTTAATAATATGGGATTATATAAATATGGTTATACCTAATAAACTATGGCAGAGAAGCCTGATTCATCCAAAATACATAGAAAGTGTCTTCTCTGTGCAGGATACTGTGTGCTGTAATCCTTAGGATAGACCCTTAAGTCTGCAGCCACATTTTGTTTAGCTGCACAGTGCATTTAAGTATCGAGAATTTAGTTGCCAACTTAAAAACAGAAACAAAACAAACAAACAAACAAAACTGGGAGATTTCAATAAAATCTGAAATCTGGCTTCTCTTGAATATTTATAGGATCTAAATTTGGACCTGCCTTCCTACATGGTCTTGGGTAAAGTGACAAAGTTTTATTTTAAAATATAGAATTTATAATACAGTTTTATCATTTTCTGGAAGTCAGAATGTAGTAAAGACATAAAGTGGAGGAGGAAGAGTTCCTCACCAGCTAAAACCTGAATGACAATCACACCCAAATTTCTTAGCACTTCGATATTGCAGACTGCCTTTTATGAACAGCTCCAACCTTAAATCTCCTTGTGGTCAGAAAGAGAGGGGAAATCTTGAGCTACTCAGGCAAGGGGATGTGTCCCATAACATTTAGAAGAAGACAACATACTGTGATATCAGCGGAGGTCTGGCAAGACCTAGAAGTCATGAATTAGGAGCATTTAAGGGTATTTGAGATACCTGGGTGATGCAAACGGCTGGTGCTAGACTACTAATGAGATCCCCGTGGGCTGGTGGTACGGTCAGAAAAAATTGTCATGTAGGAAGTAAGACTCATGCTATGCATGGAACGCCGAGCTGGAGATTAAAGTGGAGGAAACTCCAGGTAGAAGAAAGAGGAGGAGTAACGTAATGAAGGTTGGGGTGAGCAGAAATAGGTCTGAGCCCTTCACGTCTCTCAGTCCTGCTGATTACCCTTAAGAACAGAGGAACGAAAACTTGGAATGCCTCCTGAGGCTGGCTGCAGAAGCTCTTAAAAGTCTGCCAACTTCATCTGAAGGCAGAGTAGGAGAATGTAAGCTCCATGAAAACAGTGCCCTTGTTCACTACTGTACCCACAACCTCAAGTCACATGGTGGGACATTAAGAAATAGTATTGAATGGTTAAAATAGTACCTAATATTTTTGAACACTTACCATGTGACATGCAGCGTACATATGTTGACAATCAGCCCCCATGACAACTCTTTGAGGTCAAGTATTCTTACTATTATCCTCATTTTACAGATGAGGAAACTGCAAATTGCACAGGGTCATACAACCTGGAGTTTTCTGAGAGCCAAAAACATACATTTAAAGCTTGCGTTGTAACCCATTCAGTCATTTTTAGTAGCCTCAGAAGGCTAGAGCTAAAGAAGCCTCAGGTATCATTTGATCCCCTCTTCCTTATTATACTTATGAGGAAACTCAGGCCCAGAGATGTTAAATGCCTTGCCCAGGATCACCCAGCTATCCGTATATATGTGCATCGCCTTGAATGTTTCCGGAGGAAACATGGTTCGCATGGAGGCATCTAAGGGAAGCTTAATTTCATACTCAATAGATACAGACAAATTCTAAAATCTGAAGTATGGCACTTTCAGCCCTTTGCCTTTGCTATTTTTTTTAGTGAGAGACCTGAGCAAGTCACTAAAATCTTTTTAGACTCAATTTTGCCTTCTATTAAATAGGAATAATAATATCTGCTTTATTTTCTAAATAGTGATTTTGAAAAAAAGTCCATTTCTGTACAATGCAGGACATGTACTGACTGCTTAATACTTGTTTATTGGTTAAATGATTATAATCTGCATACAACATGGTGTGTTCCTCCACTGTCCAATTTATTTTAAAAAGTTTATTATTTATTGTAGTGTAGACATGTCTTTGGTTTGTCTTGCTTGATTTCCAACAGTCCTTTCCATTTACATGTTTTATTGTTAAAAGTTTGGGTTTTTCATGAGTGAGGTTCACTATGCTCTCAGAATTCTCTGCAAACCCAATTCATTTTCTCAGCAACATCAAAACCTGATCTCTAGTGTTTTAGGGCACCCAGCAGACCTATTTTTTAACTGTTAGGAGCATGGCCAGTTAAGGTCTGGAAGTGCAGGAACAGAAGGAAACATAGTGAGTAGGAGCCAAACCCTAAGTCCTCACCCCTTTTGCTCTTTCTGGGCACCCCCATCTTTGGCTTATTTTTAGCTACCTGGTTGTCCCACGTCTTCAGTCTCATCTCATTTCTAGCCCCTACACCTGTGTCCACTCACCATGAAGACTGGGGTTCTCCATACCTGGCCTGGCCCTGCTAGTTTCTTCCCCTCCTCCCCAAGGCTTTGGTAATAACTCTAATTTCCTTCTTTCCTTCTTTCCTCCTTCCCTCCCTCCCTCTCTCCTTCCCTCCCTCCCCCCTTCCCTCCTTTCCCCCCTTTCCCTTCCTTCCCTCTTCCCTCCCTTCCTTTTGTCCTTCCGTCCTTCCTTCCTGCCTCCCTCTCTCTCTTTCTGTAAGATGGGATTGTGACTGCCATCCTCAAAGCTGTGGAAAGGTCTGAATCTTCCACACACAAATCCAGCTTTCAACTCTACCCTTGCCTGTGAGGTGCCCAAGGCCCCTGAACTCTCACAAAATCTGACAGTTCCTCTGGGTGTGACTTCTTGTTCTCAGTTATCTGCAGAGGGAGGCGGCATAGCAACATTAGGGAAAAGTATAGACTCTGGATTCAGACCATCAGCCTCAGCCACTTGCTAACCCTATAAACTTGAGTGCATTTTTAAATATCTCTAGTCTCAATATCCTCATCTGCAATTGGGAATACTAATACCACCTTCTTATAGAGTTATCATGTGTTTTACATGAAATGGTCCATTTAACCACTCAGCCTAGCACTTGGTTAACACTTAATAAATATAAAACAAAACCCAAAACCAAACACATTGCCATCAAGTCGATTCCAGCTCATAGTGACCTTCTAGGAAAGAGTAGAACTGCCCCACAGGGTTTCCGAGGAACGGCTGATGGATTCGAACTGCCGACCTTTTGATTAGCAGTCATAGCTCTTAACCACTGCACCACTAGGGCTCCTGATTAATATAAGCTATTGTTATTATTAGCACTATTATTATTATTATTGATGGCTACAAAGTATTTTTAAAGTTATTTGAAACAAAAGATAAAATTTTTTTCCTCTTAGGGGAACAAAAATTTCAACTGGTTTGAGTTTAGGAGGACATGTCAGTGGAATAATTTAATATTCCATCAAGTATAGAAAATCAAATACAATTTATTATCAACCAGGATGCCTCATGCAGAAAATTATTGCGCCAAAAGAAGTAACTGAGTTGTAGATGTGAGAGAAGAACCTCAGAATCTGGAGAGACTCAGCTCCAACTTCAGACCCATTTGGAGAATGACTGTCAAAGGCTGATGAGTGACTGCACCTCAGTCCTGTGATTGGGAAGTTCCTGCAGACACTACACCGAACTGGGTGAGTGACCATCTCAGAGACTGATAATCGGTAGCAGGTGGGGAGCCACAGAAGGATGGGTGGCTCGTATAGCAACCAGCTTAGGAATTTCTCTTCTTTGATTGCTTGGCTCAACACCTGAAAAACAAAAGCATGCTTAGATGCATTTTTAAGCATGACTTTGGTTTCTAGTACAGAAAATTTATTTTCATCTTCTTCTTTGGTTCTATTGATATCAGCTCTGCTAAAGAAATCTATCATGTGAAAAGTTGGAGGCAAGTCTACCTCCTAAATTAGATTGTCTGGGAGCCTGCGTCGAGTAATAGGTCTGTAATTTAAGTCAGTCAGCAAACTATTCAGGCATGTCTGCCCCCAACTCCCCGGAACATTGCACTCACCCCTTGGAAACAGCTGCGTATAGCACTTTCCACAGAACACAGAGCATGACTCTCCCCCACCACAGCTGGGATCTGCAAGAGGGGACAGACCTCTCAGCAAATGGAGAAATATGTGGCCATCAGGATCAGCACACCTGAGTGATAGTGCTCACATCCAAGGAGTCACGCGTATTTGGTTTCTGAGACTGGAGGATTTGTCCCAACCTGAGCTAACAAAAGTAATGTGTGGTTTTTGTGTAGGGTTTGAGTTGAGACTGTGAATGAGCAAGAGGAAGGAACTGGCACTGGTGGGAGGAAGGAGGAGGGTGACAGAAACAAGTCTGTCAATTGGGTCATGGAGGGATGGCTTTGGTTGTGCCACTTGTTATGATTTTAGTCAAATTATTTTAACCTCTCTTTGCTCTTCTTTACTTACAAAATGCAGATAACATTGATATTGTATTCAAGTCTATAGTGGTTTTAAAGAAAACCTTTTCAAATGCTTTCACCTCATCTCATTTTAACAAAAGCCTATCTCTGGAGGGTAGAGCAGTGATCATTACCCTTGCTTAAAGTGAGGGATGATGGAGATTTGATAGCAGAATTGGAGTCTAACTCCAGGATTCCTAACTTTTCGTTGAGGGTTTTCACAAAGCTTTGTCACACCCTGATCTTGGCTCTATCTCAGTGGCTCAATCTATACTACATGACTCTGTGGTTTCCATCTTTCAACCATAGTCACCATAAGGAGCTAGCTAAGAGATTAAGAACCCCTGTGACTGCCAAGATGGCCAGGGACTTGGCTCAGACACTATCTGTATGCTCAGATACGTGTGCCTGTCACCTCCATTTATTCCCTTTTGGTTATGGGACCTATTGGCAAGTCTGATGTCTTCTACAGCACAGGCTGTCAGCAGGCATTGCCTGCAGCCTCAGAGGTAATTTCAAAGATCCCCCTGCTGAGTCCATCAACTCCAATAAACATTCTTCTAATCAGGAAAGTGGCACTTAGAACCTCTTTGCTGACAATTAGCCAGGCAAAAGTCAACAAACATTTGCGTAATAGGGGACAAGATGGCTTGTGCTTTAAATTGATAATAACCCTGTCACCATCAGATGATAAGTAACTGCTCCATATGTTATCTGGCCTTTGTCTGAAAAATAACTCATTGTCCATCCTCCAGCCTTCAAGTGCTGATGAAATAACTGAACACTGGCACAGACCATGTGGCCGATTCAACATTCATATTCTTCTGGTGTCCTTGAGCCCTGGGCAAGGGGTTGAACCTCATTTATAAAATGAGGGAGGTAGATCAGATGGGACTGATTCATCAGCTCCATGATTCCGACACCAGCAAAAAGAAAATTCCCTTCTGGGGTGTGTTTTAACCTACATTTTTGGTTTTAAGGACTGCACAAAGATTTTATGGATTAATTGCCCATTGGACTAATTTCTTGCAGGTGTTCTATGAGAGAATTAAACATGGCTGGATGACATCCTGGCACAAGGAGAATGCCACTTGAAATGATAATTAGAATTCTTAGGGGGGATTTGAATCACATAGTGGGGTCTGGAATTTTCTGTGGGAATCTATCTCTGAATTCATAATGGAAGTCAATAGGATGATAATTTGCTATGCAAATCTCCGCCTTTCTAATAGCTTTCTCAGGAGCATACTAATACATGAGGCAGATAGAGCACTTTGGGAACTGCCAATTCAGCAGCTCACTGACCTCAGCTGAGCCTGGAACAAGGGCAGACATTTAGGGCCTGTTGGATGGACTGCTGACCTAGGGCCAGCTGCAGGGGTCACGAGAAGAGCACAAAGATTTGTACACGAGAAGGAAAATGCCCCTCAGCCCATCTCCTTTCTGCACATCCACTTTCTAAATAAGGAGTCCTGCTGGCACAGCAGTTAAGCACTCGGCTGCTAACTGAAAGGTGGGCAGTTTGAACCCACCCAGAGGCTCCGCAGGAGAAAGGCCTGGCCATCAGCTCCTGTAAAGATTACAGCCTAGAAAACCCGACAAGGCAGTTCTACTCTGTCACATGGGGTCACTATGAGTGGAAATCGACTCAGTGGCACCTAACAACAACAGCTTTCTAAATACTCTAGTCTTTCGAGTCTGATGGTATAAATGGATGGACAGATTTTCCCACACTCTCTGGCTGCCTACCAGCTTGAGTCCTGAGACCTGGGGATTGTTGAGGAAGAGCCTCTGCTACATGGCTCCCTGAGAGATGCCTGAGAGTCGGGAGAAAACCAGCAGTTGGATCTATGTGTTGCTGTAACTGGCGAACAGCTCTGCAGTATCTAGGCCTGACATTTTAACCCTATAAATTTTTTAAAAAATCATTATTCCATTTAAGAAATATGGACATTTTAAATGTTGCTTGGAATTTCCAGATAAGTTAAATATTAAAATAAAAATTTATACAGAATAATAATAGCAAGATCAAATCAAAGCAAAGTTAACTTTGGATAAGTTTTTTGAAACCATGCTCCCTGTCCTAGAGATTCTGATAATCTTCCTCCTTACCCTTTCCTGCTACCTTCATCATGACTATCTCTAGTTCAGAATCCTTGGTCCAGACTCAGGAGCAAAATGACAGAAAATTATTGACTAAAACTCTACTGCCTCACAGTGCAGAAGGCCTAGTTTGGGGATTTTATAGGGGCTAGAAGAAGACAAGAGAGATCTTTGAAACAACGGTAAAAGGTACATAGGAACAGGAACCAGGTAGACATAATACAGTCTGGGGTCTGCTCCATGCATTGCAGAAGTAACTGCTTGGTTACACCAGTTTACATCTTTTTAACACTTAAGGAACATATTTACTTTAAGAAAGCTAAATTCCCTTGCCTGGTAAGGATAGAAACGACTTCATGTTTGCATATTCTTAACATGCAGGAAATGATAGAACTTTTAACCATTTGAGTATTTAGCTTTGCCTTTCATCTATGCATTTATTAAGCATTTATTAAAGGCCTTCTAGGACCAGGCACTGTTCAAGGCACTGGGGATAGAAACATGCATGAGATATAATCCTTGTCCTTGAGAAACAGTCCAATGGGGAAATCTTACATCTAGGTAATAAGTACAATACAATTTGACAAGTGCTGTAACAAAGTTACACAGAGTGATGTGCACAGGGAGTTAAAGAAGCCCTTTGTGAGGAGGTGACTGATAATTCAGAGATCTTGAAAGAAGAGCAGAATTTGTCAAGTGGAAGGGGTAAATAATGGTATTGCTGGTAGAAGGAATAGTAGAAATCAAGCGTGGAGAACTCGTGCATGTCAGGCACAGTGAGGATTTTGATATTCAGGAGTGAAAAGGGTACAAGGAGTATAAGGAAAAATAAAATATTTTGGAATAAGCAAAAGAGGCTATTGGATATTTCAATAGGGATTATCTGAACCTACAGAGATATGTTTTGACTAGGCTATTTTCCACCTCTGTAGAGATTAAACAGAGTCCCTGGGTGGTACAAATGGTGTGATCTACTTCTGTAAGCTCAACCATTGAAAATCCTGTGGAGCACAGTTCTACTCTGATACACATGGAATTGCCATTAGTGGAAATCAAATCAACAGCCTTTTTATTTTTTTAAATATATACTCAGATTATAGCAGTAGCTACAGAGGGGAGGGGTTGTGTGGAGAGCTACATAATGGTAAATTTAACACAGTAAATATCATATTCTATAATAACAAATGTATCTATTATAACTGAAACAAATTTAGAATTCTTAAGTATTAGGGATTTACCTGCTGTAGATCGGTTAGTAGGTTCCTCAAAGTCCTTCGAGTCATGTGTGCCCCAGATTCATAATGCCCCCTGTTGTTCTCTGCATAGAGCTGGAAAAGAGCTAGACACATTAAGCGGAAAAGAAATCTTTAAGTTAATACTTGCAATACATCTTCATAAAGTATGTGCTTTGAATTCTAAATAGTTTATTTCTGAGTACAAAGGGAAAGGAGAGGGGAAGTTATATTCCTGATTATTTTCTTTTTATTTTGAAGGCCTCCAAAACTAGATAATTTGATAACTAATGAAAACCCAAGCACATTTCAACTTCTTGATAATTTAGCACATCTAAGATGAAGGCCACGAGGCTGGTAAGCAGCAATGTGAGGCTAATCCTAGTCTTCAAAGGAATAGTAATTACTGGTGTCTGAATAACCCCTAATCAAATAAATATCAAGAACATCCGAGTAATGAATAATTAGAAAGTATAGACAGACATCTTGAAAAATTCCAAATTCTCTAAACCTTAAACATTTTTCCTCACGAAACACATCAGTCATGCTGAGTACCCGCTGAAGAACAACTATTGTGGTGGGGACACAGGGTGAGTGAAGAAGACAATGTACTGGAGATTTGGAGGTTCCTGCACTTAGACACTCAAAACTCCCCCGTACATTACCTCTGTATTTTGAAAGAGGGCTGTCCCCTGAGAGGGCAATCAGGGCAGCAGCTGCAGGCACAAGCTTGAGGAAACCCGTTCCTGTGCTATACAGCAACAAAACCGAGACAAGAGTGGGAAGGGCAGGGTTGCCCTCAGTGACATGGTTTACAAAAACCATAATACATTTCTTATATGTTGTTACAAGTTTTAGCTTTTCATGGCCTTTTTTCCTAAATCTAGAATTTGACAGAATTAAGCATTGAATTCCACCAAGTGTCTGTTAATTTGTTGTACTCTGGTACCTTGCGTGTTGTTATGACTCCAGAAGCAACGTCATTTGTATTTCAAATACCAGTGGAATCACCCATGGTGGACAGGTTCCAGTGGAGCTTCCAGACTGACTAGGAAGAAAGGCCTAGAGATCTACCTCTGAAGATTAGCCAGTAAAAACTCTATGGATCACAATTGACTCGCTTGCTTTGGACACGTCATCAGGAGGGATCAACGGCAGGCAGAGGACATCATGTTTGGTGAAGTAGAGGGCCAACAAGGGGAATGAAGACCCTCAGTGACATGGACTGGCACAGTGGCTGCAATGATGGACTCAAACATACTGGTGATTGTGAGGAGGATGCAGGACCAAGCAGAGTTTCTGTGGTACAGATGGGGTCACCATGCATTGGAGTTTACTTGACGGCAGCTAACGTACACACACACACATACACTGAATTAAAATATTTTACCATTTGTTTATTTATTCACTCATTTTTTGAACAATAAACAGTAAACCCTGTATTCTTG
This sequence comes from Dugong dugon, assembly GCA_030035585.1. Lineage (NCBI taxonomy): Eukaryota > Metazoa > Chordata > Mammalia > Sirenia > Dugongidae > Dugong > Dugong dugon. The sequence goes on from CM057461.1 coordinate 169,533,912, forward strand.
GAGCAGGCAGTCTTACTTCCTTAAAACTCAGCTACCTGGAAACCAAACAACAGAGACAAGGACCAAAAGGTAGGCAGAGGAGCAAACATTTATGTAAAAAAAAAAAAAAAAAAAAAAAAAACCACTTCATAGGTCCTCACTCAGAGCTTAATCATTGTTTTCATACTATATAGCTTCCAAACCTATAAAACCATTTATAGGCATGAGGACTGTTAGAGGCAGGCACTGATAGTAGAAATGGCAGTTGTAAGTCTAATGTTTAAGGAGGCTGAAGAACATTAAAAAATAACTTGTGAATGTGTTTATATTTTATTTGAGTAATAACAAAATAAATAAAAAACTAGAAAAGAAAACAACTCTAAGGAATTTGCCAAATGGTTAAACTGTGCCTGCCTCTGAGAGGTAGGCGTATGGATATTTCTTTCTCTTTACACACATGCATGCACACACACACAAACACACACACACACACACACACGGACACAAGCATTGGCTCCAGAGCAGATAGGATCAACCCTTGACTTGACCTAAATTGGTTTATAGGTTAGCCACCCATGCACAGGACATTCACTCTTACTCCAGCCAAAACACAAAACAATAATTGATAATGAAATAAGGCTACCGGGACTCAAAAGCAAAGTGTAGTTGTTCATATGTATAGATGTATAATCACCCTAACAAAAGGTGTATATGCTTCTCTAGAGTGGAGAATAGTTTGTATAAGAGAAAAAGTAATGTGGAATTTCTTTTCCCAATTTGCTGTCCATGGGTCATATATTTTAGTGAAGCTGATAAGCATGTACATCTTCATTCCCCTCCTCAATGCATAATACATTTGTGGAAAACAAGCAAACAAACAAACAAACAAACAAAAAAAAAAAAACAATGAAGTCTTCTTGTACACCAAACTCCAAACAAACATTCCAGCTCTAGTTGCCATCACGTTGATTCTGATTCATGGCGACCACATGTGTGTCAGAATAGAACTGTGCTTCACAGAGTTTTCAACGGCTGATTTTTCAGAAGTAGGTTGTCAGGCCTTTCTTCTGAGGCATCTCTGAGTGGACTCGAATCCCCAACCTTTATGGTTAACAGTCAAACACATTAATTATTTACACCACACAGTGACTCCAAGCAAATGTTGTTGGGTGCTGGTGAGTCGATTCTAACTGGTAGTGACCCATGTGACAGAGTACAACTCCCCCTTAGGGTGTTCTGGGCTTAATCTTTATGTGAGCAGATAGCCAGGTTTTTTTTCCAAACATTAGATGACATTAAATTGTCAACGATCAGTGGTGGATAAATACTGCCCTTGAGGTTACAGCACCAGAACCTGTACCCTTACCTGTCATACATCGCTGTGAGAAGGCTCAGAGTGAGTTCCGAAGCTCTGGGATGCACTTGTCCTTGTGTTTCCACTCTGACCCTCTGAAACAGCTCCTGGAGGGCCTGAAAAAGCTGCTGCACTGACAGGGAGCTCTCCCTTGGGTCCCAAAAGTCTTGGGGTAGTAGGAGGTGCTGGATCACGGAGCTGTCAATCAGGTCCACTGCAGGAAGCAAGTGGAAACAGAATCTTATTTTCTGATTGGAAACAAAGGCTTCAAATAAAGCAAATGTCATCTACTGTTTAATTAAGATGGTCTTTTTATGGCAGCAATTTTAAAAAGAATTAAATATGACCGTTGTTTAGACACCTATCTCTTGTATATAATTCAGGCATTACTATTCTGACAATTTGAATTTTGGAAAAGTGTGTCTGTTAGTTAAGCATAATTGTCACATTATTACCAATATAACCACCAGGATGACTGCTTTACAGAATGAAGTTAAAAGTGGGAGTGAGAAACTTGAAAAACAGCCTCCCAAGCAAGTTAGGACACTGCAATGAAAAGTTAGGAGAAATAGTTTTATATTCATTAAGTGTATTGAGAAAATTTACCTTTTTTAATAAACATAGTTTTATTTATACTCTTGTAAATATACGTCAAGAGAAGCTATTAGCCTAGCTTCAGAAGGAATATTGTGTGTTATACCATAATTTGAAGGAGTCTTGGTGGCACAACAGTTAAGTACTTGGCTGCTAACCAAAAGGTTGGTTGTTCAAACTCATCCAGCAGCTCCACAGAGAAAGACCTGGTGATCTGTTTCCATGAAGAATTCCAGTCAAGAAAACCAAGAAAAAAGATTACAGTTCTACTCTGTCACATGGGGTTGCTATGAATCAAATCAACTCAACAGTACCTAGCAACAACCTAATGCAATTTAAAATCCCAGTGATCTTTATAAAGGGGCAATTGCTGAAGCATTAGATGCTTTAGGTCCCATCCTTGCCTCAGTAATATCTTTTCTGATCTTGGTTCCATCAGTATTATTATCTAGGGAAGGCACTCAATAAAACCAGAGTTGCTTACAAAAAATGATGGTTTATTTCTTATATTTATTACCTCCTTCTCCTAAAAATTTTACAAGGCAATAAATAGCAGGTAGAATGAAATGGAACCACCCTATGGTTTCTCGAGAAGAGAGGCTGACAGACAAAATTAATAAACACTCAACTTTTATATTCTGAGAGGTGGAGATGTCAGTAGCACTAAGAGTGGTTGGCATTTGAAATGCTTAAGCCTGTGAAATGGTAAAACCCGCACTTTCTCTACTTTGTAAATCAATCTCTCAGATAAAAAAATCTAGCAACTGTCATAAAAATTTTTATTTATTGTCTATTACTGCTTTGAAGTAGAGAGTCTCAGCAAGTGAGGAGTAGGAGCAGGTTTGGGGAATACGACTTGAATAAAAACATGGCTGCAGGTGGTAGAAGCTGCAAAATCTTCAATCATTATGTAATCGCAAAACCCATCATCTCTGCCTGGCATTCTATAAACAGGACATTTTTGTCTTCTGCTGAGACTTCTTTACTATAGCAGACCAGGTGATGGTGGTATCCTCATCTCCTCACAATGCTTACACAGGATGCTTCCAGATCTTGCTCCTCAGAGCTCATGCATGCCTTCTCTCAGTGTTTGGGATATTTTGTCATTGTTGCTTTCACATTTTTGTTTCTTTTTAGGTAAAACTTTTCAACTACTGATTTTGTTTATCGTTCATATTTCCCATGAGTATTATTTATATTCACTGCTTCTGATGCCAAGGATAACAAAAAGTTCAAAAATACACATTCTTAAATTACGCTGTTATACACATAGTTTAAAAAAAAAAAAAGTTGCTGTTGAGTCAATTCTGGCTCATGGCAACCCCACGTGTGGCAGAGTAGAACTGTGCTCCATAGGATTTTCACGGCTATGATCTTTTGGAAGCAGATCACCAGGCCTTTCTTCTGAGGCACCTCTAAGTGGGTTTGAACCACCAACCTTTTAGTTAGCAGCCAAGCACTTAACCATTTGCACCACCCAGGGACTCCTAGGCATTAATGAGGGAGACTTTTGTAAATATTTTCTTTAATGGGAGAAATTCTCCCAAAAAATAATATAATTGAGGGTAAACTGTTAGTGATCAAATTCTGCCTTTTCTTGATCCTTGGTATAAGAAATAATAGTCATGTGTGAGTTTATCTGTCTAGACCAGTGATTTTAGAAAACGTTTTTAAAAGCCAAGAATTCTTTTTCCAAAAGAAGGCTCATAGGGAAACACGGTATGTAAAACAGAGAAATACAGAGTTGTTCTGGTTGAAGAGATGATCCTTGAACCTTCCTAACTTGCCTCTCCCTCCCTTTCTCACCTTGCTAACATTTTCATGCCCATGCACACCCATGTACACTTTGTAAAGCACTATTTGAAAACCACTGGTCTATATAACTTACTAGGCAGTCAGAAAAGCATAAAATGAATTTAACCTTTAGTGGAAATGTCATACTCACAGCAGCTTCTGGTCTGATACGATAAATGTCAGAAACCATTTCACATGATACATTTTTCATGCTATAAAGAACTTATAGGAAATCAATAACTTTAGATATGTGGAATTCCTTTTTTTTAATATAGCTAGAACCCAATTATTTCATTTTGCAGAATTTTTACAGGATAAACGTTTTCATTATATTTTACCTAAATAACACATAGGGCTTCCAAGGAGTGGCTGGTAGATTTAAACTGCCAACATTTTGGTTAGCAGCCCAGTTCTTAACCACTGTACCACCAGAGCTCCAAATAACACTATAGGAAAAGAAAACCATAGCATTCAATCAGATAAAAAGTTAACACAAAATGGCAGTTCTCAAGGAATACTTAAGATAGTTTTGAAATTTGTGGTCCATGGATTATTCATTTGAACCTACTTTTGGATGTTCAGATGTAGATAAGTGGTACAACTAAAAAATGCAACTCTCACGTAGAAGGATTCATAAATTTTCGTACTTAAATCTGTAAGCACAGATTCTAAACTAGCTTCTTTTGTAATTTTATTTTGTGTCAATATTAGTATCCTAAAAACAAAACAAAAAGAAAAAAAAATTTCCAGAAACCAAATAGGGAGAATGAAAAAAAGATTAAAATGTTCATCCACAAATCACTTTCCATAGTTAGTCAGCACAGCCACACAGGGGTTGAATGAGCGTGGTATACTCTTCACAACGTTCTCTGTTACAAGTAGGGTATGCACAGGTCCAGTCTTCCTGAGTCATGGGGTCACTCACACAGGGACCTTTTGTTTTCTTTATAAATTTTACATCACGCATCAGCAGCAGATTATTTCAAGTGCTTCAAGAGAGCCTGTACTTACTTTGGCACAGAGTTTGCACAGATCGTAATTTGAAGGCTGTTCTATAAATGAAATTCTCGATACTATTAAGAGCATCTGCAAAGAAAACATGAAATATTATGGATAAAGGATCATTTTGGTATATAAATCCCACATCCCAGAAAGAAATCCTAGAGATCATATGAACAAAAAAACCAAACCCATTGCTGTCGAGTCAATTCAGACTTAAATAATGACCCTAGAGGACAGAGTAGAACTGCCTCGTAGGGTTTCCAAGGCTGTAATCTCTACGGAAGCAGATTGCCATATCTTTCTCCCTCAGAGCAGCCCGTATGTTTAAACTGTTGACCTTTTGGTTAGTAGCTGAGCACTTAACCACTGTGCCACCAAGACTCCTGGGAGATCATATAGCCTTCTTTTATTTAACAGGTAAGAAAATCAAGGCCTGGGAACAAGTAATAAGGGACTCACAGGACCCTGGGGCTCCAGGTGACCCTACAGAGTATCCCTCTGAGTCTCTCTAACTAGGGAATCCACCAAAAGGTAGGACTAGTCCTCCAGGAATCTACCCACTTTTTAAACAAAAGAAGAAGACCTTGTGAAACAAATAAGATTAAAAAAAAAAGAAAAAAACTATACATAGAATATAAACTCAATGTTGTTAAACACGTTATATTCTAGTTATACATGCACACATATTTATGCATATATAGACTTCATCTCACATACTTTGGATATGTTATCAGGAGGGACCAGTCCCTGGAGAATGACATCATGCTTGGTAAAGTAGGTCAGTGAAAAAGAGGAAGACCCTCAATGACATGGATTGACACAATGGCTGCAACAATGGGCTCAAGCATAACAACGATTGTTAAGATGGCACAGAACTGGGCAGTGTTTTGTTCTGTTGTACACAGGGTTGCTATGAGTTGGAACCACCTCGATGGCACCTAACAACAAAGACTCAAAAGCTAATCATCCATTCATTCATTTACGTATTGCACTCATACTATGTGGATCTGGCATAATTCCAGGTCCTTGAAATATAGCAGTTAACAAAATAGACAAAAATCCCACCCTCGTGGCATCCACCACCTTGTCAAGAGGGCCCTCTAGGCAGTCAGTATCAGTCAAAGGACTTGGCACACGATTTCAGTTTGAAACTTATTTGCTGCTCCTATTTTGGAATCTAATCAAAAAAATAAATAAGATGAGAAAAAAAGAGGTATAAATATTGGCAAGGAATAGATTTGCAGATGATGTCAGGATTTACAAATGATCTGATTATCTGTCTAGATAACCCATAAGAATCACCTGTAAGTTGGCTGGATTCAGGACAACTGTTCAGGAATCAATAAATTCCCTTTACACCAGTGATTTCCAAACTTTAGCTTGTATCATATTTACCTGTTCATATACAAGCTGCGGGGCCTTAACCCCAGAGTTCTGATTCACTAGTTCTGAGCACGTTCCCAGGTAATGCCGCTGCTCTTGACCCAGGAACCAGACATTGAGGATCACAGCTTTACAGCCCCAATAATCAGCTAGAGCAGATAATTTTTAAATCTATACAATACACCAAACAATGTATAAAACCTTATAAAGCTTTATCGAAAGACATTAATGATGAGATGAATAAATAGAGAGCTCTACTTTATTCCTGGATAGAAATGTTAGTATCGTGAAGATGTGAATTCTACCCTAAATGAATCTATAAATGTATTGTAATTCTAATAAAAAAAATTTCCCATATTTTCTCCTAATTGTCTTAGGAGTTTTAATAATTTATGTTTAACTTTGTAATATATTCTGATGTTATTTTTATGTATGATATAAATTAGAGACTCTATATATTTTTCCCAATGGTTATCCAATGGCCCCAACACCATTAGATAATCTGTAATTTCCTCATTGAGTTAAAATGCCATCTTTATCATATGCTAACGTTCCAAATTTATATGGGTCAGTTTCTGGGCTCTATTCTGTTCCAGTACGCTACATATTCCTGCAATAATACCATGCTGCATTTATTCTTACATTTATTATTTACATTTTGTCAAGTTCAAAACAGTAGTTGTTGGCAGTTTCCTGAGGGGAGGGGATGGCTGTGTAGCATAAACAGGGAGACCAAGCACTAGGCTTATTGAGGATTTCTGTGTCCAGTCTTGACGTGGAGTTTTATGCCATCAAGTGGACCCAAAGCCAAAGACGAGTAGAGCAATTGGTGGCCACGATGCCACTTAAAATCAGGGGCTTCCACCAGATGCTCAGGATAAAAACCTTAGAGGTTTCTGTTTGTCTTCAAGGGATGGCTCTTTCCCAAACATGACTCAGTCTGAATTTTATACTTTCTTAGTCATCTAGTGCTGCTATAACAGAAATACCACAAGTGGATGGCTTTAACAAAGAGAAATTTATTCTCTCACAGTCTAGGAGACTAGAAGTCTAAACTCAGGGTGCCAGCTCCAGAGGGAGGCTTTATCTGTCTGTCAGCTCTGGGGGAAAGTCCTTGTCATCAATCTTCCCCGCTTGAGGAGCTTCTCAGCACAGGGACCCCGGGTACAAAGGATACACTATTTTCCTGGCTCTTGTTTCTTGGTGGTATAAGGTCCCCCGTCTCTCTACTTGCTTCTCTTTTTTATGTCTCAAAAGAGATCGACATAAAACACAACCTAATCTTGTAGATTGAGTCATTAACATCATAGAGGTAGGATTTATAACACATAGGAAAATCACATCAGATGACAAAGTGGTAGACACTCACACAATACTGGGAATAATGGCCTAGCCAAGTTGACACATATTTTGGGGGGATACAATTCAATCCACAACACATACCAAGCCACACTGACTTAATTTTAGTTTGGAAACTGGAGCAAAGTCCTAGCCATAAAAAAATCAAAAACAAACAAACAAAAAAACACAGCCATCAAGTCAACTCCAACTCATGGAGACCACATGTGTTAAAGAGTAGTACTGCTCTATAGTTTTCTTGGCTGTAATCTTTATGGAAGCAGATTGCCAGGCCTTTCTTTGTGATGCTGCTGAGTGGGTTTGAACCACCAACCCTAGGTTAGTAGTCACACGCAAACCATTTGCGCCACCCAGCTATCTTTTCCTAACCATTACACATATGGATATTGAGCACCAGGCACTAGCTTAGTGACATGGGTTAGAGTGCCATACTTGAGGAGTTAGAACACACCACGGGCCTCTCTCTGAAGTTTGCTTCAGTGACCAATATACAATCATGAGTTGAGGACACCTATCTCAGGTAAATGAGGGCTGTGCCTAAGAAATATCACCAAGACAAGCCATCTTGTCTGAGAACCTTCCATATTTTTTTTTGAAGAGGCACAAACATACTGAAGAATCTACAGTTTGCCCTAAAATGTTTGTGATTCAGTGTTTATTTCCTTATATTTTAAAAATGCTTAGTGTTCAGATAAGAACCCAATGTTCGAGTCTGAGAGAAGTTAAGAAACACGTCTGCACTCCGTCTGGAGAAGGAAAACAAATGGAACAGAAGCAAAATAGTATGAAAGTAATTTACAAAAGTGTAATGTCCAACATTTTCCCCTCCTGGAAATTAGCCAGGTTTTGTGACCTGGTTCCTCTCATGTGCCAAACAGATAACAGAGAATCAGCAAAATGGGGGCTCTGTGGCTTCCCGTATGCTGTTCTTGGTGAAGCAGTGACTTTAGAGATGCTCTACCATCTGGCACACCACTCTCTTGTCAAATTATGTTTTGCAGTGTCATCTGATGAAGTTATGCAGCATATCATGGCAAGCTGTGATACAGAACAACATGGAAAACGAGCGAGTCTCCCAGGTGAGTCTCCCTTCTGGCCCTGCTTCCTCAAGGCTTTATTTGGTTTGTCCTGTTGGTAGCAGATAACTCAAAAAAGGAAAAAAAAAAAAAATTGCTGGATGCATCACAGGGTCGCTATGAGTTGGAATTTATTAGACAGCAGCAGGTTTTGTCAGGCCAAAAATGTTGAACGACGTAGTTTAGATGCTTAAAAGAAACAATATAAGCTACATATGTTCTTATTTGTGGAAGCAACTTGGGGAACATCAGTTGCTTTAAACAATTTTTTTTTTTTTTGCTTAGTCAAATAAATTCATCATTTTTCATAGGTACTAAGATGAATGTAATAAAACCTCTTCAGCTGTCTAGTAGGAGGCCCTGGGGGGTGCAAATTGTTAAACGCTCAACTTCGAACCCACCTACAGGATTCCTGGAGACAGGCCTGGTGATCTGTTTCTGAAAAGAAAGAGCCTTGAAAACCTTACGGAGCAGTTCTACTCTGCACACATGGGGTTGCCATGAGTTGGAATCAACTCCTTGGCAACCAGCAACAACTGTCCATCATCTAGCTAGTCTAGAAATTGATGCTTTATGTTAGTGGTTATCCAAGTGGGTCACAGGTGAGCAGCATTAGCATCACCTGGGAACTTGTTAGAAACGCACATTCTTGGACCCCACTCCAGAACTACTACTCCCAAACTCTGTAGGTGGAGCCCAGAAATTTAACAATCACTACAGGTGATTGTGATTTACCCTACAATTGCGAACCACCGCTTTGCGGCAAGAAAACTGAGCATTGAATGGATTAACCTGCTGCTTTGTGTTTAGATTACCAATATGGGGTAAACTCTGGTACCTTCAAATCTGGGAAACTTAAAGATAATTTGAACCATTCATAATGTTGTTTAAGATAAATAACTTGAGATGTTACCGAATTTTATATAAAAAAGTAAGTTTAACAATCTAGATTTCAGCTAGGGGAATAAGGCTGCAAATAGATTCAGCAACAAAGATGTCACAGACTGGTCCTGGGCCTAACCTGGCATTTAAAGATGTTAGAGGAGAGGGGAATTGGTTTCCCCATATTGATTTATCAAATTTTCATATGGTGACAGCTGTGGGACCTTTCTCCTCACTTTGGGATCGTGTAGTACTGGAAACTTACCCTTGACATTAAAAAAAACTCCGGTGATGTCATTTTAATAGTAAACCACACAGATAAATAAAAATAAGAAGCTACTTTTGTGTATTTGAATAGCAATTTAAAATGTAACTATATTGACATCAAGTCTTTTGTTAAATTATTTTTTGGTGCTTTGGAGATAATAGACCAAATAGGCTTCAGTTAATTACAGATTTCTGTTTAGAAGAGAGAGAAAAGTCTCTTTACTCACCTAATATTTTCTTTTCCAGCCAGAAATTTGCCAATGTCTTCTCTTCTGCAACTCAGATGTCTAAAAATACATCTGTGCTAATTTTTTTTGTTTACAAACTGTGCTCAGAAACTTGACAGTAGTACTCACCCTGTTTATCTGGGTCCATCTCAGGAATTCCCTGGAATGACAGATGGCAAGTGGGTTCTTGTAACTAGAAATGAATCAATATTTTAAACAGGCAGTCTTGCAGTGGGGAGGGAGAGGGAAGAAACAAAAAGGCAACTACAGTCATTTTACCTGGGCAACAATGAATACACAGTGTTTGGGAAGACTGTAAAACCTCTTGGGAGAATAAAGAGGAATAGAGACTTCTTAAACTGGCCATGCTTCTAGGAGTGCATTCCAAGGATTCCCTGGAGTAGTATTTAAATATAGGTATAGAAATCAGATGACGTATCATGTTGGGAAAATCTGCTGCAAAAGACCTCTTTAAAGTGTTGGAAAGCAAGGATGTCACTTTCAGGATTAATGTGCACCTGACCCAAGCCATGGTATTTTCAATTGCCTCATAGGCAGGCAAAAGCTAGACAATGAGTAAGGAAGACCTAAGAAGAACTGACACTTTTGAATTATGGTGTTGGCAAAGAATATTGAATATACCATGGACTGCCAGAAGAATGAATAAATCTGCCTTGGAAGAAGTACAGCCAGAATGCTCCTTAGAAGCATGGATGGAGAGACTTCACCTCACGCACTTTGTACATGTTACAGGAGGGACCAGTCCCTGGAGAAGGACATCATGCTTGGTAAAGTAGATGGTCAGTGAAAGAGAGGAAAACCCTCAACGAGATGGATTGACATGGTGGCTGCAGCAATGGGCTCAAGCATAACAATGATGGTGAAGATGGCACAGAACCAGGCAGTGTTTCCTTCTGTTGTACATGGGGTGACTACGAGTCAGAACCAACTTGATGGTACATAACAACAACAACATAGATACATAGATACACGGATGTATTTGTATACCTATATTCAAATATACATACACACATATATCTATACACACACATATGTGACTATATATATATATTTAAAGAGAGCTCACAAGAGGGTAATGTGATAAGGTGTTTGAATAGATAGTATTTGGTAAAAAATGTATTATGTAGAATTATTTAGCATAATGTTTATTATAAATTTAAACAATCGAGAGCTTCAAATTTTGCCCTTTGAAATTCAAGTAAATTTACTTTTTTTTTGAAATGAGAATCTAGTCCACTCTTAAAATTATAATGCCTCAAAAGTTCTAAGTATTCACAGTATTGGTTTCTGAAAATATGGTTCTAAATCCCTAGAATTATGTGTATATATACAAAATGTATGCTATATATACATATATAATATATATACACACACACATATATATGTACACACACATACAGAATTCAGTTGTTACTACTTTATTTTTTAAAAAGAAGCCAATTAGCTACCTGTTAATAGTTTCATATTGCAACTATTGTTCAAACGCTCTCTCTCACTCTCTTTCTCCCTCTCTCTTTATGTATATTCACTCTCAACCAAAATAGTTCATGCTATAAAAAAGACATCATATTCTTTAACATAAGAAGTTTAAAATTGTTTGAAAAAGTTACAGATCATTAAATTTTAAATAGTGCTTTCTCCCCTCTCCAAATAAATGAATGAATTAAAGCACACATTATTTGGTCAGATAAATAACATTTTACAGAGAGAGAAACTAATGCAAAAACTAATTATGTCAGTTCTTCAAAAATATGATGGCAATAGTCATAATACCAGACTTGCCAAAATCTAGACAGTAAGATTTGTTTTGAAAAGAAATAGCAAGGGCCATACGGCTCTTATTGGTGTAGAAATGCTCCTCCAAGCTCCACCTGAAGTCCCCATTGCTGATGGAGATGCCATCTACCTGCCTCCACACGCCAGGTCCTTACCTTTCTTAGTTTGTCTGGAGAATCAATCCTTTTAGTCCAGTATTCTGCAGAAATAACTCAGCATTTATGGAGGTAGGAAAAGCTGAGTAATAGCAGATTTCCACATGTAGCATTCCTATGTAGAGCTGATGTCTGGTTCTGACTCCACAGCAATTGTATGCAAAACACTGGCAGTTGAGGCTGCAATGACTCACAGAAGTGCATTCATTAGTAATAAATATCTTGAATAATTTAAGGCCACCCCTATGTCTCTGCTTCAAAGGACTATTTCTGTATTAACTTTGTGTGTTGGAGAGGCAAGTAATTATGCTTATCTTCTGGGTGCTGGTGAGAGCAACAGTTACCATAGAGATTAGGAAACAAAAAGAAGGGCCTGCATTGCAGGAATGAGATGACATCCACTCTACCAACCAACCCAGGTTAGATGACCTAGGAATGGAACCTAATTCATTGTGCTAATTCTTTTATAAAGACAGCTATAGATACACATTTTTAAAAGGCATTAAAGATAATGCAAGTCTTCGAAAGGATAATATTAATTTGTCATGAATGTATATTTCCTCTTACATTTGAAATATAATCTGAAAACATCTCATTTTTTTAGATGTTCAGATTAAAAATAAACTTGTTATAACCTTAATTGGGTTAAAAAAAAAAAAAACTTATTACATGAGCCATAATATATCACACGTATTAGAACTTTGCCGCTAACATCTTCAGGCTGTTGAGCAGGTAGGGAGTCGATTTTAACATGTCTTTCAAGATTAGAACCCAAAGCACAGGCATATCACTCCGTGAGCAGTTCCTGGGGAGCCAGTATGTCTAAGCATCCATGGTCCCAACTGATACACTTAAAACAATTAAGGGAAGTAGACACTAATCCACTTAGAATTTCCAAATATAAAGGTCAGTTTTGAAAAATGAGTAGCCAATTTGTCCGTTTCTCTTTGAGAAGTATTAATATTACACCATTGATCTCTTAAAAACTGAAACTTGGGACATTTTTAAAAATAAAAATTGATTAGTGATGGGGCAAGAATGGCACCAAGTGGAGGAAGAAAACAACCTGTCACTGGCCTTTCTGATATCAGTTTTCTGGGAACAGATAAGGCAAAAATCTAGGAAAACAGCAAGTCTGTCTCAGGTGAAATCTGTATCCGTTTGAGTCCTATAGAGTTAATGTTGAAATTATATTCCATGCTATTTTTCCAAGACATAGCATAATATCTGAGGTACTGGCAAAAGATAGAGGTTTGAAGGTTTTTGTGAATGTTGCCATATTGAAATATAAGCAGATCTCTAATATTAAATAATTGTGTGGATCAAGAATCTTGATACAAAAGAAAAATTGTTTGAAGTTCTAGTCAACATAATATAATTAAATAGACAAATGTTTACATACATAGGAATGAACTAGAGTAACTTGGAAAGTAATTTAAGTAAATGAGAAATTGATAGTCCCGAGCACTTGGCCTGGCTCAAGATAAAAGATCAGAGGGCTATTTTGGTTTCACTTGCTTCTATTAACTGGAGCTTTGTAGTTACTGTTGCACCTCGATTCAAACTCAGATAGGCTGAGGCATATTAACACTTTTATTTTCCCATAGAATGTTTTGGATTATAAATCAAAATCCATTATTGCAAATTTACCACATCATAGGCAATTGACAAGGGGAAGTTTTTTGCTAGCATGGCAGTAGTTTCTAGAAATTGCAATCAGTAATTAACACTGGCTTTACCCTCTGAAACAGAGCAGCTCCCTCCTGAGGAAGCAGGTAAGAAGAGAGTTCAGTCTTCCTATACATTTTACTGTTTATATTTAATAAATAATTTGTGGAGAGAGATTTCAAGACTATGTAAATATCTTGTTCCACATCAAACTTTCACTCAATAGTTTTATCATCTACTGATAATTTTTACTGAGTCAATTAATAATTATCATGTTTTCAAAGTGTTGATTTTATAACTTCATCATTCCTTATACATTTATTAGCTGGCATTAGACTGCAGGGAAGACTTTTTCCTTCTCTTCCTGTTGCTGTGGAGTCAATTCCGACTCATTGTGACCCTATAGGACAGAGTAGAACCACCCTACAGAATTTCCAAGACTAATTTTTATGGCCCACGTTTGTCAGTTTGTCATACTGTGAAGGCTTGTGTGTTCCTGTGATGCTGGAAGCTATGCCACTGTATTTCAAATACCAGCAGGGTCACCTATGGTGGACAAGTTTCAGTGGAGCTTCCAAACTAAGACAGATTAAGAAGAAAGACCTGGCAGTCTACTTCTAAAAAAACTGGCCAGTGAAAATCTTATGAATAGCACTGGAACATTGTCTGATATACTGCCAGAAGATGAGACCCTCAGGTTGGAAGGCACTCAAAATACGACTGGGGAAGAGCTGCCTCCTCAAAGCAGACTTGACCTTAATGACATGGATGGAGTAAAGCTTTCAGAACTTCATTTGCTGATGTGGCACAACCTAAAATGAGAAGAAACAACCACAAATATCTATTAGTAAATGAAACGTGGGATGTACGAAGTATGAATCAAAGAAAATTGGATGTCATCTAAAATGAAATGGAATACATAAAAATTGATATGCTAGGCATTAATAAGCTAAAACAGACTGGTATTGGCCATTTTGAATCAGACAATTATATGGTCTACTATGCTGGAAATGACACATAGAAGAGGAATGGTGTTGCATTCATTGTTGAAAACAACATTTCAAGATATATCCTGAAGTACACTACTGTCAGTGATAAACAGCAACTATACATGTGGACCTCAATGGATGGGAAACACAGGAATCAAACTGACTACACAACTGTGGAAAGAGATGATGGAAGAGGTCAATACCATCAGTTAGAACAAGGCCAGGGGTCGACTGCAGAAGAGATCATCAATTGCTCATATGCAAGTTCAAGTTGAAGCTGAAGAAAATTAGAACAAGTCCATGAAGGCCAAAATATGACATTGAGTATATCCTACCTGAATTTGGAGACCATCTCAAGCATAGACTTGATCCATTGAACACTAATGACTGAAGACCAGACAAGTTGTGGGATGACATCAAGGACATCATACATGGAGAAAGCAAATGGTCATTAAAAAGATAGGAAAGAAAGAAAAGACCAAAATGGATGTCACAAGAGACTTTGAAACTTGCTCTTGAACATGAGTAGCAAAAGTAAATGGAAAAAATGATGAAGTAAAAGAGCTGAACAGAAGATTTCATAGGGCAGTTCGAGAAGACAAAGTAAAGCATTATAATGAAATGCGCAAAGACCTGGAGATAGAAAACCAAAAGCAAAGAACATGCTCGGTATTTCTCAAGCTGAAAGAACTGAGGAAAAAATTCAAGCCTCGAGTTAAAATTTTGAAAGATTCTATGGGGAAAATATCGAACGACGCAGCAAGCATCAAAAGAAGACAGAAGGAATACACAGAGTCACTGTACCAAAAAGAATTGGTCATCAACCGTTTTAGGAGGTAGCATATGATCAAGAACCCATGATACTGAAGGAAAAAGTCCAAGCTGCACTGAAGTCTTTGGGGTAAAACAAGGCTCCAGGAATTGACGGAATACCAGTTGAGATGTTTCAACAAACAGATGCAGTGCTGGAGTCGCTCGCTTGTGTATGCCAAGAAATTTGGAAGACAGCTACCTGGCCAACCAACTGGAAGAGATCTATATTTGTGCCCACTGCAAAGAACGATGATCCAACAGTAGGCGGGGATTATCAAACAATATCATTAATATCACACACAAGTAAAATTTTGCTGAAGATAATTCAAAAATGGTTGCAGTGGTACACCAACAGGGAAATTCCAGAAACTCAAGCACCAGACTCAGAAGAGGACTTGGAACAAGGGATATCATTACTAATGTCAGATGGCTCTTGGCTGAAAGCAGAGAATACCAGAAAGATGTTTACCTGTGTTTTATTGAATATGCAAAGTCATTTGACTGTGTGGATTGTAACAAATCATGGATAACATTGTGAAAAATTAGAATTCCAGAACACTTAATTGTGCACATGAAGAACCTGTATATAGAGCAAGAGGCAGCCATTCGAACAGAACAAGCAGACACTGTGGTTTAAAATCAGGAAAGGTGTGCATCAGGGTTGTATCCTTTCCGTATACTTATTCAATCTGTATGCTAAGCAAATAATCTGAGAAGCTGGACTATATGAAGAAAAGTGCAGCATCAAGATTGGAGGAAGACTCATTAACAACCTGTAATGCTATACAGATGACACAATCTTGCTTGCTGAAAGTGAAGGGACTTGAAGCACTTAATGATGAAGATCAATATGGATTGCACCTCAACATAAAGAAAACAAAAATCTTCACAACTGTGCCAATAAGCAATATCATGATAAATGGAGAAAATATTGAAGTTGTCAAGGATTTCACTGCACTCTCATACACAACGCCCATAGAAGCAGCAGTCAAGAAATCAAATGATGTATTGCACTGGGCAAATCTGCTGCAAAAGATCCCTTTAAAGTGTTGAAAAGCAAAGATGCCACTTTGAGGATGAAGGTGTGCCTGACCATAGTATTTTCAATTGCCTCATGTGCATGTGAAAGCTGGACTATGAATAAGGAAGACTGAAGAAGAATTGATGACTTTGAATTATGGTTTTGGTGAAGAATATTGAATATAACATGAACTGCCAGAAGAACAAATAAGTCTGTCTTGGAAAAAGTACAGCCAGAGTGCTCTGTGGAAGCTAGGATGGTGAGACTTTGTCTCACATACTTTGGACATGTTATTGGAGGGACTATCATGCTTGGTAAGGTGGAGGGTCAGCAAAAAAGAGGTAGATCCTCAGTGAGATGGATTGACACAGTGGCTGCAACAACTGGCTCAAACATGGCAATGATTGTGAAGATGGCTCAGGACTGAGCAGTGTTTTGTTCTATAGTACGTAGGGTCGCTCTAAGTTGGAACAGACTCGACAGCATCTAAAAACAACAAAAATCTTTACGGAAGCAGACTGCTACGTCTTTCTCCTGCATAGCAGCCAGTGTGCTCAAATTGCCAGCTTTTCAGTTAGCAGTCAAGCACTAAACCAGGGCTCCTTATTCTTTCTCTTACTTACACTTATTTAGTTAATTATTCACGATCAATACAGACTCTTGGATTCTTATTTAATAGGTTATACTCCATTACTGATATTATTTATTTTGATGCTCAAATTGTTTCATTTTGGCCAGTGGAGGCCCCCAAATCTGGTATCTGGTTTTTAAAATATTTAAAAAATCATTGTCTATCATTAAAAAAAAAAAAAAAAAATTTTTTTTTCTGATTTTCTGGCTCAACCAGATATCCCAGGTTTATTTTACAGTTTTCCTAACCCAGCCCTATAACCAGTCATTTCTCTAAGAAGCCTTGGTTTCTTTTAGTGGGAATGGTTTCATAAATCAAAATCTGGGCACTAAATGTGCTTATTATTGCTGGAGTCATTGTTTTTTAGGTCCCTTCGTAAGTTCATCATGATACCAACAATCCAAAACCACAGGGCTCTTCCTTGTCTTCCTCAATTCCGTAATTGTTTCTCCCTTTTCCAACAGTGATTACCTGGCTTCCAAAAACACATCGATATACTTACTCATTTGCTCAATCTTATCTTTTGAAACCCTCACTTCTCTAAAACACCGTCTCTTGGTCCAGGTCCAAGACTTTCTCTATGTTTCTACATTACAACCATCTTATGTTGGTGATGTCTCTCCTCATGGGTGCAGGATGGCTGCCAAAGCTGCAAGCATTATATGCTGGTAGGACTGCATTTTTAAGTTGGAGGGAAGTAGATGGGAATCAAAGAACTTTCTCCTTGCATACCATTTTCTGTCTCTGTTTAGGGAATAGTAATCTTTTCCATAAGCCTCCAGAAGACTTCTCCTTATATATCATTGTCAAAACTGGGTTGCCTGCCTGCCCCTAGACTAATCTCTAGCAAAAGCAACTAGATTAGATCTATCAAGATTCATGCCCTAGGGTTGGGCACATTGATCATCCCAGCAAAAATCAGAATTTTTTTAGTCAAGAGAATGGGGACAGGGCTGTAGGGCCAATGAACAGTGACTACTACAGTTACATATTTATAAAAACTCAACTCCTATTTTAATGACCAATAATTACTTTATTCACATAATGACTTTCTCTGAGTCATATTCTAAATTTTATGCTGAATATCCTTCACCCCTCATGCCTTTACCATGGAAGTTTTAACAACACAGAGAAATTGTTTTTAATAATCTCACACTAAAGTTACTTCTAATGGGAAGATAAGAATAGAGATTTCCCAAGTTGGTCCGTTATACACACCAGGCTACTGTGAGAGATAATGCACCAGCTGAAAAGAAAAATCTCTCTGAAAGATATTTTTGAAATGGCACCGTCATTAATCTTAAACTGCAGTAAACATTAAGACTTTCTTCCCAGTGTAATTCCATATCTTATATTAGTTTTGGACAAATGTATGGTAGTAGGCAATAGTGATTAAAATACATTTGTTCAATTCTCCTATGGGAGTCTATCCTAGAGAATTCTAGTCATCTATAGTGGTTCAAACATATGCTAGGTCATAGTCATGCTGGAAAGTACAGACTGCTAGGGACAGGGCTGAATGTCTCCTGCAGTCCCTGAAGAGGAGAAAACTTCTGCCTACACTCTGATCTTTCTCTCTAGCTCCTTCCTAGATGTCCACCAATTGGAGAAGAAACTATTCATCAGATTGGTCAGAGCTTGACACCCACTGGGAAGAATATCACTAAAGGGCAGGACCACTGCATTGAAAGGTGATGTGTGTTCATGGTCATATTCTGTGTTCTAGCTTTTCCACCTGGTTCTGGGTGGTAAGGAATTAGCATACATGACTCAATGCGGGGAACAGAGCAGGAAGCTTTGCTTGGGCTTCTTGGCCAGAGCTGCCTTTTCCAATCTAGCTCAATGATACTTATACAAAGAAATCTAAGGAAAAACAGGACATAACAGGTCTAATGAAGATGGTGACCCTTGCTATCTCTGAAGACCTCATAGACAGAACTTCTAGGCTTCTCTAGGTCACCACCATTAACAAGACTCAGACACCATTTGCCTCAGTGCAAACTGTGAGAATCTGATTGGTTTTCCTTGGGTAAGGTGTGTCTAGCCTGATCCAATCAGTTGAGGCCAAGGTGGTAAGGTCATCTGAGCAAACAAGGTCCAAGTCTTAAGTATAGGTAGTAGGTGCAAACAGGTTCTCTTAGAAGGATGTACAAGCAATAATGCAATGACTGACAATTCTATTTTAATGTAGTTAAAAAAATAGCAATTTATACCAAACTATTTCTGAGAAAATGCAATAATAAACTAACATATTAGTGAATACAGGTAAGACAAAATGATTGCAGTCTGACAATTTATTTGTGCTCTCACTGTTATTTAATTGCCAATATAATATTATCAAGGACTCAAGTTATTCTACCCTAAATATAGACATTCATGGGTCTCTCTATATTTATTACACTACCAAATAGTTTTATATTGGGTACAATTTGATCTTTTACTGTTCCACTCTTTTGTCTTCAAAGTCTGTAAAAGGAAGAAAAATGAAAAGATGTAACTATGTTAAAAAATACATCAGTAACTTATGTTTATATTAACTTTTCTTAGCTTTCCTCTTCCTTCTGTTTACTGGATTCCTGTATTCAGTCTGACTCAATGCTGAGAGAATGAACGTGTGAGAGGGATTCTACGGGGGAAGTAAGACTACAAGAACATCGTTAGATAGTTTCAAATAGCAAAACTAAATTCTGGCCTCGTTCCTGGACTTGAATCCATTTCTACATAGATAGTCTCTCTTGGATCCTTTGCTTCTCACTCTGAATGTTCTATTCAGCTATATTGTCAGCTCCCTCTCTTCTCTCGGCCCGGTTTCTCCTCTACGCACCAATTCTAATTCTCTACAGTTAGCTCCACTCCTAAGCCCATCATAACTGCACATTTTCAGACAGTGCAGAAGGAGCAACGGATTGTGTTCATTTTATTGGACACTTAAATAAAAGTGTGGAGGCTGGGGTGAATACTGGATTGGTCAGCCACAAAGAAATCTACATCAGCTTTGCTTTCATAAACTATAAGGTTAGCTCAGTAATATACTTTGAAAATCTGGACTTGCAGATATTCTTGTGTCCAATTCCTTACCTATCCATCCTGAGGGGAGGAGTAGGTTCTCCCTGCCATAACCTTGGCCATAAAAGTAGGAAGCTAGATTTCAGAAGAGTAGCCTGGGGATGTGGGTATGGGGGAGAGAGAGTTTGAAAAGAACTGTATCCCGAGGAAAGTTGATCTTCTTCTACCTAGTTCCACTTGTAG
Source organism: Dugong dugon (assembly GCA_030035585.1). Classification (NCBI taxonomy): domain Eukaryota; kingdom Metazoa; phylum Chordata; class Mammalia; order Sirenia; family Dugongidae; genus Dugong; species Dugong dugon. The sequence continues at coordinate 169,554,152 of CM057461.1, forward strand.
AATAAAAAAATGATTAGTTAACATTTTATCTACCGCATACCATCTGTGGGTACTGGATTGTATGTCTTTTCTGGGATGCTTTGAGGAACCAGATCTAAAAAATCCACTGAAGCAAGAAGAGAATTAAAGGATAGAGCATTTAGTGTTTAAAGCACACTGATTTTTGCAGTTATTCCTATTTTCTCCTATCTTTTTCCTTCCACTCCAAGTTTCTCTGAGTGCCTTGCTCTCCTAGGAGTTGCAAGATGCTTGACCACTCTTATACGCAGTCTTAGTCTTCCAAGAGCCCACAATCATGAGCGGAAAATCTTTGTCATGTCCAAGGCCCTGAGGGAAAATGGTACAAGCAAATGTCCAGCTCCGCATAGCATCCTTCTATCAGTCTCCCTGTGAAGCCTTGATTCCCACAATAAAAATCACTGGGAAACTCCCCAATGCTTGTCAGCTCCCTTCTGTATAAACAATTTCAGGTAAAGTAGTGGTAAAAATGGAAAGACTATATAGGGATTTTTTTGGATCTACAATTTGTAAAGGCAGATTCAGAAAATATATAGGCATCTCTATATATAAGATATACAAGCCTTCTATAAAATTTAGAAATAACTATTTCTAAGTATTCACATTATATGTGACAACAAGATAATAAGCTGTTTCCCAGCTTTTCCCTCTTAAAGAGAATCCTAACTTGGCTCTCTCAGTCTCTTCCCCTCACCTACCTTATCAGGAGGGCCCTGAATTGCCACACTGCCTTTGTAATGAAGAATTGAAAAGAAAAGGGAAGGGTGAGCAGAATCAGACACAAGAGGCTAGAGCCGAACAGTATTTTGGGAGAATCTGAGGTGAGTATGATAAGGAAGAATTTCAGTATTAAAAAAAATTGTTGACATTATTTATCCCCTCTTGAAAGTATTTACAAACTATAAGAATTTGAATTGTTTTAAAATTACATTGGTTACTGAACTATGTTCTTCTGACCACAATATCATAAGTCTGGACAATGTGAGTCATGACGATTAGCAGCACTACAGAGATTGTTTATAAATCAACCAACTTACTATCTGATAAAACTAGATCTTTTTCTTCTTCTTGGACTAGATCAGAGTATAAGCTATATTTATGTTCTGAAACCAGAAATAAAACATGTTGGGTTTAGAATAAAACTAACAACCTATGAGATGTTCTAAGTCAGTATTTTTCAAAGTTGGTTGACCATGACCCACAGCAAAACATGCACTTTCCATTGTAGCCCAGTCCATACATATGTATAAATGAAACAGAAAGTTACACAAAAAATACTGACCCTCTTCTAATCTATTCTTACTTTCCTTATCTTTTCTACTCACCTTTTTCTTGTCTCTTCTATTCTAGTTCATTGGGGGGAAAATGTTGGTTTTCTTACCCTTTTCTTATCTTTTCTACTTATCCTTTTTGCATCAATTTCATTCTAGTTTATTGGGGGAAAAATGCTGGTCACGACCTATGCAACTGATTTTGTGACCCACTAAATTTTTTTTTATGACCTACATAAAGGTTATTACCTACAATAGGGAAAACACTATAAGAAGTTATATTTGATTCTAATGCTCACTTGAAAAATGACCTGCAAAACAACCTGAAGTCAACCCCATTTCTCCACTTATCACCACTGAAGTTTTTTAGTCTGTATGAGATTATGACTTAGCAGGGGGTCTAGGAGTCTAAAGTTTTGTTTAGCAACTTAAATCGTTCTGATGCAAACAGTCTTGGAAATACATGAGAGACACTACTCTACAATTCAGCTTCTGCTCCTCCATCCTAGAAAGTTGTCAGTCATCTTCTTCATACACACCTTATATTTTCTTCTCAGTTCTCTCACAAGGGCTTTAGCGCCCTCAGTCCTTGCCTTGAGTATTACTTAACACTGTGTGGGTCAGCAGAGCCCTGGTGGCACAGTGGTTAAGAGCTCAGGTTGCTAACCAAAAGGTTGGCAGTTTAAATCCACCAGCTGCTCCTTGGAAACCCTATGGGGTAGTTCTACTCTGTCCTATAGGGTTGCTATGAGTCAGGATAGACTCAGTGGTAGCGGAGAGGAGGAGGATCAGCTGGAATAATAGTGCTACCACTCAGGTACCTAGAGGTACTGTCTATCTGACTAGACCTCTTAGGAAATCAGTTCTGGATGGCACCAAGTTCTCCATGGTCTTCTGGACATTGATTTGGGCTGCTAGATAACAGGGCCAATGATATGGAAAGGCTAATAATCCAAGACCAACCCCACCTAGTTCATGCTTTGCCTCTCCACCCAACAGCCATACTGCTGAGGTCCTAACCAGCCATTCAGCGAACCAACATCTGGCCCCTACCTACCTTCCCAGTTTTACTCATTCCTTTTTGATACTCTGCTTTAGCCCAGCTACTGTACTTAATGTGTTCTGAATACAATCTTATACTTACACAGTTTTGTGCTTCTGGTCATGCCTTGATCACATGAAATGCCTTCTTTGCCCATGTTGTTCCTTCTGGTGGAATACTTTTCACTCCCAACTTCTTACCTACCCCTCTACCTGCATACCTCCTTTTTGCTAAACTACTTCCTATTCATCCTTCTAGACTAAGCTCCCATGTGTCCTCTCTTCTGGAAAGCCTTTCCTGGCATCTCATTCTATGTTAGGAGATTTCCTATGTGGTCCTATTATACCCTGGGTCTCTCTCTATCATAGCACTTACCTCCTATTAGGGTAGTTTCTTCTTTGCTTTGTTATTTCCCATACTAGGTGGCAAGCACTTTGAGGGCAAGAACCTTGTTTTATTTATCTTAGGTCCCTAGCATCTAGCATAGTTTCTGAATATATAAATGCTCATTTGCTTATCTTTAGCCATTTTAAGTCCCAACTAGATTTCAAGCTGTGATTCAATTTTCTCCTTCATAATCACAAGGATCTTTGCTTTTTGTTTCTAGACTACTTATTGTATGTTATCTTTCGTTTTGACCTGTCTTGCCCCATTTATTGAAGAAGCTGTGGTGGCACAGTGGCTAAGCGCTCAGCTCCTAACTGAAAGAATGTGGTTGGAACCCACCAGCAACTCTGTGGGAGAAAGATGTGGTAGTCCACTCCCATAAATATTACAGCCTTGGGAACACTATGGGGCAGTTCTACTCTGTCTTATAGGGTCACTATGAGTTGGAATCAACTCAACAGGAACAGGTTACAGGCCATGTTTATTGAGCTTTTTAATTGTTTGTCTTGTCATTTACCTTTTCATGTACTCAGGGCTCCTTTACCCAGACACGCTTGTGTGGTCGTAACTCCCTTGCGTCTCTCAGTGGCCAGTATATAGAAGCTACTCTATGAGTCTCTGGTAGTTTCCTCCAAAGATTTAAATAGATTTTAAATATGATCTTACTTTTGAAAATAGGATCAGGGTGATGAGGGATTTAACTCCTATTTTATGGCTAATGGATGATCAAATCTCTGGCATTTAGTGTAAACACTTGGATAAAAAAGGCATTTTTTTTTTTTTTCAATTGAAGTGTATCAACCAATTGTAGGCTGTTGATCTTTGTGGTTGTCATCTTTGATGGGTAAGATGCTTTCATATTTTTTGGCTAAGTTAGTTCCTAAAAATCAGTGAATTAAATATTAAATTAGTTGAAAAGATTAAACAAACCTCATACATGAATCATCTCACCGATTATGTTAATAAGCAGAAATTTCCAAACTGTGAGCACATGCAGAGCTCTGGTTATTTTCAATGCACTGGTTTGGGAATCCTCAGAAGAATGTTTTGGGCAAGGACCAAAGGCGCCTTTGTATATGTTGCTCCCTCTGAATGAACAGCCTTCCCATTTACTCGCACCTTGGCTAAAGCCTTCTTTCCTTTCATGACTCACTTTGGAGGGCACCTCCTCCAAGAAGCCCTTCTATTTTGTAAAGTCCTTATGGGGCCCTTCCCTTTGTTCTCAGGTACCTGGCACCTCCCACTGGCCCACAGCAGTAAGCACACCAGCTCCACATGAGACTGTGACTCCTAAGTCCAGGCCTGCCTTCCTATATTCATGTCCTCCCTTCCCACCCCAGCCTCATTTCTGCCTTCTCCATTCTACAACTGACCTTACCAAAGTCACAAATGACCTCTATGTCACAGAACCAATAGAAACTTTTCAAGCTTCAATTTACTTGCTCTCCCAGCAGCATCTGTTCCAGTAGAGCAGCTACTGTTCTTGGAATACTCTCTGCCTTCAGGTCTTCTGTGACATCAGATTTTGGCTGTTTATCCTCTCTCTCTTTCTCATTACCCCTTCTCACAGTCCTCTGTCAGCTCCTCTGGCTCTACCAAACCACTTAATGCTAAATTCATCCAGGCTCTATCTAGATAATCTCCATCATGCTCATAGCTTCACTTCTATTTGAGGCAACAATCCCAGTCTGAAAACTATAGTCCAGATCTTTCTGAGCTCTACAAAGTATGCCTTGCTCTATCTGACATTTCTATTTTAGCTATCCCACTCGTATCTCAGAATTAAAATGTAAATACTGAACTCATAAATCCTTTTTGCTGGCACCATATCTTTTCCTCTCCCACCCAACACACACACGCACACATTCACACTACATTCTCATTTCTCTCTCTCTCAAATGATGCTCTTTTTACATTTTTCCCATATCAGTAAATATTCCCAGGTGTTCAACCAGGACTGGGCAGTATTTCATCTCTTTGGGCTTTAACCACTCAAGTTTTTTGCAGTTTTTCAAACAATTTGCTATAGCTTTCCTGCCTCAAGTCCTTCCTTTATATCCTCAGGCTTAGTCTCTCACAGCATAGCACCCTGTACTTCTTATTCCTAACACTCCTCATAACTACAGTCATTTATATAATGTATGATCCCTTGATGGACTATAGGTTCCAAGAAGGCCTACCTTATTCACCCCTATATTCCGGACTCCTAGCACTGGCCTATAGTTAAGTACTCAACAAATATTAATGATGGAAGGAATCTTGGACTCTCAAAAGGCACTTCATTAATGCTTTTGCATAAATGAATTTATCTCTACATTCTATTTCTATACATGAGATTTTCTTTAAGGCAAATGAATGAATGACAGGTGACAGCACTTCCTTATGAGTTTATGATTACAGAAAACACCAATAATAAAAATAAGATTGTTGTAACTTATTGCTTTTTTAAAAAGCTATCTAAAAAAGTAAATACAGCAGAAGTAAAATTTATAAGATTGTATGTTTTTAAGATGTGATTTCTTTAGCATTCTTCTGAGATATTTTGTCTCAAAGGACAAATAGAACTTGGCAGCTTATTTTGTCAACAGTTTAGTTTAAACATGATAAGAAATGGATTAAAGTTTTCTATATCAAATAGTAACTCAGTTACAACAAATATTTTAATACTCTTTTAATAGACACTCAATTTTAAAAAATTACATCTAAGGGATTACCTGACTGGTATGGTTCAAAATATAACACATCTCCAAGCGCAACAAGTTTTTCCTGTTGAAAAATTTCATAATCAGAGAATTAAATGACCACAATTACTAATTTAATCATTCTTAATAGAAAACACTTTGATTCTTGATTTAAAAAAAAAAACCCAACATATTTTTAATATACCAGGAATTATGGAACCAAATGAGTAGTATTCTTCTATTGATTTCTTCAAACTTTTATTGATTCCTTATTCTGTTTAGCAGTAAGACACAAGATTGAACACACAGAAAACCAGCGTATGCATTGTTGTTGTTGTTAGGTGCCATGAGTCAGTTCTGACTCACAGTGACCCTACGTACAACAGAACAAAACATTAACCGGTCCTGAGCCACCCTCAAAATCATCGCTATCTTGAGCCCATTGTTGCAGCCACTGTGTCAATCCATCTCGTTGAGGGTTTTCCTCTCTTTTGCTGACCCTCTACTTTACCAAGCATGATGTCCTTCTCTAGGAACTCATCCCTCCTAATGTATGCATTGGCCTACGGGAATCAGTTTAAAGCCATTATCAAAGTCATTTTCCCACTATCTATTCTGATATTACCTGAATTATATCACTTGTCATTCTGGTCATTATTTGTTCATTTATTTCAATATCTTCAAGATCTGTAAGAACCACCCAACTTCCATTCTCAAATTTCACAGGCATAGAAAAGACAAGCCCTTCAGGAATACCAAACTGGCCTGCAGTGAGCAAACAAACACAAAGTAAAGCAAAACAAAACAACTCAGAAAAATAAACCCACCCTACTAAGGAAGGTAGAAATGGTCAGACAAAATATATGAGTTTTCTTTTTTAATTGATAATAATAATTGACCTAAATTTCTCGGAATTCCTTGCCAGAGAGGACTGAAACACTCACTCTAGAAGAACTGATGGAGCATCTATTGAGAATAAAGCTCTGAGAGTCTCTTCTTCACTAGCTATCTCTATTAAAGGTAGTACCACTCTTCACTAGATGCTCAAGCCAGAAAACTTGGAGTTGGGCTACCTCCCTTCTCTAATTACTCCCATACCTAATTACTCACCCAGACCTGACAATTCTCTCTCCTGTAGTTCTCACAAAACTGTCTCCTCTTCTTCATTCTTCTGGCCCCTGCCTGATTCAGATCCTCAGCATCTGCCCTGGGGATTACTGCAGTCTTTCTCCTTCCCACCTTGTCTAGATTCCTTTTGTCTGTTTCCCATGGCTTTCCTTTGACCCTTGATGTAGCCCCATGAGCTCAAGTCATTTGACCACTCTGGCCTTCTATGCATCTAGTCTATGCTGACAGTCACGTAGGAAGAGTGTGAAGGACTGGGAAGGGAAAGAAAGGAGGCGGGAAAGCTAGTTATTTCCTTGCAGCTCTTAGTTCCCCACTTGGATGTGCTCTAAATAAAAAGACCAATAATATTTGTTACTAACTGATGAACATTCAGATAAAATTTCCCCTTTTTCCGCATCAGTCAAATAAGAAAATTATTCCTGACATTCTAGCCATCTCAAATATTGGCACTAGGGCCAGAAAAAAAATTGTGATGTTTATGAAACCAAGATCTAAATGACTTTTACTTAGAGATTTTTCTCAAGCCCTCTATTCAATCTCTATTAATTTTCTCTGTGAACAGCTAGCCTTATGGGCAGACAATGTAAGAATGTTTACTTACAGGGTATGGTTTCAGGGAGGAAGAAAATGATCACTTGCCCCACCTTCCCATATTGCATTGTTTATTGATGAATGATATTTCTACGCAGATGAATTAATTTTTCTTTCTACAAACAAAGATAAGGTTTGAAATTCCTATTTCCCCAAAATGGTAACATACTCATTTGAATTCACATTATGGGGATGCTCATGTACCTTAACTTCAATTGAACAAGATTGTACACCTTCCATGTACAATGCTGCTTGAGTGAAGGATCAGACAAATGACCCAGATGAGGTCCCTGTCCTCAGAATGTACACACTCTAGTGGAGGGGACGTATGCAACTAACCACACTGTCAATGAAAGGCAGACTACAATATGCGCTCTGATAGAGGAACAACGTGCTAAGTAAGTAAAGAGATGAGACAGACTAATTCTGACTTGGGGGAATTGGGAGGATTTCCCTGAGCGTCACTGTGCAACAACTGGCAGGATGGTTGTTCTATTAAAAACATAAGGAATACAAAACATAGAATTAGATGGCGAGGAAGACAATACACTCCGTTTGGTGTACGTTGAGTTTGAAGTGGCAGCATGACATCCAGGCGGCAATGCTTCACAGACTAGAGCTCACAGAGGGGCCCAGGCCTGTAGCTTTGGGAGTGAACAAGTTTACTCAGGGGGCGAGTATAAACCCAAAGGGAAGAGATGCTTTAGACAGAGCCTACTGAGGGTAGAACAGCTATTCTCTCCTTTCTGTTTTTTCAAAAATGATAGACGTTCCCTGAATAGTTTTCTGCAGACTAAAACATTCAAGCTGTATGTCTTAGTCATCTAGTGCCGCTGTAACAGAAATATCACAAGTGGATGGCTTTAACAAAGAGAAATTTATTCTCTCACAGTCTAGGAAGCTAGAAGTCCAAATTCAGGGTGCCAGCTCCAGGGGAAGGCTTTCTCTCTATCTGTTGGCTCTGGGGGAAGGTCCTTGTCTTCAATCTTCCCCGGTTGAGGGGCTTCTCAGTGCAGCAACCCTGGGTCCAAAGGCCGCGCTATTCTCTTGGCTCGTATTTCTTGGTGGTATGAGGTCCCCTTGTCTCTCTGCTCACTTCTCTCTTTTATGTCTCAAAAGAGATTGACTTAAGACACAACCTAATTTTGTAGATTGAGTCCTGACTCACTTACATAACTGCCTCTAATCCTGCCTCATTAACATCATAGAGATAGGATTTACAACACATAGGAAAATCACATCAGATGACAATATGGTGGACAATCATACCATACTGGCAATCATGGCCTAGCCAAGTTGACACACATTTTGGGGGGACACAATTCAATCCATGACACTGTACAAATTTATATACAGTATTTATCGACAGAGAGGAAGCTTTCTACATTCCTGCTGCTGTGTGGTACCCTAAGATTGGGGTCCTGAAGTGCCCCTTCATAGCCTGTCCTTGTATGTTTGCTCCTACAGCTCCTTGTGCCCAGATATTCTTCCGAAACTTGTCTGCCAAGTAAGCACTACTCATTTCAAGGCTCCTTGGAGTGTCATTTCCTTTCTGAAGCCTGTCCTGACTCTTCTTGTTCCTGGCCTAGAATTGACCTTGCTTTCCCTTTCTTGGCTGGATACCAGGCGGGGGGCGAGAGGGGCTTAACAGGATTATTTTGTTTATGTATCTGGCTCTGTTTACTTCACTGTGCATTTTCCGAAGGCAGAGACCAGGTCTAATTCCTATGTGTGTTCCCAGTGCATTCCCATAATATCTGATGACTTTCGGAACGAATAAATGAATGAATGATTACAGAGTTGTCAAAGTCCAGACAGCTTATAGATGTTAAGAGCTAGACAGGTGGAGACATAGAAATAGGAATATAAGGCAAACATGGAGGTTTTTAAATAATAAATAAGATATGAAAAACACCAATTTACCTTCACTCAGTACTCCTAAAGACACAATCTCCCCAGGTGGTGAGCCATGGTACCAGTATTTCAAGGTAGTGGCTATACTGTGTGCAGACAAAATGCCTCCAAATTGTTTTCCTGTGGCTGATAAGTTTTTAAGAGTTGTCACAAATTCTTTGTTTAACCACTCACTGTAGAAGAGAAAGAACCAATTTTATGATGCAGAGAAGAATGAAAATGGAAAAGGATATCTCTCAGGTAAATGAAGCTGAGTACAAGGAATCACATCCACAATCAGAATAGAAACGTGACTCTCTGTGCCTCTTCTTCTAGCTTCTTCAATCCCATAAAAGGTTGACTGATAAATTATAAAATATAACAGAAGTAGTTCCAAAATTTCAAACTAAAAACTTGGTAACATAACTGTGGAACACAGGAAGGTGGTCAAAGGCTGCAGGAACAATCACTTTCATTACAAAGAATTTAGTCCATGTATGTTATCTTGAGGGGGTGGGATTCCCAGGCTGGCACAAATGGTTAAGCGCTTGACTACTATCCAAAAGGTTGGTAGTTTGAATCTACCCAGAGGTACCTTGGAAGACAGGCCTGGAGATCTGCTTCTGAAACCTTGCAGCCCTGAAAGCCCTACGGAACAGTGCGACTCTGCACATGTGGGGCTGCCATGAGTCGGAATCCACTCAACAGCAACTAACAACAACATGTTATCTTGGAACCAGAAGTATCCTTCCATTTTAATAAATTAATTTCATAAAAGTCCTGGTGGCAAGGTGGTAAGAGTTCGGCTGCTAACCAAAAGGTTGACAGTTTGAATCTACCAGCTGCTCCTTGGAAGCCCTATGGGGCAGTTCTACTCTGTCCTACAGGGTTGCTATGAGTCAGAAGCCACTCAACGGCAACAATTTTGGTTTCCGTTTGGTTTTAATTTCATAAAACACTGAATTATTCACATTGAGAGTTAGGGAAATAATTATGTTCTCATAATCTGAAATCTAAACTAAGGGAACAGTGCAGCTGGATTAGAGCAAGCAATAAAGGGTACCTCTGTTGACCCAGTGTGAGAAAGCTCCATTCAACACTCCCCTACCCAGGCAGCAGAGACAGAGGAACAAGCTCCAGGAGTGGGATCCTGGGCACAGAATTCCTAGGCATGGATGAAATTCCTACGATCTGAGGATAGGTAACCACCCAAAGGCAATGGAATGGAAATGCTACAACTGGGAAAGGCCTGTAAAGTTTAGAAATACACTCAAAGGCACTCTTTCCCTTTTCTCCTTCTCCGCGGCTTCATAATGCTAGCGGCTTCATAATGCTAGCGTCTATTGCGGCAGGCACAGCTCTAAGTGCTTTACATGCATTACTCCATTTAACCTTCCCAAGACTCTACAAGGCCCATACTGTGTTATCGTTTTCACTTTGCAGATGAAAAAACTGAGGCATAGAGAGGTTAAGTAACTTCTCTAAAGTCACACAGCCAATAAGTGGCTAAATGAGAATTCAAACCCAGGTGGTTTGGCCCTAGAGATTGTGTTCCTCACTACTTTCATTCTACCTATGATAGGACATGACATTTAGTATGGCCTGGGCCTGCTCACCAGCTTAGTTCCTTGTCAAACATTTTTCAACTAATTTAAACTTAGATACATGCTTTTGTCTTTATGCTAAGTAAGATTCAGTTTATATATACCCACTTTAGAGATAATTTTAATGTAATATGTGAGTTACTTTAAGGATAATCTGAAATATGAAAGTACACAATTTAAAAATCAAATAAATGAGGGTGGAGATTGATTAGTTGAAATTCTATGGAATTTTCCATGCCTTCAGTAAATAGCACAAGCAAAAATGAGTATGAATATTCCAAGTTATTTTTGCACAAATATTTATAAAATTATTTTAAAGGTTATAACAACTATTACACATGTATTTAACATTGTTAGCATACTTCACTTAAAAACATACTGTACCTATCAAAAATCAAGTTTAAGACAGGGCGTGAATAGTGAGGGGGTCCCCAAATGGCACTCTCATATCTGTAGACCTTGGCTTTCCTCAGATCGACATAGTTATTTCCACTAATATTACCCCAAATTATCACATCTTTGATGCCTGTAAAGAAAAATAATAAAAAATAAACATGATGTAAACATTAATATAAAAAAATTGCCTGACACCTTTTTTTTTGGTTGTTTTAGGATTGATTCTTCTGCTATAAAAGGAATCTAAGCTTATGTTCCCTAAAAATGTGCAAGTGATATGGATCAGCCCCATAATCATCAGGGTTTGGCAATGGCTATGAATACATGATTGAATTCAAAGAGTAATGGAATGTTCCCTGAAATAAATGCTACTGAAAACTGTATCACTGGTGTTGGTCCCGACCTTATTACTCTGCCAGAGAGAAAGAGAGAGTGGGATGTGTTTTTATCTGCTTTGGTCTGACAAGGAGTCCCTGATTCTAAACCGGGATAGAAATTGGGGCAACTTAACTCTGGGCGGGTTTCGTCTCCTGAAAAATGAAGGTGTTGTAATAAGCGGACTCTAAGGAACACCCTTGTGAACAAATAGTTATTGAATATCTTGTAGGTGTGAGGTGCTTCTAGGTGCTAGGCTTAGGCTACAACAAATCAGCCTAAATCTTTCAACATTCTGGGGATGGAGGCGAGTGGGTGAGGGAACAATTACTATACAAAGTGATACACGCTATGAAGAAAAATAAGATAGAGAGAAATAGAGGTTTCTATTTAACATAACTCTGTAATTAATGTTTCTATAAATGTTGAATCCAAAGTGCAAATAAGTAATTTTATCTATCCATTCATTCATTCACTTATTTATGTATTTGCTTAAAAACTTAATTGTCTTTTAAGGCCACACCACTTCCTATTGTGGAGATTAAATTCTTTATCCTAATTAAACTATTTATACTAATTTGGCTTAACAAGGAAGAGTTTACTTTCTCATATATCAGTGTCTAACCGTAGATACTGACACCGGTGCTGATCGATCAGCTCAAAGATGTAATTCTCCTGGCATTGCCCTCATGCTCCTAAAATGGCTGCAGCAGCTTCAAATACCACACACTCACACAGTTGTGTTTAGAGGCAGGCAGTAGGTAGAAGAATGGGGCAGAGGCTTCCCCCTTTGCTTTTTCTCTTTTCAGGGAGTGAAATATCTTTCTCAGGAGATTCAAGGTAGCCTACATTACTCAGCTACCCTTAGCTGAAAGAGAAGCTGAAAAAAATGAGTAACTTTTTGAGTCTCTATGGTGGGAGACAGCTAAGGGGAGAAAAGAGTGAGTTGTGGATTTGGGGTAGTCGACATCAGTGTTTAGCATATTCATCTGAGATTCTCTCCCTCATCAAAATGACTAATGAAGCAGGAATATCTAGTATTTCCTCTACCACCCAATCCCACGAGAGCTAGTGATGTGCACTTGGGCCCCTCCAGGAGGAAAGGGAGGGTGGTAGTCTGGTTTGGAACTTGTAGGATCCCACAAAGAGAAAAGAATTCTCCAGCCCCAAGTAAGCATATGGTAGGCTCCCTTGCCTTTTAATCTTACTGGGTCTTATTTTTCTTACCAGTTTTGAGGCCCTTTCTTTATAGCTCTAAATGCCTTAAATTATGTTATAAAAATATAGCGGACATCTGCTGTTTTTTTCCACCCAGCATTTCTTCTCCCTTTCCTTTTCTTTAACAGCATCCTGTGTTTTTTTGCTTGTTTGTTTGTTTGTTTTGTTTTTAAATAACTACCCCTTCCTTACTTTTAGTTCATATCATTTGGGTGGGGCTGTCTTCAGCCATTGGGTCCATCAATAGGGATGTGGCCCACGTCTGGTTCATCAACAGATTCCCCACTCCTGCCCACAGTGATTGATTTGGGGTTGGGCATATGGTTCAAACCAGGCCAATGAGACATTATCCTTTGTGGATTTGCACAAACCATTGGGAAATAAAGCCCCGTTTCTTCTGGGGTAGCTAAGCTGTGAGTATATGGGTCTGTGGCTACCAGTAGTCATTTTACCATTTGTTGGAGAGAGCCTGCCTGGGACTAAAACTGGCACAAAGGAAAACAGAGCTGAGTGATGGACCAAGAGAGAGTGTAAGGAGTTCTGATGTCATCATTTGAGCCCCAGCTTCCAGCTATGCCTGAAATAAGAACGACACACAGTATTTTTCAGTTCTGTAAAAAAAAAAAAAAAAATCCTTCTTTTTCTTTCTGACTTCAGACCACTTAAGTTGACTTTCTGTCACTTGCAACAGAAAGAGTCCCAACTAATCTAATATACATGGTCTGAGACACAGGGGAGATCCTGGACCTTGTTCTTTGGAAAAGGTTTGATACTGTTATGGACTGAATTGTATCCCCCAAAAATATATGCTGAAGTTCTAATCCCTCCACCTGTGAATGTGACCTTGTTTGAGGAAATAGGGTTTTTCTTTGCATATATTATCAGCAAAGTCATGAGGACATACCATAGTAGGATGGGTATTAATCCTAATCTCTTTTGAGTGGCAGTTTATAAAAGAGAAGGACAGACACAGAAACAGGGTCCTACACACAGGGTGAAGACAGCATGTGAGGATCTGTCTACAAGCCAAGAAATGGTTGGGGCTACCAGAAACTGAAAGAGATGAGGAAGGCTCTTCTCCTAGATACCCTTGTGAGAAAATAAATTTCTGTTTTTAAAGCTACCCACTTGGTGGTACGTGTGTTACAGCAACACCAGGAAACTAAAATACATGCCATTATGTTTGACTGCCCTTGTTGTTACTGGATTTCTCCTTGCTGCTCCACTGACAATTCTGTCCCTCTAATACCTCATTTTCCTTTACTCAACTTTCTTCCATTTTTCTTCCTTCTTATCTTTGCTTCTTAAATGCTTATTGGCTTTGAGTAGAGCAGGGCTTAGATTTTATTGCACTAGCAGACCCTCAATGGGGCAGCTTTCTAGTCGAAAGCCCTCTGTTACTCATCACACCTTGTTTTAAATTTTGTATCACTGCCTCTTCTTGACACTTTTCACTAGTGTGCCCTGGACCTTTTGTGGTAAATGAGTATCTACACATATAAATATAAGGTTGACAAAAGAGATATGATGATTAGAAAATGTTTTCATTTCCTACTGAATAACGTTAGCATCCATATGGCTCGGTTTTGCCCTGATTCTGGTGGTAAGACACTAACAATTTATATACAAGAACTCAAGAGATGATGATTTCTAGGCTTTCAATGTAAAAAATGGGTAATACAGCTCTTGTTATACTGTGCTAGGGTCTCAGTGAGTTCCATTATTGCCCTGATTTAGAGCACTACAGGCTCATGTTTCAGTGCCTTCCTAATTTTGCTTGAGGAAATGCCTTGCACCTCCTTGCATTCCCAATGGACGGTGCTATATCGGCTCCATCTAAGGGCATACATTGCTAAAATACATCAGCTGGGATCTCCCCTTTTTAATACAATAATCCATTTTCTGATCCAGTCTCATCCTCATAATTCTGATGTCTACCAGTTCAAAGATTAATAGGCGCAGAAACTGATCTGATACCATAATCCAATTGGTATGTCTAATAACCTTTCAAATGTTTACTATGTGCTGGGCACTCTTCTAAGCACTTTAGAAATATGATCTCACTGAATCCTCACATCAGCTCTAGGAGGTAGTTGCAATTAGTATCCTCATTTTATGGATGAGGAAGCTGAGGTATAGCAAGGTTATGTAATTATTCAAGGTCACACAGGAGGGGAGTGGAGCCACTTTAACACAGCCCTGATTTTTTTTTTAAATAACACTGCTACCTTAGTTGACTGTTATGGAAAAAGTGGAATATTAGGTTCCAAAATGATTACTTGAATAATATTGATCTTATTATATTATTTTGTTTATTGATTTTTAAAATCATGGACACATTCATTAAGTCATAAAATCCAATGGAAAAAAATGTTTGCACAGCAGTTAAAATTCACACAATTTAAAGTTTTATTGTGTCTGGTTCATCCTTCCGGATATCCAGAATGAGCCCAGAGGATACACTGTTCTTCCTAGCTGCTCTGAAACCATGTTGTTTAAAACAAAAACTCCAGAAGTTCACTCACCTGCTGAAGTGGTTTTCAGTTTTCTGGCCAGCACAGCTTTAGCTTGCCCTTCTACCCCCAACGCCACAGCGATAATGTTGTGTGCGACACTTGGGGCGTATCTCATAAGCAAGGCTGTTTTAAGATTCACAAAGGTTTTTCCTCCCACAATAACTCTGACGGATTCATGGGCATTTTTCTCAATCAGGTATCCGTAGAGCCTGCACAGAGGAACCCTGCTCCGGATGCCTTCTTCTAGGCTGAGCACCTCCTTGTCAGTGCTGTCATCCAGGATGATGATCACGTGGGCCTGGTGGAAGGCCTCCTCCACTCGAGTGCAGATCCTGATGCTCCGGAGGACGGGCGCTACCAGGTCCTGGCTCTCCAACAGTACGGATGTGAGTTTGTTTCCGGGCTTGTTGTCAAATAAAGTTATGCTAATTTCCGTATGCATCCCAAACACCTCACCACTTGTCAATAAAGGAATCAGGTTGTAGCTGGCAGGAGTTGATGCACTGATAAAAATGCAAACCTGGATCATGAATATGATTAAATCCTTTACCCCTTTAAACCTTTGTTCTTAATAGACAGTTTGCATGTGCATTGATTAGGTGAATGTTTTAAATAGGCATACACAGCTGCAGAGACAGTGTTAAGTCTAGAAATAAAAAGTAGAACAAAAAAAATTCTCACTAACCCCTTGATCTGGTCATCTGAAGATAATCGCCGAATAAGAAATGCATCTGTTTATTCAGTGTTTCAAATAAAACAGAATTTCCCATAGGCAGAAAGCAAAATTCTAAAGAACTGTCATTTTACTCTAATTACATATTAACATCTCCTCTTAAAAAGGTAAAGAAATAAGGGGATTCATTTAACCATAGTGCTTTTTTATTTTGTACACTTATCTACAAAATAAAGACCTTTTTTTCGGAAAAAAGTTATCTTTTCCAAATCATTACCCCCAAAATAATAATACCCTTTCAAAGATGCCCATTGATCAAGATGCTATGGAAAAACGCAGGCTGTGTGTGATTCATCCGTTACCACAACTCAGCATGTATCTGGATATTCTGTAGCTGTGGTTATCAACTGAGAGCTGTATGACTCCCTGCAGGGAGTTTGGAAAGGCATCAGGGCATTTTTGGTTTTCACAATGGGGTTGGGGCATGGTCCAATGGGAGGCTTCAATCATATCTCTACTATTTTAATTCTTTAAAAAAATATCTAAAGCTGATGTAATATTCATTATATCTGACTGATTGCTTCATGGATGCTTATTACATCATTCTCAATTCTGTATTTGGAATGTTTCATAACAAATAATTTTTAAAATGAGTATGTATCCAATGATACACACACATGTAACGAGAAGGGCAGTATGAGAGACAGATTGAGGGTAGGGGAAAGAAAGATTGGTGGAGGAGAGAGCAAGACAGACAGCAAGCGAGTGCAGAGGAAGGAGGGAAAAAGTGACAACTGAATGTATCCAAGACTGAGAGCATCTGGGAGCAAAGAGAGAAGGAGAAAAAGTAAGGAGGAGCCAGAATGACGGGGAGTTACAGAGATCAAGTGCACAAGAGCCAAGGAAAGCTCTAGCAAGTGGGAAAGAGGTAGAAAGCATCAGTCAGTGAGGGGCAGGGAAAGGGAAGGACAGAGCAATGGGGCAAGGCAAAACTTGACGTTCAGGTATTCTTCCATCACAGAATTAATCCCACTTCACTGTGCTTTTTAAATATAAAAAGCCAATCTCATGAATCCAGGACCTTGGCCATCCCACCTGGTGATCCAGACCTGCAGCGGACTGATGAGTCCTTTGAGGGATTCTTCCTCAAGCTCTTTTTCTATATGTGTCCCCAGGTTTTCTTTAGCAACTATCAGCATCAGCTCACTTGTCATGCTAGAGGTGACACCATAGTAAAGCTAAATAATTAGGAAAGAAAAAGCCAATATGAGAGATAATGAGTTACTCACAATGGCTATACTAGAAAGTTTTTATTTAGAAGTCAAAATAGAATAAAAAGAGAACTGAGAGAATACTTTGAAAAGTGAGACATTTGGAAAATAAAATAATGTGGGAGAGCGATAATATTTTGAACAGATAAAACAATTTATATTACCTGGGCATGCTCCAGGAACTCATTATAGCCTCCCAAAAGAATACCCTTTCCGCCGCGATCCAACAGCTCTCTCCAGATGATGGGAGAAGTTTTGTGACTCCACTTATTCTTTTCACACACATCTTTCAGCCACTCCTTTTGAATGATATTCCAAGGAAGACATATAGTAAATCTGCCTCAACTTTAGAATTCAGGCAGTAAAATACCGGTTTGTTTTTTACTTGCACTATGTTTACCCACTGCTGTCGAGTCAATTCTGACTCATAGCGACCCTATAAGATAGAGTAGAACTGCCCCATAGAGTTTCCAAGGAGCGCCTGGTGGATTCGAACTGCTGACCTTTTGGTTAATAGCCATAACTCTTAACTACTATGCTGCCAGGGTTTCCACTATGTTTACATAATAAAATTTAGTTATCTTCAAAAAGTAAAATTTAAAAATAAAAATAATGATGAATTAATCAAATAATAAAGAATATTCTTTATATTCACTGGCCAAATCAAGGTACTGAAAGTTGCTCTCTTTGCTGAGGAGAGCTACAGTACAAGTGTTCAGCTGAAAGAGAGGCTAAGTGTTTTAGTCTGACTGATTTCAAAAAGTAATTTTTCCTTCATTCTCGTATATGAGATATTTTCAGTCTTAGAGTCATAAAAAATTTGATATTGTTTTTCATATCCTTGGGTTAGGTTTATATAGTTCAGACTGAATTAATGACTAAAAGTTATGTGGGGCTTTATGATAATATTTATCTGAAAAAGTTTAAATTACCATTATCTAGTTTGTACAGACCACCAACATGAGCTCCTGTGTAATGTCACTTTGTACCAAGGGACCCACAGAAACAGAGGTACACCAGTGGGCACATAACTATGGGATCCACTGGCTCTATCATATATTGCACCAGCCAGGGGCTGTCAGCCTGACTGAGGAATGGAAAATTTACTCAAGGTGCACCTGAGGCACCAGCTCAAAGACTGACAAGTTGGGCACCATTTTTCAGGATGCAATATACACCATAAATCAACATTGTGCTTTGTGTCAATAGGTAGAATACACGGATCTAGGAACCAAGGGGTGGAATTAAGAGTGACCCTGCTTACTACCACTCCCAGCAACCAACTTGGAGAATCTGAACTTCCAAATCCAGAACTCAAAATTCTGTGGGTCTGGAGATCCTAATCCCCAGAAGTGGAATGTTTCTACCAGGGGACACAAGATGAGTCCTGTTAAGCTGTAGGCTCTGGCTGTCACTAAGTCACTTTAAGCGCCTGTGCAAGGAAAGGAGTCACCATCCTGGCAGGGATAATTGGCCCTGATGATCAGAAGCATATAGGGTGCTATTACCCAATGCAGGCAGGGAAGAATATTTGGCATCCAGGTGATCCATTGGGTGTCTCTTGCCCAATTTAGACAGTAAATGGACAAGTGCAGCAGTCAAATCATGAAAAGGGATTGGAGAGTAGGGACCAGCCCCTTTAAAGATGCAGGTCTTGGTTACCACTACTAATAAGTCACCTAGAGACCAGCAGAGAGTGAGGGGAATCTAGAAGACATAGAAAAGAAGAAAGGTGATGAATGTCAGTGTAGCCTTGAAACTATCTGCAGAGGAGACTGTAGTTCATTCAACTAATCTTCCTTTTGTAAAATTTCCCAAGAAAAAATGCAACCAGAATTATGGAGATGCTGTTCTCAGATGATGTGAACTTATTCTATAGAGCTTGTGGATCCAAAAGGTCTAATGGGTAGACTATAGTAGGTGCTGTCATGCATGGTCCAGATTCCTCCTGCATAACTGAGGCACTCATTCCCTCAGCTACAAGATGTATTGGCTGCCCATGGCTCCATGTTGAGTCCCTCTCAGGAACTGATTTCAGCCAGAGGGACTTCCCTCACCCAAGGTTAAGTCCCTTCTCCAGAGGTAGCCTGTATCCATGACTGGTTGATATGGACCAGTCCCCTTGCCTCAATTTGGGGCATCTCTGAAGGGTCATCCCAACTCCAGAGCTCCCTATGGGATCCACTGAGGCCTCTGGTCAACTTCTCCCCCCATCCAATCTTTCTTCCTTCACTCCTTCCCCAGATGTGTCCCCAGGAGCACTCCCCAGTAAAGTTCCTTCACCCAAATCTCTGTCTCAGAGTCTGTTTCTGGGGAAACACAGTCCCAAAGAAGGGAGTTGCAAATAAACAAGTCCCTCATGTCATAAGAAATTAATATGAAGAAGAATGGATTAAATAAATACAATGCAAGTTATTTGGATGGGGGGGTGGGGACAACCATATAAATAATGTTTTGAAACTGGTAAGTAAGAACTTACTTTTTTAGTATTCAAATATCAATACTACATGAACATTCATTACCAGAAGCCAATCTAAAACATGTAAATAACCAAACACCAAACCTGTTGCTATTGATTCGATTCTGAATCATAATGACCCAACAGGACAGAGTAGAAGTGCCCCATAAGGTTTCCAAGGAGAAGCTGGTGGATTCAAACTGAGAACCTTTTGGTTACCAGCTGAGCTCTTAACCACTGTGCCACCAGAGCTCCTCTGAAACATGTATCAGCTAATAATTCATTAAATTAGAACACGTGTGTGTGCGTGCATGTAACAAACTGTACAAGCTTCTTACCTCCCAAATGTCCGGATGTTGTGTAATTTTATGTATCCTAAAATTAGGAAGATTCTTCTGCAAATAGTCTGCCAGAAGTTCCGCTTTAGCGTAATATGGACAATCTGCTCTACCTAAAAGAGTTCAAATTAACAATGTTTCCTTCCGTCACACAGAAATTATCATGAAGTTATAAGTTGCCATGCAGTTACAGAAACAATCATGCTGTTATGATATAATTTTCTAACATACAGTTATAGCATAATCATGCAGCCACATAAACGTTTCATTTTTATTACACTGATAAATTTCATATGTGGTCAGAATCTTAGGTAATAAAATGTAGACGGGGAATAAAAAAGAATATTTACTCTCTTCCAGTACTACGCTAGACCTCACTTCTTCTAAGAGGCTGCCAACTACTACTAATTAAACATTAACAATTAACTATAAACTACTCATTAGGAGCCACCAAAAGGTAAAGTGACAAGTAAAGATCAAACCAAAAACCAAACCCATTGTCATCAAGTTGATTCCAACTCATAGCGACCCTATAGGACAGAGTAGAACTGTCCCACAGGGTTTCCAAGGTTGTAAATCTTTATGGAAGCAGATTGCCACATCTTTTTCCCACGGAGTGACTGGTGGGCTCAAATTGCCTACGTTTCAGTTGGCAGCCGAGCACTTTAATCACTGCATTACCAGGGCTCCTTTGACAAGTAAAGAGTGGTGGTAAAATCACATTTGCATTTGATATGTGTGCGGACAGCTTTGGGGGTGAGAAGTGGGGAGAGAGAGGAATCTGGGGTAACTCCTATTTTCTGACTTGGGTAGATGGTCTTGCTCTTACCAGAAAGAAATCATGAGTGAGAAATTTTAGACAAGTGCAGTTGGAGGTATCTGTAGCATATCTAAGTGGATATGACCAGCAGGTAGAGGGTTATATTAAGACTGAAATGCAGGGCCACGTAAGGGCATAGGACACAGATTTTGAAGCTATCGATACACAGGAAGTTAAAGCCACCACAGTGGATGCAATTGGGCATCTATAGAGTAGGAGAGGCAGGGGCCAAGAGCAGAACCCACTCTGCAGCATATTTCCTCAGTTACTCCCAATCACCAATTCTTTAGCCTATTGAAGACTTCCAAACCATCAAGCCCTCTCAACCTCTGCCTGTCCCTCAGCCCTCTCCGTCTAGTTCAAATCCATGGTTCATCACTTCAAACCACTCTTCTGCTTGTTTCTTAAACCATCTATCCCCAATATAATCAGCCCAATAAAACTCCCTCACCCTGAATCCGATAATTGGACTTTTCTGTGCCTGGATCCCAGTTGGTAGGCACCATTGGAGAAACATGGTAGTACCAAGCAGAGAGGCACCACTATAAACTCATGGTCACCAGCTGCAACTGGCCCTCAACTCTTTTTTCATCTTCAATGGAAGAGGGGTCCTACCTCCTGTGTAGGTCTAATTCTACCACTTACGCTCTGAATCCCACCCTCTCATGTTTTTCCAGGAACTTTGCTCAATTGATTATCCCCGTCTAGAATTTTATCTCTATCTCCAATGGCCCCTTTCCATCATATTTAAACATACTCAGGTAATACTTAAGTTTCTCCCATCCTAAAAAACAAACAAACAAACAAATGTTCTCCTCTAGCTACTATCTTTCATCCTCCCTTTTCTGGACAAAATTCATGAAAAAGTTCTCTACACTTGTTACCCTCAGTTCTTTACTTCCACTTATTTCTTATCCCACTGCAATCGGGCTTCTTGCAAAATTCTCTAGAAAGCCACCAAGGACCTCCTTGTCACTAAATCCAATGGATACATTTTGATCTTTTTCTTGTTGACCCTTGGCAGTATTTGCCACTGTTGCCCCCTCCAACCTCTTGAAACACACTCTGTGGTGGAGCATTCTCCAGGTTCTCTTCCTACCTCTCTGGCCACTTCTTATTATGCTTTGTAGTTTTCCTATTCCTTTATCCATCCATTAAAAGATTAGTTTCCACAAGGCATCTTATCTTCACTCCTTACACATTCTTTCTGGCCAATTCCTCTACTCCCTTGCTTTCAAGTATCAATCTATATTTTCAATTCAAACCTGAAACCTGACTCCTTATGTTGATGCTACCACCCTCCTATATTTTCCATTTCCTTCTAAATGATTTAGGAGTCCCTGGGTAGTGCAAAGTTAACGTGCTCAGCTGCTAACCAAAAGGTTGGAGGTTCGAGTTCACCCAAAGGCGCCTCGGAATAAAGGCCTGCAATCTACTTCCAAAAAATCAGCCATTGAAAACCCTATGGAACACAGTTCTGCTGACACACACGGGGTTGCCATGAGTTGGAGTCGACTCAACGGTAAGTGGTTCTAAATGACTCATAGGTACTCAGCATGTCTATGATGGATTTTGCCAGCACTCTCCCACCAAATCTGCTTCTTCTCCTCCATTCTTTATGCCTGTGGATGACACCACTACCTACACAGTTATCCAGACCACCATTTGGGAATAATCTTTAACTCCTTCTTCTTCCTTACAAGCCATCCTCCACCCAACTGGACATCTAGTCCTATTCTGCCTCCCTAACATCTCTCTAATCCACCCACTTCTTTCCCTTTCTATTGTCTGTCACCCTAGGCCAGGCCACCATTAGCTCCTCCCTGGACTATACCAACAATCTCCTTACTGGGTTCTTTGCATCCAATCATTCTCTCTCATGCTGTAGCCATAATACTCTGATAAAATGCAAATTTGACTATGTTCTCTCCTTCCAAAAGTCTTCCACATACTTTGGATAAAGTCTAAACTATTGAACATCACTTACAAGAATTTACAATTATTTAACTATGGTCTTAGCTGTGACACTTTTTTCCTTGTATTCTTTGCTCCAGTCCTACTACATTTATATCAATTTCCTGCTTATTCTATACTCTCAATAATCACTAAACTAACTCTCCTCACTCACTACAACCCTACTGTCTGCCACCATGCCTAAACTGTTCTCATTCTCCCCAACTTCTCTTTCTCATATTTCAGGTCTCTGCTTAAAAATTACTCCCTCTGGGAAACCCTTAACTGACTAAATAAGGTCTTCTACCACTGTGCCCATAGAGCTCTGTCCTACTGTAATGCGCACAACATTATTTGTAAGTTTGTTCACCACCGAATTCCAAGCACACAGTCAGTAAGTGCTCAACAAATATTCTTCTGAATGCATAAAGAAGTAAAGCAAAAGAAATAAAATTTCAGGCAAGTGGGAGATGTCAATTGTGCTCAATGCATCAAATAAGATAAGGACTAAAGAGCTGCTGTAGAAGTCATTGATGGCTTTGTTGAGGTCAATTTCTATACGGAGGCAGCAGTAGAAGCCAGACTGAAGTGGAAGAAGGAAGCGAAGACAGGAGAACAGTCTACTCTTTTAAGAAACTTGCTGAGAAGGGAAGGAAGTAGGTACAATAGCCTGTTGTAGAAACAGCCTCCTCACTAATTTCCTGGATGCTAGTCCACAGTTACAATCCATCCTCTCCATTGCTGCCAAAGCGGGCTTCCTAAAATGCAAACCCATTAAGGCTACTCTTCAGCTTAAAAATTTCAGTGACTCCTCACTGCTTTCAAAATACAGGTCACACTTCACCACTTGGTGCACCGTGGGGTGCAAGGATCTGCCTCCTGCTTCTCTTCTAGTCCAGGTCCTGTCACTTCCCCCATATCCAGATCATCCATCAGGCCATGGCGTTCTAGCCTGTGTCACTGTCTGGAATGGCCTCCCCAATCCCAGACCTTCACCACTAAGCTCCTGAAACACCTTCTCCAGTGAGCATTCCTGTGTCCACCCTCTACACTCACACCCAGATTAGGGGTCTCTCACCTATGCTCCGAGGAGCTCTGGTGGCACAAAGGTTAAGCGCTCGGCTGCTAACCTAAAGGTAGGCGGTTGGAACCCATCAGCCACTCCATGGGAGAAAGATGTGGCAGTCTGCTTCTCTAAAGAATACAGCCTTGGAAACCCTGTGGGGGCAGTTCTACTTGATCCTATAGGGTCACTATGCGTCGGAATTGACTTCATGGCAATGGTTTTTTTCATCTATCCAGCCAGAGGGCTGTGCACATCTCCATCGGTGCATCCGTCACACTGTATCAAAATTACTTGTTTACATGATTCTGAGTCCCCTGATACTGAAAGTTCTTCGAAGGCATGGGCTATGTCTTTCCCCCCCCATCTTATCCCCAGTGCCCTGCAGCGCTTGGCACACAGTCACAGCCCAATAAATAAATGCATAAGAACGCATAGGGTTGTCAGTATAGAGACTGGAGTGGCAGACCAGAAGCCAGTTAAAATGATCATTGCGAAGTGGTCATGAGAGGTGAGCTGCTGTCGGTGTTTGGAACAATCTGCTGGCAGACGCCAGGAACACTCACCCGCAAGCACGAATTTAGCCATCTCCAAGCAAAGACCCAGTGGCAGGGACTGAGGCGTCAGGGTTTCCAGGCAACTATACCACCTGGGGTAGGGCGCAGGCGCACTCCGAAACTGATCACGGGGTCTGGACGCTAGCACGAGTTAGATGTGGAGGGTTATGACTTGAAGGGGTTACGTTGGGGTACATACACATACATTCCCTTTATGAGCCTGATGGTTTACCCTTTCCTCATCTCTGTATTCAAGAAAACTAGTTATTCTTTTCATCGAACTTTCACCCCTTTAAATAACGGTGCAATTGCGAGAGAACAGTCTTGACCTATGAAGGGATCCGTAACATCTCGCGATGCGCGCAGTTCGCGGGGATGTTGTCATGACTGGGCCTAGATGTAGCTGCGGGGTTCTGCCCTAAGGTGAGTGGAGGACGAGAACTGGTGTGGTAACTGTCGCTGTCCACCCCACCCTACCCACCGCTAGCTTTCTTGTCCTGCAGAGAAAGATCTCAGAAGTCGTCTGACACTAAGTTTAGGAGGTGGGTTAATGCTGGGGTCCAGCTCCCCGTAGGACGGGGCTCCTGAACTGTCTTTGGGCGCTGGTGAGGCTGGCTGGTCTTACTTTCTCTCAAACGCAGACCATATGCAAACATCGCATTCATTTTCTATTTCATTTCTGAGCCATTCTGTTTGACCAAGTCCCTGTGTTTAATAGGGTTCGGTCGTTGCCAAATCCTCATGTTAAAAAGTGCCCATTAATGTTAAACCCTTATTTTCATTGAAGACATCTCCAAGGTAGTGCTAAAATAATATCCCTCTTGCAGAGGAAGCTTTTTGGAACACTTCTCCACCAGAAATAAATCTGATTTTTTTTTTTTTTTTGATCATGTGTACACAACGGCTACTTCCAAAGTAACCTGTATAGTTTAAAACAGTGTGCACATTGTTGTAGAAGAGCAGGAAGCCCCTAATGGTAAAATGGTTTTGTTGTTTTAATGTAAATCTTTAATGGCTGGATAGATTCCCTTTTTAGTCTCTGTTAAATGCATCTCGTTTCTTTAAGTAAAAGTTTTGCTTTAATTTTTTTACTTTTTCTACAGGAAAACGACTGCTTGTGTTCTTTTCACTTGTAGAAGTGCTTTCAAAAGTGTTTCATTGGATAGCAAAATGAATAACAAAACAGGTTGCTTTTTATGGAACCTGAGACAATTCAGTACTCTAGTTCCAGCAAGCAGAAGAACTGTGAGGCTGGTAGATCTTTTGGGATTTTACAGACCAAAAATTGTTCATCCAAACCGGAACCCAAGAAACCTTTTTTTAAATGACTTTGATAATAGAGTGCATTCGTCTATTAGATATCTTTTTCAGAATGCACTGACTTTTAAATCGGGAGCTGAGGGCTTTCAAACAAACGGCATAAGCACTGTAACAGTCCCTACAGTTGACAGATTACTTTGTCCTAGAAGACTGTCCTTTGACTCAAAACACTTTTTTGTCTCTGTTGGTACACCTGATGATGGATTGAAGAAAATAAGCTTTCATCATGAGGTCTCCAATGAAGATGTTCTTATCAACGAAGCAAAACCAACCCCTGTAACCTATAGAAAACTGTCTCAGGAGTGTAATTCACTGAGTGATGTATTAGATGCATTTTCAAAAGCTCCTGCATTTCCTAGTAGTAACTACTTCACAGCAATGTGGAAAATTGCCAAAAGTATGTCGGAAGACCAGAAACACTTTGAAAAACAACTGATGTTTAACCACCCTTCGTTTAACCAGCTGTGTGAACAAATGATAAGAGAAGCCAAGATCATGCACTGTGACCGCCTCCTGTTCAGTCTTCAAGCTATGGTGAAACTTGGAATCCCTCAGAATACTCTGCTGGTACAGACTTTGCTGAGGGTGGTCCAGGTAAAACCAAAGGGAGAATTAAACTTCCTTTTACTCTATTTAGGGAGCCCTGGTAGTGCAGTGGTTAAGTGCTCGGTGCTAACTGAACCCACCAGCCGCTCCAGGGAGAAGGCTGTGGCAGTCTGCTTCTGTAAAGATTGTTGTTGGTTTTAGGTGCCATCCAGGTAGTTCTGACTCAAAGCCACCCTATGTACACAGAACGAAACACTGCCGGGTCTTGCGGCATCCGCACAGTCATAGTTATGCTTGAGCCCATTGTTGCAGCCACTGTGTCAGTCCATCTCATTGAGGATCTTCCTCTTTTTCGCTGACCCTGTAAAGATTACAGCCTTGGAAACCCTATGGGGCAGTTCTGCCCTGTCCTGTAGGGTCGCTATGAGTCAGAATTGACTCGACAGCAATGAGTTTGGTTTTTCTTGGTTACTCTGTTTAGTGTATCTTGAAAGAATGAGTGGGGAGGAGGAAGAGAGATTTAGCTTCCTTGAAAGAGACTCTCAATGGAATGGTAGTTTCTTTTATATTTATTTCTGCATGTGTATTACATGATTCAGGAACCTTAAGTTAGCTAGTTTTTTCCTTCCTTTTGCTGTAGAAATATTTTTAAATTTATTTTCCTTCTCCAGGATTGTGTAGTAGTGAAGAGGCTAAAATCAGGGGAGGTGCAAAATATATAAGGAAAGGTTAGGTAGTTGAAAGAAGGGGAGAAGTGAAGGGAACTAATATTGTTGTGTATCTAGGCCCTTTACTCATATGATCTTATTTAATCCTCTCAACAGCCTTGCAAGGTCTGTTACCTTATTTTGCAGATGAGGAAACTGAGACTTAGTGATGTTAAGCAACTTGGCTAAGGTCACACAGTGAGTGGCAGAGCTGAGATTCAGATTGTCTGCCAGTGTCCTTATTCTACTTTTCATGTACTGGTGAAGTGCTTCTACCAGTGCATCAAATTTTTCCTTGCTGGTGTATAGAAGCACAGCTGATTTTTGTGTTTTGGTCTTTTACCACAGTAGCCTTTTAAAGTAGGCATTATCACTCTCGTCTTACTGATTAGGAAACTGAGGCTTAGAGAAGTGAAATGACTTGCCCAAGGTCACATATCTGTTAGAGTCACTATATGTAGGTGCCTGATAAATATTTGTTGAGTAAGTGAACAACCGTGTAGTCCATGATAGAACTGGGATTCAGGCCCAGTAAGAGATGATGTCTAAGCGGAGTCCAAGGATGACTGGCAGTTTGTGAAAGAATTGGTAGCAAAGAGAATGGTGTTTCAAGTAGAGCAAAAAGCTTGGGAAGTTTGGGGAGGTGAAAGCAGTTCAGTGTGGCTGAAGTACAGAATGATGGGGTTGTATATATTGAGAGATGAGGGAAGGGAGGATGTTTGTGTGATGCTCAAGAGAAAGGCATGAGGCTGGAAAAATAGGGGCTGAATTAAAAGAGCCTCTTATGCCTGGGTAAGGAGTTCGGATTTATCCTGTAGGCAATGGAAACCCACGGAAAGATTTTTAATAAAAGAATCAGCATGCTAAATTTGTATTTTTGATCACTGAATGAATGAAAAATAAATTGGGGGAAGGATGAAATTAGCGGGAGGGAGGGACTTTTGATTTCAAATAAGACTGATTTAATGTCCTTGAAATGGCCCCAGAAGTGATGAAGAAAGCATTATCTCATTAAAATAATCATTTACATTTTAAGAGTGGAGAGTTCAGACTTCTAAGCCAATGATCATGATGAAATAATTTTTAAAAACAGGAATTTCCTGAGGATGATCTGATATATATTGTATCCAGGTGTAGAATTCATGGATTTGGTTTATAGCTATTTGAGGGTTCTCAACTTTATAACATTACTATGATTTCCATATGTCCTCAACCAAGAATTAATATAGTATGTGTGTATTTAAACTGTAGAATATCTGTGTTTATTTAGTAGATTGAGTATTAGTTCCCTATGTAGTTATTTAAAAGTGATTATAGTAGGTTACTTTACCTGGTCAGTGATGCTGTTAACTAGATTTTGAACAAATTTTCCCATCAGCTAGCATCTGCATTGGTGAAGTATGAGCAGTGGACAATAGAGTAAGAATATGTATGCTTGTGTCTCAATAAGGTGTTTAACTGTTGTGAACACAATTTAGCTAGAGATGAAAGGACAATGAACTATCAATGAATTTGCTCTTCACATAGCCAAGTAATCTTCTTTCACAGCAGATACTTATGGAATGCTGTAAATTGTTATGGAAACCCTTCCATGGGAATGAAACCTTTTTTCCCCCCTTCTAACCTTATCCATTTCTTATTACCTATTTCTGACTCAAAATTTTATGATTTGTTAATCATGTAATTTTAGAAAAATAGCATACCTCTTTAAGCCTAAGTTTCTTCAGATATAATCACAACTCCTCTGGTGAGGCGTATAGAGTAGCTGTAATTAAATTGTAGAGTACTAGGTAAGCTGTGTTACTACACCTACTCACTTATTGACCATTTCGTTATTTGAAATGCTTAACCACTGCACCACCAGGGCTTCCTGAGATCCAGATAGTGGTGGTAAAACATGGCTGCAGAGCTGACTCAGAACAATCACAACTGAAGTTAGAACTTGGTACTCAGGAAAGCATATAGGATGATTGCAAGGGCATGGCCATCTAAGAGTCTTTAGGAAAGGGCAGATTACTCTGTGTATCTCATTATACTTGACATAACTGCATTTATGCTTGTCTTCATGATGACCTTTAGTTCTAAGAAGTAAAAATATTTGATAAAAGTTATTTCAGAAGCAGAGTAATATAATCAATATCAAATGGATTTTCAGTGATGATGATGAATGTAAAAAAGTGTTTATGCATGTAAGGGTGAGCATCAGTTATTTGGAAAATTCACTTAAGTGTTACATCTTTTTTCCCAAAGATGCTGTTTATTCTGGACTGACTGTATGAATTATTGGTCTGATACTTAATCCTTTAATTGAAAGCATCAGTTCAGTGGTTTTTCTTGGCTGAGGTAGTCTACTGTGGGCTCATCACCTGTGACGTTTGTAATTATATTTCATTAGGAACGTATCAATGAGTGTGATGAGAAATGCCTTTCAGTTTTATCAGCTGTTTTAGAGGCAATGGAGCCGTGCAAGAATGTGGACGTTCTTCGAGCAGGATTGCGGTAAGGACTCTCTTAGGCTTTCTTCATGTGTTTTTTTCTGTTCCTCTTATAAAAAACAGACGGAAAACTGGCCTGCTGTTTTTTGATGGGGGGGGGGGGGGATGCTTTGTTAGTAGTTATACTCTTCAACCCAATACCTTATTAAACTTAAAAACTTGGCTCTGGGTTGTGTAAAGCTGAAAATAATACTTCTTTTACAGTCCACCATTAAAAAGGTATGGGTAATATTGAGATCTAAATTATCTTAAAACATATTACTGATGTGGGTTAGGGGGAAAATTGGCATGTACATTCCATTCACAAAGGTTATTTGGGCACATGACACTGGGTGGGCTTAAAAAGTAACTTGAATTTTATAAATTATAAAATCGATGCAACTGATCTAATACCACAGGTCAGTGAGAATAATACTTAATTCTTTTTTTATTGCCTATGCATTAGTATATCTTACTGTAATCACCTGATATCATTTGTTCATTAATAAAAACAACAGAATAATATGGGAGGAAGTAGTACTAGACCAGTTTGGATCTTTAACTAACTGCTGACACGCCCTTGGACAGGCAGATCACTTCATTTCTACGGGCTTCATGTTACTTGCCTATAACAAGTAGGAGCTGGACCAAATGAACTTTTAAGGTTTCTGGTTATAAGATTCTAGAATTGGGATATTTATTGTGTTTGATGACAGGATGCTAGTTGATCAGCAAGTCTGGAAAATAGAACATGTCTTCACATTACAAACTGTGATGAAATGTATTGGAAAAGATGCCCCGATTGCTCTTAAAAAGAAACTAGAGGTAAATGCCTTCCAGATTTTCTCCAGTGTGTGAGATGTGAAAAAGATATTTCTTGTGACCTGCTATGACTTTCTAAAGTCAATTTTTATGAGGACATTGTCGTGCTTTTAGGTTTAGTTTTGTTAAAGTGAAATAACAGAAGTAGATTTGTAGTTATCTGTGTATAGAAGTGTATTTATCTATGTATATATCTATTTGCAGACTCCTTTTGCTCAAGCTTTATCCTTTTTTTAATTTAAAAATAAAAGTTCAGTTTATTTTGCCACAAATGATAAATTTAGGTTTGTTTTTCTGTAGATGAAAGCCTTGAGAGAATTAGACAGATTTTCTGTTTTGAATAGCCAGCACATGTTTGAGGTACTAGCTGCCATGAATCACCGCTCGATTGTACTCTTGAATGAATGCAGTAAGATGGTCATAGGTAAGGGAAATTTTCTTTTATAACATCTGACCTATGGGTTTGGACTATATTTGTTTTAAAAATTTTGGTATGAAAATATCTCATAATATGGTGGCATCTAAATTTTGTGTTTTTGCCTGTAGCTTTTTTATACAATGTAATGCTATTTTTTCTAAAGAAACAAAAAATATTGAGCATCTTGAGTCTTAAACATTCAAAACTATCTAGTAATTTTTGTTTATTTAACTCATTTTTAAAGATAATATCCATGGATGTCCTTTTAAGATACTGCTCAGCATATTGCAGTCTTGCAAAGACCTCCGATACCATAATTTAGATCTCTTCAAGGGAATAGCGGATTATGTGGCTACAACTTTTGACATCTGGAAGTTGAAACAAGTGAGTGTGTTAACAGTTTAGAATAAGCCTCAGAAACTTTCATGAAGCATGCTGATTCACTTAGCATTCTACATATTTCCCTTTTTGCTTTATAAAGTTAAGATACCAAAAATAGTCCAATGCTAAACTGACTTTTTAAAAACTAGCTCCTTATTATTTCTGCCCAAGGGTACTTGTTAATATACTGTTTAATCTTCTGACCATCTTTCTATCTGAAAAAAAAATTATGTTGTGAAAAGTTTGTTCTTTTTGCAAAAGGTTGTATGGTATTTGGTTATGTATTTAGAATTATTTCTCTATTTCCACTTTTCCTGTTAGATTTAGAGTAATAAAAGTGGGCAATGTGACAGACTTTTTCTTTTTGAAGATTAAAATGTTACTACTTAATGATCATTTCTAGTTTCTTTTCATGGAAAGTTTGCTTGTTTCCTCCAGACTAAAAGTCTTTACATTCAGGTGTGTGTTAGCAGTATAAACATCCAAATGAAGCAGCTGGTAAAAATGATTTACAATGAAGTAGGTGGTAAAAATGATAGTTTTCTAGGTTCAGTGTACTATGTGAGGAAGGTGACTATTAAGTTTACCATGGAAATTGATTTTGGAAAAAGAAATAATCATGTAAGTGAGAAGGACCAAGAGGGAAATAGAAGATGAACTGGAAAATTTCTTTTAATCACAATATCTTATAGAAATTAATATTGAATATAGAATTTTTGCATTATCTCATATATTGGAATCCAGGAAGTATCTAGGTTTGGGGAGGGAGCAGTTCAAGACCGAGTCAGTCATTTTGAAAAACTTTGGAAAAGTATATTTAAAGGCAGATTTCAGATCTGGTGTAGCAAAAGCAGGTAGGAAAGGATTTATTTTTAAAGGAAATGAAATACAGAAACCATTATATACTTTGGTTCTTAGTTCATAAAAAGAGGTTGCTTATTAACTTCATAACAGTTTAAGAATTAATGGGACAGATTTTGTGAGGAAAAAATTAATTGTTCCTTTTTAAGGAATATTCTTTTGACCAGGATAGTTCCATTGCTCTATAAATTTTTCGAGATTTAAAAAAAATTACTGTTAGCATGCTGTAATTATTAAAGAGTTTTTCCCTCAATTCTCTCTCTTTTTAAGGTTCTCTTACTCCTCATTTTATTTGAAACTTTTGGCTTTCGACCTATTGGTTTGATGGACTTGTTTATGAAGAAAGTAGTGGATGAACCCAGATTCCTAAACATGAAAAGCACCATCGCTATTCTTCATGTGTATTCTTCGCTCAATCACTTCCACAAATGCCAGAACAAAGAGTATGTACTTGTTCTTTTGTACTTTTTCTTGCTGCGTAAAATATTTATAGAAAGGATTACAAATCAGTAGCTCTGTGAATTATCACAAGTGAATACATCCATAGCAATCATCCATGTCATGAAATAAAACATAGTACTCCTACTCACTTCTGAAGGTAAACAGAATTTTATTTTATTTTACTTTTGCTCTTCCTGGTCTTGCTATGGGTTTATAATATATTTGTTAATTCACTGTAAGAGTTTTCATTTCAAACACTCTCAACTTATTCCTACAGCTTCTGAGTTCATAGTTCAGTTTGAGCCCTAACTATTCATTAGGTTCCAAGCTCCTGCTTTGTAATCTTTTCATTTTAACCACAACCATGTGTTTTCACTAGCTATTTCTCATACATGCCACGCGCTTTCACATGTCTGCCTTCCACCTAGAACATCTTTTCTCTCTTTCTGTAGGGGTCATTGAAAAACAGAAACACATATAAAAAGTTATTTGTTAGAAGAGTAAATAAAAGCACGGAATCTCGAGACAGCTTGCTTTGGTTTGAATCCCAGCTCTGCCATTCATTAGCTGCTTTGACTTTTGGCAAGTTACTTATCATCCCTGTGCCTCAGTTTCTTCATCTATTAAATGGGAATATTAATTATTTCTAGTCACACTGAGGAAACCCTAGTAGCGTAGCAGTTAAAAGTGATGCCTGCTAACCAAAAAGTCAGCAGTTTGAATCCACCAGGCGCTCCTTGGAAACTCTGTGGTGCGGTTCTACTCTGTCCTGTATGGTCGCTGTGAGTCAGAATCGACTCGACAGCAGCGGGTGTGTAATGGGTGAGTCACATTGGGTTGTTGTGTGGATTAAATGAGTTAGCCTGTGCTAAGTTCTTAAACAATGTCTGGCACACAGTAAACACAATATAATTGTTTGCAATTGTATTGAATAGTATTGAATAGAGTAGAAAAAATTAGATTGTGGGTCACAGAGGTCTCCAAGGGACAAACTAGGGCAGCTCTGAGGGTCTCAGTGGTAAGAATTCACAAGCTTTCAAATAACGACTCCAGCTGCCTTCTGTCACTCAAGATTCACATTTCCAAAAGAGAGACTCTGGTTGGCTGAGTTTAGGGTCACATGCCAACCCTTTGAGAAGTTAATCAAAGAAGTGGTGTTGGGCAGACTAAAAAGCAGCAACTCACTTTCCTCTCCTTTGAACTGATACTCCTGTAAAACTCAGCTCATACTGTGTTTTCTGTGCCTTCCCAAATTGACTCCGTCAGAGCCCCTGTGTTTGTCCTGACACGTACAAACCTCTGATGGAGCCTTGACTACATAACTGTAATTATTTGCCAACAAGTCTCTCTGCCAGTCAGTGGGAAAGTTCTCTAGTATCAGACCCAGATTCCCATTATCACCAGAACTTAGCACAGGGCCTGGCACAGAGTAGGCATTTGATTAACAAAAGTTGAAAAATGTCCCCAACATAAAACTTTCCCTATTCCTCTGGCTTGGTTTTCCTACGAGATTGGTTCCTATGTGTCTCCTGTACTTACTAGACCAATACTGTCAACCTGAGTGGTTATTACAGCTCTGGAAACAGCCTGACAGATTTCATGTGAGTAGGAGAACAAACACTGGTTGATTAGGGAGTTTTTCAGCTAACTCCAGGAGGTCCCAGAGATAACTTGGCCCAATAAAATTGTTATATTTGAACAATTTAACAATTTTAACCTCGTTATCTTTTAACCTAGCCACATAAAGATAGGGAAATTTAATCAGACTCATCAGTAGCAGAATCAGTACAGGAGAAGAATCATGAACTTTGTCCTTTTTTCTCTCTTCTTTGCTTTTATTTAACCCCGTGGTTCTCAATGGAGGTGCGTTTGCCTCCCAGAGGGCATGACCAGGGGTAGGGGATGTAGCTGCTGTTGGCATCTAGTGGGCAGAACCAGGGATGCTGCTAAACATCCTGCAAAGCACAGGACAGCCTCCTGCAACAAAGAATGATCCAGGCCAAAATGCTAATAGTGTTGAGGTTAAGAAACTTTGGTATAACCCTTAACCCCTCACCTCAGCATTTCTCCTTTGGAGAAATGGAGCAATGAGAGTGCAATTGTAGATCATGAATAATCAGTGAGACTCTCCAGAATGCCTACAAATGTGTGGTTGCCTGAATTTGGTACTCTTAGGACTATAGAGAAAGAAGTTTGTCTTCCCCTTTCTTTTCTAGACGAGGTGAGGAGGCAAGTCTTGTACGTCCAGAGGAAGGCAGTAAGTGGCAAGTACCAAATGAGTGCTTTATGGAGAAGGAAGATGGCTTCTTGGGCTGGAATGGCAAAGGTTTTGGAAGCAGGATAATTCAAAGCATCTGGACTCTGGTGGCACAGTGGTTAAGAGCTCGGCTGCTAACCAAAAGGTTGGCAGTTCGAATCTACCAGTTACTCCTTGGAAACCCTATGGGGCAGTTCTACTCTGTCCTAGATGGTTGCTGTGAGTTGGAATCAACTTGATGGCAACGGCTTTGTTTTTTTTGTTTGTTTGTTTGTTTGGAAAGAAAGTTGACCAGAAAAGATGAATTAGGCAGGAAAGTGGTAGAAAATTTGACTTAGCACGTCGTATATCTGTGTACGGTACATTAATTAGATTTCACTTTATGTGATAGCCAGTTGCGGGGGAGGGAGGCGACGGAGGGTTGTTAAATCCAGAGTATCTTTCTGGGTTTGAATTCCAAAGAAGAAAACATTCAACATTTAACCTCTGTCATTACAGTCCTTTGGTGTCTTCTGTCCTGACCTGTACTTCCTATTCTATGGATAATTCCCAGATCTGCATCTCTGCTCATCAGTGTGCTCCTGAACCCAGATCTCAGTCTCCGTGGGTTGTATATGGTCCCTGGACATCCCACAAGTGTCTCGAGTTCAGTAATTCTAGAACTCAGCTCATTATCCATTTTATTATTATTATTGTGGTAAATACATAGGTAACAAAATATTTGCCATTTTCAACAATCTTCACATGTGCAGTTCAGTGACATTAATTATGTCTATCATGTTGTCAGCTCCTTGTTCTTGACTCATCCTTTTTCACTAACACACTCCTCCTCCTGTCTTCCCCAGCTAACATTTACCAGACATCTACCAAATACCTGGGTGCTTAGGACAAAAATGAATAAGACACAGCAGTTCTTGCTAGAAGATTCTGTGTAATGGGAAAGGTAGACACGTAAATTGGTGATCAAATACAGCATGAAAACTGGAGCGACAGAATTTTGTACAGGATATGGAAATGGGAGGGACTTAACCTGACAAAGTGGAGAGTCAGGGAATGCTGCCTGGAAGAGACGGTGCCTGAGCTGACCTTAAAAGATGGACAGATAGGAGTTAACCAGGAGAGGAGAAGCAGGGAAGAACATTCTGAGCAGAAGGGACTCTATAAGCAAGGCATGGAGGAGAGAAACAGCAGAGCATGTGCAGGGAATGACAAGCAATTTGGAGTTGCTGAAGCACGAGGGACAGCAGAAGGAGTGGGGCAGGGGAACACTGGAGAGATGATCCCTATCCAGGCCTCACCCATGGCCTGCACCCATGCCCTTTCCGCTGCTGACCGGAAGGCAGTCAGTTATCAGTTTAATAAGGGCTGCCTCACTGTTGCCTCTAGGCTCTGTTAGATTTTTTCCATTCCCATGTAACTCCGCCAGTTCTATTTGTCCTACCACTACCTCCTCACCTTGCACACCCACCTGCCCCTGCCCATGGCATCTGCCAGTTATTAAACATTCTCCTTTACAGTCTCATTGGCAATAAGGACTTAACCTCAGAGCATATTTGCCCCCTGCCTAAGAATCACTGCCCTGTTCCTCAGCCTCACTGGTTACTCACCATTGCTCGAATACCATGTGCTTTCAGGCTCCATTTCTTTGCTCAGTTTCAGATTTGTTCCCCTTTCTGTACTTTCCACCTGCTGAAATTCTACTTATTCTAAAAGCTAGTTTGTCCACTTTCCATCCTTATTGCTATCACAGTACTTTGCATGCATTGTTGTTGTTAGTTGCCGTTGAGTCACTTCCAACTGATGGCGACCCCATGTGTGCAGAGTAGGACTGCACCATAGGGTTTTCAAGGCTGTGACCTTGTGGAAACAGATTGCCAGGCCTGTCTTCTGAGGCACCTCTGGGTCGGTTTAAACTGCCAGTCTTTCAGCTAATAGTCAAGCACGTAACTGTTTTCACCACACAGTGATTCCACTTTGCATGTACTTCATTTTTTTTTCATGTAATATATAGCATGTGCCCTGGGAGTCAGACCAACTTGGAATTAAAGGATATCTGTGTCGTTTATTGGTGGTACCAATCAGGGCAGGTGACTTCACCTAATTTTGAGCTTTCCTCTCTTTACCTGTGTTTGACTAGTTTGTATACTGCCTACCACCAGCTGTGGATGGTAAGACCAGGTTTGTAGTTCTTTTAATCCAGAGTATTGATAGCTAAAGAATTTTAATTGGTTATACAACAGTGGTGTTCCAGGCCTTATAGACATACTCATGATAAAAATCTAAAATAATGGTTAAATGGATGATCTCTGGAGCTTGGTGACTTGGGTTCCAGTGTTGTCTCTGCTACTTTCTGGCTGTGTGTCCTTGTAGAAGTTACTCAACCTCTCTGAACCTGTTTACTTGTCTTTATTCTGAGGATAATAATGCCTACTCCACAGAATTATATGGGAATTAAATGAGTTAAAGCCTGTAAAGCATTTTCTCTGAGCAAGACGTACATCAATAAACTAATAACCAAACCTTTTGCCGTCAAGTCAGTTCTGACTCATAGTGACCCTATAGGACAGTAGAACTGCCCCATAGGGTTTCCAAAGTTGTAATCTTTATGGAAGCAGACAGCCATATCTTTCTCGCTTGCAGCGACTGCCACTGACCTTTCAGTGAGCAGCCAAGTGCTTAACCACTGTGCCACCAGGGCTCCTACACATACAGCAATAGCCAGCATTTATAGAGTATGTACACTTAATCCACCTGTTCTGAACAATGTGTGGATACTTATTTGCAAGCCTAATTTTTTTAATCTCTTTTCTTTGGACTCCTTATAGCCATTGGGTCTGTGGCACCTCACCAGCTCTACTGTGACCTTGTCTTCTATTTTTGTTTAAAAACTGGCTTCCTTTGTTCCCCTGAAGGTTCCTAGACATTATGGCTGGTGCTCTGACCGGTTATCTTCACCAGATCTCTTCTGAAAACCTATTGTATGCTGTGTGCTCATTTTGCTTGATGAACCATTTTCCCTTGGCAGCTGTTAATCAGCTTCTCCAAAAGGACATCATTAGCGAGCTGCTGACGTCAGGTAACATGTCAATTTCCATGACCAAAATAAAGCACTACCAGTAGCTACCTTGTGTATCTGAATGAGATCTTTGTCGGAGCAGTATTGGTTACAAAATGCAGAGCAGATGTTTGAAGGAAAGGACCAATAATGGTGATGTTATCGGTCAATGCCTGAAGCTGCCTGATCTGTGGAGCCTCCTTTAATGACACCATACATAAGGAAAGAATAAGGAACACATGATCGTCATGTCTTTTATTTAGTGACAGAAGCTCAGTGCTAGAAGTTGTTCTTTATCCTTTGATCAGAGGTGTTTGCACTTCCTAATCCTTTCATGTCACATTTGGAAGCCACCTTCAGCCAACTTTTCAGCTGTAAACACTTGGTCACTTAAGGCCTGGAATGAGGGCACAGCCTGTTAGATCAAGAAGCCAAACAGTTTCTTAATTCAAATCAATAAATTTATCTACTCCTTGAACCAAATTAATTATTGACATTGAATCTTCAGTAAGGAAAAAGCAATTTCAGTATAGATATACAGAATTCGATGATCTGAGAATAAAATGGTTGATTTTTTTTTTAAACTATGAAATACCAAAATTGAATTGTAAACAATAAACATCATGTGCTGATTTTTCAAGCAGTGCAGTGTGGGGACAGCAGCCCTGAACCAGGAGTCAGGAGACCTGGTTCCTAGTCCCAGCTTTGCCATTAACTCATCAAAAGACCTTTTAACATTCCTGGGCATTTCTTTATCTGTGCAATGAGAGGTTTAGACTGAATCATCTCTAAAGGTATTTTAAACCTTAAAAGGATTTATCAAGTGCAAGGCATTGATCTAAACACTGGGGACTAGGGAGACATATAGAGATTCCTCCTGATGAGAAACATTAGCTAGAAGTATAGGCGTATTAATAACAATTTTTAAAATGTGACAGTATTTTTCTTAAATAATTAAGAAAAAAAATAATATAAATATATTTTGTTTTTTCCTTTTTAGATCATATGGAGAGAAATGTTCACAAGCTTCATCTTTTGGATACTTGTCTAGAGCTTGATGATGCTCCTTACCATAGGTCTATAGACATATCACTGCCACAAGTACTGTCAGCACCAGTACGTCCAAATACAAAGGTTGAAGAGGTGCTAAGTAGCCTTCTGGGAGGTGAAGGATACTTCTCAAAAAATGTACAGTTGCCACATAATTATTTTATTGGTATGGGACTTTATATGATTTTCCTTATTTATTTCCTGACAAAAGATTAGAAGTTTACTGGGAGAGTTTAGAGTAGTGGTTAAGAGCCTTTACTCTAGAGCTGGACTGCCTGGGATTGGATTCTCACTCTACTACTTACTAACACTGAGACCTTAGGCACTTACCAGCCTCAGTTTCCTTATCTGTAAAATGGCCATAATAACAGTACCCACTTCATAGGGTTCTTGTGATGAGTAAATGAAAGCCTACAGGTAAAATCCACAGACTATTGTCTGGCACACAGTAAGCTCTCAAGTGTATTTTAACTGCTGCTATTATTATTGGTGGCAGTATTATACTATTGTATGTTTTGAAACAAATCACTTGAGCAATGCTTGGAAAATTAATATCAATTCTTTTCTTTCAGATTTTGAAATTAGAATGGATGCTAATAGGAGTCAAGTGCTTCCATTTTCTGATGTGGATGGGGTATTGTCTGCTGCAGATACTCAAAGGTTGCCTAAATATATTCATTTGTGGGCTTTCTGAAGTTAAATCTTAATTCTAAAAGGCTTTGTATTAAATAGCAGTAATAATAGTAAGACCTTATGTGTGTATGGAGCTTGTATGTAACATTCAGGAGACTTCTCATCCATTCATCTACTTCTTAGGTGTAAGTGTGGGCTCTGTGATTGAATACAGTAGACAGGAGTTGGGCCATTTAATGAAATGGGCTTTTTTTTTTTTCTATTAGGTCTTGAAGCTAAACAGTTCAATAAAGCAGTGTTAACATAATTGAAACTATCCATGCAGGGTAAAATTTGACAAGATAATATAATAGTGATCATACAGACTTGAGACTTCTACAGTAATCGAATACCCAATAAATCTTTTGCTTTACCACCAAGACCTTTCCAAAGCTAGAGAAACATGAGCTTTTTAATTAATCTCTGCTGTCTATGGATCTTAGGCTGTCTCATTGACTCACACACTACAAATAGGGTGTCTCTGGAAAAATGTGATGTTATAGCATGAGAGAATGGCTTCCTTTTTAAGTAGATGCATAAGATCATGTAATTATTGCGCATACTTCCTGCTCAGTCAGCCTTTGTGGAAAGACTGCTCAGCTCTCTAGGCATACAGAGGTGAATCAGACATGGAACCTGACCTGAAGGGATTTATATCTCCTGTTGCGCAAAGGACATGCACATAAATATGATAGAACTATAGAAAAAGTTCTGTAGGAGTTCAAACTCTATATCCCTATCCTTTTCCATTCACGTACGGTTCTGTAATTTTGACCCCTTTAGGAATCCGTCTAGCTTGTTTCTTAGCCATCTTTCTCAGCTATTGTCTTCCCTACCAATGTTACTCGTTTCCCCTCAATGAAGGCTTACTGTCCAACTCCTTTCAAAGATCACTCTTTTTCAGATGCTCCACTTTTTTTGGCATAATAAAGTAACATAGCAGTTCTCAACGTAAAGGACTGAGAAAAAGTGAAGAATCGGAGCATTCCTTTAAAAATATAAAATTTCTCTTATGTTATCTAAGGTAACAGCCAGAGTATAGAGGAAGACAGTAAAGATAGTAATGTTTTTTGTTTTTTGGGTTTTTTCCTCTCAATGAAATTAGTATTTCCAGAAGGACATGAACAATGGAAAAACAAATGACACCATCCACATCTTTGTTACACATACAGATTTTATCTCTTCAGTAGTCTTGCTGTTTCTCTAAGGGCTTTCTTCTTTGTCTTTGGTCTGTCTGTTCTGGCATTTAAATGTTATTCCCTGTACATGAGACAGTTTGTTCAAGAAGAGTATGTATCATTTGGTATTATCCACACCAGTACTTGTACTGATAGTTTAATCATATTCAGATCATTAATCCGCACTGCAAAAGAAAGCCTTAAGATGGGTGCATTCATATATGAAAATTTTACTCATCAAAAATCTGGCCATCCTTCCTTGACTGCTCTGACCAGGATCACAACAGAGGGTTCTGGACAGAGCTGGAGAAGGATGTAGAGCATAATTCTAACTCACAAAAAAAAAAAGAAAAAAAAAAAAAAGACCAGATATACTGGCCTAAAGGAGACAGGAGAAACCTCGAGAGTATGGCCCCCAGACACCCTTTTAGCTCAGTGGTGAAGTTACCT
The DNA here is from genome assembly GCA_030035585.1 of Dugong dugon. Lineage (NCBI taxonomy): Eukaryota > Metazoa > Chordata > Mammalia > Sirenia > Dugongidae > Dugong > Dugong dugon. Next base: position 169,595,037 of record CM057461.1, read on the forward strand.
CCGAGGTTCACTGTTCAGCCTGGGAGTGGACAGCCCCGTAAAACCAAATGAGACTAACGAGGTACAGGAGTCCAGTGACAAGGGCCAGAAGGCAGAAGGACAAGGAAGCTGGTGATAGGGAACCCAAGATTGAGTAAGGATATTGTTGATGTATTGTGAGATTGTTAACCATTGTCATAGGGCAGCATTTGTACTAACTGTTAAATGAGAAACTATTTTGTTCTGTAAGCCTTCATCTTAAGGGAGAATAACAGCACAATTGGAAGAGTGTAGTCAATGTCACTGAACTGTGTATGTAGAAATTTTTGAAACGGTGTATCTTTGGCTATCTGTATTTTCACCAAAAAAAAAAAAAAAAAAGGTTGAGAATTTTGAGGGTTAATATGTTATGGGGTTGTTAACCAATGTCATAAAGCAACATGTGCACTACTGTTTCATGAGAAACTATTTGTTCTGTAAGCCTTCACCTGAAGTACAATAAAAAAAATTTAAAAAAAAATCCGGCCATCCTTAAAGATGACTGAGGGATAACTGTTGCGTGTAAAGCATTGTGATAAGCTTTTGGTTTATGAAGTAGGCTTTATATGAAAGTGAAGGAATAAGATAGTGAGGAGTGGTGAGGAGTGTGGTCAGTGGAGAGATCAATTTTGAAACTCCAAAAAGTAGGAATGCTACATGATTGTAAATGGTAATCTTTTTAGTGACTTTTCTTTTATTGTTTAATTTCATTTTCAGAGTAGCTGTGCTATGTGTTCGTAGATCTAGTTATTGTTTGGATTCAACCCACCCTAGAGGATTACTTGCCATGAAGATGCGGCATTTGAATGTAATGGGCTTTCATGTGATCTTGGTAAGAAAAAAATGCAAATGAAATATTCTTTAGTTACTAACATATTGATAATAAAAAAAAGCAAACCTGTTGCCGTCGAGTCAATTCTGATTCATAGCAACCTTATAGGACAGAGCTGAACTGCCCCATGGAGTTTCCAAGGTTGTAATCTTCATGGAAGCAGATTGCCAAATCTTTCTCCCTCAGAGTGGCTAGTAGGTTAGAACTACTGACCTTTAGGTTAGCAGTGGAGCTCTAAACCACTGCTCCACCAGGGCTCCTTGACGTTTTAACAGCTGTCAGAGATGTTGCAGTTGAATCAGTTACTAGGAGTTGCCGGGAATTGTCAGCATTTTTGGGATAAGTGTTTTAGCAGTTGTTTTCTCTGAAAAAGAACATTCCTGGTATATAGTTTGGTTTCCACTAAAATGATTGCTGTAATTTACTAGGTAAGGGTTTTATAAATGTTGTATTTGGTCATCTTTTATCCTTTTTCTTAGAGGTAGAAAGTCAGTAATACAGTTTTTTTTGTTTTGTTTTGTTTTTTTTTACTTAATTTAAGACTCATGAAACCATATCTATTTCCAAGTTACCTTGAGCAAGGGAAGAAAAGATGTTTAATTAAAGCTTTGCTTTCATGGGCCAACGTGAGGCTGTTCTAGGATGTTTGTTACCCAGAAAAGCTGGATATTGTAAGAGGGTGATTCTTCCTATTCCTTGTGCTTTATTTTGATTCTGAGCACTACAGTGTTCCTTGAATAGCCTTTCCAGATGTGTCTGTATGTAGCAAGAACCTTACAAATAAATTTATCTTTATGTTAGTATTGGGATCTAGAGGGATGCCACTCTTTTGCTGCTGCACTTAATGTGAAATGTAAACAATCCAGTCTCCCATTGTGATACTTTAGTATCTAAAAAGGATTACACATGGATTACCAAGGTTAAGATGGCCCCTTTCTCTTTATGGACTACTATTTAAGACATAATGGACTAAATGTGTCTTCTGACTTCTCCCAAGAAAGAAGAAATTTTTGTACCATTTAGAGGACTTTTAAAGTCTTTGTAACTTTACACTGTTAAGAGCTTTCTTCAACCCTGGCATGTGGTATAATTAGGCCATTAAAATATGAGTAATTATAAGGTAATATTTGCTTTTAAAAAGCAGTTGACTTGTGTTACTTTAAAATGCTTGGATCTCTAAACTGTTTTTTATTTTATGTGTCATTATCTTCTTGCAAACTGATGCTTTTCCTCTTTCGTTGGTAAGGTCAATACTTGGGAGATTGAAAAACTAGAGATGAAGGATGCAGTCATGTTTTTGAAGACTAAAATTTATTCAACCAAAGCCCTTCCTACTGCTGAAATAAATTTGCAGAGCACGTATTAAAGTGAAAAGCAACCTTTTTATATTAAGAAAGTTTGTAAACATAACTTTAATAAAGACTACAGTTCAGTTTACGATGGAATTCACCTGACTGCTCACCGCAATAAAGTGTTACTTCAGTTCACTGTTAAATTAGTTTTAAGAATGAAGAAATGTTGCTGCTGGCATTTTAGAATATACAGAAAAAAAAAATCAAAACCACACCTATTCCATCTAGTGCATGGATGCTAGACAAATCAGTGAGCTCCTGGTTTTACTTTTTCTCATTAGCTATGACACACTGAAAACTGGCTTCTCGGTTGCCATGGGTCACCAGGGAAGTCCTTGTGTTTGGTATCTGAATTTTTATACTCCCATTGTAAGCTATTTTAAGATAACTTACGGACTATACCTCCAAATCATTTTCAAGCATTAGCCAGATAGCAGTTGTCCCAGATTCTTAAATTGTAGGGTGTGTAAGAATTAGTTGGGTAGCAGGTTAAAAATGCAGACTCCTGGGGTTAGGGTAAGGATCTGGCATCTACGTTTGTACCAAGTACTCTGTAAGTGATGCTTTTGAAGGTTGTTCTTGGGCCATCCTTTCAGAAACACAGATGAGACAATACATAGATGGCAAGGAGTCTAATTTTATTAAAACTGATAGGCCATTGGTTGCTACTGTTGTAACTCTTGCAGTTGTTGAGGTGATTCTTTTTTCTTAACTTTCCTCCCCTTTACCCCTCCCACTATTTCATGAAATCTTTTAAATTAAATATATAGCTCAACTGTGTTGTGAGTCAGACCTCAAAATAGTTTCTCAATTATGTTGTTTAATTATTTCAATTATTTTGTTCAAATAATTGTTCATTTGCTATGTATCCACTTACCTATGATTTGACCCTCTGAGGATACACTGATGAATAGGCGTGGTCCCTTATGCAACCTACAGTATGCATGCCATGCAAATTGGTATTAATTTCTACCCCCACGTACATAGGCAGGGAGTTATCCAGCATCTTCCTGTGTGCCAGGCACTGCTAAGTATTTACGTGTATTATCTCTTTTAATTCTCTTAACAACCCTTTGAGGTGTTAGCTGCTAGTATGATTTCCTCTGGGCCTTCATTTCCTCATCTCTAATAGGATTAAGCAGATAGTAAGATGATAGGTCTGAGTTTGGACCTGAGCTTATGAGAAAGTTGAGGAACTCCAGCAATATGAGAGCAACTGTCAGAGGTTTTAGGTTTTAGCCCACTTACATTTAGAAAAAGAGCTGGAAGAACGTTTAGTGATCCTTTAGTCCACCTACCTCATTTTATGGATGAGGAAGTTAAGGCTTGAAGAATTTGATTTTTCTGAAGTGTCAGTCTCATCACTGATTTTCACATCATTTCATCTTCTGCTTCTCTTCAGTTTGTGTTCCAGGACATCTGGATTCTGGTTCTAGATTAGGTGTCATCTCGTTTTGTGTACTTGGCCAAGTGATTTGACCTTTATGAGTTTTAGAACATGAGATGAAAATATTCCATTATATAAAAAAATAAGGTACATGCTTTAAATGTTAAGTGTGTATCAGCTTCTTCTAATGGCTAATTATGACCCATATTCAAAGGATTGGATGGTTTGGTCACATTTATGAATACTTATAACCAACTTTTCAGATAATAATTCTCTTGCATTTGTGCTAGTTGACATGGCAGATAAAAAGACTCTCCTGATTGACTATATCACTAGCGTTAGCATTCTTCGTGCTTTGTGATCTAAAATACGAGATTCAAGGTGTAGTGTGGTGGGAAGCAGTTTAAATGATATTAAGTCTTCTCAGAATTATGGATATAAAGGTTTACTTCCCACTCTAGGAGAATATGTAAATATTCACATTCTTTTCTGATATTTATTTAACTCCCAGCCAAAAAAACTGGGTTTGACTCTCGTGTACCCATCTCACGCAATGAGAAAGGAAACATAAATAAGCAAAACTTGGGAGTTTATAAATCCTAATTTGACTGTTGTTAGGCAAATCACAAAATATTTTGTGTGTTAGTACCACTATCTCCATTTTAAAAAGGATGAAATTAACCTATTTTACTGTGTTAACCAACTAAAAGAGTGAATATGAAAAGTATACGTTGACATGTTTATGTATAAAGCTTGCTTGTGATGTAGTCTTATGCTAGCAAGTCAGCCAACTAGTGAAAGAGATTAGGTGATTATGAAAGACTTCTATGATTTTTATGTCTAGTTCTGTGTTCTGACTTTGGGCTTTTTTTGTATGCGTTTGGAGCAGTGTTAATGTATAGTTTATTTTGGGTTCTTGAACTTCTTCAAAATGTCTAACATATTTTTCTCAAATAACATGCCCACACATGTAACGCGTGGCATAGCTCGCTCACGAAAATAGCAAGGGGGGAGGGGCTGCATCCTTGGCAAAAAACATATAGTGTGCATGTTATTTGCATAAAAATACAGTATTCAAGTTATAATTACATGACAAATATACTTGTATTTATATCAAGAATATATGAAGGTAAAGATCAAGCCCAAGGGGAAAAAAGTGGTATATTTATGACAAATGGATACATAAAAAGCTCCTACAATTTGATAAGAAACACACGAACATTACAAAAAAAACGAAAGGACAAAACATGAGCTTATCAACATGAAAAAAATTCAACCAAATAATAAAGACATGCACATTCAAAATGAGTTATTTTTGCCTTTCAAATTAGCAGAGCTTTTTTTTTTTTTTCTTTAAGACCTACAATACTGACAAAGGTGCCATGAGGTGCGTACTTGCATTTGCTTCTGGTAGAATGTAAACACAAAACCTTTCTGGAATGTACTTTGTAGCTTCTCTCCTCCCCCTACTATTTTTAAAAATAGCTTTGTTGAGGTATAATTGATGTACAATAAATGCATATATCTAAAGTGGATACTGTGATAAGTTTTGACATGCATATACACCCATAAAACCATCACCACAATCAACGTAATGAAAGTATTCATCACCCTTAAAGTTTCCACCCTATAAAAGTTTATTATAACAAAAAAATCAGTAAAACCCAAAGTGTTGTGAAAGATGTTAATGTAAAATTTACAAATACATATTTGTTTTAGATTTCTTAATAAGAAGCCCTCTCTCCCTGCATCCCCTGGAAACCACTGATCTGCTTTCTGTCATGGAATGGCCTTTGACTGTATATATCCAGAGTCTTGAAAATGCTATCTGTTGACATTGACCCAGCAGTTAGATTTTTAGTAATGTGTGTGCCTGTTACATAGTACACACCGATAAATATTTGCATTATTCCTTCATATGTGCAAAGATGCTCATCACCTTGTTAATATGATATTTTCACATCATCGAAGCCAAACACGGAAAACTAAAGTGTTCATCATTACTGGAATGGTTAATTATATCATTATCTTCTAAGAACTTGCTACTCAAACGCTTGTTAGAAGTACAGAATCTTGAGACCCATTTCAGACTTGCTGAACCAGAACCTGTATTTTCATGTTTCAAAAATGAATATGTATTACTTTTATAATCAAAAAACAAATTATTGGTTTATCCCAATCAATTTCTAATGTTTGATTCCCCAAATAGCATTTTAGCAATAGGTGATAATCACTATGAGCTTAATATGTACCGAGAACTCTGGGGAAATACAAAGAAGTGAAGACAGAGGTCTTCTCAAGGTGCTTACAATCTTGTTGGAGAGAGATGTTGCCATTATTGCATGCTGAAAGATAACTGGGTGTATGACAAGGCTTAAACCAGAAGATAAGAGGCAGTTAGAGGTGAAAGAGGTCACTGGGTTGGGTTTTCAGAGCTAGCTGTGTAGAGGAGGATGAGTGAGATTTGGCAACATACAAAGGGAGACTGTATACGGTCTGAGAATTATTTCTTCCAGGTGTTTATAGGATGGCTCAATGGTGGATGTACAAGTGATAAATTTTGATAACTAGATTTTAAAAGGTAAAGGAGCCAACAGTTTATCCTCTGCCTGGAATGTTACAGCAAGTAAATAATTTTCTTAGACTTACTGTGTAATATTGTATATATGATACTGTGGCATGTATTGCAAATTGGCTCATTTTATTCCATTTCAATTCCTACCTTTTTCACATCATGGTGCACCCAGAAAATGGTAGTATTTCCGAAACATTAAGCTGGCGAGCATTTGGTTTTATTTGGGGTTTTTGGTAGAAAAAATAGTTATATTGTCTTTATATGATATAACAAAAAATAAAATCAGTAAAAATCCAAAGTATTAGGGAAGATATTAAATACGATTTTGTGTAAAATGTACAAACAATATTTTTTCAGATTTTTTAATAGTCTGGATCTTGTTGTCTGGAAATAAATACCAAGCTATATGCTTAAAATGACTACATGCAGTACTTGATCAAGACATTTTAATGACAAGCTCTTCAAATTCTTGATAGTCACCACTGACAAGAAATTTTGTTTATAAAAGTAACTGATGATCAACCAAATGGTGCCCGGCTACCACCACTGACTGCTCCGACAGGGTTCACAATAGAGGGTCTTGGACAGAGTTGGAGAAAAATATAGAATGAAGGCTAACTTAAAAAAAAAAAAAAAAGACCTACTGGTCTAACAGAGGCTGGAGAAACCCCGAGAGTATGACCCCCGGACACCCTTTTAGCTCAGTAATGAAGTTGTTCCTGAGGTTCACCCTTCAGCCAAAGATTAGACAGGCCTATAAAACAAAAAGAGACTAAATGGGCACACCAGCCAAGGGGCAAGGACGAGAAGGCAGGAGGGGACAGGAAAACTGGTCATGGGGAACCCAAGGTTGAGACGGGGAGATTGTTGACATGGGTTGGCAACCAATGTCACAAAACAATGTGTGTATTGTTTAATGAGAAACTAGTTTGCTGTGTAAACCTTCTTCTAAAGTACAATTTAAAAAAAAGGAAACAACAAAAAAGTAGCTGATGAAGCAATTTAAAACCATTTCAAAAACTTAAAAAATTGAAAATTATATCGAGAGCCTAACAGCTCCTTGTTTTCTGTCACTGACAAATGTCATACTCTACCAGTTCCACCTCTGGCAATCTTTTTATGCTAGGACCACATTATCCTGGAAGAGGGAAAGGAATGATACCATCAAACTTTTGCCCAATTGTCTCAGGAATTCATTCCTTACTTTTACCAAAAAAAAAAAAAAAAAGGCAATGAAGAGACAAATATATGAAATTTATTAAATACCTAATATTTTATCTTATTATAATTTTTAAGTTAAATTAGATGAAGAGCCAACACTATCATATTTTGATACCTTGAAGGAATTGGAGGTTGCTTAGATGCCTCAGAAAATCACCCATCTTACTAAATGCTGATCTTGAAGAAAACCAGTTGGATTAAAGATCAATAAAACAGAGGTTACATCCATTGATGTTGCTCCTGCTGTGGTTACAGGCTGTCTGTTGAACCAGTGGGCCCCAAACCATCCCATTCACAGGCCATGGATGTGCCCGCTCTGTAGCCAGCTGCCCCAGCGCAGAACTCTGCACAGCACTTTGAGAGGACACTACCACTCCCTCAGCCATTGTCCTCAAAGCACCCCCAAGGCCAGAGTGGTTAAGTGAAGTAAATTTTCCAAGTCTGGCCACCTGTACCCAAACCAGCCTTTACCCGAGACAGTGTAGCTATGACTTTGATCCTACCTTCCCAGCCCAATCTCCCTCTTCTTTACTGTAGGTTCTGGCCCTTGTGTGTTTCTCTGTCCCTGAACTTCAGGCTCTAATCTTTGAACGACAAAATGGAAAGCTTTTTAAAGTCTTTCCCCTAAGGGGTCTTCTCAGCCCCTATGTAAATTTTCCCACCTCCTCCCCAGTGGCCCCGGAACTCTGCACAGCAAGGGGTTTTGGGGGTGGGCGCCTTTGTTGAGCTTTCTCTCTCTGGTCAGTGGGTGCCTACTTTGAAGTCACTCAGAGAGACTTGCCAAACGAAACTGATGTGCTCTGACATGACTTGCCTACTTTAAATACCTTTAAATTTACTGAGAGAATCGGTCATCAAAAATACTGCATAGGACTTCTGCCAAAATGGCGCTCTAGGCAGAAGAACCACGCTGTCCCTCCACAGCAAAGATCTGAAAAACTAAGCCGAACAGAGAAAACAACAATCCTGAAACCCTAAAATATCAAATGAAGAGAGAAAGAACTCAGCCAAGCACCAAACTAGTGAGAAAACTGACAGAGAATGGAGAGCAAGGAGAGATTCATGCAACGGTCCCCTATCAGCTAACGCAGCACGGATCTGCCATCTTGGACTTCTATCAGAGACCAGCACACAGGCAGTACGAGAAAGCACCTTCACAGAGCTTCCAGTGGGAGACAAAACAACCGGTAATTGGCGATATACGCTTTCCCACCCCCAACACTTCTTCACACCCACTCGGCATCCTCTGCTTCCCGCGGCCACAATCTCTTGTCCGGGAAGCACCGGCTGCTTGGATTCCACCCACCCAAACGGGCCGGCTCTCTGAGTGCCATTTGTTGGCTGCTGGTGTTGCTTTTCTCTGCTTCTTTTGATTTCTTCCTTACCTCTCATCACCTCCCCCTCCTTTCTCTCAACTACCTGGCTCTGTGCGCCATCTTTCCATCTTGCTGAGGGGCTGCAGAGCTCTGTTCGAGTGTGGAGCTGGTTCCCAGTCTGGGCTGCTGCACTGGTGGAATCCTGGGGCTTTTGTTTGTTTGCTTGTTTTGAATTGTTTGTTTTCTTTTCCTTTTCTTGATTTGGGAGCCTGTTCTGGCCAGGCAGTGCTGCGTGGCTTGGAACCTACCCCCTCGGCTTGCACCCTACCCCCTCGGCTTGCACAGACGTGCAGAGGGATCCCTGAAGGCATTTCTTTTTTCTTTTCTGTTTTTTTGGGGGCTTTTCTTGTTCTTTTTTTTTTTTTAAATTTGTTTTGTTTTCTTTTCCCTCTTTTTCCCTTTTTGTCTTTCTTCATTACTCAGTTTCTCATCTCTCTATATCTTCCTTCTCTTTCTGTTCCCTGAATACCTGGCATTGTATACCTCTATGCCTTCTAGCCAGGTGATATTGCAACAACTGACAACAACTTCCCCAGACCTCACGGCTGCACTGGTGGGATCCCTGGGAATTTTGCTGTTCTTTTCCCTTTCTGATTTTTATTTATTCATTCTTTTCTTTTCTTCCTCTTCCCCTTTTTGTTTTTCTCCATTTCATAGTCTCTCATCTCTCCACTCCAATGGCAAGCTCCCCTAGCATTCTTTTTTGTTTGTATGTTTTTGTCTCCTGTTTCTCTCTCCTCTCACACATATCCATCTTAGCTCCACACATAACAATCTCCCTGCTACATGCTGCCTACCTGCACCGTGCGCTTAACATCAAACCACCAAGCAGCACAGCCACAGCCTACTGGAACCTGCCTTGCACTGATTACCCACCCACCCTGGTGGCTGTAGTAAGTACCACAAACAACCTGTCCCAGGAACTCCTCTTCGGCTAGACCTGCCCTGCTGTACATATCTGAGTGACTGACCCTGCCAATTGGAGAAGGAGGCAAAAAGTATTGTGCCCACAGATGAGCAAACAAAAAGAACACACAGTCTGCTTGCACAGACATAGCCAAATTAAAAAAAGAAAAAAGATGAAACAAACAAATCTACAATCAATATATGAAAAAAATAACTACTGAATGCCCTGAAGACAGCAGACAATAGCAAAACATTTACAAAACCAGGACAGACAGGAAGTTTCCAGTAGGCATCCAAAATAAAACACCAGATGACTTTCCAGTGGAAGAAAAGGCACTAGAACTACCTGATAGGGAATTCAAATCTCTAATACTCAGAATTCTCCAAGAGCTGAAGCAAAAAGCAGACAAAAGTGAGGAAAAAATAGACAAATTCATGGAAAATGCAGACAAAAAATTAGAAGAATTCACTAAAATAATGCAGGAACAAAATGTCAAAATAAATTCACAACTAGAAATTATACAAAAACAACAATTAGAAATCCAAAAGATAAACAACAAGATTTCAGGAATGGATGGTGTCATAGAAGGGTTGAGAAGCAGATTTGAAACGGTGGAAGACAGGATCAGTGGAATTGAAGACAAACACTTGGATACAACTCTGTTTGAGGAAAACTCAGAAAAAAGAACAAAGAAAAATGAAGAGACCCTGAGAGTTGTGTGGGATACAATCAAAAGCAAAAATTTTTGAGTGATTGGAGTTCCAGAACAGGGGGAGAAAACAGAAAACAGAGGATCATTGAAGAACTGCTGATAGAAAACTTCCCCAATATCATGAAAGATGAAAAGCTGGCCATCCAAGAAGCTCAATGAACCCCATATAGGATAGACCCCAAAAGAAAATCACCAAGGCATATCATAATCACACTTGCCAAAACCAAAGACAAACAAAGGATCCTGAGAGCAGCTCATGAAAAACAAAAAGTCACATACAGAGGAGAAACAGTAAGACTAATCTCAGATTATTCGGCAGAAACCATGCAGGCAAGAAGGAATGGGATGACATATATAAAACCCTGAAAGAAAAAACTTGCCAGCCAAGAATAATATATCGTGCAAAACTCTCATTCAAATATGATGGTGAAATTAGGACATTTCCAGATAAACAGAAATTAAGTGAATATGTAAAAACCAAACCAAACTTAAAAGAATTATTAAGGGAGTTCTTTGATCTGAGAACAAACAACTTCAGCTCACAGGCAGAATCTAGGATGCAGGATCGTACCAGCCAGACACCAATCTAGGAAATGAACTCTCAAGGATTATCCAAAACCAAAAGAAATACAACAGGGAATCAGAGCAGTTAATCAGTAAATGACAACAACATCAAAACAGTAAAAGAGGGAATAAACGGCATAGCTACAGAACCTTCTAATGGAGAGGAAGGCAAGGCGATACCAAGTAATGGTAGACTGCTTCAAACTTAGAAAGATAAGGGTAAAATTTATGGTAACCACAAAGGAAGTTAACAAACATACTCACAAAAATAAAGAGGAGAAACATAAAGTCTCAGCAAAAACAAAACCTACAAAAACAAAAGAAATGAAAAAATAAATCCACAAACAAAAGTAACTCAGCACAAGAGAGTAAGAAGAACAAAAAAAATGTCAGCACCACAAAAAAAAAGCACTACAAAATGACAGCAACAAACTCACATCTATCAATAATTACACTGAATGTAAGTGGACTCAACACACGCATAAAGAGATGGAGAGTGACAGAATGGATAAGAAAACAGGATCCATCGATATGCTGTCTACAAGAGACACACCTTAGAAACAAAGATGTGAATTTATGAAAAGTCAAAGGTTGGAAAAAATATATCAAGCTAACAACTATCAAAAAAGAGCAGGAGTGGCAATACTAATTTCAGATAAAATAGACTTTAAAACAAAATCCACCATAAAAGACAAAGAAGGACACTATATAATGATTAAGGGGATGATCCATCATGAAGACATAACCATAATAAACATCTACGCACCCAATGACAGGGCTACAAAATATGTAAAACAAACTCTAACAACATTGAAAAGAGAAATTGACAGTTCCACAATAATAGTAGGAGACTTCAACACACCACTCTCAGTAAAGGACAGAACAACTAAGAAGAAACTCAGCAAAGATACAGAAGACCTAAAGGGCACAATCAGACAACTTGACCTCATAAACATATATAGAACACTCCATCCAACCACTGCAAAGTACACATTCTTTTCCAATGCACATGGAACATTCTCCAGAATAGACCACATCTTAGGCCACAGAGCAATCCTCAACAAGATCCAAAACGGTGAGATAATTCACAGTATCTTCTCTGACCACAATGCCATCAAGGTAGAAATGAACAACAGAAAGAGCAAGGGAAAAAAATCAATTACATGGAAACTGAAGAATACCCTGCTTACACATCACTGGGTAATAGAAGAAATCAGAGATGGGATCAAAAAACTCCTAGAATCAAATGAGAATGAAAACACATCATACCAAAACCTTTGGGACACAGCAAAGGCAGTCCTCAGAGAACAATTTATAGCAATAGATGCACACATCAAAAAAGAAGGGACAAAATCAAAACATTAACTACACGACTCAAACAAATAGAAAGAGAACAGCAAAAAAAAAAGCCCACAACCACCAGAAGAAGGAAATAGTAAAGATCAGAGCAGAAATAAATGAAATAGAGAACAGAAAAACAATAGAAAAGAATCAACAAAACCAAAAGGTGGTTCTTCGAAAGAATCAACAAAATCGACAAACCACTGGCCAGACTGACAAAAGAAATGCAATGGGTGACATTACAACCGACGCAACTGAAACAAAAAGGATTATAACAGAATATTATGAAAAACTATACTCCAACAAATTTGAAAACCTAGAGGAAATAGATAAATTTCTAGAAACACACTACCTACACAAACTACAACAAAGTGATGTTGAAAATCTGAACAGACCCATAACAAGAGAAGAGATTGAAAAGGTAATTAAAAAAAAAAAACTCCCAACCAAAAAAAGCCCTGGCCCAGATGGCTTCACTGGAGAATTCTACAAAACATTTACAGAAGGGCTTGTACCAGTACTACTCAAGCTATTTCAGAGCATAGAAGGAAGCAACACTTCTAAATTCATTCTATGAAGCCAGCATAATGCTGATACCAAAACCAGGCAAAGACGTCACAAAAAAAGAAAATTACAGACCAATATCTCTCATGAATATAGATGCAAAAATTCTTAACAAAATTCTATCCAATAGAATTCAGCGTCATATCAAAAAAATAATACACCACGACCAAGTAGGATTCATACCAGGGATGCAAACATGGTTCAACATTAGAAAATCAATCAACGTAGTCCACCACATAAATAAAAGTAAAGAAAAGAATCACATGATCATCTCAATTGACGCAGAAAAGGCATTTGGCAAAGTCCAACACCCATTCCTGATAAAAACTCTCAATAAAATAGGTATAAAAGGGAAATTTCTCAACATAATAAAGGGCATCTATGCAAAACCAATGGTCAACATCATTCTTAATGGAAGGAGGCCGAAAACATTCCCCTTGAAAACAGGAACAAGACAAGGATGCCCTTTATCACCACTCCTATTTAACATTGTGCTGGAAGTTCTAGCTAGAGCAATAAGGCAAGAAAAAGAAATAAAGGGCATCCAAATTGGTAATGAAGAAGTTAAACTGTCCCTGTTTGCAGATGATATGATACAATACACAGAAAACCCTAAAGACTCCACGAGAAATCTACTGGAACTAATAGGAAGATTCAGCAGAGTAGCAGGATACAAGATAAACATACAAAAATCAGTTGGATTCCTATACACCAATAAGGAGAACGATGAAAAGGAAATCAGGAGAACAATACCATTTATAATAGCCCCTAAAAAGATAAAATACTTAGGAATAAATCTAACCAGGGATGTAAAAGAACTATACAAAGAAAACTACAAAGCACTACCGCAAGAAACCCAAAGGGATCTACATAAATGAAAAACATACCACGCTCATGGATAGGTAGACTCAACATTGTGAAAATGACAATTCTACCCAAAGCAACTTACAAATAACATGCAATCCTGATCCAAATAGCAACAACATTCTTCAAAGAGATGGAAAAACTAATCATTAACTTTATGTGGAAAGGGAAGAAGCCCCAAATAAGTAAAGCACTACTGAAGAAGAAGAATAAAGTTGGAGGACTCACACTACCTGACTTCAGAACCTATTATACAGCTACAGTAGTCAAAACAGCCTGGTACTGGTACAACGACAGAATCATTGACCAATGGAAGAGAATTGAGAACCCAGATGTAATTCCATCCACCTACGGTCACCTGATCTTCGACAAGGGCCCAAAGTACATCAAATGGGGAAAAGACAGTCTTTTTAACAAATGGTGCTGGCAAAACTGGATATCCATCTGCAAAAAAATGAAACGGGACCCATACCTCACACCGTATACAAAAACTACTTCAAAATGGATCAAAGACCTGAATATAAAGCCTAAAACTATAAAGTTCATAGAAGAACAAATAGGACCAACACTTCAGGCTTGATACATGGCATTAACAGGATACAAACCATGACCATCAACGTACAAACCCCAACAGATAAGCTAGATAACTGGGATCTTCTAAAAATGAAACACCTATGCTCTTCAAAAGACTTCACCAAAAGAGTCAAAAGAGAACCTACAGACTGGGGAAAAATTTTTGGACAGTACAAGTCAGACAAAGGTCTAATCTCCATAATCAACAAGAAAATCCAACACCTCTACAACAAAAAGACAAATAATCCTATTAAAAAATGGGCAAAGGAAATGAACAGACACTTCACCAAAGAAGACATTCAAATGGCCAACAGTCACATGAGGAAATGCTCGCGATCACTAGCCATTAGAGAAATGCAAATTAAAACCACAATGAGATACCATCTCACCCCGGCATTACCGGCACGAATCAAAAACACTGGAAATAACAAATGTTGGAGGGGCTGCGGGGAGATCAGAACTCTTATGCACTGCTGGTGGGAATGCAAAATGATACAACCATTTTGGAAAATCCTAGGGTGCTTCCTCAGAAAGCTAGAAATAGACATACCATTCGATCCAGCAATCCCACTCCTAGGAATATATCCTAGAGGAATAAGAGTCATCACTCAAATAGACATATGCACACCTATGTTCATGGCAGCATTGTTCACAATAGCAAAACGATGTAAACAACCTAGATGTCCATCAACAGATGAATGGATAAACAAACTATGGTACATACACACGCAATGGAGTACTATGCAACGAGAAAGAACAATGATGAATCTGTGAAGCATCTCATAACATGGATGAAACTGGAGGACATTATGCTGAGGGAAAGAAGTCAATCACAAAAGGATAAATATTGTATGAGACCTCTATTGTAAAAACACATGAAAAAGTTCACACACAAAATGTAACAATCTTTGTTGGTACCAGGGATGGAAGGGGTTGGGGGGAAATACTAAATAGGCAATAGATAGGTGGTATCTTGGGGGAAGGGTGAGACAGTACACAATACAGGAGAAACCAGCACAACTTGTACAAAGAAAGGTCATGGAAGCTCCATAGACACATCCAAACTCCCTGAGGGACTGAATTGCTGGGTGGAGGGCTGAAGGGACCATGGTCTCGGGGAACATCTAGCTCAACTGGCATAACACAGTTTATAAAGACAATGTTCTACATTGTACCTTGGTGAGTAGCGTCTGGGGTCTTAAAAGCCTATGAGCAGCTATCTAAGTTACTCCACTGGTCTTATCCCTTTGGGAGCAAGGGAGAATGAAGAGAACGGGATACAAGGAAAAGATTAGTCCGAAGGACTAATGGACCACAGCTAGCAAGGCCTCCACCAGACTGAGTCCAGTACAGCTAGATGGTGCCCGGCTACCACCACTGACTGCTCTGACTGGGATCACAACAGAGGGTTCTGGACAGAGTTGGAGAAGGATGTAGAACAAAATTCTAACTCACGAAAAAAAGACCAGATTTACTGGCCTAAAGGAGACTGGAGAAACTCGGAGAGTATAGCCCCCAGACACCCTTTTAGCTCAGTGGTGAAGTCGTTTCCAAGGTTCACTGTTCAGCCAGGGATTGGACAGCGCCATAAAACCAAATGGGACTAATGAGGCACAGCAGTCCAGGGAGAAGGGCCAGAAGGCAGAAGGGGACAGGAAAGCTGGTGATAGGGAACCCAAGGTTGAGTAAGGAGAGTGATGTGTTGTGAGGTTGTTAACCATTGTCATAGGGCAACATGTGTACTAAGTGTTAAATGAGGAACTATTTTGTTCTGTAAGCCTTCATCTAAAGTGAGAATAGCAGCAGCACAATTGGAAGAGCGTAGTCGATGTCACTGAACTGTGCACGTAGAGATTTTTGAAATGGTGTATCTTTGGCTATGCATATTTTCACCAAAAATAAAAGGTTGAGAAGGGTGAGGGTTGACATGTTGTGGGATTGTTAACCAATGTCCTAAAACAGTATGTGTACTACTGTTTCACGAGAAACTATTTGTTCTGTAAGCCTTCACCTGAAGTACAATAAAATAAATAAATAAATCCTGCATAGCCAGGTGCTCCTGATTAACAAGTAATATTTCCAGCATTGTAGTACTATGAAAAATAAAGCAAAACATATGTGCATTTTTCAAAATTATTATTCATTGCAAATATACAATATCCAGCCAAATCATGAATTAGACATTTTTTCCTACACGGTCTGAGAAGTTGCTTACCATTTTTGCAGCATTTTCCAACCACTCCCCCACCTCCCCCCAAATTCTTTGAATTTCAAAACAACTGATTTCCAGATAATATCTTGGAATACCCATTTGTCAGCTGAACACACTATATTCCCTTGATTTGCAATTTCTAAGATTAAAAAAAAAAAATAAGCCTTACATATATTGAATGTAAAGTATTTATGGCACAGGAGGCATAAGTTATATCAGGCAAAATCCCTAATGGAATAAGTCCAAAGCAGCTGATAGTGAAAAATAGATGGTATAGATAGAGATTTTGGGTCAGGTGGTTCAGTGGTAGAATTCTCGCCTTCCATGCCGGAGATTTGGGTTTGATTCCTGACCATGCCCTTCACGCGCAGTCACCACCCATCTGTCAGTGGAGGCATGCATATTGCTATGATGCTAAACAGGTTTCAGAGGAGGTTCCAGACTAAAATAGACTAGGAGTTAAGGCATTGGGATCTACTTCCAAAAATCAACCAGTGAAAACCGTATGGATCACAACAGTCTGATTCCCACCCCATCATACAAATCATGTGGGACTGCGCAGTATTTCTTTCTGTTGTGAGTGGGGTCGCCATGAGTCAGGGGGAACTCAATGGCAGCTAAAACAACCACAGATATAAATAGAATTGTTAAATAGATGGTATAGATAGAAGTTTGTTACTTGGTCACCAGTCAGCTTCTCCCAAGAGCTGCCTTAGAGTGAATGTTCTTCCCTGCATCGGGTGCTGCCAGCAGGGTTTGTGAGTCCTAGCATGTGTAAAGTGAGTGTATTATGTGGGCACCTGTACGTATGAGTGTCCATGTTACTCAGAGAGATGGATACTTCATGGGATTGGTATCCAGAGACCAAATGCTTGCGGAGCTGACAGAGTCAGGAATACATTGCTGGTTGAGCCTCAAGGGCTTCCCACTTATATTTATTATATTACATGCACTCCCTTTAAATTTTCCTTCTTATTAGTGGCTTATGGAGCTCTGATTATTTTTCCCATCAAAACAAAACAAATTTTCAGAGATGGATTTTCAAATAAATCATTTTTCTGTATCTTTGAGAATTTCTCTTTCCCCCACCCCTACCTCATATTTTTTGCGTGAACTTGGATAAACATGTAGCTTGAAAGAAAAACAGAGGGAACAAAGGCTGTGCTGGCCACATTTCTGAGAATGTGAATGTAAAATTACTTATAAATTTACTTGCTCATTTTTAAAAATGATGTGTGTATCACATGTACTTGTAAGCCACGGGGTGCTTTGTCCTAGAGATAGAGACTAAGCAAGACGTTTCCCAAACTCACATTCAACTGTGGCTTTGATAGCAATGTGTTTTGATATTGTTATCAAAGAGAATAATAAGAAACTTGTTATTCTCCTCAGTGTCAAACTGTTTTAATTGTTTGGCTTCTCATTTCTAGAAAAATTTCTTATCCTAAAGTTTTATATATATATTTATATATATATACACACACACACATCCTCTTAGGGATATGCTTGTTTATTTTTTAGTGAAGTCCAACTTACGTTATTATAGTATATTCTATGTATCCTCAAATCTTTTCATGCTGGTTTAAGTTTTGGAAATAGCAGAAAGTCACATAGGGCAAATTTGGTGAACTAAGTAGTTGATGAAGCTATGTAACATGGTAATACCATTTACTGAGTGTTCCTTAGAAGCAAGGATGCTGAGACTTCAACTCTTTTACTTTGGACACGTCATCAGAAAGGGTCAGCTGCTAAAAAAGGACATTATGTTTGGTAGAGGGTGAGCAAAAATGAGGGAAACCCTCAATGAGATGGATTGACGCAATAGTCACAACAATGGACTCAAACATACCAAGGATCATGAAGATGGCACAGGACTGGGCAATGTTTCAATCTGTTCTATGTAAAGTCTCCATGAGTCGGAGCTGCCTTGATGGTGATTAACAACAACAGCTATGTGCCAGGCACTGTCCTAAGTGTTTCACGCCTATTATCTCTTTCAGTCCTTCCCTCTTTGGTTGCTATTAATAAATATCAATCCTTATTTAGGAGATGAAGAAACTGATACACAGGGGATTCAAGTACTTTTCCTAGTTCCTAGCAGTACACAATTAGAAAAAGGCTGAGCCAGGGTTGGGAGCAAAGTCCTTTTGACTCCAGAGCTCATGCTTGTATCATTACACCAGTATTTCTCAAACTTTCTTGGTGATTAAAATCATTTGCATACTTGATAAAAATATAGATTCCTAGGTCCCATCCCAGATATACCAAAAAAACCAAACCGGCTACTGTTGAGTCAATTCCAACTCCTATCGACCCCATAGGATAGAGTAGAACTGCCCCATAGGGTTTCCAAGGCTGTAAATCTTTACGGAAGCAGACTGCCACATCTTTCTCCCGAGTCGCAGCTGGTGGGTTCCAACACAGATGTTTTGGTTAGCAGCTGAGTGCTTTAATCACTGCACCACCAGGGGGCTTAAATATTAAAATCTACAGAGCATGGTTCTGGGAAGATTACACTGCACGACATCATGACATCTCCACTGTGTTTTGGTTAACAATACAACATGAATCTAAGGTAATGAGATGATGCACGTAGTTCACAGATAGTCTGAAGGCAGTTCTCAAAATAGAGACTCAGAATTGTATGCACATTATTCATTGGAATGAGAGCATAGGTTTCAGTGACTTCTTTGAAGGACAATGTCATTTGAATATTCTGCTTTGTATTCATTAGAATGAGCAGCATTATTACTATGCACACACAACTCAACAATAGGATAAAGAGAAAGAGTATCTTATAGTGGAAAGAGCAAGACAACCCTGGTTTAGGATCTCCAGCAAGTCTCTTTAACTTCTCAGAGCCTTAGTTCTTCATCTGCAAATGAGATGCTAATACCCCACTTAAAGGACTACTGTATATATGAGAGATACATATGTATACCTGGGCATATAGTAGATGCTTAATAATTGGTGAATCTTACAATAACAAAGCACATTTCCCGTGGTGATTGGTAACTGTGAACCACAGCAGTCAGCAGGGATCACTGTATAATAAGCTAGTTGAGGAGGGTTTCCAGCTGAGGAAAGCTAGAGCTGAATCTTGAAAAATGTGTGCAGAGAAGCTTCTATACCTTCCTTATGTGGATATAGGAGGCTGCAATATTTTAAAGGGATTTTAGAGTGGAAATAGCAAGATGTGAATTAAAATGTCCCCTAGGTGGTGCTGAATCATCATGAAAAGGCAAGTGAGCCACCTGGTATTTTCAGAGGTTGACTTTCTTCTGGTTTGAATTTCAAATAAGAGGAGGACAGCTCCCTGGGATGTCTGGGAAAAAATGACCAGGCAGAAAGACTCCTTTTAGTAGGATTGAGTGCACAATGCTCTTGCCTGTGAGGCCCCACTGGGTCTTGGGTTTGCTTTAGCTGGAAACAGGAAGCAGGACAAGGCCAGCTTTGATTCATTTGCTGAGAATTGTTGGAGCCCTGACTGATTGTGACATATCAAAAACCATTTATAACACTGCTGTGGGAAGAGGTTAGCTTGGAATGTTAGTCCAGGGACTAAGTATGGGGTTGAGGGACAGCCGGGCCCCTGGACTATTTAAATATGTGTGCTAATGAATTTTAATAAGCACAGCTCATTATTGTTTTGTGTGTAACACTGTGCATTTCCTCAGCTACATCCGTCCTTCCCAACCTCAATTGCTGGGCAACCTATTTTGCTTTCGGCATCAGAAGCGATAGCATCTGGGAAGCAAATCTGATGAATTCTGTCTGGCAACCCACATCCTTCAGACTGCCAGATCCTGGGGTAGGAAACTGAGATGCTCAGGAGTTGGTTCAGGGCCAGATATACCTGTCCTTGAGGTCCCTCCCGTTGAGGGGAGAAGGAGGCCTGCCAAATGTGGAACTTCTGAAACTCCACTTCCTGAGTTCATTTCCATTTTGGCAAGATGGGACTGTGGTTTCCAAGGGAAAGACTTCACATGTATTAAAATGTCTTAGTTGCTAAAGTTGCTTTGTGTCGTCCACTAAAGCCTTCTGCCATCCATCACCGTCTCCCCCACACATTTTCAAATGTGGTGTCTTTGGAAAGTAACCATAGCAACTAAGCTTATTCAGGAACAACTAAATCTAGGCAGTAAAGAGGGAGGTAACCAGTGGTAATTTTCATTTGAAGCCCACAGGGCACTACTGACTCTAATAATAGTATCGGCTGGGTACTGTTATCTTTGTGCTAGACATTTGATTCTCACCACAACCCTATGAGGTAGTCCTTATTATCCCCTTTAACAGCTGAGAGAAGTGTAGCACAGAGATTCTGATGACTGGTCCATGGTTGCATAGCTAGTTAGATCTGCTCAGTGCTGAAGTCAAAGTTCTTTCTCCTATATGCACTGCCTTCTAAGGAAAACTGAAGAGAAATCTTGCAATGTCCATTTAACAACAACAAAAAAAAAACCCCAAAAAACCTTCGAGTCGATTCCGTCTCACAGTGACCCTATAGGACAGAGTACAACTGCCTTATAGGGTTCCTAAGGAGTGGCTGGTGGATTCGAACTGCTAACCTTCTTGTTAGCAGCCCAACTCTCAACCAGTATGCTACCAGGGTTCCAATGTCCATTTAGTGGGTAGTAAAAGTTAGTCTCCAAAATAGGAAATTGTTCAAGGCAGTAGCAGAGCTGCAGAACCTCTGCCCCATCCCACTAATGCCTTTCTGTTGTGTGTAGCTTTAGAATTCTCAGTATCATCTCATTTGATGCTCACAGTGGGTCTTTGTGATTATTATTATCAAATACTGCTGAAGACATTGAGACACTATTGAGAGGTTAAGTGTCTTTTCCAAGACCACTAACTATCATATTGAGGGATAAGACATCAAATCCAGGTCTCTCATTCTATGCTGCTTTCCTAAATGTCCCCAAACCTCATTGCTATTTAGTTGATACCGACTCACAGTGACCCTATTGGACAGAGTAGAACTGCCCCCAAAGGGTTTCCAAGGTTGTAAATCTTTACGGAAGCAGGCTGCCACATCTTTCTCTCAGGGAGCTGCTGGTGGGTTCAAACTGCTGACCTTTTGGTTAACAGCCAAGCACTTAACCACTGCACCACCAGGGTTCCTTTCCTAAATGTAGTGCTTTAAAATATTCCACCCATCCATCCACCCACCCACCTACACATCCATCCATCCATCCACCTATTCATCCATTCCATAAGCATTTAAAATGCATTGTTGTTGTTAGTTGCCATCAAGTTGACCCCATGTGTTACAGAGTAGAACGGTCCCATAGCGCGTTTTTGGTTGTAATTGAAAGCAGATGGTCAGGCCTATCTTCCGAGGTACTGCTGGGTGTGTTCAAATTGCTAAACTGTAGGTTAGCAGTTGAGCACAAATCATTGGTACAATATATTATGTGTGCCTGACAAGGTCTTCAGGATCAACTTTAATTCATCATAGATGAATTTTACTATCTATATAATGAGACCACCTTTGATTTGTGTATCGTGGAAACATTGTTTATGAGTATAAACACTTATATGTGAGAATTATGTATGCTAATGAATCTAAAAAGTCCCTACTTTACGTACGTAGATAGATATGAAATCGTAATTATCTTTGTAAATTGCCTAAGATGATGACAGAGAAGGGTGTTATGCTTAAGACTTTTAACAAAATTGAGGGCAGAAATAGTCTCGACAGAAAAATGATCTGTTATCCTAAAGCAGAGCCAACTGCTGAGCCAGAGGGCCCAGCGCAGTACCATATGGGGAAGACAGCAACCCCTTCCTGGACGGGCTGTCTAGTGGCTTGGACTCATGGTTTACTCAGTGGAGTAGAGTCAGGACTCTTGAAGTGATACTCAGAAGCCTGGACTCAGAATTCCTCTGAGAGTGTGATGTGGGTCCTTTGAACACTGAGGGGCCTGGAGAGAGGAGCCTGAATCTTGCCTGGAAAAGTCCAAAGGCAGGAGGTTGCCTGGAGCTGTTTCTGATGACAAAGCAAAAGCAGGCAGCAGCCATGAATGGCCTTTGGGTTTCCAGATTTTGCTGGGGAGGGTTGATGACATGGATACATAATGTTTCCTGTAGATGAAATGATGAGAGGACGCTAGTAGGCTTGAGTCATCTTGAAAGACACTTGCCCTAGAGGACTTCCTGCCAGAACCAGTAGCCCCAGCCAATGAGGCTGCATGGGGTCTCCACAGTCAGCCTGAGAGTGCATGCAAAATCAGGTCAGGGAACACTAAAGGGGTCAGAGAGCCACAGCCAGTGGAAAGGGGATGGATGGTGGTGGTGAGTGGAGAGAACCCACAAAAGTCCCCCATGTAAGAAAGAATACAAGGTCACCTGTTAATCAACCTTGCCCCTTTATCACTTATCCCTCTTCCCAGTCCTGACCCTGGAGAAGCCAGAGGAAGCACAGTGCAAGAGTGGGATGGAGAGCTGGCAGAGTCAAGTGATGGGCAGGGGGTGGAGGAAAATTGAGTTCTTTCCAGCCTAACCACTGATCCAGTCCATACAATCAATCATACCATCAGTCGGTTTCACCTTTTAGAAGAGTTTTCCAAGCGCAAAGGGACCACTGGATTTCCTCTCCTTGCTTCTTTGCCCCCATATGGGCAGACTCACTCTAGAATCCACTCCTATGCGTGTTTTTCTTTGATCTTCTGGTTGAAGAAACACCCCCGTCCCCTTTTGCTTGGTTTCGCATTTTCACTTCAGGGCTATTACCAAGGACAAAGGATACTTTCTCCATAAATTGTTAGCAACAGCCTCCAGTTCCCTGTAGGTAACTTTATTGGGCCTTCAGGATGAAGTTGGAAGCTAAAGGGAGTAAGCATTCCAATTAGAAAAAATTATTTCTTGCAATAAAACATCCTCTAATACTGCCTATAATAGCTAGCATATAACATTACATGGTGCAGGGCCCAAACAAGATATATTCATCTGCAATTATTTATGCTCACCAGAGGAAGGATTTTTTTTCTTTTGTTTATTGTTTTGTTTATGATTAGACAGCAATCTAATGATAGGGTTATAAAGATAACAACATGTAGAATGAAAATGTTTGAGGTGCAAGTTGCAGGCAATTTGCACAAAGCTCCGACGCTAACTCTAGACTGAAGTTTCTGGTAGAGCACAGAGGCAGGGAAGAAGTCTGTTCTTTAATCATGATGTGTATGTGTGTGGTGGTTGGGAGTGGGGAGTACAGGGGGTGGGAGATAAATTTATGCTGAATAAGGACCCATAGAGCCCTGGCCTCTTCTATCACCTCACATGCATGTGAAAAAGCTGGATCGTGAAAAAGGAAGACAGAAGAAGAATTGATGCATTCAAATTGTGTGCTGTTGGTGAAGAATACTGAATATACCATGGACTGCCAGAAGAATGAACAAATCAGTCTTAGAAGAAATACTACCAGAAGCAAGGATTGTGAG
Source organism: Dugong dugon (assembly GCA_030035585.1). Classification (NCBI taxonomy): domain Eukaryota; kingdom Metazoa; phylum Chordata; class Mammalia; order Sirenia; family Dugongidae; genus Dugong; species Dugong dugon. The sequence continues at coordinate 169,618,977 of CM057461.1, forward strand.
ACTTCCACTTGCTTACTTTGGACACGTTACCGGGAAAAACCAATTGCTAGAAAAGAACATCATGTTTAGTAAAGCAGAGAGGGCCAGGAAAAACAAAGGAAAGGCTAAATGAGATGGATTGACACAATAGCACAACAGTGGACTCAAACATACCAGTGATCATGAAGATGACACAGGACCAGGCAACATTATATATAATGTTATATAACGTCACTGCCAAGAATTGCAGTCGACTCCATGGCAACTAACAACAGCAAGAGTGGCCCAGGTGCCTCTCCTCTTCCTTCCACAGCCTGCTTTGCATTCACGGTCAGAGGAGTGTTTAGAGCTCTGACAAGTCTTCTTCCTTCTCTCTCTCTGCACAATCAGAATTAATCATTACCAGAGCAAAAAGGATCTTTCCTGTTTGTGAAAATCCCTGTTAACTGTTTCTGAGAGGCAATATTTCCCTCTCAAAGTTCCAGAAAATTCTAGCTCCCCAAGGGCTGACCTTGAGTGATCAACATCCCTGTTCCCACCTTCTCACTCCAGAATGAGTTTGGTACTTGTCTTATGACTTTCCGAGTTTTCTGGGCCTGGTCCAGATAATAAAATGTACCCGCCCTGCTTGAGGGAGTGCGTGTCTTTAAGTATCCACAGCCTTGGTAAATCTTCATCTTCTGTTTTTGGCTTTGGCTTTCACAAATAGTTAAAAGCACCTCACAGCTAACTTTGGTGAATGAAGTTGCTATAACTGGGTTAGACTATTTTTGGTCAGAATGTAAGCATAAAGAGAGAATTTTCTCTTAAGAGGCATAAACTAGCTCTGAAAGCAATTCTTAAAGAAAAGGGCATTAAATCATGGGAATTAGTGTACAGCGAGTCTCCTGAGGAAACTATCTGAGGCCCAAATCACCATATATAATATATAAAAATAGTAATATTCACTGTTTTAGAAGCATTTTTCTCAAAGGTTAATTAAACAAAATAACCCAACTTTATATGAGGTATTTATTATCATACCAGTTTTATAGATGAAGAAACTCTGACTTACATTTACCAACCACAGGACTGTGAGGGTGTTATTAAATCTTTTAGATTAGATTCCAGAGTCATATATCATGTTTTACATAACTTTGTACCAATCAAACAGAAGTCAAATCATTTTTAAGCAATCATCTTACCAATTCTCACTCATTTTTGTACTAGGATATGATGATACCAAAATATTATACACAAGCATTTTTTTTTTTTAAGTTTTGAATGCACTTCATTATGGAAGAAAAGCCCTTTTATTCTTTTTTATATTTTGAACTGCAGGGTGGCGGTGGAGAGAGAAGAAAGGCCATTGGATTGAGGATCAGATGATTCAAGTTTCAGCCACTAATTCTATCATTTAAATTCTCTGAGTCTTGGTTTCCTTGGTTATATAACCAGGCAGTTGGATTAAACCTTCTCTAAGACATTTTCAGCTCTCCCTTCTTTGCTAGTACTAAACATAAGCCCAGATTTTCAATTCCAGCTTTTGGTCAAAGGTCCTACCCATAGCCCCAAACCATAGTAAGCTTATAGAAGAGTAGGCTGTATTACCAGGATTAAGAATATGCAGGGCTTCCTAAATAAAACTCACCATTAAAATGTACCACAAAAAAAAAAAAAAAAAAAAAAAGGTTTAAATAGCTAAAATGTTGGCGTATGGGATTTAATGAGCTCCATATGCCTGACCTCTGCAAAGAAACAATTTTGGGAACTAGAACTGTGGAAGAGTCTGAGGGCATCAGCATCTGGTGTGAGTTACTGGGAGTGAAGGGAATCGACCACATTCTTGTACTATGGCCAAGCCTGGGAAGGTAGAAACATTGTGTAATCTGTGTGCTCACCTTCTGAGATAATGCTTACAGTTTTCCAAACTCTCTCTTACTCATCAGAAGGCCGTGGAGTCAGCAGTTCTGACTTCCTTCCTGCTGCTCTCACAGGTGCCCACTGGGTTTAGGTCTGCTCTGTTGAAAGCAAGATCTCCTGATGGACATATCGATGACTTGGTGGGCCACTAGTACCTGTTTTGGTCTGGTCTGCTATCCTAAAGGGTTTTGCCTAAACCCCAGATCTGACAATGCCATTCTGCTCCCTTATTTAAAAAATTCAGGACTCCTTATTGCTCCCATATGTACTGCATATGCAGGTTGGGTCTGAATGGCCTCTTGAGATTTATTTCCCATATTGGCCATTATTCCCCATTCCTGGCATTCTGTGTTCCAGTCATTTGGAATCCTTAATCAGCACTCCAGACTCATCTCTGAGACCTTCCACATGCTTTGTACTCCGCAGAATCCCTCCTGTCTCCTCTCGACCTGAAAACCTCCTGTATCAATGCGACTGGAACAATACCTTTCCCGGGCTGTCTCTCCTGACTTGTTCCTGCCCCATTTGTAGTTAGTCTTTGCCATTTCTGTGTTCCTTAGATGCAGTCAGGGCTAAAAGGAGGTGGGAGCTCTTCATGAGTGAAAATGTATCTGATTCATCCCTTTATTTACTGGAGAAGTGGTTCTCAATAAATGTATGTTGAGTGAACAAATGAATGACTGAATAGAAGGTCCTCTGAAGACAGCAGGGTCTGAGTATTTTGGAGTTTCTCCATCCTATTCCTCTGATTATCTTGTATATCATAATTTATGTCCATCAAGGTTTTATGCTATACTTACATTGTTTCTGAAGGCTTCTGTTCAAAGGAAGGGGGAAAAAAAAAACTAACATTCCACGGATCTCAGAAAGTTGCTAGGAAATTGCAAAGAAAGGCACAAGCTGGTGGGCGTTCTTGTCTTCATAAAATGCTGTTGCTCCCTGAACTCATTAAGCACACGGACAGACGCTTGTCTTAGCGGTGTACTTTGCATGCAGTCATTTTCTGTGTGCAGTTTTGCAAACGAATAGGTCTCATAAATTGTAAACTGAACAGAGGCAATAATTAAGCTCCTCCTTTACAGAATGAGGACTTAATACTGGTCTTTTTGTTCTTACATTTATTTCTGTTTATTTCCCAAACCTTGAGAGACCAAATCATGTATCAACACCTATCTTCTTGATATCAAATTTTGAAAATGAAGAATATTTAGATTTTGAAGATTCTTAGACAGCCCTGGTGGCATAGTGCTTAAGAGCTTGGCTGCTAACCAAAAGGGTGGCAGTCTGAATCCACCAGCCACTCCTTGGAAACCCTGTGGGGCAGTTCTATTCTGTCCTATAGGGTTGCTATGAGTCAGAACCAACTCGACAGCAATGGGTTTTGTTTTGTTTTTGGTTTCAGACAGTATTGGTGAACTGAAATAACAATCCAAAAGAATTGGTAGTAATATTTTAGTGGGCATGGTAGTTTTCAAATACACTAATGTGATCCCTGTAACAGACTTGCTAAATGGATTAGGCAAAAATTAAAATTCCTATTTTACAGATGAGGAAACTGAAGCTCATAGAGTGTAAGTGCCTTGCCCAAAGCCACGTAGCTAGGAAATGGCAATGCTAGGGCCTGAATCAGTTATTATTATTTATTCAGGGTTACCTTCACTTCTTAATTACAAGTATTTTTAAATGAAGAGGCACATACGTTACTAACTAACCATTTGCCAGCAAGTTGATTCCAACTCATGGCAGCCCCATGCATATCAGAGTAGAACTATGCTCCACAGGGTTTTCAATGACTTATTTTTTCCCAAGTAGATTGCCAGGCCTTTCTTCTGAGCTGCCTCTGGGTGGACTCAAACCTCCAATCTTGCAGCTAGCAGCCAAGCACATTATCTGTTTGCACCACCCAGGGACTCCACATAGATTGCAGCACACTATTTTTGGCTACCTTTGAAAATTTCTAGCCTCCCAAAGCAAATAATCCATCATGGGAACTGTATATTTCCCTGTTATTCAGGGAACTTCTCTGGGTCATTTTCATGCTCATTAGCATCTATGAGAGAATATGGGATTGAGAAAGGAAAACGATGACAATTGACCATTCATTTGATTAAACATTTGGTGCAGAATGAAATCAACACTACTTGGAATAGAAACAGATTTTGGGATTGTGAGTTTCTTTTACCCAGACTATTCCATTTCTCTATTCTTAGAGAGATTCAAGAGCAGACAGTGATAAAGAATATAATGATTCCATTTATTTGACTACCTAGATTCTCTTCAGAAAAGGTGAGGGTGATAAATGGTTTAGAGTTCAGCTAAAAGCCAGCAGGCAATTTTAAATTCAGTAAATTGGGTGTTCCCTGCATTGCCTGCTCTTGTTAGAATAATGGAATTTGAGGGTTTAAAACATAGCTTGTTTTGAAATGATGCATGAGTTCCCAAAAACCTTGTTTAACATACTGCTAGAATAATCTATATGAGATGGTTAAAAATGAAAAGTAGGGAAAAAAAAAATCTCTAACACCCTTAGAGGAATTTGCAATTCATAAAGTTGCTGCCAATTTTGCATTATAGTTGCCATGGTAACCATGCTAGGCTTCTGCTCAAATGTGTCTCAGAAGGGGAAGGAATGGTATATAATAAGCTCTTCAAGTGTAATTTTTTTTTATTGTAGTTGAATTAGTGTGTAATTCTTACGTGAGCATTTTAGTAATACTTGAACGTGCACTTTAGTTATGATTCTTATTTCTTATCTTTGTATGTTTAAGCAATGTATGAAAAGTTGCTGACTACTATCAACACTTGGTAATTAATTATGAAAATAATAACGAAAAGCACTATTAACCGTAATTCATTATAAAAGTGAAAACAAAAAAGCATTTCAAACCTGACTGTAGTAAATGTCCAAGACCAAAGCATTGGCTTGCTTATTGATTCAAAGTGCTTTCAGCTAAGCTTTTAGGTGACATTCATGAGTTACCTCTTGCCCCCTCTGTCCTTTTCCTAAGAAGAGTCCTATATATTGAATAAATGAAGTATCAAGACGAGCCGGTTATGTGGACCAATTAGACCAAAATAATACTTTCATTCGCCCATTTAGATAGGAAGCTATTTTTAAATGCTAATTGACTCTTTTTTTTCTTCTTTGTTCAGCTTCTCTGGAGTCAGGCTAACAGCTGAGGCTGAGTCGTGCTTATCTGAACATGGAGCTAAGGTCGTTTAGGGTTTGATCCTACATGGATTAGTTTTGACTAGAGAAGAGATCTGGGCTTTGGAGTAAAACAGAACTCCATTTGCCCTCCAGCTCTGTGTTTTTCTAGCTGTGGCCTTGGAAGGAAGGAGCCCTGGTGGCTCAGTGATTAAGCACTTGGTTACTAACAGGAAGGTCAGTGGTTCAAACACACCTGCTGCTCCATGGGAGAAAGATGTGGCAACCTGCTTCTGTAAAGATTACAGCCTTGGGATATGAACAGACACTTCACCAAAGAAGACATTTAGGCGGCTAACAGACACATGAGGAAATGCTTGCAATCATTAGCCATTAGAGAAATGTAAATCAAAACTACAATGAGATATCTTCTCACCCCAACATTACTGGCACTAATTAAAAAAAAACAGAAAATAACAAATATTGGAGAGGTTGCGGGGAGATTGGAACTCTTAATGCACTGCTGGTGGGAGTGTAAAGTGATACAACCACTACGGAAAACGATATGGAACCTCCTTAAAAAGCTAGAAATAGAAATACCATATGATCCAGCAATCCCACTCCTAGGAATATATCCTAGAGAAATAAGAGCCATCACACAAATAGACATACGCACACCCATGTTCATTGCAGCATTATTCACAGTAGCAAAAAGATGGAAACAACTTAAGTTCCCATCAACAGATGAGTGGATAAACAAATTATGGTGCACACACACAATGGAATACTATGGAACGATAAAGAACAACGATGAATCTGTGAAACATCTCACAACATGGATGAATCTGAAGGGCATTATGCTGAGTGAAATAAGTCATAAATGACAAATATTGTATGAGACTACTATTATAAAAACCCAAGAAAATGTTTACACGCAGAAGAAAAGCAGTCTTTGACGGTTACGAGGGAAGGGAGGGATGAGGAGGGGAAATCACTAATTACATAGTAGACAAGTGTTAATTTTGGTGAAGGGAAAGACAACACACAATATAGGGGAGGTCAATACAATTTGACCAGGGCAAAGTCATAGAAGCTTCCTAGACAAATCCAAACATGTTGAGGGACGGAGTTACTGGGGCTGAGGGCCGGGGACCATTGTCTCCGGGGAAATCTAAGCCTGTTGGCATAGCATAGTTAATAAAGAAAATGTTCTGCATCCCACTTTGGTGAGTAGCATCTGGTGTGTTAAAAGCTTGCAAGCTGCCATCTAAGATATATCTATTGGTCCCATCCCATCCAGAGCAAAGGAAAATGAAGAAAACCAAAGACTCAAGGAAAATATTAGTTCAAAGGACTGATGGACCACATGAACCCCAGCCTCCACCAGCCTGAGCCCAGAAGAACTAGATGGTGGCTGGCTACCACCAGCTACCGCTCTGACAAACACAATAGTGGGTCCTGGACAGAGTGGGAGAAAAATGTAAAACAAAATTCAAATTCACCAAAAAAAAAAAAAAAAAGACCAGACTTATGGTTTGACAGAGACTGGAGAAACCCCTGAGACTAGGGTCCCTGGACACCCTGCTAACTGAGAACTGAAGCCACTCCTGAAGTCCACCTGTCAGCCAAAGATTAGACAGACCTATAAAACAAACAATAGCGCACATGAGGAACGTATTTCTCAGTCAAGTGTACGACTCCAAGTGGGCAACCCCTGCCCGAAATCAAAGACAGGAAGGCAGGAGGGGACAGGTAAATTAGACGAACGGACATGGGGAACCCCAGTGGAAAGGGAAAGGAGGAGAGTGCTGACACAATGCGGGGATTGCAATCCGTGTCACAGAACAATTTGTGTGTAAATTTTTGAATGAAAAACTAATTTGCACTGTAAACTTTCACCTAAAGCACAATAAAATTAAAAAAAGATTACAGCCTTGGAAACCCTATGGGGTAGTTCTACTGTCTCCTATAGGGTTGCTATGATTTGGAATTGACTTGATGGCAACAAGTATGGTTTTTTTGGTTTTGGCCTTGGAAGTCACTTAACATCAGTTTCTTCATTCGTATAAAAGGGATGCTCAGCCTCTCTTGCAGCGTGTCAGGTTAGAGGTAACTGGACATGAAACACTTAGCCCAAAATCTGGCACACAGTTTATTAGTTTCTTATTGCTGCTATAATGAATTACCACAAACTTAAAAAAAAACAAGCCAAACCAGTTGCCCTCAAGTTGATTGGACTCTTGGTGACTCCCTGTGTTGCAGCATAGAATCGTGCTGCATAGGGTTTTCATGGCTGTGACCCTTTGGAAGCAGATCACCAGGCCTTTCTTCCAAGGCACCTCGGGTGGGTTTGAACCGCCAACCTTTCAGTTAGCAGCCAAGCGTTTAACTGTTTACACGGTCAGGGATCCTACCACAAGCTTAGTGGCTTAAAACAACACAAATTTATGTTAGTATAGTTTTGGAGATCAGAAGTTAAAAATGGGTCTCAGTGAGCTAAAATCAAGACGTTGGCAGGGCTGTGTTCACGTTCATTTCTGGAGGCTCTGGAAGAGAATCAGTTTTGTTTTGTTGTCTTTTTCATTTTTCAGCTTCTAGAGGCTTCCAGAGTTCTTGACTCGCAGCCCTGTTTCTCCGTTTTCAAAACCAGCAGTGGCCAGTTCAGTCTTTCTCATATCTCGTCTCTCTAACACTGAATCTTCTTCCCTCTTCCACTTTTTAGGACCCTTGTAATTACATTGGTCCATCTAGATAATCCAGGATAATCTCCCTATCAGCTGATTGGCAACCTCAGTTCTATCTGCAACTGTAATTCCCCTTTTCCAAGTAACATATCGTATTCATAAATTCTGAGGATTAGGATAAAGACATCTTTGGGGGGCGTTACACCGCCTACCGTACACAGTAAGCACAGGTAAATGGTAAGGATGTAATTTTCTACCATTATTATTTTTAGTATTTGTGATAGCAGTACTTACCCTAGCTGCCCTGAAGGGGGAACCCATCAGGAGTTGATAGAAAAAAAGAGAGCTGTCAACATCCAGAGCTGCCATAATCAAATGTTGGTCTACTGAACGGAATTCCCTGTTGCCTGAGAACTGGATTTGGGTGGGTCCTTATAGTTGGAACCCATATCTGGAGAGCCACCAATGGGGCACAGTTTCATTTCCCAAAAATCTTGCTTTATTATATTTTAATTACGAAATGTTTTATTTCTTTAGCATTATTTTATAAAATTGTTTTCTTAAAATGCACTAACTTCTAAGGCATAGGAATTCCCTCTCAGGAGGAGAAGCTTAAAGGAGCTGGATGAATGAGCGTAGAGATGACAGAGGAAGTTCTTTATAATACTCTTCAAGCAGTTGGTGTCTCCACACTATAGAGTAAGGCCAGTATTTGTCAGCCCTATAAGAAAGCATAGGAGCCCTGGTGGCACAGTGGTTAATCACTTAGCTGCTAAACAAAAGGTGGGCGTTTCAAATCCACCAGCCACTGCGGTAGAAAGATGTGGCAGTCTGCTCCCCTAAAGATTACAGACTTGGAAAACCCTACCGATCACTATGAGTCAGAATTGACTCGACGGCAGTGGGTTTTATAAGGAAGCATGGTGGTAAGGGGCTTGGCTGCTCTGTAGATCCAAGGCAAAATAGAATGAAAGAGAATAATCTTTTGCCCAGAGGTGTTGATTGTTGTTGTGTGCTGTCTTGAGTCGATTCCGACTCATAGTGACCCTATAGGGCAGAGTAGAACTGCCCCACAGGGTTTCCAAAGAGCAGCTGGTGGATTCAAACTGTACACCTTTTGGTTAGCAGCCTGAGCTCATAACCACTTAGCCACCAGGGCTCCAAGGTATTGATTAGTAAGAAGGAAAATATTCTGACCATTGTTCCACCTTGGAACATTGTGACCAATGATAGCATGGGAGCCACTTCTCTGGAGGTGTCATCTGCTTGCAGTGGTTTTGGTGTGGCTCTGGGTAATGTCAGGCAGATGGATAGATGGCCACCCAATTCCTTTCTTTACTTATGAGTCGGTGAATTTCCTCTCTCTCGTCCTCTTTAACCTCTCCTTAGACTCAGTAGGGTTGTCTCCCAGGTGGGGTTTGCATTTTTGCTTCCACAGTTCTCTCTAGGACAATTGAGCAACTGAAAACACCTGTCTTCACTGTCGAACATGGATTTATCTCCTATGAGTTGGAGGTGCTCTGGCTTAACTCAGTGTATTGTAGTTTAGGGGAGCAATTGCTCCCTAACATCACCGCCACTGTTTTTAATTGTTCTATAAGAAGACTTTGTTTTTGCTTCTCCTTTCCTTTTATATCTATATGTACTTGCTCCTAATTTTTTTTTTTTTCTGCTCTTTTTGGTCTCTGTTCTGATAGTTTGGACTGACTTCTATTGTTTTCATTTTTTCTAGACTAGTTATTTTTCCCTCCTTTGATTTAGTCAGTATGTTTTCTCTGAAGAATTCAATGTTGATTATTTTACAAGGGCAAACAACCACTCCTCCAATTCATTTTTTTTCCTCCAATTTGATTTGCTTAAGGAGAATGTGCTTAAATTCCTAGTCTTATGCGTTAGCAAACAACAGTCAGTATGTTTTACAGAACTGGACTAATTATCTTTTTTCTCAAGAAATCTACTCATAATGAACAAATACAAGAAATCTATATATGCGCCCTTTCCCTGCAGTTTTCCTCCAGAGGTTCTTTACACTTCTATGATGTTGTATGTAATCCCTCCTACTGTGGGGGAGGGGGGCGGGAGAGACAGAATTCATGATTCTGCTGATTTCCATTTTACCCAAATTGACCATCTTGGAAAAACAAGCTAACTTTTCTGTTGCAGAAAAGGAGATAAATGTTGCCTTTAACTGGTAGCAAGAAAGATGGGAAAGAGGAAAGATAACCAACTGTAAAGGTGTCTTCCCTTTTACCTGAGAGCAGGGACAGAATCTCGCTCTCTACAATGTGCATATTCAATCAGTGCAATAAAAGTTTAATAAACAAGTTGATATTTATGTAAATAAAACAATTTTGTTGTCTATTCTATCCAAAAGATTAATTTCAGGGACTTTGCTTTGGATAGTGTCTATCCTTCTTTTTCTAACCCTTTGGCAATTCAGCTTTTTCTAGTCTTTTTGAAATACGACTTAAAAAAAAAAAACAAAACCCAACCCCCAGTTGTCATCAAGTCAATTCCAACTCATAGACTTTACTGAAGTTGAGCTTCCTAATTTTATTACACTTCAACGTCTCTACACTCTCAGTTCCTGGACTTAACCTGGCAGATACCAGGGAAATGGACTCATATCAGTCATCATTAAGGTTGAAGCTGTAAGACAATACCAATTGTTAGAGTGGTGAAATTGCTCCAGCTCTAGCATCAGACTGACTGAGCCTCTAGTCCTGGTTCTGACAATTACTAACTGTGTAGGCAAGTTTCTTAACCAGGTGACCATAACAACCATCCAGTCCACGACACTTTCGAGAGTGAAAGTGGGTGCTACTGGTAATTATACCAGGACAACAGGTGTCAATCAGGACAGTCTTGGCCAAACTAAGATGCATAGTCACCCAACCGTTATCAGTATAAACTCCTTCCTACTCTGTACAATTTTTTAGGAAAAAGGTAAAAACTTGAAAAATACCCATCATATAGGGTATTGTACAGATTAAGTGAGATAATGTATAAAGAGTACTTAACACAGATCCTGGCACATACCAAGAGTCAATAAATGTTAGCTATTATTATGAATATATATCCAAAGTTTTATGTCTCTCAGGGCAATGTAGAATGCTAAATAGCATTCATAATGAATATCTGTTGTTTGCTTATCATACAGAACTTAATGAAAGCTCTCGGGCTTATTCCTTAGAATGTGTGCTGTCTTCCTCTGTTTACTTTAAGCATAGTATGGAAGTCTCATCACCCTCACCCCTTGACCTGGGTAAATTAATATTTTAATTAAATCTATTTCACTAGACTGCTACTTCCTGTGCTTGGGATTAGAGAAATGGTGTGTAGAGGAGGCTATAGCAGTTCCAAGTTTCAGTTTAGAATTTTCTGTTGCAATCTAATCACCAATGGAGAATTTTCTCCTCCTCTAAAGTTTCCTGAGTAGAGATCTGCCTAACAACTCCAGAAAATTTTGAATGGTTTTGTCAGTGGTTTGCTGTGGCTCAAGGGGCTTTTAAGTTTTTGCTCTTGGAATAGAAGAGCTTGAATTTGAGACATCGAATTCTCTGATATCACAACAGTTTTAGTAAGCAAACAAGAGGTGGAGATAATAGAGTGTTCTTGCTCCAACTGGGATAAAAGCGCAGCTTAATTGCACAAGAAGGTTTGTGATAACTAAAGAAGGGTGGAAGCCTTGGAAGCACTTCATGTTCATCAGAGAAGGACTCTGAAGAAACTTGCTCAGAGCTTCTTAATGGACCCCCTCAGTTTGTGCTTGTTTTTGGTTTTGTACAATATTGCCTTGGGTCTTGTGGAAATCTGTGGACAAATATTTTAGTGATGGCATCATAGGACTAATAGTTGAATTATTGATGATTAGTCTTTTGTAAGAGCTCCTTAAAGTGGCTTCATTAACTCATCCATTCATCTATCCATCCGTTGACCCATCCATCTTTTCAACAGGTATTTTCTGAGCCCACTGTTACGTGCTAGTGGCAAAAGGTTTAAGCAAGTAATATGCAGTCTTTGCCCTTCTGGTAGATTTGCAAAAATGGCTCCAATTTTTCACCTCTCCCTCTATGCTACACAACTTTGTAGTTGTCTTCCATTTTGACTGTGGTCTCAGCCATTAGACTTGCTTTGGCCAATAACTTGTTGGCAAGCACGACATAAGTAAAGGCTTGAAAGCACTTGTGCAATCAGGCTTGTTCTCACTCTTACTCTTTGTCACCATAAGAATGCCTGTGCCAGCCTGTAGGATGATTAGAGACATGCAGAACAGAGTTGAGTTAGCCCAATCATCCCAGCCAAGAACATACAAAATCAGCTGAAAACCAGTAACCGCCATACATCAATACATCTGCCTTGCATCTATACATGTAAGAGAGTCCAGCAAAGACCAGAAGCTTCACCCAGCCAAGCCCAGCCAAGATCAGCAGAGCTGCCTAATCAATCATCCCTGATGCATGAGCAAGAATTTCTTATTGCTATATGCCATTGATGAGCCCTGGTGATGCGGTGGTTAAGAGCTCAGCTGCTAACCAAAAGGTGAGCAGTTCGAATCCACCAGCTGCTCCTCAGAAACCTTATGCGGAAGTTCTACTCTGTCCTGTAGGGTCACTATGAGTCATAATCAACTCATCGGCAATGGGTTTTATATACCATTGAAGTGCTTTGGTTGGTTGCTGGCCAGCATTATTGTGAGAATAGTTAATGATATAGCTTTCAAAGACTCTTGTCCTCATGTCTTTTTTCCTTGACAACTACACCCCATTTTTTCTAAAACATTTCACGTATCTGCCCACCTGATGTTCTCACACATCCTATAACAATTTCTTTGGAAGAACACAATGGCTGTTTTGGAATATTTGTGTTCATACTTCTGTAAAAATCTTACGAGTGGATGGACGGATGGATGGATGGATGGATGGATGGAAGGATGGAGTGATGAATGGAAAGCCCATTTGTGTAGAGCTCATATAATAGTGGAGGATACTCTAAATGGATAAATCCACAAATAAAAGCACAATGTGGAAAATACAATGCTTTCTGTGTTAGGAGCATAGAGTTGTTTTATATTCAGGTCTATAAAGATACACTTTACACTGGAAACACTTTGATTAAAAAATACTTAATTAGATCATATATTCATTCAGCAAATACATGTCGAACATCTTGTAAATACAAAGTAGTGAACTATGTTTGGAGACTGTAAAAAAGAAAGCCTGAAAGAGTTTATAGTCTATAAGAGGCTGATGACATACAAAATTAACACAAAGTAGAAGGAATTAAGTGCTAAAACAGAGGTTCAAAGTATAAGTTAAGCTGAGAGCAAGGAATAATTCATTCTCATTAGGAAAATCATGAACTGCCTGAGGAAGCAATGAAGTTGAAGCCGGACTTTGAAAAACTCCTCATTTATATCTACCTGACAAAAATAGTTCTACAAAATAAAGGGGACCAGGGTGTAGCAGAAGGCTTAGACCACTGGCTCTATGATTTGGAAAAGACAAGGCTAAGGGATGCTTCAGAGGAAAAGAACATAGAAGTAATGAGAGCTTAGAGGCCTGAGTTCTCTCAGCAGTAAAACTCATTGGTTGTGTGACTCTGGCCAATTCACTTAGCCAGTGACTTTTCTCACCTCAGTAATGAGTAGAGTGATTCTAGATAATTGATACAGTCCCTTCTAGCTTTAAGATCTTGAGCAAACTAATTAAATTATTTGTCATGTGCTTAAGAGCAATGACATGGCCAACTTTTTTTGTTCCCATTAAAGATAGGCCAACAGGTACTGGATGGTGCTCAGTGTCTGGGTATCACTGGGGAAATTCTGTTCTTGGAATCATGGAGAGAGTCATTTTTCTGGGGGAAAGAGCTTTGGGGAAAGGTATTATTAGAAAGTGGAGAGAACATCAGACTTACCTAGGCTCATCTGCTGACACTGTCACTGGCACTGTGATTCTTCATAAATTACTTCTCTATGCCTCATCTGAAAAGGCAAATAATACTCCTGCTTCCTAAGGTGAAGCTCAAATAAAGTGGTTCATTTGTACTACACCTGGAAGTGGAGTGCTCAACCAAAGTTACCTATTAGTAGTAGTTCATCGTGGATAATGTATGAGTGAATAGGTGGGATCTTGGTGTAAGGTTATCCCTCACTGTACACAAAAGCTGTGTTTCTGAATGATCATACATGATTTGCATTTTTTATATCTCCTTCACATGTCAAGTGCACTTTTTAAATCCCTCTTGTGACTCTTCTTGCTAAATAATCATTTCTTACATTACACAAAATTTGATTATAAAACAAGTTAATTTTTATCTTACAGGATAGATTATAAAACAAGGCTGAATGTAGTATAAATTGCTAGTTCTCTAACCAGTGTTCTCTCTCCCCTTCTTTCTTATCAAGAATTTATTTGGGGCAGCAGTGTATCCAACTGAAAGACTACATTTTGCAGTGTTTCTTGCAGGTAGGGTTGGTGTCTTAGTCATCTAGTGCTACTGTAACAGAAATACTGCAAGTGGATAGCTTTAACAAACGGAAGTTTATTCTCTCACAGTCTAGTAGGCTAGAAGTCCAAATTCAGGGCATCATCTCCAGGGGAAGACTTTCTCTGTCAGTTCTGGAGGAAGGTCCTTGTCATCAATCTAGGAATTTCTTTGCACAGGAACCTCTGGTCCAAAGGACATGCTCTGCTCCTGGTGCTGCTTTCTTAGTGGTAGGAGGTCCTCCTGTCTCTCTGTTAGCTGCTCTCTTTTATATCTCGAAAGAGACTGGCTCAAGACACAGTGCAATCTTGTAGATTAAGTCCTGCCTCATTAACATAACTGCCGCCTATCACACCTTATTAACGTCATAGAGGTAGGATTTACAACACAAAGGAAAATCGCATTAGATGACAAAATGGTGGACAATCACACAATCCTGGGAATCATGGCCTAGCCAAATTAATATACATATTTTTGAGGGACACAGTTCAACCCATGACAGGTAGTCAATGTGATATATAAACTGAAGGCAATAGGAAAGGCATCAGGAAGACTCCTCACTTAACCCTTACTTTCTCTACCTTTTCTTGTCTGGAACGAAGAACAGCTATCTGGAGACCCAGAAACATTTTGTGACTTTGAGAATGGATGTCATACACTAAAGATGATGGAGCAGCAAGACAGAAGGAGCTGGAGTCCCTGATGGCTCTGTGGTGCTACTGTTCCAGTCCTGGACTGTCCATCTCTAGATTTTCTGGTAGAGAGTAATAAACTTTTTTGATTAAGCCTCTCTTATTTCTGTTCTCTGACAGCAATAGCTTATTACAGTTCCTAACTGGTGCACTCAACTGTATACATGACACTGTCCAGTTCAATGGGCTGGGAATGTTAGAATTGGAAATCAGAGTAATAATTATGCTTGAGCACATTCCCTAAGCTAATCATTTGTGCAAGATCCCACAAGGGTAGCCAATTAATATTGGCAGTGCTGTTATCTGTCAGTAAAGTTTGTCAAACCTTCATTTAGATGCTGGGGGAAGCATATAGGAAGCCTACCTAGCCTAGTCTTGAAGGTCCAGAAAGTCCTCATTAGGAAGGGGATGTACATACTGTAAACAAAAGGAAAGCAGCAGTTAGCAATCTAAGGGAGGGGAGAGAAAAGGGTTTACAGGAAAAAAGAACAGTAATGTTTGCAAAGGCACAGAGACAAAAGTCAACTTGATCTATTTGGAGGAATTGCAAGTGTTTAATGTATAAATGGATAATAGTGTCAGAGGTAAGAAATAGAGAGTAAAGAGCGGTAACAACTGAGGCTGGAGAACGAGGCAGGGAAATGGTCCATGCAGGCTTTTTAAACCACATTTAGACATTTCACTCTATACTAAAAGGAATCAGTTTCCATTTTTAAGACCATTGTGGTGGCAAGGTGGAGAAAGGATGGGGTGGATATGAGTTGGTTGATACAGTAAGCCAGTTGCAAGACGATGGTCACTTCACTAAGGGTGTGGTATTGAAAATACAAACAGTAGACAGACTCAAGAGAGAATTTGGGAGTAGAACCAATTGGACATAGTGACTTGATTGGCTTAGAAAGAAGGAAGATGTCCAGGTTTCTGGCTTGGGTGACTGGACAGAAGGAGAAGCAGGCATGAATAACTGGCACTGGGATAGTGCAGATTTTAAACTCTCGTAGATGACATACTTGCTGCCTCTTATGAGAATCTGAAATGTCTATTTCCTATTTAAAAATTAGCTTCATAGCAATTGGCTTAGTGAAAATCAAATTTTATTGATAAGAAGGGTAAGCCATCTGGCTGTTCCCTGGCTGGTTGGTATCTATTTTCCTGACTGTAATAAAGATATAACCTTTGCCACAGGAAGCTATTACCTGATATTATTTATTTCCTGATAAAAAGGAGCAAATCATGCCTAGACATCTGTGGAAAATGAGTTTCTAATAAAGACAAGGTAGTTAATGTCTCAAAGGGAGTTCCTCCTGTGTTGATAAATGTCTACTCTGTTGAAATAGTTCCCATAAAACTCAGCAGGTGAGAGGGTAGAGACATTGTACAATTGTCCGTGAGACAGTAAAAGGATGTTTATTGGGTTTATAATCAACAATGAACCCTAACTCTTATGAAAAATGAAAATATTTTGGTGTACCAGTTTAACAATTTAAATACTTCTGCTTTAGAAAAAAAATATTTTAATATATATTTAGCATAACATTCAGTGGATAATAGAAAAAAAGTGGTAAGATGCCACTGGGAAAAATACTAAACAGTTACCATGTGTGGTAGTGCAGTGTTTACAGCTCTCAGAACAAATAGTAGCATATTGCTGACCATTCAGTGCACAAAAAGGGCTGTTTTTTTAATAATTGTCTGTGTAATCGTTGCTTACAAAATCCATTACTGCTAGACTGCTGTCTGTATTGGTTGGCTGCTGCAATGTGGCAGCAAAGAGGTGAAGTGCATAAAGTATACCTTTATCTTGACTATCTGGTTCTTTTTCTCCCCTAAACAATGAAAAATAATTAACTGCTCCTCTGACATTGGAGGTAAAAGAAACCTACAATACCAGAGTATGAATGAATATGTCACACTTTATTGCTGTCCTTGCCTCTGGTGCTTTCTCTAGACTCAGCTTGCATACAGAGTGTAAGTAGGGAAGCAAGAGAGGTGACCATTTCTCTGAGATTGGTGTTCTTCTATAGGCCACAGTGGTCACTGGGCTCGAATGGGATATGTGATCATCCTTAGCTGGCCATGAATAGATACCAGCAGTGGTTCCTCTTGTTGGAGACAGGTATCTAGAACCAGTCTGCATTAGTTAGGGTCAGACTAAACTGCTGTAACAAAAAGACTCAAATATATAATCACTCAAATAAGCTAGAAGTTTACTTCTCTTTCACATAATAGTTCAGAGGTGAGGGCAAGGGACAAGGGAAGGTCCAGGGTGGATAGATGGTTCTGCTCCATCAGCCAACTAGGGTTTTGGTGTCTTCTAACCTGTGGCTTGGCCTTCCCTTAAGGTATTGTCCTCAGCTCCATGGTGACAGCTAGGTCATAAGCATCCTATCTTCTTTCCAGCCCAAGGCAAGAGAGGAAGAGGGGGATGGAGGGCAACCAGCTTCCTCTTAAAAGATATAACCTGGAAGTTGCTCATCCCATTGACAGGAATATTATCACATGGCCCCACCTACCTGCAAGGGAAGCTGGAAAGTAGTCTTTAGCTGGATGACCGAGTGCCCAGCTAACACTCAAGAGTTTTCTAGTACTAAAAGGAAGATAGGAAAAATGATGATAATAGTCTCGGCCTTTAATCTGCTTTAGTGACTGCTCTCTTTTTCCAGGATGAGAATCTCATTTTATGGGATGTTTGGAGAGAGGTGTCTATATATTATTGATCATGCCCAGATGGTGACTGCCCATTGCTGAGAGAGAAGCCACTGGAAACTACGTACTTAAAATGTCACTTTTAAACTGATACAATTTGAATATCTCATATATTGCAGCGTAGCAAACTCAATATGGTGATAATTGCATTGCCCATTATATTTACCATCTCACCCCAAACTGTATTCAAGGGAAGCCTAGAGTATGTTGAGGATTTTCCTGTATTATTATTCCACAACCATGTTACCTGAACATGGCAAGTAAGATTTGCTACCAAATAATAAATAATGACAACATTCAAAATTGAAGGAAGTGTTTTGTTTATATAACAATGGAAGCAAGTATATTAGGAGTACATTTGTATTTCAGAATAGAAAGTTTTATTTCTATTAATTCAAATGTGCCTCAGAGAGTTCAAATTCTTGTTCTGTTCTGTGATGTTAAAATGGTGGTTTTCCTTAGGACTACCATGGTGTTCCTTGATGGGTTGAAATGAAAAGATCTTGTTCTTGGAAGTTTAGAAGACATCCAGGATTTCCTATCTGAGAGCCCAAAGAAGCTCTTTGGAATCGTTCAGGACTCTCTTTACACTTTTATCACAGCACTAACAATATTTTATTGAGATTGTCTATTTTATAGTGTGCCACCTATCTTTCTCCTGCAACAGACTCTAACTCCCTTGGGGGAAGGACAATGTCTTCTCCAACTTTGTGATTCCAAAGCCTGGTGCACACCTAGCACAAAGAAGGGGCTATTTGAAACTTTGAGCAAATGGATGAGGGAGAATGGAAGTGGGGGAAATATCTCTAAATGGGAGTTGGGACACCTTCAGTAAATCTGAAATAAGGGAGGAAAAGATGGGGCAAGCATACAGGAAGACTGACAGGACTTGCAGAGTGAAGTGGTTGTCAAGGTGGGAAAAAGGAAAAATGAATCATGCCTGACACCTAGATTTTGGGTTCAAGTAATAATCAAAGTTGGTGCCTTTTGCTGAGATTGGAAGGCTGGGGAAAAAGGGAGAATCAGGTTGGTGGAGTTCAACTGCAGAGAGGAGATAATTAGTTCTATTTTGACCATGTTACATTTGAGATGCTTAATCGGCCTTTGGATGTGAATCTTGCCCTCAATGGAGCAGTCAGGTCTGGACACACAAATATGGTAATCTTCATCATATACATGCTATTTAAAGTTATAAGTCTAGATGAGACTAACCTACAAAGGACTGAAGAGTAAAGAGAAGAGTAAAGGCCTTGGGACCGAGCCCTGGGGTACAAGCATATTTAGGGGTTTTGATCATTAATGTTATGTGTCAACTTGGCTGGGTCATGATTCTCAGTGATTTGGCAGTTATGATGTAGTTTGGCAGTCCTATGATGATGTGATCACTTCCATGATGAAGTTTGATATAATGTGATCATCTCCATGATGGGATCTGCTGTGAGTAGCCAGTCAGTTGAAAAGACATTTCCCTGGGTGTGTGGCTTGTGTGAAATATATAAGTGGACTTTCTGGCAAGACTTGTGGGCTTTTGCTGGCTTCTGGATCCTATAACTGGCTCCTGTTCATCTGACCTCCGGTTCTTGGGACTTGAGCTAGCAGCTTACCTGTTATTTTACTTGCCGATCTTGGGATTTGTCAATCTTCACAGCCTGTGAGCAAGAGCCCTGCTGTCTGACCTGCCAATCTTGGGCTTGCCAGCCCCTGTGGCTACATGAATCTGGAGAAGCCTCCAGCACCACCCATGGGCTTGGGACATTGCAGCCTCTACAACCACATGAGCCATTTCCTTGATATAAATCTCTCTCTATATATATTTATATGATTTACTTGTTTTGCTTCTCTAGAGAACCCAGCCTAGGACAGGAGTAGTAATAGAGGAGGAGGAGCCAGTAAAAGAGACTGAGAAGGGAGGCCAGAGAGGTAAATGGAAAAATTGAATTATCCACCCTCATCACAGAAGCCAGGTCTTATTATCAGTAACAGATCTTCTCCTGCATGGATGTCTGTTCAATCTTGAAATGCATAATCTGCTTTAGTCATCCTACAGTTGGATTCACTTGAGCCCTCCCTACATATCCTAATATACTCAATTTAATCTATCATGATTACAAGTTTTATGGACAGATCACCCAAACCAGATGTACTATGTAGAATCACTAACCGCCCATGCCGCACACTGTCTTTTCCACTGTGCTCATTTTCTTTACAGTCTATAACCTGTCCAGTTAACACTGTTCTTCTGTGTTCATGGGGAAATTCCTCATAACTTCTGCCTGTTGTGATCACGTGCTTCCCACAATTGACTGCTTCTGGCCTGTGCTCTGGCTTGGTCTTTTTATAGGTCAATAGAGTATTATGGCTAGATGGAGGCTCAGCAATCCTACAATCTCAACCAGTTATTTTTAAGGCCAGGAATATGAGGCCCAAAAGATTGTGATGATGATATTTTAGCAACTCTAGGCTGACCAACGGAACAAATTAATTGCATTGGGAAAATCTGCTGCAAAAGACCTCTTTAAAGTGTTAGAAAGCAAAGATGTCACTTTGAGGACTAAGGTGTGCCTGACCCAAGCCCTGGTATTTTCAAATCGTCTCATATGCATGCAATAGCTGGACAATGATTAAGGAAGGCTGAAGAAGAATTGATGCCTTTGAATTATGGTGTTGGTGAAGAATACTGAGTATACCATGGACTGCCAGAAGAATGAACAAATCTGTTTTGGAAGAAGTACAGCCAGGAAGCTTCTTAGAAGCAAGAATGGTGAGACTTCGTCTCCTGTACTTTGGACATATTATCAGTAGGTACCAGTCCCTGGAGAAGGATATCATGCCTGATAAAGCAGAGGATCATTGAAAAAGAGGAAGGCCCTTAATGAGATGGATTAACATAGTGGCTGCAACAATGGGCTCAAACACAGCAATGATTGTGAGGATGGCACAGGACTGGGCAGTATTTTTTTCTGTTGTACATAGGGTCGATATGAGTCAGAACTGACTCGTCAGCACCTAACAACAACAACAACTAGGCTGGCCAATGGAACGAATTAATTCTCTTGTATATCCCAAATATAAATCCATAAATATCATGGACCAGGAAGCGTAAGTGTCTGGGGGTGAGGCAAGGAAGTTGGTTGCGTAAAGAAAATGATAACACCAGTTCTGCCTAGATCACAGTTTTATCGTTAGACCCCCTTAAGTAATATTTGTAAAAGTTTATGATAAACAGTAAATTTCCATATAAATGTGAGGCCATATTTCTGCTTCCAGACAAGTCAGGTAAGTATTGGACAACCTTCTCAAAAATCTTGTACTCGAGGGAGGAACTTATTCCCTGTCCTCACACCCCTCTGAGTTCAGATTCCTCAATTCCTATCAACATTTATGGAGTCCCAGTAGTGGACTAAGGAAGCATTTTCAAAGTTAAGAGGTTTCCTAATATTAAGCAAAAGCCCTTGAGTTTCACCCAATTCAACACTTCAACATGGACTGACAAGCCCGTACCTGCTTCTACCTGTAAGGCAGATGTCTTCAAAGGGCCAGGGGGCACCTGAGGGTGGAAAGCCAGGCTGGGTGACAATAGTCCAGAGGTAAGACCTGGAATGTGGCAGGGCCATCACAAATCCTCTAGAAGGCACTAGAATGTTAGGTAACCCCAGCCAAATACTGACAGAATACACTACTAAATAAATAGAGGCAAATAGCACATACCCTTGAAATGAAGACAAATGCATTTTAGTTTGATTTTATTTTCTCATTTTTCCTTAGGGGGCCAAGTGGCCCAGGAGTCCCTCCAGTGGAATTGCTATTAATCATGATCATTTACTTACCAGAGAGGAAGAAATAAAGTTCAACACGTGCAAGCAGTATTTCTAAATTTCTGATAGATTTGGAAACTGTAGTTTTAGTCTTCCAAGTAATTACCAACTACAGAAGGAGAGAAAAAGCTTGTAATCAGGAACATAACATCAGACATTTTGGCCCTTTTATTTAGAACATGTATCCAGCCTGAAAAAAAATATATTATTAGGTTTCCATTCCATATTTTTTCCAGAGAAAACTTTTCACTTTGCTCACATGACACCGAATCTTAATATAAAACACACAGGGGCTACTAGGCAGAAAAACGACAAAATAAGCTGAGAATTTGGGGATCTACAATTACAATAAATGTTATTCCATGGACAAGATGAAAATATTTCTAAACATAGCCCTCTATCCTGCCCCCTACACCTCCCCAATCCTGGTGGATGCTTTTTGTACAGATGTTGTGAATGCTCTGGGTCAAACAGTGGCCAAAGAGGGGACAAACAAGTCCCAGACCAACCATGGCCAAATTTAGTCATCCCTTACTCCTTCTCACCCTTTCACCTTGGTCTGCATATTACAAACTTGACAGTCAAATATTAAAAAAACAAAACAAAAACGTACAAAAAAAAAAAACCACTCACAGGGGAGTTCTCATTCTTTAGACATGGTCTTATAGTAGCAATTCATGATAATATACATTTTGAATAATTCAAGTCCTGCATGTCCACTGCTGCTTCTACTTCTATTAGCCTCTAGCACAGTCCTTTTTTATTTTTCTGTTTCCTTTTCCTTCCTCTTTCCCCATTTTCATTTAGTTGACTGTCCACCTTATTCCTTACCATAACAAACAGTGGATTTGAGGTTACCTATAGAAATATGTAAAATATAAAACATAACAAGAAATAGATGAGGATATTGGGGTCAAAAAGGAAATTGGATTGCAAAAATGAGAGACAGCTAGGGATGAGACAAACAATTAGCAACACAAATGATAAGGTTCTATTTGAAAGCTAGAGGCTGACCACAAACCCTGTCTGAGTGTCTTCAGTAAAGAAGGAGATGGGGTTAGTTGCAATATCACAGTGTTCAATAGCCAAAAATATAGCAGCTACTCAGGAGAAATTTGTACACCAGTTCTCAACATTTTATTTACCTAGTGCCAAGCGTTTGATCAATTTACTGCTTCTCCATTCTGTAATAAGCTGGGGCAAGAATATGGAGCAAAACGTAAGTCACAGGCTGATTCGAGTCTGAGTTCTTGATGTTGCACTAGTTCCATATCAAGCTGCTCAACAGAATCATCTGAGGAGCTTTCAACCATACACATCTCTGGGACCCATCCATGAAGATTATGATTTGTAGATAATGCAGTGGCATATGAAAAATATGTATTTTTTTTCCCAGATGTTTCCACTACAGAATGTCCACAGGTGTATATTTAGAAACTGCTGGTGAAGGATGTGATGACATGGGGAGTATTGCAGGTCAGGTTTCCCATGAAATAGATGCTGAGACAGAGGCTTGAATGCAGAAAGTTTACTGGGGAGTGCTCTTGGGAGAAAGAGCTTGAGAAGTGAAGGAAGAAGGAAATGACAGAGGGAAAAGTTGGGCTGAGTAGCAATTACAAGAAAGGACTCTGATGATTCCAAGGAGAGCTTTGGATCTGGAAAGACTCTGAATATTTGTTCAAATTAGGGTAAAGGAAATAGGTCTTTATGTTTTCTTATTGACAATTGGATGTGGTCTACTCCCAGGAGAGAGGCATGATCTTAGGTGAGGTGTCTCTCTTTAGTGGAGGGAACTCTCCATCGAAGGACTCAGTTATGACCTGTCAGTTGCTAATACTCTTAGCAGCTGGGGAAATGGGTGCTTCAGTCTTGAAAAAGGAGGACCTGGGTGGCACAACGCAGCATCCACTACAGTCCACCCATTAAGCCATTCAAATCTACTTGCTTCATATATGTCCTGGGAGAAGCACATTTGAGATTCTGGTGGCCTTCTTTTGCTAAGAAAAACTTATAAATGGACATTTAGTAGGATGAACTACACCCCTATTGCTTCGGCTTGTCTTGAGGCTGCAGCTGATTCTGTCTCTGTCCCCTACTGTTCATTTTAAATTCTCCTCACCCTCAGCTAACACTTCTTCTGGTTTTAGTGGCTTATTTGATTGCAGAAATCCAAACCCTCATCCTTGGTTGCCATGCTTTTCTCAGGCTGTAGCTGCTGCACCGGTCTATTTATAAATAAAGATGGACAAGATTTTACCAAAAGATGCTCAAATGGATCTCCTGGGTGCCAGGCATATCCATTCATGTCTCCATTGTGTAACAGCAGCCCTACCTCTTCCTAATGATCAGGGTCAGTTATGCCTGCCAGGGTGGTGATTACCTCCTTGCCTGCTGGTCTCTCAGAACAAGGATTCTGGCATAACCAGGGGACACACAGTTTAAATTTAAGGTACGCTTGCTGGATCCCCTGGCAGAAGCATTCACTCCCTGGGAACAAAGACCACTAAACATATGGTGCCCAGATTTTCAAAGATGGAAAACATAAGTCCTCCAATTGAAGCTACACCCATTTCCATAATTGGTTCCCAGAATCATCTACCTACTCCCACATCACCATATAATGGCACATCATTTTTGCAGTGCATCTGCAGCACTTTCAATAGGCTCTATCAGGCTGGTGCAGTACTTGAGAGGACCAGTGGATCCCTACAGTCATATGTCCACAGACAAACCTCCTTTATTGTAAAGTGGCTCTTTTGGTCTGATGTGATGTTATGTGGGATCCTGTATTGGTGGATCGAACACTATGATTCCTTGAATTGTGGTACTGGCTGAGGCCCTGAATGTAGAAAAGGCAAATTCATACTTGGAGTATGTGTTGATTCCAGTCAAAATTCACCCTTGCCTCTACCCAGGGTGAAAATGATGCAATGTAGTCAATCAGCTACAAAGTGGCTGGTTGATCTCAAGGGATGGTGGCACACTGGGAACTCAGTGTTGCTCTCCCTTGCTGGCAGTTTGGATATTCAATAGCAGCAATAACTGACTTAGCCTTGGTGAATCAGAGCTCAAGCCTTTGGCTGCTTTGTTCATGAATTTATTGGTCAGTACTGGGGTGGCCTAGGACAGAGGCAGGCTGACTTCCTCTGGCTTTTTTACTCCTCTGATAACTGATCAAAGGAGACCCTTCATGCAGTCATAGATATGTGCTGAAGGAGAAGTGCTGACACACAGCAAAGAACAATATGGGGATCTGGGCCACTGACTCAAGCAGCATAATATGTCCTCCGGTCCTGTACATTCTTGATTTTGGATGTGCCACTTCCATGTAATAATAGAGTACTGTTGGGTTTGCCTAACCCCATGACTTAGAGGGTCAGTGGACCTAATAAAGCCCAGCTTATGATGGGAATTTTTGGCCACATGGACATTTGATGTCCCAGAGTCAAATTCTCCATCTTTATTAAGTTCCAGAAGCTGGTTGTATGACCTTGGTCTGGAACTGAAAAAGTCTATGTTGTGATTCTCCTATTGGGGCTTGTCATAAAATCATGACATGTTTTCCCACTACAAATACTTTTGATACAATAGAATGTGCTGGGCCTTTGGGCCAGGCTGCTTGCACTGCTTCCTGGTCCTGTTGCACATCCCTTTCCTGCTCTAAATCCCGCTCAAAGCTGGAAGCCTTTCTTCATGGATCTAGTCAGTCAATTGGCCTAACATTTTTATAGAATGTCTTTTCTGCCTAGCAGCCCTGGTGGCACAGTGGTTAAGAGCTCAGGCTGCTAACCAAAAAGTTGGCAGTTCGAATCCACCAGCCGCTCCTTGGAAACCCTATGGGGCAGTTCTATTCTGTCCTATAGGTTGCTATGAGTTGGAATCAACATGACAGCAACAGGTTTGGTTTTCTTCCTCCCAGTTTGGTGAGTAGTGTCTGGGGTCTTAAAAGCTTGTAGGCATCCACCCAAGATACAATTGGTGTCTACTTGCCTGGAGCAACAGAGGAAGAGGAAGAACCAGGAATCAGAGAAGGAAATGGACCGCAGGTCCATCTTCCTCCATGAACTGCTACCTCCTTTGCCATGAAACAGAAAGCAATGGATGGTACCTGGTTACCGTTACTGAATGTTTTGAACAAGGACCCAATAGATGGATCCTGATAAAAAGGAGGAAAATCATCAAACAAAACTTCAAATTCATACGGAAACCAGACTTACTGGATCCATTAAGACTGGGGGAACCTCTGAATCTATTGCCTGGAAATAGTCTTTAAGGCTTGAACCAAAACTATCCCATGAAATGATCATTAAACTAAATGACTGTTTAACTCAATTGATAAAGAAATTTGTCTTGAGCATTGTGCTCTTATAAAGAAGTATCTATATGATTTCAAATTGACAACAGTTAATCTAAGCACAGATGACCACTTAAGGGGCAGAGTCTAAATTAATGGTAATGAAATAATATGGATAGAGATAGCGAGAATAGTGACACATTATGAAGTATGTAACCAATGTCATTGAACTGTACATGTAAAAATTGTGAATGGATGCATATTGGTTGTGTATGGATGTATATTTGGTTGTGTATATTGCCACCAAAAAATAAGAAATAAAAAAAGCTGGAAGCCTTTTGTGGAAGTTGGCATATGGCTCAGAGAAGTGTTCACAAGTGTAGAATATGTGGAACAGTGTGATGTTCTGAGATATTTCCATATGGTCAAGGTCACTTCCTACTGTATTGTGACAGAGGGTAGGGTTTTTAACATAACCCCAGGGAAGACCGTAAATGTATACTATTGTCTGTCCCACATGAATGCAAACTATTTCTGATCCTTCTTTCTGATAGGGATGAAAAAGAATACATTTACCAGATCAATGACTTCATACCAGGTAGCTGAGGCAGTGGTATCCCAGCTGCAACTGGGGCATCTATTTAGTTGAGTTTCTGGTTGTCCACTGACATCCTCAGTTGTCTGTTCTCATCCTCCAGGATCTGTATGTTTTTAGCAGGGGCAAATGGTAAAGTAAATGGAAATATAATGGGGACCACCAACCCAGTATCCTTTAGGTCTTCAAATATAACACTAATTTTTGCTGTTCCCCCTAGGATGATATATTTTTAATGTATTGTCTTGGCCATGGGGGGAGGGAGATAGTTTCAGAAGTCTCCACTGACCTTCTCCATCACAATATGTTCTACATTATAGACAAAGAAACCAGTGCTGGGTTTTAGCAACTACCAAGTATGTCCATTCCAATTATCCGTTTGTGGTACAGGGAGATGATCATACAATGGGTCAGTGAACCCAATGGACCCACTGTGAGCTGGATTGGCCCAGACACCATGTATTACTTCCTGTCATATATCTTCACTCTGACAGGGGACCGTGATGACCCTTCAAGTCCAGGAGTATCAGTCAACTTGGACCCTGTTTTCAAGAGTTCTCAAATGTTTGTGTCTTCCCTTCTCTTCAGTGTTCTGTTACTTAAGTAAATGTCTATAGGTCACTTGACCCTGATCTAACAAACATGGCAGGGATGAGAATTCATCATTATTGGCAGTGATTAAGAACTTGACTGCTAACCAAAAGGTCAGCAGTTCGAATCCACTAGCCACTCCTTGGAAACCCTACGGGGCAGTTCTACTCTGTCTTACAGGGTTGCTATGAGTCGGAATCGACTCGACAGCAGTGAGTTCTTATCATTGTAAGTTCTTGGGCTTGATTCTCAACCTTGTATGCCATCCAGTGGAGGAAGATGAGAGTCTCTTGATACGCTGCAAAGCAGGCATTGGCTTTCAAACTTAGCTTTTAATTGGTGACAAATTACCTTTTCATTTATATTTTCCTGTAGTTCCCAAATGCCTCATACATCAGACCTGCTAAACATTCCATTTCACTGGTACACTGTTCTAGTTCATCTAGTTCACCATTAGTGAAAGTTTTGCCACTTGCTATGGTTTATCCTTGCTTCCCTTACCATCAGTGATAGACAGTCATTATGGCTAGCTGGCTAGTGGGTGATACAGTTCCAAAATTGCATTTTAAAATAATTTGTTTGGTATTCTTAACACATCAGCTGTCTGAGTTCAGTTTCCATGAGAGGTAGACTCTGAGGCAGAAATTTGCCTGCAGGAAGTTTACTAAGGAATAACTTCTGGATTAACCCCTATGGGAAAGTGAAGGAAGCAGAGTGGACAGAGGAAGAATCTGAGCTGCGGTGCAGTCCCTACAAGGACCTTAGCCAATCCCATGGTTTGCTCTGGAGTTGGGATGGCTCTGCATAGTCATCCCAAATTGGTACTGAGGACAAGGCCTTGATGTCCCTGACCAGCCATTGGATGTGGGCTGTTCCCAGGAAGAGGATGTGAGCTCAGATGAGGCAGTTCTTTTCAGCAGAGGACAATCCTGAAGCAGGACTCAGTTGTGAGTTGTCAGCTACCAACACTCAGAGCAGCTGGGGAAGTGAGTGTGTAAGTCCTGAAAGGTAGCAAGCATCTGGATGGCACAATATAGCATCTACTACAGAGAGAAGAGCAATTAGGGGCTTTGAAATTTAAGTAACTTACTTAAAATGTATAAGTCTAATTTGTTTGCTGTTATATGGACAGATGTAATATCATAGAATCATATGAGACTGGGGCTTAGGGTTCTAGTGTAAATTTGGAGAGATGAAGGAGAAATCATGCAATGACACGCCAATTACATAAATACCAAAATTCCTCCTGGTAGTGGTCACCTCTTTAAAATTTCTTTTCTTCTCTAAGAGAGTCTGAGGTTATTAATTTCAATTCACCACGGTCTTTATCCTGTACCTACTATGGTCTATATTTGTAGAGAATACAAGCATCAACAGATGAGCTACATGTCTTCCAGGTAGGTAGACTGCCAGGCTGTTTCCAGGCTTGATCAGTTCTAAATCCCACTACTGCTTTAATGAGAGCTGATTGAGGGGTGCAGAGAAGGGAGAGGGAGGAAAAACAGTACCTCATTAAGTATACCTATACATTGTAGGATGCATCTTGGTTTCAGGAATGTTAAAATGTGCCTAATTATGTTTCTCAGTAAGGGGACAATAAAGTATGAGGCAGTGGTGAGTGCTATAATAAAAAGCCACAAATTCTGAAAAGCGCCAGGGAAGGAGACATAATTCTCCTAGAAAGAAGAGGAAAAGCCTCATGGGAGAGGTGAAATTTGAATAGGGTCTTGAAGAAAAAATATGACACTTTTAAGTATTCATAAGATTCTATGACTATTGGCCTTTACAATGTGTATATTTATTTATCCAGACTGGTAAAATCTAGTAGATAAAATCACATTTTACTGTTACTTTCTTTGTTTTAGTTGAGTCTCATAGCATATTAAATTTGTGGGGATCTAATTACTGATCCACTTACATTATATTGTTACTTAACCATTTAAACAATATTTGCATATATATCATGTTATGGTGCCAAGAGACCTCACAGCAAAGGAAGCCTATTAAAATATCAGCAGCGCAAACGGTGTTTACATTTGCTTTGCCACTTGTTAACATTTGCCAGTTGAATGTTGTAGTCTCCTAGTAACAACAGGGATGAAACTATAAATATGTAGCTAGTATGACACAGTTACCTCAAATTTGCTGCAAAGACATGGAAGTAATTCCAGTTACTTCCACATCTAACATCTGTGAGTAGTGGAACCAGATAAGGAGGAAGTAAAATTATATGAGTGAATTACATATTTTGACAAATCCTAAAACATTTTTGAATTAATGCACCTCTTTATTCTGCTGATGGAATTAATATGTGCTCACTGCAAAAAAAAAAAATTAGAAAATACAGACAAGTGAGAATTAGGATGAATTATTTACCCATAATTCTTGGTAACTTAGAAACATCAATATGGCATTTGAAAATGAGAATAATGCCACCACAGAGTGATTTTTTTTTAATATTATGATGCAAAACTAAGTCTTAGATTAAAAACAAAAAAGAAACAAGCGAACAAACAAAATCCAATGCATTCTCTGGCACGAAGTTTTTGTCCACCTTTTTTTCATATATCTATCTGTGTAGTTATGAAATACACTGTGTACCTGTTTGTTGTTTACTGCGGGATTAGTATTATACTTTTTTGGGGGGGGTTATGTTTGTTTGTTTTTATTTTACTTTAGGTGAAAGTTTACAGCTCAATTTAATTTCTCGTACAAACATTTATACACCTATTGTTTTGTGACATTATCTGCAATCCCCACAATGTGACAATACGTTCCCCTTTTCCACCCTGGGTTCCCTGTGTCCATTCAACCAGTTCCTGTCCCTTCCTGCCCTTGTATCCTGCCTCTGAACAGGAGCTGCCCATTTGGTCTCGTGGGTCTGATTGAACGAAGAAGCACACCCCTCACATGCATTCTTTTTTGTTTTATAGTCCTGTCTAATCTTTGTCTGAAGAGAGGGCTTCGGGAATGGTTTCAGTTTTGGGTTAACAGAGTGTCGGAGGCCATAGTGTCTGGGAGTATTACGCTTTGAGGTAAGGAAGAAAAAAAAAAAAAAAAGATTTGTATGGCTTGATAAACTATTAGCTTGTAAATTTTAAAAAGTTTCTTTACCTCAATTAACTTAAAGTAAAACGGACCAATAAACCTATAAAAGATGCTTTCTTTAAAAAAAAAAAACCAAACAAATCCAATGCATTCTACAGATCAACTCTAAAAAAAATAGGAAGACTTCCTTCTCCGCTCCCTCCCTCTTTCCACCTATTTCTTTCTCCTTCCCTCCCTCACACCCTCTCATCTTCCTTCTTTCATTCTTGGTCTTTTTCAGTAAACCAGCTCCTTGTGAATAACGTGAATATTCAGTTTACAAGGCTTATAAAACAAAGAGCCAGAAAGGCTGCTACACTTGCACATGTGACACAATTTTGAACATAACAGGAAATTCAGTGGTTTCACTACACTTTCCTGAGAACTATTGTTCTTCCCAAGAAGAAATGCCAGACATTGGCTATGACACTTCAGAGCAGGGCTTTGAACAAGTTCATTCAGGTTTGAAACCCTGCTGAGATTTTGCATTTCTAACAAGTTTCCAGGCAATGCTAATGCTGCTGCTTAGGGACCAATTCTGAAAGCCTAAACCATCCCACTGCGTTGAGTCAATTCTGACTCATAGCGACCCCATAGGGTTTCCAAGGCTGTAAATCTCAACGGAAGCAGACTGCCACATCTTTCTCCTAGGGAGCTGTGGTGGTTTTCGAACTGCCGACCTTTTGGTTAGCAGTCTATCGCTTTAACCACTGTGCCACCAGGGCTCCTTACTAGTAGAGGAGTGGTTCTCAAAATTCATTATACATAAGAATCACCTGGGAATCTTGTTAAAATGTAGATTCTGATTAAGTATATCTAGGGTGGAAGTGCAACATCTCAGCAGGGGTTTGAAACTGTTGGAAGCCCTGCTTTAGAGGTGTTTTAGAGCAGCTGTCTTAGGTGTCATTGCTATGGTGATGTATAATGTAAAATAAGATTTGTTGATTTAGGACAACCACATTACGTATAAAAACATCCATTTGTAACCATTTGGGAAGTCTCTCTTTAAAGGGATTTGATTGCATCTACTAAATCTCTTTAAAACGAAATCTCTTTTGTATTAGTTGTGGGTCTGCTCTGTAAATCTTACTAGAAAGAGTTAAGATACAAATTATCAGTGAGTGAGAGTAGAATTTCAGGTGATATGCCTATGCAGTGAATACTGATGGTGAGATACAGAACAAGAGCCATGTCCTAAAAGTGAGCTGTACTATTGAGGCAGATGGTCAACTGAATGTATGTCATTCGCCATAACTTGGTCTAAACTAATTACCTAATGCGAGAAACAGATGTCCAGGGAGCCTCGTAAACAGAAAGGATATGTGGGTGACTTTACAGTATAGTCAAAATTATGGCAGCTATTAAAATGCCATTGATGTCCAAAAGTAGAAAAAAAGTAGTACGTCAAATAATATTTTATGATCATTTTTCCCCCTCAGCAATTCAAAGCATCTTATCAGCAGTAACCTGATGCAAGCATATTAGTAACCATAAAATAGGGCTTTTGGGGAGATAGTTTACTCTGTGTAGGTCATTGGAGTTCCACTATTTGAATTATTGTTTTTGTGAACTGAATTGTATCCCTGTGACCTGCAAATGTAAATGCACCTCTGAAGGTTTCCAATGCCCTGGCAGGAGATGTTCTTACGAACACTGCACCCTCTGCTGTATCCTTAAAAGGAAGCCAGTGTCATGAACAGCTGCCTCCTTTCCCATGAGGCTAGAAGAACTGGATGGTACTCGACTATGATTACTGAACATTTTGATCAAAGATTCCATAGAAGAATCCTGATCAAAAGGGGAAAAATGAAGAACAGAATTTAAAATTTTAATGGACTCTAGACTTTATGGAGCCATAGAGGATGGATGAATCCCTGAAACTATTCCCTGAGATAATCTTTGAACCTTGAACCAAAAATATCCCCTGAAGTCTTCTTAAAACTGAATAACAGTTTAGCTTAACTAGTAAAAAATGTCTGCCTTGAGCACTATGCTCATTTAAGAACTATCAACATGGGACTATATTGACAACAACAACTCAAAAGATTGGATGGGAACCTTAAGAGGCAGTGAGTTTTGTTAATGAAGGAGAAACAACTCAGAAAAGGAGGGTAAGAATGGTTACACAACTCAAAGAGTGTAATTAATGTCACTAAATTGTACATGGAGAAACTGTTGAATTGGTGTATGTTTTGCTGTGTATGTTCTCAACAATAACAAAACAAATAGAATTTAAAGGAAAAAAAGAAGGGAAGCCAGTGAGAAGACTAAAACCTGGTCTAAGAGGGGCAAAGTCAGGCTTCTGAACTCCCAATTCAATTTGGTCTCTGATAGATTACATTATGTATGAAGGTGGCACAAACGGTTAAGTGCTCAGAGGCTAACTGAAAGGTTGGTGATTTGAACCCACCCAGAGGTGCCTGGGAAGAAAGGCCTGTGATCTGTTTCTGAAAGGTCATAGCCTTGAGAACTCAACGAGCAGTTCTACTCTGCACACACAGAGCCACCATGAATTGGAATCGACTCAATAGCAAATAACAACAACAACAGTGGTGTCTGCATTGTTGTTTGTGACACCTTTGTGGGTAATGTGATCCCACTGCCCCATTGGGTTTCCTAGGCTACAATCTTTACGGGAACAGACCACCAGGCCTTTTCTCCTGTGGAGCAGCTAGTGGGATTCAACTGTCAACCTTTCAGTCACCAGCCAAGCACTTAACCATTGCACCACCAGGGCTCCTTGTCAGTGCATTAGTCCTAACTAATTGGGGAGTTCTGATTTGATCAAATAATAGCTTATACATTTTAACAAATAAAGTCTTCCATTGATTTCTGCTTTCTTTTATTTTTCTTTATTAAGACATATTTCTAACATACAGAATAGTATAGAGAACGATATAACAAACACTATTAGTAGAACTACCAAGATTTAATAAATGCTGATGGTTTGCCGTATTTGCTTCAGATCTCTGCAAGGGGAGGCGGTGTGAAGAACAAAGCACCTTAGACAGAGTTGGGAAGAACTTTTGCAAGTCAATTCCCCTCCGTCCTCAGTGGCTATCCTTGCCTTGAAGTTGATGTGTATCTTTCCTGTCCCTGGTTTTATATATGACTATACACATGAGGATGCATAAACACTATACAGAATCAAAATGACTATTTGTTTATTATGAAGAGTGACTGGAAGGGCCATAGGACTTGCCTGAGGTATCACCTAGGGACAAGAAAAGAAAAAATTCACAGAGCAAATTTGAAGAAACAGTGGAGAAAGAATAAAATACTCTGCTTGCCCTATTGAGTCTGGTTTAGTCAATAAACTAGTTACATGAGTTTGTACATTGTCATGGATTGAATTGTGCCCCCCCGCCCCAAAATGTATGTCAACTTGGCTAGGCCATGATTCCCAGTATTGTGTGGTTGTCCACAATTTGTGATTTGATGTGGTTATCCCATGTGTAGTAAATCTTAACCCTCTATGATGTTAATGAGGCAGGTTAGAGGTAGTTATGTTAACAAGGCAGGACTCAATCTACAGGATTAGGTTATATCTTGAGTCAATCTCTTTTGAGATATAAAAGGGAGAAGTGAGCAGAAAGGACAGGGACCTCAGACCACCAAGAAAGAAGTGCCAAGCAGAGTGCGCCCAGGGTCCCTGAGCTTAGAAGCTCCTAGACCAGGGGAAGATTGATGACAAGGACCTTCCCCCAGAGCCATAGAGAGAGAAAGCATTCCCTTAGAGCTGGCGCCCTGAATTCGGACTTCTAGCCTCCTAAACTGTAAGAGAATAAATTTCTGTTAAAGCCATACACTTGTGTTATTTCTGTTGTAGCAGCTCTAGATAGCTAAGACCACTATGAAATTTTGTTTTTTTACTTTTGTTAATAAATTAAAAACGTAATACTTCATATATAACAAAAGAATATACACAAAAGATATATGTAGGGCTGTTATTGTCATTAGGTGACATCAAGTCAATTCTGACTCTTGGTGACCTCTTGTGTGCAGAGTAGAACTGCTCCATAGCATTTTCAAAGCTGCGACCTTTCAGAAGCGGATTGCCAGGCCTGTCTTTTGAGGTGCCTCTGGGTGGGTTTGAACAACCAACCTTTCGGATAGTAGTCCAGTGCTTAACAATTGGTGCCACCCAGGGACTCCATATGTAGGACAGTGGTTCTCAACTGGGGGCAATTTTTTGTCCCTAGCAGGTATTTGGCAATATTTGGAGACATTTTTGGTTGTCATAGCTGGGTATGGGATGCCTCTGACATCTAGTGGGTACAGGCCAGGATGCTGCTAGACACCCAACAATGCCAAGGACAGCACCCTCACCCCCACAAAAAGAATCATCTGGCTCAAAATGTCAATCTGGCTGAGGTTAAGGAACCCTGATATAAGGTAATAAAGAGTAACAATAAATACCATGTCTCACTACCTGGCTTAAGAAATGAAATAAAAACTTCCCTTCACCACAGAAGACACCATTGTGCTAAATTCTGAGTTTATCATTCCTTTACTTGTCTTTTTAATTTTACTCCATATGCATGCATCTCTAAAAACATATTGTTTAGTTTTGCACACTTAAAAATTTTATATAGATGGAATCTTACTGCATTTTGCTTTTACATGTTACATTTCTAGGCTTCATCCATGCTGAAGTATGAAGTTCATTTGGTTCACTTCCCACTGCCGTATAATTTTCCATTGTCATTCCATTCCTTTCCATTGTCAAACAATCATTTACGTTGTTTTCAGTTTTCTGCTGTTACGAACAACATTGTTATGTACCTTCTTGCCCGTGTCTTTTGGTACACATGTGAAATCTTTTCTCTATGGTATCTGTTCGGATTTAATTTGCTGAGTTACAGGGCACGTGCATTGTTTTTTACTCTACTGTAAAATATCAAAAAGTGGTTGAACCAATGTGCATTCCAACCAGCTGCATGTGTTTCTGATGTTCCTCGTTCTTACCCACATGGGATTGTATGACTTCACGATTTTGTCAATCTGGTGAGTATAAATGGTATCTCATTATGTTTTCAATTGCATTTCCTCCATTTCTAATAAGGGAACAGCTTTTCATACGTCTTTTGGCTCTTTGTGGTTCCCTTTCAGTAAAATGGAGCCCCAGTGGTGCAGTAGTTAAAGAGTTTGGCTGCTAACCAAAAGGTCAGTAGATGGAATCTACCAGCTGCTTCTTGGAAACCTTATGGGGCAGTTCTGCTCTGTCTTATAGGGTCACTATGAGTTGGAATCAACTTGACGGCAATGGGTTTTTCAGTAAAATGCCTTTTGCTTGTTAAGTTTTTTGTCTTTTTTATTTTTTGAAGCGTCTAAATTTTCTGGGTACTAATCCTGTTTTTGAAGTCTCTGGGTGATGCAAATGGTTAATATACTCAGCTACTAAGTGAAAAGCTGGGGGTTCGAGTCCACCCCGCAATGCCTTGGAAGAAAACTCTGGCTATCTACTTTTGAAAAATTAGCCATTGAAAACCCTATGGAGCACAGTTCTACTCTGACATGCATGAGGTTGCTGTAAATTAGAGTTGACTAGACAGCAACTGGTTTAATATCTCTGTAGTCTCTTTTAATCTATGCTAGCCAACCAGCCCCCTTCCCTCCCCCGGTTTATTTTTTTAAGAACTTGGCTTTTTGAAGACACCAGATGAGTTGGTTTGTAGAATAATTCACTTTCTAGATTTATCGGCTTATTACCTTGTGATATTTAACTTGTTCCTTTAGCTCATGTAATTTCCAGTAAACTGTATGTTGGTTTAAAAGACTTGTTTAGATTCAAGTTAACATGTTTGGCAAAAATACGCAGGTGTTGTGTATCTCACATTGCATCACCTCAGGGAGCACATGTCAGTTTGTCTCGCTATTATCAAAGCTAAGTTTTACCCCTCGGTGTTCAGACATGGCACTGGCGATCAAGATACTAAGTATTTAAGCCAAGAAATTATCTCCAGTACAAAGTTTCATTTTCCACTCTGCTGTTAGCAAGTAATCTTGGGATGATTCTTTGATACTGTGCAAATATTCTGTTCGCCTAACGATCTTAACTAATAATTTTACCTTGAACTGATGATCCATGCCCAATTAATTATTTTACTTCAGGTGGGAAAACAGCAATTTTTCAAATTCTACCCTTCCTTCTACACTTACTAGCCAGCACCTTTATTTAAAGAACAGCTTTTATCATCAACTAGGAATTGTTGTTGTTGTTAGGTGCTATCAAGTCAGTTCTGACTCATAGCGACCCTATGTACAACAGAATGAAACACTGCCTGGTCCTGTGACATCCTCACAATTGTTGTTATGCTTGAGCCCATGGTTGCAGCCACTGTGTCAATCCATCTCATTGAGGATCTTCCTCTTTTTCACTGACCCTCTACTTTACCAAGCATGATGTCCTTCTCCAGGGACAGGTCCCTCCTGATAACATGTCCAAAGTACGTGAGACAAAGTCTTGCCATCCTTGCTTCTAAGGAAAATTCTGGCTGTAAATTCTTTGTAACCTTTAGTTATTCCTGGACAGTCAGATTAAATTAAAGCAAAGATTCTTAATTTGGGATTCCTAGTGATCCAAGGATACACTTCAGGAGTATTGTGAATCTCCTAAAATTGTACACAAAATGGTGTATATATGGAGGAGGTCTATAGTGTACTCAGATTCCCAAAGATGTCTGCAATACCCCCAAAAGATTAAGAACTACTCTTTTAAATTTTCCTACGTGTACAGTGTAACATATGGAGTTCTCTGTGCCGACTCAGATGTAAGACCTATAATCACATTAGAAATAACATGTTCTGCTCAAAATGTATATTGCTGATTAAAGGCCAAATAGGAGTTTGACTGTCTGGGAAAGTGAAGGAAAAAGAATACAACTACTAATTATGATACAATTTATGGTGGTATTGTAAAGGATAATAATTTCTTAGCTTAAGTAACATTCAGTATCTTGATTATAAGTACCATTAGGGGAAAATAGTGACTAAGTTGGGTTCTTTGTGAAACTGTAAAATTTAAACATACTCTAAAAATTAAAACATCATCATTTGCTGATAGGCACTAATGTCTCTGGTGCTGACAGGTTAGCTTAGTTCAAGCATTTCATAGATGATTAAAGTTAATGAGTGAAGCGTAAGCAGGACTCTACTTAATGAGTGTGCTAATTGTTTTTCTTGCTGCAGATATTAGTGCTGCTTTTAACCACAATATACAGAAGATTAGAAGCCAATCCATTATATTTTGTTTAATGAGTTATACTTATCCGTTATAATAGCATTGTTAAATTCACATAGTACTCTTCTCAATATTCAAAGCTCTTCCTTCATTAGAGCATACTATTTTAAGCTTGAAGGCGGTCGTTTGTCATAGGGAAGGCAGAAAGAAATAGTATGCCTAGTTTAGCATAGTAGTTAAGAGCCCAGACTCTGAAATCATGCAGTCTGGCTTTGAGTATACTGGCCCTGCCACTTAGTACCTCTGTGACCTCAGGTAAGTTACCTGACCTCTCTGAACCTCGGTTGTCTCGTTCATAAAGTGGGGCAAGTGATAGTAGCTACCTCATGGGGCGTTGTAGATTGTAGAGTTTAAAGCAGTGCTGGGTACCTGGCAAGCCTCAATAACTGTAAATTGTTAATATTCTCAATTACATTCCTGCTCCCACAATTTTCCATGAAGCATCCAGAATGATCCTTTAAAACTGGGAGCCCCCTTATGTCACCCAGCTGCTTAAAATGCCCTAGAGATTGTCCACTGCAAAGGAAATGAAATTTGAACTGTTTGCCATGGTTATGTGTAGTCTAACTAGTTGCCATTGAGTCAATTCCAATTCATAACCCCATGTGTTCCAAGGTAGAACTGCACTCCATCAGGTTTTCAGTGGCTGTGATCTTTTGTAAGTAGATCAGCAGGCCTTTCTTCAGAGGCGCCTCTGGGTGGACTTGAACTGCTAACCTTTGAAACACCAACCTGTCAGCTTCCAACCTTTCAGTTAGTATCCAAGCACTTAACCATTTGTGCCATCCAGGAAGTCACTCATTTACTCTGGCTCATGTGCTCCAGAGACACTGGTCTCTTCTGTTTCTCAAACACACCAAGTCTTTTCTGCTTTAGGGCCTTTGCCTGGAACGCCTTTCCCCCAGCTCTCAGGCACCTCCTCTCTCATATCTCAACTTAAGGCAGATTCAGAACCACAGGGGCCTTCCCCTGACTACCCTATCTAAATTACACTCAGCCACTGTCACTGCCCGATTTAATGAACAAATGAATGAATTTCTGTGAACTTCGGGGTTCATGGCAAACTATCATCATTGGTCTCTGATTTATTCTATTTTCTTTATAGTGCTCATTACATAAAGAATGCATACGTGTGCATATAGGATGTTTATTTATCTGAATAAATTTGTAATGGTGCGTAAACTCCTTAGAACTCAGGTTCTCCCTGGTTTATACTATAATTCTTTCCCGATGATCTCTTAGCCAGTGGTTCTCAAACTTCAGTGTGTGCCAGTTCACTCCCACAGTTTCTGATTCAGTAGGTCAGGGAAGATCTCTCTGTGGAGATGACATTCAAGCTGGAACTTAAAGGATGAGCTGGACTCCAGTGACATGGGAGATGAAGGAAGAAGGTTCCAGGCAGAGGGAACAGCAGGTGTAAAGACTCATGAGTTGAGGAAAGAGCTGCCATATCTGAGTAATAGAAGGAAGGCTGGTATGGCTGAAGCTTGGAGAGTAAGTGGGGAAGAATCCCAGGTTGACAATGAAGAGGAGGCAGGGGTCAGATCAGGCAGTACCTGGTTAGCTACGGTGAGGAGGGTAGATTTATTTTGAGTGCAGTGAGGAGACATCAGGAGACTTCAAGAGGGAGAGGAACCTGATCTGATTCACATTTTAAAAAATGATCACTCAGGCTGCTGTATGGAGGAAGCCTTGTAAGGGGACAAAAATCTTATTAAGATTCATTCTACCCCTTCCTCTGAAGCTATCATCTGTTCTACACTTGTCCTCTGCTGCATTTTCTGACGCCAAAGCTGCTGTGGAACGACTTGAAGGTGCTTTGTTGCCATCGTAGCAGGCAGATCAATATACTGTCTGCCTCAATTCCAAATTTGGAAGGAACTTTTTAAGCTCGCAGTCCCAGCTTAGTAAACAGCCTGAGTAATTCCTCAGCTACAGGAATTCCACATTCTGCCTCTTCTGTACTATTGCCCTGGCTCTGCTGACTGGACCGGGAGAGACTCCAGGGTGTTCAGAACCCAAGCGGGCCAGCAGCTTATAAAGAGACCCAGCACTGGCTCTGCTCAGCAAGGTTAATAAGAGTTAATTCCAAAGAGACTCTGTCTTTTGTAACAGCACCTGCAGACAATGGCAAAGGGACTAGATGCTTAAAAGAGACACAGGGAAACGTCATGAGGCAGCAGGGGCCATGCAGAAATTATTGCTAAGCATAAAAGGCAGAGGAGAGAATGTTGGCTGTGGCAGAAGAGGTAAAAGTCAAAGCAAAGAGATGCTGCTGGGAGTGAAATGAGGGGAAGCAAAAGGATCCATGGGCCCTAGAGGAGTGTTGGGCTTGCCAGAGTGGTCTCTTACAGGCTGTGGGAGCGCGGCCTGGCTGCAGGCCTCTTCCCGGGTCCCCTCACTTCTACACGTGTCCCGAAAATACCTCCCCCACCCACCACATCACATAGTATAACCCGAGTCCTTTGCCAAAAAAGAAACCTGACAAACATACCCCACTTAGGAATGTACTTGTTTACTGGACTTCCTTTCTATCCTTCAGATGTACCTCCCAGAATAATTTAACATTACTCTACCATAGTTTATGAAGAATTGGTGGCTCAGTGACAGAATTCTCACCTTCTGTGGGAGACCTGGGCTCAACTTCCAGTCAATGCACCTCATATACAGTCACCATACATCTTTCGTTGGTGGATTGCATGTTTCTGTGTGGCTGAAGGAGCTTCCAGACTAAGATGGACTAGAAAGAAAGGCCTGAAGATCTACTTCTGAATACAGCCAATGAAAACTGTATGGATTACAGTGATCCTATCCACAACCAATCATGGTGACGGTGCAGGACCGGGCAGTGTTTCATTCTGTTGTGCATGGGGTCCCCATGTGTTGAGGGCCAACTCAATGGCAGCTAACAACATTTATTTAGGCCAGAAAAATAATAGCTTCATTTTTAGTTGGAACTTTAGTATAAATTTGTCTTTGCAGAAAGAAGAAAACACTTCTAGTACCAGAATACAAGATAGTAGCCAAATGACTGTAAGTTATTATAGAATAACAAAATTCCCTCCTAAAATATAATTTCTAAATCATTGAGCTGTACAGTTACGATTTATATACTTTACTGTATGTAACAATTTAAGTCATACCTAAAATATATTAGCATTTTCTCATGAATACAAAAAAGATGCATGAATTATCATTCTAAAACTATAAAAACCCATTGTTCTTGAGTCAATTCCAACTCATAGTGACTCTATAGGATAGAGTAGAAATGCCCCGTAGTGTTTCCAAGGCTGTAAATTTTTTTTTGACCTTTCAGAATAGCTTTTTATTCTTATGCTAATATAACACCTTTTTATTTTTAATGTACGTTTAA
This sequence comes from Dugong dugon, assembly GCA_030035585.1. Classification (NCBI taxonomy): domain Eukaryota; kingdom Metazoa; phylum Chordata; class Mammalia; order Sirenia; family Dugongidae; genus Dugong; species Dugong dugon. The sequence goes on from CM057461.1 coordinate 169,659,572, forward strand.
TTCCAGAGTAAGATAATGTCTCAAAGTTACTGTTTATGCCTACAGAACTCTTCACAGAATGTAAAATTTCCTTTCTTGTTTTTCAAGTTCGTGCTCTTTTGTTTGCTATTATTAAAACCCAATTACATACACAAAGTTACTGCCTCCTGAGATGCATTTACTTAATGAGGGTTACAGTGTTTATTTATGTTAATTAAAGCTTCAGAAACATATTTCTGGCACAATCTGTGGATAACTTATTTCTACACAACTCTAATGCGTCAATGATTTTATTCTTAATGTAATATTTAATGCAAACTATATTTTTAAGCTGGAATTTCTAATAAAAATAGGAATAATCATATGGTACCATAAAATATGATAGAATTGAAATAGTCTTGCTAACACTGAATGAGTTAACATTTTAGTATTAAAGTAATAACCTCTTACAGATCAAGCCAACTTGTTCTGTAAAGTCTTAATCAGAGGACATTCTGTTAATTTCAAATATAAATAACCCCTGAAATATACAATTTTTAAATCTTTCTTGATCCTCATGACAGACATAAAGAGCATATCCAATTCGGTATTTATTGGAATGACAATATATGTCACAGCTTTACAATGTCTTGCTTTCATATGCATCATCTTGTTAGTACTCCCAATAGCCTCTAACCGTGGGTATTACGCTCCTATTTTATAGATTGGGAAATGGGTTTGGAGAGGCTAGGTGACCAAGGTCACAGAGGTAATTGCCAGAGCTCCAGGAAATGAATGCAGGTGTTTTGACTCAAAGCCCAGAGCTCTTTCTGTGACATTGCACCTGTCACTAGCAAAAGTCTAATATTTTCCCAACAGTGGGCTGGTGAGGAATATAGATATGCAGTAAGACATGGGTCCTGCCCTTTGGTTGAGCGATAAAGCATAAGCAGTAGCTAACAATTAGAGGTTGCATAGTAAATAGTAAATGATAAAGACAATAAGGTCAGAGAAAGAAGAGATTCTTATTAGAGCAATGTAGGTGTAGGTAGTCTATTGTAGCATAGTAAAGTGTATTTTATGTAGGAAAGTGTATTATGCTTATTTTTCTGTTCTTTAATTTATATTATATATAGTCATATATATAATATATAGAAGCCCCTGGGTGGTCAAATGGTTAACATGCTTGGCTGCTAACCAAAAGTCTGGAGATTTGAATCCACCCAGAGGTGCCTTGGAAGAAAGGCCTAGTGGCCTACTTCCAAAAAAATCAGCCATTGAAAATCCTATGGAGCACAGTTCTACTCTGACACACATGCGGTCACCATGAGTCAGGATCAGCTCGATGGCAACTGGTTTATACATATACAACTTTGCTGCTTTAGCCTTTGCAATTTACACAAAACAAAAACAATTATAAGAACTAAATTTTCCAAGGAAGCAGATGTAAACTAATTATCAATTCAGATACTGTCTCTGAAAGAGGGGCTGGAAATCTAAAGACACAAAAGACAGAATATTTATAAGAAAGGTTAATGCTTAAATCAAAGTTTAGATTTTTTTTTTTTTATTGTACTTTAGGTGACAGTTTACAGAGCAAATTTGTTTCTCACTCAATAGTTTATATTCAAATTGTTCGGTGACATTGGTTGTAATCCCTGCAATGTGTCAACACTCTCCCCATTATCACCCTAAGTTTCCAATTTCCATTTGTCCAGTTTTCCTGCCCCTTCCTGCTTCTAATCTTTGCTCTGGGGGAGATGTTGCCCTTTTGGTCTCATATAGATGATTGTTCTAAGGGGAACTTTCCTCACGGGCCTTATTGTTTATTATTTGTCTGAAAGGTCATCTGTGAGAATGGCTTCAGTTCCAAGTTAGAAGTGTACCTAAGGGCCATAGTCTCAGGGGTTCTTCCAGTCTCTGTCTGACCAGTAAATCTGGTCTGTTTTATGAATTTGAATTTTGTTCTACATTTTTTTTCCCGCTCTAACCGGGACCTTCTACTGTGATCCTGGACAGAGCAGTTGGTAGTGGTAGCCGAGCACTATCTAGTTCTTCTGGTCTCAGGCTAGTGGAGGCTGTGATTCCTGTGGTCCATTAATCCTTTGGGATAATTGTTTCCTTGAGTCTTTGGTTTTCTTCACTCTCCTTTCCAAGGCTGTAAATCTTTACAGAAGCAGACTGCATAACTTTCTCCCGAAAAGCAGCTGGTGGGTTTGAGCTGCCCACCTTTCAGTTAGCAGTGGAGCTCTTAACCACTGCACCACCAGGCCTTATTTCTAAAACTATAACCTTTAGGAAATAATCCCAAATCCTTAGAAGGGCATATGAGACCCATATCTTCTGCGTCTTCTCCTGAACTGTCCTTTGCCTTTCTCTCCTAAAACACAAAATTCTGCTCCATTTGTGTGGAACCACCTGCAGTATCCCAACAGGGTGTGCTGTCTCATGCCTTGTACTATTATTACTCATTACACATTCCTGGCTCATACCTGCTCTGCAAAGCCTTTCTCTGACCTTCCTCCATCTAGTTTGAGTGAATTCTCTCCTCTGTGCCTCTAGGACACACTGAGCTCACTTCCTCCTTCACATTGTGATGTCTTCCACTGAAATTTTACAATTTCGTCTCTGTTCTTGACTAGGTTCTAAGTTCTCAGAAAGCAGGGACTGTGTGTTTTTCTTTCTTCAGTGTCTAGTACAGTGCCTGGCCTGTATATTGTGTGGCCCAAAATAAAGTTTATTGAATGAGTGGATGATTCTACAACATCTTGTGCTACTGTCTCAAACAGAGGTCTGACTTGGAATTGCCTCAAGAAGACAGATTCGGTACTCTAAATATTTTTACTATATGAAACGCATAAGACCCTTCTTCACATATCATTGGTAAATAAAGTTGTGCATGGGTACCCTGCTCCATGAAGTCCTAGAATTTCAAGCAACTTCTTCTCTCCAGGGTTCTACCTAGAAAGGACAAGCGAGTTGTACAAGTCCTTCCTCTATGTGGAATAGATAAAGCGACGACCAAACATCTCTCCTGTCCCAGGAAGCTCAGTGCCTTTTCTGGTCCCACTGTAATCTGGCTTTGATTATTTTTTAGTCATTTGCTTGGAGCAGATTCCCAGACCCTCTCTGTCCACCCCCTTCCCCTGACTGATGCTTCCTCAGCCTGTGGGACCTAAATCTTAACGTCACCTCCACAGAGGTGTTTTCTCTCTCTCAGGGTAGCTTGTCCATTGCCCTTGTAGCACTCAGCACAATTTATACTTACGTATTTATTCCTCTACTCTCTCTCTTCCAGGTGGATTTTGAGTGAGCTCCACAAGGACAGAGCCAGTACCCGTGCTATTCACTAACTGGAATCCCAACTTTGATAAAAATCATATAATTCTCAAAAAACAAACTGGGAGGTAGGAATTATTATTACTGTTTTACTGCTAAGGACATAGGCGCAAAGAGAGGTTGACCTGATGAAAATAACAACTGATGAGAGGAATAAAGGTTTGAACCCAGGTTTTTGACAGGAAGTACGTTTTTTCCGCTGTATAATTATCGTTGGAGAAAATTTCAGGAGTGCTGAAATATGGATTCCCTGTTCAGAAGTTTATCCCAGTGGAAATTCTACTGTTTTTATGCTTCAGTCTGTGCAGGCTAGGGAAGAGAAAGAGACTCAACAGGGCGACAATGGAAATGATCCAACCGGTCTATTGAATATGCTACTTCTGTTTTCCTTCAAATCACTATAGTAACCTAATTTATTAAAAATCATTAAGACATAAATCTATAACCCGCATGAAAAAATAAACTCCCAGTAGTCTCACTTGTGTGCTGGCTCATCTTCAGGAAAGCTTTCATATCTGAGTTGATAAGGGTCAACACCAAAGTCATAGCAGTTCAAAAGGAGTGAAAATAACTCAAATGCAGAATTCAGTCGAGACTTTGTTAGTGGGTGGGAACCAATCAAAACGAGGCTCTGAGTTCATTATGTTAGTTTTCAGAATACTTCATCAGAATAAACACTAGACAATATTTCATTTTCAAAACATAATGTTTTATATATATTAGTGTAAAGCACTGTGACTCAGAAATTGTAGTTGCAGTAGCTAAACATTATGGCAACAACTCTGTGAGAACACATGGAGATAGGACACGCTTCTGTGAGTTATGATGAGCAAATGCACTGATTCATGTCTCTATGAATTAAAAGCCTGGAAAATGTCTATGGACTTCCCCCTTTGACGTCATATTGTCTGCTAATCTTTATGAATAATTTCTTGTCTAACTTTCATACTATATTCAGATGTTTTACCACAGTGTTCCTCAAATGATTTGAACCACAATGCACAGTGAGAAATACATTGGGACCCAGTATACACAAACAGACATATAACTGAAAAAATGTCTTGAAACAATAGTTTTACTGTGCACCATGTATTCTGATATTTTCTATTTTATTCCATTCTATTTCATTAGTTAAAAAAAAAGATGGTCATTATCTACTAAATTGATTTCATGTCCTATTTAATGGGTTGTGCCTCTAAGCTTGAAAAAAACTCTTTAGTGAGTGTTCTGGATATTTATTGCGTTGTCACATAATACTACTAATTTATGGCTGAAAACAACAACCTTTTTTATTATATCTTATGATTTTACTGGTCAGGAACTTGGTCAGGGTTCAGCTGGGTGAGTCTCATGTTCCACGTGGTAGCATTGTAAGGGCACTTGATGGTTTGGCTGGAGGATGGCTGGTATGAAGGGTCTAAGACGCCTTCACTCACATGTCTGTGGCCCTGGTGGGGATGGCAGGATGGCTTGGTTTAGGTGAGACTGTCCTTCAGACAGCCTGCAGTGACTGTTCCAGCATGGCAGCCTGAGGGCAGTTTAACTTCCTACATGGCACCTGGGCTCCACAAAATAAGGTGGAACCTCTGTGGCCTTTTATGATTGAGTCTCAGAAATCTCTTTGCATCATTTCCATCATTCCCTGTTGGTCTAAGCAGTCGCAGAGCCCACCCAGATTTCAAGACAGGGGACACAGATTCCACTTGTCAGTGGAAGCAATGTCAAAGGATTTGTGGCCATGTTTTTAAAACTATACAAATAACAGTGATTCAGGTTTCTATGAGTTAAGAACTGAGGAAATGTCTATGGACTGCCTTAATTTCTTCTCTATTCTTATAGTAAATTCATGTGTTTTAGTATAGTGTTTTTCAAATGATTTGACCACAATTCACAGGGAAGAAGACATATTTACATTTATCCCAGCACATAACACACACACTCACACACACACACCTGAAAATGTTTCAGGAAACAATACTTACATCTTGCATTCTGATATTTTATCTTTTATTCTACTCTATTTGCAAATAATGTTGGCTACTATGCACTAAATGGATTTTGTGGCCTTATGTTTCAAAAACACTGTTTTAGTGGATGATTCCTTTTTTTCAGTTTAGTCCTAAATTTCCCTTTCCTAGACCCTGAGGTCCTGGAGATCAGGAGGAATGTTCTATTATTCTTTGTATCTGAAGTGATCATAGATGTCCAGTAAAGGTTTCTTGAGCGTTGAATTGAGTGAAGGAAAAAATAAATGAATAAAATCTCATCTCTCTCACTCTGTTCACGTTTTTATATTTATTTTTTATTCTCTTTGAACTCAGTGGCATGGTCCTGTGAAACTTGTGTAAAACTTGCTCATAATGTATACAACAAGACTACCGGTGACTGAATGCCTATTATTTAGTTGGATTTCTTTCCATTCATCCTTCCTTTCATAATCTAGTATGGGAGATAGAAACCTAAACAGAAAACTCTAATATACCACCGTGTCTGAGACAGTTGACATTCTGTTCAAAGTGCTCAAAGAAAGAAGTTATTGCTTCTGCCTGTGGTAGGAATTAGGGTCGCTATGAGTCAGAATCAACTTGATGGCAACGGGCTTGGGTGGTAGGAATTGGGGAAGGCCACAAAGAGGGAGAGACATTTGGACTGCCTTTTGAAGAATGAAGAGGAGCTTTCTGGATGAACAAGGAAAGTAAATGCTTTCCTGGTGGAGGGACAGCATGAACAAAGACTCAAGGTGAGAGTCTGTGGAATCGCTGTGAGCATGGAGGACAAAGGGAGAAAGGAGATTGGGAAGGAAGGGGAAATAAGAATGGGAAGGAAAGTTGAAACCAGGTCAAGAAAAGTTTTATGCCATATTAAGTCATTTAGGCTTTATCCTGAAAGCAATTGGGAAGTATTTCATCATATGAAATAGTGCATAAGAAATTAAAGACAAAGATCAACATGTAAAGACATGAACCAATTCGACCCTTACAAAGCAGTTCACAAGTAAGCATACATCTCTTTATTCCCAGAAGTCAGCAGAGGAAATTAAGAACAGAGACAGACATTCTTGCATTATTAATGTGAGGTAATGATGGTTTTAGTCCATGATCTACAGCAGTAAGGTAAGCCACCACACTGTAACCCAGGAATGCATTAGGGCATAGTTTAAAACTCAGATGGGGCGTTGGGACCGCTGGATTCCTTTTAGCCACTGTTAACTTGTCATGTCTAGTCTGACGTGATGCTTCCCCGGGCTTTAGTTTTCTCATCTGTAAATGAGGACATGAGACTACATCAGTGATTTATACCAGTGGTTGGCAAATTTTTCCTATAAAGTGTCAGATGGCAAATATATAGGGTTTGAGGACCATATGGTTTCCGTCAAGGGCCCTGGTGGCGCAGTGATTAAGCGCTTGGCTGCTAACCAAAAAGATTGGCAGTTTGAATCCACCAGCCGCTCCTTGGAAACCCTATGGGGTAGTTCTAGTCTGTCCTATAGGGTTGCTATGAGTTGGAACTGACTCGATGGCAACAGGTTTTGTTTTTTTTTTTTTTTTGGTATGCCAATAAAACTTGATTTATGGCCACTGAAATTTGAATTTCATATAATTTTCATGTGTCGTGAAATATTATCTTTCTTATAATTTTTTTCAACCATTTAAAAAAATGTAAAACCCATTCTTAGTTTGTAGGCCGTATAATACCAAGTGTGGGCTGGATTTGGCCTGTAGTCTGTAGTTTGCTGATCCTTGATCTCTACGGTTTCTTCAAAATGTAAGGTTTCTACACGGTTTATTTACCAACTAGATGTTTTTAAGTTCAACAATAGCATGATTTCCAACCTTTTTTTTTTATATTTAATAATTGATTTTTAAACATAGCCAACTTCTACTAACAAAATTATGCTTGTACAAGGACACTTGTTTTATCATGACAGGAATTTGTTAAAGAACACTCTAGAGGACCAAAATAAAATAACCTTCATGATACCCCCACCATGACCACAGAATAATTTAAAGATGAATTACATCCTTATATTGTCACACAGAGGGATAAGAGGATGTTTTTAAAATACAGCGTTACTATTTTAGAAGAGATATTAGGTAGCAGGACTAGGACCTAGTGTGGTAGTACAGAACTCTTTGCACACAAAATAATCACAACAACCTCAACATCTGTTTTTTGAGCCCTTACTATGTGCCAAAGGAGCCCTAGTGGTGCAGTGGTTAAGTACTTGGCTGCTAACCAAAAGGTTGGCAGTTGGATCCCACCGGCCACTCAGTGGGAGAAAGATGTGGCAGTCTGCTTCTGTAAAGATTAGAGCTTTGGAAACACTTATGGGGCAGTTCTACTCTGTCCTATAGGGTTGCTATGAGTTGGAATTGACTTGGTGGCAGTGAGTTTACTATATGCCAGGCTTTGTACTAAGCACTTTACAATATTAATTCATAGACTCCTCTCAATTGACATTCTCTCTCTCTTTTTTATTGTGTTGAAAACATACACATCAAAACATCTGCCAACACAACTTGCGCATTCACGACTCAGCGGCATTGATTACGTCTTTTGTGTCATGCCACCATTATCACTAGCCTCTTCCAAAACATCCCACCACCATTAACATAAACTCAATGCCTCCAAACAAAAAGTCTCGCTCTCCCCCTCCCTCCCACCCCTAGTAACCACTAATAATCTTTGGTTTCTGTATATTTGCTTATTTCATATAAGTGAGATCATACAGTATCTGTCCTTTTGTGATGGACTCAACTGACATTTAACAGAAGAGGAAACAGAAGTCCAGAGAGGTTATCTTGTCAAGGGATCAACCAGTAGAGTTGTGATGCAAACCGGTGACGAAGTCTCCAAAGCCTTTGTGCTAAACCACCTTGCCATGCCATCTCCCTGAAATTCTAAATTCACCTAGAGTGTTGAAAATCCTCTTTGCTGTTGTTGCTGGGTGCCATCGAGTCAATTCCAACTCACAGTGACCCCATATGACAGAGTAGAACTGCCCCCATAGAGTTTCCTAGGCAGTAATCTTTATGGAAGCAGATCCCCAGGTCTTTATCCTGAGGAGCCGCTGGGTTAAGCCACCAGGGCTCCTTTGAAAATTCTCTACCATTTAATAAAAGGATTTCAGTACAATGCATGTAGCCACTGTTACCCCTGTAGGAGAAAGGGCTAGGGTAATTGCCTTTCCTCAGAGTCTGGTCCACAGCTTTCAAGTCGCTGGTTTCCAGTAAGGCCAGAAGGCCGATGCAGGGTGCTTGCTAATGATGCTGTGGGTCAGGTTGATTTGTTTCTTCACTCTCGGTAGAATGACTAATAGAGCCTTTTAGCCCACAGTTTCCACCTCAAACGTTTACATGACACTGCTAAATAATAAATACACGCATGTCTTTTCTTCCCCACTTTAATGTAAGATAAGGGCAGGCGCTGTGCCTGTTTAATATTTATATCCCCAAAAGATCACCCTGCGCAGTGCTTTGCACCAAGCAGGCACTCAGCAAATATTTGTTGAATGACTGCATAAATGAATGTTAAAGAATCTGCTTCCAGATTTCCCTTTTGTTTCCCATTTTCTCCTGCATCTAACATGCGCAATTGCCGTCAGCGTCCCTTTCACGGCTATTACAGATGCCCGCAACCCTTCTTTGTGTTCTTCTGGCCCGTTTCTTCTCATCACTGCCGAAACAGACCGGGGGCCAAAAATAGAAATCTCCTTGACAACTTCACAGAGGGCTCACTTGCTGATTCCTAAGGTAGCAACACTGATTCTGTTAGAGCAGAATGGGGGTTTCATGACCTGCCACCTACATGGTTTTGCCTGATTTTTGAAAGGGATAAAAGTTTTCCCACATGGTGATTAATACAAACTGCAATCACCCTTGGAAATTGGTGTTTGGGACAAGTAGAGGAAGGTCATCCAACAGAGGAATGGCAAAACTTGTCTTCAAAGATGTGTCTTGGATTGACACAGTGGCTGCAACAATGGGCTCAAATATAGCAACGATTGTGAGCACAGCTCAGAACAGGGCAATGTTTCATTCTGTTATACATAAGGTCACTATGAGTCAGAACTGACTGGACAGCACCTAACAACAATAACAACTATAACAGAAATACCACACAAGTGGGTGGCTTTGAAATGAGCCCTGTGGCACGATGATTAAAGCGCTTGGCTGCTAACTGAAAGCTCGGCTGTTCCATCAGCTACTTAGCAAGAGAAAGACACAGCAGCCTGCTTTCATAAAGTTTACAGCCTTGGAAACCCTGTGGGCCAGTTCTACTCTGCCTATAGGGTCACTGTGAGTTGGAATCCACTTGATGGCAGTGGGTTTGGTTTTTTTGGTTGGGGTGGCTTTGAAGAATAGAAATTTATTTTCTCACAGTTCAGGAGGCTAAAAGTCAAAATTCAGAGTGTGGCTCTGCGGGGAAGTCCTTCTTTGTCTGTTTCAGCTTCTAGTAGCCCCGGAATTCCTTGGTTCCTTGGCGATCCTCATATATTCTTCTGTCTTCCTCAGTTTGTGCTTTCTTGTCTACGCTACTGTTTTTATCACTCAGAACTGACTAGGTTTAGGACATACCCCCCCACTGATATGACCTCATTAACATAACGAAGAAAACCCTACTTCCAAACAGGATTACATCCACAGGTACAGTACTCCGACATATATTTTTGGGGAACTCAGTTCAATCCAAGACAAGATACTTAAGGATGCTTGAAAAGGAGACAGAATTTCTTTTCCTTCCTTTCTCTCTCTCCTTCCTCTTCACCCTTCTCCTCCACCCTTCCTCTCCCTCCTTTCTTCTTGCTCTCATTCTCTCTCTCTTTGCTAATATTTCTGGTTTATGGCAGGCCCAGTGACTCATACGTGTTTTCAAGCCAGAGAGTATCATGAAGACACAAGACTGTGTATATATACATATATTGTCATAATGCTGATTCTCTTGGATTAAACGGGGGAAAAACACTGCCTCAATTCAAATTATCTCTAATCCATATACATTGGCACATATGTTCCCCTTCTTGTGCTGCGGGGAGTTAGATGGGAGGCCTGTTTCCTTCTCTCAGGGACACTACAACACAGTGGGAAGACAGGACAGATGCAGAGCTAATAAAACAAGGGAACATCCAAGTGTTAAGTGGATAACAGTAAAATCTAAATAGACACTCTTAATAATAATTGTTTCCATTTGTGTAGTGTTTGGTATGTTCCAGGCACAATGCTAAGGACTTAAGTACTTATCGCTTTTTAATTCTAACTACAACCCACAAGCTCAGGACACAGGTGTGGGGGAGGCAGTGGGTGCAGTTGTTAGGGCTCGGTCTCTGAAATCAGACCACAAGGGCCTGGTTCCAGCTGCAGCCTGGCCTTTCTCTTCTGCAGAGTAAAAACCCTGCTTCCCAGATCTTCACTTGGTGTATTGTACCTCCACTACTGGCCACGTGGTCCTTTGAGTGCTGATGACCTTCCCTTTGCTTCCATTTTCTTCCATATCCATAAAATAAGGATAATAATGGAACTTACCTTATAGAGTTGATATTAAATAAGATAATATAAGTATAGTGTTTAAAACAGTGCCTGACATAGAGTCAACGGTCTATAAACATTAGGTTTCTTGACCCTGAGGCTCAGAGAGGTTAAATAACATGCCAGCTTTCCCTCGGTAAATTTAAACTAGAACAAGAGTTCAAACTCAAAGCTGACTGATCCCAAAGCACTAAGATCTGAACAACTTCACCATAATGGTAGTTTCGAGAGTAGTAAATCATTATGGGCTAGTGTGAAAAGGGGGACGATTTACAGAGAATGCGAGAGGGTTTGAAGGCTGGAGTAGAATTTATTGAAAAAGAAGTGAAAACTTTATGCTTCGATGTAGAAAGAACTCCTAGAGTTAACATAATGCCCTCCTTTACCCAACTAAGACCTCAGGATTGATTTATGTATTTATTCTGCTAGCCAGACTCATCCTCTGCTCATGAAGAAATGAAGAAGACATGGCAACTCTCACAGCCGTCACTGAGGATGCTGGAGGTCAGAAAATGCTCCCTGCTCCTCTATAAGTCCCCTACTGTGGACTCTGGGTCCTGTTTCCCACCTCCTCTATTTTAGGTTTGACTTGCTAATGTGTAAGTGACTTTAAGAAAGAAACTCTAATATTTTAGCCCTTAGTGATGTAAATATTTTATTTAAGTTAATAACAGTATTTGTTAATGCCACAGGATAGATGGCACCCTTGCTCTCCCTGGGGAACCAGCATCTTCTCAAAGTTAAGGGAAAAAAAGGAACAATATATATATTTATGGTCTCTAGGTGGTGCAAATGGTTAATACACTTGCTGCTAACTGAAAGGTTAGTTGTTTAAGTCCACCTGGAGGCACCTTGGAAGAAAGGCCTGGCAATCTACTTCCAAAAAACCAGCCATTGAAAACTCTATAGAATACAGTTCTACTCCAACACACATGGGGTTGTCATGAGTTGGAATCAGCCCAATGGCAACTGGTTACTGGTGTTTGACACCTTTTTGCTACCCCATCACCCAGTAGTTAGTTAGTTAGTTGCTATCAAGTCCATTCTGACTCATGGAAACTCCATGTGTGCAGAGTAGAACTGTGCTCTGTAGGTTTTCAAGGCTCTGACCGTTTGGAAGCAGATCATCAGGCCTGTCTTCCAAGGCACTTCTGGGTGGGTTCGAATGGCCAACCAGAGGTACAAACTGAAGTAGCTGAGCACTTAACAGTTTGTACCACCCAGGGACTCCATTACCAGCTATCAACTGAATTACACCCGTAAGGAAGCCAGGGACATGAAGATAATCCTAAATGGCCCCATTTAGCCTGCTGAAGTAAGGTCATTTTGTTACTAACCATGTCTCCCCTCCTGCTATGGTAAGGGGCACGGGGTGTAAGTAAAAAGAATGAGTAGTTTTATATCCTTTCACTTCACCCTCTTACCCTCTTTACCCAGCACAATCATATATCTCTGGAATCTTTTCCTACCTTACAAAACTCCTCAAAGTGTATTTAGTGTGACAAAAAATATCTCCATTTGAACATTTTATAATGGCTGCATTTTGTTCCTAATGACCTATGTCATGTCTTTGTTGACGTTTTCTCCATCTCTTGCCTGAGCCATTGCCATAAACTCCGTATTGGTCTCCATACCTTCCAATCTACTTTCTGACTGCCTCGACAGTTGTCTTTCTAAATTCCAGATCTTCAGTTGTCACCTTCCTGCTTTTCATTGCACCCTGCTTTTTTTAAGCCTCAGTTTCTTTTTTTCCCAAATGAAACTTAATATGAAATGCCAATATGTAAACATATCGAAGCAGCCCTACTTTGTAAAAGTGGGGTGGTAGGGGGCAGAGTCCCTGCTCACTCAGCCTATCTCCACACATCTTTTGCCCCCTGCCTCCTTGACCTTGACCAGCCCCTCATCTCTCTGTAGCATCCATAGGACCCCTTAGGACCTGTTTTGAGAATGAGCATCATAATGCACGTGATCTCACTTCTCCCGGGTCATCTTCAGCACTGCTTAAACTCCAGATGTCTTATTGTCCTCCTTGTCTTTGCACATCCTATCCTTCTCCCCGGAATGCTCTTCCCCACCCAGTGATCTCCTACTCATTCTTTGAGAAGGAGCTCAGAAGTACCCTCCTCTGAGAAACCATCGTAATATCTCTGGACAGAGTTGGTCATCCTCTGTGTCCATGGTTGTCCTTGCCCATCTCTACTATACCATTTACTCCATTGGTTTGCATTTGTTTATGTGTATCTGTATCATTCCTCACCAGCTATCAGATCCTTGTGGACTGAGAAACCATGTCTCACTGTGTTTGTGTTCCCTCTAACCCCTAGCACAGTGCTTGTCATGTAATAGGTAAAAGCCAACCAAACCCGTTGCCATTGAGTCAATTCTGACTCATAGTGACCCTATAGGACAGAGTAGAACTGCCCCCGTAGGGTTTCCAAGGAGTGGCTGGTGGATTCGAACTGTTGACCTTTGTGATGAGTAGCTGAGCTCTTAACCACTGTGCCTCCAGGGTAGTACTCATTAAATGGGGGGAAACAGTACACTGAGCCCAAGTCAGAATCAAAGAGCATCTTGAGTTCATTCATAGTTTAGCAAATTTGGTGAAAATAAGTCCAGTTTTTAAAAAAAACTCCTTGTGGAGTAAATAAACACTACAGTTTTGTCTTTAAACTGCATCATAGAGACAACATGAACTTTCTAGGGTATGTTTTCAGTCAAGGAGTCCAGAGTCAAATGAAACTGAAGAAAAGAAGTTCCTTAGCATGCCGGGGAAATGCTCCTACTCATCTTTCAAGCCCAGTTCACACACACATTATCTCTTCCCTGGAGCCTGTGTTGGCGTCTCAGCCTCACGTTTGTCTCGCTTTAACTCTACTTAAAATGATTTCCTTTACTGTACAATCCAGCAATTCACTGTCCTTTATTGTCCTTTGTTTCCACAGTGTCTATCTTGCTGTCTGTCCCGGAGTAAGCTTTTCAGGAACAGAGATTCAGCCTCACAATTTGTAAATTCCCTACCGTGGCCTCCACGAGCATTTGTGTTGAAATATGTTGATCTGTGGAAGCAATAGCTGGGTTCCAGTGGCTTTGGACTCTGCCTCCTCACTTAAGAAACAAAAGACTTGAATCCCCAAGGACTTTTTTTCAAAGCTTTCGCAAAAATCCACTCGGGGATGGGGGAAAACTTGCTGAAACATGTGCCATTTGTTATTTTGACCCATGTGGGTCTTTTCTGGAAATGTTATAGGAAGAGAAAGATCACTATTCCAAAAGAAAAAAAAAAAAGGACAATTACATAGTTACGTCTATATTTAAGGATGTGGCAGAATTAAGTATGTGTAAAGAGGTCTTTGCCAGGAGAGTCCACTAATGGGCATCAATAGAATACTAGGTACAGTGAGCTAGGTGATCCTGCAGCAGGAATGCTCACTTTTTCTCCTAGAGGCAGGAAGCTGGGAGAAAAGAAAAATTAAAAAATGGGAATCTCAACAGAGATAGTGTGCCCCTGGAATATGGTGGCACACCAGGACCCAGGGCAAGAAAGCGCTAGTAAGAAATTCCCCTGGGGCGGAGGGTAAGGCAGGGATGGCTGAGGAGCTATAAGTACAGTGTCCTTTTGTATTCAGTTTTCAGTTGTTTATTATTTCATGAGAAGTTGGTCCTTCTTCATTATTCTCAACCCTTCAAAAAAGTCTGTCCTGCACAGTGGCTTTTGTTGGTGCTGAATTTCTGGAGAAATGGGCAGAAGTGGTGGCTGCACAAAGCATGGAAAGAGGAGACTGGTCACAGGAGATGGGAAAGTAAGCAGGGATCAAGAATTCAGAGGAAGCAGGAAGTTTGGGCAAGCGGTAACCAGGATAACAATAGGCCTCCTGGGAATAATAGGGAATCTGGAGGAGCATGCTATGCGTCTCTCAGTGCATGAACTGGGGACTCAAACTATTTTATTGGGATATTAAAGGGAAGGGTGACCCCTGAAGTCTGGGGACTTGGGCCACGTGAACTACAAAAGGAACGTACAGCAGAAGAATGCATGCATGATTTCAGAAGGACACTTCTCCTCATACCAGCAGGGCTAATTTAGGAGCTCTGTAGGACCTGGGGAAACCCTGGTGGTGTAGTGATTAAGAGCTATGGCTGCTAACCAAAAAGTCGGCAGTTCCAATCCACCAGGTGCTCCTTGGAAATCGTATGGGGCAGTTCTACTCTGTCCTATAGTGTTGCTATGAGTTGGAATTGACTTGACTGCAATGGGTTTGGGTTTTTTTTTTTTTTTTTGTAGGACCTGGGCATCTTAAGTTTAGAGGGCTCATGTCACACTAAATGTAGTACAATATTTTTCTGTCAAAATGTGAAAACACCTTTGTAATATTGCTTTTGACATTATATATTCTTGGTATTGTTATTAATTTTCATTTGAGAGTTTAGTGCTTTATTTTGGACCCAATACATTTTTAAAAAATCAGATGTCAAACATTTTCATGTACCTTTGCAAAGCTTGTGAGCTTTACGTACTGTTCTCAATATACCTAATGGATAAAATGCTTATGTATGAAAGTAAGCTCTTTCTTGCAATGGTAAAGCCAATTCCTGAAGAGGGTTTGTAATCTCCCCTCAACAAACACAGATATTTAAGTCACACTTACAAATGCTTTAGACACTTATTTTTCTTTTTTTAAAAAAACTACTTAAAATTTATTTATCATGTAAAAGAAGTCCATAAGCAGTGGTGCCTTAGTTATCTAACGCTGCTGTAACAGAAATACAAGGGGATGGCTTTAACAAACAGAAGTTTATTCTCTCACAGTTTAGGAGGCTAGAAGTCCAAATTCAGGGTGTCAGCTTTAGGTGAAGGCTTTCTCTCTCTCTCTCTCTGTCGGCTCTGAGGGAAGGTCCTTATCTCCTCAGCTTCTTAGTTCCTTGGAGATCTCCAGGTGGCTTGGCATCTATCTTCCCCCATCTCTGCTTGCTCACTTGCTTTTTAAATCTCTTTTATATGTCAAAAGATCTCTTTAAGGTGTTAAAAAGCAAAAATGTTGCCTTGAAGACTAAAGGTGTGCCTGATCGAAGCCATGGTGTTTTCAATTGCCTCACATGCATGTGAAAGCTGGGCAATGAATAAGGAAGATGGAAGAAGAATTGATGCCTTTGAATTGTGTTGTTGGAGAATAATATTGAATATACCACGGACTGCCAAAAGAATGAACAGATCTGTCTTGGAAGAAGTACAACCACAATGCTCCTTAGATGCAAGGATGGTGAGACTAACATACTTTGGACATGTTATTAGGAGGGATCAGTCCCTGGAGAAGTATATCATGCTTGGTAAAGCAGAAGGTCAGCGAAGAAGAGGAAGACCCTCAACGAGACAGATTGACACAGTGGCTGCAACAATGGGCTCAAACATAACAACTGTGAGGATGGCACGGGACCGGGCAGTGTTTCATTCTGTTGGATGTAGGGTTGCTATGAGTCGAAACCAACTCAATGGCACCTAACAACAACATACGTCAAAAGAGATTGATTCAAAACACAACTTTCACTAATCCTGCTTCATTAACATATCAGAGACAATCCATTCCCAAATGTGATTATAACTACAGGCATAGAGGTTAGGATTTACAACACATATTTTTGGGGGACATAATTCAATCCATAAAAAGTGGTTTCAGGACTGGTATGGACTCCATGTTCATCAAGGACCTGGTCTCTGCTTTTGTTCTACTATGTTAGCATATGCTTTTATTCTTAAGGTCACAAAATGGTTGGAAGCTTTTTTTTTTAATTGTGGTTTAGGTGAATAGACACTTCTTTTTCAAATGGAATTTTGGTAGTCTAATTAAAGTAGCATAGAACTAGTTTTTGGTGTAGGTGTTTATCTATAAACATTTTGGTTATCAATTAGAGTCTTGTTTCTAATTTAAAAAAATGAAAAGAAGCAATGATACACCAGTAATTAGTAAATTAAAACCTTCAAAGTAAATCTCAAGGCTTGATACAAACTCTAATTTTTAAAAGTGTTCTCATGTCAAGAGACAATTTAAAGTACAGGTTTTATAGATACTTTCCTTTTAAATAGAATTCTCTCAGCTAATGAGATGTGAAGTGGCATTGCCTTTATTTTTATCTGGCCAAGCTTATCTCCACCTGTTTTCCCATAATGTTCTCATTCTCTCCTCCAGATGTTTGGCACGGCATCTCAACTTGATGTCTATTTCTTCTTGTTCTCCTTCACCTCACATGAACCTTCAAGTCATAATTTTTTGGAAATAGACCCAAGGAGCTTTACTTCAAATTACTATCCTTTATTTGAGCAGTTCCATCTCTAGGGTCAGTACAAGTCAAAAAAATTTTTTTTTCTCATTGTAGAATTTCTTGGCTGTGTATATTAAAAAAAAGAAGGGAAGAAACCAGAAGTACAAGATAGTTAAGCAACTTCCTCATATTCACATAAACCAGAGACTCAGGAATAGGAATTAAATATGAAGAATTTCACTTTTGATTCTTTTTTAACGTTTGATTTACTGAAAACTGAAGCTATTCTATCAGTCACTCTATAGCTTCAACTTTGATCAATGCCTCTATTCAATAGGGGGTCAAACACCTGAAGGGAAATAAAAGAACTCTCTGGAACATATGGCAGGAAAGGATCATTTGTGTGTGCCTGCTGAAAAGACAAATGACTCACATTCCCTGCTCTCTCACTGTGTCACTGATCTCTCTCTGCTGCTCAGCTAATCGTAGACAATCTTGTGCTCTAGCTAATCTGCTGCTTTTCAAAGCCAACTAAATGGAAACAAAGGTTTAAGTATCTGGAAACTAAATCATGACTTTTTTTTTTTTTAAATCTAGTTACATGAAAATATTTCCCTGATAAAAGTGTAGAACATGTTAGGAAAATTCTTTTCTCAGGCTACCTGCTGATATTCCATTTTGTAACTGGAGAGAATATTGCCTCATGTCCAAAGTTTAGATAGAACTAAATCTTTTTAACCAGGAAGAAAAAAAAGAAAAATCCTAAACCTCACTGACAGTTTAGGTAGTTTTAATGGTGCAAAGGAATCTGCAAAGTAGAAAAGCTCTCTTTCCTGTCCTTCTCAAAATAGTTTATCCTCCCTAATGTCTCATTTCACCCTTTACTTTTCCATGCTTACTGCCAGCATTCTGGGTAAAGTCACCGTTGGCTCATGGTTGCACTCGGGCAATGGCCTCCCACACCCATCTCCTGGTTTCCGGACTCTCACCAATCCAATCCACCTATCCCACTACAACTCCTTCCAAGGAGATTCCTGTGTTTATGTAGAAAAATACTTCAAGAAGCTGCTTGAGGGAGAAAAAAACAAAGCCCAAAGGATCACCCAAGGGCATGGGTGGAGCTGTAATGAGTCTATTCTGGTTCATGGTGACTCAATGTGTGTCAGAGTAGAACTGTGCTCCATAGGGTTTTCATTGGCCAGCTTTTAGGAAGTAGATCACCAGACCACCCAAGTTACAAAGTAGGCATCTCTGGGTGAACCTGAACCTCCAATCTTTCATTTAGCAGCCTAGCACATTAACCATTTGCACCACTCAGGGACTCTGTCTCAGGAGAGACGGAGTAGGAAAAAAAATAGAGAGAGGAAAGAGGGAATAAGCCCAGGTGATGGTAGAAGACATCTCACTCACTGATGTAATATTTCTGCATTACTCTCATTCATCTTCAGAAAACTTGCCAAACTCAAAAAATATTTGGAGTTGATGGATTGTTCTGGAAACCACGATGGAACTGTGTGTTATAGCTACATAGATGTGTATAGCACGTGAGCGTGGAGATGTTATGAGATCAGAGGAAATAAATATAAGAATGTAGGGAAAGTGTGGAGAAGGCTTATAATAGTCACAGGCTGTGCCATTAGGATCCAGTTAAAACTCTCAGGGCCCTGGATGGCCTGGTTGGGCTAGACCGTGAATGAGTCCTATTACCTATGGAGTTGACTTTGAACTCATCAGCCTGGCATTCCAGCCCTGTGTAGTCTTGCCTTGACTGACTACACCCCAGCCTCCTTTCCCATAATTTCTTACAATTTAGCCAGACTGTGCTAGTCACCTCTCTCTGAATGTGAATATTAAATACCAGTACCACCAGTTACTGCTTGAGTGATCTTAGGGAAACTACTTAGCATCTCTGAATTTCAATCTCTTCATCTGTAAATTGGAAATAATCTCCTAAGGCTGTTTCAAGAATTAAACGTGATAACAACTGTAAAAAAATCCATACTCTGCCTCTCACATGGTAGACTCTCCATAAGTCTCATCTCCCACCCTCCTTTCCTGCTGCTTACGAAATTTTGCTTCTATTTTGCATCGCTCTTTCATGGCAAGTTCCAAGTCTTCAAAGTCCAAAGCCTCCTCTGAACTCCTGTCGCACTTTATCACATATTACCTAACACTCTAGTTATTAATGGCTCTCTCATCTCCTTTAGTAGATTATAAACATCCCAAGAACATTCATCTTTATATCCCCTATAGCATTTACTAAAAGAGTTTGCAAGTAGTGTATGTTCCGCATATACTTAATGAATTCTCTATTATTGTCTACTAAAATACTTCACTACATGATTTTCAATTATAAACATTTAAATTTAAAATTGTTCCAATAAAATGACAAAAATGAGGCTGAATTTCCCTTCTAAATATTTCTCACTCCATTTTCAAGGACCACATTTTAAATATCAAGCCACTTTCCCTTGAAGATGTCTATCGCTGCCTAGGTCACAACCAGCACAATGTTTTGACATAAATCAAGTCAGTCATACGAAACTGAATAGAACTTATTTTGTGCTTCACACTAATGAAGGAAGGAAAATAAAGTCATTTGCAAAAGAGCTGCCAAACACTGGACAGCCTGCTAATGTAAAAAAATGTGATGTTTCTTTTCACCATTCCCAAATTATTGGGATGGCAGGTGTGCCTGTTTTATGTTGTTGCTTATGTTTTCAATTGAGGGGTAAACTTTGCCTGTAGCCAGTTAATCATCTGAATCTTTTGGAAAACTTAATTGAGAGGTCGTTATTTGCTTTGCTTCCTCCTCCTCCACAGGTCCACAGTGTAGCAGCAATCACAGTGACGCATCATTCTGCTGGTAATTCAGACAGCATATTCAGAACCACAGATCATGGCTGTTAGACCTGCCAGATGTTCGCAGTCCCTTGCTGCAATTAAGTTTCAACATAGCCCAATTTGAAAGAGCTTGAGAAAGCACAGTTCTAATTAAGAATATTCATGAGTTTGCACCTTGGAAAGTCAGAAATTATGTAATGTGCCAGAGTGGACAAGATCCTTTCCTTTGAGAAGTGGGGGGGGGGGGGGGGGGGGGAGAAGAAAAGCAATTTAAGTAAGTCACCGGGTATGCACTATGGGAAGGTCTGAAGTGAAACAGGAGATATGGGATTGAATGAACTATATGAACTCCCAGCCAAAGCTGTTTTAATAAAAATTTAAAGGGCTCTACCCGAGGCTGCATATTATCATCTGAAAAACTTGAAAGAGAAAATCACTCTGGCCTAGGTCCCACCCTCGGGGCTAGTCTAGATCAAGAAAAAGAAACAATATTGTTGGCATCCTCATCTCCACACATATGGAGTCACTTCTGGACAGTTGCTATGGTAACCATGAGACTGATCTTCTCAGACATTAAAAATGAGAACTCAAAGCATCTTCAGTTGGAATAGAAACAGGTACCATGTGTAGCATGTTCAAAGTAGGGTCTATCAAACAAATTAGGCAATGCAGAAGTTTTCTGCTAGACCAGCTTTAGGTTTTCAGGGGATCCTAATAGCATCTTCAGAGGAAATATAGGAAATGACCTTCATTATGACACTTATCTGAAGTGGTAGGGTTCACTCTTTGTAAACTATTTTCTGTTGCATCCATTTTGATTCCTGGAGTTAGAACCGTTGAGGAGATGTGGAACACTGGATTGCGAGTTACAAGACCAGGTTTCTGTTTCTGTTATTAACTAGCTGTGAGACCTGGGCGAGTGACTGTACCTTTCTTGGAGACAATTTCCTTATCTAATAAAGGAAAGATTTCTAGAGATAATTTTAGACATAAAATTGTTGGAAGGGGCCTCAGAGACATATTTAGCTCTTGTCATGGATTGAATTGTGTCACCCAAAAAAAATGTACCAACTTGGCTCCGTCATGATTCCCAGTATTGTGTGATGGTCTACCATTTTGTCATCTGATGTGATTTTCCTATGTGTTGTAAATCCTATCACTATGATGTTAATGAGATGGATTGGTGGCAGTTGTGTTGATGAGATCTACAAGATTAGATTGTGTCTTAAGCCAATCTCTTTTGAGACATAAAAGAGAGAAGCAAGCAGAGAGACAGGGCAACCTCATACCACCAAGAAAGCAGTGCTGGGAGCAAAGCGCATCCTTTGGATCTGAGGTTCCTGCTCAGAGAAGCTCCTGGACCAAGGGAAGATTGATGACAAGGACCTTCCTCCAGAGCCAACAGACAGAGAAAGCCTTCCCCTGGAGCTGACACCCTGAATTTGGACCTATAGCCTCCTAGACTGTGAGAGAATAAATTTCTCTTTGTTAAAGCCATCCACTTGTGGTATTTCTGTTACAGCAGCACTAGATAACCGTGGCAGCCCTATAGTGGAAATCAGTTGTTTTGGACTTCCAAAATCCATTTACTTCCTATTCTTTAGCTGACTCTTGGTTTTCCTTTGAAAATCAATCTTCCTTCTCTCAGTCTATATTCTGACTCCACCTCTAACTTCGGAGGATGATATTGACTTAGTTCTGACTGTTTGAAATATTGTACTTCCCCACTCACACTGTGAGTGGTTTAGGGATGTAATTAAAAAAAAAAATCAAATCTGTTGCCATCAAGCCGATTCTGACTCATAGTGACCCCATGTGCACAGAGTAGAACTGCTCCATAGTGTTTTCAAGGCTGTGACTTTTCAAAAGCAGATCACCAGGCCTTTTTTCTGAGGTGCCTCTGGGTGGGTTTGAACTGCCAACCTTTTGGTTAGTAGATGAGCCCTTAACTCTCTGTACCACCTAGGAATTCCTAGGGATGTAACTGAAGCCAATCAAATCCAGTGAGACTTAATTCTTGGACTTTTTTGGAATTATAGTGAAGGATATCCTTTTTTTTTTCCTGCTGGAGTTGAAGATTTGGGGTGTAAGCCTAGAGATGCAAGGGGCAATTTTGTCATCACAGAATGTGACTGAGGAAGAAGTCAATACAATAAGAAGCAGAGCTAATGATGGAGACAGATAATGTCCTGGTGACATCAATTAAACTCCTAGATCCACTTATACCTGAAGCTGGATACCTTTGGACCTTTCCGTTATATAAATCAAAAATGAAACTGATGCTTAAACCAGTTGAGCTGAATTCCTTTCAGCTGCATCCAGAAGAGTTCTGATTAAATACAAGCCCCTAGTTTTATAGGTTTAGGAAACTGAGGTGAGAGGTGATGATGACTTATCGAAAGCTAGAGTTAGAAGCAGGACTAGAACCAGCTTTTGGGCTGTCCAGTTCAAAGACTTGCAGGGATACATGTAAATCTTCACCTTTTTAAAATAAAGATACTGACATCTTTGAAATTTCCATTTCACTGACTCTTGCCTCTTCACAGTAACCTCAAATATTCTTATAATTCTTGGTAGATTTCTCTTCCTTGCAGCCCTTTTGTTGTCACTTATTCACATATTTTCTAACTAGTACACCTACCAACCAAGTTAATGAGAAACAAACATGGCAACGAGTCATTACTCAAATTAATATTTAGGTACAATGCAGATCAAATAATCACCAGGTTATTTAATTTTTAATGTTTTCAATAGATTGTTGTAGTATAGTCAAGATCTCAACTTCCGATCAAACGCAGAAGAGGTGGAGATCTTAAAAAGAAACTAGGTGAAATTACAGCTGAATATTTAGCTAAATGATCACATTTTTCTTTTTACATAATTTTGGTTAATTGTTCTCAAATAGGCTCCATGGACTATCTTTCCCAATCTGTAGCTAGTGAATTAAGAGCCAAAAAATTAAATGTTTTAATAAATCTGTCAGTCAGTTTAAGAACTTCATTCTTCATAAATTGTGTACTCCCATAACCCTTGTCCCTTTCTCTATTATAGCACTTATATTGATGAGTAATTGTTTGCTTGGAGTCCCTGGATAGTGCAAAAGATTAATGCACTGTTCTGCTAACTGAAAGGTTGGAAGTTCGAGTTCACCCAAAGGTGCCTGAGAAGAAAGGCCTGGCAATCCACCTCCGAACAATCAGGCATTGAAAACCCTGTGGAGCATAGTTCTACTCTGACACATATGGAGCGAGTCACCATAAGTTGGAATCAACTCAGTGGCAACTGGTTAATTATTTGCTTACATATCTGTCTTCCCTATTAGAACTTGAGGTCTGCAAGTCACAGACGATCTTGTTCATCATCTCTGAATCTCATGAACACTCATTCACTGTGCACTCTATACATGTATGGATTGGAGATTAGAACACATGGCTATTCCCACTTTATTACTTAGTGCATCAAACCAAAATACTTTCTTTGACTATCTCTACAGTCTGTATCAAGTTCATTTGTCTGCTGTTAATATGTGTGAGAAGAGTCTCTAATATATTCAAACTAATTTCAGGCTTTGAAAGTTTCCACGTGGACCATTTTTCATAAAGCAGAATCTTATGGGATTTTAGACCCTGAAGTGTCATATCTAATTGTTATATTTCACGTTCTTGTCTTCAGTAATCATCTAGAAGTGATTTTATGGACTGGCACCCAGAGGCAGTGTGAGCTGTGAGAATCTACATTCTCGAATCTTATTTGCTACTCCTCCCATTTGCCTCGCATCAACTAGGGCATAGGCAGTGTGAAACTTTTTAGATTTACATACCTAGAAGAATTGAAAGCAACCAGAGAGAGAATTGAGTAAGGAACTTTATGGGAGTTTTATGTTATATTTACACACAAATATGTAAAGTTCTACCCTATTCAGAATACAGGCAGTCCTTGGGTTATGAACGTCCAATTTACATACCCCATAAAGCCTGTTACATTAAAAATTTGAGGTGCGTACAGTGGTTCGTAATAACAAATGGGTGCTATTTTGCGAGGCGCATCAAAACATTATTATTATTATTACTGTATAATTACGTTAAATATGTTTTTAGTGTATCTGGAAGTGTTTCTTTAATGTTTTTATGCGTAGAAAGTTACGCTATATACTATATACTAAGACAAACATTTGACTAACCAACATTAGACATGAGCCGTACTACCTAACTGTTCTGACTTATGTACAAATTCCACTTAAAGACAGATTTAGGAATGGAACTTGTTCGTCTGTAAGGAGGAAGGGAGCTCTTTTTAATCTAGAGAAAGGGTGATATCAAATTTATCAGTGCAGAACTATTTATTTTTTGAAACTACAGAAAGCAGAGAAGAAATCAGAGCAATGTTAATTAAAGAGAGAACACATCCAAGCAGTTTTCATTAGAGATTTTAATTTTCTTTTTCCATTTGAAAGTGCAATATCATTTCAAAATTTGCATCGTAACGTAAAAGGAGGAAGAGGTCAGCTCTACTCATAATGTCTTGTTTACTCCTTTCAACATCTGTATGAAGTAAATCATTTTATCTGCATTTATAAATGAAAATACAGTAAAACCTATGAAAGCTGGAACCTGTGTAAGGTGGGAACCTGTCAGAGAAGGAAAACTAAAATATTTTCCAGTAATAGAGAGCAATAGAAAAGTGGTAAGACTGCACCCTGTCAAAGGCAGAAAACTTGTGAGACCCGGAGAAACAAGGCAGTCTCCAGAGTTCCGGCTCTCACAGGTTTCACTGTACTAGCTTTAGGGAGAGGAAGTAACTTGCCCAAGACTATGCAAAGAGTAAGCAGCTGACCTGGATTGGAAGCCAAGTGTGGTCTCCCAGTTTCCGTACTGACCACTCTGTTACATGGCTTCTCAAAATATGGTCTCTTGATAATCCCTTGGTATATTGTGTGTTAGCTACTGTGCTTAACATCCTTTATCTCAGTTAATGCTCATAACAATCCTATGAGTAGGTATTCTTATCTGCCTTTCACAAATCAGGAAACAGGCCTGGGTAACTCTCCCAAGCTCATGGAACCCATAGATGGTGGCTCATGCTATTAAACACCATTCTTTTCTTCAGCTTACATTTATTAAACAAAGCCTTTGTGCTGGGCATCATAGGAGCCAGAGTTGGCCAGGGTGAGAAGGAAACACATAATTCCTATTCTTAGGTACTTTAAATATTAGTAAAATATATTTCCAGTGAAGATATTGGCTTATGCAAATATTAAAGAACAGACATTGTCAAAGCATTAGTGCCTCTGAAATTGGACTTTAGACTTCCTCCGAAGGCCTCTCACACACTCTAGCACCACCTGGAACACTGAAAATTACTGAGCTGAGTTTAATCCATTTGACTCCCAATCTAGGAGGAGTGTCTGCTTTCACCCTGGGGCTGTAAAAAATCACTCATTTCCTTTCCAGTCTTCTGCTTCAGACTCACGCGGGCGTCTCCCATAGGGGAAGAGCTTAGCTTGAGCTGCTGCCAGCTCACCCACCCACCTGCCCACCCCCAACTATCATCCCTCTTGTCTCTTTTCTTCCACTGCCAGACACCTCCAAAGCGGAGCTGATTCCATCTGCTTCCATTCACTTACCGGCCGGTTACCCCTGCAGTCTGATGCTATCCCCACCCCAAACACTGTAAGTTCAAAGGTCACCAGTGACCTCTGCGTTACTAGTCTAATTATCTTTACATAGTCATCTGCACCAACATGCAATTACAAGATCAAGTCCAGACCCCTTAGGGTCTGGTGGTTTCCCTGTTCTCCACAGAAAATCAAAGATCTGTTTTCCTTCTCCCTGACTCTCTGATGCAAACAGCTATGCTTCTGCAAAGCTGGTCTACTCCTTTTCTCCTGAAGGTGTTTTACACATTCTGTGTCAAGCAGACAGAGCAGGTTACTTATTAGGCAGACGACGATGGTTTAGAGTGTCACTAGAGGCCCCAAGGATAGAGAAAAGTGAAGCTTCAATCGAATTGTCCAGAACTTTTCTATTAAAAAATCTAGAAAGAAGCTATTTTAATTTCAACACACACAGATGTTTTGTACTTTAGAATTTGGTGTGTGTGCATGTGTGTGTGTGTAATTATATATGGGATGTGTGGATAGGTGAAGAATAGGGTGAACCATGTTTTCAGTACTTAGGGCTCCTAAGGGTCTTAACTTGGCCCAAGAAAAAGTTAAACTTGAATCTCTTGAATGTCACTAATCAGCCATAGGACTTTGGGAAAGTTTTCTAACATACTGAGCCTTTATTACTTTATTTATAAAATGGAGGTGATAATAGTATTTATTTGATAGTATTATTATGAGAATTAGAAGAGATTATGTCCTTCTCTGTTAATGAAGCTTATTATAGAGAAGGCATTTAGTAAGTACTGTTTATTAGATAGTTCCTGCCATTCCAGCTGCTCAGAGGCAGAACTTACTATCATGCCAAATTATAAGCTTCTTGAAAGTAGTGATTATATTTCCTTTTTCTTTTAACCTCCCACAACATCTAGAACCTTGAATACACAGTGATGAGTTCGTGGGTATTCGGTGAGTAATTAACAGGTAAATAAATACATAGATAAGAAAATTATCAAAGATGTCCATGCTTGGACCAATGCTGAGAATATGTCCTGAATCAAAGTTTATAAATCAAAGTTTATGCAGAATGTGCATCTAAGGTATGACTTCAAAAAATCAAAACAGAGGAGGTGCCTACTTAATGTCCATTGAATAAAAAGCCTAATATTAAGTATTCTGAAGTTAGTCAATAGTTTGATATGATAATCAATGAAGTTATTAGAAAAAGTTAAACTTTCTGTTTACAAAAATTATACTGCCTATCAAGCTATGACCCATGGAATTCAGTCCTGTCCTGAGTGGTTCCACCCTTAAAGAAGCCTAGCCCACAAAGGGATTCCAATATTTATCCATATTTTTTCCTCGAACATTTAAAGTTCCAAACACAAGTACACAATTCTTATTAAAATTATCTGCTCTCTCTAGTCTCTTACCTACTCTGAAACTTTGTGAAACGATTGAACCTTTCATTTTATTGACCCCAAAGAGCACTCTCATACATTGTGTGCCTCTGTGTTGCCCCCTTCTGCAGTAAATGTACCCCTATTCTCCGTTTACCTTATCCCCACTCATATCCCCACTCATGGGGCTGGGTAGGTACCAATACTCTATTAGGAGGTAGGTGGAAGGGTGCTTTGGAATTGATGGCTACTGTTTGATTACCCCAGCCGGCTTTCACTTATTTTCTCCTTATAGTGTTCACCAATCACAGTAATGTGTTAGCTCTCCTCTGGTGATCTATGGTGGATCTAAAAATCAGATGTTTGGCAAACAGCCCACCTGGGTCCAGTCAAAATAAGATGAATAATTCCTCAACTAGTGTGAGATTTAAAAGACAGAGTCTGTTTGTGCGTGCAAATCCATTTTCTTTCTTAGACTCTTAGAAATCACAGAATGTGCACCCCAGAAGCCCCCACACTTTTCATTGCAAAGGAAAAAATCCAAAATAGAGGCCCGCTACTGAATGGATTGCTTGTCAAAGAGAGCCATGGCGCATTAAATTCAATAAAGCACGAGAGCTTCTGATTGAGTATATTATGGGAACTCTATAGGCTACTGTTTAAAAGATTAGCTCAGGAAGAAACAATATACTACTGTTTTGGCTTTCTTGCTGGCAGTCTCAGGTTCAGGCACGAGATGATGCTACCTGATAGTTACCATGGTAACCGTGCAAGTGTTCAGCTGGAGTGTTTTCAAATGGAAAAACAGAACAGCGTACATGAGTTTCCTGCTTAAAGAGAAAGGTGATGGGCAGCAGCTTGGAAAATGGTAGCATTGGAGTCTGCTGGTAAAATTCTGCAATGTCAGATTTTTAAGTCTTCTGATTTGGTGGAAGCTATTTGGGGTTGCCACACCATACCTACTTATGGGTGTCCAAATTCGCTGATATCCTGAGTAACTTTCAAGGGAAATATGGGCAAAAGCTGCCTCTGTTACACCATGGATGTTGGAGAGGACTCTGTCATGCTGAGACTTCGGCCTGCTATTTTTCTCAAACTGTCATTTTCCAATGTCTTCCTGGATTCACCAGGTCCAAGTATTTACAACAGACTCTATATCCACTTTGGGGTTCCCGGATGGCACAAATGGTGAAGCATTCAGCTACTAGCCGAAAAATTGGTGGTTCAAATCTACCCAGAGGGTCTTTGGAAGATAGATCTGCAATCTGCTTCCAAAAAGTCACAGCCTTGACAACCCTATGGAGCACAGTTCTACTCTGAACACGAGGTCGCCATGGTCAGAATCGACTCCAAGGTAACTAACAACAACAGCAGCGATATATCCACTTGGCTTAATACTGTCTGTACTGACTCTTCCCCCATGCCCTGCACGCCAAATCCTTGTTGGTCACAGGTTTTAAAAGATAGAGGCATTCATTCAGGTTTTTGATGGTCCTTTCGGCCTATCTGAACATTGCCCTAGGTAATGAAATTAATGCCTTACCTCTGCAACTGCTTCACCCCACAATCACTGCTCCTCTCAAGAGTCCCCTGCACTTCTCCACCTGCACCCCTCATTTAGCCCTGTGGCTTCTTTATTTTCTGAGCTGTCAGCTTCTTGGGCAGGGGTCACAAGCTACTTATATAGACCAGATCTAACCTTTCGTTTGACCCACACAGTGTTTAAAAAACTGGACCAACAATCAATTGGGGGATGTCACATACCGTTCGGGATTCTGGAAATTCTAGGCCCACATTCTTGCATAGCAGCAATTGGCCAGAGCTGTGGAGTAACCATCCCCTTTAGATCAAGGTCATGCTCCCTCACCTGGTTGCATCACCACAATTACTTACCTCTCTGCCTCCTGTAACATTTGAGAGGACTGAAAGGACTTCTGTCCTTGAGGATAGGGAAAACATCATATATTGTTCCTGCCTGTATATTACTTACATATTTGTTTCCACCACAGCTTAGCTCCTTTGCCTGTTGTTGTTGTTGCTAGTTGTTGTCAAGTTGGTTCCAACTCATGGCAACCCCGTGTGTTGCAGAGTAAAACTGCTCCATAGGGTTTTCTTGGCTGTAATCTTAATGGAAGCAGAAAGCCAGGCCTTTTCTTCCGAGGTACCACTGGGTGCATTCAAACCACCAACATTTAGGTTAGTGGTCAAGCACAAACTATTTGTGTCACCTAGGGACCGCTTATTGGTAGGTTTATTAATTAAAATCAAACGTAATAACATCTCTTTGATGAACGCCTACTGCTCACTGAGGCTTTCCACCTCTAACACTTTTTCTAAGAATCTGAGTTGCCTGCATGCTTGCTGACATGCTTTCCTCTTATTGGGAAGGAATTGCTGATAGCATCAGTTCCCCTAGAGGTATGGCCACAGCCTGGGCATCTCTCTTTAGATCAGTGAAGGGAAAACTGTGGGCAAACTTTGGGGCCTGGCAGTGGCTGTGAGGCTGTCTAGGAAACCATTCTTATGGTTCCCCACATCCCACCCATTCTTCATTCATTTATTCTATCAGTCACTCAACTAGTGTTTGCTGGGTATGTATCACAACCAGGCATTATGGAGAGTGATAACAATGAGGAAAATAGTCAGCATCCCTACCCTCATGGTGCCTGTAGTCTACTGTACTATTTTTTCTTGACCCAAAAGGACAGAACAGCTACTAAATGGATTTCATGCCTAATTTCAGGAACTCCAATTTGTTGCAGAGACAACTCACAAAAAATAAAATAAATACAAATGATCAAAACATAGATGAAAACTACTTACCTTCTCCAACACTCAAAGAAATAAAATTAAAACAATAATGACATACCTTTTTAACTACTCAGATTGGCAAAGTAAGGAAAGAGAATCATAACGCCCGTTGTGGAGAGTATGCGGGGTAATGAGCACTTTTTTTTTTCTTTTGATGGGAAATTAACTTGGCAGTCTTTTAAGAGAGTGAATTTGGCAATGACTGTAAAATCCATGAACATTTTTTGATTCAGTAATACAATTTCTAAGATTTTATCCTAAGAAAATAATTATGAATGTGCACAAAAAAATATAGCTATAAGAATTTTTATGGAAGAGATGTTACTAATAAAGATTAAAACAAAAGCAACTAATGGGTGTTGGGAGCCCTGCTGGCATATTGGTTAAGCGTTCAGCTGCTAACCAAAAGGTCGGCAGTTCGAATCCACCAGCTGCTCCTTGAAACTCTATGGGGTAGTTTTGCTCTGTCCTATATTGTCACTGTGAGTTGGAATCAACCTGTCGGCAATGGGTTTTGGTTTTTCTTGGTTTAATGAGTGTTGAGCTCTTTCTACATGCCAGGCAGTGCTTTGCCTGTGTCCCACCCCAAAGACAGAGAACAACCCTTGTGAGAGATGCACGATCGCTGGTTGAGGAGGAAGTTAAGTGATTTGCTCACACTGACACAGCTCTGAGGAAAAACAACCGCAGTGGAGGCTGAGCTCATGCTGTTAGCTATCACATCATGTTTCTGTTGCTTGTAGTAGTGAAAAATCGAAAACAAGGTAGAAATCCCTCATTAGGATACCTGCTTAATAAATGATGGAACATCCATGCCATGGAATGCTAGTCACACAGGATCGGATTACCCAATAAGCAAGGTACACGCGGACTTAATTGTGCTTCCTTACAAATCTGCAGTGCACAATTTCACCTGGGTTTCACGAGGTGCGTACCTTGCTTACTGTAAGCTGCTGCATACAGTACTTACTGGTTAATCCGTCCCTGCTAGTCAGCCATTAAAAACAACATGTTGTTGTTGTTACTGCCGTCCAGTCGGCCTCTGACTTATGGTGACCCAATGCACAACAGAATGAAACACTGCTGTTCCTGCACCATCCTTATGATCAGTTACAGATTGGACCATTGTGACCTATGGGTTTGTCATTGGTTGATTTTTAGAAGTAGATCACCAGGCCTTTCTTCCTAGTATGTCTTAGTCTGGAACCTCCACTGAAACTTGTTCAGCATGATAGCAACACACAAGCCTCCACAGACAGATGGGTAGTGGCTGCACACGAGGTTCATTGGGTCTCTTGCATGTAAGGTGGGAATTCTACCATTGAACCACCACTGCATCCCCAAAATAACATAGATGAAGATATATCCACTTGGAAAGAAGTTTGAAAGACATTGCTAAGTGGTGAAAGCTGCTTAGGAAACAGTGTTTGAAGTGTGGTTCCATGTGGGTAAGAGAATCAATTTGGAAGCATACGTAATCATAGGAACGTCCAGAGACGTAGACACCAAGGTTTAGTCAGTGACTATCTCTGGGTGGTAAGGTGATTGCTTTGTGTTTGTTTTTTCATTTATTCATTTTTTTAATCTGTATTTTTATTTTTCTAAAATCAATTGCATTGTTTATCTAATAGCCTTTATATTTAACTTAAAAAAAAAATATTGTGGCATTATCGACTTGGTATTAGTGTCCCAAAGCATTACATTATACTCTGACCCTTGCTTCCCTGAATTAACATTTCTTCCCCTGGGGTGTTATAAAAATCACCCTGGCTTGAGAGCAGGCAAACCTGAGTTTCTGGCTGCACTCATCTATTAATGTATCCAGGATGTGACTTGAGGCAAGTCCCTTCAGCTTTCCTGGCGTCAGCATGACGAGGTGGCTGAGTGAGCTGACTGGGAGGCTCCTTCCAGCTCTAACACAGCATGCACTCTTGTGCATTCATTTTCTCCTTTGGAGACAGCCTGTAACCATTTCCCATCTACAGGAGAAGGATTCAAGAATGCAAAATCATTTTGGTCTATAAAAAAGCGTGGATAAACACCTGCCTAACCCATTTTAAGAAACAATAACACGACATTTATAAACCACTTTGCACAGTGTTTATGAATTCTTTCCCTGTAGGCCCTGAGTTTGATTCTAGTTACTTACATGTCTGCATTTTGGTAAAGGATTTGCACCTGTGGGAGGGGGAAGCTTTCTCCTGAGATTATTTTGAAGTCAACCTCTCCTATTAAGTTGCTGGTGCAAAATGTGTTAAGGCCTGTTTCTCTGACATAGAAAACGGCCCAGAAAAATACAGTGTGACTTCATTTCAGCTCCATTCTTCTTCCCAGCTGTCTGTGGACAATAGTCCTACCTGAAGGCAGCTGAGCTGGGCTGGGATTGCGTATCAGAGTTGCAGCTTTGCTCCATGATGGGAGCTTAGAGCAGCAGGATCCACTATTAGGAAGGATTCTTCTTCTCTGAGAATGAGGCACTTGAGTTGTGCTTGATACTCTCTTTCCTGAAAAACAAGTCTTAAGACAACTGAGTTTAGGCTCCAGTTTGGGGGGTTTTCATCTCTAAGTAAGCAACAGAATGCCTCATTTGGTACATTGCACTGGATAAATGCACAGATACAATGGCAAGCATCCCAATGCATACACAGGTGGTGTTTGGTTACTTCTAGAATTTGTGAATTTTTGTACCGCCAAGCTTTTAGTCAGTAGCCAAGGGCTTAACCACCGTGCCACCAGGACTCCTTAATCTTGGTCAAATGCCTACATGGTGGTGGGTGCTTAAGGGTGCTGGCTTTGGAATCAGACAGACCTAAATTCACATCTTTCGTCTGCCTCTTGTTACTAGGCAATTTGGGGTAAATTACTTAACCTGAGACCCACAAATCTCATATGTAAAATGTGGATACCTAACATCCACTTCATTAGTGTTGTTGTGAAGATTCAGTAAGATTAATTCTGTCAGGGGACTAATAGGGCGCCCAACTCAAAGCAGATACTCAATAAATGAAAGCTGTTAATATTATTGGAGCCCTGGTGGCATGGTGATTAAGAGCTCAGCTGCTAACCAAAAGGTTGGCAGTTCGAATGCACCAGCAGCTCCTTGGAAACTGTTATGGATTCAATTGTGTCCCCCAAAAAATGTGTGTCAATTTCGCTAGGCCATGATTCCCAGTATTGTGTGATCTGATGTGATTGTTGTCATCTGATGTGATTTTCCTATGTGTTGTAAATCCTACCTCTATGATATTAATGAGGCAGGATTATCGGCAGTTATGTTAATGAGGCAGGACTCAATCTACAAGATTAAGTTGTATCTTGAGTCAATGTCTTTTGAGATATAAAAGAGAGAAACAGAGAGACAGGAGGACCTCATACCACCAAGTAAGAAGTGCCAGGGACAGAGCATGTTCTTTGGACCTGGGGTCCCTGTGCTGAAAAGCTCCTAGGCCAGGGAAAGATTGATGACAAGGACCTTCCCCTAGAACTGACAGAGAAAGAAAGCCGTCCCCTGGACTTGGCACTCTAAATTTGGACTTCTAGCCTCCTAGACTGTGAGAAAATAAATTTCTCTTTGTTAAAGCCATCCACTTGTTGCATTTCTGTTAAGCAGTACCAGATAACTAAGACAAACCCTACAGGGAAGTTCTATTCTTTCCTATAGGGTTGCTATGAGTTGGAATTGACTTGATGGCAGTGGGCTTTTTTTTTTTTTGGTTAATATTACTATGAATAAAACAAGGTATTTAATCCCCTTTATGAGGCATTTCCCATATATACTACCATAGGATGTAAAGTAGGATAATAGAAGGTGAGTTGTGGGGAATAGATTGGAGAAAAAAAATAATTGTTGGAGTGAACATTATATACTTAACCTGTGATTTGCTATTGCAGAACACTGGGCAGAACAAACGGTGGATTCCACAGGATGCTGGTAGAAGACAATTTGTGAAAGGTGAAAACAATGTTATTCTGCATGTTTTATGGATTCTTCGCTTTGCTGTTCTAACTTTTGTTTGTTTGTTTTAACCTTCTTTTCTTTCAGCTGCAAACCACCATTTGGAAAAATTTTTACCAGGCTCTTAGTTCAACCAATCTTGTTTTTTATTTTCTTTATTCTCTCCACTACTAGATTTGATTACTTAATTAATTTACTCATTTATTTATTAATTCATTCTACAAGCATCATTGAACCCTTACCATGCTCTAGGCACTCTGCTAGATACTAGGTACAAATGCATTTCCTGCCCTCAAGGAGCTGACAGCCAAATAACCAGTTGCTCTCAAGGTGACTCCAACTCAAGGCAACCCCATGTGTGTCAGAGAAGAATTATACTTCATAGGGTTTTCAATGGCTGATACTTTGGAAGTAGAGTACCAAGCTTTTCTTTCGAGAGGCCTCTGGGTGAACTTGAACTTCCAAGCTTTAGGTTAGCAACTGAGTGTGTCAACTGTTTGTACCACCCAGGGACTCCAACAGTCAAATACCAGAACAAAAAACAAACCGATTGTCCAGTTGATTCTGACTCATAGTGACCCTGTAAGACAGAGTAGCACTACCCTGTAGGGTTTCCAAGGAGCAGCTGGTGGATTCAAACTGCTGACATTTTGGTTAGCAGTCGAGTTCTTAATCACTGCACCACCAGGGCTCCAAACAGCCAAATGGAGGTAGACAAAAAACTGTTACTCTGTTTGCAAATTTTTCCTCTCCTCCAGCCTTCTTTGGAGGACCAACTGCTGAATTCCTCTTTGTTAAGCTGGTCCAAAGTATAATGAAACATTATAGGTGCTGTGGCACAAGATTTCCCTGGTACACTGAGGACCTCAAAAAAGTAGAAGTCAATTCCAAGAAGGGAGGGGAGAGAAAAGATTTCCTAGGAAGGAAAATGATTACAAAGGTCAGGAGCCATGTCTTACTTACAATTTGTATTTCGTTTTTCACTTCTCTGCTCTCCCCCAGCACCTACCACAGTGTCTTAGACATATTGTTCATTGTACCTAATAGAGCTCATCCAGGTTCATGGAGGGGTCTCTTCTTTCAACTGGTGATGACTTCTCTCTTGGAGGTTCAATGAAATGAGACCAAGAGCTGCGGCCCAAAGAGAGGGAAAAATACATCAGGGTGACTCTTAAGGACTAACTCCTAAAAAAATGAATTGGAAGTGAATTTAGAATTAAACAGATTGGAGCATGAATTCTGAATTTGTCACTTAATAGTTGTATGAACTTGAATGAGTGACTTAAACTTTTTGATTCTTGGTTTATGTGTCTTTAAAATGAAGGTAGCGACACCAATGTTGCAGTAAGATAAAGCATACAAAACGAGCTGGCAAAGTTTACGGCATTTAGAAGACTCCCGTTAAATTTTAGTTTCCTTCCATGCATTCCAAAAGGCATTCCATGAAGACCAAACTTCCTCCTACCTCCACCCAGCAAACTCGCTGAGGAGAATCTATTTCAAATGGTATCATTTAGAAATTCAGATATGTAAGGCTTAACTAAATGGCCCCTCCTTCAGTGACAGTTCAATGTCAACATCTTTAACAATTGCTACTTTTATCAGCTGGGATTTGATTTGATTTGAATTTCAGATCCCAATGACAGATTTTAGGGTTGCTTTCAATAAAATCTACCACTTGATTATCTATGAATGAAGTATCTTTTATCCAAGTAAGATAAATGGTCAGTTTAAGACTAGGACACAGAGTCATCTAAAGTCACAGAAACTTTGAAATTTATATCAACAATTAATTCTCTGTGGCCACGTTGGATCTATTTGTGGATATTCCAGATAAGAGAGAAGAACAGAGAAGTGGCGACACAGCATTCTCCAGGAATGAGCTATGAAAGGAAGCCAAAGTATACTCTGAAGGTGAAAAGGGCAAAGAAGGAAAGGTGTGTTAACAGAAGTGACTGATCAAGCCTCTCTCAGAGTCATATGAGAAAACTCTTAAGTATATAAACTCAGTTGGCTTCTTTCCAATGAGTCAATTTGATAGCTTTAATGCTCTATACACCTTGAACTTATTATTTGTTCTGTGTTTAAAATGGGAAGTTGAAGTTTGACAAAGTCATTTGGACTAGCCTAGAATCTCATGCAAAGCAATTGGTTCTGAGCTATTAGCACAGCCGATTTATCTCGGTCCATTAAGAGTTTGATACAGCAGGCGGCGTCTCCTTGTGATTCTTTCCATCTTAAGCTTCAGACAAACTGCCCTTTCTGGGTCCTTAGCCTGTTTCTCTGATTACTCTTTAAATGTCTCTCAGGAAAATTATTCCTCAGTTTGGTGCTCACTGTTCCAAGCCCGTTGCTTCTACCCTTTCTCCTTGCTCCCTGACTGTTATTTCTTTATTTGAGAATCTTTGAGAATCTACAGCATAAGGAAAAATAAAAAAGTTGTCACTGAGTTGACCCTAACTCATGGCAACCCCATGTGTGTCAGAGTAGAACTGTGCTCCATAAGGTTTTCAATGGCTGATTTTTGGAACTAGATCGCCTGGTATTTCTTATGAAGCACTTCAGGGTGGACTTGAACCTCCAACCTTTAGGTTAACAGCTGAGTGAGTTAACCGTTTGCACCGCCCAGGGACTTCACAACATATGGAGACCTCCTGAATGTACTGTTCTCCACTCTTCACTCTTTTCTTGGCTGTCTAATCAAATTCCTTCTTTAAATTTTTGCAGTAATAGTCCACATTTTCACTCTTTTCCTCTAAATGGTTGCCAAAGTATGCAGCTGCTTCCTCCTTAACATTGTGAAGATTCGGCCTTCTTATCTATCAAAAGAATAAAAAAGCCACTTTGTTTCCAAATCCCAAATTCCAGTTAATGATGTAGTTAATCCCTAGACTCAGGGTTTTTTGCCTGTTGACTTTTACGCCTCCAACTTCTCTTGGCTTTGTCAACCCAGGTTCTGGCAACATCCTCAGTTTCCACGGCCTGCACTCCACTGTTGTCTGAACTCCACTGGGTGCCTCACCCAGGCAGCTGCAGTGGGCACAGGCTGTTACAGGGGCTGACAGCTAGAAGCAGCCCACCACCGGCTGGCAGCCATGTCTTTCATGTTGCCAGGGTCACTAGGAGGACTTTCTTGGAGGGTGGGGACCTGTGGAGAAAACATTCTGTCCCTTACTCCTTATTCCTCTTGGCCAATTAAATAGAAATTTCCAGCCTGTTTGAGGTAAGAGGAAGAAGCTTTGCTCTTTTTTTCTGGCCCCTCCCCACTAAGGGAGGAGTAATATTTATCTGTTTGTTTGCGATGGTGATGGTCAGGGTTTTTGTGTACCGCCCCCACTCCCCCCCATCCCCCCAAAAAAAACACAAAAAACAGATAGGCTGAAGTCCTAACCCCCAGTATTTATAAATGTGACCTTGTTTGGAAATAGGGTCTTTGCAGATGTCATTAGTTAGATAACACGAGGTCATACTGGAGTAGGGTGGGCCTTAATCCAATCTGAATGGAATCTTTATAAAAGACGAGACACAGAGACACACACACAGGGAGGACAGCCATGTGAAGACAGAGGCAGCGATTGGAATAATATACAAGCTAAGTAATGCCAAGGATCGCAGGTTGTCACCAGAAGCTAGGAGAGAAACATTGAACAGATTCTCCCTCAGAGCCATCAGAAGCAATCAATGTGACTGATACCCTGAATTCAGACTCCAAGAGTCCACAAATATGAGATATTAAGTTTCTGTTCTCATAAGCCACCCAGTTTGTGATCCTTTGTCACTGCAGCCCTAGGAAACAAATACAGGCATCCCGTGGTCTGCTGCTGGGTGGAGTTACTGTGTGAGAGGGTGCAGGCACTTGTGACCTCATTCTCTTTGTCTGTGTTAATAGGGCCCTCTTCACTCAAAGTGAGCCCTGGTGGCACAGTCGTTAAGAGCTACAGCTGCTAACAAAAAAAAGGTTGGCAGTTTGAATCCACCAGTTGCTCCTTGGAAACCCTATGGGACAGTTCTACTCCGTCCTGTAGAGTTGATATGAGTCGGTATTGACTTGACAGCGACAGTTTGGTTTTTGGTTTTCACTCAGAGGGAATGAGCCAGGACACCTCCATGCAGCTAGTGAGGTGAGTATCTACTCTGCAGGCCTGAAGGTCTTTGGGTGTGTGTGGGGGGGCGGGGGGTTGTATTAGGAAGCATATGTTGGCCTCAAGTCCGAGCTGTATTCTTTAATATAGCTTTACTGGCAGTTGCCAGATTCTTTTTTTTTTTTTAACCCAGTGTCTATTAACTGAGGAGCACTGGTGGCACACTGGTTAAGAACTTGGCTGCTAATTGAATGGTTGCTAGTTGGAACCCACCAGTTGCTCCGCCGAAGAATGATGTAGCAATCTGCTTCCATAAAGATTACAGTCGTGGAAAACCTTGGGTAGTTCTCCTCTGTCCAGGGTCACTATGAGTTGGAATCGACTCAATGGGAACGGCTTTGGCTTGGGTTTGGTCTACTAACTGGTGTTGGCTTCAGAGAGAAAGAATGATTATCACTTCAAACTCTGATAAGACCAGACTGCCTATTTCTCTTTATTTTCTGATTATTAAAATCAAGCATACGTATAGTAAAGAAAACAATAATCATCCAGATTCCCACAGCTCACACCTTCTTTTCCTTGGGTGTTCTCCCATTACTCCTAAGAAACTGACGCATTAGCCATTTCATGCCCACTCTGAGTCTAGCAGCAGTTCCGTGAAAGGAACGGGGGCTCATGGAGTTAGCCACATTCTATAGATGGAAAAGAGACACAAGGAGGCAAGACAACTTTTCCAAAGCCACTCAAGTCTCTACGTGGTAGAGGAGCCAACGTGATAACTCTAGTCTCACTTCTGGGGCAAGAGGCCCACCTGTCTCTTGGGCATGGCGTTCTGCACTACTAAACACAGTGA
Source organism: Dugong dugon (assembly GCA_030035585.1). Classification (NCBI taxonomy): domain Eukaryota; kingdom Metazoa; phylum Chordata; class Mammalia; order Sirenia; family Dugongidae; genus Dugong; species Dugong dugon. The sequence continues at coordinate 169,698,200 of CM057461.1, forward strand.
ACTCTAAATCAATGTTACTGTCTCAATATATGTTGAGAGGTTTTTATTTAGTTTGGGGAAGGGGTGAGTTGAATAATTCTACAACTCAAGAAGAGAGAAATTCAAAGGAGACTGGAATGACTCTTGAAGAGAATAGAGCTCTTTCTTCATAGCCTGAAGATAGATACAGATAGATAGATACATAAGTGGGTAGATAGAGATGTATATATATATTTTAACTCTTTTGTTTTATTTCTTTAAATTAAGCTACTTTCTCCGGGGTCTTTTTTTTTTTTTTCCCATACAAAAATTTATGCATACATTGTTATGTGACTCTAATTGCTCTCCCTGTACTAAGAGAGCACACTCCTCCTTTCCACCCCTGATTCCCCATGTCCATTCAACCGCTCCTAACCCTCTGCCGTCCCATCTCACCTCCAGACAGAAGCTACCAGTTTAGTCTCTTGTATCTACTTGAGCTAAGAAGCACACTCCTCTGGAGTATCACTTTATGTCCCACAGTCCAGTCCATCCCTGTCTGAAGAGTTGGCCTCTGAAATTGTTTTAGTTCTGGGCTGATAGAGAATCCAGGGGCCATGCTTTCCAGGGTACCTCCAGTCTCAGTCAGACCATTAAGTCTGGTCTTCTTACTAGAATTTGAATTCTGCACTCCACCTTTCTCTGACTCCATCTGGGACTCTCTGTTGTGTTCCCTGTCAGGGCAGTCATTGGTGGTAGCCAGGCACCATCTAGTTCTGCTGGTCTCAGGCTGATGAAGTCTCTGGTTTATGTGGCCCTTTCTGTTTCTTGGGCTAATACTTTCCTTGTGTCTTTGGTGTTCTTCATTCTCCTTTACTCCAGGTAGTTGGGACCAACTGATGCATCTTAGATGGCCACTTGCAAGATTTTAAGACCACAGATGCCACTCACCAAAGTAGGATGCAGAATATTTTCTTAATAAGCTTTGTTATGCCAGTTGACCTAGATGTCCCCTGAAAGCATGGTCCCCAGACCCCTACCACTGCTACTCTGTCCCTCAAAGTGTTTGATTGTATTCAGGAAACTTCTTAGCTTTGATTTAGTCCAGTTGTGCTGACTTCCCCTATAGTCAGTGCTTCCTTCCCTTCACCTAAGATAATTCTTACCTACTGTCTAGTTGGTAAATAATCCACCCTCGTAACCATCAAAGAATGTTCTCTTCTGTGTTTAAACCTTTTCTTGAGTTCTTATAATAGTGGTTTTATATAGTATTTGTCCTTCTGTGACTGACTAAATTCACTCAGCATAATGACCTCCAGCTTCCTCCATGTTATGTTTCAAGGCTTCATCATTGTTCTTTATCGCTGCGTAGCATCCCATTGTGTGGATATACCATAATTTGTTTATCCATTCATCTGTTGATGGGCACCTAGGTTGTTTCCATCTTTTTGCTCTTATCAACAGTGCTGCAATGAACATGGGTGTGCATATATCTATTCGTGTGATGGCTCTTATTTCTCTAGGATATATTCCAAGGAGCAGGATTGCTGGATCATATGGTACTTCTATTTCTAGCTTTTAAAGGAAGCACCAAATCCATCTCCAAAGTGGCTGTACCATTTTACATTCCCACCCACAGCATATAAGTATTGCAGTCTCTCCACAACCTCTCCAGCATTTATTATTTTGTGTTTTTTGGATTAATGCTAAGCCTTGTTGGGGTGAGATGATATCTCATTGTAGTTTTGATCTGCATTTCTCTAATGGCTAATGATCGTGAGCATTTCTTCATGTGTCTGTTAGCCACCTGAATATCTTCTTTGGTGAAGTGCCTGTTCATATCCTTTGCCCATTTTTAAATTGGGTTATTTGTCTTTTTGTTGTTGAGGTTTTGCAGTATCTTGTAGATTTTAAAGATTAGATGCTGATCAGATTTGTCGCAGCCAAAAATTTTTTCCCAGTCTGTAGGTTGTCTTTTATCTCTTTTGGTGAAGTCTTTTGATGAGCTTAAGTATATGATTTTTAGGAGCTCCCATTTATCTGGTCTCTCTTCTGGTGCTTGTGCATTGTTACTTATGGTTCATATTGTGTTTATGCCATGTATTAGGGCTCCTAGCATTGTCCCTATTATTTCCTCCATGATCTTTATCGTTTTCCATTTTATATTTAGGACTTTGATCCATTTTGAGTTAGTTTTTGTGCATCATGTGAGGTATGGGTCTTGTTTCAGTTTTTTGCAGAAGGATATCCAGTTATGCCAGCACCGTTTGTTAAACAGACTGTCTTCCCCAATTAAAGGACTTTGGGCCTTTGTCAAATATCAGCTGCTCATAGATGAATGAATTTATGTCTGGATTCTCAATTCTGTTCCTTTGGTCTATGTATCTGTTCTACCAGTACCAGGCGGTTTTGACTACTGTGGCAGTATCTAAAATCAGGTAGTGTGAGGCCTCCACTTTGCTCTTCTTCTTGAGTAATGCTTTACTTATTTGGGGCTGCTTCCCTTTCCATGTTAAGTTGGTGATTTGTTTCTCCATCTCACTAAAAAGTGCCGGTGGAATTTGGATTGGGATTGCATTGTATCTGGAGATCACTTTGGGTAGAATTGACATTTTCACCATGTTGAGTTTACCTATCCATGAGCAAGGTATGTTTTTCCACTTATGCAGGTCTCTTTTGGTTTCTTGCAGTAGTGTCTTACAGTTTTCATTGTATAGATCTTTTACGTCTATGGTTAGATTTATTCCTAAGTATTTTATCTTCTTGCAGGCTATTGTAAATGGTATTGATTTGGTGATTTCCTCTTTGAAGTTCTCTTTGTTGGTGTAAAGGAATCCAACTGATTTTTGTAAGTTTGTCTTGTATCCTGAAACTTTGTTAAAATCTTCTATTAGTTCCAGTAGTTTTCTTGTGAATTCTTTGGGTTTTTTGTGTATAAGATCATATCATCTGCAAATAGAGATACTTTGACTTCTTCCCGCCAATTTGGATGCTCTTTATTTCTTTTTCTAGCCTAATTGCTCTGGCTAGGACCTCCAGCACAATGTTGGATAAGAGTGGTGATAAAGGGCATCCTTGTCTGGTTCCCATTCTCAAGGGGAATGTTTTCAAAGTCTCTCCATTTAGGATGATGTTGGCTGTTGGCTTTGTATAAATGCCTTTAATTATATTGAGGAATTTCCCTTCTATTCCTATTTTGTTGAGAGTTTTTATCATGAATGGGTTGGACTTTGGCAAATGCCTTTTCTGCATCAATTGATAAGATCATGTGGCTCTTGTCTTTTGTTTTATTTATGTGATGGATTACATTGATTCTTTTTCTAATGTTGAACCATCCCTGCATACCTGGTATAAATCCTGCTTGATCATGGTGAATTATTTTTTTGATATGTTGCTGAATTCTATTGGCTAGAATTTTGTTGAGGATTTTTGCATCAATGTTCATGAGGGGTACTGGTCTGTAATTTTCTTTTTTTGTGGTGTCTTTACCTGGTTTTGGTATCAGGGTTATGCTGGCTTCATAGGGTGAGTTTAGGAGTATTCCATCCTTTTCTATGCTCTGAAATACCTTTAGTCGTAGTGGTGTTAACTCTTCTCTGAAAGTTTGGTAGAATTCTCCGGTGAAGCCATCCGGGCCAGGGATTTTTTTTTTGTTGTTGTTGTTGGGAGTTTTTAAATTTCCTTCTCAATCTCTTCTTTTGTTATGGGTTTATTTAGTTGTTCTACCTCTGTGTGAGTTTAAGTAGGTAGTGAGTTTCTAGAAATTTGTCTATTTCCTCTAGGTTTTCAAATTTGTTAGAGTACAATTTTTCATAGTATTCTGTTATAATTCTTTTAATTTCAGTTGGGTCTGTTGTGATCTCACCCATCTCATTTCTTATACGGGTTATCTGCTTCCTTTCCTGTTTTTCTTTTGTCAGTTTGGCCAGTGGTTTATCAATTTTTTTTATCTTTCCAAAGAACCAACTTTTGGTCTTGTTAACTCTTTCAATTGTTCTTCTAGTCTGTATTTCGTTTAATTCTGCTCTAATTCTTATTTCCTTTCTTCTGGTGCCTGAGGGATTATTTTGCTGCTCTCTTTCTACTCTTTCCAGTTGTAGGGTTAATATTTTGATTATGGCCCTTTCTTCTTTTTGGATGTGTGCATTTATTGCTATAAGCTGACCTCTGAACACTGCTTTTGCTGTGTCCCAAAGGTTCTGGTAGGATGTGTTTTCATTCTTGTTTGATTCTGTGAATTTCTTTATTCCATCCTTAGTTTCTTCTATAACCCAGTAGTTTTTGAGCAAGGTGTTGTTCAGTTTCATGTGTTTGATTTTTTTTTCCTCACTTTTTGTGTTGTTGATTTCTACTTTTATGGCTTTATGGTCAGAAAAGATCCCTTGTAATATTTTGATACTTTGGATTTTGTTAAGGCTTGCTTTATGGCCTAATATGTGGTGTATTCTGGAGAATGTTCCACGTGCATTGGCTGCTGTTGGGTGGAGCGGTCGGTCTATGTCTACTAGATCAAGTTGGTTGATTGTGGTATTTAGCTCTTCCTTGTCTTTGTTGAGCTTCTTTCTGGATGTTCTGTCTTTCACCAAAAGTAGTGTGTTGAAGTCTCCTACTACTATTGTGGAGCCGTCTATCTCTCTTTTCAGTGCTGTTAGAGTTTGTTTTATGTATTTGGAGCCCTATCATTGGGTGCATAAATATTTATTATAGTTATGTCCTCCTGGTGTATTGACCCTTTAATCATTATATAGTGTCCTTCCTTATCCTTTGTGGTGGATTTTAAAGTCTATTTTGTCAGAGATTAATATCGCCACTCCTGCTCTTTTTTGAGTGTTGTTTGCTTGGTGTATTTTTTTTCTGCCCTTTGAGTTTTAGTTTGTTTGTGTCTTTAAGTCTAAGGTGTGTCTCTTGCAGGCAGCATATAGATGAATTGTGTTTTTTAATCCATTCTGCCACTCTCTGTCTCTTTTGGTGCATTTAGTCCATTTACTTTCAGCATAATTATCGATAGGTATGAGTTTAGTGCTGTCATTGTGGTGTCTTTTTTTGCATGTTGTTCTTGGTTTCTTTGTTCCACTTAATTTTCTATGCTGAGTCATTTTTCTTCATGTATTTTATTTTCATTGTTGTTGATTTTGTATTTGCTGAGTCTTTATATTTTTCTATTTTTTTATTTAGACTTGTAGGATTGTTAGTTTCCTGTGTGGTTACCTTAATAGTTACCCCTATTTTTCTAATTTTGCACCAGTCTTTTATTTCTTTATATTGCCTCGACTTCCTCTCCATATGAAAATCTGTCGAAATAAGTCCCTCTTTTTTGTTTTAATGTTGTCATCTTTCACATATTGACATCTGTTTCTCTGTTTTCAGTGTTTTAGCTTTGATTTCCTTTTGTAACTTCCCTATCTGGGTTGATATCTGGTTGCTCTGTCCTGTGTTCTAGTCTTGGGTTGTTATCTGATGTTACTGATTTTCTAACCAGAGAACTCCCTTCAGTATTTCTTGTAATTTTGGTTTGGTTTTTGCAAATTCCCTGAACTTCTGTTTATCTTAAAAGCCCTAACTTCGCCATCATATTTGAGAGACAGTTTTGCTGGATTTATAATTCTTGGCTGGCAGTTTTTTTCCTTCAAGGCTTTATATATGTCATCCCATTGCCTTCTTGCCTGCATGGTTTCTGTTGAGTAGTCCGAGCTTATTCTTATTGACTCTTCTTTGTAGATGACTTTTCGTTTATCCCTAGCAGCTCTTAAAATTCTCTCTTAATCTTTGGTTTTGGCAAGTTTGATTATAATATGTCTCAGTGATTTTCTTTTGGGATCTACCTTATGTGGGGTTCATTGAGCATCTTGGATAGATATCTTGTCATCTTTCACAGTATCAGGGAAGTTTTCTGGCAACAGATCTTCAATAATTCTCTCTGTATTTTCTGTTATCCCCCCTGTTCTGGTTCTCCAATCACTCGTAGGTTATTCCTCTTGATAGAGTCCCGCATAATTCTTAGGGTTTCTTCGTTTTTTAACATCCTTTTATCTGATTTTTCCTCATATAAGTTGCTGTCAAGTGCTTTATCTTTAGTCTCCCTAATTCTGACTTCCATTGCCTCAGTTCTGTTCCTGTGACTTTCTATTGAGTTGTCCGATTCTGCAATTTTATTGTTAGTCTTCTGGATTTCTGATTGCTGTCTATGGATTCTTGCAGCCTGTTAAATTTGTCATTATGTTCTTCTCTAATCTTTTTAATTTCCTCTATTGCGTGTTCTGCATTTTGCTTAATTTCCTTCCTAATTTCTTGAAGGGTTCTGTATATTAATCTTTTGTATTCTGCCTCTGGTAATTTCAAGAAATTTTCCTCCTCTGGAAAATTTCTAGATTCTTTGTTTTGGGAGCTTGCTGAAGCCATCATGGATTGCCTCTTTATGTGATTTGATATTGACTGTTGTCTCTGAGTCATCAACAAGTTATTCTATTTATTTATTTTATGTTTGCTTACTGTGTCCTGGTTTCTTGTTTTGTTTTGATATGCCCAAATAGGCTGCTTGTACGAGCTAATTTGATTATTGGCACCTTTGAAGCTCTAATGTCCTGTCACCAGGTGGTTAGATCTGTTATTAGGTATGTGAGCTCAGGAGTCCATCCACTCCTCCTGTATGGATTCAGCTCAGGTGCCCAGGTAGACAGCCACCAAGTGTGTGGTGTAGGCTCTCACTTACAGTTCTAGACAGGCATTGGTGGTTGGTGTAGGCACAGGCATCTGGCTACAACAGGGCAACACACTCTGAGCAAGGCAGGGGGCTGACGGCTGCTCCCGAGTGTCCAGAAGGAAGGCATGTCCCTGTTCCCTAGAGCGCGTAGGTGGGTGGGTTTTGCAGCCAGACTATGAGCAGCTAATGCTGTTGGCTGTAAGGACTGAGGGGCACCTCTTATTCATGGGCCCCTATCACAGGTGGCTAGGTGGCTTGGGTGGAGCCACCAGTCCTCAGGTCCCTGAAGTGGGTAGGTGAAGACCCTGCTTAATGGGCAGAGCAGTGTCAAAAGTCAAGAAGCTGCCACTTCACAGCTGAAACAGCTGAAGTTAGACTTCCGGTACATACCCGGTTGTACTGCGGTAATGAGGGCCTACGCTGTTGAGATGGGCCCACACAAGTCTATGAAGGGGGAAAGACACGCAAAGTCCATGTTTCCCTTATGCCTATCCCTAGGCAAAGGAGCTACCCTGGGCTCCTGGCTTAGGGGAGCAGGCAGTTTATTTTTTCCCTCTGTTTGTTAATTTGTTCACTCTCCAAGGCAGGGAGAATGGCTCCAGGCATGTGACGGATCCTCCTTCCGGCCCAGGGGACTCGGCAATTGCTGAAGCTTGTCAGGGACCCAGTGCGGAGCAGGGAGCGGGGAGTTAAATGGTAGAGGTTTTTCCCTAAGGGCACTATTTTTGATCTGCTTGGTAAGCCATAGGCAAGTACTTATCTTTCATGGAGGGCTGTTTCTCACTGGTTCTTGGTGATCGTGTAGAGTCTCTGATGCTGGGTCTCTCCTGGTGTGGAAAATGCGCCTCCCGAGCACGGCTGCTTGCCTGCCTCACTGCTCACCCCCAAGCTGATCAGGCCTGAAGGGCTCAGGCTCTCCCTAGGTTAGATCTGGCAACTCCTCGCTGCTTCTGAACCATCTCTCCCTCCCCCTGCCACTCAGTCCGGTTCCTCAACTCTGTTTTTGATGTTCAGGCCTCCCAGATTGCCATATATAATCGAATCACTTGTTTTTTCAGGTCTTTGTTGTAAGAGGGTCCACCGGAAGAGTCTGACTACTCTGCCATCTTGGCCCTGCCTCTCTGTGTTATTATTTTTCTTTTTTTTCAACATTCCATTCATCTCCTTCCACCTGCCATTGACTGTCCCTTAGTTTGTGTCTATCTGGCTTATTTAAGTGCCTCTTCATGTTTCTCTAGCCAACCTTGTGTCTTGGGCAAGTCATTTTACTTTTCTCTACTCTAGTTTTCTCTAATTTAAAATGAAACCATTGAATATTTTATCTTTAAGATTCCCTTCATTGCAAAATGTGAGCTGAGCAGTACAACTCATTTGAGTGGGAGCCGGGACCCAGGTGCTTTGGCTGGTACATGTGATCATCCCTCCTCCATGACCCATTGCTTCTGCTGATGTACAAAGTGTTTAAGAAGCATCTTGGGAAAATATGTAAACCCCACCCAAGGTTTTCATTTGTGAGGTTTACTCATATACAAACATATCTAATAAGTTAGGGGTTCTGACTAAGACCATATATAGAAAAGGTCATCAGGGATCCCAAGGGAACTCACCATAAGTGTAGAAAATGTGAAGCAGTATAAAGGCCCCAAACATTAAAGGAGAGTGATATTCTCCTTACTGGTTTGGTGGCTGATAGTAGAGTTCATTTGGATGGACCCAGCCATCCTTAGCATTAGGTGTATACCCTGGCAGAAAAATAATAATGTGAGAATGAATGAAGCTTTGTCACTGTGCTATAATGCTTTGGGACTCACTCAGCCTAGCTGTGGGAACTCCTTTTTTTTTTTTTTTTAACTAAATTAAAAACAAAAGTAACACTGTCCTTAAAGAGAGGTGGTACTATACAAGCTCTGCAGGCATTAGGGTTCCACTGAGTTCTCATTCCACAAGCATTTGAGTATGGTAGAGTTCCAGCTTCAGGAATATGGTGGCACGGCAGTGATGACCTCTGAAGCAGAGTTATAGCTTAAAGTGGAATCACTGTGAAATTGTTGGTTCCTGGCTCCTATTGGTCAGCCACAGCAGTGGCAATAATTAGGACTAACTAATGAATGCACGTAAGCACTCTGGGTGCAACGGCATCTCTTGAAGAAGGGAACTCTGTAAGACTTGCTTTGGGTGGTCAAGAACTTCTGGCAGTCAATTAATATGGAATCTTTAATGTTGATTAGAGAATATTTCTTAGCTCCATTCCTTTCCCTTACCTTGTTCGGCTATATGTGGCATGCAGTCTCTTCCCCAGGCTTCTGTATCGACTGGCTGTAGCAGGTTTGGCCAATGACAGGCACTGGCAGGAGATTGGAGGGTAAGAGCAAGGGAGAAACCAGGGTATTTCCCCCCTCCCTCTGAGCCTCAGGTGGTGTCTCTGGTAGTGGCCAGATCTTTTGTGGTTCTGGGTAAGCCTATCAAGATTGTAGTTGCCACTGGGTGATGCCCACCTTCTTTCTCCCTTTGTCCCTCCAGCCTGGGGGTAGGTAAGGTTCACCATCTTTGAGAAAATTCATTCATTATCATCATTTATTGCTCCTTGCAAAAGTGGTAGCTAACTCATAAAACCAACTGTACTTACAGTTGATGTTTTATTTCATATTTTTGGACATTGATATTGACTTGAAATTCAGAAGTTACAGTCCATTTTTACTGAGGACCTCCTTTTCTCAAAATAGGCTTGAGGAATAAAAGGAGGTCAGCTATTATCTCTTAACTTTAAACCTACCCTTCTATCTGTTCCTTTCTGCTGCTGGGATTGGGACCGTGCAGATCACATTTTTGCTTTGCCTGCTGAGTTCATGTTTGGCAAAGGGGACTGCAAGGCTGGGGCAGGGAGAGTGGAATTTCTGCTTCCTATTTGTTTCTTGGAGCCCTCGTTGCTCAGCAGTTAAGAGCTTGGCTGCTAACCAAAAGGTCAGCAGTTCAAATCCAGCAGCCTCTCCTTGGAAACGCTATGGGGTAGTTCTTCTCTGTCCTATAGGGTCTCTATGAGTGGGAAATAGGTGTTTCTTTCTTGTGGGCTTCTTTTCTGCTCCCTGTTCCTGTGTTTTCATTTTGGAAAAGTCATCAATTTTCAGCTGCTTGGAATTAAAACTGGGGAGAAGTATGAAATTCCATGCCCAATTTTTTGCCCATCATTAAGAAAGATTCTGTCATTTTATAAGTAAAAGATTTACAGTCTCTGTCTTTTTGGAAGTTCTCTTGAAGCAATTTGTGTTTCCAAAAATGAGTGTCTACAACCCTGTAGAGAAGACTCACATTGTGGCGGGTGAGAGCTTTCATGATCTTTGTAGAGAGCAAAAGGCCAGCATGCTGCGTTTTTGAGCATTCATTATTTCAGCAAGGACACCCTCATCCCTTATGCTTACCCTGATGAGCCACTAACCAATGCTGATGGATGGGTAAGGCTTGTACTCTGACTCCAATACTCCATCAAGGTTAGATATGCTTTAATTTTCTGCCTTTTTGGTGGTTTGGAGTTTATTTCACTCTTTTCTCGTCTTTTATCCATGCCTCCATGTGACACTTATTGATACCACTGTGGCTGAGTTTGGGCATATTTCCAGAGAAGCTCAGATTTGCTCCTACTTTTCCATCCAATAAATTCATCTGTTAAGCATTGGGAAAAGAGTTCTGGAAACTCCATCTCTAGTTGGCAACTCTCACATTTCTTAAGAGAAGAAAAATCTTCAAGCTAGTTGGAACCATATTTCTTGTGCTGGAATGGATTTAAAACAAAAAATATATTGCACATTTGGGAAAGGACCTTGATTTTTTAACATACATCTTTCATGTGTTAGAAACTGATGATGCACATTTTTTCCGTAGGGATCTTCCTTTTCTTAAGGCATTAAATCATCTGCTCAGATGTATAGAGTATCTACCAACTTGAATGAATGTGCTAATTAGCAGTGGCAAAATTTATGTACACTACATTGAGAAGGAAGAGGAGATTAAAATCTTATTTCATTTACGCATTTTACATTTACAAACAGAAAAAAAAGAGCTGCAAGCAGGAAGATGAGAAGGAAGCAGCTTAAACTTTAACCAAGAGTGAGAGACTGGCTTGAGAGACTTCCGGCAAAATGGCGCTCTAGGCCATGCCGTCCCTCCACAGCAAAGATCCAAAAAACTAAGCCAAACAGAGAAAACAGCAATCCTGAAACCCTAAAACATCAAATGAAGAGATGAAGAACTCAGCCAAGCACCAATGGAGTGAGAAAACTGACAGAGAAGGGAGAGTGAGGAGAGATTCATGCAGAGGTCCCCTATTAGCTAACACAGTGTGGATCCACTATCTTGGACTCCTATCAAAGACCAGCAACTACGGGGTATGAGAAAGCAGCTTCATGGAGCTTCCAGCAGGAGACAGAACAACTGGTAATTTGTGATATACGCTTTCCCACCCTCCACCCTTCTTCACCCCCACTCAGCCTCCTCTGCTTCCCGCGGCCACAGTCTCCTGTCTGGGAAGAACCGGCTGCTTGGATTCCACCAGTCCGCATTGGCTGGCTCTCTGAGTGCCATTTGTTGACTGCTGGTGTTGCTTTTCTTCTGCTTCTTTTGATTTCTTCCTTATCTCTTACCACATCCCCCTCCTTTTGCTCAAATACCTGGCTCTGTGTGCCATCTTTGCTTCTTCCTGAGGGGCTGCAGAGCTCCAGTAATTTGCGACATATGCTTCCCCACCTCCCACCCTTCTTCACCCTCACTCGGCCTCCTCTGCTTCCTGTGACCACAGTCTCTTGCCCGGGAAGCACTGACCGCTTGGATTCCACCCACACGCGCTGGCTGGCTCACTGAGTGCCATTTGTCATTGCTTTTTTCCCACTTCTTTTGATTTCTTCCTTACCTCTCACCACGTGCCCTCCTTTCACTCAAACCTGGCTCCCTGCGCCATCTTTGCTTCTTCCTGAGGAGCTGCAGAGCTCTGTTCCAGTATGGAGCTGCTTCCTGGTCTGGGCTGCTGCACTGGTGGGATCCTGGGGGTTTTGTTTGTTTGTTTGTTTTGGGTACTTTGTTTGTTTTCTTTTCCTTTTCTTGAGTTGGGAGCCCATTCTGGCCAGGCGGTGCTGCATGGCTTACAGCCTACCCCCTCGGCTTGCACAAACGCGCAGAGGGATCCCTGAGGACATTTCTTTATTCGTGGGTTTTTTTTGTTGTTGTTCTGTTTTTTGGGGGCTTTTCTTGCTCTTCTTCTTTTTTAAATTTGTTTTGTTTTCTTTTCACTCTTTTTCCCTTTTTGTCTTTCTTCATTACTCAGTTTCTTGTCTCTCTATACCTTCCTTCTCTTTCTGTTTCCTGAATACCTGGCACTGAATACCTCTACGCTTTCTAGCCAGGCTGTACTGCAACACCTGAGAACAACTTCCCCAGAACTCATAGCCGCACCGGTGGGATCCCTGGGAGCTTTGCTGTTCTTTTTCCTTTCTGATTTTTATTTATTCATCCTTTTCTTTTTTTCTTCTTCTTCTTCCCCTTTTTGTTTTTCTCCATTTCATAGGCTCTCATCTCTCCACTCCAAAAGCAAGCTCCCCTAGCACCCTTTTTTGTTTGTTTGTATGTTTTTGGCTCCTGTTCCTCTCTCATCTCTCCCACATCCATCTTACCTCCACAAATAACAATCTCCCCTCTACATCTTGCCTACCTGCACCATGCACTTAACATCACACCACCAAGCAGCACAGGCACGGCCTACTGGAACATGCCCTGCATTGATTACTGACCCACCCTGGTGGCTGTAGTAAGTGCCACAAACCACCCGTCCCAGTAACTTCTCTTCAGCTAGACCTCATACCATGTCTGAGTGAATGACCCTGCCAATTGGAGAAGGAGGCAAAAAGTATCTTGCCCACAAATGAGCAAACAACAAAGAACACACAGCCCACCTGCTCAGACATAGCCAAATTAAAAAAAAGATGAAACAAACAAATCTACAATCAATAAATGAGAAAAATAACTACTGAATGCCCCAAAGACAGCAGACAATATCAAAACATTTACAAAAACAGGACAGGATGTTTCCAGTAGCTGTCCAAAATAAAACACCAGATGACTTTCCAGTAGAAGAAAAGGCACTAGAACTACCTGACAGGGAATTCAAATCTCTAATACCCAGAATTATCCAAGAGTTGAAGCAAAAAGCAAACAAAAATGAGGAAAAAAATGGACAAATTCATGGAAAAGGCAGATAAATTCATGGAAAATACAGACAAAAAATTGGAAGAATTCAGGAAAATAATGCAGGAACAAAAGGCCAAAATAAATTTACAACTAGAAATGATACAAAAACAACAATTAGGAATCCAAAAGGTAAAAAACAAGATTTCAGAAATGGACAGTGTCATAGAATGGCTGAGAAGCAGATTTGAAACAGTGCAAGACAGGATCAGTGGAATTGAAGACAAACACTCGGATACAACTCTGTTTGAGGATGGAGAGTGACAGAATGGATAAGAAAACAGGATCCATCAATATGCTGTCTACAAGAGACACACCTTAGAAACAAAGATGTGAATTTATGAAAAGTCAAAGGTTGGAAAAAAGTATATCAAGCTAACAACTACCAAAAAAAGAGCAGGAGTGGAAATACTAATCTCAGATAAAATAGACTTAAAACAAAATCCACCATCAAAGACAAAGAAGGGCGCTATATAATGATTAAGGGGACAATCCATCATGAACACATAACCAAAATAAACATCTACACACCCAATGACAGGGCTCCAAAATACATAAAACAAACACTAACAACACTGAAAAGAGAAACTGACAGTTCCACAATAATAATAATAGACTTAAACACACCACTCTCAGTAAAGGACAGAACAACTAAGAAGAAACTCAGCAAAGATACAGAAGACCTAAAGGGCACAATCAGCCAACTTGACCTCATAGACATATATAGAACACTCCATCCAACCACTGCAAAGTACACATTCTTTCCCAGTGCACATGGAATGTTCTCCAGAATAGACCACATCTTAGGCCACAGAGAAATCCTCAACAAGATCCAAAACGTTGAGATAATTCAAAGTATCTTGTCTGACCACAGTGCCATCAAGGTAGAAACGAACAACAGAATGAGCAAGGAAAAAAATCAATCACATGGAAACTGAATAATACCCTGCTTACACATCACTGGGTAATAGAAGAAATCAGAGATGGAATCAAAAAATTCCTAGAATCAAATGAGAATGAAAACACATCATACAAACCCTTTGGGACACAGCAAAGGCAGTCCTCAGAGGACAATTTATAGCAATAGATGCACACATCAAAAAAGAAAAATGGGACAAAATCAAAACATTAACTACACAACTCAAACAAATAGAAAGAGAATAGCAAAAAAAGCCCACAGCCACCGAAATAAAGGAAATAATAAAGATCAGAGCAGAAAGAAATGAAATAGAGAACAGAAAAACAATTGAATCACAAAACCAAAAGTTGGTTCTTTGGAATAATCAGCAAAATCAACAAACCATGGGCCAGACTGACAAAGGAAGAACAGGAGAGGATGCAAATAACCCAATAAGAAATTAAATGGGTGACATTACAACAGACCAACTGAAATAAAAAGGATCATCACAGAATATTATGAAAAACTATACCGCAACAAATTTGAAAACCTAGAGGAAATAGATAAATTTCTAGAAACACACTACCTACACAAACTACAACAAAGTTATGTTGAAAATCTGAACAGACCCATAATAAGAGAAGAGACTGAAAAGGTAATAAAAAAAAAACTCCCAACAAAAAAAATCCCTGGCCCAGATGGCTTCACTGGAGAATTCTACAAAACGTTTACAGAAGAGCTTGTACTAGTACTACTCAAGCTATTTCAGAGGCTAGAAAAGAAAGCAACACTTCCAAATTCATTCTATAAAGCCAGCATAATGCTGATACCAAAACAAGGCAAAGATGCCACAAAAAAAGAAAATTACAGACCAATATCTCTCATGAATATAGATGCAAAAATTCTTAACAAAATTCTATCCAATAGAATTCAGCGTCATATCAAAAAAATAATACACCACGACCAAGTAGGATTCATACCAGGGATGCAAACATGGTTCAACATTAGAAAATCAATCAACGTAGTCCACCACATAAATAAAAGTAAAGAAAAGAATCACATGATCATCTCAATTGATGCAGAAAAGGCATTTGGCAAAGTCCAACACCCATTCCTGATAAAAACTCTCAATAAAATAGGTATAAAAGGGAAATTTCTCAACATAATAAAGGGCATCTATGCAAAACCAATGGTCAACATCATTCTTAATGGAAGGAGGCCGAAAACATTCCCCTTGAAAACAGGAACAAGACAAGGATGCCCTTTATCACCACTCCTATTTAACATTGTGCTGGAAGTTCTAGCTAGAGCAATAAGGCAAGAAAAAGAAATAAAGGGCATCCAAATTGGTAATGAAGAAGTTAAACTGTCCCTGTTTGCAGATGATATGATACAATACACAGAAAACCCTAAAGACTCCACGAGAAATCTACTGGAACTAATAGGAAGATTCAGCAGAGTAGCAGGATACAAGATAAACATACAAAAATCAGTTGGATTCCTATACACCAATAAGGAGAACGATGAAAAGGAAATCAGGAGAACAATACCATTTATAATAGCCCCTAAAAAGATAAAATACTTAGGAATAAATCTAACCAGGGATGTAAAAGAACTATACAAAGAAAACTACAAAGCACTACCGCAAGAAACCCAAAGGGATCTACATAAATGAAAAACATACCACGCTCATGGATAGGTAGACTCAACATTGTGAAAATGACAATTCTACCCAAAGCAACTTACAAATAACATGCAATCCTGATCCAAATAGCAACAACATTCTTCAAAGAGATGGAAAAACTAATCATTAACTTTATGTGGAAAGGGAAGAAGCCCCAAATAAGTAAAGCACTACTGAAGAAGAAGAATAAAGTTGGAGGACTCACACTACCTGACTTCAGAACCTATTATACAGCTACAGTAGTCAAAACAGCCTGGTACTGGTACAACGACAGAATCATTGACCAATGGAAGAGAATTGAGAACCCAGATGTAATTCCATCCACCTACGGTCACCTGATCTTCGACAAGGGCCCAAAGTACATCAAATGGGGAAAAGACAGTCTTTTTAACAAATGGTGCTGGCAAAACTGGATATCCATCTGCAAAAAAATGAAACGGGACCCATACCTCACACCGTATGCAAAAACTACTTCAAAATGGATCAAAGACCTGAATATAAAGCCTAAAACTATAAAGTTCATAGAAGAACAAATAGGACCAACACTTCAGGCCTTAATACATGGCATTAACAGGATACAAACCATAACCATCAACGCACAAACCCCAACAGATAAGCTAGATAACTGGGATCTTCTAAAAATGAAACACCTATGCTCTTCAAAAGACTTCACCAAAAGAGTCAAAAGAGAACCTACAGACTGGGGAAAAATTTTTGGACAGTACAAGTCAGACAAAGGTCTAATCTCCATAATCTACAAGAAAATCCAACACCTCTACAACAAAAAAACAAATAATCCTATCAAAAAATGGGCAAAAGAAATGAACAGACACTTCACCAAAGAAGACATTCAAATGGCCAACAGGCACATGAGGAAATGCTCGCGATCACTAGCCATTAGAGAAATGCAGATTAAAACCACAATGTGATACCATGTCATCCCGGCATTACTGGCATGAATCAAAAACACTGGAAATAACAAATGTTGGAGGGGCTGCGGGGAGATCCGAACTCTTATGCGCTGCTGGTGGGAATGCAAAATGATACAACCATTTTGGAAAATGATGTGGCGCTTCCTTAGAAAGCTAGAAATAGACATACCATACGATCCAGCAATTCCACTCCTAGGAATATATCCTAGAGAAATAAGAGTCATCACTCGAATAGACATACGCACATCTATGTTCATGGCAGCAGTGTTCACAATTGCAAAAAGATGGAAACAACCTAGATGTCCATCAACAGATGAATGGATAAACAAACTATGGTACATACACACAATGGAGTACTATGCAATGAGAAAGAACAATGATGAATCTGTGAAGCATCTCATAACATGGATGAAACTGGAGGACATTATGCTGAGGGAAAGAAGTCAATCACAAAAGGATAAATATTGTATGAGACCTCTATTGTAAAAACCCACGAAAAAGTTCACACACAAAATGTAACAATCTTTGTTGGTACCAGGGATGGAAGGGGTTGGGGAGAAATACTAAATAGGCAATAGATATGTGGTATCTTGGGGGAAGGGTGAGACAGTACACAATACAGGAGAAACCAGCACAACTTGTACAAGGAAAGGTCATGGAAGCTCCATAGACACATCCAAACTCCCTGAGGGACTGAATTGCTGGGTGGAGGGCTGAAGGGACCATGGTCTCGGGGAACATCTAGCTTAACTGGCATGACACAGCTTATAAAGACAATGTTCTACATTCTACCTTGGTGAGTAGCGTCTGGGGTCTTAAAAGCCTGTGAGCGGCCATCTAAGATACTCCAAAGGGTCTCATCCCTTTGGGAGCAAGGGAGAATGAAGAGAACAGGATACAAGGAAAAGATTAGTCCAAAGGACTAATGGACCACAGCTACCAAGGCCTCCACCGGACTGAGTCCAGTACAGCTAGATGGTGCACAGCTACCACCACTGGCTGCTGTGACCAGGATCACAACAGAGGGTTCTGGACAGAGCTGGAGAAGGATGTAGAACAAAATTCTAACTTACAAAAAAAAAAAAAAAAGACCAGATTTACTGGCCTAAAGGAGACTGGAGAAACCCCGAGAGTATGGCCCCCAGACACCCTTTTAGCTCAGTGGTGAAGTCATTTCTGAGGCAGGGTTCACTGTTCAGCCGGGGAGTGGACAGCCCCATAAAACCAAATGGGACTAATGAGGTACAGCAGTCCAGGGACAAGGGCCAGAAGGCAGAAGGGGACAGGAAAGCTGGTGATAGGGAACCCAAGGTTGAGTAAGGATAGTGTTGATGTGTTGTGAGGTGGTTAACCATTGTCATAGGGCAACATGTGTACTAACTGTTTAATGAGAAACTATTTTGTTCTGTAAACCTTCATCTAAAGTGAGAATAGCAACACAATTGGAAGAGCGTAGTCAATGTCACTGAACTGTGCATGTAGAAATTTTTGAAATGGTGTATCATTGGCTATGTATATTTTCACCAAAAAAAAAAAAAAGGGTCAAGAAGGGAGAGGGTTGGCATGTCGTGGGATTGTTAACCAGTGTCATAAAACAATATGTGTACTACTGTTTCATGAGAAACTATTTGTTCTGTAAACCTTCACCTGAAGTACAATAAAAAAAATAAGTTCAAGTAGACTTCCTTTGTCTACATGACAATTTAGAAGTGAAAGGCAGGCATGTATTACGCAGTAGGAAGAGATTAAAACCTGTTTATTCCCTCCCTATTTTTATGGCTGTCTGTCAGATATTCCACATCAATAGTTCTTAAGTCCTGCCATCTGCGAGCCCCTGAGAAAGTTCTCATGGTTAGCCCTTGCCCTAGCCCATGACTCTTAATATTCCTCTATCCAACCACTGCCCAGTTCATCCTGTGGTTACCACCACCAAAAAGCAAAACAAAAACAAGAAATTAGTTGCTGTCCAGTTAACTCCAATTCAGGGCAACCCCATGTGTGTCAGAGTAGAACTGTGCTCCATAGGATTTCTAATGGTTGATTTTTCTGAAGTATATTGCCAGGTCTTTCTTCTAAGGTGCCTCTGGGTAGACTCGAACCTACAACCTTTTATTTCAGCAGCTGAGCTGTTTGCACCACCCAGGGACTCCACCACCACCAAAAAGTTCTTTAAACCCAGACAATTCTCATTGCTGTCTTCCCTTGCAACATTTCCATTCTCTCAGACTGTGCTTCTCAAAATGTGGTTCCTGCACCTGCACTAGCAGCATCAGCATCACCTGGGAAGTTGTTAGAAATGCACCTTCTAGGGTGCAACCCTAGACCCACTGCATCAGAAACTCTGGGCTGGTGCCAACAATCTGTTTCAACAGGCCCTCCAGGTGATTCTGATGTATGCCCTAACTCAAAAGATCTTGCCTCCTAATTTGAAAATGAGGATCAGAAGACTTCTTTGGCCCTAGTCCAAAGTAACAAACAAGTAATTACAGAACAAATATTAAGCCCATCCTAATCAATTAGTGACAGCCTCATGCTTCTGAAGGTCAGCCAGTTAGCAATAGTATCACTCCAGGATCACTTTTGAAAGTCAAGTAATTCCTAAACTCACAGCTGAAAGTCAGCCAATCTCTGAAATCCATGGCTACTAAAACCCATTATGAGATCAGATCTTGCGTTGTTCAGAGAAACTGAGCTTTATAATAGTTCACCGTTGCTTAGTAAGCAATAAATTTAGCTTCTTCATTTCACATATATGTGATTGAGAATTTCTTCCTTCAACAAATGATCATTGTAGATTTTGAGGAAGTCAAAATTTGTATTGAGAAGGGATTTATCAGCCTTTATTGAAACACAATATTTGATGAACATGACGTGCCTTGTTCAAGACAAGGATAAATTATAAATCAGATAGAGTTTTTATTTGTTCATCAAAAATACAAAAGGAAAAGCTATGTAATACACTTACATAGTTATTGTAAAGTAAACAATGAATATTCTCTGTATAAAATGTTGTGACATAATATTAGGAGAATTGGGAGAGAAAAAATGAAGGTATGGGGTAATGTTGGTGCTAAATCATAATTTTCATAACAGGACTCCAAGAAAAAAAGAGATATAAGGTAGAATTGGAAGTAGATAAAAATAAATGCTGTCAAAATGAACACCAATTAAATTCTAATGCAATTCAAGAAATATTTGTTGAACACATGCCGTATACTATTGGATGCTAGAGATACGAAGATTAAGTTCTGTCAGAAGAGACAGGGTGTAAATAGTTTCAATGCAGCCCAAAGAATAAATTAAATAATTCTGAGAACGGTGATGGTAGTCAGAAAAAAATTGCAAAGAGGAGCTAATGTGCCCTAAGCCTCATAAGGACAATGGACGTTTCCTAGACAGACTAAAAAGAGAAGAGCCTTCCAAGCAGAGGGAATAACACAGACAAAGGCAAAGATGTGGGAAAGTGAGAATGGGAATTGGGAAATAGCGAGTACTCTGGGGAAACTGACCAGAAGTGAGATTTATTTATGATTGTATAAAGAAATGCAATTAATTTGTATATATTGATTGTGGGTTTCAGAGATTGCTTTTTATAGGTATATTCCATAAAGTCCTTTACATACATAATCATGTATGTAATCATATTGTCTGCAAACAGTGACAGTTTTACTTTTTCCTCTTCAATCTCTATGCTGTTTATTTTTATTTCTTTTCTTATTGCACTCGCTAGGACTTCAGTACAGTGTTTAATAGAAGTGATGGGAGTTTATATACTTGTCTTGTTCTGGATCATAGAGGAAAACAGTTCAATGTTTTATGATATATGATATTACCTATAGGTTTTTTGTACATGACCCTTATCACGTTGAAAAAGTTCTATTCCTGGTTTGCTGAGAAATTTTATCATGGATAGACAGCAAATTTTGTCAGATACTTTTTTTTTTCACATTTGTTAAGATAATCATATATTTTTTATCCTTTATTCTATAAATGTCAATCACTGATTGATGTTTTAAAAAATAAATAGCTTTTTATTTCAGGGATAAAACCCACTTGGTCATGATATTTATGCATTGCTGAATTCAATTTGCTGATACTTTGTTAGGCTCATTTTCATCTATGTTCATATAGGATATTAATCTGACTTTTAAAAATATTTTTGTCAAGTATTGTTATAGGTGTTAAGCTAGCATCATAAAAAGTTGGGAAATGTGCACTCCTATTTTCTAAAAGTTTTCTTAAATTTTCTATAGAAAAAACTGATAAAACCTGGAATTTCTTTATGGAAATGTTTTGATTGCAAATTCAATTTATTTACTAGATATAAAGATAATTTTTTAATGTCTTTTTGTATCAGTTTTGGTAAGTTGTATTTTTCAAAGAATTTCTCCAATTTGCCTAATTGGTATTGGGAGACAATTCTCCATGGGTCTCTTGCATTTCTGCACATTTTGGGAATGTTAGCGTTGTTGACAGCTTTTGCTCCAGATTATCTTTTCAAAAATGTTTGTGTGATGAAAGAGGGAGAGAGTTTCTCCCTCTGAAGCAGAGGGCAGATTTGTTTGCTGTCTAGCACTCTATAAGAAAGATAATGTCTCCCTCTAGGGAAAGGTCAGGCAACTTTGCCTGCAGATCCTTATCAAATTTTGGGGTTTCCTAACCTTGGGAATCCTCAGCTCTGACACAAACCAGTTGTGTGTGCAGTATCCAACTGAACTACCTAATTACCCCAGTGGAACTTGGGGAACAAGGGGAACTGACTTGAACACGAAGGCATACTGCTTGTTGTTACATGAGTAATAAAGTCCTTTGTCTCTGACCCAGAAATCTTGTGTCTTCTGCCAGAAAGCATGAAACCGGCAAGCTAACTCATTAGCTTACAAATAGTGTAAAATCTCAGACCCTTCACAATTCTCAAATACTGGCATAAGTTGTTTATAATATCCCATATTATCTTTTGAATATCTGTAGATCCGTAGTGAAACTGCCTCTTTTGTTCCTTTTTTTCTTAGTTGTGTTTTCTCTATCTCCTTCTCCCCCTCCCTTTTCCCCTCCTTCTCCCTCTCTCCTTCCCTTTCCTTCTTATCTGTCTGTCTTTTGATCAGTCTTGCGAAGAATTTATCAATTCCGTTAATTTTTTAAATGACAACTTTTGACTTTATTGATTTTTTTCTATTTTTGCCTCTCTTTTAATTTCGTCTCTGAGATATATTATTTCCTTTCTTGTACTTACTTTGGGTTTAACTTTCTCTTCTTTTTCCAGCTTTTAAAGAGGAAATACAGCTCACTGATATTTTTTACACCATTCTTGTTTTCTAATATAGACATTTAAAGTAATAAATTGCCTTGTAAGAATGCTTTAAGGAGCCCTAGTGGTGCAGTGGTTAAGTGCTCAGCTGCTAACCAAAAGGTGGGCAGTTTGAACCCACTTGCTGCTCCACAGGAAAAGATATGGCAATCTGCTCCCATAAAGATTACAACCTTGGAAACCCAAGAGGGCAGTTCTACTCTGCCCTATAGGGCCACCACAAGTCAGAATCCACTCGACAGCAATGGTTTTGGGTAAGATTGCTTTGGCTGTATCTCACAGATTTTGATAGGTTGTGTTTTCGTTACCATTTGGTTCAAAATATTTTCTAATTTCCTTTGTGATTTCTTTTTTGACCCACATGTTATTTAGATATGTGGAGCTTACTTTACAAATATTTAAAGATTTCCTAGATTTCTTATTATGATCAATTTCTAATGTAACATTATTGTGGTCAAAGAAAATACTTGGTATATCTATCCTGGTGAATGCTCCACATACACTTGAAAAGAATGTGTATTAATTGGGTGTTGCAGTTAGTGAATATTGTTCTAAAATATCAATTAGTTATGGGATTGATGGCAGTTTTCAAATCTTCTATATCCTTACTGATTTTGTCTATTTTTTTAATCAATTACTGAGAGAGGGATGTTAAAATTTCTACTTTTGTGGATTTTTCTATTCCTGCCTTTAACTGTCTTGGCGTTGGCTCCATGTATTTTGAAACTCTTTTATTAGGTATGTACACTTAGAGGATTGTTGTGTCTTCTAGATGACTTGACCCTTTTATCATCATGTAATGTCTCTCTTTAACTGTTAATATTCTTGGTCTTGAAATCTACCTTGTATGGTATTGCTATGTTGTCGTTGTGTGCTGTCAAGCCGATTCTGACTCATAGCGACCCTACAGAACAGAGTAGAACTGCCCTAAAGGGTTTCCCTAGGCTGTAATCTTTTTGAAAGCAGATAGCCAGGTCTTTTCTCTTGTGGAGCTGCTGGTAGGTTCAAACTTCCAAACTTTCGATTAGTAGCTGAATGCTTAACCACTGCATCACCAGGGCTCCTTTGATATTGTTATAGCTGCACAAATCTTACGCTTAGTGTTTGCATGTTATATCTTCTAGCGCACTTCTATTTTCCACCTACTTTTGTCTTTATGTTTAAAGCAGGTTTCTTGCAAACAGCATAGAGTTGGATCTTGTATTTTTACTCCAGTCCAACAAACTTTGTCTTCAATTGGAGTGATTAGCTAATTAAAAATTAATTTAATTACTGGTATGGTTGGATCTAAGTCTGTCATATTGCTGTTTGCTTCTGATAGTCCCATCTAGTCTTTGTTTTTCTGTTCCTTCTTTGATGACTTCTATGGGGTGAATTGAATGTGAATTTTTACTTAATCTTATCTCCTCTATTGACAATTTCGCTGTACTTTCTTTAGTATCTGCTCTAAATATTACAGTATGAATCTTTAACTTAAATTAGTCTACTTTCAAATAATATTACATCACACAGTGTAAAGAACATCGCAATGATATACAGAAACATTCCTTCTTCCTTCACTTTGTGTTCTTGTGATTATAGATTTTATTTCTGTTGTTGTGAGATGCCATCGAGTGGATTCTGTGCTACTGCCTGGTCCTGGTCCTGGGTGGGCTATCCTCGTGATAGTTGTTATGCTGGAGCCCATTGTTGCAGCCACTGGTTCAGTCCATCTCGTTGAGTCTTCCTCTTTTCCGCCGACCCTCTACTTTACCAAGCATGATGTCCTTCTTCAGGGACTGGTCCCTCCTGATAACATTTCCAAAGTATGTGAGATGAAGTCTCACCATCCTCACTTCTAAAGAGAGTTCTGGCTGTACTTCTTCCAAAACAGATTTGTTCATTATTTTTTTTTTTTTTTTTTTTTTGATGGTGAGCATTTATTTTTTTTTTATTTTTTATTTTTTTTTATATATTTTATTGTACTTCAGGTGAAAGCTTACAGAGCAAATAGTTTCTCATGAAATAGTAGTACACATGTTGTTCTATGACATTGGTTAACAACCCCACAACGTATTAAGCCTCTAAATTCTCAACCTTTTTTTTTGATGAAAATTACAGATGGCCAAAGATACACCGTTTCAAAAATTTCTACATTCACAGTTCAGTGACATTGACTACGCTCTTCCAACTGTGCTGTTATTCTCACTTAAGATGAAGGCTTACAGAACAAAATAGTTTTTCATTTAACAGTTACTACACATGTTGCCCTATGACAATGGTTAACAATCTCACAGCACATCCAGAATATCCTTACTCCACCTTGTGTTCCCTATCACCAGGGGGCTTCCTTGTCCCCTTCTGTCTTCTGGACCTTGTCCCTGGACTACTGTACCTCTTTAGTCTCATTTGTTTACTTATTTATTTATTTATTTTTATTTTATTTAAACACCATTTCAAAACTTTTTACTTACACATTTAAGTGATATTGACTATGCTCTTCCAATTGTGCTGCCATTCTCGCCCAAGATGAAGGCTTACAGGACAAAACAGCCTCCCATTTAATAGTTACTACAAATGTTGCCCTATAGCAGTGGTCAACAATCTCACAATACATCGACAGTGTCCTTATTCAATTTGTGTTCCTTATCATCAGTTTCCTACTCTCCCTCTGCCTTCTGGCCCTTGTCACCGGACTCCTGTACATCGTTAGTCCCATTTAGTTTTACTGGGGTGTCCATTCCCAGGCTTAACATCGAACCTTGAAGGTAACTTCACCTCTGAGCTGAAAGGGTGTCTGGGGGCCACACTCTTGAGGTTTCTCTAGTATTCTTTAGGCCAGTATATCTGGTCTTCTTTTTTTTTTTTTTTTTTTTTGGGAGTTAAAATTATGCTCTACATCCTCCTCCAGCTCTGCCCAGAACCCTCTGTTGTGATCCTGGTCAGAGGAGTCATTGGTGGTAGCCGGGCACCATCCAGCTGTACTGGGCTCAGTCCCGTGGAGGCCTTGGTAGCTGTGGACCATTAGTCCTTCGGACTAATCTTTTCCTTGTATCCTGTTCTCTTCGTTCTCCCTTGTAGATTTGTTCATTATTTTGGTATATTCAATATTCTTCGCCAACACCATAATTAAAAGGCATCAATTCTTCTTTGCTCTTCCTTATTCATTGCCCAGCTTTCCCAAGCAGATGAGGCGATTGAAAACACGATGGCTTGGGTCAGGAACACCTTAGTCCTTAAAGTGATGTCTTTGCTTTTTAACACTTTAAAGAGATCTTTTGCAGCAGATTTGCCCAAAGCAATGCATCTTTTGATTTCTTGACTGCTGCTTCCATGGGTGTTGATTGTGGATCCAAGTACAATGAAATCCTTGACAACTTCAATCTTTTCTCCATTCATCATGATGTTGCTTATTGGTCCAGTTGTGAGGATTTTTGATTTTCTTCATGTTGAGGTGTAATCTGTACTGAAGGCTGTAGTCTTTGATCTTCCTCAGCAAGTGCTTCAAGTCCTCTTCACTTTCAGCAAGCAAGGTTGTGTCATCTGCATAACACAGGTTGTTAATGAATCTTCTTCCAATCCTGATGTCACGTTCTTCTTCATATAGTCCAGCTTCTCAGGTTATTTGCTCAGCATACAGATTGAATGAGTATGGTGAAAGGATATAACCCTGATGCACACCTTTCCTGACTTTAAACCATGCAATATCCGCTTGTCATGTTCGAATGACTACCTTTTGATCTAGGTACAGGTTCCTCATGAGCACAATTAAGTGTCCTGGAACTCCCATTCTTTGCAATGTTTTCCATAATTTGTTATGATCCACACAGTTGAATGCCTTTGCATAGTCAATAAAACACAGGTAAACATCTTTCTGGTATTCTCTGCTTTCAGCCAGGATCTATCTGACGTTAGCAATGATATCCCTCATTCCACGTCCTCTTCTCAATCTGCTTGAATTTCTGGCAGTTCCTTGTTGATGTACTGCTGTAATTGCTTTTGAATGATCTTCAGCAAAATTTTACTTGTGTGTGATATTAATGATATTGTTCAATAATTTCTGCATTCGGTTGGATCACCTTTCTTTGGCACAGGTAAAAACATGAATCTCTTCCAGTCAGTTGGCCAAGTAGCTGTCTTCCAAAATTCTTGGCACAGACAAGTAAGCACTTCCAGTGCCGCATCCGTTTGTTGAAACTTCTCAATTTGTGTTCTGTAAATTCCTTGAGCCTTGTTTTTCACCAATGTCTTCAGTGCAGCTTGGACTTCTTCCTTCAGTACCATCAGTTCTTGATCATATGCTACCTCCTGAAATGACTGAAGGTTGACCAATTCTTTTTGGTACAGTGACTCTGTGTATTCCTTCCATCTTCTTTTGATGTTTACTGCATCATTCAGTATTTTGCCCATAAAATTCTTCACTATTGCAACTTGAGGCTTGAATTTTTTTTTTTCTGTTCTTTCAGCTTGAGAAATGCCAAGCGTGTTCTTGCCTTTTGGTTTTCTATTTCCAGGTCTTTGCACATGCCATTTTAATACTTTACTTTGTCTTCTTGAGTTGTCCTTTGAAATCTTATGTTCAGCTTTTTTACTTCATCATTTATTCCTTTCAATTTAGCTACTCTACATTCAAGAGCAAGTTTCAGAGTCTCTTCTGACATCCATTTTGGTCTTTTCTTTCTTTCCTGTCTTTTTAGTGACCTCTTGCTTTCCTCATGTATGATGTCCTTGATGTCATTCCACAATTCGTCTGGTCTTTGGTCATTAGTATACACTGTGTCAAATCTATTCTTGAGATGGTCTCTAAATTCAGGTAGGATATACTCAAGTTTGTACTTTGGTTCTTGTGAACTTGTTCTAATTTTTTTCAGCTTCAACTTGAACTTGCCCAAGAGTAGTTGATGGTCTGTTCCATGGTTGGCCCCTGGCCTTATTCTTACTGAAGATATTGAGCTTTCAATTTTCTCTTTCCACAGATATAGTCAATTTGATTCCTGTTTATTCCATCAGTCAAGGTGTATAGTCACTGTTTATGTTGTTGCATAAAGGTATTGGCAATGAATAAGTCGTAGGTCTTGCAAAATTCTATCATTCGATCTCTAGCATCATTTCCATCACCAAAGCCATATTTTCCAACTACAGATCCTTCTTTGTTTCCAACTTTGGCGTTTCAATCACCAGTAATTGTCAATGCATCCTGATTGCATGTTTGATCAATTTCAGACTGCAGAAGTTGGTAAAAATCTTCAATTTCTTCATCTCTGGCCTTAGTGGTTGGTGTATAAATTTGAATAATAGTCTTATTAACTGGTCTTCTTTGTAGGTGTATGGATATTATCCTATCACTGACAGCGTTGTACTTCGGGATAGATCTTGAAATGTTCTTTTTGATGATGAATGCAGTGTCATTCCTCTTCAACTTGTCATTCCCAGCATAGTAGACCATACGATTGTCCAATTCAAAATGACCAATACCAGTCCATTTCAGCTGACTTCTGCCTAGGATATCAATGTTTGTATCTACCATTTTACTTCTACAAGTAAAAAAGATTTTACTTCTACAAATCTTAAAATAACTTGCTATTATTTTTGCTTTAGAAATAAATAATAATACATGCTTGTATTATGTATAATATATATCCACATATTTACTCTTTTAGCTGCTCCTCATTCTTTCTTACAGATCCTCAGAGGGCATTTCCCTCAATTCTCCTACTGACTCCCACTGTCAGAGTACTAACCTCATGAAATCAGTGAAGGACTGTAGCAAAGAGTTGCTAAATTAGTGAAGACTTGTTCTGTGGCTGTTCTATGCCAGTCTATATGTGGCTATGAAAAGTTTATGTTTTGCCTGATTTTTCCTTACCCCTGTCTATATCAGATTTTCCTTCTCTCACCACTTTGCCAGGTATGAAAGCAGCCATGGGTCTTTTTCTCCTGAGAAGGGTTTGCCGCTTTCTAGAAGTTGGCTTCTTTTAGGTTTCTTTTTGTCCTCATTTCTCTAATGGATTAAAAAAATTTTTTTTTTTTTTTTTTAATTTTGTAGCTTCTCTGGCTTATTCTTTTAGTTAGGATGAAAGTGACAGTTTCTTTTGACTTCATACAAGCTATTTCCTTCCCTTCAGTCTGTATACTACACACAGTTGTCCAGGCACCATGACAGTTGAGATCAGTGGAAGCTAGCACCATTAGGTTGAGAACATTGGAAGCCAGAGCCATCAGCAGGACTCTGTACCCCAGCATGGAGTCCTAGCTCAGTTGAGATGAGGCAAGCAGTTAGGCATATTGCTAACCGAGCTAGAATCTTCAGTGGCTACTGAGTTAGAGACACCAGTGTAAGCAGCTGTGTCTCTAGTAGTGAGTGATGAAATCTCAATACATAAGTCTGGAACGGAGTTTGAGTGAGGGAGGTCTTAGCAAGACAGCAGCAGCAAACAATCAGTCAACACAGGTTTTTCTTGAACACATGGAAGATCTCCCTTTCCTTTGGGTATCCCAGATATGCCTGTAGGCAGGGTGGATGGAGATTGGGGTGTCGGGGTTAGAATACTCAGCAATGTGCTGGAGAACATTTATAAATTGATAAAGTTTTTAGCCTGGCACAATTTAGACTTAATCTGGAGGCTGGTGAAGCCTCAGAATATTTGGGTTACTTTGTTTTTCATTTATTTATTATTTACTCTCTGTGTTAAGACAGACTTGTATATGTTTATTAGCTGAGGGATTGGGTAGTTAAGAGGAATAGGTTGAGTATAAGAAAATATAAACGAGGAAGGAAATAAACCAATTTTTTATGGTCCTATTTCCAGATGAATTGAAGGGGCTGTATGGAGAGGTAGGATCAAGAGAAGGACATCTTCTCTTCTGAGTCCAAAGGGAAGGAGCTGCAGATGGAGATGGACTTGTAAATATGAGCTGGACTTTCTCAGTGGTTGTCCACTGAGGACAGGTTGTGTCATCTGCTGAGACATGAATAAGGCAAGAGTGAGGTGGGGATTTTGAGGAGAGTGATGAAGGATTGACCATCCATTTGGGAAAATTGACTTATGTTGACTAAACAACTACAAAATAATTCGAGTGGTACCACTGAAGCTGAAGATCATGAATTTGAAGTGGCATAGTCTTCTCTGACACCCTAAGTCTTAGGTTAGGTGTCCTTCTTTGGATTTCCATGGCACTCTGTATTTCCATCCCCATAACACTTATCATAGAGCCCTGGTGGCACAGTTAAGATCTTGGCTGCTAACAAGAGGTCAGCAGTTCAAATTCACCAGCTGCTCCTTGGGAACCCTATGGGGCAGTTCTACTCTCTTCTATAGGGTTGCTATGAGTCAGAATCAACTCGACTGCAATGCATTTGGTTTCTTTGTTTGTTTGTTTGTTTGTTTTAAACGCTTATCATACTATGATTTAATTGTTGAAACCCCATCAAACTTCATGCTCTGAGAAGGAAGAGACTGTCTCATATTAACTGTTGCATTCTTCTGAATCTGGCAGTTTCTTCTGCTGTTTCTTGTACTTAGTAGGTGTTCAATAAATGCTAGCTAATTATGCATAACAATATAGCAGTTGTGAGATTTCTCCCATAACTCTCAGAAGCCAGGGTAGATAAGCAAAGGAGGTAGAGGTGTAAATGATCCAATGTGAATAGAAGGTTTGCAGTGTGGGTGTAGCAGAGGGTAAAGATGTTAAGAATGCTGGCAAGAGCCTTGTTGACACAGTGTTTCCTGAGGGATGGGTTGGATAGGATTTGAGAGGTGCAGGTCCAGATGAGGAAAAGTTTCAGGGTGAGGCCATGGGAGTGGAGTGCTTATAGGCAGCATTAGAGTTGAGGCAGGGCAGGGAGGTGACCTTGGCAGGTTCAGATGTGCTCCTGGCCTTTAAGTCTACTTCCTGCTGCATTCCTCATGATCCAGTGGGACTCTCCCTCCATCAAGGATAGGGAGGGGGGAAAAGTTTAAACAACAAATAGATTCTACTTAAAAAAATAGATTTGTTAGTGCGAGAAGGGAACAGACATTAGAACTTGATTTTTAAGTGGCAATATTGACGTTAAATTTTGAAAGGTAACTTTCCTTGAAAGTAGTTGCAATGAAATTTGCACAATCATGTGGTTAAACTTTGCAACTCTCATAGCTTTTAGTCACTACTATGCTGATTTTAAAAGCAGGGACCATATCCAAGTAATCTTTGTAAACCCTGAGCCTAGCACATGGCTCCATCAATCTGGAATAGACCTAAAAACAGACTCCCAAGTCTTGAGAAGTCTTGAGTTCATTTACTTTAGTAATAATTAGAAGCTATTTCCACAGACATCTCAATCAGTTAAATTTGTATGCCCCTCTTAATGGTCTTTTTGAGTAACCCAAGTCTTCCTCTTTCCATTTTGCAGATATTCTGTTTAGATAATACCAGGGAAGACAAGAAGAGAAGATTTGTACAGGTTTGAGAACTTTATGAGTGAGGAACCCTCAAAGGCTCAGAAAGTATGCCTTAAGAACTAATGCTGGGATAATCAAACTTCACATCACTCTGACAAATAGGTGCTGAACATCTACTTTGTGGAATACACTGAAAAAAGGGAAAATATATACTTTTCCTGCTGCAAGAAGTTTGCAGTCATGTAGAGAATGATAAGAACTACACTTAAAGTTGTAGTTAATACAACCGTATAATAGAATAGTAGTGTTAACCAAAACATAGTAGCCTAAAACAATAACCATTTATTTAGCACCAGATTCCCTCGTTTCAGTGGTGGTTCTTGTCTTGGCAGGCTTACTTGGGCATCTGGGGCCAGCTGCTTGTCAGCTACATGGCTCAGCCTTTTAGGGTTGGCTAGCTATTGGCTAGTACAATAGGCGTACATGTCTCTCATCATCTAAAAGCCTAGTCCAGGCTTAGTTATGTGTGTCAGAAGGGTCTCAAGTGCAGCAAGAAGTCAAACCCCAATGAACAATTGTTTTTCATGTCTCCACTTGCATCACATTGGCTACCCTTCCATTAGCCAAACAAGCAGATAGTGAGTTAGGAGACTATTGTAGGAGTCCTGTAATTCATAAATCAGTTCAATTTCCATAAGTAATTGTAGACATATTAATTTTACTTTGGGGGGCATCTGCTTTCAGGAAATGCACGCCAAATACTTGTACATTGATCAAAAAATTAGTGCATTTCTGAACAAATAAAGTTGACTAAATGAGTTTTAGATAGCTAAATTATTGTTAAAATCCATAAATGTTTTTAACAACCAAGAGGCCATCCTTTATTATTATCAATTGAAAAAAATCTAGCCCAGCCAGGTTGCCTGTAACCTAATGTGACACTGCAGGGAGAATGACTAAGTGAGCTGTGATATTTCAACATGAAGGGATCCTGCACAGCTACCAAATACAGCAAGAAAGTGTGGATGATGTGAGAATGTAAAGTGCAAAACAAGCTGAACACAAATTATCAGCAGTACACTGATTACTACAGAAAAATATGTCTAGAAGCATTAACAAAGTTTAGAAGAGAAAATGAAATTCTTTCTTCCTCTGGCTTGGGTTAAAAAAAAAAACCCATTGCCGTCAAGTTAATTCTGACTCACAGTGACCCTATAAGACAAAGTAGAACTGCCCCATAGGGTTTCCAAAGCTGTAAATCTTTACGGAAGCAGACTGCCACTAACCACCAATCTTTTGGTTAGCAGCCAGTGCTTTATCTACTGCACCACCAGGGCTCCTCTAGCTTGGATACTTGGTTTAAAGACCTAGGAGTAGACAAATAATCAAAAATGGGTAAAGGACTTGAATAGACATTTCCACAAAGAAGATATACAAATAACTAATAAACACATGACATGATGCTCAATTTTATTAGTCATTAGGGAAATGCAAATGAAACCACAATGAGATACCACTTCACACACATTTGGATGGCTACATTTAAAAAAAGTAAAACAACAGGTGTTGGAGAGAATGTGGAGAAATCGGAACCTTAGTGCCTTGCTGGTGAGAATGCAAAATGGAGCAGCCATTGTTGAAAATAGTTTGGCAGTTCCTCAAAAAGTTAAACATGGAATTACAATATGACCCAGCAATTCCACTCTCATCATATAACCCAAAAGAACTGAAAGCAGGGATTCAAAAAGCTACTTGTACGCCAATGTTCACTGCAGCATTATTCACAATAGCCAAAAGGTGGAAACAACACAAATGTCCATAAACAGGTAAATGGGTAAACAAAATGTGGTATATTCGTACAATAGAATATTATTCAACCATAAAAGGGAATGAAGTTCTGATACACGCTACAACATAAATAAACCTTGAAAACATTATGATGAGTAAAACTTCAGCATCAGAAGGAAGAAAGTGTTGGAGTTTCCAGGAAAACACAGATAGATGAACTAAACTAATCTGCAACTTTTAACTATGAAAAAAAATATAGACCTTTGCATAGATAAGTCTGGTTCAAAACCCTGCATCTGAACCTCAGTTTCCTCATGGGTAAAACAGGTACAAAAGTTACTTTTCAGGGCTGATGGGAAGTTGAAATGAGATATTATATGTGTAAGTACCTAAGGAGTACTCAGAACATTAGAGGCTCATAGGAACATCAGAGCCCCTTCCTTCCCTATCATAGACTTGAAGGAGTTTCTTGGTGCCTTTTCCTCTCCTTCCCAGCTTGACCAGCTTGATGACAAAAGTTATGTTTTCCAAATAACATTGGAAGTTTGACCTCCTCATCAGTAAAATTTATTCAGACATCTCCAGGGTCTGGGCTACCCCATATAAAGATTGGCTTTTACCTTCACCTTGGCTGCAGTTATCTGAGGATGCCATTAACTGAATTAATGTCTCCAAAATTCCTAAGTGAAGCTTCTTACTTGATTTCATCTAATCCTTCTATCTGTTCTAACTAGAATCTATCAGTAGACCCTAAGAACTCTGAGTGCTGTCAGGAAAAATTGCTGTTGAGTAGATCTGGACTCATAGAGACCCTATAAGACAGAGTATAACTGCCCCCATGGGGTTTCCAAGGAGCAGCTGGTGGATTCGAACTGCTGACCATTTTGCTGAGCAGCTGAGCTCTTAATCATTGCGCCACCATGGCTCATACCTCCTCCAAAATTGCGGGACCTCTACAATAGAAAAACTAGACATTATGTAGTACAGCGTACTGGGTGTGCTGTACATTGTAGAAAACTGATAATAATGCAAGTGATTCTTGCCATAGAAATGCAAATGAATAGTGTACAGTGGAATGCAATTGACTAATTTTGCATCTATTTGTAAATTCATTCCAACATTCCTTATTACCTATGTAAGGTCCTTGGGTGGAGCAAATGGTTTGCAGTTTGAGCCCACCCAGTGGCACTGAGGAAGAAAGGCCTAATGATGTGCTTCCATAAAGATTACAACCAAGAAAACCCTGTGCAGCAGTTCTACTCTGTAACACATGAGGTCCCCATAAGTCAGAACTGACTCAACAGCAACAGGTTTTACTGCCTATATATATGTTGTTCTTTGAGTTTTTTTTTTTTTTTTTGAACTGGTTGTAATATCTTCTTGGGCCACTCATTAATTAATGTATTAGAGAAAATCTTTGACAGATGTTGGTTTTATATGAAAGTCATGATTGTACATTAAAAAAAAAAATTCCTTTACGGTGTCTAGTCTAGAGTGTCCTTAGCACTGTGCTGGAGGCATGGGCATATGCCAATTTGACACACATGAAACAGCTGCACACTACACATGAAAGAATGGGGAAAGTAAGTAAATTTTATGACAGAGTTTTCAAGTTGCTATCAAATTTCAAAGGAGAAGAGATCAGGGTTGCAGTAACCAAACAAAGGCTTCAGAGAGAAGGTATGACTTCATAGTGAAGATTTCAGAAAGCCCAAGGATATGATATAGAGCTTGCCTTTTGTGTGGGGGTGTGTGTACAATCTGAGACAAAATATGATGGAAATGATCCTGGCCTGTTTGGAGAGATACTCTTTATAGTCAAAGCCTGGATAGGAAAAGTAGTAATCTAAGCTAAAATTTAGGGAGCCAACATGGTGCTATAGACAGAAGCACCACACCACCCCTCTTGATCAAAGACCTGAAAAACTAAGTAAAACAGATACAAAAGTCAGTCCTGGAACCCTGAGTGTCCAATGAAGGGATAAAGAACTAGATCAAGCACTGAATGAAGGAAGAAACTGAAAGGGAACAGATAACAAGCAGAGCTATTGAGTGGAGGTCCCCTGTCCACTAACGCAGCATGGCTTCACCATCTTGGAGCACAGTCACCAATGACCCTGGACAGGAAGTATGGGAAGGCAACTCATGGAGCTCTCAATAGGGGACAGAGAACTGGTAACCAGAGGTATATGCTTTCCCACCCCTTAGCCTTCTGCCTTGTACACTGCCTCCACCACTTTCCAACAAGCCACAGCTGCTCAGCCAGAGAGACACCACCTCCCTGCCACCCAGGGTCTGCCCTCCCCTCCACCACTACCTGCCTGACTCAGTGCCATATTTTATATTTTTCTTTCTCTTTCACTTTCTTCCTTTTCCTTATCCCTCCCACTTAGGCCCTGTTCTGCCTCTACCCCTTCCTGACAGGTTGTGTTGCACTGCCCAGCAACAGAGACATCAGCTTGCTGCCACCTCAGTTCTGCATTGCCCCCAACAGCTGGTTCCCTCAGTGCCATACTTTTTTGTTTTTGTTGATGTTGTTCTTCTTCTCTCTCTTTCTCTTCCTTCCTTTCCTTTCTCCTGCCCACTTAGCCCCATGCTGCACCACTTGGCTACAGAACCACTGACACATGGCCTTTCCAGGTCTGCCTCGCCCCCCACCCACCAGCTCCTGCCACATTGCCATTTTTTTTGTTTTTGTTTTTGCTTCTGTTTCTCTCTTCTTTCTCTCTCCCACATAGCTCCGCACATCACATCCTCTCCCTTCCCTCCTGCCTTTCTGCACTGCCTGCCAAGCACCATGCCCCTGAGTGGCAACTGGGTAGGCCTCTGGACCCCATCCCGCACCGCCCTCCATCCCCACTTTGCTGAGCACTGTGTCCCCAAGTGGCACTGGCATGGACCCCCAGAACCCCAAGCCCCACCCTGCACCAACCCTTGGCCCCACCCTGCACATCACTGTGCCCCTGAGCAGAACCAGCATGGATCTCTGGAACCCCAGACCCCACCCCACTGTGCCATCTCCAGACCTGCCCCATTGGCACCGGTTCATGCTGAAGACAAATGACTCATACCTTCCCCACCACCACCACTGGACCTGCCCTGCTGCACCATAACTGAGCAACCATCCCTGCCCATCTGGACAAGGTGGTGAGAACTGTCATGCCCACAGATAAGCAAGCAAAAAAACAAGCCAAGCCTGCCTTCCCAGACATAACAAAATAAAACAAAAAAGCAGGACAAACATACCTACAATCAATAAGTGAAAAAAATAATTCCTAAATTCCTCAGAGACAGCAGATAATATCAAAACAAATAAACAAAAAAACAAACAGGACAGGATGACTCCAGTAACCAACCAAAATAAAACACCAGATGACCTTCTGGTGGAAGAAAAGGCACTGAAATTACCTGATAGGGAGTTCAAAAGTCTAACATTCAGAGCTCTCCAAGAGATTAAGAAAGAGATCAAGGAAAACACAGAAAAAAAACTAAGGAAAAAATAGACAAAATCATGGAAATACAGACAAAATAAAGGGAAAACACATAGAAAGCAATGGAAGAATTCAGGAAAATAATACAAGAACAAAATGTCAGAATAAACAAGCAGTTAGAAATCATACAAACACAGCAATTAGAAATCCAAAAGAGAAACAAGATTCTAGAAATGGACAATGCAATAGAAGGTTTTAGGAGCAAACGTGAAACAATGGAAGACGGGATCAGCGAAACAGAAGACAGATCCTTGGATACCACTTTGAGGAAAAATCAGAGAAAAGAAAGAAAAATGAAGAAAACCTAAGAACTATGTGGGATACAATCAGAGAAAAACTTTGCATATGATCAGAGTTCCAGAAGAGGGGGAGAAAATGGAAAAAAGAGAGGATCACTGAAGATTTGCTGATGGAAAACTTCCCTAATGTCATGAAAGATGAAAAGCTGACCATCCAAGAAGCTCAATGAACCCCATATAGGACAGACCCCAAAAGGAAGTCACCAAGACATATCATAATCACACTGACCAAAACCAAAGGCAAAGAAAAAATAATGAGAACAGCTTGAGAAAAATGAAAAGTCACATACAAATGGAAAACAATCAGACTAAGCTCTGATTACTCAGCAGAAATCATGCAGGCAAGAAGGCAATTTGATGACATATATAAAATCTAGAAAGAAAAGAATTGCCAACCAAGAATAACAGATGCTGCAAAACTTTCTCTCAAATATAATGGCAAATTTAGGACATTTCCAGATAAACAGAAATTAAGTGAATATGTAATAAAAAACAAAACCTACAAGAATTATTAAAGGGAGCCCTTTGGTTAGAGAACAAACAACATCAGACAACAACCTGAATCTTGGACACAGGACAGAATCATCCTGATACCAACCTAGGTAATGAACTCTCAAGGATAAAACAAAACTAAAAGATTTACAACAGGGAACCAGAGATGTCAATCTGTAAGTGACAACAACATCAGAACAATAAAAAGGGGGAAAAAGGTACAGGTATAGAACTTTCGAATGAAGAGGAAGTCAAGGCATTATCAAGTAATAAAAGAATGGTTCAAACTTAGGGAGATAAGGGTAAATTTCAAGGTAACCACAAAGAAAGTTAACAGACCTATTCATCAAAATAAAGAAGAAAAACAAAGTCTCAGTAAACACAGAATGAAAGAAATGAAAAGAAAATCCACAAATAAAAGGAACTCAGCACGGGAGAGTAAAAGGAACAAAGAGAATGTCAGCACAGAAAAAAAAGAAAAGCCCTACAATATGACAGCAAAAAACTCACACCTACTCATAATTACACTGAACGTAAATGGCTTAAATGCACCCGTAAAGAGACAGAGAATGACAGAATGGATTAAAAAAACTGGACCTGTCAGTATCCTGTCTACAAGAGACACACGTTAGACACAAAGACATAAATATATTAAAAATCAAAGGTGGGAAAAAAACATACCAAGCAAACAGCAATACTAATCGCAGATAAAATAGACTTTAAGGCAAAATCCACCATAAAAGACAAGGAAGGACATTATGTAATGATTAAAGGACAATTGACCATGATGACATAACCATAATAAATATCTATGCACCCAACAACAGGACTCCAAAATACATAAAACAAACTCTAACTGCACTGAAAAGAGAAACTGACAGTACCACGATAATAGTAGGAGACCGCAACACCTCACTCTCAGTAAAGGACAGAACATCTAGAAAGAATCAACTAACTTGACCTCATAAACATATATAGAACACTCCATTCAACAACAGTAAAGTATATACTCTTTTCCAATGCACATTGAACGTTCTCCAGAATAGACACCGTCTTAGGCCACAAAGCAACCCTCAACAAAATCCAAAACATTGAGAAACACAATGCATCTTCTCTGATCACAACACCATAAAAGTAGAAATTAATAACAAGAACATCAAGGAAAAAGATCAAAAACATGGAAACTGAATAACACCTTGCTTAAAAATCACTGAGTAATAGAAGAAATCAAAGATGGAATCAAAAAATTCCTAGAATCAAACAAGAATGAAAACACATCATACCATACCCATGGGACACAGCAGAGGCAGTTCTCAGAAGTCAATTTATAGCAATAGATGCACACATCAAAAAAAGAAAGGGAAAAAATCAAAATGTTAGCTTTACAACTCAAACAAATAGAAAGAGAACAGCAAAGAAGCCCACAGCCACCAGAAGAAAAGAAATAATAAATATCAGAGCAGAAACAAATGAAATAGAGAATAGAAAAACAATAGAAAGAATCAACAAAGCCAAAAAGTTGGTTCTTTGAAAGAATCAACAAAATCAACAAACCACTGGTGAAACTGACAAAAGAAAAACAGGAGAGGATGTAGATAACCCAAATAAGAAATGAAATAAGGGACATTCAACAGATTCAACTGAAATAAAAAGGATCGTAACAGAGTACTATGAAAAACTATACTCCAACAAATTTGAAAACCTAGAGGCAATGGACAAATTTCTAGAAATGCACTACCTACCTAAACTAACACAAACTAAGGTAAAAAGTCTGAACAGACCCATAACAAGAGAAGAGATTGAAAGGTAATTTTAAAAAAACTCTCACCAAAAAAATAAAAAGAAAGTCCTGGCCCAGGTGGCTTCACTGGAAAATTCTACCAAACATTCAGAGAAGAGCTCACACCAGTACTACTCAAACTACTTCAGAACATAGCAAAGGAAGTTATACTTTTGAATTCATTCTATGAAGCCAGCATAATCCTGATACCAAAACCAAGCAAAGATACCACAAAAAAAATCATAGACCAATATCTGTCATGAATATAGATGCAAAAATTCTCAACAAAATTCTAGCCAATAGAATTCAACTTCATATAAAAAAAAAAGAAAACACTATAACCAAGTGGGATTCATACCAGGTATGCAAGGATGGTTCAATGTTAGAAAATCAATCAATGTAATCCACCACATAAATAAAACAAAAGAATGACACGATCATCTCAATCAATACAGGAAAGACATTTGTTAAAGTCCCACAAACATTCCTGATAAAAACTCTCAATAAAATAGGAATTGAAGGGAATTTCTTCAGCATAATAAAGGGCATCTATACAAAACAAACAGCCAACATCATCCTCAATGGAGACAGGCTGAAAACATTCCCCCTGAGAATGGGAACAAGACAAGGATGCCCTTTATCAGTACTTCTATTTAACATTGTGCTGGAAGTCCTAGCTAGAGCAATAAGGCAAGAAAAAGAAAGCGTATCCAAATTGGTAAGGCAGAGGTAAAACTATCCCTATTTGGGGGTGATATGATACTATACATAGAGACTTCAAAGTCTTCGCAAGAAAAGACTTCACAAGAAAACTACTGGAACTAATAGTTTCAGCAGAGTAGCAGGATACAAGATAAACATACAAAAATCAGTTGGATTCCTATACACCAATAAAGAAAACTATGAAAGGGAAATCAGGAAAGCAATACCATTTATAATAGCCACCACCCCCCCACAAAAAAAAAAAAATACTTAGGAATAAATCTAACCAGGGGAGTAAAAGACCTATGCAAAGAAAACTACAAAACACTACCGCAAGAAATCAAAACAGACCGACGTAAATGGAAAAACATTCCATGCTCGTGGATAGGTAGACTCAACATCATGAAAATGTCAATTCTACCCAAAGAAATCTACAAATACAGTGCAATCCCGATCCAAATACCAACAGCATTCTTTAACGAGATGGAAATGAATTAATCATTAACTTTATATAGAAAGGGAAGAGGCACTGGATAAGTAAAGCATTATTGAAGAAGAACAATAAACTAGGAAGACACTCACTACCTGACCTCAGAAACTACTATACAGCTATGGTAGTCAAAACAGCCTGTACTGGTATGATGACAGACACACTGACCAATGGAACAGAACGGAGAACCCAGATGTATATCTATCCACCTGTTGTCATCTGATCTTTGACAAAGGCCCAAAGTCCATTAAGACAGTCTTTTTAACAAACAGTGCTAGCAAAATTGTATGTATTTCTGTAAAAAAAAGAAACAGGACCCATACCTCACATCATACACAAAAACTAATTCAAAATGAATCAAAGACCTAAATAATAAAACCAAAAACTATAAAGATAATAGAATAAAAAAATCAGGTCAATGCTAAGGGCCCTGATACAAGGCATAATTAGGATACAAACCATAACTAACAATACA
Organism: Dugong dugon; assembly: GCA_030035585.1. Lineage (NCBI taxonomy): Eukaryota > Metazoa > Chordata > Mammalia > Sirenia > Dugongidae > Dugong > Dugong dugon. The sequence goes on from CM057461.1 coordinate 169,737,785, forward strand.
CAAACACCAGAAAGTAAGCTAGATAACTGAGATGTTCTAAAAATTAGACACTTATACTCATCAAAAGATTTCACCAACAGAGTAGAAAGAGAACTTACAGACTGGGAAAAATTTTTTTTGATTATGACATATCTGACAAAGGTCTAATCTCTAAAATTTATAGGAACATCCAACACCTCTACAACAAAAAGACAAATAATCCAATGAAAAAAATGAGCAAAGGATATGAACAGAAACTTCACCAAAGAAGACATTCATGCGGCTAACAGACACATGAGGAAGTGCTCACAATCACTAGCCATTAGAGAAATTCAAATTAAAACTACAATGAGATACCATCTCACCCCAACATTATTGGCACTAATCAAAAAAACAGAAAATAACAAATGTTGGAGATGCTGTGGGGAGATTGAAACTCTTATGCATTGCTGGTTGGAATGCAAAATGGTACAAACATTTTGGGAAAATGATATGGCGCCTCACAGTTGTATCCTTTCACCATAGTTATTCAATCTGTGTGCTGAGCAAATAATTCAAGAAGCTGGACTATGTGAACAAGAACTCGGCATCAGGGTTGGAGGAAGACTCATTAACAACCTGCAATATGCAGATGACACAACCTTGCTTGCTGAAAGTGAACAGGACTTGAAGCACTTACTGATGAAGATCAAAGACCACAGCCTTCAGTGTGGATTACACCTCAACATAAAGAAAACAAAAATCCTCACAACTGGACCAATAAGTAACATCAGGATAAATGAAGAAAATATTGAAGTTGTCAAAGATTTCATTTTACTTGGATCCACAATCAACACCCATGGAAGCAGCAGTCAAGAAATCAGAGGATACATTGCATTGGGCAAATCTGTTGCAAAAGACCTCTTTAAAGTGTTAAAAAGCAAAGACGTTACCTTGAAGACTAAGATTAACGGGCTTGACCTAAGCCATGGTGTTTTCAACAGCCTCATATGCATGTGAAAGCTGGACAATGAATAAGGAAGATGGAAGAAGAATTGATGCCTTTGAATTATGATGTTGGTGAAGAATATTGAATATACCACGGACTGTCAAGAGAACAAACAAATCTGTCTTAGAAGTATAGCCAGAATGCTCCTTAGAAGCAAGGATGGCAAGACTTTGTCTCAGATACTTTGGACATGTTATCAGGAGGGACCAGTCCCTGGAGAAGGACATCATACTCCGTAAAGTAGAGGGTTAGCAAAAAGAGGAAGACCCTCAAGGAGATGAATTGACACAGTGGCTGCAACAATGGATTCAAACATAACAACGATTGTGAGAATGCCGCAGGACTGAGCTGTGTTTCCTACTGTTGTACATGGGGTCGCTATGAGGCAGAACCGACTCGAAGGCGCCTGACAACAACAACGTTACATTATATAATTAACGAAAACAGAATTTACTCATTCTGCAAATATGCACTAAAGAACCTACTATGTGCTAGGCTGTGTTCTAAGGACTGGGAATAAATGGTCAAAACAAAGTACCTACCCTCATCCTAATGAATGGAACGAGAGGGTCAGGTATTCTGCTAACTGGAGGAAGAGCATTCCAGGCTGAGACAAGAGCACATGTAATAGTAACATGGCACTCTGCTAGGGTATAAGGAAATGGAAGCCAACAAAAACAGTCGCCGTCAAGTCGATTTCAACTCATGGTGACCCCTCCCCCCTATACACACCATGTGTGCAGAGTAGAACTGTTCCATAGGGTTTTAAAGGCTGTGACCTTTCCGAAGCAGATCACCAGGCCTATCTTCTGAGGTGTCTCTGGGAGGGTTCGAACTGTCAACGTTTCAGCTAGTTGTTGAGCATCTAACTCTGCCGCTCAGGGACTCCTACGGAAGCCAGTAGGAGTCACAATAAACAAATGGCTACAAAGATAATAAATTGTGAGTTGCCTGGGGAGTCTTGTTAAAATGGAGAGTTCTATTCAGTAGGTATGGGAGAAGGGCTGTGATTCTGCTGTGATTCCTGCTTCCTGAAGCGTGTTTGTATGTTAAAGCACAGTGACTGGGACACAGTAATAACTATAAACTTTCTTTTTAATTCTATGACTTTAAATTTAAAAAGACTTCCCATCAGAGTAACGTGGCATTCTGCTAGGGAGTTAAGGAAACGTTAAATGTTAAGGAAGCAAACAGGACATAGGAAAAGTTAGGGTAAGGGCCTTCTACCCTCTGCTGACAGTATTATTGTCATGGCATGCATAGGACTATGTAGAAATCTTTTGGAATCTGGGTGGTCTTAGTGTGCAAGTGTGCAATTGAACTTTTTGGATGTAGCTGGGTTTATTAAACCCCAAAATTATTATAATAGCAACTGTTTTTCTATGTATAAAATTAATTTCAACTTCTGAAATAAAGTAGGAGTCTCATTTGTATTCTTTTATAGAAATTAGAGATACAGGGTTAATTCATAGGTGAATAGGAATATAGGACTGACATTAGATTTGGCATATTTTTATATAAAGTCAGTTATGCTGGAAAATGTTATTTTATAAACAGAATACTAGGATTATGTAGATTGTATACATTTGATTTTAATAGCTAAGATATAGCTTATTTTAAACAAATGCTGCATTTCAAAAATGTTGCACAAAAATCTATTTTCCCAATATATACAAAGCTGAGAAACATGCCCTTTTAGGAAAATCCTCTAATGAACTTTTCGCTAACACATTTCACGGTAAAAGAGAAAAGAGTTCCCCATTTTTCTGTTTGAGGAGTTTAGTTTTTCTCTTCTGTATTGTGGGGCCTCATATTGGAGTAACCCTGTGTAGAAATGCAATCTAATTACAGATCATTGTTATTAATCTCAGTGATAATTACACATAAACATTTTTGATGGTTTTTATAGTCTTCAGGCAGCTTTCACATACTTTACTTAATTTAATTTGCCCACAATCCTGAGTGGGAGGCAGGATAGGTAAAATTTTTTTTATGAAGGAAGAGAGGTGAGGTTTGCCCAAATCATATGGCTGATAAATGGTAAAACCAGAATTAGAAGCCAAACCTCCTGGTTTCTAATACGTTGCTCCAAACTTGACCCATCTAATATTGCACTGAAATTCTGACAATGCTTGCAATAATCTTGCTGAATACAGTCAACAGAGGTGAGAAGGGGCAGGGCAGTGAAAATGGGGCAAAATCCAGAGAAGGAAAAGAAGCCTGTTCTAATTGTGCTGAATTCCCTTCAAACACCTACAATCAAGCAGTAAGGTAGGAAAGAAATTTTTTTTTTTTTTTTTTTTTAATTTAAGCCAACTAGTATGGTGTGGTATTGAGTTTGCATTCCCTTCAAACACCTGAGAGACAGATGGGAGCAGAGTCCCAGAATGATGACCCTCTTTATCAAGTGTTAGGGTGATAGGTCAGAAGTGTTCTTTCTGGAAACTAGTTGGTGGTTGGTGCTGAGTGAGGTACCAGCCAACTGGAAAAGTGATGAAAAAACATCCTAAAGGCTAATTTCCAAACTAATTGTCCTTACCATGCCTCGGTTCTATTCTTCCCACCCTTCTTCTCTGGGACCTCTTCATTCTCCTCATCTTTCTACTTCTACACCTGGAACCTGAGAGTATGATTCCTTTCCCGCTCTGCTTCCTTCCTCTGATGATCTAACTAGAAAGTACTTTAGCCCAAGGGAAAGAGCAAAGTTTATCATCTCCACAGAAGGGTTGAGTAATAAACAGTGCAATCAAGCAGTGAGTTAAAAAAACGTTTTTTTTTTTTTTAATTTCCAACTAGTATGGTGTGCTACTGAGCTAGTATGTCGCTTTGTCTGTAGCTTCAGTTGCTGGCTGTGTTTTATGGAAGCCTGCTAAAGCCTGCCCATGTAGGACTGTCACTGTTACTTCCAAATATCATTTTTGTTTCTGCATCATATTACTGACAAAGCCCAGAAAGATCTCCGTGACTCAAAGGCCAATCCTATTCATTTATTTTCATTTGTCCTGGAGTCTGTTTAGTTTGTTGGTTGGGTCCTCTGAAAATTGCATGTCAAGATGGAGTTAGAAGTACAGGATATTTACAGGAGCAAAGCTTACGAAAAATAGAGGGGAGAGGCAGCAGGAGAAGGCAGAGAGAGCCCTCAGACCATGATGCAGGTCGGACGCCTATGAAAGGAGAGGGGGAAGATAGAAGGACTAGAAAGGAAGAACCCCAAACTGTGGTGCAGCTCCAAGAAGATTGCTGGTAGAGGAGTCCTGCACTAGTACATGGTGAGCCTTGTGCAACTGCTGTGCTTAGCCATTGGTTAGGGAATGCCCAGGGAGCATGTAGTCTCAGCTTGAAGTGAGTCAAATTTTGAAGGCACCCACAGCCAGAAGTTGGCAGAAGTTTCCGTCTTGAAAGAAGATCTGAGCAGTACACTTGCACGGCTGCCACAGCTGGGCAAAGGGAAGTGGATGGTAATAGCAAGTTAAGCACCTAGCTGTATATATAAGAGGCTAGATCTACTCAGTGGATTTATGCCATCTGACAGGAATGTGGAGACAGATTCATCCATCCATCCCTCCGCACCTCTACGCTTTCATCTACCCACCCACCCATCCATCCATCCATTCATCTATCCATTTATCTGTACACTCATTACTGCTCTAGATGATAGGCAGCAGCAATCTGTGAACAGAACAAGAGCCTATTCTTGGTGCTGCCCTAAAAACCAAATCTAGATTTTGCCTCTTCTGCTGCTAAGGCCCTAATCACTCAGTGAGTGTAAACCAGCCTGTATCTCCATTAGATCTGCCTCCATACCTGCTTGTAACCATAAGCCAATCTATCATCGATCAGACCAAACCCTCAAACACATCCTTCTTTCTGCCAGTCTGACATACCTCACCCTTGAATCATACTGGCACTTTGCTCCATTGGATGTACTATAATTCATATTCCAGTCCCTTTGACTCAGTGTTCTAGGCATAAAAGGTACATGGTAAGTGGTGTCAATGATGAGGTTCATGTCACAGTCCTTGGGTTCAGGGACTGAGAAGCAGCAGAGATAGTGAGCTGACTTAGCTGTGTCCCTTCCAATTTTTAAGTCCCTTCCTGTAGACCTTCAAAATGGCCCTGATCTTTGGTAATATCTCATAGCAGCCTCTCTCCAACTAATATGGGAACCAGCCAAACAACTGTGAGTTCAGAGAAATCATGAATATCCTCTTGACAGCATATTATTTTGGAGGATGAAAATGGTGAAAAAGTCTAAGACTTGGCAGGTAATAAAAAGAGGTTGATTTTTTTAAACAAATTTTTCTGCCAGTTAGAATTTAATCTTCTAATCAGAAGTCTCTAAGGTCCTTTCATTTCTTTCATCCCACTACTTACTCTATCAGAGAACTTAGGCCTCACCATAACAGGAACCAATTCCCATTTTTTCCCCAAAAATATGTTTATGTTTTGACAGGCCTTCTCTCATGTGGTTTAAAGAACCACATGTGCTTGCAGGCATTCTATCAAGTAGTTTAAAGAACATAAAACTTGCAGTAATATTTTGGGGAGTAAATTTTATTGTTATGGCTTTAAAACACACTGAAATAAAAATAAAAATTCATTAGTAGTTGAATATTGTAATAATAAAGTTGAGAATAAATTTTACTGCTATAGAAACTATAAAGCAGCCATAATAAACAAACAAACAAAAAAAAAAAAAAAACCCCGTATTATTGTGAATAAATTGTGTTGAGACGACTAACTGGAAAGCTATAAAGCACGATGATAAGGAATAATCTAATCACCAGGAAAGATGTGATGATAATTCACCCTTGTTAGTGAGGAACCCATGGTTCCGGTTCATTGGCCTTGAGTGCTCTAGGTTACTACTTGCATTCCGTAAGGTTGCAGAAAGATCATCTTTGGCCAGTGGGGTTGGCAGGAGACTGCATACTATAGTGAAACTGGACATACGGATTGAGGAAAATCCAATTATCAGTGACCATTAGCAAAACCTTGTGTAGTTATGCCAAATGTTCCCACATTTTAAAAATTATTTGCAGGTTCCTACTAACAATTTGTATATATTATTTGACTGTACACTTTCATATATTTTTTACCTTTACTTTTGAAGAGTTTGTTTGCTTCAAAATAACTGCATGGAATAACAGATCTGTTTTTTTGAAAAAAGCCTATGGTAATCTTTCTTTTTATTTAGACTGCCCATGCATCCCTCTGTCCTGAGCTCATCTTGGTCCCATTGTAATTAGCAGGAGAATGGAAAGAAGACACTCTCAGCTCCTATGTCTTATTCCTTCTTGGTGGAACTCATATAGCAAATTCAAGCTCCATTAAAACTCTTGCTCCCAAGTTAGGACTATCTAGGTGGTTGCCCCATTATCATATGCACTTGGGTGAGGGGAAGGGTGTCATAGATGTGGTATTTTATTCCTCTGTTCTGAACATCATCAAAATTCAAATTCAAGATTTCTGAATTAATGATATCCAAAGGGGATGATGGAAAATGATGGCAACGCAGATTCCTTTAAGGTTCTATTGTCTTAGGCAAGCCATGCTGATTGAGCTTTCTATACTCATTGCTTCCATTTTCTCACTTCTTTCCTTTTTTAACCAAATCCAGTTAGAATTTTGTCCCTACCATGTAACTGCTTAAGTTGCTCTTTTCAAGGTCACCAGGAGTCTCTATCCAGCTGGACACCATTGTCAGTTCTCAGACCTCATTTGACTCTGCTTCTTGACAACATTCAACCCAGTTGGTAACTCCCAGCTTCTTAAAATGCTTTTCTCCATTGCCTTCTGGGACATCCTGCTCTTCCAGTTTTACATCTACGTCACTACATATTCTGTTTCAATTTGCCTTGTTGAATTTTTCTCTTCTACCAAGACCTCTAAATGCTAGATCTACCAGGGCTCAATCTTTGTTCTTCTCTTCTCTATCTATACTTACACCCTAAGTAAACCCCTTCAGCCATATAGCTTTAAACATCATCTACTTCATGCTGATAAGTCACAAATGTGTACATTTCTCTTCCCCATGAGCTCCAGCCTGCCATAGCCACTGTCTATTCTTGTTGATTCCCCTGGATGTATATAATAAGCAACTCAAATTTATGAGAGTCAGACAGAAATCCTGACTTTTCATCCTCTCTAACCTACTCCTCCCACAATTTTTCCCATCTCATAAACTTGCACCATTATTCACTCCATTTACTGGCCCTAAAATCTAGGGGTTGTTCTTGAGTTCTCTATTTCCTCTATACTTTATATTCATTGCCAAAGTATATGTGGAAGTCCTAACCCCTATACCTGTAAATATGACCCTGCTTGAAAATAGAAGTTTTCTTTTATTATGTTAATGAGTGATGTCTTACAAAAAGGGAGAACAGACACAGAGAGGCACACGCAGGGGGAAGACAGACACCATGTGAAGATGGAGGCAGATGCATCTACGAGTCCAGGAATACCAAGGATTGCCAGCAGCTACTAGAAGCTGAAAGACACAAAGAAGGACCTTCCTCTAGAGCCAATGTCCTGAATTTGGATTTCTAGTTTCTTGAACTGTGAGAAAATAAATTTCTGTTCTTTAAAGACACCCATTTTGTGATGTTTTTGTTACAGCAGCACCAAGAAACTAAGACACTGAGTTTGTTCTGAGAAACTGGTTATATGGTTCATCAGAACAAGAGAAGGCATTTGACCCAGAACATAGCTTTTGATTACTAAGAAGGGTAGAGATTCAGAATAACAACCATGTCCTGTATACAAACCAGCAGATGCACCACCTGTTGTAACCAGCAGAACAGCGTACGGGGAACAGTGGAGTGGTTGGCTTCTCAGTACAGGATAGGGATTCTTAGAAGTACTTGGAGGGAAATTTACATAGGGGAGAAATTTCTCTCTGGAGCTGATAGAGTCAAGAGTTTGTGTAAATTTGGTTTCAGGAAAGAACTGGAAAATCAGGCAGTAAAGTTTTTCATTGTTAGAAGAGGTATGTTGAGGGCATGCTAGAGTTAATGAAGCAACTGATCAAGTCTGCTTCTGCTGAGGTATCCCCTAACTGACTTATCTTATCTTGGTTGTAGGAGCCATGCCCTCGATGCCTTGTCAGAGACATTCCATTCACTGGCCTGCACAGGAGAGGCCCAGGGTTTTCTAGCTCTCTCTGCTGAAGAATGAAGTCACTGCTTGGGACTCTTTACCTCCTGGGAATGCTGGTTCCTGGGGGGCTTGGGTATGATGGGTGAGTGTGAAATGGATAAAGGGGCTGGCCGTTATGATTTATTTGTCTAAATGGAAAGCTTTTCACAAGATCACTGCAACTGAATTCTCCCTCCTTCCTACCCATACACACCATCTTGAAATAATAAAGATAGCTGAAGTTTTATCCTTAAAAATTGCTCTGATAAATACTCTAGTAATGTTTGGATAAATGAATAAATAACAAACATTTTATAGTAAAATGTTTGACAAACACCAATGCATATATGTAAGTCATGTTTTATGACTGAGGAAAGAAAATTATGATAAAAATTCTGTATCTCTTATTTTCATAGTTTCTCAATTGGTAAAGAACATTATTTTAATTATTAAGAATCACCTGTAGAAGTATTCAAAGAAATATTAATAAGAAAATGTTTAATAATAATGTTTAAATATTTAAAAAAGCTTCACCTAAAGATAATTACTGTTAATGTTTTTGATAGATAAATAGATAAATAAATCATTATGTATACAGTACGATTGCTGGAATTTTTCAGTCAGATTATATTGTAGAAATTTTTCTATGGCATTCATAATTCATGTAAAACATTGCAATCACTAATAACATTCCATCATTGTTACCATATGGGACAGTTAGTTGATTTCTACTTTTACAAATAATGCTATGACGAGCAACAAGCTACGTAAATTCTTTTTGCATATCTTATAAATAATAGTATAATTATTATTTATATGACTATACTGTTATTTATATTACATTATGTATATTTTTCACATAAATTAAAGGAAGAGGAATCACTGGGTCATAAGCTGAGAAAAATTTAAGGATCTTGCTATACATTGCCAAATTTCTCTCTAGAAAGGTTGTATCAGTTTACACTTCTTCCAACAGTGTATGAAAGTGCTTTTTAAAAGTTTGTCAATTTGACAAGTGAAAAATATTCACTATTGAATTAATTTGCATTTTGTTGATTTTTAATAAGGTTAAATATTTTGTGTTGTTTATTACTCATTTTATTATTTTATGAGTTGTCTGTTCATGTCATTTGCCCATTTTTGTGGCCTTTATTCTTAATGTATCATAATTTCTCTTAATATCTAATATATATTAAACTACATGTGTGTGTGCTTGCGTGTATGTGTGTGTGTATGTGTAGTTGCCATATAAAAGATAATTTTTATTGTTCATACATAACTTGTTATTTTGCACGTTTTATCTTATGAAGCACATGTGGTTATAATCAGTGTTTTCTCTTTTGTTTCATAGTTAAAGAGACAAACAATGAATTTGCTCTTACAGAACAAAGAAATCCACTCCAATTTTTGCCCCTAACTAACTGTATGCTCTCAGCTAGTCCCTTAGCTTCATAAACCAAATCAGTTTCCAACTGGTTGATGTTATGAATTGAGTTGTGTCCCCCCAAAATGTGGGTCAACTTGGCTAGGCCATGATTCCCAGTATTGTGTGGTTGTCCACCATTTTGTGATCTGATATGATTATTCTATGTGTTGTAAATCCTAAACTCTATGATGTTAATGAGGCAGGACTCAAACTATAGGATTAGATTGTATCTTGAGTCAATCTCTTCTGCGATATAAAAGAGAGAATCAAGCAGAGAGGAGAGGGATCTCATACTACCAAGAAAGAAGGGCTGGGAGCACAGCACGTTGTTTGGACCCAAGGTCCCTATGCTGAGAAGCTTCTAGACCAGGGGAAGATTTATGACAAGGACCTGCCCTTAGCACTGACAGAGAGAGAAAAAGCCTTCCCTGGGAGCTGGCACCATGGATTTGGACTTATATCCTCCTGAACTGTGAGAAAATAAATTTCTCTTTGTTAAAGTCATCCACTGGTGGTATTTCTATTATAATAGCTCTAGAAATCTAAGACAGTTGCTGTCTGGTCAATTCCAACTTATGACGACCCAATGTGTATCAGAATAGAATTGCACTCCATAGAGCTTCAATGACTGATTTTGCAGCAGTAGATTTCTAGGCCTTTCTTTCCAGGCATATCTGGGTGGACTTGAACCTCTAACCTTTTGGTTAGCAGCTGAGAGAATTAACCTTTTGTACTACCCAGAGATTTTCATAGGAAGTCTGATTTTCAGATACAGAGTCCAGGATCTATGTAATGCCAATAACCAGTTTAGGCATTTATTTTTTGCTTTTCCATTAGTTTACTTGGTTTCATGTAGATACTGCATTCATATTCCTTTCTGAGGTTCCTTATCCATAAATTAGAGATAAAGACTCTTGTGTATTTCACAGGACTTTGTTCAGGGGGAGAAAAAAAAGCTGCTTTAAAAAAAATCAAGAGCCATAAAACTTTCATATTCTCTGACCTAATATCCGTGCTTCTGGTAAGTTATATTGAGATAATAAAGTATGAAGAGAGTTTTATACACTGAGATGCAGCCTTATTTATAATATAATCAAATATTATAATATTTTGATATAACCTAAATGTGCAATATTAGTGCATCGGCTATGTAAATGATATGTGATTTATCGCAATTGGATAGTATTCATCCATTAGAATAATGGTCATGAAAAGTTTTTAAAAGCATTGGAAATTGTTTATATGCTAAACGAATAAAGCAGAATATAAAATAACAAAATACATAGAAGAGAAAATATATAAAAATATATTCCAAAATGCTAACGGTTATCTTTGGTTGGTGATTTTTCCCTTTAACTCAACTCTTCTTCATTTTCCAAATATTCTACTATGAACATGCATAAAACTTTTATTTGAAAAAATGATGGCCAGGCCAAGGTTATTTATGATTTGGCTCAGGCAGGGGACTCAATGAGATGGTGTCCATTGGATGCTCCTCATGACTGCACTTAAGGAAAACATTTAAAATCTCTTTGTCTTTATTGGCTGTTTTCATTTTCATTATTAATTACTGATATAAAATTATGCTAATTTTATATCACTCTTACCAACTCAAAGCATAGGTTAGCTGCAATTTTGGATACGTTTTGTTCATTATGGTACATAATGATGATGGAAAATCTAAAATGAACAAAGATTAGAAGCATTTTTTTCTCTTGAGCGTTTAAGGGTGTAGTCTCTCTCTTATATACCATATACACTAAAAGTGTAAATCTGTGTAATCATTTGGGATTTAGCAATATGAATCAAATGACTTGAATATTTTCATCCTCTTTGATTTACTAATTCTTCTTCCTGAAATATAGCTCAAGGAAATAATTCAAAACCATGGCAAAGATTTATGCAAAAAATTATTAGCTCAAGAATTATTTCCAACAGCAGAAAAAAATCAAAAAGGGGACTAGCTTTAATATTCAGTATTTAAATAAATGATGCTATATAATATATGCTTATTGTCAAATATCAGGAGCCCTGCTGATGCAGTGGTTAAGAGCTCGGCTGCTAAACAGAAGGTTAGCAGTTCAAATCCATCAGCTGCTCCTTGGAAACCCTATGGGCCAGTTCTACCCTGTCCTATAGGGTCACTGTGAGTTGGCATTGACTCGACAGCAACAGATTTTAACAGCCAAATATTATGCAGTCATTAAAAATAATGTTTACAAAGAGTTTTCATTGGTTTGAGGAAATGCCTCTGATAGAGTATAGAACACAAAGGAGTGAATATAAACTTATGTATAGATATAATCAGCACTATATTTAAGAAAAAAAACTTGCATGGATAAAAGAGTGGAAGGAAATATGCCAATATATCAACAGCAGTTGACTCAGAGAGGTAGGATTATTGAGGATTATTCCTTCTTTCTCCTCTTATTCCCCTACTTTTTCTCCCCTCTGTACTTCCTAAACTTTTCTAGTACGAGCATATGCTAATTTTGTACACAGAAAAAAAAAAAATCCATCGTACATTACTATCATGAAATTGTCATGTAACTGTTTCTTCACTAAGTGTTTAAAATACAGAATTTACTGCAATCATCATTAGATTTTTGCCTCTTTATACATTCTATTCAAAATTCTACCAGACAACCTTTGATCTGCAGGATTTGTTAATAAATGTGCCCTAAAGGATCATTTTCTCTGTTAAACATTTTATGAGTCACTGTTTAAAAAGAATACACAAAGTACAATAACCTTTTCATTTGATTGGTGAGATGAGACTGGTAGTAATTTGGGGATTAGCCAGCTCTTTCCTTCCCTCTCTGCATGTATAATGCAGCCCCCAAGAAATTGCCTAGAAACAGGGAATGGCCTTTTCTAAGTATACAGATTAAGCATTCACTTGAATCAAGTATTTGAGTTTCAGAGGTTTAAGCATTGTGTTTTAGTTTCACGTAAAAAGGATAAGCGCTTTCAACATCAGGGGCTTTCACAGCAATCCCTAGCCCATTCCCTTTTTTGCATATTCCATGGCCCCGATTATTTCCTGCCTGCTTGGAAACGGATCATCACAAGAGAAAATTCAGAGAGAACCCCTGACACTAAGGTCTTAGGGGTAGCTTGAAAATCTGCTGCCAATTACAAATACGATCAACGCTGGGCTTAGGAGGCAAAATACTCACACATTTTGTGGACCTTGGCTGGGGGAAAGTCAGATGTTGGTACTGAGTGTGTCCAGTTATTTTTTATTTTCATTCCCCTCTATACTGTTTAATGAGGAGCCCTGGTGGCACAGTGGTAAATCACTCGGCTGCTAACTGGAAGGTGGATGGTTTGAACCCCGGGGAGAAAGATGTGGCAGTCTGCTTCTGTAAAGATTTACAGCCTTGGAAACCCTATGGGGAAGTTCTACTCTGTCCTATAGGGTTACTATGAGTCAGAATTGGCTCCAAGGCAATGTTTTTTTTGTTTTGTTTTGTTTTGTTTTTAATATATTGTGAAATTGCCAGGGGATGCCAACTCAATTGAAACAGGAATTCACCAGGTGGCTAGCCTTACAGACTAGTGTATCACTCGCCTACCCCACTGACTAGATAACTGTGATAAGGAAAAACCCAAACATTTTCTAAACTATCTGAAGGAAGGAAGAGGGTCACTCTGAGCAGCCAGCATTTCTATTCCTAACACTATTACAAAAGCAGTTCCAAGGATCTCATTTCCTAGCAGGACATACTGACAGAATAGCCAGCTGGGGGAACGAGGGAGAAGGGAGGGCTGTAGAGAGACCCTTTTCATTTACATAACTTTCTCTCTTCTCTCTGTTTTGAAAAAGATTTAATATTATTTTCTAGTGATACTTATAATACTGGTACTTATTTTGTCCCCTTTGTAGTCGAAATCAAACCAAAAGCCAAATCAGTTGCTGTGGAGTTGATTCTGACTCATGGCGAACCCACGTGTGTCAGAGTAAAACTGTGCTCCATAGGGTTTTCAGTGGCTGTAATCTTTTGGAAGTAGATCATCAGCCCTTTCTTCTGAGGTACCTCTGGGTGAATGCAAAACACCAACCTTTTAGTTAGTAGCCAAGTGCTTAACCATTTGCACCACCCAGGTAGTTCAAATCAGAGGTAGATAATTTAAAAAAATGGACTAATAAATCTCTTATACTTATTTTCTAGAGTGTATGTAAAAACGCCATGGGGGCAGGGTCTGACCTTCTCTAACTTCACAAGGGGGAAGAAGAATCAAGAACAGCCCAAGGCTCATTCCTATGAGGCAGAGGCCAGATATGCTTCCTCTCTCTGCTGTCTTCACCAACTCTGACACCTCTGTCCCTCCCACAGCAGCACTCTCTACTTCTCTGCTGGGTTCAGTAATTCATTGCAATGACCACACAGAACTCACAGACTATACTCATGATTATGGAATTTATTAGGGAAGTAACAGTTACAGTTCAGGCTCAGGAATACTCAAGGATACAGTTCTTCCATCAGGAGAGCCTCTTCCCAGCCATGCTCGCAGGCACAACTCTCCCTGGCCCTAGGCCTCTGCCCAAAGGCACTCAGCTTTCTCTCTCTGTGAGGGCTGAGAATCCCAACACCTGCTGCTGGGTCTCTCCTGCCAGGTCTCTCCTGCCACCGCTTCTCACCATTTTCAGGGTTATAGCTCACACTCTCTCTAGATCTCCTGCTTCCAGGAGCTTCTCAGCACAGGGATTCCGGGTCCAAAGGACATGCTGGCTCTTCTTCTTTGGTGGTGGTGGTATTCTCTCTTTCCTGCCTCTGGGGTGGCTTATTTCAAGCACAGCAGGATGGCAAAACTGACCAGTCCCCTTGGTGGACTACAGTTACCCTATCACACAGTGCTGCCCAGTCACTTGGGGTGGGAGTTACAAGACCATGGCTAGAAAGGCCACACACAAAAGTGATCCATCACACCACAAGGTAACAAAATGGATTTTAACCTATTCAAGAAAGCTCCCAGGAAATAGAAATAAAAGTGGGATGATAGTATTTATTTTAAAGGTTGTTGTTAGGATTAAATGAGTTACTATATATAAAGTACATCCTTAGAACATTGCCTGGCATACATATTTGCTAGTAAAATGTTGGCTACTCTTATTGGCTGTTTTTGATTTCAGAATTCTCCCTCCCTCTCATTGCATAGTGCACCGTTTAACTGGCAGTTAATCAGGCACTAGCTCATCATACCTCATGCCTTGTTATTTAACGGCTGTTTTGCATCTTGTGTATTCATGTCTCATTCTCTTAAACAGATCTGAAACTCCATAAGAAAGAAATCTATTTTTTCTATTACTACTACCAAATACTACTTTTGCATAGAGTAGTAAGAGTACTTACCCATTCAGTTGTTGAATGGGTTGAATAAAATAATAATATAAAATGCTTAGACCAGCACCAATTATACAACACTTGGTAAGGATTAATTTATGATTATAAAATATATATTTTTGCTGATTAGTTGATAAAGACATGAAATGTGCTTCTGAAAGCTTACAGGTAGATTGAATTTTTATAACTGTAAACACACTAGGGGGTGTATGTATTTTCTTTGCAAAATGATAATATCTTCTGTAAAGCAATCAGACTCAATATATTACTTGTACCAAGATATATTTTTATATTGATATTGCTCATTCTGAAGCACTCTTGCTTATTAAAAAAATTCAGTGAATGGGAAATATTAGAAATGAATCCCTGAATAACATGGAGAAACATATTGCTCCTCAACGATTACAATTTCAATAACATTTATTTCTTTTAATCTTCTTCTAAAATTTATTTTCATTGTTTTAACTAATCATTTAGAGAATCCCATCTCATGAGGTTTTTATTTGGACGAGTTAAATAACATAAAATTCATTCAACGTGTAATAAAACATTTACAATTTTGAGGAAAAGAGCTCTGTTAAATTCAAATTATTATTATTATTAATATGAGTAACAACAATAATGAATGTACCTCCAAGTGATAAAGTAGTAGGATTGCGTAAAGAAACTGATTTCCATTAGAGTAGTTAATTGTGGTACATGGTGCTAAATGAAGCGGGTAAAAAAAATTAAAATTTAGTCAGTCCAGTTATTAGAGTTACGTAGGTATTAGGAATGTAACTTAAGTTTTAATTAATTCCATCAAGGCATTTTGTAGTTCGGCATTGTTTGAGGATAACACCAGTTGAATGGCTAAATTGGTCTCTGTACAACTTTTATTTTCAATTTCAATGCAGCTAAATAGGGCTTTTTCTTTGCTTTGCTTTGAACTACTATGTTTTAACATTTATTAAGCATTGACTATCTGTCAGAAATTGTGCTTATTGTTTAACATGGTTTGGCAATTCTCGTAAAACTTCTTTGCGAAGGTACTATTATTCTTCCTATTTTACAGATAAGGAAATGAAGGCCTAGAGAAAGGGCAGACACCATACCATGAATATTTAGGGGAATAAGTGTGGGAAAATAGAATTAAATCATTGAAATAATTATTCAAAACCAAACTCATTTCCATTGAGTCGATTTGGAATCCCAGCAACCCTATAGGTCAGAGCAGAACTGCCCCATAGGGTTTCGAAGGCTGTAATCTTCATGGGAGCAGACTGCCACAGATCTTCCGGTTAGCAGTCTGGCACTTAACCACTGCACCACCGTTACAGTCCTAAAAAAGTACTTCCAATGACTCCTAACTTTGAAACATTAGCTACTAATTAGATCTCTAGCACATTTCCTTTCAATGCAGGGTCACTAGATTAACCAAAAGCTGGCACCCCAGTATCCCCAAAATCTCATACCCTAGGGCCTTTTACATAGTATTCACTCAACAAACATTTGTTGAGTAAATGAATTATCAGTTACTGTGCTCTCATAATGAAAATATAACCTCATTTCTTGCTTAAAGAAAGACTTTCAGCTAAGGAACTAAAACATGCATCTAATGTTTGTGGGGCTGGAGATTAGAGTGCTGTGTGACTTACCAGCGGAACAACTTTTTTCAAGTTACTCAATTTCTCTGGGACTCCGTCTCCTCATTTGTAAAACATGAATAATAACACTTCACAGGGTTGTAATGAGTCTAAAATGATTTCATGTACGTGAATGTGTTCTGTTAAATCCTAGTGAGATATCTCCCATAGAAAAGGCACTGAAGAGTTTTTATTAAACTGTTTGTTAAAAGATAAACCATTGCATAAACATTAGTCCTTATCATTTTATCAGTACCGTGGTTAAAACTGCAGGATCTTCAGTCAGACTGTTGTGGTTGTTGTCAGGTGCCATCCAGTCGATGTCGACTAATAATTACCCCATGTGACAGAGTAGAATTGCCACCCAGGGTTTTCTAGGCTGTAATTTTTACAGGAGCAGATAACCGGGTCTTTCTTCCACAGAGCAACTGAGTGGGTGGGCTCAAACCACCAACCTTTCAGTTAGCAACTGAGCACTTAACTGTTGCACCACCAGGGCTCCTTTCAGTCAGACGATTACTGTTACTCGTTGCCGTGCAGTTGATTCCAACTCAAAGCAAACCTGCCAGAGTTTAAATCCAAATAACGCTTTTACTATGACTCAGTTTCTTCAACTCTGAAATGGGAATAATAAGAGTACCTATCACAGGTGTTTGGAGAGAAGTAAATGAACGGTGCCTGACTCATAATAAGTTTCAGCTTACTAAAACTTAGCTATCGTTTCTTTTGCAAATTTTGAAGCATTTTTATCTACAACGTCATGTTGAAATATCCAAGCCTCCCTGTGAGGCTGGAATGATTGTTCTCACCTTACAGATGAAACTGCAGCTCAGAGTGGCTCAATGGTTTGCCCAAGGTCTTACAATTAGTAAGTGGGCAGAGCCAAGACTTCAACACTGGCCTTTGCCCTACAAACCCTGTGCACACTGCTTTCTACTACCTTCTCCATCAACCTGCCATCCCCGGAGATAACCAGCTTCTTCACTGCTTTTGTCTTACTTTCTTCCTTTGCAGATCCCCAGCTGAGGTTGTGGACAAGACAGTGAGTCCCTGGAGGAGCCTAGAGACCTATAACTATAGCAAATACCACCCCATTGAGGAGGTGAGCATGGGGAGGTGTCACCATCTACTTTAGGGTGGGGGAGGGATGGTTCACGGTTAATGTTCAAGGACTAGAGGCTCAAATGGGGTTCAGATTGGCCTGTGCACTGAGTTCAAGGGATTCCCAAATATGCCTGCACATCCCCGCCACCACTGAAGCTACAAAACCTGGTGACATAAAATAAAAAAGTAAATTAACAACAACAGAAGGAAAAAAGAGGAAAAGAACACCCCGAAGAGCCAGTTTTGCTAGCATGACCACGACCAGAATTAACCTTTACTTTTGTTTAACAAGTTCCTAGAAGGTTTAAGCAGGGTAGGGTCAGTGTGTATACAGGTGTGAGAAGTAGGGTGGAGAAGCTTTCTGAATGAATCATATTTAGCTGAAAACGAAGCATTTCTTGTAGGATGCAAGGGACACAGGCAGCAATTCTTAAGAGGGGAAAATTTTTTCAAAGAAATATTTGTGTTGCTATTGTTTGGTGATTTTTAAAAATGGATACTGTGAAAAATTAGCTCATAGATGCATATGTATGTGTATATATGAATATATATATATATAGACATTCTTATGCAAATATTTTTCAGGTATAGATTTCTAAAAATAAAATTGCTGGGTTAAAGGAGATGCACATTTTAATCTTGTATTATAAATGGACAAGTTGTCCTCCAAATAGGCTTTACTAATTTATACTCTCAGCATTAGGGAATATATTAATATTTTTCCAGACTTTTTTTCAAAAACTATAAGAAAAAAATTAAACTTTCTTCTGCAACAATTACCCCAGAGTACCAAAGATTCCTTAATTTTGATCAAGGTCCAGTATGGCCTGTAGGGAGCTTAGGCTCTTGTATCAGAGATGGGTTCATACCCAGTGGGACCACTTGGCTCGCTGTATGACCTTGACCGAGACATTTAACCTCTTTGATCCCCAGTTTTCTTATCTGTGAAACAGGGAGAGTCGTGCCTATGTTGCAGCGTTGTTGTGAGAGGTACGTGAAGTACATAAAGCACCTACTGTTACTGGTTAAATAATAAACAAATAGCTCCTACTGCTGCTCCCTGGTATTTGCAACTTTCCCAAGACTTAAGTCACCTACATTTGACCCAGTTCCATCACAGAAGCACACATGATACCCATGTGGTGAGTTATGAATCTCATCAGTTGACAGAACTGAATTGAAAATACCCTATATATTATGTTATGATAATGAATTTTATATACGGATACCCCCTGCTAAGATGAATGTCAAAGAAGATGCAAAAGTTTTGAAATAGTAAACTATTGTTCCCTATTAATGTTTATTATTTACCATAACTATTGGTTTTGGTTTATTATCATTCAGAGACTCCAACTATAAATACTAAATGTACGGAATATCCTATACATGCTGATGACTCTGTCTTAATATTTCTTAAGGGTGTGAATTCTTTTATTTCATTCACCCTTACAGAACCCCAAGTTACTGACTTACAGCCTACAGTGTAAGACCCTTCATTTCTAGCCATGGTGTAAAACTTGTAATTGAATCAGCATCTATTCAGGTCTACTCAGCTGAGTTAAAATGATAAATTAGGGCTTCATTTAGAAATTTCTGTTGGCATGTTCTGTGAAGGGCATACTCAGCTCTTCTCTAATCTTGGAACCATGGACATTATTAGCAAAGCATATTGTGGGATCCATAAAGACTGTAGAAGATCCTGCAAAATGAGCCTGAACTGAAATTTCTGGCATGATTGGGTGCCTCACGGAAGCTAAATCTGGTGGCCATTTTGAAAGCTGTGCTGGTGTACAATGTTTCTGAAGTGTTTTCAGTGGATTATTGAAATTGTTAAATCAGCTCAACAGGGTATCCTAAGACGTGGTGGCAGAGTAGATCTTTAAAGGAAAACAGGGAGGGTAATAATCCATTGATTTAGTTTTCTATTTTGTTTACCACACAGATGTTGTAATTCAGAGCAGAGTACAGAGTTCAATATTTTACTGAAAGAAGCAGTTATCTTAATCTGAGAGCAACAAATGATTTTACCCACAGTCCTCCCTGGCTGTTTCAGATCTATCAGTGGATGAGCCAGATAAGTGAGAAGTACAAGGATGTGGTGACACAGCATTTCCTAGGACTGACCTATGAGACGAGGCCCATGAATTATTTGAAGGTGAGTGAGAAGGTTGCCTGGCTGGGTGGCTCTTTCCCTCCCAATCCAAGAATGTTTGTTTACTATTTGGTTGCTTGTATTAATTTCCTAGGGCTGCCATGATAAAATACCCCAAGCTAGATGGCGTAAAACATTAGAAATATATTGTCTCACAGTTCTAGAGTCTGAAAGTCCAAATTCAGTATGTCAGCAGGGCCATGCTCATTCTGAAGGCTCCAGGTGGAGAGCCTTTCTTATCTTTCCCAGCTTCTGGTAGCCCCATGGGTTTCTTTGTTTGTAGCTGCAATCTTTACTTCCGTCCTAATTCACCATTCTTTCCTCTCTATCTCTGTGTCTTTTCTCCTCTTTTATAAGGACACTAATTATATTGGATTAGGATACATCTCCTCCAGAATGACCTCATGTTATCTTAATTGATAACATCTTCAAAGACCCTATTTCCAAACAAGGTCACATTCACAGGTACTGGCAGTTAGGACTTCAACATATCTTTTTTGGAGACACAATTCAACACGTAACAGAGCTCTAGTAAAAAATGTGGAAAAGGTTAAGAGAAGTAATACAGAAAGACATTTTTCCACCCCAAATTTTAAAATTTTAGAATTTAAAATATGTATATGCTTAAGGCTTAATCATCTGGGTAGAATCAAGTTCAGGGGTAAAGAGAATTTAAGATGCATGGGTGGGACCATGGGCTAGAAATTAAAAATAGTAAGGCCAGGAAGTGGAGAGCTCATTTCTTTCTCATGCTGTCCCTCCCTTGTCCCCACCAAGACTGAGGAACTTAGAATGGTGGACCTTGGCTGGACAGGAATGTAGACATTCTAGTTGTTGGTTTTCCACTTGTCCTCTGTAAATGCCTGTGTTCTCCTTCAGGGATGGGAGTAAAGGGGGTGGGTAAGTGGAAAATCCTCACTCGTGCTTCCTCCAGAGACTGTTCACTGTTCACCTGTATTTTGAGTTTTTTGTAAACTGTTGTTTGTTTTTAAAACAGGATTTTTCCATAAAAATGTTTGAAAACCACAGATCATCTAGCTCCTTCATTCTATGGTTGAGGTACAAAGGCCTAGAGAAGTGAAGCGACTTACGTGAGGTCACACAGCTAGCTAGTAGCAGAGCCAGGGTAGTAACCAGATCTCAAGGCTCCCCTACCCCTTTTGCAAGTGACATGTAGAAAAGTGTTTGGTGCCAAATATCCACTCTTCCGCAGGGCCAGGACTTCTGGGCTCCCAATTCTGCACCAGTGATTTTCAATCCTGGGTATACATTAAAATAATTTGGGGAACCGCCAAGAAATACTGACATCTGGCCCCTCCCACAGAGATCCTGACTTAATTGGCCTGGGATGGGGCTCAAGCAACAGTACGCTTTGAAAGCTCTCCAGGTGATCCTAATGTGTAGCCAGGTTTGACAAGCACTGCACCAGGGCTTCAAACCAATTCCTTCCAGTTCTACCCCCTGCTGAGAATTTGCATTTCCAACCCGGATATACTGAATCAGAATCTACATTTTAACAAGGTCCCCAGCATAAGAATGACCTGGGGATCATGTTAAAATGGGTTCAGACTAGAAAGAAGTGGTTCGAAGCCCTGGTTTTAACTAGCTCTCCTCTAGGTGATTTTTTTTTTCTTTAATTTTATTGTGTTTTAGATGAAAGTTTACACGCAAATTAGTTTCTCATTCAAAAATTTATATACAAATTGTTTTGCAACATTGGTTGCAACCCCCACAATATGTCAGCATTCTCCCGCTTTCCTTTTACACTCTTGGTTTCCCGCATCAGTTTGTCCAGGTTTCCTGTCCCTTCCTGCCTTGTCTTTGCTTTGGGCAGGTGCTGCGCATTTGGTCTCCTATACTTGACTGAACTAAGAAGAACATTCCTCATGTGTGTTGTTGTTTTGTAGGCCTGTCTATTCTTTGGCTGAAAAGTGGGCTTCAGGAATGGTTTCAGTTCTGAGTTAGCAGGGTGTCCAGAGACTATAGTCTCGGGGGTTCCTCTAGTCTCTGTCAGACCAGTAAATCTGGTCGTTTTTTATGAATTTAAATTTTGTTCTACATTTTTCTCCTGCTCTGTCTGGAACCCTCTATTGTGATCCCTGTTTAGAGCGATTGGTGGTGGTAGCCAGGCACTATCTATTTCTTCTGGACTCAGGCTTGTGGAGGCTGTGGTTCATGTGGTCCATTAGTCCTGTGGACCAATATTTTCCTTGTGTCTCTGGTTTTCTTCATTCTCCTTTGCTCCAAATGTGACGGGACCAGTAGATGTATCTTAGATGGCCTCTCGCAAGCTTTTAAGACACCAGATCATACTCACCAAAGTAGAAGGTAGAAGATTTTCTTTATGAACTATGTTATGCCCATTGACCTAGATGTCCCCCAAGACCATGGTCCCAGCCCTCAGCCCCAGTAACTTGGTCCCTCAAGGTGTTTGGATGATCTAAGAAACTTCTATGGCTTTGCCTTGGTCAAGTTGTAACGACTTCCCCTGTATTGTATGTCGTCTTTCCTTTCACCAGAGTCAACACTTGTCTATCACCTAGTTAGTGATTTATCCTCCCCACCCCTCCCCTCCCTGGTAAACATCAAAGATTGTTTTTTTTGTGTGTGTGAACCTTTTCTTGGGTTTTTATAATAGTGGTCTCATACAATAGTTGTCCTTTTGTGATTGATTTATTTCACTCAGCATAATACCCTCCAGATTCATCTATGTTGTGAGATGTTTTCACAGATTCATTATGGTTCTTTATTGTTGGGTAGAATTCCATTGTGTGTACATACCATAATTCATTAAAGGGCATGTCTTAGTCATCTGTTAAGGGGCATGTCTTAGTCATTTAGTGCTGCTCTAACAGAAATACCATGAGTGGATGGCTTTAACAAAGAGAAATTTATTTCTTCACAGTAAAGTAGCCTAAAAGTCCAAATTCTGCTCGTCATCTCCAGGGGAAGGCTTTCTCTCTCTTTTGGCCTTCTCAGCAATGTTTCCCCAGATGAGGAGCTTCTCTGCACAGGAACCCTGGGTCCAAAGGACATGCTCTGCTCCTGGCACTGCTTTTTTGGTGGTATGAGTTGCCCTCTCTCTGCTCGCTTCCCTTTCCTTTTTATCTCTTAAGAGATAAAAGTTGGTGCAGCCCACACCCCAGGGAGACTCCCTGAACATTGGATCAGAGATGTGACCTGGGTAAGGGTGGTGTTAAATGCCACCATAATCCTGTTTAATGTAAAATTACAATCACAAAATGGAGAACAACCACACAATACTGGTAATCATGGCCCAGCCAAATTGATACACACATTTTTGGAGGACATAATTCAATCCATGACAGGGCACTTAGGTTGTTTCCATCTTTTTGCTATTGTGAATAATGCTGCAATGAACATAGGTGTGCATATGTCTATTCATGTGACAGCTCTTATTTCTCTAGGAATATTCCTAGGATTGTTGGATGGTATGATATTTCTATTTCTAGCTTTTTAAGGAGGTGTCATATTGTTTTCCATAGTGGTTGTATCATTTTACATTCCCACCAGCAGTGCATAAGAGTTCCAGTCTCCCCAAAACCTCTCCAAAGTTTGTTATTTTCTGTTTTTTCAATTAGTTCCAGTAATGTTGGGGTGAGTTGGTATCTCACTGTAGCACTGATTTGCATTTCTCTAATGGCTAATGATCGCGAGCGTTTCCTCATGTGTCTGTTAGCTGCCTGAATGTCTTCTTTGGTAAAGGATCTCTTCATATCCTTTGCCCATTTTAAATTGGATTGTTTGTCTTTTCGTTATTGAGGTGTTGAAGTATTCTACAGATTTGAGAGATTAGACTCTTGTCTGATATGTCATAGCCAAATTTTTTTTCCCAGTCTGTAGGTTGTCTTTTTACTCTTTCGGTGAAGTCTTTTGATGAGCATAAGTGTTTAATTTTTCAGAGCTCCCAGTTATCTAGTTTATCTTCTGGTGTTTGTGCATTGTTAGTTATGGTTTGTATTGAATTTATGCCATGTATTAGCACCCTTAGTGTTATCCTTACTTTTTCTTCCATGATCTTTATCATTTTAGGTTTTATATTTAGGTCTTTGATCCATTTTGAGTTAGTTTTTGTGTATAGTGTGATGTGTGGGTCCTGCTTCATTTTTTTACAGATGGACATCCAGTTTGGCCAGCACCATTTGTTAAAAAGTCTGTCTTTTCCCCATTTTATGGATTTTGGTCCTTTGTCAAAGAACAGCTGACCATAGATGGATGGATTTTCTTCTGGGTTCTCGATCCTGTTCCATTGGTCTATGTGTCTGTCGTACCAGTACCAGGCTATTTGACTACTATAGCTGTATAGGAGGTTCTGAGACTGGGTAGTGTGAGGCTTCTTACTTTATTCCTTTTGTTCAATAATGCTTTGCTTACCTGGGTCCTCTTTCCTTTCTATATAAAGTTGCTGATTAGTTTTCTTATCTCATTGAAGAGTGCTGTTGTTATTTGGATCAGGATTGCGTTATATCTGTAGATCGCTTTGAGTAGAATTGACATTTTCACTGTGTTTAGTCTTCTATATCCATGAGCGTGGTGTGTTTTTCCATTTACGTAGGTCTCTTTTGGTTTCTTGTAATAGTGTTTTGTAGTTTTCTTTGTATAAGTCTTTTATGTCCCTGGTTAGATTTATTCCTAAGTATTTTATCTTTTTAGGGGTTATCATAAATGGTATTGTTTTCCCGGTTTCCTTTTCTAGTTCTCTTTGTTGGTGTATAGGAATCCAACTGATTTTTGAATGTTTATCTTGCATCCTGCTACTCTGCTGAATCTTTCTATTAGTTCCAATAGTTGTCTTGTGGAATCTTTGGGGTTCTGTATGTATAGTATCATATCATCTGCGAATAGGGATAATTTTACTTCTTCCTTTCCAATTTGGATGCCCTTTATTTCTTTTTATTGCCTTATTGCTCTAGCTAGGACTTCCAGCACAAAGATAAATAGGAGTGGTGATAATGGGCATCTTTGTCTTGTTCCTGTTCTCAGGGAGAATGCTGTCAGCCTCTCTCCATTGAGAATGATGTTGGTTGTTGGTTTTTTATAGATGCCCTCTATTGTGTTAAGGAATTTTCCTTTTATTTTATTGAGGGTTTTTTATCAGAAATGGGTGTTGGACTTTATCAAATGCTTTTTCTGCATGGATTGCGATGATCATGTGATTCTTTTCTTCTATTTTGGTGGTGGATTATTTTGATTTCTGGTTTTCTAATATTGAACTATCCTTGCATACATGGTATGAATCCCACTTGGTCGGTGGTGTATTAGTTTTTTTGATATGATGATGAATACTGTTGGCTAGAATTTTGCTGAAAATTTTTACATCTGTATTCATGAGAGGTATTGGTCTTTAATCAGGTGATTTTGATGTATACTCAAGTTGTAGTACTACAACGCATTTCTAACGTGTTCCCAGGTTGATGTTGAACCTGCTGGTACAAAACTCTTACAAAAACAAGGCCAAAGTGGTTTGGCATTAAGAAGTAAAATTGCTTAATTAAGTCCCCTCTCACTACTTGCTGTAGACATGTCAATTTACAAAGCATATCCCCTAACTTTCAGAGTTATCTACAATTATAGACAAATCTATTGGCTCTGAAATAGTATTTACCCAGGAATGGATTGATTGATTGACATATTAAACATGAGGCACTTGCCTACCTCATTTTTGATAAGCCATTAAACTCTGAGCTAATTCAGCCAAAGACATGTGAACATCCTCTGTCTGGGGCATGTTATAAAGAATACACTGAGTATACGATAAGGAGGCGATAAAGACAAACATAAAATTGATGTATACATACTCATAAAAGGAGTAAATGTCAGAGAGGATGGGTTAGGAATTGTGTGGGTGGCTTTGAAAATGGGTGAGGCTGAAAGGAGAAAGTTTCCTGGATATGATGGAACCAGCCCCATGTTTCTCACGATTTGCAGATTTTACAAACAGAGGGAGAAAGCCTTCATTGGGCCAGTTCTCAACGGCTTTCAGTGAATAGCCCTGGACCAAGTCATATACAAATTCCAAACAGATGTGACAGTAACGCACATGGGAGTGTTCACAGCCTCTTTCCACCAAAGAGATTCCATAATTGCCAGATTCATTCCTGTCTACCCCACCCCTCTGAAAAAGTAGGGCATCTTTCTTGCTGGAGTCAAGCTGAACTAATGAACATGAATAACAACAACTGGGGAGGGGGAAAGAAGATTGGATTGGCTGCTGGGCTTTGAACTGCTTTGGTTAGGTTTGAATCCCTGCTGAAAATCTGCATTTCTAACAAGTTCCCAGATGATGCTAATACTGCTGGTTAGGGATCAGTTTTGAAAACCACTAGTAGAGCAGTGGTTCTCAGAATTTATTATACATAAGAATAACCTGGGGATCTTGTTAAAATGTAGATTCTGATTCAGTATATTTGGGGTGGAAATGCAAATTCTCAGCAGGGGTTCAAAGCCCTGGTTGGCTGGTAGTGGTGGAATCTCTAAGGGGAGGGGGGATTTAAAAGTGTTGCAGGAGGTTATGTATCTGCATCCCTTCACAGTCACAAGAGATTTAAATAACAACTGAGATTCCTTTTTAACTAGCTTTGAATCTTGAGCCTTACCTCTGGTGTACTTTTCCTCTCTGAGTGAACCCAGGGGTTAAGATTCTGTAAGGTTTATGTAGACTTAGCCTCTTAGCTTGTGGTTTAGAGGTTTATGCTTTTATTTATAATTAAGGGATAACTTAGGGTGTAGGAAAAACCAGGCTTTGGGTGGGTGACATGGGTAGCCAGCACACGTCCAGAAACAACAACTGAGGCAACTATGGCAGGAGAGCAAGTGTGGCAGAAGAAAGGGTCATATTGATGGGTGTCTCAATCAGCATCCTTGCCTGCTGGTTGCCAACAAAGAGCTGAAAAGGGGATTTCTATGGGAAACAAGAAGTCTCTAGGTGGTGCAAACTGTTAAGCCCTCCACTACTAACTGAGAGGTTGGCCATTCAAACCCACCCAGAGATGCCTCAGAAGAAAGGCCTCACAGTCTGCTTCCAAAAGGTTTCAGCCTTGAAAACCATCTGGAGCACAGTTCTACTCTGCAATAAATCGGGTCGCCATGAATCAGAATCAACTGCATGGCAACTGGTACTGGTAGAGGAATGTAAAAACTTGTTAACTTTGCACTGGGCTCTGTGGTTTATGATAATAAATGATTGCTTGGTAATGGAGCACTGATATCCCTTTCAGATCAGCCAACCATCAGATAATCCCAAGAAGATCATTTGGATGGACTGTGGAATTCATGCCAGGGAGTGGATTGCCCCAGCTTTTTGCCAATGGTTTGTGAAAGAAGTAAGTGTCTTTTACGTCCTCATAATGTCAACTGGCCCCCAAATTCCTGCCACTACTTGATTATGTAAAAAGTGTGCTTTCCTTCATGATTGTCAATGCAACTCTTCACTGAGCTACCACTCCCCACCCACCATGTGAAAGGGAATTAATGCCAAGGCACAACAATTGGTCTCTATTCACCTGGAGCAACACAGGAAGAAGGAAAGTGAGGAATAGGAGGAGGATACGGAATGTGTGGCTAATTGCCTCCATGAACAACTACCTCCTTTGCCATGAGAATAGAAGAACTGAATGGTGCTTGCTACCATTACTGAACACTTTGATCAAAGATCCATAGAAGAATCCTGATCAAAAGGGGGAAAATACAGAACAGAATTTATATTCTTATGGACTTTAGACTTTCTGGAGCCCTGGAGGGTAGATGAATCCCTGAAACTATTGCCCTGAGGTCATCTTTAAACCTTAACCAAAAATATCTCCTGAAGTCATCTTAAAATCAAACAATAGTTTAGCTTAACTAGTAAAAAAGGCCTGCCTTGAGCATTATGCTTTTTTTAAGAACTATCTATACGGGACCAAATTGACAACAGCAGCTTGAAAGATTAGATGGGAACCTTAAGAGGCAGTGAATTTATGTTAATGAGGGAGGAGCAACTCAGAAAAGGAGGGTAAGAGTGGTTGCACAACTCAAGAAGTGTAATCAATGTTGCTAAGTTGTACATGAAGAAACTGTTGAATCAGTGTGTGTTTTACTGTGTATATTCTCAACAATAACAACCAAATAAATAAAATTTAGAAAAAGAAAAAAGGGAACTAATGAGTAGCTTCACTAAAACTAAGCTAGGTGTTCTGATTTCTTTCTAGTGCATCAACAATAATTTTTATAGGATGATAATCATATCTAAACGTAGAAGAAAATACATCTTGGGAGTCAGAGATGAGTTTGAAATGTGGCTCTGCCTCTTTTTAATAACCTTAGACAAATTTTCTAACACTAGGACCCTTAGCTTTTCATCTGTAAAAGAAGTATGAACTGACTACTACTTGGGTCTGTTGTGAGGATTAAGAGATTTAGCATATGGAAAGAGCTAGCACAGCAGAATTTTGCATATTACATATACCCCTCCACTGCAGGAAATAAGAAATCTTCAAAAGTAACAAAAGATACATTTTTTTTTTCAGTCTCTTCACAAACTCAAACATAGAGAAACCCATAAAGAGTAGTTCTCAAAGTGTGGTGGTTCCAAGACCAGCAGCTTCAGTCAATATCAACTGGGAACCTGGTAGAGATGCAAATTTTTGGGCTATCTTGCCAATCTTGTGAATTAGAAAGTGGTGTGGGGGAGGTGAGGCAGTAAGTTGTGTTTTTACAAGTCCTCCAGGTGCTAAAATTTGAGAACCGCTACCATAAAGAAGACTGATGATATTGAGCTTCTCCATCATCTCTTTCCACTAGATTGTAGTCAATTTGAACCCTGTGTATTCCATCTGGCGAGGTCCATGTGTATAGTCGCTGTTTATGTTGTTGAAAAAAGGTATTTCCAATGAATTGGTGGTTGGTCTTGCAAAATTCTATCATGCCACCTCTAGCATCCTTTCTATCATTAGTCAGAACAAGGCCAGGGGCTGATTGCAGAACAGATCATCAATTGCTCACGTGCAAGTTCAAGTTGAAGCTGAAGAAAGTTAAAACAAGTCTACGAGAGCCAAAGTATGACCCTGAATATATCTTACCTGACTTTAGAGACCATCTCAAGAATAGATTCGATGCATTGAATACTAACTACTGAAGACCAGGCGAGTTGTAGGGTAATATTAAGGACATCATTCGTGAAGAAAGCAAAAGGTCATTAAAAAGACAGGCAAGAAAGAAAAGACCAAAATGGATATCACAAGAGACACTGAAATGTGCTCTTGAATGCAGAGCAGCTAAAGTGAAAGGAAGAAATGATAAAGTTGAAGAGCTAAACAGAAGATTCCAAAGGGCAGCTTGAGAAGACAAAGTAAAGTATTATGTGCAAAGACCTGGAGTTAGAAAACCAAAAGTGAAGAACACGTTCTGCATTTCTCAAGCTGAAAGAAATGAAAAAATTCAAGCCTTGAGTTGCAATATTGAAAGACTCTATGTGCAAAAAATTGAATGATGAAGGAAGCATCAAAAGGAGATGGAAGGAATACACAGAATCACTGTACCAAAAAGAATTGGTCAATGTTCAATCATTTCAGGAGGTAGCATATGAGCAAGAACCGATGGTACTGAAGGAAGAAGTCCAAGCTGCACTGAAGGCATTGGGGAAAAACAAGTCTCCAGGAACTGACAGAATACCAACTGAGAAGTTTCAAGAAACGGATGCAGCACTGGAAGTGCTCACTCTTCTATGCCAAGAAATTTGGAAGACAGCTACCTGGCCAACCGACAGGAAGTGATCCATATTTGTGCCCATTCCAAATAAAAGCGATCTAACAGAATGCAAAAATTATCGAACAATATCATGTGCAATTAAAATTTTGCTGAAGATCATTCAAAAGTAGTTCCAGCAGTACATCAACAAGGAACTGCCAGAAATTTAAGCCAGATTCACAAGAGGATGTGGAACAAGGGATGTCATTGCTGATATCAGATGGATCTTGGCAGAAAGCAGAGAATACCAGAAAGATGTTTACCTGTGTTTTATTGACTATGCAAAGGCATTCAACTGTGTGGATCATAACAAACTATGGATAACATTGCAAAGAATGGTAACCCCAGAAGACTTAGTTTTGCTCATGAGGAACCTGTACATAGACCAAGAGGCAGTTATTTGAACAGAAAAAGGGGATTGCCTTGGTCATCTAGCACTGCTGTAACAGAAATACCACAAGTGGATGGCTTTAACAAAGAGAAATTTATTTTCTCACAGTCTAGTAGGCTAGAAGGCTAAATTCAGGGTGCCAGCTCCAGGGGAAGGCTTTTTCTGTCAGCTCTGGAGGAAAGTCCTTGTCATCAATCTTCCCCTGGACTAGAGCTTCTCAGCCCATAGGCCCGGGGTCCAAAGGACATGCTCTTCTCCTGCCACTACTTTCTTCGTGGTATGAGGTCCCCCTCTCTGCTTGCTTCCCTTTCCTTTTATCTCTTGTAAGATAAAACATGGTGCAGGCCACATCCCAAGGAAATTCCCTTTACATTGGATCAGGGATGTAACCGAGCAAGGGTGTTACATCCCATTCTAATCCTCTTTAACGTAATCTAATCTTGCCTTATTAAGCACATGCAGAGATTAGGATTTATAACACATAGGAAAATTATATCAATCACAAAATGGAGGACAATCACGCAATACTGGGAATCATGGTCTAACCAAGGTGACACATATTTTGGGGGGATACAATTCAATCCATAACAGGGATATTGCATGGTTTAAAATCAGGAAAAGTGTGTATCAGGGTTGTATGCTTTCACCATACATATTCAATCCGTATGCTGAGCAAATAATCTGAGAAGCTGGACTAGATGAAGAAGGTTGCTGTATCAGGATTGGAGGGAGTATAATTAACAACCTGTGACTGGCAGATGGCACAACCTTGCTTGCTGAAAGCAAAGAGGACTTGAAGCTAAGGCTTCGAAACGGTTTGTTCAGGTTCGAACCCCTGCTGAGAATTTGCGTTTCTACCCTAGGTATACTGAATCAGAATCTACATTTTAACAAGATACCCAGGTAATTCTTATGTGTAATAAATTTTGAGAACCACTGCTCTACTAGTGGTTCTCAGAGTTGGTCCCTAACCAGCATCATTAGCATAGCCTAGGAACTTTTAGAAATTCAAATTCTTAGCAGGGGTTGGAACTTGAAGCAATTCCTAAGGAAGATCAAAGACTACAGCCTTCAGTGTGGATTACACCTCAATATAAAGAAAACACAAATCCTCACAACTGTTCCAATAAGCAATGTCATGATAAACAGAGAAAAGATTGAAGTCAAGGATTTCATTTTACTCTTACTCGGATTCACAATCAGTGCCCATGGAACCAGCAATCAAGAGATCAAATGACGTATTGTATTGGGCAAATCTGCTGTAAAAATCCTCTTTAAAGTGTTAAAAAGCAAAGATGTCACTTTGAGGACTAAGGTGTGCCTGACCCAAGTCATGGTATTTTCCATTGCCTCATATGCATGCAAAAGCTGGGCAATGAATAAGGAAGACTGAAGAAGAATTGATGTCTTTGAATTATAGTGTTGGTGAAGAACACTGAATATACCACGGACTGCCAGAAGAACAAACAAATCTGTCTTGAAGAAGTACAGCGAGAATGCTCCTTAGAAGCGAGGATGGTGAGATATCGTCTCACATACTTTGGACATGTTATTAGGAGGGACCAGTCCCTGGAGAAGGACATCATGTTTGGTAAAGTAGAGAGAGAAAAAGAGGAAGACCCTAGACAAGATGGACTGACACAGTGGCTGCAACAATGGGCTCAAACACAGCGACAATTATGAGGATGGCGAAGGACCGAAATAGTGCTTCGTTCTGTTGTATGTAGGGTCACTATGAGTCAGAACAGACTCGATAGCACCTAACAACAACAACCATAAAGAATAAGGAGCCCCAGTGGCACAATGGTTAAGCACTCAGCTTCAAAAGTTTGGTGGTTCTAATCCATCCGGTGTCTCCGTGGTAGAAAAGACTTGGCAATGTGCTCCCGTAGAGATTACAGCCTAGAAAACTCCATGGGGCAGTTCTACTCTGTCACGTAGGGTCGCTATGAGTTGGAATCAACTTGATGGCAAATAACAATAACACCTATAAAGAACAGGACAACTGAGGTGGATTGAGGTTTTAGGGATGGGATGTACAATTACTTCTTATAATTAAATTGAAATTGTTATAAAATTGAGAAAAGACCCTCTGAGACCATTCTAAATGTTTATCTCTTAAATTTCCAGATTCTACAAAACTACAAAGACAACTCAAGGATAAGAAGGCTCCTTAATTACCTGGACTTCTATGTGCTTCCAGTTCTTAACATCGATGGTTATATCTACAGTTGGACCACTGTGAGTATGTTGAGTTTGGTAGTGGGAGGAGTTCATGAACTAAATGTCTATGCCCATGTAATGAAAGAAAGAAGTCCCATTTAGGATAAAATATTCTCTTTTTAGTCAACAATCTAAGTAAAGTTTAGGATTGAGGAGGTCATCATGAGTTGGAATTGACTTGGAAGATAAGGCCTCTTTAGGAATCCCTGGGTGGTGCAAACAATTAGTGCACTAAGCTGCTAACCAAAACATTGGAGGTTCTAGTCCACCTAGAGGCACTTCGGAAGAAAGGCCTGCAAATCTACTTCTGAAAAACCAGCCATTGAAAACCCTGTGGATCATGGTTCTACTCTGACACACATGGGTCTTCATGAGTCGAAACTGACTCCATGGCAACTGGTCTTTTAAGGCCTCGTAAGAGTTGAAGTCCAGCACGGTTTTGTCTTTTTACATACCCTTGGTTTCTCCAACTAGACTCGACTTTTTTCCTCCTCTATCTCCTTAAATGTGTGGATTGCCTGCCACCCTATCAGGACTATATTAACATAAAATTCAAGTACCAATCTGTATCCACCTAAAATCAGTTCTAGAAGCATAAGGACAAATAAATGATACACAAATCCAGAAGCAGCCTTCACTTTTTAATTCACAAGGGGAGAACTTTTCACGAAGTCTTTTCATTTAGTAGACGACTTTCTCTTAAACAATATTTCTAAAGCATATCATTTCACAAACAAGAGTCCCTGTTTCTTGTTGTTGTTGTTGTTGTTAGGTGCCATCAAGTCTGTTCCAACTCGTAACGACCCTGTGTACAACAGAACAAAACACTGCCCGGTCCTGTGCCATCCTCATGATCATTGTTATACTTGAGTCCGTTGTTGCAGCCACTGTGTCAATCCATCTCATTGAGGGTCTTCCTCTTTTTTGCTGATGCTCTATTTTACTAAACATGACATCCTTCTCCAGGGATTGGTCCTTCCTGATAACATGTCCAAAGTATGTGAGACGAAGTTTCACCATCCTCGCTTCTAAGGAGCATTCTGGCTATACTTCTTCCAAGATAGATTTGTTTGTTCTTTTTGCAGTGCCTGACATATTCAATATTCTTCTCCAACACCATAATTTAAAGGCATTAATTCTACGTAGGTCTTCCTTATTCATTGCCTGGTTTTTCCATGCATATGAGGCAATTGAAAACACTATGGTTTTTCTTAGAAAGTCTTAATTCCTCCCCACCCCTCGCCATTCCCAAAAAGCCCTTGCCGAGATCCCTTTCTGTGGAACAGCCTTGCTGGCCTGTTTGAATCCAGTCCCTCCCTCCTCTGTGCTTGTCAGGTGAACCTTGTCTTTATCCTCATCTCCACTCATCAGTCTTCTGCTTCCAGAAATGTGCAAAGACCATCTCTGTTACACCTGGAACAGCCTTTTCCCATCTGCCAAGCTATTTCCCTTTCGTCCTGTATCACTTGGACCTAAAAATGACTCTCTGATGCTTTCCCTGATTAAGCAGAACATGACCACAGGCACTGCTAATCTGCCTGCGAAGACAAAGCTGAGCTACTCCCTCCAATTTGATTGAATACATGTAGGTACACTTTTGGCTGTACAGATGTTCTTGTTATTAGGGATTGCTAGCCCATCTGCAAACCAAAATTTACACGCACAAGCTTCATAATGTTGACAGCAAGTTCTTCCAGACAGACAATCCAAGAAAACATTTTTCCTGTTCGAGGACCACCTATCAGCACTAGCACTGTGATTTACGATGCCTTCGAGTGGCAACATCCCTATGTTCCTCTGTTACAGGATCGTGTTTGGAGGAAATCCCGGTCATCCCATAATAACGGCACATGCTTTGGGACGGATCTCAATCGAAATTTCAATGTATCTTGGTGTAGTAAGTACATGTTTAGTAGATGACTGATGAAAAAAAACAAAGCAGAGAAGCAAGAAAAGAGGTGACTTACTAGAGATATTATTTTTATTTTTATTTTTTTGTGATTTAGGTGAAAGTTTACAGAGCAAATCAGTTTCTCTTTAAACAGTTAATACACAAATTGTTTTGTGACATTAGCTTCCAACCCTGCAATGTGTCAGCCCCATTCCCTTCTCCACCCCAGATTCCCTGTTTCTATTCGTCCGATTTTCCTGTCCCTTCCTGCCTTCTCGTCTTTGCTTTTGGGCTGGTTTGCCTAGAGATATAATTTGTTTTTAAATAAACACTTAACCTTCATACAGCTTTCTAGACTTCCTGACCAGTTTTCATTTCGTCTACGGGGATGATAGTATCTATGCGGTAAAAACCTAAACACTCCTATGCAGGGCTCCCCTCGGTAAGGATGGATACACAAGGGCAGAGTAGACTTAGACCAGTGTGAATATACTTGAAATGAATCACTTTGTTTCTAAATATATGAATTATCATAGAGAAAAGAAAAATAAGAATTAGCCGTGCAAATTATTTTACAGGAGAGGTGTGGTCAGTACACAAGACGAACATTTTCCTCTCCATAAGGCATTTCATGTTTCTCAATCCCAGCATACCCAATGAACTGGAAGCAAATAAAAGGCAAGAGTGGTTAAGAGTAGCCTGGTTAAAAACCAGGCAGCAAGGGTTAAAATCAGACCTGGCAACTCTATGGCTTTTGGAAAATTGCTTCATCTCTCTGTTTAGTTTCCTCTTATTTAAAATGTGGGCCATAGTAATACCAGCTTATGGATAGGTTGTTGTGGGAATTAAACGAGACAACACATAGAAAGGGCCGAGCACAGTGCCTAGTACGTAAGAGGTGTTCAACTGATGATCCTTATTATTACTAATGAAGGAGGACGGTCAACTTACCTCTTGGGAAAATAGCTACACTGAGATTCAAATCAGTAAGAAAGTGAGGGAGAGACCTGGGTCAACACAACTATGTTAGAGCCTGGTCGAGGACCCCGAGAACTGGATCCCAACTATTGGTTTCAGGGCTTCCCATAGACCGGCTTGGAAGTTGTAAGTAAAAGATTACAGAAATGAGTGGGTAAACAAAATGTGGTATATGCGTACAACGGAATATTATTCAGCTAAAAAGAGAAATGAAGCTGCAACAAGAATGAAACCTGAAAACATTATTCTTAGTGAAATAAATCCGACACAAAATAAGCAAATATTGTATGCTCCCACTTATATAAAATATCTAGGATAGGCCAATGTATAGAGACAAAAGGAGATTAGTGGTCACTGGAGACAGGGAGGAGGGAGGAATGAGGAGTTACTGCTTAAAGGGCACTGAGTTTCTGTTTGGGTGAAAAAGTTTTAGAAATAGAAAGTAGTTGCGCAACATTGTGAATGTAATTAATGCCACCGAATTGTGCATGTAAAAATGATTGAGATGGCAAATGTCATATATATTTCCCCACAATACAAAAACTTTAAAAAGTGGTTAAAATGGCAAACTTTGTTATATATTATACCATAGTAAAATATAAATAAAGAAATAAATCCGAACTCCTCAGCCAAATGTT
This sequence comes from Dugong dugon, assembly GCA_030035585.1. Taxonomy (NCBI): domain Eukaryota; kingdom Metazoa; phylum Chordata; class Mammalia; order Sirenia; family Dugongidae; genus Dugong; species Dugong dugon. Next base: position 169,773,409 of record CM057461.1, read on the forward strand.
TCCTAATCTGCAAAAAAAAAGAAAATGCCATTTCATTTGGCATCTCCTTCCTCCTGGGCCACGTAAGCAGGAATTTGCTTCTAAATCCAAACGTCAGCCCCCAGCCTTTCTGAGTTCCTCCTGGAATAACTATCCTACAATGAGCTACAACTAACTTCGACAAGAGCAGGCAAGTCCTGATTCCATCCACAGATGCCCCAAGCGGGGGCGACACCTTGCCCTCGGTAAATTCTACACTGGAATTATGATGCTTTCTTTGTGGTTTCCTGTCTATTCCAGGTGTTGGTGCATCTACAAACTGCAAAGATTTAACATTCTGCGGGACAGGACCTGCGTCTGAACCTGAGACTAAAACTGTCTCTAGCTTTATAGAGAGCAAGAAGGAGAACATTCTGTGCTTCTTTACCATGCATTCTTACGGGCAGCTCATTCTCACTCCTTACGGCTACACCAAGAATAAATCAAGTAACCACGAAGAACTGGTAAGACCATAGTACCAACGCCTCTACAAAAGTCTCAGTAGGACCCCTGTTTCCTTCTCCTGATTTCCTTTTCCAAGATTTTGGCTCTAGCCCTCCCCCACTCCCACCCTCTGTTCTCTCTGCTCCTTGTTTTTTTCTTTCTCTGGCTTTTTGCACCATGCCAGCCACCTGCTGGGAAGGCTTCAGGTTAAACGTTGTTTACCTACATTAATTAACTACCTGTTTCATAAAGTGTCAAGTTGGGAGACATCTTAGGTATTCGTCTATAATATAAATGAGATGATTATGTTAATAATCTGCAGGAATGCTCTTTCATTTCTGTAAATTCTCTTGAAGCTCCGTTCTGCAATTACGGCTTTTGAACTGTGCTTTAAAGAGCTTGCCAGCTGTTAGCAGAATATGGCATATCTGAAATAACAGGGCTAAAGAGTATGTGCTTTCTTCTCTGCTAAACGCACTATTTTATTTTCTTCTAGAGTCTTTCTCCAGTATTTGCCTAGGAGTCTTCTTTCTTAAGGGAAAGTGCCAGTGAACTGCAAACCGGAGCAGGGAAGCTGTGCTTTCTTCCATCCCAGGTCCTTCCTCAAAGCTATGTTTCCCAAAGCACTGGTGGGCAGAATTGCTGAAAAGGACTGGGCTCTTTACTCTTTTGTAAATTCTGATGACAATAGACACAAATCAAAGAGATGATAAATTTAGAATTGTTATAATATTTGTTAGCTTGTATTTTTAATACAATATCTTGTATTCTTTAAAACAAGATGGACTGGGGGCTAAGCCAACTCTGCTATTAAGATCACAGAGGCCTGAAGACATATTGTTTCTGTTACACCTCCTGTCTTTCTCTCACTGGAGCATGACACATAAAACACAGGCCTGGGCACCGAAAGAAAAGCCACGAGAGGTCTTTGCCTGAAGAAGCCCTTCTACTAGTAGTCAAATATCCAGCAGAACCCCACTATCTTCCTTGCAATATTTTTCCTTTCCTGGCCCAGGAACACTCGTTATAATTTTGTAAGATGTGTAAATAACTAACATTTACCTACAACTTTATAATTTACAGAAGAATTTTATAGCCATTATTTCATTTGACCAGCTGGAGACCTGGGTTCAGTTCCTGGCCAGTATACCTCATGTGCAGCCACCACTCATCTTTCAGCGGAGGCTTCAGTGAAACAGGTTTCAGCGGAGCTTCCAGACTAAGACAGACTAGGAAGAAAAGCTAAAAGTCAGCCAATGAAAACCCTGGATTATCAAGTGAGATCTGCAAAACCAATCCTGGGGATAGTACAGGACTAGGTAGCTTTATTGTTGTTGTCGTGCATGGGATCACCATGAGTCAGCCTAATTGGACAGCAGCTAACAACATCTCATTTGACCTTCATGACTATACATAAGCCCACTTTGGAGATGTGGAAACTGAGACCTTGAGTTAAATACATTTCTAAAACCTCCATAGACAGTAAATGGTGGAGCTTGGGCTTGAACTCAAGTCTTCAGACTCTAGAGGTGATGTTCATTCCACTGTCTCACACTGCCTTTCTCAGTTCCGAAAGGGTTTGCAACTTATAGGAACCTTTATCAATTTAGATTCACAATCAACAATGTCTTGCTTTCCTCTCATTCTTGAGCCCTGGAAATTCCATTTCTTCAGTAAAGAAGTCGGCAGAAACAGAGATTTCAATGGAGAAGCCCAGAACCCTCCTTGTCCCCCAGATTCTGTGATATTTGTTGTAGATGTCTACCTTCTGCTTAAAGGAATCTGTGACTGAACCACCAAAGAAAAGCCATTATTGATCTTTGATGGAACGGGGCTTTCTACCAGCAGTAAAAAGAAGCTAGCAGTACCCCAATATTTTTCTTGGGAGCTTCATTCCCTTTTTGGTTCGAGAAAATACATACTGTATGACCATTTTGCAAGGTTTGTATTCAAAGTCCAGAAGGTCTTGTGCTGATGATTGGCTGTCTGGTTAGAGGAGTACTGTGGCCACAGGCGAGAGGAAGCAAGAAGGCAGGAGAGACTTGGGGCAATGGCATCACCTCTACTAGCAGGCAACTCTAGTAAGGGAATTACTGGCAACTCTTTAGTACTATATACAGGAATTGGTAAATCAATCTGAGAAAGGGTGCTTCAGTTTATATCTCTTACTGTCTCATGTGCTGAAGAGTTAGCATAAACATTCAAATCTAAGACTTTTCAGCAAAAATACAGTGTGAGAATTTTGCTGTCATATGTCAACCTTAGTGTCTTTAGGTCCTTAATGGTAGCGTTGATAGAGTACACAAAAACACCTAATCAAGCCAATTGTTCTGAGATTCCCATTTCTAGTTCTATTTACAACCACCAGAGACTAGTAATTAATTTCTATATGTCTACAAAACCAAAAATTTTTAGAAGTCATGGTAAATAGTATACTTCGTGATGAAAAACTTGGCAATCACTAAGTAGGAGAAACAGAACTAATAGAGTCCCTATCTAAACTGCTCTGGAAATTAACATAGCTATAAGAATTCTAATGTCTTAGGTGCTTACATTCTTTCCCTTTGATCTTTTCCCATATCAACCGTTATATTCCACCCCAATCTGTCCTCTCCCCCCTTACACATACACACACACACACATACACACACACACACACACACATAAACACACATCAGGGCCTTAATCGTCTTTTTTGTGTGCCTGCCTGTGAAGATACTTTAGAGGAAATTCTCTGGGCCCAGTTAAGGAGCTGTTAACTGGGTAAAGGTCTTTTGCAATGTAAATTATGTATCACTGGCAAAGAGGTATTTGTTATTTTGACTAAGAATCATATTTAGGCTGAAAAGAACGGTAACAGAGAAATTGGCTCTAAATGGCCTTGCAGGATAGTGTCAGAAGGAGAGGGAGATGTAATCAGAAGCTCCTCCACCAGAAACAGAAGCTGAAGTCATAAGTCTAGAGGATTTCTGCTTCATCTTCTCAGAAAGGACCAGTTCTGTAGGCTAAGGATCACAACTGTACACTTCTCACATACATGTTTCTCATTTTTATCTACTTCCCCATAGTAATTGCTGGTGGAATCCTTAAAAAAAAATAAAGAAAAAATTCAAAAACTCTTCTGTCAAAAAAGGGGAAAACTGAGGAGGCTGCTCCTCATCCCACAACCAGGATTTGAGTGAAGGGACGTATATAAGAACAGAATAAGTAGAGGTTGCTAATGAGAAAAAAAAGGATGAGTAGGCTGGGGTGAGCTGCAGGAAAGAAAAAAAAAAAAAATGCAAGGAACCATTTAGATGGAAAATGTAGCCTGGGGCTGATCCATGTAACCCAAAATAAAAGTCAAGGCCCCATGTTGCCCAGTTAGCATCAGGTTTCATTCAGAGAAACACAGAAACACATGGAAATTTAAAATGATTAAAATCAGTGCTGACCTATACTACAGACTCTCAAAGAACTTTCAAATGGGGATGTAGCTGGAAAGTCACAGCAACATTTCCCCAGGCCTCTTACGTTTAATTTCACTCTCACACGCACAGCATTTACCCTGAATCCTTTCTCTTACTTTCAATTCCTTACCAAAATTTATCTCAGAAATCCCCTTTCTGATTTTCCTCTTCCCCTTATAATTTCTTCTTTCTATAAACATCTCTTGTACTTTTTTCCATTGTAAATGATCAAACCAGTTTTATTCCTTGTAATTCTCTAGCTCTTTCTACCCATTATCTCAAATGTGGACAACACAAACCCAAGAGCAGACACAGAATCTCCTTTCTGGAATAGAGAGAGAAGCTGAATGGCCAAAGACAGAATTCTTAGTGAGTGGAAAAGAAGCAAAAACTTCACAAATACGTTCAATTTAATGTTTTCCCAGTCTTATTCACACACACAGGAAGTCCAAAGTGTCCTAAGGATGTTACCCACAACTGTTTATATGACCTCCCACCTCCAAAAAAAAGAAAGAAAAACATACCACCTTTATATTCTTCCTTTTGAATTTCAATCTACTTGTCCCCACTCTACCCAAGCACAACCCTGTCACATCTTAAGATTCAGAACAGAGCCAGAGGGGGAGAATCAGGATCTAAAACAAGACTAATCTACTAGTCAGGGGAGCTGACCTACCTGCAAGGGCAGTCAGGGGAGGTTTACCACCTCAGGTTTCCCTAAGGGACTGAGCAACAGTGGATCACAGTCCAGGCAGGGAGTGGGCAAGGGGATTTTGGTAGTGTCTGTGTAGAATCTAAGGGGAAATGGTGGGATATATCATCAGGTGGATAGAATATACCATGGGGAAATCTAGGGTAAGGAATGCTTAGAGGGCCTGTCAGAAAGGTATACAAAGAGATTTATCAGAAGGCCACTAAATAAAATCAGTAGACTTGGACTTCAGTTAGTGACTCTGATCTCAGGAAAGGGTTTGGGAAGAGCAAGGCCAAGAACTTAGAAATCATCGAGTTCTGAAGAGCTTCCAATATTGTAAGGCCATATTGTCGTGGGTGTCGGGGAGAGTGTTACTGAAAGCTCTAAAATTCTAGGTGCCTATGAGAGATAAGTATCAAATACCTATAAAACTAGGTAAAATAAGAGGGGTGCAATATGAGAGGTATGAGCAAAGTGATAAGGGAGATTCAAAAGGGGGAGAGATTAGAATCCATTTGGGGTGATCAGGAAAGGCATCATGGAGAAGTCGATATTCGAGAAAGTCCTGTGAGGTTGGGTAGAATTCAAACAGGCAGGGATAAGAGGTGAGGCCTCCAGATAGAGGGAATGTCCTCAGCAAAGGTAGAGAGGCTGAGGAACATGTGACATGTCTGGGAAACAGAGGGTGAACTTGAGTGTGACTATAGTCTAGGGTGAATGTAGAGAATATAAGGTTGGAAAGGTGGTATATTCATTTTCTGTGGCTGCTGTAACAAATTACCACAAACTGGGTGGCTTAAAACAACAGAAATGTATTCTCTCACCATTCTGGAAGCCAGAAGTATGAAATCGAGGTTTCAGCATGGCAGCACTCCCTCTGAAGGCACTAAGGAGGAATCTGTTTCTTGCCTTTTGCAGCTTCTGGTAGGTGTAGGCATCTCTTGGTTTGTGGTCACATCATTCCATCTCTGCCTCTGTGATCACATTGCCTTCTCTTCTGTGTGTGTCTAATCTCCCTCTGTCTTTCTCTTATGTGGATACATGTGATTGAGTTTAGGGACCACTCAGATAATCAAGAATAAATTCCTCCTCTCGAGATGCTTAATTTAACGACATCTGTTTCCATGTAAGGTAATAGTCACTCTTTTGCCACATAAGGTAAAATTCACAGGTTCAGGGGACTTGGAAATGGATATATCTTTGGGTACCATTTTTTTTTTTCAGCCTACCACAAGTAGGTTAGTGTCATATTTTGGAGGATCTTAAAAACTAGGCTGAGAAGTTTGTTTCTAATTCTATGGGCAACTAAGAGTTATTGAAGGTTTTTTAGCAGGATCATGATCATAGCTCTACTCTACGAAAGTTCATCTGGAAGCCAGGTAGGATCAATTGGAGTAAGTATTGATGAGAGGAAGGGAAATTTATTAGAAGATGACAATAGTCCTGTTCAGAGGTAATGAATGAACTAGTGTGATGGCACTGGAAATGGAACTTGATAACTGTCTGAGAATGGAAAGTGTGATAGAAAAAGAGTAAAAGATGACGCCAGAATTTACATTTTTGTTTGAGGGAATATACTAGATCAGAAATATGAAAATCAGAACAGCCTTACTAGTGGGGGAGAAGATGAAATTGGATGTGAGTATGTTGAGTCTGAAGTATCAGCAGTCAACCTAAGCATTAAGTGTCCAGTGGGAAGTTGAAACGTTGGTCTGGCACTGTGGAGATGGATCTGAACAAAATACCAAACCCTCTGTATTGTTGGGTTTATTTCTAACATCAGTATCTGCTTCTGCATTTCTTACCTACAGATTCAAGTTGCAGAGAAGGCGGCAAATGCATTGAAAGCAAAGCATGGGATGACTTACACAGTTGGCTCAAGTGCAGATATTTTATGTAAGGTTTTTTTTTTTTTTTTTTTTTTCCTTGTCAATAGTATCTAAGGCACAAAAGAAGTCAGTGAACTTTGCAGGGTGGGGTGGGCAGCAGAGGGATAGAAGAGTTCCTGAAATCAACAGGGAGCTATATAAATCAAAATAACCAAGGATAAAAGGGAGTCTGTACAAATCCAGAATTATACTCTCTAGGGATAAGATGTGAGCAATAAGAAGATATTAATACATTAGCTTGGCCAGAACTTCCCCTGACTTAGTTGAAAAGAGCTGGCAAGTTAGAAGACACAGGAATTAACAGACAGGACATTGTCCAGTGACCCTTGGTCAGTTGATTCAGTTCTCAGAGGACCCAAAGAGCTAAGAAAGCAGAACAGGGTAGGGCCTAGAGAAAGAATCTAAAAGAAAGGAATTTAGGAGGAGGAAAAGTGTACTGTTTTCCACCATTTCAAACCGCCACCTCCTCCAACTTCCTGAAGCCCACCTAGATAATATTTGCATATTTTCTTGTTGGTCATTCTGATTTGTTCCTTTGTATGAGTCAATTAACTCTTGCCGTACATTATTAGATTGCCTTGTCTTTGATTCAGCTGATAAACTTTAACTGAACCTGTTAGATGATAGGCAGAGTGCTAGGTACTATGGGGGCAGAGAGGATGAGTAAGATACAGTCGCTGCCCGGCTGAGGCTTAATATCAAGATGGGGATATTAAGACCAGATTTACTGGTCTGTTGGACACTAGAGAAACCCCAAGAGTATGGCTCCCAGACCCCCTTTTAACTCAGTACTGAAGTCACTCCAAAGTTTCGCCCTTCAGCCAAAGATTAGACAGGCCCATGAAACAAACAATAATACAAGTTAGCTCAAGCATGTATATAAGACTAAATGGGCACACCAGCCCAAGAACAAGGTTGAGAAGGCAGGAGGGGGCAGGAAAGCTGGGCGAATGGAAATGGGGAACCCAAGGCCAAGAAGGGGAGAGTGTTAACACGTTGTGGGGTTGGCAACCAATGTCACAAAACAATATGTGTATTAATTGTTTAATGAGAAACTAATTTGCTCTGTAAACCTTCACCTAAAGCACAATAAATAAATGAATAAGATGGGGGTAGTAATCTTGATATTAAGCCTCAGCTTAATATCCATGAGGCCCTAATTTGAAATAGTTTATTTATTTTAGTAGATGAGCCTTCATTCCCTGAAGTGGCCTCAGAACTCTGTCCTTTCAGTGTACGATCTCTAACTCTGCCTTCCTGTTTTCTTTGTAGATGCTACATCAGGGTCTTCAAGAGACTGGGCTCGGGACATTGGGATCCCCTTCTCATACACGTTTGAGCTGAGAGACACTGGTACACATGGATTTATTCTGCCAGAAGATCAGATCCAGCCCACGTGTGAGGAGACCATGGAGGCTGTGCTCTCTATGCTGGATGATGTGTATAATAAATATTGGTCCTCTAACAGTGCCGGGAAGGTCATCTCTGCCACTGTGGTGCTGAGCCTGCTAATGCTCTTCATTTCTCTACTCTAAGTGCATCCTTCCCAGGCATGCTGAACCCCAGTGACATGGGTGTGGTTGTAAGGAAAGTATTTGTGTCTGGTTATACAGGAATCAAATAATTTAACCAAAGATAGTTTCTATTTCAATAAAGAATAATCATGTTTTTATTTTAATTTGTTTTGCTGGTAATTAATTTGTATTACTTTAAAAGAGTATTATATTAGTTATCTAATACTACAAAAATGCTACAAGCTAAACTACCCTAAAAACTCAGTGGTGTATGAATCTATAGGTTAGCTAGGAGGTTCTGCTTATCTTGGCTGTGCTTACTTATATATCTGTGGTCAGTTTCAGATCAGCTGGTTGGTCGTGGCTGGGCTCACTCTGGGAGGTTAGCTAGCTGTCAACTAGTCTATGATGGCCTCAGCTGGGATAAGGAACCATGGTTGTACTCCATGTGTCTTATCCTCTAGCAGGCTAGGCTAGGCATGTACTTACGGCTACGGTGGAGAAAGAGCAACAGGAGAGCAAATCTCAATGTGTAGTGTTTTTCATACCTTTGCTTACATCATGTTTGCTAATATCTCATTAGCCAAATGAAGTCACATGGCTGAGCCCAGAGTCAAGGGATGAAGCAGAACCCAATGTGAGAAATAAAAAACTGGAGTCGTCAATACAATTACTTTACCTAGTATTTGCTGTAAAGCTCTGAAACATCACTGGCTTAGTATTATATTAAGGATAGCTTAGCTACAAAATGAGGGGATTCAACTACGTTGCTATTTGTTCTATCCAGCTTTAAACCTTGATAAGTCTGTGGGTACTAGCTGAACGCCACTGCTCTTACAATCTCCTAATTAAAGGTCACATCATAAGATTACGATTGGGCCTTTTGTGTTCTACCAATTCTTTGTGATTGATGATCTCAATATTCGCCAAGGAAAATGACGTAGGAATAGGTTTCCTGCCCTGAATTATTTCTCACCTAAATTCCCTGAAAATTTTGCTTGTGCCTTCAAATGAGGTTCTCACTTAATTTTGTATTACTGAGTTAGTTGCAGCATTCTGAAGGTAAAGTTACATACTCTTTCTCTATAGCTGTTACTTATAAAATACAATCTTGAGTATATCACACCTGAATTTAGAGACCATCTCAAGAATAGATTTGATGCATTAAACACTAATGACCAAAGACCAGATGAGTTGTGGGGTGACATCAAGGACATCATACATAAAGAAAGCAAAAAGTCATCGAAAGGAAACAAAGAAAAGACCAAAATGGATGTCAGAAGAGACTCTGAAACTTGCTCTTGAATGTAGAGCAGCTACAGTGAATGGAAGAAATGATGACATAAAAGAGCGGAACAGAAGGCGTCAATGGGAAGCTCAAGAATGAAATGTGCAAAGACCTGGAATTAGAAAATTAAAAGAGAAGAACGTGCTTGGCATTTCTGAAGCTGAAAGAACTAAAGAAAAATTTCAAGCCTCAATTTGCAATATTGAAGGATTCTATGGAGCCCTTGTGGAACAGTGGTTAGAGCTCAGCTGCTAACAAAAGGTCGGCAGTTTGAATCCATCAGCCATTCTTGTAAACCCTGTGGGGCAGTTCTACTCTGTCCTATAGGGCCACTATGGGTTGGAATTGGCTCGACGATAATGGATTTGGTTTTGTTTTTGATGGACAAAATATTGAATGATGCAGGAAGCATCAAAAGAAGATAAAGGAATACACAGAGTCACTGTACCAAAAAGAATCGACCTTCAACCATTTCAGGAGGTAGCATATGATCAAGAACCAAGGGCACTAAAGGAAGAAGTCCAAGCTGCACTGAAGGCACCGGTGAAAAACAAGACTCCAGGAATTGATGGAATGCCAACTGAGAAGTTTCAACAGACAGATGCAATGCTGGAAGTGCCCACTCATCTATGCCAAGAAATTTGGAAAGTTGGCTACCTGGCCAACTGACTTGAAGAGATCCATATTTGTACCCATTCCAAAGAAAGGTGATCCTATAGAATGTGGAAATTGCTGAACAATATCATTAACATCATACACAACTAAAATTTTGCTGAAGATCATTCAAAAGTGGTTGCAGTAGTACATCAACAGGGAACTGTTATAATTTCAAGCCAGCTTCAGAAGAGGATGTGGAATAAGGGATATCACTGCTGATGTCAGATGGATCTTGGCTGAAAGCAGAGAATACCAGAAAGATGTTTACCTGTGTTTTATTGACTATACACACGCATTCAACTGTGTGGATCATAACAAACTATGGATAACATTGCAAAGAATAGAAATTCCAGAATATTTAATTGTATTCCTGCAGAACCTGTGCATAGAACAAGAGGCAATTGTTTGAACAGAACAGGCGGATACTGTATGGTTTAAAGTCAGGAAAGGTGTGTGTCAGTTTGTGTCCTTTCACCACTTGTTCAATCTCTATGCTGAGCAAATAATCCGAGAAGCTGGACTATATGAAGAAGAATAGGGCATCAGGATTGGAGGAAAACTCATTAACAACCTGTGATACGCAGATGACAGAACCTTCCTTGCTGAAAGTGAAGAGGGCTTGACGCACTTAATGATGATCAAAGACTACAGCCTTCAGTATGGATTACACCTCAACATACAAAAATCCTTACAACTGGACCGATAAGCAACATCCTGATAAACGAAGAAAATATTGCAGTTGTCAAGGATTTCATTTTACTTGGATCCACAATCAACGCCCATGGAAGCAGCAGTCAAGAAATGAAATGATGTACTGCATTGGGCAAATCGGCTGCAAAAAACCTCTTTCAAGTGTCAAAAAGCAAAGATGTCACTTTCAGGACTAAGGTACACTCGATGCAAGCCATGGTATTTTCAGTCTCCTCATATGCAGATGAAAGCTGGACAGTGAATAAGGAAGGCCAAAGAAGAATTGATGCCTTTGATTTATATGTTGTTGAAGAATATTTAATATACCATGGACTGCCAGAAGAACAAACAAATCTATCTTGAAGAAGCACAGCCAGAATGCTCCTTAGAAGCAAGGATGGCGAGACTTCGTCTCACATAATTTGGACATATTATCAGGAGGGCCCAGTCCCTGGAGAAGGCCATCATGCTTGGTAAAGTTGAGGGTCAGTAAAAGAGAGGAAGACCGTCAACAAGATGGACTGACACAGTGGCTGCAGCAGTGGGCCCAAGCATAGCAACAATTGTGAGGCTGGCAGGACCAGGCAGTGTTTCGTTCTGTTGCATATAGGGTAGCTATCAGTCAGAACTGACTCGATGGCACCTAACAACATAGCTGATGCTGAATTAATTAATTTATTTATTCCAAAATATTTATTGAGAATCTACTAGGTACACTTTGGTAGGCCCTGAGGTTACAGTGGTGAATATGATAGACATAGTCCCTGTCCTCTTGGAATTGACAGTCCAGTGGATAAGATGAGGGGTGGCAGTCGTTAATAATTGGGATGGCCAAACTGCTGCATGCCAGGTCAGCTCTTGGAGAATCATAATAATCAAGAACACAGATAAATAAGCTAACTAATTACAGCTAGTGACACATACTGTGAAAGAAAGAAAGAGTAAGTGGAGAGGTAAACCAGGACCAGATTGAGTGTTTATGGGTATACAGGCATTTAATTGTGCCAGCTTGTCTATTAAATTGTAAGTGCTCCTAAAGCAGTGTCTGTGACTGTCATGTCCTATGTATCTCCATGTGACACCTTGAAACAGTGCTAAGCACTTGTCAGGCATTGAATAAATGTTGTAACTGTGATCAGCTGACAGGGCATCCTTGGGTGTTCAGTCACCCATTTCCAAATTTCCTTGTTGGTCACAGTCACAATGCACTGCTTGGTTGTAACCTTTTCTGCGTCCTCTTTATTTTTTCATGTTTTGCTAGTGTGTGGCTGATAAGGGTCAGAAAGGGAAATGTCAGGAGCAATAGGGCTTAACAAATCAGAGAATAGCTATTTACATTAAAATGCCAGCTCCACAGTTGTGGCATTGTCAGGAGAAAATGGTTGCGTTTCATCAATGGTCAGCCTAGGAAGGAAGAAAACCAGTTGCTCACTCAGTGGCATAGTTAAGAAGCAGACAGGGGAGCTAAGCCTGGAGACACAGATTATCAGCTTTAATCTGGCCTGTGGTCTAGTTTCTAAGGCAGCCTTTTCACACTTGTGGACATTTGACTACTACAGGAGCTGTCATCTACAAAGTTCAGTTCACGTCTAAAGATTGAGCCCGTGGCCAAATAAAGTTGGAAGGGTACAGATGGAAACTCAAGCTATCAGCTTGCCTGAAACCCCCCACATGGATTCTTCTAAGACTCTAGGACAGAATCATAGCTTCCTTGGGGGGCTTCACACATCTCTGACTGTATAGGGGACTGAGGATCATGATGTATTTTTTACTTCTGAAAGACTTTTACTTCCTATGAAAGAATCCTAAGAGCAAGATAGAAAGGTGAATGACCACACTGATCTTTCCTAAGGAAGCATTCAACTTTTGGTCTTAAATGGTAACAGTTTGGGAAAGCTTCACAACTGACAGAACTAATGCAATCTTGAAAGTGTCCTGTGTTGTGGCTTTTTGTTGGGTTTGGGATTTTATTTTACCCTAATCAAAAGCTAAAAAGTTAGTCTGTTACCGTTTCATGGATGCGAGCAGAAGATACGCGAATCCTGAATCAGAGATAAAGGACATTGTTACTCAGCACATTAAGCAACATGAGCATCAGCATATTTACATTGGTCCCCCTTGCTTCAGTTCCCAAAGAGATAGTGCAAGAGCCCAGGTGACACCTGCACATGCAGTGGGTTGTGGTACAGGCGAGGAACGGTGAGCTTGAGGAATCCACTGCTTTTATGGCAAGCAGTAAGCAAGTCTGCTCTTTGTTCTAGAAGGAGACATTACCTCATCCCTTAAGGTTGCCAAACTGTAAACACAACCCTGCGAAATGGCCCAGGTGAAGAGGGGTCACAGCCTTGCATTCTTGGCACTGTATCAAGACATAATAGGAGCGTGAGAGAACCACAAAGGACCGTCTCTCAACAGGCTTTGTATATTAGGCTGAATCATACGAAATTGCTGTTTTCATAGGTCTAAAAAGTCCAAATATTAGTGATTGCGTATGATTCAAGTTAACAGTATCTCAGTGTTAATGGAAGTGTCTCCATGATGCTTTTTCTTTTATTCTTTGAGCAGTTTGAATACACTGCATTTTCTGTTACTATTTCTTTCCTTCCACCAAACTCTGCTGGTGCTTTCTTCAATAACTATTCCTACAAAGGATCTAGATCTTCTTGACTTAAAGGTGAATTTAGAGTTTAAAGTGATGCAAAATGATACATTCATATGGGATCCAAACTTCCATCTCTAATTTTTTCAATAGCACTATCAAGATGAGTCATATTTTTGTTTCCACTATGTATGACTAAGCACCTATTTCCCTTCCTTTTCTTATGCAGTTCACCAATCTCTTGATATGTTACTGAAAATATATGATTCATCTCATCCCAGTATTATTATTATCTTATGTATACAATTTAAATCTGGTACAAATTTATTATGGCACTAAGAGAAGCCCACTGCCTGAGTATATACAATTGTAACACTAAGCACAAAGCAGGTTTAAAAACCCCTAAAACTAATAATTTTTATTACTATGTACAGTGATCTAAATACTTTGTGTGTATTATCTCATTTAACACTCATAAGAATCCTATGAGTTAGGTACTTTTATTTATATGATGAAGAAATTGAGACAAAGAGAAGTTAAGTAACATGTCCTTGGTCACACAGTTCTTAGTAATTATTGATTCATCAAATAATTTATTGGGACACACATTCTCTGATTCTAGTGCTTCAGAAGTACTCTCTAGTGGACATCCCTGGATGGTGCAAATGGTTGTGGTGCTCAGCTACTAATAAAAAGCTTAGAGGTTCTATCCCACCCAGAGGCATCTCTAAAGAAAGGCCTGGCAATCTACTTCCTAAAAATCAGCCCTGAAAACTATGTATGGAGCATGGTTTTACTCTGACGCACTTGGAGTCAATGTGAGTTGGAACTGACTGGATAGCAACCAGTGTTTTCTCCTGTGGACACTGTCAGTGCTTTGTTCAAATCTTTTCAGGTCCCTTCTACTGTTGCTGTGCATCACTCCCCATCCTTTAAGCACCTTTGGACTCACACCTTGGACTACTGCATTTACTTTGCCTACAGTTATGGAGATAGAAGGGTGTCCAGTTACTCCACCACCAGGAACTCCCTGCTCTGGAGAGTAACTGATGGGCCCAGGAGAGAGAAAGCCCAGTTCGCATACCTTGGGTTGGGGAAAATTCCCAGGAATAATTTATGTATCGGAGATCCTAGAGGATAAGGCTGAGGTTACTCTTCAAAGGCCTTTCCCTGAGGTTGTCCCTTGCTTGGCTTCCTCCCTTTTCCTGCCCTCCTTCCCCTACTCCCTTACCGTTTCTCTTGGGAGCCATTCATTCTCTTGGGAGCACATTAATTCTCACTTCTGGGCCTGCTTCTGGGGAATACAATGTAAGACAACCCCCTTTGGAATTATTACATCAGAATAAATTCTTAATTACCTAAAATGACTTTTAATAAAATATTACTATTATTTAATATTCAAAATATGCCTGAGGATTACAAATGTTATAAGGACACAAACCTATTTTGAAGATGTTACCATGCTAGAAAGAAACCTTGGTGGCACAATCATTAAGCGATCTGCTGCTAACCAAAAAGTTGGTGGTTTGAACCCACCCAGCAGCTTGGTGAGAGAAAGACCCGGGCGATTTACTCCTGTAAAGATTATAGCCTAGAAAACTCTATAGGGGCAGTTCTATTCTGTTATAGGGGGTCATTGTGAGTTGACTCAATGGCACCTAACAATAACATTATGCTAGAATTTGAGGAATCTTGTTCCAGATAAGACTTTTACTTTGGGAAAACGTGTATTTCCAGTTGGACTACCTATTGAAAGCACAGCAAAAACAGATTAGCCTTTATGGACTTGTAAATTTTGGTGTTACCATAACACTTTATGGGGAAATAACAGCCACTTAATACAGTTTTCCACTCTGCTGTAGTCAAGACTGTGTAGTCTTTCTTAGCTACTCTGAGAAAGGAATTTTATTTCTAAGGGTTCATTCATTTAAAATAATAATAAGAGCTCCAAAGAGCTTTAATAGGGGGTGTATTCACTTTTACCCTATCTGGGTATTCTTTTTCCATGGAGTTCTTATAATGTTTTTTCCCCCTTTTTTTCATTTTTCAAAAGGTACATTTGTGAAAGTCAGTTCCAAAATAATGGTATAAATCAAAGATGAATAGTTCCCTTTCTCTTTATATAAGTGGAATAAAAGCAATAATAAAAGCACAGCAGAGGTGAAGGATAATGTGTTCTTATGGCTTCAAATCCACAAAAATCCAGTTGACTCTGTGGAGGATCCTGAGAAGGTGAGTCTAGATAGTCAGGTTGGGATCAGGCAGTTGAAAGTCCTGAATGCCAGACAGGGGTTTAGAAATTATCCTATAAACCATGGAGAACACCAATACTTTTGTACAGGATGGGTAAATAAAGTAGGTGTTATCAGAAGGTTAGTCTGGAGGAATGAATTAGAAATTGTTGGAGGAGAGAAATGCAAGGCAAAACAATTCAGAAACCAGTATATTGTGCACACACAAATGGAAAAAGACCTAAGTTGAGTTGGCAGCCATAGAATGGAAACAAAGGGATTAAGATCAGAGAAAGTTGCCCAGGAAGATTCAATGTGAGGGCCATTTGAATATGGAGGTGTGAAAAAAGAGGATTGAAATTCCTGTGAGTGGCTGATTAGAAAAATTGTAGTATCATAAGATCATAAGGACTTGTTTTAAATCATTTTTGTTTCATCCTTACCTAGAAAGATGTAACAGAGCAATGATGAAAATGGACTTACAGATCCATAGAAGCCAGGAAGGGATGCAATATGGAAAAATGAGAAGCCATTTGGTTTCAGACTGGAAGTAGGAAATGCAAAATTGCTCCTTTGAACGGTCAGTTGAAATTTGTAATTTATTTTGTATTTAAATATGTCTCTAGTCACAAGCAACCTTCATTTTAATCTCACTGTAACTCATTTCAAAACTCCATTCAATATGGAAGCATGGTAAAAGCTTCTAAAAAGTTAAAAAAATATATGCATACACTGTGACCCTCAGGAAAGGCACCTGTCATGGAAGGCTGGGTGAGTGATCGAGCAGAGTGCAGACGAACAACTCGTTCCCAAATGCTCCTATTTAAACTTCAAAAAAGAAAAGTACCATACAAATATGAGAACCTGTCATTTTTATCACTTTCTGATAGAGAAAAAAGAGTGAGCTCCCAATGACCTGCTGAAGGGGCCCAGGCAGAAGAAGAGAAGCTGGTGGGAGAATACTTCTCTGGAAGCTTAGATCAAAATGACACCATGTGACCACACAGCTTCTGCCAACAGATTAGTAACAAAAGACAAAAAAGACTCTCTTCCAGGAATTGATGATAGAGATGACAACGGTGAGCCAAAGACCCAAACCCTTGGTTAGAAACCTGAGTCCAAAGGTCAGGGTTCGCCAACCCTAGAATAAATCCTGCATGCCAGTATTTTACTGTTTTAATGTGGTGCTCACAACTCATCTCACCCTTTGTGCCATGAAATTTGTCTTTTTCTTGTACACTGGGGGCCCCTGAGAGGGTTGCAGAGCTGCCACTGTGACGTTCTTGGAGCACTGGGGTCTGGTCCTCCTGCCATGTGGAAGGCTGTGTTTCCAAATCACTTTTGTCCGGGCTTCTTTCCAGGCGTAAGACAAAGGACGGTCCAAACAGGTGCTACGGCAGAACTCTTGATTCAGCTTTGTTTTCCAGGAGCCAGGCTGAAGCAGGTGTTATCAGAGCTGTTCAGATGTGTGCATCTGAAAGCCCAGGGTTTTCAAAGGATGAACATTTAAACCAGCTTTCAACACAAGGTTGGGGAATGGGAGAGAAGAGGAAATATCCCAGGTCATTCCTCATAGGTGCCAATCCCAGGGATATGCTGATTTGCAAATAATCCTGTAACTCTTGTTCCTCCCAAAATAACCAGAGGCCCAACACTTAAATTCAGGCTTGCAAAAGAGCGTAGCTGCAAAAAGCAGTTTTAATTAAGTGACGTTAAGATCAGTTTGGCTTTGGCGATGGTGTTTGATGGAGTTCTGTGGTCTTTGTTCAGTCATACACAAAATGTGTATGCACTTTTCTGGGGAAACAGTAAATAAATTTTCAGATTTTCAAAGGGTCTATAACCCCCCTCCAAAAGATAAGAACTACTGATTCAAAGGGAAACTAATTGAAATCAAGTGATTCAATTAACAAGAATATTGTCTTATTTATCTTTATGCAGAGAAGTATGCTTTGTTATCTCAAAGGAAAACTGTTGGTAGAGAAATTCCTTGTAGCATTCTTTTTCATGATGACCAGCCTGATACCTTCACAAATGTACGTTGTTCTTCTAGCCCAAACCTGATAACTAACCTGTTCTCATCAGGAATCCACCATGCCAATAAGACACAGTTGTGTGTGCTGCTCTTCATGTGCTTGTGAGTTTAAATGGGAACCATAGGTGCTCTTATGTTTTGGTGCCTTCTGAAAATATCTTGTTCCATTAGCTCAACACCCGATGTGCCTGCAAGGTAGAAATCTTCAATAAACAATTGCCACACAGCAAAAGGGCTGAAGATCTCATGGCTGTCTCTAGTCTGAAGCTCTGCCTGGGCATGTGACTTCTGCTCTGAGTCCTCTGTCCAGTCCTTGATGGTGTAAATAAGGTTGCTGCTTCTGCCAGAGCTCCCCAGGGCAGGATCCTGCTGGTCCCAGCCACTCATTTACAGTAAGCAGCGTCTGCTACCAGTCTAGGGAGCAGAAGGCAGGACTAATGATCCCAGCTCTCAGCACCAGTGGCCTCCCAGCCTGGTTACTTGTTTTTAATTAAGATGACAGTTCAACACCTTTCCATTTCCTTCAGGAATTGCTGTTTTCCAATTTGAAGGGGTAGGAGAGGAGGGCTCTGGGCACCCAGGTCTTTAGTTCTAAAGATAGAAGGCCATGACCAAGTTCTCATTTTTGGATTGGTGGTGTTCCAGAAGAGGCAATGGCAGGCACCATGGACAGAGGGTTTTCCAGGAGATGGCAGTGCATCCTAAGGCTGGATCAGATGAGCCTTCTGTAGCAACCAAAGAACAGTGTAATTGAGACATAACATGATAATGCATTCCAGACCACACAGCTGCTGAGTGTCACCTCAAAATGCTTCTTACCAGCTTCAAAGTCACTGTAACCAGGGTAGGGAGGTGGAAGTGAGATGGGGGGAGGGGAGAAATGGGAGGGGCTCTTGGAGACAGATCAAGCAGCGATACTTGGCATCTCTGTGAGTGGAGTTTCAATACCTCCAGGCCAGGAGCTACCCTGATACATATTTACAACCGTTCCCTTGTTCACCTCTGAAGACCAATAAAAGGAAACTGGAGGACATGTATTGTCTGCATTTTAATTTCCAGGTTTACAAGAAATATTTCATTATTCTGATTCGGGGGGAAATAAAACAATCTTCCCTTTTTAAATAGAAGGTCTCCTTGTTCAGGGTGAAGAGCACAGCAAATTAGTCTCTCCCCTGAGAGGCAGAGCTGTTCCAGAGGCTGGCCCTGATTCCAAGCAGCTAGGGGAGTGGCAGTGTGTGGGCGATGGGACTGGAGACGAAGAAGAAGAAAGGAGGCAAGGAGAAGGCTGAACATTGACCAGAATCACTGCGTGTGACGTACATGTAAGAAAGTATTCACACTGACTGCATTATTGTTGTTGTTAGTTACCATTGAGTCGATTCCAACTCATGGCGACCCCATGTGTGCAGAATAGAACTACTCCATAGGGTTTTCAAAGTTGTGACCGTTCAGAAGCAGATCAACAGGACTTTCTTTCGAGGTGCCTATGGTTGGGTTCGAACTACCAACCTTTCTGCTAGTAGTCCAGTGCTTAACAATTTGCACCATCTGGTACTGTAATTCCTGTACCTGACAATGACATCTCAGAACAGGCCAAGGGCTAGAGGAGTGCGGGGGAGGGTAAGCAAATGTCTTTTATCTGAAAGAGGCTGTTGGCTGCAGTTCTGGTTTCTGCAGGCCCATTTCATCAGAATGAATGAGCCTGATAAGATCAGGGCTGGGAGGACTGCAATGACTCTTTAGTACTGTGACATAATTACAAAATTTGTTCATAGATTGGGAGCTTGAATTTCTATTTACAGAGTGTTCTTATTTGTGTTTTTTTTTTGTTCATAGCTCCTTGGACATTGCCAGAGACCTCCATATGCATGAGACAGCAGCGAGTTCAGCTAGGTGATTGATGGGGAAATCTGGGCAAAAGAAAATGATGCTTAAAGAGAGGGAATCCAGCCTTTAAATATCTTTGACCCTTTCCAGAGTCTGTATGTGGTTTCCCTTTAGTTTTTATAGAAAACAAGTTGCTTTCTGTCTTTCTTAACCCTGTTCCACTGGAACTCTGTTCTATATTCTCTGCAAATCCTTTCTTCTGTGAAACTCTTTCTTCACTCACTCTGTTACCTAATTCTAAGAGTAATCTCCATGTAGAGCCTGTGAGGGGTGGGCAGTAAGTGCACAGAAGTAGTGTTTTTAGGCTCTGCTGTAAGCAGTTGGAATATGCCTGCCTTTGCCACAGTCATGTGAGACTCTAAAGTTAGTAAATAAAGAAACAAACAAAAAATTCACAGATAAAATTTAGCTTTGAATGCTGTGTCAATGTTCTTCCTGATGGTGCTCTGCCAAAAAGCCAGTCCTTCCTAGCAGAAACCATATATCTTTCTGGGCAAGTAGGAAGAAGAGCCCATTTTTTAGAGTGAGGAGCAATTCAGGGCTGTTCAGTGTGGGTGATGGCAGTTCAAAGGGAGCATTAACAATAATCAGCTGTAATTGAAAGGTTCGTGGTTCAAATCTACCTAGCAGCTCCTGGAAGAAAGACCTCTTGCTCTGCTTCCATAAAGATTATAGCCAAAAAACCCCACTGGGGCAGTTCTACTCTGTCACATAGGGTCCCTGTGAGTTGGAATTGGCTCAACAGCACCCAACAACAAAAATTCATAAATAACAGTCAGGCAGGTGAAGGAGATGATGAGGTGGATTGCCAGGAATATAAAAATTTAACCAAAATGGTGTCACCATTGTACAGAAATGGTACAAATCTAAAAAGCGCCTCAGTCAGTCAGCAAGTGCATAGGACAACTTTCTTCCTCTATTATTGAGAGAAGTATAGAGTGAGGCTCACAAGGGAAATCCAGCTCACACAGCTTCAGATTAGTCATCAGGCTTGTGCAGAGATGTGAGGCCTGGAGCTTTGAATGTTAGGATATTAAGAAGGAGCTAAATTTCACAGGCCAGACCCAGGAAGATTTGTGGCATCTTTTATGCAAGCATATTACTGACCTAGGTTTCTTTGTGGTTCCTGTCAGTGGTAATGTTTGCATCAAGTAAGCTGTCAGAGCTGCAATAGACATTTTCTTCTGATATTGTTTACTAAGCTTAAAAGCGTAGCACTAGCAGCAACTTCTAAAATCATCTGATCCAAACGTTAATATTTTAGCAATGGAACCCTTTGTGGAAAACAAAAGCAAGTACAAAGCAAACAAATCTTCATAAGACCTTATATCACTTAGAATTTTTTGGTTGTAGGCAACAGAAACTAGTAAGCTAACTAAAGCACAGGGAATTTACTGGAAAGATGTTAGGCCCCTCATATGATTAAGGAAAGGATGGAATCATGAGACTTGGAATATACAAAGTATCAGGAACCAAAATGGCAATGAATTAACTTCTGCCATTTCTTTTGCTCTTACAATGTAAGTCTTACACCACAGTTACTGGCCTAAGAGTCAAAATCTAGGAAGAGAGCCTGATTGATTAAGCTTGGATCACATGCTTAGCTGTTCTGGGGTGGTGAGAGCATCTGGTAGAATGAGTGAATAGAGGCGGGGCAAGATGGCAGAGTAGTAGATGCTTCCGGTGGTCCTTCTTACAACAGAGACCCAAAAGAACAAGCAAATCAATTATGTATGACAGTCTAGGAGCCCTGAGCATCAAAGGCAAAGTTGAGGAATCAGACTAAGTGGCAGGGGGAGGGAGAAATCATTCAGAAGCAGCGAGGAATTGCCAGACCTGACCCGGTGGGAACCACCACCTGGCAGGCCAAATCGGCTGCTGTGTGTGGTGAGGCAAGCAGTGGCACTCGGGATGCATTTTCCACATCGGGAGAGACGAAGCAGTGGTGAGTCTACTCAAGCCTCCAGAACCAGTGAAAAGAGGCACTCAATCGGCAAAAGATAAGTACATGCACCTAACCTACTGTGCGGATCAAAAAACACCCCATTTGGGAAGAATCTCTCTCCCATTTACCTGCTCCCTCCTCACTCTGCACATGGTCCCAGGCCAGCTTCAACGATAGCCACATCCCCTGGGCCAGAAGTAGGACCTGTCACGAGCCCTGAGCCATTCTCCCAGACTTGGAGAGGTAATAAATTAATGAACAGGAAAAAATAATCTGCCAGCTCCCCTAAGCTGGGAACTCAGGGAAGGCACAGCTCCCTAGGCACAGGCTCCCTGGGTCCATGACTTCGAATGCCTTTCACCCCTACATAGACCTGTGTGGGCCCATTTCAACAGTAGGCCCTCATTAGCACAGTACAACAGGGTATATACATGAAGCCTAAGTTCAACTGTATCAGCTATATGGCAGAGTGGCAGGTTTGTGACATTCAACACCATTCTTCCCATTAAGCAGGGTCCTCACCTATCCACATTAGGGGCTGAGGACTGGTGGCTCCACACATGCCACTTAGCCACCTGTGACAGAGGTCCAAGAATAAGTGGTGCCTCCCAGTCTTTACAGCCAACAGCAATGGGTACTCATGGTCCGGCTGTAAAACCCACCCACCTATGCACTCTAGGGAACAGGGACATGCTTTCCCCCCAGACACTCAGGGGCAACTGTCAGCCCCCCTGCCTTGCTCAGTGCATGACCCCCCTCCTGCAGCCAGACACCTGTGCCTACTCCAATCACTCCTGCCCCTCTAGGACTGTAGGTAAGAGTCTGCAACACACACTTGATGACCAACTATGTGGACACCTGAGCTGAATCCATACAAGAAAAGTAAACAGACTCCTGGGTTCACATACCAAGTAACAGATCTAATCACCTGGTGACAGAACATTAGCACTTCAAAGGTGCTAATAGTCAGACTAGCTCACACAACCAGCCTATTTGGGCATATCAAAACAAAACAAAACAAGAAGCTACGACAAAGTAAGCAAACATAAAATAAATAAAAATAATAACATATTGATGGCTCAGAGTTAACAGTCAATATCAAATCACATAGACGCAGACTATGATGGCTTCAGCAAGCTTCCTAAACAAAGAATCAAGAAATCTGCTGGAGGAAGAGAATTTCTTGGAATTATCAGAGGTAGAATACAAAAAATTAATATACAGAACTCTTCAAGAGATCAGGAAGGAGATCATGCAAAGTGCAGAACAAGCCAAGGAATATGCAAACAAAGCCATAGGGGAAAGTAAGAAGATTACAGAAGAGCACAATGACATTTTAACAGGCTGCAAGTATCCATAGAGAGACAGCAAACAGAAATCCTGAAGATTAACAATAAACTTTCAGAATTAGTCAACTCAATAGAAAGTCATAGGAGAAGAATTGAGGCAATGGAAGTCAGAATTAGTGAGACTGAAGATAAAGCACTTGACACCAACTTATTTGAGGAAAAGTCAGATAAAAAGATTTAAAAAAATGAAAAAAATCCCTAAGAATTATGTGGGATTCTATCAAGAGGAATAACCTACGAGTGATTGGAGTACCAGAACAGGGTGGCATAACAGAAAATACAGAGATAATTGTTGAGGATTTGTTGGCAGAAGACTTCCCTGGTACCATGAAAGATGAGAAAATGTCTATCCAAGATGCTCATTGAACCCCACATAAGATCCTAAGAAAAAGTCATCAAGACATATTAAAATCAAACTTGTCAAAACCAAAGATAAAGAGAGAATTTTAAGAGCATATAGGGATAAATGAAAAGTCATCTACAAAGGAGAAAGTCAACAAGACTAAGCTTAGGCTACTCAGCAGAAACCATGCAGGCAAGAAGGCAATGGGATTACATATATAAAGCCTTGAAGGAAAAAATTTGCCAGCCAAGAATTACACATCCAGAAAAACTGTCTCTCAAACATGATGATGAAATTAAGGCATTTCAAGATAAACAGAAGCTTACGGAATTTGCAAAAACCAAACCAAAATTACAAGAAATACTAAAGGGAGTCCTCTGGTTAGAAAATCAATAACATCAGATAACAACCCAAGACCAGAACATAGGACAGAACAACCAGATACCAACCCAGACAGGGAAGTCACAAAAATAAATCAAAGCTAAAACGCTGAAAATAGGGAAACAGAGACATCAGTATGTAAAAGATGACAACATTAAAAAAAAAAGAGGGACTGTAAAATGTAATCCTAGATCTTTCATATGGAGAGGAAGTCAAGGTGACATAAAGAAATGAAAGACTGGTTTAAACTTAGAAAAATAGGAGTAATTACTAAGGTAACCACAAAAGAAATGAACAATCCTGCACATCAAAATAAAAAACAAGAAAAACATAAAGACTCAGCAAATACAAAATCAACAATGAAAAAGATAAAAATAAAATACATAAAGAAAAATGACTCAGCACAGAAAATTAAGTGGAACAAAGAAACTGTCAACAACACACAAAAAAAGACATCAAAATGACAGCACTGAACTCATACTTATCAATAATTACGCTGAATGTAAATGGACTAAATGCACCAATAAAGAGACAGAGAGTGGCAGAATGGATTAAAAAAACATGATTCGTCTATATGCTGCCTACAAGAGACACACCTTAGACTCAAAGACACAAACAAACTAAAACTCAAAGGATGGAAAAAACATATCAAGCAAACAACACTCAAAAAAGAGCAGGAGTGACAATATTAATCTCTGACTAAATAGACTTTAAAGTAAAATCCACCACAAAGGATAAGGAAGGACACTATATAATGATTAAAGGGTCAATACACCAGGAGGACATAACCATAATAAATATTTATGCACCCAATGAGAGGGCTCCAAAATACATAAAACAAACTCTATCAGCATTGAAAAGAGAGATAGACAGCTCCACAATAATAGTACAAGACTTCAACACACCACTTTTGGTGAAGGACAGAACATCCAGAAAGAAGCTCAATAAAGACCCAGAAGATTTAAATGCTGCCATCAACCAACTTGATCTCATAGACATATACAGAACACTCCATTCAACAGCAGCCAAGTATACTTTGTTTTCCAACATACATGGAACATTCTCCAGAATAGACCACATATGAGGTCATAAAGCAAGCCTTAACAGAATCCAAAGTGTCAAAATATTCCAAAGCATCTTTTCTGACCATAAACCCATAAAAGTAGAAATCGATAACAGAAAAGCAAGGAAAAAAATCAAACACATGGAAAATAAACAACACCTTGCTCAAAAACTACTGGGTTATAGAATAAATTAAAGATGGAATAAAGAAATTCACAGAATCAAATGAGAATGAAAACACATCCTACCAGAACCTTTGGGACACAGCAAAAGCAGTGCTCAAAAGTCAATTTATAGCAATAAATGCACACATCCAAAAAGAAGAAAGGGCCAAAATCAAACCATTAACCCTACAACTCAAACAAACAGAAAGAGACCAGCAAAAGAATCCCTCAGACACCAGAAGAAAGTAAATAATAATAATTAGAGCAGAATTAAATGAAATAGAAAATAGAAGAAAAACAATTGAAAGAGTTAACAAGACCAAAAGCTGGTTCTTTGAAAAGATTAACAAAAATCAATAACTCACTGGCCAAACTGACAAAAGAAAAACAGGAGAGGAAGCAAATAACCCAAATAAGAAATGAAATGGGCGATATCACAACAGACCCAACTGAAATTAAAAGAATCATAACAGAATACTGTGAAAAATTGTACTCTTTAACGAATTTGAAAACCTAGAGGAAATGGACAAATTTCTAGAAACTTACTACCTACTTAAACTAACACAAACAGAGGTAGAACAACTAAATAAAACCATAACAAAAGAAGAGATTGAAAAGGTAATTTAAAAACTCCCAATAACAACAACAAAAAAAGCCCTGGCCTGGATGGCTTCACCGGAGAATTCTACCAAACTTTCAGAGAAGAGTTAACACCACTACTACTAAAGGTATTTCAGAGCATAGAAAAGGATGGAATACTCCCAAACTCACTCTATGAAGCCAGCATAATCCTGATACCAAAACCAGGTAAAGACACCACAAAAAAAGAAAATTACAGACCGATATCCCTCATGAACATTGATGCAAAAATCCTCAACAAAATTCTAGCCGATAGAATTCAGCAACATATCCAAAAAATAATTCACCATGATCAAGTGGGATTTATACCAGGTATGCAGGGATGGTTCAACATTAGAAAAAGAATCAATGTAATCGATCACATAAATAAAACAAAAGACAAGAACCACATGATCTTATCAATTGATGCAGAAAAGGCATTTGCCAAAGTCCAACACCCATTCATGATAAAAACTCTCAACAAAATAGGAATAGAAGGGAAATTCCTCAATATCATTAAGGGCATTTATACAAAGCCAACAGCCAACATCATCCTAAATGGAGAGACTTTGAAAGAATTCCACTTGAGAAAGGAACCAGACAAGGACGCCCTTTACCACCACTCTTATTCAACATTGTGCTGGAGGTGCTAGCCAGAAAAATTAAGCTAGAAAAAGAAATAAAGGGCATTCAAACTGGTAATGAAGAAGTCAAGTATCTCTATTTGCAGATGATATGATCTTATATACAAAAAACCCCAAAGAATCCATAAGAAAACTACTGGAATTAATAGAAGATTTCAGCAAAGGATGAGGATACAAGATAAACATACAAAAATCAGTTGGATTCCTTTACACCAACAAAGAGAACTTCAAAGAGGAAATCACCAAATCAATACCATTTACAACAGCCCCCAAGAAGATAAAATACATAGGAATAAATCTAACCAGAGACGTAAAAGACCTGTACAATGAAAACTACAAGGCACTACTGCAAGAAACCAAAAGAGACCTACATAAGTGGAAAAATATACCTTGCTCCTGGATAGGAAGACTCAACATCCTGAAAGTGTCAATTCTACCCAAAGTGATCTACAGATACAACGCAATCCCAATCCAAATTCCAATGGCATTTTTTAATGAGATGGAGAAACAAATCACCAACTTCACATGGAAAGGGAAGAGGCCCCGGATAAGTAAAGTATTACTCAAGAAGAAAAACAAAGTGGGAGGACTCACACTACCTGATTTTAGAACCTATTATACCTCCATGGTAATCAAAACAGCCTGGTACTGGTACAACAATAGATACATAGACCAATGGAACAGAATTGAGAATCCAGACATAAATTCATCCACCTATGAGCAGCTCATATTTGACAAAGTCCCAAAGTCTGTTAACTGGGGAAAAGACAGTCTCTTTAACAAATGGTGCTGGCATAACTGGATACCCAGCTGCAAAAAACTGAAACAAGACCCATACCTCACACCATGCACAAAAACTAACTCAAAATGGATCAAAGACCTAAATATAAAATCAAAAACAATAAAGATCATGGAAGAAAAAATAGGGACAATGCTAGGAGCCCTAATACATGGCATAAACAGAATACAAACCATAAGTAATAATGCACAAACACCAGAAGAGAAACTAGAGAACTGGGAGCTCCTAAAAATCAAACACTTATGCTCATCAAAAGACTTCACCAAAAGAGTAAAAATACAACCTACAGGCTGGGAAAAAAAATTCTGGCTATGACACATCTGATCTGCGTCTAATCTCTAAAATCTACAAGATACTGCAAAACTTCAACCACAAAAAGACAAATAACCTAATTAAAAAATGGACAAAGGATATGAACAGACATTTCACCAAAAAAGACATTCAGGTGGCTAACGGACACATGAAGAAATGCTTACGATCATTAGCCATTAGAGAAATGCAAATCAAAACTACAATGAGATACCATCTCACTCCAACAAAGCTAGCATTAATCCCCAAAAAACCCACAAAATAATAAATGTTGGAGAGGTTGTGGAGAGACTGGAACACTTATACACTGTTGGTGGGAATGTAAAATTGTACAATCACTTTGGAAATCGATTTGGTGCTTCCTTAAAAAGCTAGAAATAGAAGTACCATACGATCCAGCAGTACCTCTCCTTGGAATATATCCTAGAGAAATAAGAGCCGTCATACGAATAGATACATGCATACCATGTTCATTGCAGCACTGTTCACAATAGCAAAAAGATGGAAACAACCTAGGTGCCCATCAATGGACGAATGGATAAACAAATTATCATATATTCACACGATGAAATACTATGCAATGATAAAGCACAACAATAAATCTGCAAAACATCTCATAACATGGATGAATCTGGAAGGCATTATGCTGAGTGAAATTAGTCAGTCACAAAAGGACAAATATTGTATGAGACTATTGTTATAAGAATGCAAGAAAAGTTTTAAACATAGAAGAAAACATTTTTTGATGGTTACGAGGGTGGGGAGGGAGGGTGAGGATTATTCACTAACTTGATAGTAGAAGCAAATTATCTTAGGTGAAGGGAAGGACAACACACAGTACAGGGAAAGTCAGCACAACTGGACTAAACCAAAAGCTAAGAAGTTTCCTGAATACAACCAAACACTTCGAGGTACAGAGTAGCAGGGGCAGGGATCTGGGGACCATGGTTTCAGGGGACATCTAGGTCAATTGACATAACAAAGTGTATTAAGAAAATGTTCTGCATCCCACTTTGGTCAGTGGCATCTGGGGTCTTAAAAGCTAGTGGGCGACAATCTAAGATGCATCAATTGGTCCCAACCACCTGGAGAAAAGGAGAATGAAGAACACCAAAGACACAAGGAAAATATTAGCCCAAGAGACAGAAACGGCCACATAACCCAGAGTCTCCATCAGCTTGAGATCAGAAAAACTAGATGATGCCTGGCTACCACCAGTGACCGCCCTTATAGGGAATACAACAGAGAGTCCCTGATAGCAGGAGAAAAGTGGGGTGCAGAACTCAAATTCTAGTAAAAAAGACCAGACTTAATGGCCTGACTTACACTGGAGGGACCCTGGAAGACATGGCCCCCAGACTTTCTGTTAGCCCAGAACTGAAACCACTCTCGAAGCCAACTCCTCAAAGACTAGACTGGACTATAAGACATAAAATGATACTTGTGAAGGGAGGGCTTCTTAGCTTAAGTAGATACATGAGATTAAATGGGCAGCTCCTGTCCAGAGGAGAGATAAGAAGACAAAAAGGGACAGAAACTGGTTGAATGGACACAGGAAATCTGGGGTGGAAAGGAGGAGTGCACTGTCACATTACAGGGAGAGCAACCAGGGTCACATAACAATGTGTGTATAAATTTTTGTATGAGAAACTAACTTGAACTGTAGACTTTCACTTAAAGCACAATATAAAAATAAAAATAAAAAAAGAAGGAGCCAATAGCCTCTGTGGCTGATGGGGAGGACATCTTGAAAATTGCATGCAGTGTGGAGGAGGTAATTCTCCCAATGGAAATTAGGGTGCTGTTAGGCTGAGAGGCCAAAATCCATCAGACACAAAAACACACACCCCAAATAAAATAAATGAGAGTAGTGCTGTTCTGGTTGAGGAAAGAAAAGGAGGGGGTACCTGAAACACCATGCCTAACTCCTTATGAAGATGTCTGGGGCATTCCACAGACCAATATGAAAACCACTAAATTGACTCACCTTTAGGCGATTTGTTAGGATAAGACCTAATTTATTACCCCCCAAATTTTCAAGGAATGAATTGCACACTGTATCTTGAAAATTTTCTTCAGGAATCCTAATTATTATAGTTATAACTTAAACATCAACTTTGAATATTTACTGTTATCAAAATCCTAGTGTGGAAATCATTGGCATGGCCAAATATTTATGTCATCTACCTTCTGATCCTGTGATATTAGTGTTCTTCCTCAAGTCCTTTGAAGTTAGGCGCAACCATGTACTTTCATTGGTCAAAGAAATGTGAATAGAAGGGTTATGCCTCACTTTTAGGCAGACATTTTAAAAGTCAGTGCATAATTTGTCATGCTCTCTGCCCTCTGTTGCTGTGATCCTGCAAGCACGTCGTTATTGGGTTAAGTCATTGAGATTTTGGAACTATTTTCTACTGCATTCTAACCTTGCTAATTCTATTTTCTTTTAATCTGAACTCACTGAAAAAAAAAGTCTGGTCTCTTCTCCTAAAAAAGTTCTACTTAGAACCATGGTATACTATATTTGGTAAAGACTAGAGATTATGGACTCAACTGAGCAGAAACTAAGGCCAAAGCATACTAATCCCTATTCATTGTCTGATCCAGCCTCCTTATAAGGCAGGAATCCACATAGCAGTATCTCTACTTTGGGATTAGACAGCTGTGGGTTCAAATGCAGGCTATGCCACTGATAAGTAATGTGATCTTAAGCAAGTCACTTAATTCCTCTAAGTCTCTGGTTCCTTGTTTGCAAAACAGGAATAATAATTTTTCTGCCTAGCAAGACTCTTGAGAGGATTTGGGATACTGTGTATAAAGCACCTATCATGGAACCTGGCATGCTGAGAGTATACACAAGTGAATTGTTAACCTCCAGCCTTTTCTTGGACACTCCAGGGATTGTGTAGCCTCACCGGTTGGGGAACAAGCCTATTCTATCACACAGGACGTCTTTAATCATTAGCAAGCTCTTCCTTTTTTCAACTGGTATAGTTTTTTGCCCACAGAATAGCAGGGAACAGCCTTATTTCCTCCTCTGCATGACATGTTATCAAATATCTGAATGTAGCTATACTATCGCTCTCCTCTAGTCAAAACATTCACTGTTGCCTTTTTTATACGGCTGTGTTTCCAGTAACATTGTCTGAAACAATGCTGGAAGAGGAACCCCTCAGGTTGGAAGGCACTCAAAATACCACTGGGTAAGAGCTGCCTCCTCATAAAGTCAAGCTTTCGGGACCCTCATCTGCTGATGTGGCATGACTCAGAATGAGAAGAAATAGCTGTAAACATTCATTAATAATTGGAAGGTGGAATATACAAAATATGAATCTAGGAAAATTGGAAGTCATCAAAAATGATACCCTAGGCATTAGTGAGCTGAAATGGACTGGTATTGGCCACTTTGAATCAGACAATCATATGGTCTACTATGCCAGGAATGACAAATTGAAGAGGAATGGTGTTGCATTCATCATCAAAAAGCATTTCAAGACCTATTCTGCAGTATTACCCTGTCAGTGATACGATAATATCCATACGCCTACAAAGAAGACCACTTAATATGACTATTATTCAAATTTACACACCAACCACTAATGCCAAAGATGAGGAAATTGAAGATGTTTACCAACTTCTGCAGTCTTAAATTGATCAAACATGCAATCAAGATGCTTTGATAATTACTAGTGATTGGAATGTGAAAGTTGGAAACAAAATAGAAGGATCTGTAGCTGGAAAATATGGCCTTGGTGATAGAAATGACACTGGATATTGCATGATAGAATTTTGCAAGACCAACAACTTCTTCATTACAAATACCTTTTTTCAACAACATAAATGACAATTATACACATGGACCTTACTGGATGGAAAACACAGGAATCAAATCGACTACGTTTGTGGAAAGATGCAATGGAAAAGCTCAATATCATCAGTCAGAATAAGGCCAGGGGCCAACTGAGGAACAGACTATCAATTGCGCATGTGCAAGTTCAAGTTGAAGTCGAAGAAAATTAAAACAAGTACATGAGAACCAAACTACGACCTTGAGTTATATCCCATCTGAATTTGAAGATCATCTCAAGAATAGATTTGATGCATTGGATGCTAATGACTGAAGACCAGACGAGTTGTGGAATGACATCAAGGACATCATACACGAAAAAAGTAAAGAATCGTTAAAAAGACAGGAAAGAAAAAAAAGACCAAAATGGATGTCAGAAGAGACTCTGAAACTTGCTCTTGAATGTAGAATAGCTAAAGCTAATGGAAGAAATAATGAAGTAAACGAGCTGAACAGAAGATTTCAAAGTGTGGCTTGAGAAGATAAAGTATTATAATGAAATATGCAAACAGCTGTGCCAAAAAGAACAGGTCCATTTTACTTGGATCCACAATCAAAGCTCATGGAAGCAGTAGTCAAGAAATCAAACGATGTATTGCATTGGACAAATCTGCTGCAAAAGACTTCTTTTAAGTGTTAAAAAGCAAAGCTGTCACTTTGAGGACTAAGGTACACCTGATCCAAGCCATGATATTTTCAATCCCCTGATATGCATTCAAAAGCTGGCCAATGAATAAGGAAGACTGAAAAAGAATTGATGCCTTTGAATTATGATGTTGGTGAAGAATATTGAATGTACCATGGATTGCCAGAAGAACGAACAAATCTGTCTTGGAAGAAGTATATCCAGAATTCTCCTCGGAAGTGAGGATGGCGAGACTTTGTCTTGTGTACTTTGGACATGTTATCAGGAGGGACCAGTGCCTGGAGAAGGACATCATGCTTAGAAAGATAGAGGGTCAGCGAAAAAGAGGAAGACCCTCAAGGAGATGGATTGACACAGTGGCTGCTACAATGGGATCAAACATAGCAAAGATTATGAGGATGGCGCAGGACTAAGCAGTGTTTTGTTCTATTGTCCATAGGGTTGCTAGGAGTAACCGACTTGAGGGCACCTAACAACAAATTTTCAGGCAACCCATCTTACTTGGGGACTGTATTTTAAAATCTCTCTACCTGTGGTGCCCAGCAAGCAGTAGGTGCTAAATAACTATAAATTCTTCCACTTCCTGAGTTCTGGCTCCTGAGGCCTTTAAAGTACAGTGCTGAGCACTGAACACACCTTTGGTCTGCCAAGTGCAGAGGGCAGTATCTACCATCTCCCAGGTTCCCTGACTCTCCCTTCAATCTGCACACTGTGTTCTTTTAAATACAACCTACGATGGAAAAACCATTTCTAGAAGCTGCCATGACACAACTTGCTCATGGTCAACTAAAATTTCTAGATTTTTTTGTTTTTGTTTTTTAACTAAGTGTTGTCAAGGTAGGTTTCTCCCATCCTATTATTACAAAGTCAATTTTTAATCTAATTAAAGATACTTTGTTTATCTCATTATATAAAATTGTGTTTTTCTGGATACTATGAAGTTTAAACTCTTTCAGTGTCCCAGTTTTTTGACCTAATATGTAAAATATCCTCCCAGCTTGATATTTTCCCTCAGTCTGACCAGCATGGCCTCATCCATCGTTAATAACTGTTTTGCTGAGGGCAGAGCTAGAAATCATCTTTAGGGTGGTAGAGTTCATGAAAGGACATCCTCTGGGCATTTTAATTTTATTGGTTATAGTGAGACCTATAATGTTGTCTGCCCAACATCCTTTCTTGTATCCTCTCTTCCATGTGGCCACAAGGGCAGGCTCTCAGGATGTGTTTGTACAACGTCACATTCACCCTAAACATTTGCTTCCTGGCTAAGATTGTCTGGCCTAGGGACTTACTTAGACCAAGTGGGCCAATCAGAATTCCCCCACCAAGAACACAGAATTAGGACCACAGAGTCTAGTCCAATCTAAAAGTGGAAGAAAGAGAAATATTCAGAGCTCTGGTGTGACTGTGTTTTCCCCCACGTGACTTAGAGAAAGGAGAAGAAAACAATGAACCAGGTGCAGAGATGAGACAGAAGAGAGGAGCAACTGCTGAGGGTACTGTAGAAGGTTCTCTCCTGGGCTTGCCTGAAACCCTTAGGTCTTCTCTGACACCCTAAGTCTTTGTAATAAACCCTGCCATTTCCCTGGTGGCACAGTGGGTAAGAGATAGGCTGCTAATCAAAAGGTGGGCAGTTCAAATCCACCAGCCTCTCCTCGGAAACTCTGTGGGGCAGTTCTACTCTGTCCTATGGGGTTGCTATGAGTCAGAATCGACTCCACTGCAATGCGTTTGGTTTTTGTTTTTTATTTTTACACTTAAGTCAGTTTAGGAGGGTTTCTGTTACTTAGAAACAACAGAGTCCTAATTAATTCTGTTGTTGTATTTCCTGTTGAGTCGATTCTGATTCACGGTGACCCCAAGTGTGCAAAGTAGTGTTTTCAAGGCTGTGACCTTTCCGAAGCAGATTACCAGGCCTGTCTTCTGAGGCACCTCTGGGTGGGTTCGAACCACCAACTTTTGGCTAGTAGTTGAGGACTTAACCATTTGTACCACCCAGGAAACCTTAATTAATTCTACCAAAAACCAAATCAAACCAGTTGCCGCTGAGTCAATTTCAGCTCATAGGCTTTCTAATCCTTCTAATCCATTATCTCATCAAACCGCCTTTGAATCAAAGTTCCTGACACCCATACAACCTAAGAAGGAAAAACCATTTCTAGAAGCTGTCATGCCACAACCTGCTCATGGTCAACTATAATTCCCAGATTTTTTTTTTTTAACTTAACTGTTGTCAATTTGGGTTTCTATTATTACAAAATCAGTTATTGGTTGATTGGTTGGTTTGTGTTTTGTTTTTCCTCTCTATACCAAGTGACTCCTGTTTTGGGTCAGGTTCTCCAGAACCAGAGCTTGAGACAGAGATTCAGGTGATGTAATTTATTGAGGAGTACTCTTCAAGAGAAAGCTGGAAGGGAGGAAGTCAAAAGGAAGGGGAAGAACTAAGCAAGAAAGTGGTCTCAGGTAAAGTCTAGACTTGGCCTGAGCTACAGGGAACTTAGGAGTCAAACTGCACAACCTATTTGTCCTGGCTTGAGGGAAGGAGGCTGGAGTTTTCACCTTCATCTGTCGGTTATTGGCTAGGAGGCAGGGTGGAGGACTGGGCTTAATTTCCTGTCAGCCAACAGCAATTCTCCACAGAAGGGGACAGTAATGCTTAAAGCAGCTGGGGAAGTGCGCAGCCTGATTAAAGCAACAGGGTGGGGCACCAATATTGTCTACTACAGCCTTCTTTGATTTTAATTATTAAATCCATCTTCCTTGTTCTTAGATGCTCTTTCAAGGATAGTTGCTATCAGACTTCTCAGGACATAAAGACCCCCATGTGATGAATACCATTGTTTGCACTTTGTCGTGATATTCATTCTTTTATTACTCTGTAAAATATGCTGAAATGGGCACCAAGAGTAGTAACTGTCAGATAAAAGAGGACCATTTAGGGCAGGGGGTGAGCAGTGGTCCTTTTCGTGACTCTGGACATTGTAGTGGGTATTTGGGATTTTACTGCCTCTATTCATCCCTGCCCGCCCCCCTTCATGAACAGTATCCCAGATTTCTTTTGGGGAATAGCCACTCTCAGTGGAGGGACCCCAGGTGTGAACTCCGATTACCTTAAGTGGACCTGAAAAGACCATCCACGTCTTCCCAGGCACAGCAACTGCCTTAGAGGTGAGCACGTAACCTAATTTGGACCAATAAAAATGTAAGGCTTTTCTTTAGGGCTCCAGGTGAAAGTGCTCCCTTGCTCTTATTCTTTCTTTCTTTAGTGGTCGTTGATGATGACTCCAAGTGTGACTCCAGGTGTGTCAGAGGAGAACTGTGCACTGTAGTTTTCACCCAGGGATTCCTTTGCTCTTATTAAAGACTAGGAAAGATGCTTTTTCTTCCTCTGACTTGCATGGGGGAAGGATGTGATGTTCAGAGCTGTGGGACCACTTCTGGAAGCTGACGGGAGCCAGCCTGAAGAAAAGAGCTGGCACATGAGGTAGACAAAGGCTCTCAAATCAATGGGTCCCTGATGATATGGTGAACCTGCATCAAACCAAACCTGATGCCATAGGCCCCTGAATCCGTCAGTATGCAAACCAATAAAACTGCATTGTTTGCTTAAGTCAGTTTCAAATGGGTTTTGTTTCTTGAAACATAAACCATTCTAAGTGATAGACTGCAGGGAGTGGGAGGAGGAATGGATTGCAGTCAGGGAATGTCACCACCTACTCTTTCTGGCAAATTTTCCTGTGTAAACCCTCCCCTCGAGTCCCACAATTTGTTCAAATTTAAATGTAGGAACAGACTATTCAGCATCCTCAAAAACCCTGTAAAAAGCATCCTAACCTGGATGCTAACGGCCAGGCCTTCCACCGCAGCCATCTGATTTTAGAATTTGGTTTCTGGTGTACTAAACCATTGAAATAACATCAGTTTCATTTGGAAGACCTCCAACTGTTAGCAGAACTTTGCAGAAACATCTCCTGAAATGAGAAGAAAATGACCTCTCCCATGGGGTCTCTTCTAAAGTTTATTAATAAAACATTTGATTGAAACTGTGCACTAATGTCCTGCTGAAACTACTTTGGAAACAGTAGAGGTGCTCAAGATAGCTCAGAGGTTACATGCATCATTTCACACTGTGGTCCACCCCTGTCCTAAAACTGATTCCAGGTGTGGGTTGGTTGCTCGGGTCTACTCTGGGCCACCCAGGAAAAATCTATAGTCCCGGTTGAGCCCATTTATCTTCTTCTCCAGAGTTCTTCTAGAGGTCTCGCCATGAAGGCTATGGAATTTGCCTCATGCCTGGAGGTTATAGTGCCCCTAGACAATTTTTAAAGATAATAATCCCAGTTATTAGCATGGTTAGATATCTCTTTGTTTCTTTTCTCCATCCACAGTGCCTAATGCTATCTTTGACCAGATGGAGAATGCAATTAAAATAAATATAATGTAATATAAAAATAAAACAGAACATATTGCTTTTGCAGGGCAATCTGGACCCAAGATTTTCTGCAGTGGAAATTACTGGCTAAATAAATCTATTTCCTCATTGACATAAAGCTGAGAAGAGAGATTGGTTGCAACAAAAAGAGAAAGAAAAGTGATTATTTCCTAAATTGAGGCAAGAGAAATTTTTTTGCCCAAATGGAAAATTATTGAAATAGGAAATTTCTTTATCTTTTTAATTTTTCTTTTCTTTTTACATAAACACCACCAGCAAATTCAACAGCCACCAGAGTCTGGTGCTATAGGGGATGAAAAGATGAATAAAGAGACTCATTTCCCTTAAGAAACTTCTTGTTTAGTTGGGCAGAAGAACATGTACATGGAAGGGAAAATAGAACTACATGGCACGATATCTTAGCCATCTAGTGCTGCTGTAACAAAGATGCCACAAGTGGATTGCTTTAACAAACAGAAATTTATTCTCTCACAGTTTAGGAAGCTAGAAGTCCAAATCCAGGGCATCGGCGCCAGGGGAAGGCTTTCTCTGTCGGCTCTGGAGGAAGGAAATTGTCATCAACTTTCCCCTGGTCTAGGAGCTTCTCAGGCGAAAGGACCTCACGTCCAAAGGACACACTCTGCTCCTGGCACTGCTTTTTTAGTGGTACGAGATCCCCCAAGTCTCTCTGCTCGCTTCTCTCTTTTATATCTCAAAAGAGATTGATTTAAAACACAATCTAATCTTGTAGATTGAGTCCCGTCTCATTAATGTAACTGCCTCTAAACCTGCCTCATTAACACCATACAGGTAGGATTTACAACACATAGGAAAATCACATCAGATGACAAAGTGGTGGACAATCATACAATACTGGGAACGATGGCTTAAGCAAGTTGACACATATTTTGGGGGCACACTATTCAATCCATGACACAGAAGAACTTGAATAAAGAAGTTGTTGCAGCTGTACTCTGGCAGTAGCCATGCCCTTTGAATTGGAGCATGAGAAGTTTCATCCTTCTCAATAAGACACTTCAAATACCAAGTGGCTGGATAATAATCTCGACCACGTAATAATCACAGCCACTGCCTCAGTAAGGGATTTCTGGTACAGGTGACAAAAACAGACTCAGATTAGTGCGTGTGAAAATGAGAATATGTTGGAAGGATCTGGGTGTATCTCATAGAACTCAACTAACTTTAGGCTCCAGGAAAGAAGGAAGCAAGGACTTGACTATCAGTAGAACCCAGGGGGCTATTGGCAAGCTTCCTAAGGCCATGGTGTCACTTGCCTCTACTTCTCTCTAAGTGCCTACTGTATTTTTTCTCTCTTCACATCAGCTACCTTGCACATGGTGGCATCACTGACCCAGCCCTAGAAACACATCATCTCTCAGCATCAAGACTCCCAACTAACTGATTACCACCCTAGTTCCAAAC
This sequence comes from Dugong dugon, assembly GCA_030035585.1. Taxonomy (NCBI): domain Eukaryota; kingdom Metazoa; phylum Chordata; class Mammalia; order Sirenia; family Dugongidae; genus Dugong; species Dugong dugon. The sequence goes on from CM057461.1 coordinate 169,810,786, forward strand.
TCCTAGGAGAGAATCTCATTGGTTCAGATTGGATTAGGTATCCATCTCTGATCCAATCAGCTATTACCAATGAAGGAGGTGTCAGTACAAATATAAGAGCTGACCTATTGGGATAGGTGGGCAGTTCTCAGAAAGGGGTGAGATGGAGGCTGGGCAGACACACTTAAAATTCTTCTGCTACACGTATGGTTACAATTCATTATATTCATTCTTGGCAGTTTACAAGATAGCTTCACTTGCGATCATTTCTGTGGTTGCAAGTCCTTAAAAGAAATCCTTATTCTTAAGAGTTTGTACTTTATCGTTGACATGTATAACTTAACCTCTTGGAGCTCTGTTTTCCCATTTCCAAAACCTTAAACTCATGAGAGCATTATTGACATAAAGTGTGTCCAAAAGTCAGAGGTGGATTAACCAGTAAGCACGGTGCACACAGGCTTATAGTAAGCTTATTGGGCAATCCATCCATGCCAAAAGTCTATATCCTTGAAGAAGGGTCTATCTGTAATCTTTTTTTTTTTTTCCAACTGTTCTCTCTTTAAAACCCATACACATAACTTAGCATATCAAAACTAGTAGAGGCAAAATTTTGCTTGAAGGACTTCTAATTCTGGAAAAATAGAGAGGCTTTGGAAAAGCTAAAAAGCCATATTCTGCCTTATTGTCTGCCAATAGGAATACGAGAAAAGTCATAAAAAGAGGAAATCAAAAACTTGTGCCATGGAGAAGTCTGGTCATAGGGCTTACAGTAGTCATGGTTAAGTATTTCTTTTGATATCTTGATTATACCCAACCAGTTATACATCCTCTGTTCTTGGTACTCTTGTGTATTTTAACTGTCAACAGTGAATTGAAGAGAACAAGCACTAACATTTATTGAATACTACTACATGCAAACCATTTAGTATAATGTAAAGATAATTTTTTAATCTTCATATTAGCCCCACAAGGCAGATACTATTGTTGTTATTTTGCAGATGAGAAAATTAATGCCTAAGGAGCATCAGTGACTGGCCATCACCACACAGCTAGTGATCCTATATCTGTCTATTGGTGGAATACACCAGCTATGTCCACTACTCCAAATTGCCTCCCCATACTGACATCTCTCTTAGACTTAGATATATATTTGATGTAATGGTTGCAGATCCATAGATGGAATAACTGAAAATGCACAGACAATGACTCAGGGTCCAAGCTCTACCTCTGAACTTGGTAGATATATAACCTTAGGAAAATCATCACCTCTGCAAGTCCATTCTCATCATTTATAAAAACAGGACACTCCACGTAAAAGAGTTCCCAGCTGCAGGTGCCATGTCAAAGTGCTAAAACGTGATGTTTATATTATTAGGCAGTGTGGACTCCTCAGGACCCTCTGCTTCCTGGCACTAATCATCAGAGAAGTAACCAATAAAATAGAACAACATCCTCTGTTTGTCTTTACTTCCAATCCCTAAAGACAGCTTGGAAGTTTTTATGAAACTTTGGGTGGCAATAGAAGGGGAAAAATTTAGGTCTATTTTTAATAACTTGGTATTTTGGCTCTTGATTGAGTCATCACTGTTCTCCTCCTACCAACTCCTTCTTCCTATATGCATTGCTCTCTCTGCGCCTGCAGCCAGAAGGTAGAGTGGGGTCACCTTCCGAACAGACCCTGAAATCCTGCCCCGGGAGGCACGGTGGTGCTATGCAAAGAGCTCTGTACTGGAGTGCTGCAAGTCTTGGTTTCCAGTCTCGACTCTGCCATCACCGACTTACTAGCTAGGGAATCAGTTCCCACCTCTGGGCTTCAGTTGCCCTGTCTGAAAAATGAGAGGGCTGGAGAAAATACCTTCCTGGGCCCTGTATTGGTTTCCTAAGGCTGCTGTAACAAAGTACCACAAGCTGGGTGGCTTATAAGAACAGAAATTTATTGTCTGACAGATCTGGAGGCTGGGAGTCTAAAATCAGGGTGTCCTCAGGGCCATGCTTCCTCTAAAAGCTGGAGAGGGGGATCCTTTCTTGTTTCTTCCAGCTTCTGGTAGCCTCAGGCACTCCTTGGCTTACAGCTGCATCACTCTAAAACTCTGCCTAGGTCTCCACATGGCCATCTTCTCTGTCTTCCCCTGTGTTTCTTTTCCTCTCCCATAAGGACCTCATTCAGATGGGATTAGAACCCACCCTACTCCAGTATGACTTCATGTTCACTTAACTGATAATACTTTCTCGGACCTTATTTCCTGACAAGGACACATTCAGCATACCTTTTTGAGAGATATAATTCAGTCTATAACAGGTCCTGTCTTAGTTTCCTAGTGCTGGTGTAACAGAAATACAAGTGAGTGGCTTAAAGAAAGGAAATTTATTTTATTACAGTTCTGGAAGCTAAAAGTTCAAATCAGGGTGTTGGTCATGTTGATTCCTTGTAGGTAGTCCTGGGGGTTCCTTGGTTCCTTGACTTGTAGAGGATTCTCACATGGTGTTTGTCTTCCTCCATGTGTGGGTGTGTCTCTGTGTCTATGCTGCTGTTTATATAAATCAGAAGTGATTAAGTTTAGAATCCACCCTACACTGGTATGATCTCAACTGATTGAATGATTATATAATATTAGGATGCATTATGGAAGATGACTGCATTACATCACATTAGATATAAAGTAATTACATTAGATTACATCCACAGGTATAGGGGTAGGATTCTAACACATAATTTGGGGGGCCCAATTCAATCCATAAGAGGTCCCTTCCAGGTTTAATATTTCATGACCCTGAATGAGAAGAGAGAATACTCCTCAAGGTTTTCCTAGTCTCCTCAGTCAATCTTTCCTGAGCTTTTTGGCTATGTGAACACTAAAGTGGTTTGTTTCAAGTCTCTGTTCTTCCTGTTTTCCAAGCCTAGAGTGGGAGGTCAAGACATAGAGAAGAGCTGCAAGTTCTGTGCACAGCACATCAGGTGACGTTCACTTCCTATGTGATTTGCACATCTCATTGTGACATTCTGTGGTTTATTCCACATATATTGCTGACTTCTACACTAAAGAGGCACACACTTTAAGGAGTTCCTTTTCATAGTGGGTACTTGAGTCAGCAGGCCTGCCATGCTGCACAACTCCAGGTATAAAAGACCCCTCTGGATTGCTAGACTGGAGGTGAGTGGGCAATATAGAGTATGACTTCAGCACTCCTCCTTGAAATCATTACACTCAGAGAGTCAAAGAGCACAGCCTAGAGAGCACCTGGGTCTAATTCAGATATTTCAGATTCCAACTTCACTACTTACTTGCCATGTAATCTCAGGCAAGGTCTTTAGCCTCTCTGTACCTCTATTTTCTCATATGTAAAAAGAGGATCGCATTCATTCTTACCTTATAGGATTGTTGTTGAGGATAAAACAAGATCTTCCATACAAAATACAAAGCAGAGTGCCCAGTAAGTATTCAAAATATGTTACTCAATATTATTATTCTTCAAGAACAAAAAACAAAATAAATTCAAGAAAAAGCATAGTTTTGATTATGAAGTACAAATACCACTTCCCTGTTGCCTAAGCAAAACCATTATGGCTTTTTGTTTCTTTGAGTTTTCAAGCAAAACTATGGGTATAAAATTCAAACCAGAGCCAAATTGAATTTCCAGGAAAGCAATACCTGAGATGCTTTTAAGCAAGAGAGAGGTTTGTTGGCTGACAGGCATGAACACATCTTAATCTTGGAATCAGAATGGGAGCAGACGGCATGGCTGGCCTCTGACCACTTATGGATGAACTTCTAACTGCATGAAGACCAGGGTACACTGGTCAAATTTAGTTCCATTCTATATCTCCACTCCCTGTTTCTTTATTTCTTTTCCTTAGTGGAATATTTCCATGGCCAGTAGGAGCTCTGGAAAATTTCCATGGAATAAATCTGTTATGGAGAAGGTGGCAGTGAAGGGGTGGATTGTTTTGAACATTGTGGACATGTTGCTATGTGTTAGAATATCGGCCTGCATGCTGTGGTCACACATGGAAATAGCTACAAGGATTAGACAGGCAATGTAACTGTCTAGAGTTAAATGAACCAACTTGGGACTGTGGCAGACCAGAAAACATGTAACTTCTCTAAAGAGAGCAACCAGTACTCCACTCCAGCCTATTGCCGTGTAGGAATGCTTGACCAGTGCCACAGATCTCTCCACTTTACAGAAGAAATAGGAGCTCTGGATTTTATGCAAAACTTCCCAAATTTTTAACTGATGGAAACTCAGGCAAAACATTTAAAACAGCATGGGAGTCAAAGTCTTAGGTGCACAGTCTTCACCACACTGGAACACTCGGCCTTAACCAGAGCTCAGAATTTGCAGATGATTGAGATGGCAGGGATGGCAGTGGGACAGACTTCAGTTTCTATGGCATTGTTTTTACCAGACACATTTGTGGTTAGTCATAACATTTTTACTTAAGGGTACAAACAACTTTCAAACTTCTTTTTATGGTCATAATAGAATACTAGTACTGAACTTGCCCTACAACCATAAAAAACTATAAAGTTGGTTAAGGGATATAAGGCATTTGTTTCCAAGCTTTGACCAACAGGCAGCAAAAGACTGTGATTCTTGAGAGATGGAAAACACACAAGGTGTACCTCCATGGCATTCTGCTGAGGGCACTTTCCTGACAAAATGTAAAAATTTGGATCCCCAGGAGAGAGTGGCCATCTTGTTGAGTTGAAAAAGCAGAGATCAGATTTCCAGGCTACCTAAGCACCTGGAATTTTCAGGGCAGGATATTAGAGAAGGGGGAATTCCAAAGTGGGGGGGGGGGGGTCCCAGAAGTCTGTGTGGGGATTTACCATATGTCCTTGACTGAAGGTTGGGCTGGGTTTTTGCAGTAGAAGACTTCACAAGGCCTATCAGAAAGCAGCTGCTATAGGACTGAGAGATGACTAGAGGTATAGAAGGTTCTGCAGTTTTGGGAAACATTGGTGCTCTGACACATCCAGAGTGGAGAGACCTCACTGAGCACATTGGACATTCAGTTGAGATCACTGAAAGGCCACACTTTAGAAGTAGGAGCCATATCCCAGGGTAAGGACCACACCAGAAAATTAAGGTCAAAACCTAAATAGACCTGCTCTACAAAAGAATAAAACAAAGCCTGGCAGAACCGAAAGAATCCTCTAGTTATTTCACTGCCTTCCAGAACAGAATTCAACACTCTTTAAAACAAAGATGACACAATATATCATCCCCAAGGTCTATCATACAATACAAAATTAAGAGATATGGGAAGAGGCATGAAAATGTGAGCTGTAATAAGGAACAAAAGCAACAAAAAGGAACAGATCCCTAGATGGCACAGATGTTAGAATTAACAGACAAGGACATGAAAGCAGCTATTATAAATGTGTTTAAGGGTTTAAAATAAAATGTGGTCATAATAACTGAACATATAGGGAATCTCAGCAGAGACATGGAAACTATAAAAAGAAATAAATAAAATTCTAGTACTGAAAAATATAATATCTAAAATGAAAAATTCACTGGATAAGTTTAACAGCGTATTAGAAACTACCCAAGAAAGAGTGGCTGTGAAGACAGATCAAGAGAAATTATTCATTCTGAAAAACAGGGAAAAATGAACAAAGATTTATTGATTTGTAGGACAACATTACACACTGTAACACATGTGTAACTGGAGTTCTAGGAAGGGAGGTGAGAAAGAACGGAGAAGAAGAAAAAAAAGAATAATGTCAACAGTTTCTCTAATCTGGTGGAAAATATCAATTTTCAAGTCCAAGAAGCTTGACAAACCCAAGGAAAAATTTTTAAAAATTTTGAAAAGACCCCATAGGCACATCATAGCCAAACTACTGAAAACCAAAGCTATAGAGAAAATACCAAAAGCAGCCAAAGGAAAAAAAGATATCTTACATTCTAGAAAATGATGACAAGAATAATGGTTGATTTCTCATTAGGTATAATGGAGGCAAGAAGATAGTGAAATAAAATCTTTATAAAGTGATGAGGGGGAAAAAAAACCCCAAGTATTCTCAGTCAAAAGTCTCTATGCAGTATAATGGAAATGCTCTCTATTTTGATTGGAGTATTGTTTACATGTTGTTGTTGTTGTTGTTGTTGTTGTGAGGTGCCGTCAAGTTGGCTCCAACTCATAGCGACACTACCTACAACAGAACAAAACAGCGCCCAATCCTGCACCATCCTCACATTTGTTGTTATTCTTGAGCCCATCGTTGCAGCCACTGTGTCAATCCATCTCATCGAGGGTCCTCCTCTTTTTGATGACCCTCCACATTACCAAGCATGACGTCCTCCTCCAGGGACCGGTCTCTCCTGATAACACGCCCAAAATATGCTAGACGCACTATTCTTCGGTACTCCTTATTTATTGGCCAGCTTTCTCATGCATATGAGGCGATTGAAAACACCATGGCTTGCGTCAGGCACACCTTAGTCTTCAAGGTGACATCTTTGCTTTTTAACACTTTAAAGAGGTCTTTTGTAGCAGATCTGCCCAATGCAATGTGCCTTTTGATTTCTTGACTGATGCTTCCATGGGCGTTGATTGTGGATCCAAATAGAATGAAATCCTTGACAACTTCAATCTTTTCTCCATTTATCACGATGTTACTTATTGGTCCAGTTGTGAGGATTTTTGTTTTCTTTATGTTGAGGTGTAATCCATACTGAAGGCTGTGGTCTTTGATCTTCATCAGTAAGTGCTTCAAGTCCTCTTCACTTTCAGCAAGCAAGGTTGTGTCATCTGCATATCGCAAGTTGTTAATGGGTCTTCCTCCAGTCCTGATGCCCTGTTCTTCTTAATATATGGATTATTTGCTCAACATACAGATTGAATAAGTATGTTGAAAGTATACAACCCCGACGCACACCTTTCCTGACTTTAAATCGTGCAGTATTCCCTTGTTCTTTTCAAATGACTGTCTCTTGCTCTATGTACAGGTTCCTCATGAGTACAATTAAGTGTTCTGGAATTCCCATTCTTCACAACGTTATCCATAATTTGTTATGATCCACACAGTTGAATGCCTTTGCATAGACAATAAAACACAGGTAAACATCTTTCTGGCATTCTCTGCTTTCAGCCAGGATTCATCTGACATCAGCAGTGATATACCTTGTTCCACATCCTCTTCTGATTCGGGCTTGAATTTCTGGCAGTTACCTGTTGATGTACTGCTGCAACCACTTTTGAATGATCTTCAGCAAAATTCTAGTTGTGAGTGATGTTAATGATATTGTTCGATAATTTCCGAATTCAGTTGAATCACCTTTCATTGGAATAGGCATAACTATGGATCTCTTCCAATTGGTTGGCCAGGTAGCTGTCTTTCAAAGTTCTTGACATCGACAAGTGAGTACTTCCAGCGCTGCATCCGTTTGTTGAAACATCTCAATCGATATTCCGTCAATTCCTGGAGCCTTGTTTTTCACCAATGTCTTCAGTGCAGCTTGGACCTCTTCCTTCAGTACCATCAGTTCCTGATCATATGCTACCTCCTGAAATGGTTGAAAGTAGACCAATTCTTTTTCATATAATGACTTGTGTTTTCCTTCCATCTTCTTTTGATGCTTCCTGCATTGTTTAGTATTTTCCCCATAGAATCCTTCAATACTGCAACTAGAGGCTTAAATTTTTTCTTCAGTTCTTTCAGCTTGAAAAATGCCAACTGTGTTCTTCCCTTTTGTTTTTCTATCTCCAGGTCTTTGCACCTTTCATTATAATACATTACTTTGTCTTCTCAAGCAGCCCTTTGAAATCTTCTGTTCAGCTCTTTGACTTCATCATTTCTTCCTTTTGAGTTAGCAACTCTACATTCAAGAGCAACTTTCAGAGTCTCTTCTGATGTGCATTTTGGTCTTTTCTTTCTTTCCTGTCTTTTTAATGACCTCTTTCTTTCTTCATGTATGATGTCCTAGTTGTCATTCCACAATTCATCTGGTCTTTGGTCATTAGTGTTAAATGCGTCAAATCTATTCTTGAGGTGGTCTCTAAATTCAGGTGAGATATACTTTAGGTCATACTTGGGCTGTCATGGATTTGTTCTAATTTTCTTCAACTTCAACTTGAACTTTCATGTAAGCAATTGATGGTCTGTTCCACAGTCAGCTCCTGGCCTTGTTCTGACTGATGATATTGAGCTTTTCTATCATTTCTTTCCACAGATGGAGTCGATTTGATTCTTGTGTATTCCATCTGGTGAAGTTCACACATCTGTCAATTTGTTGTGCTGTAGGGGTTTGCATGTTGCTGCAATGCTGGAAGCTATGCCACTGGTATTCAAATATCAGCAGGGTCACCCATGGTGGACAGGTTCAGCTGAGCTTCCAGACTAATACAGATGAGGAAGAAGGACTTATGAAAAAAAATTAGCCAGTGAAAACCTTATGAATAGCTGTGGAACATTGATATTGTGCTGGAAGAAGAACCCCTCAGGCTGGAAGGCACTCAAAAGATGACTAGGGAAGAGCTGCCTCTTCAAAGCAGAGTTGATCTTAATGACATGGATAGAGTCAAGCTTTTGGGACCTACATCTGCTGATGTGGCATGACTCAAAATGAGAAGAAATAGCTGCAAGCATCCATTGATAATAGGGAATGTGGAACGTACTAAGTATGAATCTAGGAAAATTGGAAGTCATCAAAAATGAAATGGAACGCATAAAGATAAACATCCTAGGCATTAGTGAGCTGAAATGGACTGGTATTGGCCACTTTGAATCAGACAATCATATGGTCTACTATGGTGGGAATGACAAACTGAAGAATGATATCTCGCTCATGGTCAAAAAGAACATTTCGAGATCTATCCTGAAGTACAACCCTGTCAATGATAAGATAATATCCATATGCATACAAGGAAGAACAGTTAATATGACTATTGTTCAAATTTATGCACCAACCACTAAGGCCAAAGATGAAGAAATTGAAGATTTTTACCAACTTCTGCAGTCTGAAATTGATCAAACATGCAATCAAGATGCATTGATAATTACTAGCAATTGGAATGCAAAAGTTGGAAACAAAGAAAGACTGGTAGTTGGAAAATATGGCTTTGGTGATAGAAACTATGCTGGAGATCGCATGATAAGAGTTTTACAAGACCAATGACTTCTTCATTGCAAATACCTTTTTTTAGCATCATAAATGACTATCGGTGTGGACTTCAGTAGATGGAATACGCAGAGACTCAAGAGGAGAGGTCAAACAGGCAGCTGGGGATTATGTCCAGAATACTGGATCCTAACTACTTTGGGCTTTGCAGTAGAAAAGTAGATTGGTCCCATATGGGTTGGTTCCAGCATTTCCTTTTTTGGCTTCATCTGTAAAATAAATTTAATCCTGATTTCTCTCATCAAAATATTCCAGGATTAATAGCAAAATTTTGACTTAGCTTGTAGTGTGAAAAAAAAAAATCACCCTAAAACTTTAGACGAAGCTCTATTATGAGCTATCATGGTGCCAAAAAAAGCATTTGGATTTTGGAATGAGGCTGACCTTGATTCTAGTCCCTGCTCTGCCATTTAGAACTTGGGTGATCTTGGATAAATTAATTTGATTTGTTGTTTGATAGCTACTCTCAAGTCAGCATTGACTCATGGCGACCCCATGCACAACCAAACAAAATACTATCTGGTCCGATGCCATCCCCATGATCAGTTGGGGATCCATCAAACTTTTGTGATCCATAGGGTTTCCACTGGCTGATTTTCAGAAGTAGATCACCAGGCCTTTCTTCCTAGTCTGTCTTAGGCTGGAAGTTCCACTGAAACTAGTTCAGCACCCTAGCAACACACAAGCCTCCACTGATAGACAGGTGGCGGCTGAACATGAGGTGTATTTGCTGGGAATTGAATCCTGATCTGCATGGGAAGCAAGAATTTGACCACTGCATACCAGATTCAATTACTTCTACAGCAAAAGAGGATTAGGAATCCTATCTTGCAGCAGTGTTGTGACATTACATGAGATACTGTATGCAAAAGTACCTAAATAGTATTTAGCACACAGTCAATGCTTAATACATATCCATATATCTATCCTTCCTTATAGATGATGAAGGGATGATGTTTCACCTGCAAAACAGCCTTAGGGAAGACTGTGAAGTACGACAGACTCTGGATTCTGCTTCCTTTCCCATCCCTCCTCAAAGCCTAGGCCCTTCTCTCTCTTCATCATCAAAATCAGCTCTCAGGAGAGGATGTGACATCAGTCATTTGCCTCATTGTTAATGAGTTTACATCATCCCCTTCCTTGCCCAGGGGACTTCACATTCCAAGCCTTCTATGTAACAATAGAAAGAATGGTTTTGTTTCTGGTTAAAGGCTCCATACGCTCTTTGGAAGGAGACTGTGCAAGGTGTCGTGGGCCTCCTGAAATCCTGCTATGAAAGTTACTACTTCTCTCTCTTCTGTGCCTCCCAGGTAGTGGCACAAAGCCGAGAAGAAGCCTATTTCACTATATCTAGCATACAGGCCACGGAGCCCTGGTGGTGCAGTGGTTAAGCACTTGGCTGCTAACCAAAAATTTGACAGTTCGAACCCACCATCCACTCCACAGGTAGAGATTACAGCCTTGGAAACCCTATGAGGCAGCTCTGCTTTGTCCTATAGGGTTGCTAGAAGTTGGAATCGCCTCGATGGCAAGGGGTTTCAGCAGCTTCTCTCTCCACCTTCCTCCTCGTCTAACCACCTCCCTGGCTTTGTCGTTTTATTTTGGATTTCAATGATTATATTATTATTTTTAGTAATTCTCCATAAGAGACAAACAGGGGAAAGGGGAGTATTTGTCTCTGATTTGTTACTCTTTAAGCTAGATGTCTGCAGGTTAATTAAATTGAAAAGCGTCTCCCCTGGGATGAACCAGGTCCCTGGTGGTCCAATAAGGTAATAAAACCATGGTGAAAAGGAAAGCATTATTGCATGCTGCTTTATTCTCATCGGCAGTGGCTTCCAAATACACACTTAGTCAATTATTGGGTGATTCAGATCAGGTTTTCTGGCAATTTAATTACCAAAATGGTCTGTGCGGGCTCTGAAGTTGCTGAGGGGCAAATGACTTGAAGTTGTCCAAAGGCCAGTGGCCACATGTCCTGACTAAGCACATTCACCAAGAAAGTTACTGTTGAACAAAGAATTCTGCTCTTGTTTTATCAAAAAAAGTGTCAATCATAGCAACAACCTCTCTTAGGGAAGTATGTATATATACATGTAAATTTAAATCACCTCATTTCTTTTGTTCCTTCAGCCCCTCTCATTAAATCATTAATTTGGTAAGTCTTCGTAAGCATCTTAAATTCCCCCAAACAATAGGACAGATATTGTCAGCATCCAAGCAACAATGAAATCAGTAAGGACTTTGGGAGGGAGCAAGAAGAGAGGTAAGGGGTAATAGCAATTATTCACCGAAAGCAATCTAACCCATTTTTAATTTATTTTGGAGTGCCATTATTTCAGGATTCCAAATGCTAAGGCCATTTTAATCATGCGGATCCCATGTCTTATTGAGTAGTGGCAGAGAATTACTCTTTTTTTGTGACCGTGAGTTAGCAAGGACATGCTGGGTAAACAGCCAAGGTGCTATAAGCTCAATGATAATAATAATCTATACTTAAAGTTAGCATGACGGCTATTAGCCAATGGTCATCCTGAGAGGAAGTCACCTCTCCAGCCCTCTAGCTGTTTGACTAGGCACTTTCTTTAGTGAATGAGAAACATTATCAAATAAACCATCTTTCTTGCACACGAGAAAGAAGACATAAAACATAGACTATAAAGAAAAGCTATGAAGTAATTAAATACATAAGGAAAAGTACAGGTGGGGAGAGATTTGGAAAGAAAGTAAAAAGTGCCTGACTTTGCGAAGGAGGACAAAAACTTCCCTTTCCTGCAGGGCTGTCTTAGTCTGTATGATGAACTAGATTTATTTTGAATCCATCTGTTCTTCATGGAAAGAACTTGATCTACTTTCTGTAAAGGAGCATATAGGTGTTGAAAACCGTGTCAGTCTGTACACCAAGGTGGTATTCTCTTTTCTAATATTGATCATTTCTTGAGTTCATATTGTATGTGTGGATGTTCACATGTTTTTTCCATACATTACCAGTTGCCAGCTCCAACTCATGGTGACCCCGTGTGTGTCAGAGTAGAACTGAATTCCATAGGGTTTTCAGTGGCTGTTTTTCCAGAAGTAGATGGCCAGGACTTTCTTGCAAGGTGCCTCTGGGTGGACTTGTACTTTATAGGAATTATTCACCACTATATACCACCCAGGAAACTCTGGTGGCCTAGTGGTTAAGAACTACGGCTGCTAAACAAAAGGTAGGCAGTTCAAATCCACCAGCTCCTTGGAAACCACATAGGGCTGCTCTACTCTGCCCTATAGGGTCACTATGAGTCGGAACCGACTCAACTGCAACAGGTTTGCTTTTTTGGTATACGCCACCCAGGGACTCCATACATTAGCCTTATTTTATCTTCAGTGAAATATATCTTTTCTTCCTTTTAGAGATGAGGAAACTGAAGCTTTAAGAGGAAAGATGTAATTTGCCCATAGCTAATAAGAGGCAGAGCTGGAATTTTTCATTTACAATTCCAAGCCTCCCACTTTTTATTCTACATCACCATGCCTTTTTCAGCAACTTGTAGAAGAATTCTGTTGTTGTTCTGGTTTATTTGTTCATTTGTTTTAATAAAGAATTTACATGCAAACATGGGTTTCTTGAAATATGTTTTTCTTTAGTTAAATAAGTATCTACACTTTCAGTAAAGTTCTAGACGTCTGATTGTTTGCTGTTTCCTTTTCAGAGTACTTTCAAATATTTAAGTTTGATTTTTAAGGCATAAATAGTTTAAATAAACTTTAGAAATTTTGCATGTACTCAGTTTGGAAGACAGTATTTACCCCAAGGTCTCAGCAATTGGCTGCCATGGGAATGTAGATGTTGAGCTAGAGGACATTTAATGTGTCTTATGCTGGGTCATCTTGTGCTAGAAGGTTCTGTGAATATTCTGAAGCGAGTTTGCTCTGAGACTTTGAGAAAGTCACTTAGAAAGTAGGATTAGTGATTTTGGCCACTACTTACTCTGTGATAATCTCAAGTTTTAATAAACTAGTATTAGCAAAATGCGAATTGGTAGAAAGATATAAACAAGTTTTTTTTTTTTTAACTGCTTCATAATCATTAATTCCTCCAATTCTTCTTCTAGAGAATGAAGCCATAGGATAGTCAATAATTCAAATTCCTCAGTAAAATGAGAAAGTGTTATTGACCCCAAAGAGCACAGAATTTAATTTGCAAAAATCACCTCCTGCCACCTGCTCTGAGTAGAAGAAAAATCGTGTTAAACCTTGTAAGAAAACAATCACTTCCCTCCCTCTACATTTCTGTTCCTGCTGTGTGTGTGTAGGTAGCGGGGGTGGGTTCCTGGGAACCCATTTCTCTAATGGAGAGATGGTTGAACGTGCTTGTTACATATCAAAGCTTGTACGTTCTTAGTTTGTCCACGAGAGAAGCCACAGGGATCAAGAGGAGTACTGGCAAATGTGGCTGACAGCTGTGCAGCTTTTGCAGGCACGGCAGAATGTTTTTTTTTAATTGTACTTCAGGTGAAGGCTTACAGAACAAATACTTTCTCATGAAACAGAAGTACACATGTTGTTTTATGACATTGGTTAACAACCCCACAACATATCAACCCTCTAACTTCTCAAACTTATTTTTGGTGAAAATACACATAGCCAAAGATACACCATTTCAAAAATGTCTACATGCACAGTTCAGTGACATTGACTATGCTCTTCCAATTGTGCTGTTATTCTCACTTAAGATGAAGCCTTACAGAACAAACTAGTTTCTCATTTAACAGTTACTACAAATGTTGCCCTATGACAATGGTAAACAATCTCACAAAATATCCTTACTCAACCTTGGGTTCCCTATCACCAGCTTCCTTGTCCCCTTCTGCTTTCTGGCCCTTGTCACTAGACTCCTGAACCTTGTTAGTCTCATTTGGTTTTACGGGGCTGTCTACTCCCGGGCTGAACAGTGAACCTCGGAGGTAACTTCACCGCTGAGCTAAAAAGGTGTATGGGGGCCATACTCTCAGGATTTCTCCAGTCTCCTTTAGGCCAGTAAATCTGGTCTTTTTTTGTGTGTGTGTGAGTTAGAATTATGCTCTGCATCCTTCTCCAGCTCTGTCCAGAACCCTCTGTTGTGATCCTGGTCAGAGCAGTCAGTGGTGGTAGCCGGGCACCATCTAGCTGTACTGGACTCAGTCTGGTGGAGGCCTTGGTAGCTGTGGACAATTAGTCCTTCAGACTAGTCTTTTCCTTGTATCCTGTTCTCTTCATTCTCCCTTGCTCCCGAAGGGATGAGACCAGTGGAGTATCTTAGATGGCCGCTCACAGGCTTTTAAGACCCCAGACACTACTCACCCAGGTAGAATGTACAGCATGGTCTTTATAAGCTGTGTCATGCCAATTGAGTTAGATGTTCCCCAAGACCATGGTCCCCACAGCCCTCTGCCCAGCAATTCAGTCTCTCAGGGAGTTTGGATGTGTCTATGGGGCTTCCATGACCTTTCCTTGTACAAGTGGTGCTAGTTTCTCCTGTATTGTGTACTGTCTCACACTTCACCCAAGATACCACTTATCTATTGTCTATTTAGTATTTCCCCCCTCCCCCATCCCTGGTAACCAACGAAGATTGATACATTTTGTGTGTGAACTTTTTCATGGGTTTTTACAATAGAGGTCTCATACAATATTTGTCCTTTTGTGATTGACTTATTTCACTCAGCATAATGTCCTCCAGTTTCATCCATGTTATGAGATGTTTCACAGATTCATTGTTGTTCTTTCTCGTTGCATAGTACTCCATTGTGTGTATGTACCATAGTTTGTTTATCCATTCATCTGCTGATGGGCATCTAGGTTGTTCCCATCGTTTTGCTATGGTGAACAATGCTGCCATGTACATAGGTGTGCATATGTCTATTTGAGTGATGACTCTTATTTCTCTAGGATATATTCCTAGGAGTGGGATTGCTGGATCGAATGGTATGTCTATTTCTAGCTTTCTGAGGAAGTGCCATATCATGTTCCAAAATGGTTGTATCATTTTGCACTCCCACCAGCAGTGCATAAGTGTTCCGACCTCCCCGCAGCCCCTACGACATTTGTTATTTCCAGTGTTTTTGATTCGTGCCAGTAATGCCGGGGTGAGATGGTATCTGACTGTGGTTTTAATTTGCATTTCTCTAATGGCTAGTGATCATGAGCATTTCCTCATGTGTCTGTTGGACATTTGAATGTCTTCTTTGGTGAAGTGTCTGTTCATTTCCTTTGCCCATTTTTTAATAGGATGATTTGTCTTTTTGTTGTAGAGGGGTTGGATTTTCTTCGTAGATTATGGAGATTAGACCTTCGTCTGACTTGTACTGTCCAAAATTTTTTTCCAGTCTGTAGGTTCTCTTTTTACTCTTTTGGTGAAGTCTTTTGAAGAGCATAGGTGTTTCATTTTTAGAAGATCCCAGTTATCTAGCTTATCTATTGGGTTTTGTGCATTGATGGTTATGGTTTGTATCCTGTTAATGGCGTGTATTAAGGCCTGCAGTGTTGGTCCTATTTTTTCTTCTATGAACTTTATAGTTTTAGGCTTTATATTCAGGTCTTTGATCCATTTTGAAGTAGTTTCTGTATACGGTGTGAGGTATGGGTCCTGTTTCATTTTTTTGCAGATGGATATCCAGTTTTGCCAGCACCATTTGTTAAAAAGACTGTCTTTTCCCCATTTGATGGACTTTGGGCACTTGTCAAAGATCAGGTGACCGTAGGTGGATGGATTTACATCTGGGTTCTCAATTCTCTTCCACTGGTCAATGTATCTGTCGTTGTACCAGTACCAGGCTGTTTTGACTACTGTAGCTGTATAGTAGGTTCTAAAGTCAGGTAGTGTGAGTCCTCCAACTTTATTCTTCTTTTTCAGTAGTGCTTTACTTCTTCCCTTTCCATATAAAGTTAATGATTAGTTTTTCCATCTCTTTGAAGAATGTTGTTGGTATTTGGATTGGGATTGCGTTGTATTTGTAAATGCTTTGGATAGAATTGTCATTTTCACAATGTTGAGTCTGCCTATCCATGAGCATGGTATGTTTTTCCATTTATGTATATCCCCTTTGGGTTTCTTGCAGTAGTGTTTTGTAGTTTTCTTTGCATAGGTCTTTTACATCCCTGGTCAGATTTATTCCTAAGTATTTTATCTTTTTAGGGGCTATTGAAAATAGTATTGTTTTCCTGAGTTCCTTTTCGTCGTTCTCCTTATTGGTGTATAGGAATCCAAAGGATTTTTGAATGTTTATCTTGTATCCTGCTACTCTGCTGAATCTTCCTATTAGTTCCAGTAGATTTCTCGTGGAGTCTTTAGGGTTTTCTGTGTATCGTATCATATCATCTGCAAACAGGGACAGTTTAACTTCTTCATTACCAATTTGGATGCCCTTTATTTCTTTTTCTTGCCTTATTGCTCTAGCTAGAACTTCCAGCACAATGTTAAATAGGAGTGGTGATAAAGGGCATCCTTGTCTTGTTCCTGTTTTCAAGGGGAATGTTTTCAGCCTCCTTCCATTAAGAATGATGTTGGCCGTTGGTTTTGCATAGATGCCCTTTATTATGTTGAGAAATTTCCCTTCTATACCTATTTTATTGAGAGTTTTTATCAGGAATGGGTATTGGACTTTGTCAAATGCCTTTTCTGCATCAATTGAGATGATCATGTGATTATTTTCTTTCCTTTTATTTATGTGGTGGATTACGTTGATTGATTTTCTAATGTTGAACCATCCTTGCATACCTGCTATGAATCCTACTTGGTTGTGGTATATTATTTTTTTGATATGATGCTGAATTCTATTGGCAAGAATTTTGTTCAGAATTTTTGCATCTATATTCATGAGAGATATTGGTCTGTAATTTTCTTTTTTTGTGGCATCTTTGCCTGGTTTTGGTATCAGCATTATGCTGGCTTCATAGAATGAATTTGGAAGTGCTGCTTCCTCTTCTATGCTCTGAAATAGCTTGAGTAGTACTGGTACAAGCTCTTCTGTAAATGTTTTGTAGAATTCTCCACTGAAGCCATCTGGGCCAGGGCTTTTTTTGGTTGGGAGTTTTATTATTACCTTTTCAATCTCTTCTCTTGTGATGGGTCTGTTCAGATTTTCAACATCACTTTGTTGTAGTTTGGGTAGCCCGTGTGATTCTAGAAATTTATGCATTTCCTCTAGGTTTTCAAATTTGTTGGAGTATAGTTTTTCATAATATTCTGTTATAATCCTTTTTATTTCAGTTGGGTCTGTTGTAATGTCCCCCCTTTTATTTCTTGTTTGAGTTATTTGTATCCTCTCCTGTTTTTCTTTTGTCGGTCTGGCCAGTGGTTTGTCGATTTTGTTGATTCTTTCAAAGAACCAACTTTTGGTTTTGTTGATTCTTTCTATTGTTTTTCTGTTCTCTATTTCATTTATTTCTGCTCTGATCTTTACTATTTCCTTTCTTCTGGTGGTTGTGGGCTTTTTTTGCTGTTCTCTTTCTATTTGTTTGAGTTCTGTAGTTAATGTTTTGATTTTGTCCCTTTCTTCTTTTTTGATATGTGCTTCTATTGCTATAAATTGTCCTCTGAGGACTGCCTTTGCTGTGTCCCAAAGGTTTTGGTATGATGTGTTTTCATTCTCATTTGATTCTAGGAATTTTTGATTCCATCTCTGATTTCTTCCATTACCCAATTATGTGTAAGCAGAGTATTATTCAGTTTCCATGTAATTGATTTTTTTTCCTTGCTCTTTCTATTGTTAATTTCTACCTTGATGGTATTGTGGTCAGAGAAGATACTTTGAATTATCTCAACGTTTTGGATCTTGTTGAGGATCGCTCTGTGGCCTCAGATGTGGTCTATTCTTGAGAACGTTCCATTTGCATTGGAAAACAATGTGTACTTTGCAGCGGTTGGATGGAGTGTTCTGTATATGTCTACGAGGTCAAGTTGGCTGATTGTACTGTATCTTGCTGAGTTTCTTCTTAGTTCTTCTATCCTTTACTGAGAGTGGTGTGTTGAAGTCTCCTACTATTATTGTGGAACTGTCAATTTCTCTTTTCAATGTTGTTAGAGTTTGTTTTACGTATTTTGTAGCCCTGTCATTGGGTGCGTAGATGTTTATTATGGTTATGTCTTTATGATGGATCGTCCCCTTAATCATTATATAGTGTCCTTGTTTGTCTTTTATGGTAGATTTCGTTTTAAAGTCTATTTTATCTGAGATTAGAATTGCCACCCCTGCTCCTTTTTGGTAGTTGTTAGCTTGATATATTTTTTTCCAACCTTTGACTTTTAATAAATTCACATCTTTGTTTCTAAGGTGTGTCTCCTATAGACAGCATATTGATGGATCCTGTTTTCTTATCCATTCTGTCACTCTCCATCTCTTTAAGGGTGCATTGAGTCCATTTACATTCAGTGTAATTATTGATAGATGTGGGTTTGCTGCTGTCATTTTGTAGTGCTTTTTTTTTTTTTTTGTGGTGCTGACGTTTTCTTTTTTCTTCTTACTCTCTCGTGCTGAGTTACTTTTTTTTGTGGATTTTTTTTTCATTTCTTTTGTTTTTGTAGGTTTTGTTTTTGCTGAGACTTTATGTTTTTCCTCTTTTTTTTAATGAGTATGTTTGTTAACTTCCTTTGTGGTTACCATAAATTTTACCCTTATCTTTCTAAGTTTGAAGCAGTCTACCCTTACGTGGTATCGCCTTGCCTTCTTCTCCATTAGAAGGTTCTATATCTATGCCGTTTAGTCCCTCTTTTATTGTTTTGATATTGTTGTCATTTATTGATTAACTGCTCTGATTCCCTGTTGCATTTCTTTTGGTTTTGGATAGTCCTCAAGAGTTCATTTCCTAGATTGGTATCTGGCTGGTACGATCCTGCATCCTAGTTTCCACCTGTGCACTGAAGCAGTTTGTCCTCAGATTGAAGAACTCACTTTAATAATTCTTGTAAGTTTGGTTTGACTTTTACATATCCCCTTAATTTCTGTTTATCTGGTAATAACCTAATTTCACCATCAAATTTGAATGAGAGTTTTGCAGGATATATCATTCTTGGCTGGCAATTTTTTTCTTTCAAGATTTTATATATGTCATCTCATTGTCTTCTTGCTTGCATGGTTTCTGCTGAATAATCTGAGATTAGTCTTACTGTTTCTTCTCTGTATGTGACTTCTTGTTTTTCATGAGCTGCTCTCAGGATTCTTTGTTTGTCTTTGGTTTTGGTGAGTGTGAATATGATATGCCTTGGTGATTTTCTTTTGGGGTCTCTTCTATATGGGGTTCACTGAGCTTCGTGGATGGCCAGCTTTTCATCTTTCATGATATTGGGGAAGTATTCTGTCAGCAGTTCCTCAATGATCCTCTCTGTGTTTTCTGTTTTCTCCCCGTTCTGGAATTCCAATCACTCGTAGATTTTTGCTTTTGATTGTGTCCCACATAACTCTCAGGGTCTCTTCATTTTTCTTTGTTCTTTTTTCTGAGTTTTCCTCAAACAGAGTTGTATCCAAGTGTTTGTCTTCAATTCCACCGATCCTGTCTTCCACCATTTCAAATCTACTTCTCAGCCCTTCTATTACATCGCCCATTTCTGAAATCTTGTTGTTTATCTTTTGGATTTCTAATTGTTGTCTTTGTATAATTTCTAGTTGTAAATTTATTTTGGCATTTTGTTCCTGCATCATTTTCCTGAATTCTTCCAATTTTTTGTCCATATTTTCCATGAATTTGTCTATTTTTTCCTCATGTTCATCAGCTTTTTGCCTCAGTTCTTGGAGAATTCCGAGTATTAGAGATTTGAATTCCCTATCAGGTAGTTCTAGTGCATTTTCTTCCAGAGGAGAGTCATCTGGTGTTTTATTTTGGATGCCTACTGGAACCATCCTGTCCTGTTTTTGTAAATGTTTTGTTATTGTCTGCTGTCTTCGGGGCATTCAGTAGTTATTTTTCTCATTTACTGATTGTATATTTGTTTGTTTCATCCCTTTTTTAAAAAAAAATTTGACTATGTCTGAGCAGGCAGACTGTGTGTTCTTTGTTGTTTGCTCGTCTGTGGGCACAATACTTTTCGACTCCGTCTTCAACTGGCAGGGTCAGTCACTCAGATATGGTACCGCAGGGCAGGTCTAGCTGAAGATGAGTTACTGGAATGGGTTGTTTGTGGCAATTACTACAGCCACCAGAGCAGGTCGGTAATCAGTGCAGGGCAGGTTCCAGTAGGCCATGCCTGTGCTGCTTGGTGGTGTGATGTCAAGCGCATGATGCAGGTAGGCAGGATGCAGCAGGGAGATAGTTATGTGTGGAGCTAAGATGGACATGGGAGAGAGGAGAGAGGAACAGGGGCCAAAAACATACAAACAAACAAAAAAGAATGCTAGGGGAGCTTGCCATTGGAGTGGAGAGATGACAGACTATGAAATGGAGAAAAACAGAAAGGGGAGGAGGAAGAAAAGAAAAGAATGAATAAATAAGAATCAGAAAGGTTAAAGAACCGCAGAGTTCCCTGGGATCCCACTGGTGCACCTATGAGGTCTGGGGAAGTTGCTCTCAGGTGTTGCAGTACAGCCTGGCTAGAAGGCGTAGAGGTATACAACACCAGGTATTCAGGGAACACAAAGAGAAGGAAGATATATAGAGACGAGGAACTGAGCAATGAAGAAAGACAGAAAGGGAAAAAAGAGGAAAAAGAAAACAAAACAAATTAAAAAAAAAAAAAAAAAGGAAAGGCCCCCAAAGGAACAGGAAAAAAAAAAAAAAAAAACCAACGTAAAAAGAATTGCCCTCAGGGATCCCTCTGCATGTCTGTGGAAGCCGAAGGGGAGTCTCCCTGCCACACAGCTCAGCCTGGCCAGAAAGGGCTCCCAACTCAAGAAAAGGAAAAGAAAACAAACAAACAATTCAAAACAAACAAGCAAACAAAAGCCCCGGGATCCCACCAGCGAGGCAGCCCAAACCGGGAAGCAGCTCCACACTCAAACAGAGCTCCACAGCCCCTCGGGAAGAAGCAAAGATGGCGCACGGAGCGAGGTACTTGAGCGAAGGGAGGGGGAGGTGGTGAGAGGCAAGTAAGAAATCAAAAGAAGCAGAAAAAAAAAAAAAGCAACACTAGCAGCCAACAAACGGCACTCAGAGAGCCAGCTAGTGCGGGCTGGTGTTTCTGGACAAGAGACTGTGTCCATGGGAAACAGAGAGGTCCGAGTGTGGGTGAAGAAGGATAGAGGGTGGGAAAGTGTATATCACAAATTATCGGAGCTCTGCAGCCCCTCAGGAAGAAGCAAAGATGGCACACAGAGCGAGGTACTTGAGCGAAAGGAGGGGGAGGTGGGGAGAGGCAAGGAATAAATAAAAAGAAGCGTAAAAATGGCACTCAGAGAGCCACCTGTTCGGGTGTGTGGAATCCAAGCAGCCACTGTTTCCCGGTCAAGAGACTGTGGCCGCGGGAAGCAGAGGAGGCCGAGTTGGGATGAAGAAAGGTGGGGGGTGGGAAAGCGTATATCGCCAATTACTGGTTGTTTTGTCTCTCGATGGAAGCTCCATGAGGCTGCTTTCTCATACCCCCTGTTTGCTGGTCTCCGATAGGAGTGCAAGATGGCAGATCCACGCTGTGTTAGCTGGTAGGGGACCTCTGCATGAATCTCTCCTCGCTCTCCATTCTCTGTCAGTTTTCTCACTCCATTTCGTGCTTGGCTGAGTTCTTGATCTCTTCATTTGATGTTTTAGGGTTTCAGGATTGTTGTAGTCTCTGTTCGGCTTAGTTTTTCGGATCTTTGCTGTGGAGGGACGGCATGGTGCTTCTGCCTAGAGCGCCATTTTGCCGGAACTCCTAGGGCAGAATTTTTGCAAGCCTAATCTTTTTGTTTTTTCCTAATGATTTGCAAAGCTGGGTAAATTGAGTTACTCGTTGTTTATTATAGAGTAGGTTAGTAGGGAAGCCCAGAAGTCAGCTTGTTCACCATCACAACCACTACCCTTTACCTCCACCCAAATTGTTCTTCAGGGAAATTACTCCCATCTTTAATCCATGAAGACTATGGTATTTCCTCAAATTATTCCCAATAATCAAATAAGAGAATACTGAATTTAAGTCATGAAGAGGCTTTGATTCAAAATACCCCTCTTTTAAATTGCATTTTAGAATGATGTATAGTGGAAATTTTTTTTTTTTTAATTATCATAATCCATCTCCTCTCTTCAGAACAGAATTCCAATTCCCTTTAGGGGAAGTATATCTTCCCCAATGTGTATCGTGGGTGGAACTATAAATGGAAGCCACTCTCCTTCCCCTAGCTAAGTGATAGAAGCCTCACCAAAGCCAGGTCAATTGGAGTCTCCATCCTAACTATCTTGATGGCCCTCGCTTATACTGGCCACAGAGCCTGGTCAAGTAAATCTTGAAATTGAGAGTTCTAAAGACTTCTAGTTCTTTTTTTTTTTCCTCAGTCAGCTCAGTTCTTCAATGTTCCCTTCAATTATGTGAGCCTCCTCAACACTTTCTCCTCCCCTGTGAATTCCCATTTTGCAGAAGTTAGCCAGAATTCATTCCTTTTCCTTGCAGCCAATTACTCTGATTCACAGTCTTTCTGAAGACACTAAGATAGGCTGGATGCAATGATGTTAAGACCAAGCTCTAACTGGGCCAGGGGTGTACAGATTTACTGTAAATCAGGGCTTCGAGCCGGTTTGTTCTGGTTTAAACCCCTGCTGAGAATTGGCATTTCTAACAAGTTCCCAGGCAATGCTAATGCTGCTTGTTAGGGAACAATTCTGAGAACAACTAGTAGAACAGTGGTTCTCAAAATTTATTATACATAAGAATCACCTAGGGATCTTATAATGTAGATGCTGATACAGTATATCTGGGGTGGAAATGCAAATTCTCAGTAGGAGTTCAAACGGAAATGAATCAGTTCAAAGTCCTGCTTTAAATACTTCAGGCTTTGATCTCATTTCTCCCTACCGTGTTTTAGAAGCACCCAAGGGAGAGAAAAGCATTACAATGGACTCTTCCAATATTAGCTATCAAGCCTCTTGAAGGAGTGAGATACAATCTTCTCTAGTACAGTAAAACCTGTGAAAGCTGGAAGCTATGTAAGGCAGAATCTGTCAAAGGAAAACTCAAACATTTTCCACTAAATAGAGTGATAAAAAAGTGGTAAGACTTTTTATACCCTGTCAAAGTGGAAAACTTGTGAGACCTGGAAAGACAAGGCAGTCCCATCGAGTTCCAGCTCTCACAGATTTCACTGTATTTGCCTTTTTGTATTCTGCATCTTGGATAGTAGTCTCAGTATCCAAATTAATTCTGATGCAAAAAGTAAATAAAACATATCACTTAAAAAATATGACCAGGAAAGATTTCCATCTGCCACTTTTTATTAGTGTCCCTTAAAAGGCAAATGCTGGGAAATTATAAATGAAAGGAATTCTGCATTCTGTTTCAGACCATGCCAACTCTTTAGCTTTGTGGTCTCCAAAATCTCTTCCCAAATTAGATATTTCATTAGTTTTAATATATCTTCTAATCTGATTCAGACTCTAGGCTGCATTTTGTAATTTGGACTCATTCATAATTTACTATTCAGGAAATTATTGCATGAATAACAGTTAGAGAATATCATCCTTCCTGCTCTAAGAATTAAGTAACACAGCAAGTCAGCACAGGTTTTCTTGGCCACTCAGATTACAAGCTAATTGGGTAACTTAGTAGCTGAGACTACAAGGAGTGGAAAGCAGGAAAGGGGACTAATATTTATTAAACACATAGACTCTGTGCAAAGCATGATGCTAGGCATTTATTATCCCCACTTCTCTCGTGGTGAAGGACAGGAGTTCAAGTGAGTGAACTCACCCATGCCAGCACATTTCAATCTCTGCTTCCATCATGTCTATTAATGTTCCATTGGCCGAAACAAGTAACATGGCCAAGCTCAAGTCAAGCAGCAGGAAGAATACTCAACCCACCAGGAGGCCATAGCAAGGGTATGGCTATATGCCACTACAAGGGAGTTAAAAGTCTGTAACCTATAATTACATCTTCCATGATAGAGAAATAGACAGGCTTATGTATGTGTGTATGTGTATACACAAATATATACATACATTTATTAAAAAACACACACACATACACCAAGAAAGAAGGGTGTTGCATGGACAATGATCCTAATAAACCATAAACTGAGGAATATGATTAATCAGCCCTAAGCAGAATGCATTATCTTTTTTATTTGGAACCAGTAACTGTATTGTTTATTTACAAAGGTAAGGGGAGCCCACACTGCTAAATAGAGCTATGATACAGTTCTGCTCTAAAGAAGGCTGCAGCATGGGCAAGAGTATCTAAAGCTCTGGTGCTCTAATATAAAGTAAGGCAAGACCCTTTTATGTATGGATCCACTCTATTCCAGGCTGCTTAACATACCAATGCCAACTCTTTGCACTAGATGTTTATTTAGCGTATAGGAAAGAAAATCATACAAGAATTTTGTACGTTGTTGTTGTCGTGTGCTGTCAAGTCAAGTCTGACTCATAGCAACCCTATAGGACAGAGTAGAACTGCCCCATAAGCATTTCCATGGAGCACCTGGTGGATTGGAACTGCCAACTTTTTGGTTAGCAGCCTGAGCTCTTAACCACTTTACCACCAGGGCTCCAGAATTTTATATAGGAGCTATTAATGAAAATCTGTTAATGAAAAAAATAATTTGTGAATTTGACCACATCTAAATTAAAGACTTCTATTCAACTATAGACAAATGTAACCAATCAGCAAAATATTGGGAAAAGTAATGTGGAATTCATATCTAGTATATATAAGGAACTGTTCAAACAAGTAAGAAAAAGACAGGAAATTCAAAAGAAAAAATGGGCAAAGGACATGAACAGGCAATTAACAGATGGGGAAATCTAAATAACTATTAAGTATATGAAGAAATATACATCCTCATTAATAATCAAAAAGCTGCAAATTACAAAAAAAATGAGATACCATTTTACATCCACCGGATCGGCAAAAATTAGAAAGTACTGGCAAGGATGCGGGGAAATTTCATCCTCACTGGTGGTGAAATTACAAACTGGTGCAAACATTCTGTATAGCAATCTGGAAGTACTTAGTGAGATAAAGTATATGTACACCCTTGCAACTCAGAAATTCCACTCCTGGGAATATACTGTAAAGAAACTCTTGCTGAGATCCACAAGGAAACATGGTCATAGAGGATCGTTGTAGTGTTATTTGTGGTACCAAAAAGTGGGAAGCAATTTAGGTATCCACTAGAGAATCTAGGTATCTGCTAGATATCCATTAGGGAAATCAATAAGTAACATGTGCCACATGGACAAGTCAGAAGTGGTATGGGAATGATATGAAGGACTCACAAGTAACAACTATATTTATATAGAGAAAAATGTATCTATCTCAAAACTACTATGTGAGATAAAAAATAAGAAAGAGAACAATATTTATAGCACATTGCCACTTACATTAACTCTTATACATAAAAGACACTGTATATTTTCAAGGATACACTTATAACTAAATAAACACGTGGAAGGTGGATTAGAAGGATTCATGTAAAATACACTTGGGAAGGTACTGAACGGAGTGCCAAAGGGTGACTGAGGATGGTGCCAAGGGAGACACAAAATGAAATAGAATGGAATGGAATTAAATGACATAAAATAAAATAGAGGCCTTTCACAGATGACAGTCTTCCAAGAATTGTGGGATACAATCAATTCTGTATACCTAAGGTAATAAATAGCAATTGGAGTCCTCCTAACAAGTTTCTCTGCTTCTTGAAAGAGTGCTATGATTAGAAAGTATGTTTTCAAATTCTTGAAGAAGTCCAGCAGCAGAAAACATACTTGTTGTTAGGTGCCGTCAAGCTGGTTCCGAGTTATAGCAACCCTATGAACAGCAGAACAAAACACTGCTGGTCCTGCGCCATCCTCACAATCATTGTTATGCCTGAGCCCATTGCTGCAGCCACTGTGTCAATCCATCTCATTGAGGGTCTTCCTCTTTTTCGCTGACTCTCTAATTTACCAAACGTGATGTCCTTCTCCAGGGACTGGTCCTTCCTGATAACATGTACAAAGTATGTGAGATGTAGTCTCACCATCCCAGCTTCTAATGAGCATTCTGGCCATACTCCTTCCATGACAGATTTGTTTGTTCTTCTGGCAGTCCACGGTATATTCAATATTCTTCATTTAATTCAAAGGCGTAGTAGACCATATGATTGTCTGTTTCAAATCGCCAATACCAGTCCATTTCAGCTTCCTAATGCCTAGGATATTGATCTTTATGCGTTCAATTCCATTTTTGACTACTTCCAATTCTCCTAGATTCATACTTAGTACTTTCCACATTCTGATTATTAATGGATGTTTGCAGCTGTTTCTTCTCATTTTGAGTCGTGCCACATCAGCAAAAAGGTCCCAAAAGTTTGGCTCCATCCATGTAATTAAGGTCGACTCTACTTTGAGGAGGCAGCTCTTCCCCAGTCGTATTTAGAGCACCTTCCAACCTGAGAGGCTCATCATCTGGCACTATATTAGACAATGTTCCACTGCTATTCATAAGGTTTCAGTGACCAATTTGTTCAGAAGTAGACTGCCAGGACCTTCTTTCTAGTCTGTTTTTCAGTCTGGAAGCTCTGCTGAAACCTGTCCACCAAGAGTGACCCTGCTGGTAATCGAAACACTGGTGGCAAAGCTTCCAGTATCACGGCAACACACAAGCCACCACAGTACGACAAACTGACAGACACATGGTGAAGAAAACACACTAGAATTGAAGAAAACTGCCATTTATAGATTCTCTTGGCTAATCATTCATTTCTATGCAGCAATAGGACAATGCTCTCTAGAGAGATATTCTACTGGTTTTGAAGCAAGTTCACTGCAGATGAGTGATTGAACGATGGCATTTGTGTAAGTTACACTGTATTGTCTTTGCACCCAGTGACCATCATTTGAGTACTGAACATTCCCAGACAACTCTGCATTTCTGACAAGTAGCTGATTGCAGGAAATGAGCAGGATGAAAACATTCTTACACAAGTCAGGCAGTTCCAAATCTCTCAGTCTTCTTTTTAAACACATAGAGAGATTGAGAAGGGCATGAACCAGAAGCAAATAGGAAATTCAGACTGAGCATCAAAGATGGCACCTCAAGTAATTTTAATTAGTCATCTCCATACTCATAGGAAACAGTAGTGTAATGGGATTGCATTGCCCTCTTTATTTGGAACCTGTCAATGTGCTGTTTATTAACAAAGATAAATGGGACTCCACGTTACAAAATAGTACTGTAATGTGGTTCTTTTCCAAGCAAGTCTTCAGCATGGGCAAGAGAGTATCTAAAGCTCTGGATCTTGAATATAAAGTGAGATGAGACCCTTTTACATCTGGCTCCACTCTATTCTGGGCTGCTTAATGTACCATGCCAGCTCTTTGCCACAAGACGTATATTTAGCATATTGGAAGGAAAACCAAAAACAAGGATTTTACATGGGAGCTAATCTGATAATTACATGGAGTATCCAAAAGCCAGACAGTAGGGGATAGTGCAAACAATATAATTAAATAACTTGAATGAAGCAGGAAGACTAGAGGAGAGGAGCCTGCCTTTGAAACTGAAGGCTATGTATATGCTATCAAAGGAGGAAATCTAAAGAAAAATTTGATGCAGAAGCACATCTGCTCTCAGGAGATTGATGGGAGTTAATCATCCCAAATCTCCCCTTTGACCTAGTGTTCAATTTTCAGGGAGAACTGAAAACAGAATGGAAGACAAGGAAGGAGTTAACTTTTTGGCAACATTCCTGGTCAATTCTTCCAATTCCTGAGCCTTGGGAATGTAGATTAGCCATGAGAAATTTGGGATCCTAAGAATGATATTCTATAAATACCAATTATTTTCAGTTAACTTTTTTGCTGTCAATGTAGCATTTCCATTTGTTAAAGACTTCCCGGTCATTTCTGGAGCCTCCAAATGATGCCTCCAAGGAATGTGCCATCATTACCTCTGGGTCCCAGATGGCAAGGTTGAGAGGTTAAGTGAGTAGCCCCAGGCCACACACTTGATTTCAAGGCATCAGGTGCCAATAAGGGATTATCTCTCCAAGTTTCTGACTCTTTGTATAGCAGGTAAACCTTTCCAAGGTAAAACACATCATATGACATCTGCTGTTTATACAATATACGAAACTCTCCTGAGCAGTGGCGACCTCTCGGGATGTAGTATCCACACTTAGAGGTACCCAGCACATGTTCGTCCCTCTTGATAAAACAGGGCATACTTCATGCTTATTCAGCTCATCCAAAGCACCAGTGTTGGGTAGGTGCCGTGCCTTCCAGGTCACTAGCAAAACTGAGACAGGTCGAAATCAAACATATTGGTTCTCAAAAGGTGTCCTGTATCAATGAAGGAGCTGAATAAACTGCTTACTGTCCTGAGAAGGCAGTGGCATATGGATGAAAAGAGTGCAGACCTTAGAAGTAGACCTGGTTTGATTCTTGTACCCTACTACTTACTAGCTGAATAAACTTGAGCCACGTTTTCCTTATCTGTAAAAGAAATGGGGGGAAGGGTTAGAGGCAGTCCTCATTGAATAGGGTTCTTGTAAATATTAAGGTAAATTCTATATGCAAAACACATAATTGTTGTTGTTTTTCATTACCAACAAGTCAGCTCCTACTCACGGTGACTTTGTGTGTAACAGACGAAATATTACCCAGTCGTGCACCATCTCCATGACCTTTGATATGTTTGAGCCCATTGTTGTGTTGTGGCTATTATGTTAATCCATCTCATTGAGGGTTTCCCTCATTTTTGCTAACCCTCTACCTTACCAAACATAGTGCGCTTTTCTATCAGTCTTTTCTGATGCCTTGTCCAAAGTACGAAAGATGAAGTCTCACCATTGTCACTTCTAAGGAACTTCTGGTTGTATTTCTTCTGAGACTGAGTTGCTAGTTCTTCTGGAAGTCTATGGTATATTCAATATTTTTTGCCAACATCACAGTTCAAATGCATCAATTTTTCTTCCGTCTTCTTTTTTCATTGTCCAGCTTTAGTATGCATAGGAGGTGACTGAAAAGATCATGGTACAAAAACCCGTTGCCGTTGAGTCGATTCTAACTGACAGTGACCCCGTAGGACAGAGCAGAACTTTCCCATAGGGTTTCCAAGGCTATAAATCTTTACAGCAGCAGACTGCCTGCCACATCTTTCTCCCACCGGAATGGCTGCTAAGTGCGAACTGCCGACCTATCAGTTAGCAGCCAACCACTTAACCGCTGTACCACCAGGGCTCCTTGGAACATAGTAGGCCCCCAATAGATACAAGTTCCCTTCTTCAAAGGAAAGGGCTTATACATTGGTATGCAGACGCATACTGTTGACTTTCTCCCTTGAACACCACTGTGATCTGACCATGAGACAGATGGATCTTTGAGTCCACTAGAAATAGGCTTAAATTCTACAGGTCAATCCCAGACATTATCTGGTTTCCTTGGGAATCTCTGGGTTAGAAAAGACTGAGCCAAAATTCTTAGGTTTGAACTGGAACAGAGTAAACTCCTGATTGGAACATAAACTGATATTTACTAGGAAGAGCTTGGACATTTTGCTCTGAGGGACACTGGAACAGAGTGCCAGGCTTAACCTAATTTCTACACTATGGGTCCCTCCTACCCCGAAGCTGGGGTCTTTCAATACTCACTGCAGGCTCAGCCCTTTGGGCAGAGGCCGAGGGCCAGGGAAAGACATGCCTTCAAGCACGGCTGGGAAGAGGCTGTCTTGATGGAAGAACTGTATCCTGAATGTTCCTAAGCCTGAATTGTAACTGTTACTTCCCTAATAAACCCCATAATAGTGAGTATTGTCTCTGAGTTCTGTGTGGCCATTGCAATGAATTATCAAATGCAGCAGAGAAGCAGAGATTGCTGTGGGAGGGATGGTTGGTGTCAGAATTGGTAAGGATGGCAGAAAGAAAAGGCATGTCTGACCTCGGCCTCATAGGAATCAGCCTTGGGCTGTTGGTCTTAAATCTCCCTCCCCGGTGTGAAGTTGGAGGAGGTCAGACACCGCCCTCATGCTGTTTTCTACCCACAGAGAGACAGACAGAGGAAGCATGCCATGTGACACAGAAGATGCAGGCCAAGGAACACCTGGAGCCATCAGAAGCTAGGAGAGAGTCATGGAATAGATTCCCTCTCAAAGCCTCAGAAGGAATCGACATGGCTGATATACTAATCCCAAACTCTCAGCCCCCAAAACTGTGAGACAATAAATTTCTGTTGTTTAAAGCCACCACTTTGTGGTATTTTGTTATGGCAGCCCTAGAATACTAATAAACTAGTATCTAGTTTCTTCAGAACCAGGACCTGGACCAGACTGTCTACACGCCCCGCTCCCCACCATTGTCCTGCTGTCTCACTGAAGACTTCCCTGATGCAGCCTACCTGCCTGCCTGCCTGCCTGCCTGCCTGCCTGCCTGCCAAGGTGTCTGACTGCTTTGAATTCTCTACCCCTGGCCTCCATCCTCTCATGCTGTCATCTGCTGATACTCTGTGTTAACCCTTCCAATGATGGCTAATGGCTGGGCTGTCACCTGTTGCCTGTCAGCCAGAATGGACTTGCTTCACATCTTAGCAGCTGAATGATCCCTGAAAAATTTGCCCACATACCTACAAGCAGGCTGGGACACCGCCTATTTGCTCTAATGTTTTGCATTTAAAAGAGCCATCTAACTAGAGGTTTCCGTACCGCTGCAAAACAGAGCTTGTTCATTTTGGCCATAAAGCAACCAAAATATTAAAAATTTGTGGTGAATGGATGGGCACTTAACAGTGTCGATTTAATAATGAAAAACCCATCACTCACAAGGCTTTGCATTTGTTTGTACCAGAATCATAAGATATTAAGCAGGATAGAAAATTCAAAGTTTGAAAGACTATGAAAGTTTCCCTTATTTTGCAAATCACTCTTTCACACTTCTTCAATGGGTAGTATTTGGAAAGAACATCAACAACAGCAAAAAACAAAAGTCAGAATTTAATCAGCTTTTGCCTCATTTCCCCGAGATGACTCTAACTATAAGGTATTAGTTAAGTTCTCCAAATTAAAGAACTGAAAGGGCAACAGATATGAGGACTTTGCTGCAGTTGAGGAGTCCCTGGGTGGTACAAAGAGTTAACACACTCGGCTGCTAACACGAGGTTCAAGTCCACCCAGAGGTGCCTGGAAGTCCACCCAGGAAGAAAGGCCTGGCGATTCGCTTCTGAAAAATCAGCCACTGAAAACTGCTATCTATGGAGCACAGTTCTACTCTGGCACATATGGGTCACTGCAAGTCAGAGTCGCCTTGACAGCCACTGGACTAGACTAGATTTCACCTCACCGAGGCAGCAGAGTGGGTAACTGGTACTGGGAGGGCGCAAGGCGTGTTAAACTAATGTGTGTCAAACAGTCATCATGTTTCAAACGTCATGCTAAATGCTTCACACAAAGAATGCAATTGAATCCTTGTAATAAGCCTGTAAATTAGGCACTAATTCTTTTTTTTTTTTTTTTGCTACAGATAAAAAAAGAACTTAAATAACTTGACCAAGATCCCAACTCTCGTCTAGCTGAGATTTGAATCTAGGTTGAAGTCCAGACCCTGCTCATTAAAATTTAAGAAATAAAACTCTCCCACACTCTTTCTTCCTTTTCCAATTGATTTTAGTTCCTATAGCATGACAGTGTACAACTAAGCATTCTCTGTCCAAATGTATTCAATGACATTTGCTTGTGAGGGCCACCACTAGCAAACACTACCCTCATTGTCCCCCGCATTATGCAAAGTCACCATGGCCCTCTGCAGCAGAGGCAATGATTTCCTTTTCAGTTTTGTTAACTAACCTGGGAGGGGGGACTAGAACCCCAGTTCCTCCAGCCAGCAGCCAGCCTGACCCATAAGCGGAGGTGGAATGGGATTGGGGCTCACCTCAGGCAAAGGGTTCACCTTTGGATGAGGCAGGCCCTGAAAGACGATCTTTGGCAATTTCAAATACGTCAGTGGTTGTAAGAAAATGGGAATGGAAGAGGGACCTTGGTGAAAATTTTTAAGGATGTAGCCAGGAAATTAGTGGCAAAAGCTTCCTCCCAAATTCAGAGAAAATGGCTTTAGGAAGTTGAGCCTCAACCCGTTTCTGTTTCCTCCTCATAAATCTGCCACTAAAGTAATCTCCAGGGAATTGGAGTGGCTGCTTTCTGCCTGGCAATAATGGGAATTCCAACTACAGGCCAATTAGAATACACCCAAAATGGCCAATAAAATGTTTCACTGACTTTATTGGTTTCATAAAACTAGTGGAAAAAAGCAGAGACAGTCCAGAGCCTCGCCAAGATATGAGTCGCTTCATGAAGTGGATTGAAGGGGATCTTATGGGCTCCTAATCCCTTGTTCTTCCTCCAGTGTGCTGCTTTTATCTAATGTCACCTGTGCAGGGTCCTGTGGTGTCCTGGACATCAGCTCTTTCTCTGGAGGAGCCTCTGGTGGATTCAAATCGCCGACCTTTCTGTTCGCAGCCATGCGCTTTAACCATTGTACCACTTTCCCCAAATATCTGCTCTGTGTCTTTAGAGGTTCACTGAATTATTCTGAGCCCCAGCTTCCTCCTTTGTCAGTTTGAGATGATACACCCTTTTTATACCTATCTCAGGCATAGGTATATTTTAAGATTTTAGAAAGTGGCCACTTACAAATGCAAGAGATTTGTCTCCATTCTTTTTCCCCTCCCCACACTACACTTCTGCGTAACTTTTCTCTGTGTGTCAAGCCTAGGTATAAATTATCCTTGCTCTTATTGACTCCCTACTGCAAGTGCTCTGCGTGCGTGCGTGTCTGTTTGTGGCATGTGGGTCTGTTCCCGTGTGACTGTGCGGCTGTGTATTTAGGAATGCGCGTGCCCAGCATCCGTCTTCTTTTCATTCTGTCTTTGTTCTTTCCCCAGGCTTCCATGAGAGGAGCGAATAGTATGGAATGTCCTTGTCCAGCCCCCCTCTCCCCACCAGAACGGGGATGGACCACTAAAAGCCACCCCCTCTGCATCTGTTCCCCCTCCCCCATCTCATCCATGAAGCCGATGAAATGAAAGCTGAGAAAGAGTGATTCGATTATTTGCCTGACCTTTGCCAGTGCCGGAAGGTACGCAGATACGCGTGCTTTCCTCCAGTCCCTCTCTGGGGTTTTTCAGAATGCGTCCCCAAAGGAGCCCTCCTGTGGCTCCGTCGTATCAGCCTCTGCGGGCTGGATGTGGCTCAAAGACGAAGGGGACCCTTCCCCCCAAAGCCTGCCTTTATCGTACATCGTGTGTGCATTACAAACGACAATTATTGACAGTAATTAGCTGTCCAGAATAACAAGGACGTTATTTTTTGCTCAGCTTTTATGTCCAAAGGTTTGCGCATGAGCAAACCTTCACGTGCTTCGGCACAATAAAGTGCATTTGTAAATCCCCTTTGAGAACTCTGGAAAACATGGCTCTGGCCACTTACAACCTGTAGAACCCAATTCCCCCCTTTATTAGGTTGGATTTTCCTTTTGGGTAGGAGAGGGAGGAGTAGAAAGAACACTTTTGTTGAAGAGAACTGTCACTTCGTCCATAATTTTTGATAATCCTGTTGTTTGGTTAGAAATATTTTACCATATACCCGCTTTTTAATATGCATTCTTGGGTTAGAAGGCTTCAGGTAGACTTGAAGCTGTCAATATTGACCCAAAAGCCACAATAAAATGTGCAGCTAGAAAAGGAGAAGAAGGAGAAGTTAAGACTCTATTTAAACTACTGAAGGGGTTGGAAAGCTAACTTACCAAAATAGCAGTATAAAAAAAATCTGAAAAACAAATTCACCACCAAACGGTTCCTACTGCTCCATTTATTTCAACTAGTGTGGTATTAATAGAACGCCTAACAGCCGGGAGTAGAAAAATAAATGTGTTCTCACTCACAAGGGAATGACTAAATGACTCACAAATGCAAAAATAAATAAATGGCTCCCTATGAAAATCTGCAACTGTATTACCCCGACTGAAACAACTAAGCTTTTTAACTGTAACCTAACATGTTAAATTCAATCAGTTTTATTTGAGGCCATAGATAGATCAAGCGATCAATCTCCATCATCCTGGAGTTTTTTTCCTCTTCATAGTGCTATTTTTCTTCCTACGAGACATTTTAGTTCACTTCCTTGAGCCTTCTTCAGTTTAATGGCTGATTTTCAGAACAACAACAACAAAGAATTCCCTTTCCTCAAGAAGGAAGGGGGAAAATAGAGCAACGAAAAAAGAAAAAAAAAAAAATTTCAAGAAGGGCATGTTTTAATTCTACGCAGTAAAGAGAAGAAAGGCTCACAAAGTGTAAAAAGAAGGTAACGGGTAGATAAATAACGTGTATTACAGCTTGTCTCAAATGTTATGTTAAATGTTAACAGGGGCTGCCTCCTGACACTATAAAAAGATCAACTTTTTGTCTCCTTTATAACTCGTGAACAGGTAGGCCCTGAGGACCTGAATGAGGTCATACCAATTAACTCACCAAATCCTGCAATCAGAGTGATAATGACATCCTTAGCAACCATCCTATTGCTATGGCACCAGCCCGCTGCTATAAAAACCCTTTCAAACTACACTGGTTATAGCCTGGGTGGGCAAAGCTGTGATCCCCAAATCCACAAACTAAGAGTTTCTGTTAACCTCCTCTGGCTCCTCCAGTGCCACGACATCTCTCCTTTTCCAAAAGAAGAATAAGAAGGAAATTTCAGCTGGCTCCAAAATCTGAGGGTTGGGGCTTTTCCTAAAAACCATGTAAATCTTTGGTTGGCTCTTTGGAATCATCTTCTATTCAGGGAAGCTAATGAACTTTATCTTTCAGTCCTTCCCAGCCTGATTATACTGCACAAACATGCTGTTGTTAGCTGCTGTAGAGCCGGCTCTGACTCATGGCAACCTCTTGTACAACAGAATGAAACATTGCTCAGCCCACACCACCTTTAAGACCACTGGTGTGCTCGAGTACGTTGTTGCAGTCACTGCGTATTTTCAGCGTCTCCCAACCCAGGGGACTCATCTTCCAGCCCTGTATCAGACAACATTCTATTGTGATCCAAAGGGTTGTCATTGGCTAATTTTCCAAAGTAGACCACCAGGCCTTTCTTCCTAGTCTGTCTTAGTCTGGACTCTCCATTGCTGGTATTTGAAATACTGGTGGCATAGTTTCCAGCATTACAGCAACATGCAAGCCACCACAGTGTGACAAACTGACAGACCAGTGGTGGGTACATACATATCCCTTGCATAAAAACTATTTGTTACTTGACTGCCTTTATCAATAAAGACATTATCAGTTCCATCACGAGATAGGAATTGATACTCCAACGATATCTAAACGGAAAGAAGAAATCTAAGGGTTTCCTCCCCAGAGTACTTTAAAAAATTTTAGTTCTCTGGAGATAAATTGAACATATATAACAAAACAGAAGGAGAGAGTTCAGGAATATATAGAAAATAAAAAAAGGCCTTTGGTGGGCAAATTTATTTCAAAATCCCTGTCCAGCATTTCAGTTTGAGCCCACATGTATCTATACTGTGCTTCTCCTATCTGCCTCTCATTACATTGGGCACTTTGAGAAATCCATAAAAATCCACGGCACTTGAATGTATTATCCTTATGTTCAAGTAACTTAAAATCTATTTGGAAAGATAAGTCTTTATGATACAGGGCCTTCATGGCCACAGACTTCCTTTAAAGACTTCTGTCAATATATCCAAATAAATGAGAAAATAAAATAAAGGAAGGAAGGAAGGAAGAAGATAGGGAGGAAGGAAAGAAGAAAGGAAGGAACCAACCAATCTGAGAACTAATTAGAGACTAGAAGAAACGTAAGAAAAATCGCTATTATTCATTTTATTGTTCAGTGCTTTCTATCTTCTGGGAAAATTCCACTGAAGTAAAGAGAAGGCAGTTTATACGTACCTCAGGGACTTTGCACTTGTTGATTCCCACTAGATGGAGTGCTCTGTACTCAGATATTCACATAACTGGCTCATTTTTTATTATGATATGACAATATCTTATTTTCTACTTTTTAATTGTTTATAGTGCTCCACTGTCAGGGACTCTGTCCAGCCTAAAATAGTGTTAATATAAGGTAGGTTCTCAACAAACGTGTTGAATGAACAAATGAATGAATGGAAGAGTTAGTTGCAGGGGATGGAGACTGCATATTGGAGGAGACAGTGTCTGGTAAGAGCAGTGGGCAGCAGAACTGAAGTGAGAGCTGTGTTCCCAGATAGATTCCCCAAGTGTTGATGACAGTGTCAGGTAGACTTGACTTCAGAAATGATTTGCAGAGCCGACGTTATCTGTAACGTCAGCAGTTACGGTATATTTCTCACTGGAAGATATCAATTCTCAGTTTTTCTAATTGATTCCAGTAACATAGATACCCTGAGGGCTGTATACAGCTCACTGATTGCTGGGCAAACATTATCAAAGTGTCAATATTTGCTCTTTTTCCTAGAGCATCATTGTCAAAAAGACTGTAATTCATTTGGGGACACTTCTCTTCTGTTTAATGCATGGAAAGTGCAGATACGAACTAAATCTTCATTTTGTTATTCTTTACCCTTGCTCTGATCACAGGGATGGCTTGACTTGCCAGCCACCATGTGTTGTCCTTAGACAGCTCTTGAAGTGTTCCCGTTGGAACCTGCTGCTGGTGACTGCTGCGCAGTGCTATTTCCACCTCTTCTGATGAGCCCTGCAGTTTAGAAAAAGAAAATCTAGAGTGGCTTGGGCCACTGATTGTCAAGATTCTTTATCCTTCTCTTCTGGACTATATTAGAAATGGCAGCTGACTTTCCTGTCTGACCACTTGGTCCTCAGGCTTTGGGGTTGACCTGAGTCAGGCTTTGGCCAAGCATTCATGCTTGTCACAAAGCAAGAAATCTTTCCGCTTTCTGTGGCTGCATTACTGTAAATGCTATACTACAACAAAGGAGACCTGGTGACACAACAGTTAAGCGCTCAGCTGCTAACTGAAAGGTTGATGATTCAAACACACCCAGCAGCTCCGTGGGAGAAAGACCTGGCAATCTGCTTCTGTAAAAATTTCAGCCTAGAAAATCTTCTGGGGCTGTTCTATTCTGTCACATGGGTCACTAAGAGTTGGAATTGACTTGATGGCACCCAACCACAGCATTATGCTTTGGAAAATTCTCTTCCATCATGGCAATCAAATGTGTGGTCCATTGTTTTGTATTGCCTTGGGAGGGAAGTAGAGTTGGTGACTTTGAGGCTAGATACCTGTCTTAGGTTCCTAGTGCTGCTGTAACTGAAATACCATAAGTAAGTGGCTTTAAAGAATACAAATTTATTTTTGCACAGTTCTGAAGGCTGTAAGTTCAAATCAGGGTCTGGGCTATGTGGATTCCTTCGTTGTAGGTAGTCCCAGGTGTTCTTGGTTCCTTGGCTTGTAGACTATGCTCACATGGCATCTACCTCCCCACTCCCGCCCTTGTGTGCATACCTCTGTGCCTAATCTCCTCTTGTTACAACTCAGAAATGATTAGATCTAGAACCTACCCTACTCAGGTTTGATCTAACATTTTTAAGAAAATTCTATTTCCAAACAGGATCACGTAGGGGTTAGGATTCCATCACATATTTTAGGGGGACACAATTTAGTCCATAACAGTCCCTATCATTCATACGGAGATGATTTTTCCTACATTACTTCTAGAGGCAAATAGAACACTACTTTAGTGCTTTCTGTCTCCTGGGAAAGTGTCAATATCTCACCTCTCCTGGAGCATGTGGCCTGCTACCTCCTTAAACTAGTCTGCAATATTGTAGCCCTATGAGAAGGAATCTACTCGACAGCAATGTGTTATGAGTTATTCTAGCCCTGAAGAGCCTCATTTTTCAGGATTACTTTCTTCCCACTCTCAACTTGGTGAGAGTTCCAAACTTAGAATCAGACCAGACCAAATCACTGCTATGTATGTGGGGGTTTAGAAAACATCTTGCCCAAGGCCTTTTGCTCTTGATGACCGGGGACCTTTTGGTACTTCAATTCCTTGATACCTAAGCTGAAGATATTAATAAGTGCTTCATTCCTTCCAGCCACGTTAATGGTAATTGAGTTGCTTCTGAAAATGAAAACAACCTGTGATGATCCTGAGATATGAGCCGGTGTGATGTGCCAGGCAGTAATATTTCTGATTAGTCATCACCGGGCCACCTAGACTTTCAGTTTTCTCCTAATTGTGTTTCAGATAATGCTATTCCCAGTTAGGCAGATGATCATTGTAATTTCTGGTAATGAAATGGCTGGGGAGCCCCTTCTGTGCTGGGAAGAGAGCCAGAGCCTGGCACTTTATAAGAAACAAGTGTTACGATCTAGGACAGAGAGATGAAGTCAAGGTGCGGGTTGAACATTTACAGCATGTATGAGATTGAGTCTTTATCGACTGCCTTTCTCAGGTTTAAGATTGATATATTTTCAAAGGGACATCCCGCAACTTGAAAGCAATTCTGCAGAAAGCAAAGATACTGACAGTTTTCTTCCCCCTTTTCACCCTTAAATGTGCCAAAGAATCGTTGTTGGCTTTCCATAACGGCCAAGTAATTTTCTTGCCACGGTCAGTAGTGGTTTGAACTATAGCATACACCCACCCACTGCTGTCGAGTTGATTCCGACTCATAGTGACCCCATTGGGTTTCCAAGGCTGTAAATATCTATGGAAGCAGACTGCCACATCTTTCTCCTGTGAAGCCACTGGTGGTTTCAAACTGACAACCTTTCACTTAGCAGTCAATTGCTGTAACCACTGGGCAACCAGGGCTCCTTATAGCATACGCAACTGGCACCAATAAGTGATAATGAAACTTTTTTGGTGAAACTTTTTTAAATAATTGTGGACATGAGTTTTCTAGACGAAGGGGAAGTAAAAGCTTTCTAAAAGGTGTAGGATTATTAATTCTCTTCCTTTCTTTTTCTTAGCATCTTATATGTTTATGAAGGTACGTTTATAACAAAATAATCACCTGGCTTGAAATTTCCAAATTTTTAGGCATTCCAGCTAAAAGTTGAAACCAAGAATCTAAATTGTTTCTTTTCCATAAATCAAGCAATTCTTCATTTAACCACATAGGTATGCAGAGTTCATTTTCCTTCAGGGTTGGAACCCATCTCTGTTGAGTCTGTAGCATTGATGATTCTGCAGACTGTGTTTCCCAGAGTTCCTTGACAACAGGCTCTGGCTACGTTCAGTCAATGCGAGGCACCAAAGGAAGAAGGAGAGGGGAAAGCCAGGGTATTTCTTTCTCTTTGTGCTTTAGGTGACAGTTTATGTAGCAGTTGCATCTCATCTGTAATCTTAACTGTCTTTCCAACAGCCCCTCCCTCTGAGGTCTCCGCTTCCCCCAGGCAACCCCCGGCTTCCAGGCTCTTCACTATCACCTTTTCACTATATGTCTTCAGTCCCACGGATAGTCGGATAGTCGCAGCTTCCTGCTGTTTTTCACCTGTGGGTTGCTACATCTTCCTCTGTTTTGGCTTCTAGTCTCTTCCATCACCTTCATAATCAGTTCCTTGTATTAAATTCCCTCTGTTTAAAATACTTAGGGTGGTTTCTATTTTCCTGACTTGTCCCTGACCATCACAGCCAATTCTGTTTTTTTTTTCTGGAACACTTCACTGGGCACAGATAAAGATTATACGTTTATTCAAATTTCAGACCATCTCACCAATAATTAAAATTAATAATAAAATGAAAACAATAATAATAGCAACTCTCACTATTCAGTCATAGTTTGTGATGTCCTCACACAGAGCTAGCACCATGCTAAGCATGCTACTCACATTAGCTCCTTTAAGTCTCTCAAAATCTTCATAGGTGGATATTATTATTATCATTTCCGTTTTATAGATGAGGAGACTGAGGCTTAGAGATTATAACTCAGTAATGGTCACATAGATTAAAAAAAAACAGTTGAAATCCAGTCAATTCAGACTCATGGCAAGCTCTGCGTGTCAGATTAGAACTGCACTCCATAGCGCTTTCAATGGCTGATTTTTTGAAAGTAGATTGCCCGGCCTTTCTTCTGAGGCGCCACTGGGTAGATTCAAACCACCAATCTTTTAGTAGCTGAGTGCCTTACCAGGCATCAAAACAGAAATTTGAAAGTATGGTCGTTTCAAGTTCTTAGCTTTTAGCCACTCTGGGCCATACTGGCTCTGAGAATTTTGATGACAGTCCACACCGCATTGCAAAGGCACAGAAACTCCAGAGTGAAATCACTGAGGTTTCCAAGCAAAGTGTCTTTGAAGAACACTGCCCACTCCCTATGTTAACTTTTGGGGGTTATTCCCACCGCGTAGAGGAATTAAAATGGATATTTTCTATGTGTCAAGGACACAAGGGAAAGAACAAATACCTAAAGCGGAAGACAACTATTAATCTCCCTCAGGTGCTTGTGAGGGATGAGAAAAGCGTCTTCTATGCAGGCAGGGCAGCCTGGGCTCCTGCTGGTCTCTTGGTTGCTGAGTTTGTTCTCTGAGCTCCCTGCAGGCCTGGGTTGCCGAGAAGGCTGCCTGCTTCCCAAGCAGGTGCTCCGGCTCTGATCTTGCCTTACCTAAGGGCTGTGATAAGCTGCAGAGAGAAATTAATAAGAGTGAAGGAGGAAACGGTGTATGAGGAGGAGGGGAGGGTTCCGCAAGCAAAGGGAGTTTGTCTAGACACGTGCTACGGCCTTTCACTGGCTTTTTGTTCCTTCCTCTTTTCATTTCTTCCTAAGCTTTGTTTTCAGACTGATTTGCTTAACTATTCCTTTCTAAGACTTTCTCCTTCCATGTCTAAGTACGAGGGGTAGGGAATGGGAATCAAATTAGCCAAACATTTTACCTTGGGGACCGAGTGATAAAAATAACAACCCGGTTTCAGCTCTCTGCATCATTTCAACAGCATTGGAAGCATGTGGGGGAGCTCCACGGGAGGGGGACGGAGAAGAGAGGGGTTAAGACTCACCCTGTATTAGAACTTGATTTATTGCATGGATCAAGTTCACATTCCTCTCAGGGTCTGGCTTTGAGCAAAAGAAATGGCAGTCTGCCAGGTATGAAGTCCAAAATGGTTGTGCAGTGTATTAACACACCACTTTGGCCTGCAGGAAATAGGCGTGAGTGAGCACCCGCAAGCCCACAGCTTGCTTTAAAGGGTACAAAATGCCTTTGGTCCTTGAGCCCAAAGTGTGTCCAGAAGCAAGAACAGGCATCTTTCTATTATCCAGAGGCAGCTTACGCAGTTTGTGGTTGTAGAAATTTTTTGATTTTCCTGTTTTCTTCCTCTAGCTACTTGCCTTTGGGCCTTTTTGCTATTCGTCAACACTCCTTCCAAAGAGATGGGTAGAAGAAAAGAACGGAGAATCGGTCCACGATTATTGTTTGCTTCAAAATAGCACTGATGTCACTTGTTTAACTGCTTTTTTGAAAAAATTATTTTGACTGCACAAGAAGTTGTTTTTGAATATAAAAAAAAAATCAGGAGATCAGGTGACCCTTCCAAGTAAATTCTGGTTTAGATCTCTGTGTCTAAAAGACATCACATTTCCAATTTGACTTTGTGTGAAGGGAGAAACAAGAAGAAGAAAAAGGTATTTCTCTGTTTATCTTCTCGCACAAACTGGCGAATGGCACGTGTGTGTTAGGGCAAGAGTAGCAAAGTGCAGTCAACATCTTTTTCCACCCAAAGCCAGCAAATGCCATAATGATATAACACTGCAATCATCAGAGCTATCGAAAATGCAGTTTTTATGAAAAAGGGGGCATTTTAATGTAAATAGAAGGATGGTGTGAAATGAAAAAAGCAAAACAAATCGAAAGACAATTCCTACAAGAGATAAGTGCCTGCTATTTTAATTATTATTTAAAAAAAAAAGAAAGAAAGAAGGAGAAGAAATATAGCAGATGGAGAAAACAGAAGAAGCCGAAGTGTGGTCTGAAAGACAAAGGAAGAGAGAATGAATGATGTCATAAGACTGAGATATTCCTCTCAGCTGCAATGACCACGGGCATGTTCTGCCCTGACAAGGGGAGGCACGGGTTCATATAAAAGGGCTTTTTCATTTTTATGCCTGGAGTCTTGAATAACTGGCTTCCCAGGTGACAATTCCTCGGCTTCCTCCTTCTACCCCCGCCCCTTTTACCACAAGCACTTAAGAAATAAAAACCCCACTGCGCCCTCCTCTGGTGCTCTTCTTTCTCTGAATTGCAAACCTGGCCTTGGTGCTCCAGAGTCTAGAGGATGGAAATAGGACGACAAAAGGCCGCCTCTAAGGGGAAATCTCCTTTTCAGAATTGGGTGGCGCTCCAGCATTCACCTGAAGTGGAAACCTCTTCCTTCGCTCTGTGCGCCTGTCAGCCAAAGACCCAGACAAAGGACCATGTGCTACTTTGAGCCACTTTGGACCTTTTGGATGTCTCATGGTCAGCATCTGAATGTTACTGAGCAAGAAGGACTTGCCGATCTTCCGGAAGGTGTCGGCCCACTGGCCTCAGGGTCACTGGGAAGGCAGTATCCGCAAAGTGCCAGCATCTCCACCAAAAATCTTCCCTACTGGTAGAA
The DNA here is from genome assembly GCA_030035585.1 of Dugong dugon. Lineage (NCBI taxonomy): Eukaryota > Metazoa > Chordata > Mammalia > Sirenia > Dugongidae > Dugong > Dugong dugon. The sequence goes on from CM057461.1 coordinate 169,853,553, forward strand.
AGGAGGAATGTGCTGTCACAGTACAAGGAGAGCAATTAGGGTCACATAACGAACTATGTATAAAGTTTCGTATGAGAAACTAACTTGAATTGTAAACTTTCACTTAAAGTACAATAAAATCAAAAATCTTCCCTACTGGCGCCAGAAATTGCACGAATATTGATTGGTAGCATTGGGGTAAGACAATGGGTCATATTTGCCCTTTGGAATACCATAAACCCATTGTCATTGAGTTGATTCCAACTGGTAGACTCAAACTGCTGACCTTTTGGTTAACAGTCGAGCTCTTAACCACTGCTCCAACAGCGCTCCTTGGATCACCATAAGGGAATATGATTTAGAAAGACTGGGCTAAGCATTTCTCTTTCCCTAATGAATGCTTTTTCCTCTTTGAAAGAGTCCTGGTGGCACAGTGGTTAAGTGGTCGGCTGCTAACTGAAAGGTTAGTGGTTGGAACTCACGAGCTGCTTTGTGGGGGAAAGATGTGGCAGTCTGCTCCGGTGAATATTACAGTATTAGAAACCCTATTGGGCACTTCTGTGTCCTATAGCGTCGCTATGAGTCAAAATCAACTCCACAGCAATGGGTTAAAGAGCTCCTTCCTCTTTTAAAATGCCAGTATCATAGGGGAAGTGACTGGATGGCATACATGGTTAAAAGTTGAACTACTAACTGAAAGGCTGGCAGTTGGAGTCCACCCAGAAGCACCTCAGAAGAAAGGCCTGGCAATCTACTTCTGAGAAATCAGCCACTGTAAACCCTGTGGAGCAAAGTTCTACTCTGACATTCACGGAGTCACCATGAATCAGAATCAACTCAACAGCAACTGGTTTTGTTTTTTTTTTTGGTTTTATCATCGGGAAAGCTGCCATAATCAGTGGCAAACACTGTAATATGAATTAGTTTGTTCAAAGTACATTTCTAGAAGCACATTTTTTGTTTGTTTTTTTAATTTTTAAATTTTTTATTGTGGTGCATATATGCCATAAAACATCTCAACCATTTTTACATGTACAGTTCAGTGACATTAAGTACGTTCACCAGGTTGTATAAGCACATTTTTGTGAAATAACCTACAAAGGTCATTTTTTGAAGATGCTAGCAATCTATTGGGGATGTATGTAAAGGCTACAAAAATATAGGAAAATGCGTCAATACCAAATGAATTGTATGAATATTGAATTATACAAGGCAGAGCAGGGATAAATCATAAAAAGCTTCCAGGAGGAGGTAGGACTTTAGCTGGAAGGGAAGATAAAACATAAGTGAAAAAACATAACAATTACTCAGTTTTTTCAGTGTTCGTTCTTGGAGACTTTTCTTTGAGAGGGTGATATTGTTTAAGCTAATACTTTTGAGAAAAATTAGTCTGGAATGCACTAGCACTCTTCCAGTGCGGGCTACCAGGATCTCTCCTGGATTTATCTAGGTAGCCCCGCCCTCGGGTCAGCCCTCCTCCGGTCTATTTTACAGAGAGCAGTTGTTGTAGTTAGGTGCCATCTAGTCAGTTCTGACTCATAGCGACCCTAGAACAACAGAAGGAAACACAGCTCGGTCCTGCACCATCCTTAAAATCGTTGCTACGCTTAAGCCCAAAGAGCAGCAGAGGCATCTAAAACTCTGATCAGGTCCTGTGGCTCCACTCCTTAAAACTCTTCCAGGCTTCTCAGTGGTTTTAGGAGAAATCCAAATCTCCACTGTTATGGATGGAATCGTATCCCCAAAAATATGTGTTGGAGTCCTGACTCTTATACCTGTGGAAGTAATCCCATTGGGGAATAGTGTTTTCTTTGTTGTGCTAATTAGGCCATACGAGTGTAGGCTGTGCTTTACATATGATCATTTTTGAGATATAAAAGGAGCAGATTAGGCACAGAAATAAGCACAAATGGGGAAAAGATAGATACCACACGGAGATGTCCAAGGAATCAAGGAATACTGGGGTTACAGAAGCTGAGACAAGTATTTTCCCCCAGAGCTGACACAGAGAGAGCCTGCCCCTACAGCCAGTACCCTAAATTTGAACTTTTAACCCCTGGACAGTGAGAAAATAAATTTCTGTTCTTTAAAACCACACACAGATGGTCTTTCTGTTACAGCAGCACTAAGAAACTAAGACACACACAGTTTACAAAGCCACACTCACACCTTCAGCCCCATCTCTCCCCTGCCCCCAACACTGAATCTCAGCCATGCTCTATTCTCCTCACTTTGCCTGGAACAATTATTTCTCCCATCCCTAACCTCCCTTCCTACAACCATAATACCTGGTTAACTTTTACGCATCCTTCAGGCCTCAACCTAAAGATCATTTCTTCTAAAAACCTTATCTGATTCCGTTAGACTAGAGCCTTTTCTATCACGTGTCTGCACTGTTCCAGTCCCTGTGGATATGGTGCTGACAAGTTAGTCACGGTCCCTACATTTGGTGGAGCTCCCACTCTGTTGGGACAAGACACAAGATCAGTAAATAAACAAGTAAATATGCGTGATAATTTCAGACAGTGTTAAAGGCTGTGATGAAAATAAAACAGAATGGTGGGCTGGAGGGCAGTGAGGGGGTTAGTGAGTAAGGTTGTGATCCATAGGGTTTTCACTGGCTGATTTTTGGAAGTAGATCATCAGGCCTTTCTTCCAAGTTCATCTTAGTCTGGAAGCTCTGCTGAAACCTGTTCAGCATCATGGTAACATGCAAGCTGCCACTGACAGTTGGATAGTAGCTGTACATGGGGTGCATTGGCCAGGAATGGAACCTGGGTCTCTCACATAGAAGGCAAGAATTCTACCACTGAACCACCAACGCATGCCTGTCATATAGCTATTAATAAATATTTGTTGAATAAATGAAAGATTAGAAAGGAGAAAGACTTGAATTAGAATACCACTATAGTCACCCAAAAGAACCCTGATGGAGCAGTGGTTAAGCACTCACCTGCTAACCAAAAGGTCTGTGGTTTGAACCCACCAGCCACTCCATGGGAGAAAGATGTGGCAGTCTGCTTCTGTTAAGATTTATATAGCCGTGGAAACCCTATAAGGTGGTTCTACTCTGTCCTACAGGGTCACTAAGAGTCAGAATCGACTCGACGGCAGTGGGTTGGGTTTGGTATAGTCATTCAGTTAGAGCTTATAAAGGCCTGAAGTAAGGTGGCGGCACTGGGGGTGGAACAGAGAGGCTGGCCATGGTGAGTGGTATCGTAGAGGAAATATCAGCACTGTCTGGTGACTAGCTGAAATTGTGAAGGAGATAGGAGGAGAAAAAAATAAGGGATCCCTTCTGCAAGCTTGAGTGCAGGTTACAAGAGAAAACAGCTAACTTAGTCACCAAAACCCATCTCCTCCTGGGCTCAAAGCTAGATAACCTTACCCAGCCTCCTTTGCAGTTAGGCCAGGTGACCCATTTCTAGCCAATGGAGTGTGAACAAAATTATGTACACCACTTCTGGACCTGGCCTATAAAAATCTCCCACACAACATACTTAGTGTCCTTTCCCCTCTTGCCATAGAGATGTCAATACCTAAGAACTTCTTACATATCTTTCATCGAAAATGGCAGAATCGTTATCAACCTGTCTCTGAATGATAGGTAGAGCAGAGCCCACCCTTTTACTACTCCTACAGATCTGAAACTACTCTGAGCCATTAACAGGTTAAAAAAAAAAAGAAGTGTATAGATCAAGAAATTAATGGAAATAGGGAAGTTAGAAGAAACAGGTGTTTTGGGTTTGAAGGGTGGGAAGCATTTGGTTTTTAAAAATTACATTTTAAAGTTTCAGAAAAATATTTGGTTGAAGATGTCTTAAAAAGGTTGGTAAAGCTACATCTCGTTTAGGACCAGGTTGAGGATGTGACGTTTACATATGGAGGTCATTTGTTTAGAATGGGTAGATAAAGTTTTGACAGTAGATGAGGTTGATAAGAGGGAGAATGTGGGGAGGCAGACTTTCAAAAAAACCCTGTGGCTATGGTGTTCCCCCTGCTAGCATCTTTAGGCTTTGGAACAAACCACCGCCGCCATCCACCTCTGAAGTCTAATGGCTGGTCTAAATACGCAGCAGAGAAAAGAGATGCCATTCTGGGCTGGCACCATGGTGTCTGACCGTATCCCCTTATCAGGTGGTCAGGCAAGAAAATCTATATGCACTCCATGCAGAAAGTCACGTAGGCTTTGGGGCATAAAAATAGCTGGGGGAGGGACTTTGGAATCCCTTGCCTACAGTGCCAGGTTGAAGCATGCATTTCAGAGTTTTCCATCTTATCTAACTAGCCTACCTAGCCAAGGAGGATTGGTGTAAGGAGGGCCTTTTGAGTCCCTCGCCTATGGTACAAAGTGGGGTACATGTAGAAGAGTCATCATCTCCTCCAGATAGCCTTTTCTAGTTGAGGAGAGGCCAGCTCAAAAATGGATCCGCATTGTTCTGGTGTGCTGTCTGCTTCTCTTTGTAAGTAATAAAAGCTACTTTCCGTGGGTTAATGCTCTAGGAGCATCTTGTGTGTTCAGGCTCTGATCATATGAAAATGATATTCATGGAGGGATCATTATCAGTGATTTATGTCCTTTTTCTAATGGGCTTCTGGCTCTTTTGGATCCCGGGACCACCAGGGAGACAACCAGTGAGTGCATCACAGAGGGGATAGAGAGAAAATAAATGGGCAGAGTCTTGAAATCACTACATGTTAATGATTGGAAAGAAGAACAGATTTGAAAAGGAACAGAGGAAAGACTGAGAGGACCAAAAAGGCAGGCATCAAGGAACCCAGTGAGGACCCCGTGGTATGCCAAACCCTGTGGAGAGGCCCAGAAGGAAGGGGACTTGGACAAGGTCAGAGATTTTTGACAGTGCTGCGGTCAGTGGAGGCATCCAGAGCGTTATTTCAGGAGCACAGTGGGAGTAGAAACCAGATTTCACACTCATGGCATGACAAGTATGTGGAGGCAGTAACTGTAGAATCCTCTTAAAAAATTTTTTTTCAGTTAAAAAAATTGAAACCTACATCAGTGGCTAGAGAGTTGCCGAGGAAAGAGAAGGCTGTTCTCGTTTTGAATCTTGAAAGCATGCGTGAGAAGAGAGGAGGGCCCAACTGAAGCTGTAAGACAGAAGAGGAATAAGAATGTGAGCATCTTTGGTGGAGAATTTGGGAAGGAATGGTCTGACGGACATGGGTTATGGGGTTCATCTCTGTAAACAGAAATGAGACATCAGGGAAAGAGAACATGGAGGGCAGAGGAAAGGAGAAAGGTGTTAGCCCTAGGAGCAGGTGGCAGAGGTTTGGTCCCAGAAGGACCAGAGCTGCCATTCAGGCTGTATGCTTATAAGCTCTCCCATCATCCCCTTGTTCTCGTTTCATTTGGAGGCTCCTATTCATTTATCTAAAACCCAGCTGCCGTCTTGTCAATTCTGACTCACTGGGACCCCACAGGGGTCAGAGTAGAACTGTGCTCCATAGGGTTTTCGATGGTTGTTTCTTTGGAAGTAGATCACTAGACCTTTTTTCCCAGGCACCTCTGGGTGGACTTGTACCTCAAGTCTTCAGGTTAGCAGCCACGTGCATTAACCGTTTCCACCACCCAGGGACTCCATTTGCTTATCTAGAATGTGGCTTATCATTTCGATGTGCTTCTTGGTCATCAAGCCTTAAGCCTGCGTCCAACGTCATAGACTTGAGACAGGAATGGTGCTTGAGAATGCTCAGAAGAGACAATAATGATGTGAAAGCCAGTACATTGGCTGAAAGAGTAGAAACAAACCACATTTCACACTTGTCTTTGTAACGTTATTGGTATGGAGCCTGTTCCAGAAAACAGACTGCTTCTCTTAAATAGTAAACTCTCAGGCATTTGGCACTCAGCATAGAGGGGAACATCTATTTTTTTGCCTATAGCAGAGGTCCTGAAACATAATAAAAGCTCAGGAAATATTAGATGCTCTTATTAATATTATTATTAATAATTCTCTTCTGGGGAAACATTATGACCAACATTAGACCAAAGGGGTCATTGATTATTGTAGCTGAAGGTCAGGGCTTTCATAGCAGGGATGCTTGGGTGACAAGGATGGGTGAAGGAGGCAGGACAATCGTTGGGCCTGGTCTTCCCATTAATGAAGAGGGTCAAGTTTATGCTTTAATCATTTCACTGCATGAAGTGGTTTCTTCAGTCACAGAGATACTCTGACAGGACTGAAAAAAGCCATTCATCACACAGCCTTAAACCTGTACTCCATTTCTGGGTCACATTGCCCATGGTTTCCCAAGAATTAATATTTTTTTATAAATCCCTTAATTCTTTTGCAAGATTAAATTGCATTGCAATCTTACATTGTCTTATTAAATTAAATGTAAACAAGTTATGGAATTCAAAACATAATTATCTATTTAAATTTTTAAATCCATTTTGACTTGTCTTCATTTTTTAGTTATGTAGGAGCCCCCAAAATGTCAGAAATGAGGCTGGCTTGGCCCTGTCTTGACCTCTGAGTGTTCCTGGCTAAAAGTTATCTAGTCCAGTGATTCTTAAGTGGAGGTACACATCTGAGTCATCGGTGAAATGTCTTGAAACACAAGGCCTCCTCCTACCACAAGATTCTGATTCAGGAGGTCTGGGGTACGTCCAGGACAGGTTTTCTGATCCACGGTTCTGATTAAGACTCACTGATGTGGTCCAGTTGTCTCTCCTACCTCGCCATCAAGGGCTCCTCCCGACCAGTTCACAGCCTGCAGGTCATTTACAAACATATGCCCTCACTTGGAGGGTCTAGGCCAGGTGCATTCACGCTCTTTCAATATCAGCAGGTGAGTCGTTTGTTTCTTGCCATTTTTATTAAATCAGAGCCCTGAAGCAGGACAATGATGTCAGGCCTCCTGAAAGCTATGTGCATCTGGCTTCAGAAACTAAAAGAAAAGAGTTGCACCTGTCTATTTGTCTCTCTCTCCAATGAAATCTGGTTTGGAAGGACCACGTCCCCCAAACTTGAATTGCTGATTAACTGGGGAGTTGATTTACGAACAGGACCTCAGTTTCTATGTCACTGGGCATGGAAATGTGACCGGTGAATTCCCACTTTCTTAGCACCGCAGCCCCTAAGTCCATGCTCTTGGGATCCAAGACCTCTGCCTCTCACACTCAGGACATCCTCCTGTGGAGGGGCTGAAGTCACGTGGCCCTGTTCCTCCCCTCCAGGACACAGAGGACACCGGTCCATCTGTGCCTCTTGCTCCAGGAAAAGACTGAGCATTTGTTGATGTGCCTTAAACTCCTGGGGGACAGGCACAGGACACAGATGCTACTATAAAAGGATTGACTATGTGTCATCTTTATGCTTCCGGAGGGTCACCGCACATTAGCAATGGTCTTGCAGCCTCTCAGAGGGACACAGCATTCTGTTTCTAGACTTCATTCATATTCTGGACTTTAAGTCATAGCCTGTCTCACGTGATCAATTATCTTATCATCTATTGTTCTATAACTTTTTATGAGAGCATCTCATCTCCTCCACTAGATTGTAGGTTTCTCAGGCAGGAACTGTAAGTTGTTCATCTTTGCGTCCTCACAGACTAGCACATAGGATGGATTCGCCGATTTCATACCAAATGAGAAAGAGTTCAGAAAAGTAACCCAAACCTAATTCCTAGTTATTGGGCCTATTAATATCAAGCCGCCTACAAAGGCGTGATCCTAGGCCTTGTCCCTAACTGACAGAAAGATTAAGAGTAGTGAAGTTGATCACTGAATATACCCTTGTTGTTAAGGGTGGCCCTGTGCAAATAAACAGATCTGGGCTTTGCCCATTATTGACGAATGGACACCTTCATCTCAGGTTGTTGAATTTTCTTCAATATTGGAAAGGCCAGTAAGAAAGACAAGAATGAGACTGGATGGACAATGAGGTATATGGCTTCAGATTTCGACTTATTTGAGGCCCAGGTTTAGCTTAAGTTGATACCAATTGCTGAAGGCTGAGGAAATAGGCACAACGAGTGAGAGTGTAAATTAGTATCACCCTGTGTAAATAGGATTAGTTTAATTTAATTGATCAAGTCTACTTCTAGGGATTCAGCCTAAGGAAATAGGAGGAGAAGTGTGCAAAGATGTCTATTAAGGAAGTTCATTAAAATATGGCCATGCAATGGAGTATCATGCAGCCGTCAAAAAAGGCTAAGGTAGCTTTTTAATATTGTATTTCTTCATTTATAAGATGCTTTTTTATGTTTTAACATCTCTGAAATCAGGATGCATCTTTTAGTTTACGGAGTCTGCTGATTTACGATCGGCAATGTTTTGTCCTCCTTAGGGTGTACATAGCAATCTTACAATCACAGGTTTCCTGAAGTCAATGAACTAGTACACCTGGAAATATGGCCACCATACACCAAGGATCTACAAAACAGGACGTAGATAAGATTCCACTGTGTTAATGTATGTATTTATTTCTTCAAGGAGATGCATTCAGTTCTTGATAGTGATTGTCTCCAGGTAGGGCTATGAGAGCTTTAATGTTCTCCATATTTTTTGGAATAATTTACAACACTAATGTATTATTGGGAAAAAATATTTCCAAATAAATCAGTTGCTTTGTCTTTTTCTTTCCACCCACTGTTGTAAGGTGCCGTCAAGTTGGTTCCAACTCATAGCGACCCTATGTACAACAGAACAAAACACTACCCGGTCCTGCTCCATCCTCACAATCATTGCTATGTTTGAGCCCGTTGTTGCAACCACTGTTTCAATCCACCTCGTCGAGGGTCTTTTTTTTTTTTTTCTGACTCTCTTCCAAGCATGATGTCTTTCTCCACAGACTGGTCCCTCCTGATAACGTGTCCAAAGTACATGAGAAAAAATAGTGCCATCCTCACTTCCAAGGAGCACTCTGGCTGTTCTGTTTTCTGAGACAGACTTGTTCATTCTTCTGGCAGTCCATGGTATATTCAATATTTTTCACCAACAACATAATTCAAAGGCATCAATTCTTCTTCGGTCTTCCTTATTCATTGTCCAGCTTTCACATGCATATGAGGCAGTTGAAAATACTGTGGCTTGGGTCAGGTACACCTTAGATCTCAGAGTGACATCTTTGCTTTTTAACTCTTTAAACAGGTCTTTTGCGGCAAATTTGCCCAATACAATATATCATTTGATTTCCACCCACTATGAGGCAGTGGTTAAGAGCTCAGCTGCTAATCAAAAAGTCAGCAGTTTGGCAGTTGGATTCCACCAGCTGCTCCTTGGAAGCTCTAAGGGGCAGTTAGTTCTACTCTGTCCTATAGGGTCGCTGTGAGTTGGAATCAACTCGATGGCAGTGGGTTTGGTTTTTTTTTTTTTTTTCAGTGAGGCCGTTATTCAGAGTGAGAAAAATGTTAGGACTGACTGCCCGTTAAAGGAGTCAAATGAGCAAAACGTTACCTTTCTCTCCTCAAACAGCAGTCAGTAGCACGATCACACCCTAAGTCCGTGGTTCCTGGCTCTCGGTTCTGCAGTCTAGACAGTTTTTTGTTAAGTGAACTTGCATGGGAGAATTCTCACATTACCTATTTTAAGTTTCGCTTCAGAGGGCTGATGCCATGTTTTCTTATGATGAGGTTTAGGAGGGGTTGTCAGGAAACCTGCTTGGTGCAGGGAGAAAGGAGAAAGAGACAAAGTGGTTGTTTTTAGGAGTCAACAAACCAACCAGTTGACATCGAGCTGACTTCAACTTATGGTGAGCCATGTGTGTATTGGAGTAGAATTGTGTTCTATAGGATTTTCAGTGGCTGATTTTTCAGAAGTAGATTACCAGACCTTTCTTCCAAGGTGTCTCTGGGTAAACTCAAACCTCCAACCTTGCAGTTAGCAGCCAAGTGTGTTAACATTTTCACCACTCTGCGACTCCCATTTTAGGAGAGAAGCTAGCTATTTTGATAATGGAAAAATAAGGCATGGAGGAGGAAAATGAAGCACATAGAAGCTAAGTTTGCCATTTATCTTCTTCAGATACAACAACCACGTACATTTGGTAAAGGCGAGGCCATCAGGGTGATATTACCTCCACAAGGACTGCAGGGTTGAACAATAGCTGCTTAAAAGGAGAATTCAGAACCGAGAGTGATCACTTAAAAGTATTAGGGCTTGTTTTAGCATTTAATTGTGTTACGTTATTTAAACAACCATAATTAGATGATAACTGGAGTAATTTAAATTTATTTAATGCGTGATTTTTAAATTCCTAAGCATTGTGCTAAGTATAATGTTATTATCAATTAAATTATCATTCTTGCCACTTCTGCTCTCAATAACTTCTCAGCCTTCCACTGTTATTATCGGGAATTTTAGTAACATCTCATCATTAAAGGCTCATTGTGGTTGTCCCGTCTGTTTCCATTAATAATTTCTTAATTAAATGAGACGACAGCTGTCCCTCCTTGTCCTCACTACCTTGTCACTGTCTTTCTTTCCAAAGTAATTTTTTTTTTTTTTCTGGTTTTCCTAATTTTTGCTCCTTATTTTTCTCCCCCACAGACAGGCTCAGCTCCTGGTGTCTTTCACAAATGGATCTGGATTTTTCTTCTCTGATCTTCACCCCGCCTACCCCAATCTGTTCCCTCTCTGTTTTCTTGATTTCAGTTCCATATTCATTTCTCCCCTTCAAAAGCTTTTCTCACTTCTTGGGATCTCTCATCCCTTGTCCTCTCAGACTCAGTTGTCTTGGGTTTCTTTTCTGCTGAGCTCTCCTTTCTTCCCCCGAACAGTTCAATCATGTTGCCTTCCTTGTTTGTCTGTTTCTCTGTATATTCCACCTCATGTTCTAAATATCTAGTCATAGGAACACAGTCCTTATTCAAAGAGAAAAATTAGTGCTAGCTTTATCATGGAAACCTCTTGTGACCTCGCAACTGTCAGCCTCAAATAAACAGTCCCCTTGGCAGCCATCGCTTTGTTTATTCAATTCCAAAAGTATTTTCCCTAGTGATTTTTCTTAATGAGAAATGGAGAATGTTAGCTTTGGAAGAAGTAGTCTACTTGATACCAAAATACAGCTCTCAGGAGAATGTATTTCTTACGTATTTCATTCCAGGATTGACTTTTACTTGAGATCATGTTGTCATTATTTTGAAGTCTTTTCTCTTATTGATAAATCAGCCATGAGCTTTAAAAAAAAAAAAAAAAATGCTTAGGATTGTATTGGACTCAAGAATAAGAAAAGTGACTCATGATTTTATCCAAACTGGCTTGTCTACCTCTGAACTGCATATGTAGAGGTATAGATAGAACTAGAAAAGTTTTAGTGGGTTCTTGGCTCAATGGTTAAGTAAGTGCTCCCCTGCCAACCTAAAGGTCTGCAGTTCAAACTCACCAGTGGCTCCGCAGGAGAAAAGACCTGGCGATCGCACCTGTAAAGATTACAGCCTAGGAAACCTTATGAGACAGTTCTACTCTGTCCTTTAGAGTAGCTATGAGTCAGAATCAAACTGATGATGGGCAACAACAGCAACATTTTATATATGAGGGGCCTGAGAAAATAGACCTTTTGGATTTGTACTGTTCAATACAGTAGTCACTTGTGGCTACTGAAATTTAAATTAACTAAGTGTTAAAAAATACAATAAGTTCAGTGTTCCTCAGTCATACTAACCACATTTCAAGTGCAAAAGCCGAATGTGACTAGTGGCTGCCCTATTGGACAGCTCAGATATAGAACGTTTCTATAATTGCAGAAAGGACTATTGAATAGCACCGGTTTAGACCAAACAAGGCTGAGGTTCAAAAAAATGAGACTCAGTCTTTCCACAAGCTGAAGATCCCAGTGCCCTCTAATAAAATTTATTTAGTAAACTTGTCTTACAGTACAGGAGCCTAAAAGGTCATGCACAAAGAGAAACTGAATTAACTACAATTTCATATAGTTGAGCATTCGTGAAAAGATGCTTTTTAGCTTACAAAGGATTTTCACGTCCATCATCATATCTGAAGCTCACAGCAGCCCTGTATGACAGGAAGGACAGGTGTTCACATTTTCATGTGACAGAGGAGGAAACAGTGGCTCACGGAAATTAGGACTTATCCAAAAGCACTTTTCTTTTAAACAAAGACATAAACCCAAGTCTCCTGCTCCAAATCCCTTGATCTTTCATCATGTTGTAAATGCACATGGAGGAGCAGTATTATTTGAAAAAGAAAGAAAGAATAAAAAGAAAAAAAGAAAGAGAATGAGAGAGAGAGAGAGAACATTCTAGGAGCCAGGTGCTGTGCCAAGTGTTTTATGTGCATTATCTCATGTAATCCCCAGCATGAGCTTTAAAACATGAATGTCCAACTGCCTACTTGATTTCTCCCCTTGAAAGTCTAATAAGTTCTCAAATGTAGAGTGTCCCAGGCAGCATTGCAATAGCCTGAACAAGAGATGGTGAGTTAGATGAATGTGATTTTCGTGGAGGTAGAGAAAAATTCAAAGGCTTAGGGTGTATTTTAGAGGGAGAATTCACTGAGTTTGTTGATGGGGAGAGAGAGGGAAACTGAGGAAGCAAGAGGGACTCAGGTTTTTCACATAAGCAACTAGGCGGATACTGATACTCTTTACTGAGGAAGGGTGCTCATTTAAAAATGCAGATCAGATAATGATACTCACCTGCTTAAATCCTTCAATAGCTCTCCACTGCTCTTAGAACAAAGCCCCAACCCCCACCTTGTGTGATCTGGCCACTCTCCAGCCTTGTCTCCTACCACATAGCCTTTTGCTCCTGTGCTGTGGCCCCTGGGACCCCCTTTCTGCTCTTACAGCTCTGCAATCCCATCCCCTCCCTGGGCATTGCTCTTGCTTCCTCTTCCAGAAAGCTCTTCCCTAACTCTACCCATGGATGCCCAGTCTCTTTCTCCCCAGGTCTTAGTTCAAATGTCACCTCCTTAGAGAAGCCTTTTCAAACCATCCTAACTAAAGTAGTCCCTGCACCCACCCCCAAGTCACTCTCCATCCCCATTCCCCTGTTTATATCCTTTGCAGCACTGTATCACAATTGTAATTAACTTCCTCACTTATTTGTTTTTTTGTTTATTGTCTAAGGACCCTGTCACCTTGCTGTCTGAAATGTCCCCTGAACCTTAAACAGTGCCTGGCACATTGTTAGTGGTCAATGAATATTTATTCAATAAACAAACAACCTTGGAAGTAAGTACGATTATTAATTCCATATTGCAACTAAGGAAACTGAGGGTTAGAGTATAACTTCCTGATTGTTTCACATTTAGTAGGTGATATGGCCCAAAATTGATCCCAAATATAGCTAACATTGGCTCTTAATCACTGATTTATGGCATGTCTGTTTAAAAAAAAATTTCCTGAGTTCATTCATTTATTAAGCACTTATTGAGCATTACAAAGTGCCAGGTAAAGCAGGCCACACTGGGCAAATTCTAGGTCTTCAAAAATGTGATACAATCCCTGTCTTCATACAGCGTAAAATGTAGCAGGCAATTATTTTGTAAAGTGAAAAATGAAATGTTATAACCAGTGTGTTCAGATTTATTCGTTGTTCATATTCGTGTGATTTGCTTAAATCTGAATACACTGGTTATAACAAAAGAACCACAGGAATAAATGAGTTCTTGAGAGGCTGTTTCTTCTTCCCCTCCCCTCCCATTCCAAGTGATAAAAATCTCTTCTTTCAGATAATTTTCTTGGATGGAGTTTTTGCAAGATTTTATAACAACTGACCAAAATAAGATATAACTTCTTTGGGACCATCCAAGTGATTTTGTCACAAAAGATTGAATGGGTGACATAGATGTGGTCCCTTAAATTGGTATTAGAGCAAAACCTCAAGGAAAAATAGGAAAAGCAGACTTGGGAATTAGAAACCTGAGTTCTAGCCTCAGTTCTAACCCTAAATTAACCCTAGCCAAGTCATAATCTTTTAAAATTTTCTTTCTTCATCAATAAATGGGGGGAAAAAATGTCATGTGTGTCCTACCTCATCATAGCAAAATTGTGTGAACCCAATGAAACAGATTATGCAAAAGTGCTCTGAAAAGCCAGAAGTGCTATGCAAAGTATTTCTGTCATTTCATGATCTCATTTGCTCTCTGAGGATGGGGAAGGTGGATGAGTCATAGGTGCAAAGGAATATACAGTGCTATTCACCTTCCCAGGCTCATCTTCATTTCATGACTCCATGCCATGGTTCCAAGCCTCTGAGCCTTTGGACATATGTTTCCTCTGCCTGGAATGTTCTTTCCTCACTGATGATTTTCTTGTTCAAGCCTTAGCTTGACCCTTACTTTCTTTATATAACCTACCTGACCCCTCTCTCTAGGCAGAGTAATTGCTCCATCTTCTGTGTTTTTAGAGCATTTTGATATACTTCTCTAAAGGAGTTCCTGGGTAATGCAAATGGTTGATGTGTTCCACTGCTAACTGAAAGATTGGAGGTTTGAATTCACTCAGAGGTGCCTCAGGTGAAAGACCTGGCAATCTACTTCTGAAAAATCAGACATTGAAAACCCTATGGAGCACAGTTCTACTCTGACACACATGGTGTAGTACAGCAGATTACTTAACATGGCCCTTCTAGCCACAGTCTTTATAACTCCTCCCACCAAATGACTGAGTGGGACTATGCAAATGAGGTGATTGAGGCCCACCAAAGGGATCGGATAGCTTGCTAATAATGTAAATAAGATTCATGGCACTGTTGTGGGAATGATACCACGCAAATAAGATGTATAGAATCCTAATAATTTGCCATCCCACTAGACTTAGAATGAGTCATCACAGAGGCAGAGAGGAGAGGATCTCACCACCATCAAGAAAGAAGAGCCAGGAGTGGAGCATGTCCTTTGGATCTAGGATCTCTGTGCTGAGAACCTCCTAGATCCAGGAGACAAGAGAGAGACCTCTAACACCGGAGACAGCGAGAAGCGGTGGCAGAGAAATGACAGAAGCACAACCAGGAGACTGGAAGGAGACTGGCAGGAGGCCACCAGGAGACAGAGTGGTGGGCTTCCCAGCCCATGGAGCAAGAAAGCTTAGCACCTTCAGGCAGGAGGCTTGCTGGTAGAGTAGGGTGTCTCCGTGCACTTGGTGGAGCTAGGTTTGCCAACCTACAGAGCTAGAGCTGAATGCCTTCGGGCTAAGGCTTACTGGCAGAGTGGGGTGCCTCTGGGCACTTATCTATAGAATGAAAAGAGCTTTGTAACACTTGCCCAAGCAGGGCAGAGGCCAGGCTAAATGGCCGAGAGACCTGCCTGTGAGCATGGCTGAGAAGAGGCTCTCCTCAGTGAAGAACTGTATCTTGAGCGTTCCTGAACCTGAATTGTAACCTGTTATTTCCCTAATAAACCCCGTAACTGTGAATATGGTCTGAGTTCTGTGGGGCCATTGCAATGAATTATTGAACCCAGCAGAGAAGTAGAGAGTGCCGTGGGAGGAATGGTTGGTATCAGAATTGATAAAAAGTTTGGAGGGTTGAGGAATGTCTGACCTCCGCCTCATAGGGCTCTGCCTTGGTTGATCTTGATTCTCCTTCCCCCTTGTGCAGTTAGAGGAGGTCAGATGCCTCCACTGTGCCATTTTTACATGAGGTCACCATGATTTGGAATCGACTCAATGGCAACTGGTGGTTCTCTAACTGAACTCATGTAATTATATTGTTGTTGTTATTGTTAGTTGCTGTGGAGTCGATTCTGACTCGTGATGACCCCATATGTGCAGAGTAGAACTGCTCCATAGAGTTTTCAGGATTGTGACTTTTGGAAGCAGATTGCCAGGCCTATCTTCTGGGTGGGTTCAAACTGCCAATCTTTCAGCTGGTAGTCGAGCATTTAACAAATTGTGCCACCCAGGGGCTCCTCATGTAATTATAGTGTAATGATTTATAGATCCCAAGATTGGGAGCTTCATGAGGGTAGGAACTGTCTAGCATTCATGGGATTGTCCTCTTCACATTCCTCTTCTAGTAACAGCTCCTTCCTACCTATACCCATATGGTTATCATAAGCTCCACCATACTAGTCTAATGTAATCTTATCCCTTTCCCCAGCTGAATGGTTGCTGGTAGACACATCACTAAAGCAGAGTGTCCCACCCCAAAGGACAGAGTTATTTGATACTAGGGTGAGCCTCTGATGCAAACAGGGCTAATAAGTGGACTTCCCGGGAATTTTGGATTGAAACGGAGAAAAGGAACACAGTATCTCCTAATTTTGAAACAGTGTACTTCAGAGCTGTTGGCAGCCATTTTTTCTGATATGGGCATAGGGGCAAAAGAGTTGGAGAAGGCCAGTGTTTAGAAAGAGACGAATGAAGTAAATGAGCTGAGGGGAACAAAGCTGAGATGGAGAGTCCCGAGTCATTGATTTCCTAGTTCTAGTGGCTCCAGAGGCCATGTTCCATTTCTAGGGTTTCCACAGAGATACCCTGGCATTTCAATAATGAATTATACTCTTAAATCCTTATAATGAATTCCCTTTTGGGCACAGCACTTCAAGTTGAGTTTCTGTTACCACCAAAATTACATAAGTAAGCATAAATATACAGTCCTAACAAATACAAATTGCCTTGTGCATCTTTGAATCCCTGTTTAACACAGTTGTTAGTTTACTGTACTCATTAGGTAAATTAATTAATTAATCCTTATCCCAATTCCTATATCATATAGTTTTCACAGTACTAAACTAAAACTCCTGATCTTGTAAATGATCAAATATGATAACGTAATTGTGTTTTTAACTTTCAAAAATCGAGTAGTTATCTAACAAAAATATGGTACAATTCACCTTTTGAACAAACTGTCAGACTATTAAATCACTTTATTATAAATATAAACATCTATTAAACTCATTGCCATCAAGTCGATGTCAACTTATAGCGGCCCTATAGGATAGAGTAGAACTGCCCCATAGGACTTCCAAGACTGTAAATCTTTATGGTAGCAGACTGCCACATCTTTCTCCTGTGGAGCAGGGGTGGATTCCTTTTGGTTAACAGCCCAATGCTTAGCCACTGCACCACTGGGCTCCTTCAAACATCTGCTAGGTGAATCGAATCTTTGGACATCCTATCACCTTAGAATAATTTTGCTTAATGAAATGTGGGTCAGCACATGGTAGATGGGAAAGAGGGTTAATAGCAGAGAGGTATTTTCACTTAGCTCTGCTGCTTAGGGCCTTTGCAACTTTGGGTAAGTTAATAATCCTCTCTGGGCTTCAGTTTCTTCATTCAAAAAACAAAGAGGGGCTAAGGAGTTGGGCTTGGATAATATCTCTCCTCCTGACTTCACAGCGAATATTAAATATAATATAGTAAAGATCTTGGCAATCTCTTAAAACAATAATTGATGAGAAATCTAATTTTCATTATTATCTTATTATGTGACTAGTGACTCTTGGATAAATAGTTTACTCTTTATTTTGTATCTACGGAGTGCTGCTATTAAAAAATATAAATAAAATCCATCAAATCCTACAATCTGATAACAGCTTTACTCTTATAAGTACTACAACTGTACAACCTGTGATTGGCTGGTGAAAGCCAGTATCAACTTCCTCCTAGAAAGATGGGGAAAGAGAAAGAATAGCTTAGAATATTCTTCTGTAACAGTCTTACGTATCTTTCCTTATTCTAGGCTTCCATCTCTTTTCTTTACCTCTCACCGAGTGCTACTTCCCAAGGTGAAAACGTTTTATAATAATAATAGTACATTAGACTCACTTGACATTTTATTTTGAAGGAAATCCAAACCATTTAACAGCCAAGTATTGTCTCCTTCAAGGGCCCAGGGAGATAGAGCTCCTGGAAAGCCACGCTGCTTGTGAGCGACAGAACCAAACAGAAGATGCTGAATCTTCTGCTCATATCTTCTAGAACGCATCAAGAAAGACACTGTTCTTTCTATACAAAAATAACCAACGCAGGAACACCTAAGAGCCCTTTCCTGCAGTTGTGAAGGAAAGGAACGGAAATGAGTGGGTGCTTAATCACTGCTCCCCTCTGTGCCGAGTTTCCTGACCCTTCTTCCTCCCGGTACTCTCCAAGAATTGCAGGAAATCAGATCTCTAATATGGAAAAAATAACACTTAGCAAAGAAAATGGCAAACATTTCCACCGGGGTTCTGTTTTCTGACAACACATCGATTAGCTTTTCGTGGGTGAAATCTCTGGAGAAAGGGCAGGATTGAGCCTGGGAAAGGTGTGACTCCAGCCCTTCTGGTGAGGCCACAGTTAAGGAGAGCCTTAGCTAATCGAAGGAGTCCCTGGGTGGCACAAATGGTTAAGCACTCAACTACTATCCAAAAGCTTGGTGATTTGAACTCACCCAGAGGTGCCTTGGAAGAAAGACCTGGCGATTTGCTTCCAAAAGGTCATAGCGGTTAAAAACTGTATGGAGTGCAGTTCTACTCTGCAACACATGGGGTTGTCATGAGTCAATCAACTCCAAGGCAATGGGTTTGGAGAAGGGGCCGGTGCATTTGGGGCAGCAGCAGGCGAGGAGAGAAAGGAGAGAGTCGTGTGGCTTGAATGGAGCTCCTCTCGTATGTCTTTCTCACCTTTAACCCGAAGCAGACGCCACCAGTCCAAGACTTGGGGTGAGCGTGAGACGTATGTCTGTTTTCCCAAGGACTATGATTAGACTCAGAGCCTTCCAGTGGTGCAAACGGTTAAGGCACTCAGCTGCTGACCAAAAGGTTGGAGGTTCGGGTCCACCCAGTGGCACCTCAGAAGAAAGGCCTGGTGATCTACTTCTAAAAAATCAGCCATTGAAAACCCTATGGAGCACGGTTTTACTCTGGCACGCGTGGAGTCTCCATGAGTCAGAATGGACTCCATAGCAACTGATGTTTATAATTAGATTCAGACCTAGGAAACACTCTCCTGAAATGTTAAAATTTCTATCAGTCACAATAATGGCAGCCAGCACTTCCTGAGCACAGAACATGTGCAAGGCTATCATTTTCCATGTTCTAAGGCATATAATCCTTAAAACGACCTCACAGGAGCTAACATGGTAGTAAACACGGCCAATAATTCGTCACTAATGTCTGTTTGCATTTTGCATTGTTTTTATGTGTGTCTTTCACTATAAGAGCTTCTAATGTTTTTGGGGCTTACTTCAAACAAGAAAGGAAGCCCTGTTAGAAGCACTTGACACAGAGGGAGGTGGGAGAGTGGGCCAGATTCGGCATCGAGCCATGTCCGTGTTTCTCGGCAGCAGTGAGCATTAGGGTTTCAAAGCATTTCACCAGGAGAGGCTGCAATCACAGTCAGAGCAAAGAAAAAAGCCAAATATATCAATGTATGCAGAGTTCTAAAGCAGAAAATGGCATTGAGCATAAAAGGAAGATTTACCTCAGAAATACTACCAGGTGGATGATAAAGATTTTCCTTAGTGTGCTAATTTGTGGATTTTCTGAAGGTAGAGATCATATCTGTCTTGTTGCTATTTGCATATCCAGAACCTAGCACAGAGACTAACTAGCATATGAGACATTCTCAATTCATATTGGTTGAATGAATGGAAAGATGGACAATTCTACAGGACCATTCAAGTTCTTTTCCTGTTCTATGTTTGTATTATAATTTATTATTATTATTATACTTTAGATGAAGGTTTACAGAACAAACTAGCTTCTCTTTAAACAATTAGTACACATATTGTTTTGTGACATCAGTTACCAACCCCATGGTGTGTCAACACTCTCCCTTCTCTGCCTTGGCTTCCCTATTACCAGCTTTCCTGTCCCCTCCTGCTGTCTAGTCCTTGCCCCTGGGCTGATGTGCCCCTTTCGTCTCATTTTGTTTTATGGGCCTGTCTAATCTTTGGCTGAAGGGTGAACCTCAAGAGTGACTTCATTACTGAGCTAAAAGGGTGTCAAGGGGCCATACTCTTGGAGTTTCTCCAGTCTCTGTCACAGACCAGTAAGTCTGGTCTTTTTTGTGTGTGTGTGAATTAGAATTTTGTTCTACATTTTTCTCCAGCTCTGTCTGGTACCCTCTATTATGATCCCTTGTCAGAGCAGTTGGTGGTGGTAGCCGGGCACCATCTAGTTGTGCTAGACTCTGTCTGGTGGAGGCTGTGGTAGTTGTGGTCCATTAGTCCTTTGGACTAATCTTTCCAGTTTGTATCATAATTTTTGCAGTGTCAAATATTTCTTGAAATTATACTATCACAGAATGTAAGAAGAGGAAAGGACTTTAAGATTTATCTAGTCTGTACTCTTTATTTTTCAAGAGAGAAAAAAATGAAGCCCAGAAAGGCTAAGCACTTTGTCTCAGGTCACACAGCTCACCAGAGTCATGGCTGTTGTTGTTGTTGGATGATATCAAGTCGATTCTGACTCATGGTGACCCCATGTATGCAGAGTAGACCTGATCCATAGGGTTTTCAAGGCTCTGACCTTTTGGAAGCAGATTGCCAGGCCTGTCTTCCAAGGTGCCTCTGGATGGGTTCAAACCACCGACCTTTCGGGTAGCATTTGAGCACATAATCATTTGTGTCCCCCAGGGACTCCAAGGCATAGCTAGAGCTAGGAAAATGTTTCCTGACTCCTCACTTACTGTCCTTCCTGCCTGTTCTCTGTGCTGTCTCACACATAAATTAACAAGGATATGCATCTTTGTCCTCTGTCCTTACTGTAATGAAATTTTCCCCCATTATCACAGCTTTCCTCTTGGTCCTCGTGGAACAATCTTAAAAGGAGCTCTGCTTTTTGTCTCCTAAATCATTTGAAAGAAGCTGTAGCAGAAGTGTGGATGAGGAGGAATTGGCAGTTTTGGTAAATTGTTGGAGCAAATGATAAATTATGAACATAAAAAGTAGAACTCTTGGGGCAAGTTTGTGATGAATATTCTGAGATACTTGACCCCAAGATGAAAAGGTAGACTCTTGTACATTGCCCTGAGGAAGCACACCAGAGTTGCTCATCTTTTCCTCCCTACTTCTGTGTTCCCTTTGAGAATCTGGCTCACCTTCGATTCAACTAGTCAAGTACACTAGACCTGAGCTTGGCCAATTAAATTCTCTCCGGTGAGAAATTGGAATTGGGGCTCTGAGACTATGCTGTGGGAGCTTTGTGACAGGTTCTGCAGAGGCTTGAACTAAGGTAATTATTTGGGGGCAGCCAGGGTACAAGCAGACCCCTGGTGGTGCAGTGGTTAAGAGCTCGGCTGCTAACTAAAACGTCGATTATCCGATAATCTGAATCCACCAGCCACTCCTTGGAAACCCTACGGGGCAGTTCTACTCTGACCTATAGGGTTGTTATGAGTTGGAATCAACTCAATGGCAATGGATTTTTGTTTTGTTTTGTTTTAGGGTACAAGTGGAGGTTAACACTCTTGGCTGCTTATCAAAAAATTGGCGGTTCAAGTCCACCCAGAGGCACCTCAGAAGAAAGGCCTGGCCATCTACTTCTGAACAATCAGCCATTGAAAATCACATGGAGCACAATTCTACTCTGACACACACGGGGTCCCTATGAGTTAGAGCCAATTCCACAGCAACTGGTTAACTGGTTAAGGGTGAAAGCTATGCCGGGCCATATGCAATGGATGAGGAAACAAAGAAGCTTGTATGTGGAAGGAGAGGTACAGTAAATACGCAAAGAAAAACAGAAATGGAAAATGCGAGAGAGAGAGAATGTATGCGAGCACCTGATGACTCCCAGATTCCTACAAGGACTGTTTTTCCCACAGTTTGGTTTCATGCAACCCCCTTGCCTCTTTTTATTGATCATCTTTTTACTTTGATGCAATTGTAGTAAATGTTTGATCTTAGCAAGAGACGCTGACTTCTGAGTTTAAAGAAGCCAATAGAGCAGAGAATATGTTTTGCTTTTAAAAGGACAGGTGAACTGGTTCTGGAAAGGGGATATGATTTTGAGAAAGAGGGAAAACAGAAGAGAAGACAGTCCGTAGACCCAGGAAAGGGGCCAAGAGGAGACCCAGGCACCGGGAGTGCAGCAGCTAGAGAGACTGCGGAAGCTGAGGGAAGCTGGGTGACAATGACTGCCTTCCAGACGCCCCATTGACTCAGTGCCCAGCCAGACTCATTTCCATCCCCAAGAGCCAATCAGCTGCTCATCTGCTCATCGCCACTGCCCAGGGAAAGCATGAAAGGGATTTAATAATGGTTGGCAAATGTCAGATTACATTGAATCTAAACCAAATTCCAGACATTTGGGTCTGCACAGTCATTAACAATCAATTAGTGCAACGCACTTTTCAGTCAAAGCATTTTTTATACCCTCTCCTTTCCATGATAAGGAAACACATGCTTCGCTTCTTTTCCCCCTCGGCGGCCGAGCCATGCATCATCACTCCTTTAGCTTAGTCAGTGAAGGAACAATTTAGTCCCTGTTCTCGTTGTGGTTTCCTTTCCTTGCTTGCTCCCCCAACAGCACTTTCAGCAGTGGAAGGAAACGTTAAGTGGCGTTTGTACACCTCATCCTACAAACACAGGCTAAAGAAAGAGAGATCAGTCATTTTTCGCTCTTCCTTGGGAGTTGTGAATAAAAGGTAAAGAGGATGTGGAGAATCATACGAAAGCTTTTCTCTAGTTGGAAGCAAGGGACTTTGGACTCCTGTACATGGAGGAGTAATGCATACCAATTACACAAGGAGGCCGTTAGGTGAACTCATTTCACCGCTAATGGCCCATGTTCAGCTGCAGCAGGTTTACATTCCAGCAACAGAGCCAGTAAACATTTACCACAAAACAAGACATCGCCCTATTGATTGCTGAGTATCTGCTTCATTCTTCCCTTTACAAATTAGCTCAGATTTATGGCAATTCCCTTCCTGTTCCCTGAGCCAACCACATCATCTCTGGGAGGCAGGGGGCGGGCGCTACAGGTCCCAGGAAGGCGATAAGTAGGAATCTATATCTGAACATTTTCAGGAAAAGCTTTCCCAATCATTTTGAAAATTCCTCTTTTGCTCATATTTTTCCCTACTAGGTCTTTCACGGGTCTATTTTTAGGATAACTTTCTCCGTACTCCATATTCTCCAACTGTCACATGTATTCCTCTAGCTTTGTTGAGTAAAATCTGGAGGTAAAACGAGGCTAAGCTCAAAAGAGAGATTCAGCTGCACCCAGCCTTCCAGCTGCCATTTTCAACACTTCTAGAAAGCACCAGTCACCAACTGAATACCAAATGACCCCAGGCAATGCCATATGGAGAAGAGTCATCCAGCCAAGCCCTGACCAAATTCCTACCCACAGATTTGAATCTTAAAAAAACAAACAAAATTGAGCTTAGCTCAAAGCGCTTGGTTGCCAGACAGCAGGCTCACGTGGGGTCCTCCAAGCTCTCAGACCCAGATAACTTCTGCTTAAAAAGATGAGCTTCAGTGGTATAAAGGTGGCAGTGAGGAAGGAGACAAAGGTTTAAAAGACGAACAGGACTAGAAAAGTAGAAGGCGTCATTGGCTTCAGAGAAGCCATGGTCAGTGCCCAGACCGTGGTCTTACGCCCCAAAGCTGGTGACTCCTTCAGTCTTGGTAACAGACTCAGGACTCCGTCAGAGACCATCTCAAGACAGAGCAGAAGCTGCCAAGTTCAGATAAGAGGACTGAATCAAAACCAACAAAATAAAAACTCACTCTCCCCTACAAGTTACCACCAGAGAAGTCTTTTCCAAGAAAAGATTCAGGCAAGGTCTATTTTAGCACACTTTGGGGAAGTGGGTTCCTGGGACTTTACCTGAACAGCTACCTCCTTGGAGGTCACCCAGTAGTGACTGGTGGTAGGATGATTCTTACTGTGACAGGGGCAAACCAAATGCAGTCTGCTGAATAGACACATCACACTTCAAGCAAATCAAAAGCACACAGATTTGCAAATCCATGTTTTTATGGAAGGAAAACTAGACAATGTTTATCTGCTTTACAGAAATGTTGTTTTGCCTTACACAAATATCCATATACATTATATGTCACATATATTATGTAGAGAGTGTTTCTCTGACTCTTCAGTGCTCTGGAATGACCTTGAGAGAGCCATCAACAGCAGATATTCAGGTCCTACCCCCAGAGAGTTTCCTTCAAGTCTAGGTGAGACCCAGAAAATGGCATTTTTTGCAAAGCACTCCAATGATTCTGATGCAGATGGTCGTTGGCCCACACCCTGGGAAACACTGTGCGAAGTAGGCTTCTGCATGCTTCTAAAACCAAGTCCATTTTATATATGGGGAATAATTATGTTGTATAAATCAAAGTCCACCTATATTATAATGAATGGATCTGTGAGCTAAGGAGAAAAGTTTATATTTGATATTTTATACTCCTGACTCTCTAAGATTCATCAACTAGCCATCTTATCGTTTTATTATTGCTCATTTTGTCTTGTTAAGAAGCATCAAGTAGGTATGTACGCGGCCGACACATCTTACATAACATGCCTCCCAAGTGACTGGTGCTGCCTGGCACATCACAGTATTTAGCAAATGAAGATGTGCTGCAATCCTTCATGTCATCCCGCAGTTTTCTAACTGGCCCGCAGGAAACCAGGAAAACAACTGAAACCATTCTCTTGTAGCACCAATCTCAATGATGCTGCAAAATGGACACCCTGAAACTGGGAAATAGTAACACTATAAAGGTAAAAGGAGGATCAAAGAAGGGAGAAAAAGCATCTGGAGAAGATGGGGCAACCCTGGAGAGGGAAGCCCGATAGGAAGTTTTTTGTAGATACTAGGAGGCAGAGAAGGAGGGAGAGAAAAAAGGTAGGAAAAGAGAATAAATGGGAAGACAAAAAAAAAAAAAAAAAGATTGGGAACAGAAAGGTGTTAAAAGTTTCCAGAACCAAAGATAAGATTCAGATTTTGGCCATCCATTAATATTGTCATCATATACCATGCACATTAAAGTGTAATTAGATATTTCTAAGAAAGGATGGGAAATAATTTCGCCAACGAATTTGACACTGAGTTGATTCATTTAAGGTTTCGAGTGACAAATCTCTTGGTTTCCATGAGTTCACCAGAACATGTAAATAAGATCCTATAATCCCAGCTCATGTACTTCTCAGAAAAGTCTGCAGACTTCACCCCAAGAACATGGCATGTTGTTGAGCTGTAGAAAATGTATCATCATTGCTTTGGCTCTGATGTTATTTAGAATTCACAAATGTTGATCCTTTAAATATACACCCAGGGACTCAAGTACATTCTCTCCTTTATGAAGAGACCGTTGACTTTCTGCTGATGACCAGACAAGGATCCCGGAAGGTGTTGCTTCAGGGAACAGAATCAAGTCCAGCAATCGTGGATTTGAAATTGTCATTCTCATCTAACTACAGGCCATCCATTGGCTGGGATCGGTTTCCTGTGGTTTAAGTTCTGCAGACCCAGGTTTTTGTAGCCTCTCATTTTGATCATGTAGGAGACTTTGCCAGCAACAAAATATTGCTCCAGCCCCTTGGTGAAGTCATTTGACTATCCTGTGGCTCTGCAGTGCTGGGCAGTCGTCCTGACTGCTTATCCCTCTCCACCCTCTGAGTCCTAAAGTTGGCCACCTGCTTTTATGTATTTTTTCCTACCCATGATCCTGTATCTCTCATCCTCCTTGTACTTAAAACCTTTTCATGTGAAAGGATGGAATAAACTCATCTACATTAAAGGAACATACAATGAATAAGAAGAGCCAGATGGAATAGTTAAGTACTGGGCTGCTAACCGAAAGGTCAGTGGTTCAAACTCACCAGTGGCTCCACAGGAGAAAAGACCTGGTGAACTACTCCCATAAAGATTACAGCCTAGGAAACCCTATGGGGCAGTTCTACCCTGTCCTATAGGGTGCTATGAGTCAGAATTCACTCAATGGCACACAGCAAAGACAATATGACGGGTAAGGCATAAAGAGTTACCTCTTCCTGGTTAGCTGTAGTTTAAAAATAGGGAAGCCTTAAGGCAAAAAATACATATTTAATAATGGAATATTAGGTGTCTGAAAGATGATCAGAAGAATAATTTTTGGGCTGAGATGGGGTGTGTGTATGTGTGTGTGTGTGTGTGTCCATGCACGTGCACATGTACAGTTGGTGGCCTGGATGTCCCAGAAACCACACTAGGAAGTACTCACACGGTGGTACTACATGGTGTACATTCAAGTTGATTCTGGGCCTTGATGGGATTGGAGAACACAAGGAAAGCATAAGACTTCCTTGGCGTAGTGAATGCCTAATGCTCAGGGGGCACTATTCCTGGAAGCCTGGTATGAGCTGGCCAGAGTCTCACCCACTGAGAATGCCTTTCTCTGGGGAAAGGGGGGTGTTTCGAGGATGGGGAAGGGAGGCAGAGAATGCACCACTCACTTCGCTCACAGCCACATTATCTTCTTCCTCCTAGGAGACCTCTGGGTCCTTAAGTAACTTCCCAGTCATCAAATCAGTCTTTATTAAATTTTCACATGCACTTAGTTTTAGATTCAATTTGAAATGTGCTCCAAGGACCATCATATGGACTAAATAATTAGCTAAAGAGAAATGGCACAGCATAGATTTTAGAGACTAGCACAGAACCATGCCTCTCAAGTACCACCAGTGGTAATTGAGGGTCTTAATACAACACAAAGAGAGGCATTTTTATTTTGAGTTATATATTTATTTTAATTTGCATTTAAAGGAAAATAACTAGCTTATCAAATCAGTGATTTCTGGGAGATTTTTTGCTTAGGGCAAAGCTAAAAGAAGTAGTTAAGGTATTAAAAAGTGGATCAATTTAAAGAAAAATATTAATACTGTAAGGATATCACAAGAGTCTTGAAGGTCATACCCAAGTGATGAAAGCTTAAGAAATACTAGCAAGACCAGTAGAGCATTATAGCAAAGTAAGAACACGGAGTCGACTGTTTTTCAGCAAAGGACATGTTTTATCACCTTGAGCAAGTTGCCATCCCTCTGACCCTCAGTTTACTAAAGTGTAAGGGTAGTATTGAAGGAGAAGTCCAAGATTCCTTCCAATTCTCGCATTCTATATCATAAATCACCTTCTGTGACTAATGGGGAGGGAATGAGGAGATTTAGTCAGTGTCGTCAACTGTGATGCCAAGGCTGGAGACATACATAAGTGTGAAGTTCACTCCTGGTTATCGAGAAGCTGTGAGGTGGAGTGGACAGTCCACTGAATTAGGAGTCAGGGGAACTATATGCCAGCTCTGCCACTTACTGTGTACCCCGAGCTTAAAAAAGTCACCTACCCTCTTTGAACCCAAGTTTCTCTATTGGTGAGGACAAAGGGTCGTGGTGATTAATAATACCTATTCCATTACTAAAGAGCCCTGGTGGCACAATGATTAAGCGCACAGCTGCTAACTGAAAAGTTAGCAGTTCGAATCCATCCAGCAGCTTTGTGGGAGAAAGACCTGGTGATCTGCTCCAATAAAGATTACAGCCAAATAATACAGTCTATAAAGAAAATGTTCTACATCTGACTGTGGTGAGTAGCATCTGGGTCTTAAAACCTGCAAGTGGCCATCTAAGATACATCTACTGGTCCCATCCCAGCTGGAGCAAAGAAGAATGAAGAAAAACAAAGACACAAGGAAAAGATTAGTCCAAAGGACTAATGGACCACAACTACCACGACCTCCACCAGACTGAGGCCAGAACAACTAGATGGTTCCCTGCTCTGGCAGAGATCACAACAGATGGTCCCAGAGTGAGGGGAAAAAATGTAGAACAAAAATTCAAATTCACACACACACACACACACACACAAAAAGACCACGCTTGCTGTTCTGACAGAGACTGGAGAAACCCTGACAGTACGGCCTCCGGACACCCTTTTAACTCAGTACTGAAGTCACTCATGAGGTTCACCCTTCAGCCAAAGATTAGACAGTTCTATAGGGCCAACAATAATACATGTGGGGAATGTGCATCATAGTTCAATCGTGTATGAGACTAAATGGGCACACCAGCTCAAAAGCAAAGACTAAAAGGCAGGAAGGGACAAGGAAAACTGGTCAAAAGGAAACGGGGAACCCGGAGTGGAGAAGGGGAGAGTGTTGACACATTGCAAGGTTGGCAACCAATACCACAAAACGTTTGTGTATTAACTGTTTAATGAGAAACTAATTTGCTCTGTAAACTTTCACTCAAAGCACCAAAAAAAAAAAAAAAAACCCACCTATGAGGGGGCGAGGGGAAGATTACAGCCAAGAAAACCCAATGGGGCAGTTCTTCTCTGTCACATGGGGTCGGTATGAGTTGAAATTGACTTGACAGCACCTAATAATAATAATATTCCATCACTGCTCAGCCTTGGTGGACAGCTCAAACGCACTGTACGCAAACTGAAAAATCTATACAAATGTAAGTCTTGTTTTCCTGCTGTCGTGTAACTTTGCCATCTTTTTGTTATTTATATGATGATCAGGCAGCGTTTTTAAAAAGTAACAGGTTGAGTTCAAGCCATTCAATGTTGATAGTTTTCTTGCTCTGATTAAATGCTTAATACTAGAGAAAGTATTGTAAATTGGCTCATCATGGATCACCCATAAAACCATCACCTACCAGTAACCTCAAAATCTTGATTCAGCTAAAAGTTTTTAACCATCTCTCTTCTAAACCTGTAATTGCAAGGAGAAGATGAGCTAGAAATACTAAATTATTGATAAATTCCACTGAACTCTGCTTTTTATGAGATTTCTTTCCATTAGCCCAGCATTCCCAACGGGATAGGCAGCTTCAGATTACAGCTGCCACAAGGCTTATGTACTTTACCCCCCTAGGTAGCCAGGTCACACTCAGACAACTGCCTGTTCAATTCGAATTAAGGTATCTTTACACCCACTAAGTTACCTAGCTTTCTTATTTGATCTGTTAGATGGCAAGGAGACATACACTGCTAGAAAAAGCAGTATAAAGATCTAGCAGCTTCTAAATAGGAAGGACACAGCAGAAAAAAATAGTCATCCTATATAAAGTGAGGGTCATTGCATGTGCGGGCAAGCAACTCGCAGTCTGGAGTCATCCCTGAATTTATATTATATTGTAAAAATAGATGCTCAGAAAAAGTGGTAAAATGGGTAATGTATTTTTAGACACATTTTAAGCAAAATGTATGTCTCTGATTATGGAAGCTCCAGTCTTCTCGAATATTTACTCAGGTAAACTGTCTTATTTCCTTATGCCAAGTAAACTAGATTTATCATTCACTCTTCTACAGATTTCAGCACAGTTCAGATCGTCCCTTACCTAAAATTTCCCATCTGTTATCCTTTTACAAGTCAGGTAGGCAGAATAATAATCTTTGTTTTAAGTAACATTAGCAAGCTATAGCATCCATCTTATCCTTCCTCAATCAAAGAAATTTCTAGGTAAAATTATTTTAGTTATCCAAATTAAGTTACTTATCTAGCCACTGGACTACCTAATGAGCAGGGATTAGGCTGCAGGTCTGGGGCTCCCCACTGGATCACTGCTTGTCAGTCTTAGGATGCAGTGGGCCCAGCCGGCTTGCCTGCCCAGATGATGTGGCAGCTGATATTTGCGATTTTCAAAAACATTTTCTTGGCACCTGCGACCTGTTCTCTTTACCTTATGTTTCATTAGGGTGAGGACACAATTACTCCAGTTCCTTTGCAAACCCACTGCAACACTTTTTTCACCTGTTTTCCCATTCCCAGACTAAGAAATTCCTGTGCCAGTGCAGCCAGTTCAGTTGCTCTAGGGTTTTGATATGAAAACCTATTGAAGAGTGTCTTGTCAGACTAAGCTGATTAAGGATAGAAGTTACACACCATCGTATCTGCCTCCATAAGGCCAAAGGGTGGAAACAAAGCTTCAGCAGTATTGTGTCTCGTGTAGGTGACAACTGTGTTTGCTGTTGTTTCTAGTTAATGACACCACCTTTCTGGGGAATCGCTGCACCAGGGAAGGGGGGATAGTAATACCGTTTGGATTCTCTACCTTCTCCTTACTTCGATGGTCTTTTCTGGAAGTCCCATGTGCAAGAGCTTTTAGCGCTGTTCTTTTCTGTTCTGAGAATTTTCCGTAGGCCTTTCATCTCCCTCTTTTCTCGGTGTCTAAGGCTGCTTATCTTTGCACCTAGTTTTTTGAGGTATGTACAGCCACCCAAATTTCTGTCTCTAGTTAGCTCCCTCCTCCCCGCTTTGTTAGGAACCATCTCCTTCGCATTACTTCCCCAGCCACCACCTAAATTATTCCCTCTGAACTTTCCCCTTCTTCACTCCTCCACAAACTGCTTCAAGTTATCCTTTCCAACTGTGCTATTAACAACATCCCAGAACATACGGCCTCCTTCTCTCACCTTCTCTCACCGCATAAACTGCTTTCAGTGAGACTCTCCTCACCCCTCTAAACAAGTAACATTCCATAACCTACCTCATCCTAAAATATTGCTTTTCATAACCTCCACCTATTTGCTCCCTTCCTCTCCTCTAAGAAATAAACTGTCTTCAGTATCCCTTCCTATTTGGGCACCAACTACCTCACTGTAACCATAAAATACACACACACACCACACACACACAAAACACACAACCAAGTAAAATAACCTCCCAAACAAAGAAAAATGACTTAACACAACTTTCTGCCTCCTCTTTCTCTAAGAAAACACTCATGAGGTATATAAGGACCCATTTGTGTCTCTTTAGGTTTGTTCCCTTGCCCCTACCCCCAGTGAAATAAGCTAAGGAGAAATACAGTAAGGCATTCCAAGGCCAAACACATTCTACTGTTTATTACACATATTACATTCTTAAATAAAAATGCGTCACATAACATTTTTTGCATAGATATCTTACAATATACCAATTTAAAAAAGAATTATGAAACAGACCAGTAACAAAAATAAATTTTTTCTTCATTAATAATTTTGTAACATTAACATACCACCATCATATAATACAAATAATAGTTTTAAATCTTAAGACTTTTGTACAGCAAAAAAACTTGACAAAGTAATATATTTATATATATATATATAAAAAGCTTAAAAAAAATAAAATGTCAAAAAAAGGCATAACCGAGGGCTATAAGACTGGGTACTTCTGTGATATATTATAAATACCAGAGAAGGCCTGAGAGAATGTGACCGGGGGGAGGTGGGGGGAGGGGAGGAGGCTGAGAGTAGGTCTCTCCAAAACACACTTGTTAGACACATCAGGCAAAAAGAAAATGTATAGTGCAAAAATAAATTTCTTCAAGCAACTGTTAGGAGGATAACAGAGGTTTAAAAAAAAAACAAAACGTGGTGGTGACTAGGAAGTTGTGTGGTGGGAGTGGGGAGGGAGTGACAAGGGAGGAGGAGCTTGGGGAAGGGGGATTGCGGAAAGGAAGGGGAGGCTCCGAAAACATTAAACATTTATTTTTGCCTCTGTGTTAGTAAGGAGATCTTGGCCATAACAGGTGTATTTTTCCTCCTTGGAATGAAGCAGAAGTGAAAGGTAAGGAAATTAAACTAAGTCTGGGTTTTAGATAGGAAATGCATGCTGGGGAGAAAAAACAAAGAATGTTGAGAACCAGCCAACGAGCCCAAAAGCCTTTCAGGACCTAGATGTGCAGAAATCATTCTGCCTCCAGTCCAAAGGCCTAGGAAGGATTAAAATGTCCCCTCTCCCCACCCTGCCCCCTCCCCTCTATGTGGAACTCCCAGTGTGGTCTCAATATACTGGCAATTATAAGCATCCATCCCCCCCAAAAGATATTAGGCACTGGTGGCTACTCCTGTTAAACGTCAGTAGCCTGTTTTCCTTCTGTGAAGGTACAATAGGTACATACGCACACACGTCTGGGTGTGTGTGTACATACCACCCTCATTATTCTGACGTGGGGTCCATTTTATGGCAGTAGACAGAAGCTGGAGTCAAAGCGATTTATGTTTCCAAAGCTCACAGTTGAAAAAAATTGTATAAACAGTCCCCAACAAAGAACATATCAACCTTCCCTCACTGCCACTAAGAGGGAGCCCTGTTTGAAAATTGTATCTTGTTTGGGATATTGGTGAACCGACAGCCTAGGATTTCTCTCTCCATTTTTGATACCTGTTTCCCGAGGACTATAGGTATATGCAAAACACCTGAAGAATACAGTACTATATCGGAAGGATGCAAGTATGAAAGTTAATTGCAGCGTTTTCCCCCTTTTCCGGGATCCATAGAAACGAACAGAGGAGATTTAAGAGTGTGTTAAAAGCACAAGAGAAAACCCTGAAGCCTCAGGCAGTTAGTCATGGGATGTCACATTATTTACAAGCAATTTTTGCTTCCTTTGACACATTTTTGTTGTTCCATCTCAAGTATTCCCAAAAATCCTCATTGAGGAAAGTAGGCCATCAAAGAGGCATCGATGTGTACCCGTGCCAACCCCTCTAGTTTTCAAACTGAGATATCACCATGTTTACCGAAATTAAACCCAGACGCCCAGAATCCAAGTTCTCCCCTCCAGTCCCTGACCCAGCGCTTTGCAGGGGGCCACTTCCGGGCAATGCAAGGGAAAGCTTCCGAAAGTACATTTTAACCAGGTTCTACTCACTGAACTTTCACTTTGGCAAAGATCTGGGTGCAAAACCACGGCCAGAAAAGCTGGCCCTCATTAAAAACAGAAAGAAGGAAAGAAATAACAGACCTGCTTTTTGTGGTTAAAACGTGTTGCATCTCCCTAACTTTCCCTACCTTCTCCTTCCTTCTCCTAAAACCAACTCATGCAAAAGAGAAGACTAATGCACTTCCCGTCATAGTTCGCACTTGATCAGGTGACTTCCAGTGAGGAAATAATTTTGAACCATTAAAACTAATTGCCAGGCTTTGCTGTTCTTGTAATTTGAACAAAGCCATTTCTTCTGTCTTTGCCACATAATTCAGGAATAAGGACTATAGGCAGAATGTTCTGAGTATACAGATGGACCGCTCTGAAAGTCTCATTTATTCCTCCTTTGATGCAAACAGACATGGACAATCTGGAAGTTTATCCCAAACTAAAGTCCTTTAAAAAATCATCTTCGCCTTCTAGATTCAAAGAAGATTTTTTTTTTTTTTTTTTTTAAATAGGAATCAATTCTGCTAATCATGCATGAGGTTGGCTGTCTTTTTACCCTGTTATAATCAGGCAATCAAAGATGTAAGAAGGGTACAAGAGGTGGAGGAGGGGAGGTGATGGCATCAAAAGGAGGGGGATTTGAAGGGCTTTGCAAGGGACAGCACATAGAGAAGAAAATGGTCGGCATGAAGTTCATTTTGGGGTCTCAAATATTTTATAAAATGCAGCTTTGTCGCGGAATCCAAACATCTCTTTTTTCTGGACATAATACTCATCACCACCAGGCATTAAGCTGGGCCAATTAACCACGAGTGGGGCAGGAGGCCAGTAGTTATGGACAGCGTTATAATTTCAGGTTTCCACGTCTTTGACTTACAGCCATGTGGTTGGAGAAAAAAGAGTAACTTGAAATAAACAAAATTGTCAATGGCTTAGAAACACTCTTTTTCGACACACCAAACTCTTAACCCTGGGGTAAAAGGTGCTTGAGAGGACAACCACAAGAATCACCATGCCAGGACTTCCCTTTCAAATTTGGGATCCCTTGGAATGTTGGGAGGTAACAATTTAAATGAGCAAGTGACTTGGGTTTCAAATGTCCATGAAAGCACTGTTTTAAATAACAAGTCCTTTGGGGGAGCTAAACATCCTCAGGTTACTCCTTGGAAAGCCCTGTTCACTCAAAGATGATGTCATTTTATCACAAATTCTTTTCCAAGGGAGAAGCAGCTTGGTTAGGACTGGTTATCATTCACAGGTGTCAATCCAGGCTAGAAAAAAAAACAGTTTTGAAGCCATACCCTTAGCACCCACCAAATTCTCAGGCCGATTCTCACAGTCAGCAAGTGACTCTGAAGCCAGCAAGCACCACCATTAGTGCTCCCTGCTCTGAGGAAGGCCAGGAGCAGATTACAAAGACCTCACTGATACAAAAGAGACAGAGGTTACCAAACATTTCAGACACTGATGACGACCAAAGGGCCTTTGTTCTGCCACATTCAAATAAGATTTTGTCAAGACCCCAGAGGACAACGGGAGCAAACAAGCAATGATTACTCTTTTGCATTATTTTTTTTTTTTCAAAAACTTTCCTTTTAATAGAGCCTTGCATTGGTCCGTTCAAAAATTAAGTATTATAAACCCTTAATAATAGCATTTCGAGAGGCAAGAGCAGCTCCAGCTTGGGAGAGAACATTTGTAAGCCTTGGCAGTCACGGCTAACGCCATCACTGGTGTGTGCGTGCATTCATACTGGAGGCTGCTACAGAAAGGGAAATAAGGGAACCAACAAAATCTAGGGTGTCTAAAGTTTCATCTAGTGCACTGACTGGAGGTGCTACAGTTTAATACAGCTGAGGTTCAAGGTCCCTCCCATATCCTTCATCCAGGAAGGATGTACCACACATTCAAATACAATCCCATGGGACGCCCTGATGGACTGGCCATAAAATGCACTCAAATGCAGTAGAGAACTACAAGATTGTCAGCAAGCAGTGCTCCAGAAATATTTCTAAGTCATGTCTAGTTTTTTTAATCTTTGGAATAAAACTGATTTTCTTTTAATACCCTCCAACTAACATATGGAAACCCTGGTGGCATAGTGGTTAAGAGCTACAGCTGCTCACCAAAAGGCTGGCAGTTTGAATCCACCAGGCGCTCCTTGGAAACCCTATGGGGCAGTTCTACTCTGTCCTATAGGGTCGCTATGAGTCGGAATAGACTCGACGGCAACGGGTCTTTTTTTTTTTTTTTTTTTTAAACTAACATATACATAATTGCCTCCAGCATATGGGCAGATTTTATGGGTGTGTTTTAGGGTGGATTATTTTTCCTGGTTTTTTTTTTTTTTGTTTTGTTTTGTTTTTTTTTTTTTTTGGTCTAAACTGACAAAAGAAAACAGAGAAAGAAAATTCTAAGGGCCAGACCTCAAAATGCCCCAAGTGTCCGATTGGCAGCTACAGCATTTGTGATAAAGAGGCTCCTTTACCCTCAGACGAGTAGTTTCAACATTTCAGAGAAACCAAAGTTTGCAGAAAGCCGAAAAAGCAAATGCCAAGGATCTTGAAGGTTGCTGTCATATATGGGTTTGTGTTCCTTATATCATGGTTTCCTTTTAAAGACTTCTGTTTTGCATCCCAAATATGTATGGCATTTTAACAGTCAAACAGTCAAAGGAGGGCAGGAGAGGAGCCAGCTGGTATGAAGGAGCAGCAACCATGTGTGGACCAAATGCCGTTTTTGATTTTTAGACGTGTCTTGAAGGGATGGTCCCAGAATATAGAAAATATACAATCTGTCCTAATAACCACCCCGCTTGCTTGCATAGGCCATTTAATGGTCCTAAAGGCAGTCTTTGGAGTTGAGGCCAGTGCCAGCTAGCTAAGAATGCGGGTAGATAGATACCGATATTGGGCGGGTGTGTGTGGGATGAAAAGTGAGGAATGTCAACCCCCTTGGAGTAAGCTTGCCAAGTAAATGTGAGGCCTCTGTTGATTCCGGGTATTTTAAGTCACAAGTCATGGTGGACCTAGCCAAAAAATTTAGAAATATGTCTCTCCTTTTAGACAGACCATGAGAGAAACACCTCAACCCTTTCCTTAGACGTCAACCCTTCGATCCCACCATGGCATTTTGAGATGTGCATTTTAACAAGTGGGGTAATATGAGCCCAGTGGGTATGAGAGAGGAAGATAGGATGATGTTTTGTGAAGCCCCTAGACTTGGGAGGCATCCTCAGTTTTCCCCACTCCTGGAAAGAGTGATATTTTTGGCTTTTGTCAGGTCATAACCCAAAGTTAAGTTAAATATGCAGCTGCCCTTTGAGACTAGCGACATCTATGCTGTAACTAGTTACAGGGTAGCAATGACACACAACACAGTGGTTGATCACTATGAGCTGAGGTCATCATGCCTCAAGGAGGATGAGAGAACTGTGATGTCCCATCTGATTGGCTGCTTCGAGAGCTGGGCATCCAGGTGCCGAGTTAGTCCTGGAGAGGATTAGTCCATGGAGAAAAGATAAAACATTTAAGCTTCCAAATAAGCTTTTCAAGTTTTCATTAGCAAAAACAGAGAGATTAAAAAGAAAAAATCTAGCACTGGCAATAAGGTGAGGCTCAAGGGGTATACTGTGATTTATCATCAAGGACTTTATTCTCTTGGCCACTTTGCAGTCATGCTAGAAGTTTCCAGAATCCCTAGTGCATATGGTGTGCAAGAGTCAAAAAAGTAAGAAAAGGAAACTCCTCCCTTGAGAGTGAAGTCTAGAGAAATGCAGGCCAGAAAGGTGTAAGGTGTCATTCCAGAGTCTGCCGCCGCTAAGGCCGTTGGTATTGACTCGAAAGATCTCAACAGTGCTAAGAAGAACCAAAACCGATCAAGAGTTCTGTGAGGAAGTCTGACGCACGAAATAGTAGGACTTTTCACACACAAAGGACAAATAAACCAAGAGTTAATTTTGGCTACCAAACTGCAATTTGGTTTTCTAGGTCATTTTCCCCCAACCATTTAAAAAGAAATGTTAGTGCTACACATATGCAACTTTAAGACGTTGTATTCTCCTATCAAGTTGCACTGAGAAGCAAGTTAAATAAGCCCCTCTTACTGCCGTCCACCTGCAGAGACGTCATATCCATTTCATTTGATTTCCATTGGCAACAGCGGGAAATAATTCCAATAGTGCTGAAGTAAGCAGCCAGTCTGCCTTGCTGAGTTCACCTGGTTTCCTTCTTTGTCTTCTACCATCTGGCTAGGGCAAGGCATAAAGAATAGACGTATATATTTTAAATATAGTTGAGTGCATGACAGTGTGAATGTGCGTGTGTCTTTGTGTGAGAGTGTGTGTGTATAAACAGAGGTTTATAAGTGAGAACTTTCTTCTGCGAGGCAATGGGTCCCCGCCTGAAGTCCAGCCCCCGCCTCACGGCATTTCCTTCAGACAACAGCCGATGCCATGGCAACTCTGGCCTTTAGGTTTTTAGATATGTCTCTTCATATGGAGGGCAAGGTGATCAGACCTGGAAAAACACCTAGGAAATATAAACAATAAGGACATTAGAGAGCTTCAGGTAAAAGAACTCAATTTCCAATACCCCTTAGACAATGATCTAAACCAGGTACAGTCGAATCAATTCTGACTCACGGAGAC
Source organism: Dugong dugon (assembly GCA_030035585.1). Classification (NCBI taxonomy): domain Eukaryota; kingdom Metazoa; phylum Chordata; class Mammalia; order Sirenia; family Dugongidae; genus Dugong; species Dugong dugon. Next base: position 169,890,665 of record CM057461.1, read on the forward strand.
GCCGTGTGTTTCACAGTAGAACTGCGCTACACAGGGTTGTGAGAGCTGTGACCTTTTGTAAGCAGATTTCTGGGCCTTTCTTTCAAAATGCCTTTGGTTGGGTTTAAACCGCCAGCCTTTCAGTTAGTAGCCCAGCCCTTAACCGTTTGTACCACCAACCAAAAAAAACCCGTTGACACTGAGTCGATTCCCACTCATAGCGACCCTACAGGACACAGCAGAACTGCCTCGTAGCGTTTCCAAGGAGCACCTGGTGGATTTGAACTGCCAATCTTTTGGTTAGCAGATGAATTCTTAACCACTGCACCACCAGGGCTAGAAAATTATCAATCCTACCTTAAAGAGGGACGGTATACATGTACAGAGAAACAGTGTGTTGGGAGGAAGGCCAGCTCAGGGGTCAGACTGCCTGGGTCCAAATCCCAGCTCTTCCAATAGCTGTGTGACTCTGTGCACGTTAACCTCTTTGTGCCTTAATTCCTCCTCAGTAAAATGGCACACAGTAAGATCTCAATCAATGTTATTATTATCATGATTGTCATTATTCAAAAAGAAATGAATGTGAAAGTGCTTTGGAAACAACATGTGTCATACCCATATACTGTAAATACAGTAAAAATAATTAGCCTATGTCATGGAAGGTAGAACTCTGAAGTTTCAATATCCAGATTCCAGTCTTGAGCTTTACAATGAAAACCCAGAAATACTGCCTGTAATACCAATAGGCCTACCCAGACACTCTATATGCAAGGCAAGAAAAGGATTGGAGGAGGGAGCTCATACTTACTGAGTACATTACAATATGCAGACACTATGCTTGCTAGTGCTTCCCCAATATTACCCTAATAATATCCTCAACAACTGTCTGTGGTAAGTATTCAAATATTCACATCTTGTGTGTGTATGTGTGCACGCGTGTGCACGCACACATCTGAAGGAAATTCAGGCTAGGGCCACAAAGTTAGTGAGTGGCAGACTTGGGAATAGAATCCAGGCAGTTCTGCTGAGCCCACTCTTTCAAACTGTTTCCTGGTCACCACTGAAGGCCTTCCTAAGCCTCAGACTGGATGCAGTGGTTGTCTTCATTCCTTCCTCTTTCCTCTGGTACCAGCAACTTGCTTTTCTCTTGGATGGTAATGCTCCTGTGTTCTCAGGTGTCTGGAAGTGACCCTCTTCTTATGACTGAAGTTATGGTCACATGATCTGCTAAGGACAGTCATGTGACCCATAAAGGCCAATGAGAGCCAGCTCTGGAACATTTGCTGAAACTACTGGGAGAAGCTCTCTTTCCACTGGGGCTGCTAAGCTGCTAAAATACAAGCCTGAAGTTGCTGGTGTCCACATTGCCACTGTGGGAAAGAGCCTACTCGAGAGCAAAGTCAACAGAGAAAAAGCAGAGCCATGAGATGGGGAGAGAAAGAGTCCTGATGGGCACATCTGAGAACCTGGATCCAGCCACGCCTAAAGACAAACCTAATTCTGTTCTTCTTAGTTACCTGAGCTCGATAAATACCCTTTGAAGCTAATACCAGTCTGAGTCAGATTTCTATATCTTATAACTCGTAAGTGGGCTTTTCCATATCGCTGCAGCCTGCAATCTAACGCTCTGGCTAGGATCCCAGTAAAGTCAGCAGGTAAAACAGCAGTTGTTTTTAGCTTTCGGTGTGTGCTCTCTCTCCCTGGATTCTTTTCTTAAAACAGGCCACTTTCCTACCTATGAGAAAGTTCCAGACTCTCCTAAGGCCTGAGACATCCCGACAGTCCAAAACTCCTGTTAGGATGTTAGCAGGCTGCCCTGTTCACAAGTAGCAAGCGTTTCCTGTTTGGTGCAGCATTTCCCTGTGTCTGTTCATTCTTAAAACAAACAAGAAATCCACCCTTTCCCCTGTCCCAACATTCTCCACACTCTCTATTCGTGTCCATTTCTTAAATAGGTGCACGTGCAGGGTAGAATCCGAAGGAAATGAATTAAACAGAACAAAGGTAAAATGGAAAACACACAAGAATGGGAAAAGTACAACAGAAAACAATCCAATCCAAGAACATGTTGAATAATAACAATTCCAATGATACCCAGTTATTTCAGGTTCTGATTTGCTATGACCATATTTGGATAATCCCTTAAAGTTCCCTCTAAATGAGACTTGATTTGCTATAAAACAGCAATAAATTTTCTTTCAAAGCAAGTACTTCATGTGACCGGTACACAGAAAAAGCAATACAGCCTGCAGGAATTTAGCATTTAACTTGTATAACTGTCCTGCCCGTGAGACACAGCTCAGTATTACCCAGGGCCTGTTCTCTCCTCCCTCCTCTACAGCCCTCCCTTTCTCCCTGCCTCTCTCCCTCCCACTCTCCCTCCCTTTCTCTTCTTTCTTCCTTCATCCCAACAGCCTAGGGAAAGAAGATCCAAGTTGGGATTTTTTTTTTTTTTTGATAGGTGTTCCTTTTTTATAGGTCCTTACAAGGACCCCATAAAGAAGGTTTCATTCTTATCCCCACCACCAAATGAGACCTTCATTAGAAAAATCTAAGCCAAGATTTAAACCCAGACAGTCTGGCTCCATGGGAGAAAGATGTGGCTATCTGCTCCCATAAAGATTACAGCCTTGGAAACCCTATGTGGCAGTTCTATTCTGTCCTATAGGGTCGCTATGAGTCAGAATCAACTTGATGGCAGTATCTTTGGGTTTTTGTTTTTTTTTTTTTTGATAGTCTGACTCCAGAGTCCCTGAGTGGTGTAAACAGTTACCACGCCCAGGTGCTAACTAAAAGATGAGAGGTTCAAGTTCATCCAGAGGTGCCTCAGAAGAAAGGCCTGATGATCTCATTCCAAAAAAGAGCCATTGAAAACCTATGGAGCACAAGGCTACTCTGGCACACACGGGGTTGCCATGAGTCTGAGTTGACTCAATGGCATCTAGTGGTATCGGCAGTTTGACTCCAGAACCCATGCTTTGAGCCACGCGTGCTTTTTAGGCTGAGAAAATGAGAGAGCTGAGCTGTCAATTTAAGGAAGGTGTGGTAGGCAGAATAACGACCCCTCAAAATGTTGATATTCTAACCCCCAGAACCTTGAATATGTTAGGTTACCTGCAAAGGGGAATTAAGGTTGCAGATGGAGCCTTGATTGCACAATGGTTAAGTGCTCTGCTGCTAACTGAAAGGTTGGTGGTCTGAACCCACCAGCCACTCTGTGATTACAGCCTAGGAAACCCTATAGGGCAGTTCTACTCTGTCCTATGGGGTCTCTATGAGTTAGAACGACTCAATGGCATACAATAACAATCGCCTGATAGGAAAAAGCATAGGAAGATAGGATGATTATTCTGGACTATCTGGGTGGGCCCAATGTAATCACAAGAGTCCTTGAAAATGGAAGAGGGAATTGAAAGAGAGATCCAGAGATGGCAGTGTGAGAAGGACTTGGCCTGAAATTGCTGGCTTTGAAGATGGAGGTAGAGGGCCATGAGCCAAGGAATGCAGATGGCCTCTGGAAGCTGTTTCCAGGGCAAGGAAACGGATTGTCCCCTAGGGCCTCCAGAAACAAACGCAGTCTTGCCGACTCCTTGATTTTAGCTCAGTGAGACCCATGCTGAAATTCTAACCTACAGACTGGTAAGATAATAAATTTGTGTTGTTTTAGCCCACTAAATTTGCAGTAATTTGTTATGTCGGCAAATAGAAAACTAATACAGAGGTTAATCTGGTCAGGTGTGGCAGTAAGGACCTGTGAGAAAGCAACAAGGTGGGCACCAAGAATCCTGCCTGCCCAAAGGAGGAAAGCAGGTATTTGAGACTGTGAGAAGAGTGGAGGCCCTAGCAGTGGACAATTACCCTTTTTGTTCCCTTCTACATACTAGGAACCCTGGTGGTGTAGTGGTTAAGAGCTATAGCTGCTAACCAAAAGGTTGGCAGTTTGAATCCACCAGGCAGTCCTTGGAAGCCCTATGGGGCAGTTCTACTCTGTCATTCAGACTCCAACTATGACTTGGAATGGACTTGATGGCAATGGGTTTTTTTTTTTTTTTTTAATCTATCTATCTATCTATATACTAGGAACTTACAGGAAAACAGTATGCTTGATATAGAACCTCATTTTAAACAACCCTTCAGTATTACAGTAAGACCTGCAAAAGCCGGAAGTATTCAAGGGAAGGAAAATTCAAATATTTTCCACTAAATAGAAAGCAACAGAAAAGTGGTTAAGACTGCACCCTGTTAAAGGCAGAAAACTTGCGAAACCCGGAAAAACACAGTATTCCCATCAAGTTCCCGCTTCTACAGGTTTCACTGTATATGTGTTCCAGATTTACTCTGCCTTTGCCAATTGCTGACTTTGGGCTAAGTATCTGGTAATACATGCACAAGGCTTTCCCTTTACCATTTACGTCCTTTTAGGAAAAAAAAATGAAAAAACAAATCAAATGTTTAATATGGTATGAAATGTAATTGCACCCCTGCTGGATCAAACTAGCACCATTATTCGTTCAAATTCTAGGAAGTTACGATGCTTAGAATTAGACTAGGTCCCTCAACATTGAGGTTTTTATTTAAATTCAATACACCAGCAAGATACTCGGTCATTATTAATTTATATTTATTAATTTATACTTACTGAGCTCCACATAGAAGTAGTAAAGGGTAATAGACAAACTCAGCATCTAGAAATGCAGAATCAAATTATTCTAAGGGTAATATACCACTAGGGGGTCTTTATAACTACACAGCAGTGAGATGACCTTAAATAAGAAGGTCCGTCATGATTGAAATTGGTGGATTAAGAGAACTAGCTACACCCCCACATCACTTCTCATGCTTATGAGAAAAGCACACTACAGTCACGTGGGTATTAAGGCATATGACTGTTAACGTCAACAGCAATCTTCCGGGGAACAAAAGGACTACTAGATACTGGTGAGTATTTCTTACCACTTGTAAGTGGGCTGACTTAAGGAACAAAATGCCCTCCTTTTCCTCTAAGCTGCCCAACATCTTGAATGCACCACCCCAGTAGCAGCCACCTGGTTTATAGCTGAGCTGAGTTGGTAAAACAATGGCCATTACCATGGAAACAACACCCTATTTGCCACCATCAGTAGCCTCATGTTCTATGGGCTAAGAGAGAAGATGCATGCCTCCAGCAGCTGGGCATTTAGTGGGCTGGTAAGGAAATGGCATAGTCACCTCATCGCCTTCTCCCCCAACTCAATCCTGAAGCCAGAGGTCACAAAACCCAACATCTATCTGCAGGGTCCAGGCAGGAAAGTAAATGCGTGCAGCGGGCCAAGTGTAAGAAACACACAGCATTTTCTGATTATCTGTTTCCACTTTTGATAAGGCAAGAATATAAAGAGATATTGTCCTTCTATAAGAGGAAACAACAGAGCAAGTATGATGATACATAACAGCTGACGATCTACCATCGTGTTGGCGAAACCATAGGGAGTGGTGGGAACAGTGGGAAATTAGCGATCACATGGCCATCGAAAATGGGTTGTGATTGCTGTTGAGCTCCACTAAATTATGGCCATGTGGGAATGTGAGCCCACAGTTGCCAGATCTAATTTTTCAAGACAAATCCAGACTTTTATGTAACATCTAACAGTTTTAAAACTTGACCTCCCTCCCCCCCAAAAAAAACCTCATGTATTTTTTTAACTACTGTGTAAGCAAAATAAAAGTGTAAGTTAGAATTGGTACATGCTTAAAGTATGTAGATTGGCCTAGATTGGGCTCTAAATAGGGTAGTCTGAATGCTCGAGTTTAAAGAGACAAGAAGTAGGTTTCTTGCACTCATACACGTATGGTGCCAATAGGACACAGTGTCCTGCTAACGACTACAGATGTCCTCTGTTTCTAAAGGTAAGTCTTCTAAGGAATGCCAACTCCCCATTCGCCCCAGGCTCTCCTTTCATGTGCTTTGGGGCCACTCCAATTCCTGATGCCACTTCCCAGATCTGCTCTATTCTTAGCACAATTGCTGCAATTGAAGCACAAGGTGCTATCTGTCACGAGACACTAGTGAGAGTCCAACCCTTCCTTTCCAGCATTGTTGAAAACGCACTGTTGACCCTGCCTCAGGAATGTGATCTACTCACAATCACTGCAAGTACCATGCCACTGAATTTGTACCATTTGCTCAGCACATCTGTAGCTCCAGACACCAAAGTATCTTTTAATGAAGAAAATAAAGCAAAAGACTACCAAATCACCCATCTCTGCTGGCCTTTTCACTGAAATAGCTAGTAGGTTTGAAATATTTCTCCATGTAAGTAATGCAGATTTAATCCTAATATACCTCCTGCTAGAAAGTGGTAAATTCCTCAATATGTCAGATGATTTGAAGAGAGGAGTACTAACTCTGGCAATTTCCCCCATAAGAATTCTTTGTCCATTTCTAAGGATTATGGCAACCCATAATCTCAATGCAATACCTTTACCACCCTTCAGAGGTGGATGACTTTTCCTATTTTAAAAAAAAATTAACAGACTTTATTGTTTAGAGCCATTTTAGCTTTATAAAAGAATTGAGCAGAAAGTACAGAGAGTTTCCTATATACTCCCTTTCCCCATGCCCACATTTTCCCCAATTACTAACATCTGCAGCTGTGTATACCTACTGTGCATACCATCATACTTTGACAATTCACAGAGCATGTATCTTGGTCTGAGTTGATATAAGGGAATGCTCACCCTCCATGGGCTGTTGGCAGAGAGTCACCATATGTGTGGCTTCTTTATTAGTGGCCAGGGCTAGAGAGGAGTGAACCAGGAAAACTTGATATGGGAGTTGAGGGAAGATGTCAAGTAAAGACTCCTTGCATGCCACATACGGTTAAAGTGTTCTCAGCTGCTAACCAAAAGTTTGGAGGTTTGAGTCCACCCAGAGGCACCTCCAAAGAAAGGCCTGGCAATCTACTTGCAAAAAATCAGTCACTGAAAACCCTATGGAGCACAGTTCTACTCTGATACACATGGGGTCACCATGAGTTGGAGTCAACTTGATGGCCACTGGTTTTTTACTGAAACATAATCTGTAGAAGACTAGCTGTAGATCCAGGTAGAATCAAGAGACTTCCAGGTAACGGGATTGGAATAAAGGAGGGAGTTGTGCTCCTGGGGTAGCTCAGCAGAGCTCCAAGAGAAGGAGAGACAATAGCTTCATGAAGCTACTTCCTCAGCCCTGGGGTGGGAGGTTATCTCTGAGCTCCAGGAGGCATGGGTCTTTATTTAGTTCTTAAAGAATGAAGATAAGAGGAAAACAGCCTCTTCAGGAAGAAGAAAAAAAATAAAAGAGGAAAAACATAAATGCTTCTTTATAAGCATCTCCGTGGCAGCTAAGACAACTCCGTGCCCAGGGACTTGGCCACTCCTGCCCTGCTCTCCAAACACACACTCCTCTGGGGAGGACAGCAAGGAAGGACTGGGGAGCGGGATGCGGGGACACCCAGACCAGGGGTGGCAGGATGCAAAGGGATCATGTTTCCTCCCCATACAGCCAGACCTCTGCTGACATCCTGCACACCCCCTCTGCCACCCTGCGAGCTGCTGGCCAAGCCGTGGAACCCTGAGGCTTTCAGGGGCTTTTATCGTATTAGAAGCATTTTTCTCATCCTAACTGAGACCTTTAGTATTGCATTAAAAAGATGGTTAATTTTCTTAAGCTTCCTTTTAAATACAAAAATAGGATTAGAAGGATAACACGCTCAGATGTAAGCCCATTATTTGATTATGTCTAAACCTAATCCTGCCTTCACCTTGGCCTGCACAGTCTCCATTTTGGGGTTTATTGGTTGATAATGCCAGGGCTGTCAGATACTATTACTTGGGTAGTATCTGTTGCTACACGTTCTTTCTTCCAATTTCAAATGCTGAAAGTTTGAAATTGAATTATAGGATACGTTCTCAAAATCTTGCCGTCTTTTAGACCTTTGTACCTATTTTCAAGGGGGAAAGAATGGCTCTGACCTCCAAAGAATGGGAACTCTTCGAATAACATTCGGAGAAAAGCCACGTAACTAACCCTTTCTTCTACTAAGCAAGTTTTCTATTGTCTCATCCTATTAAGGCTGAGGGCAAGTGGCATTGATATTAATAAAAAGATCAGAAGCAGCAGCTACAGGTGACCCTTTCCTGTTCTCTTTTCATAATATACTAATTTGGAGTCTCTGGGTGGTGCAAATGGTTAGCAGGCTTGGCTGCTAACTGTAAAGGTTGGAGGTTCGAGTCCACCCAGAAGTGCCTTGGAAGAAAGGCCTGGTGATCTACTTCAGAAAAATCAGCCATTGAAAACCCTACGGAGTGCAGTCCTACTCTGACATGCGTGGGGTCACTATGAGTCAGAATTGACTCCATGGCAACTGGATTGTTTTTGTTTGTTTGTTTGTTTTAATCTGTTGCAGTCACGTCCTTGAGGATAGGAGCTATGTCTTTGTGATTCTTGTATCCCAGTAACTAACACAGTTCCTAGCCCAAAGCTAGTGCTCAGTAAATACCTGTGTGACTAAAGCAAGGATTCATATCCCCTCTCGATTACATGAAAGGGGAGTGCCCTCATATCATTGGATCTCTCAATGTAGAAGTAAAAGGCATTCCCAGGACTGTGTATCTGTGGGAGAGGTTTGTGATAATTAACTCCAAGAGCACATGGACAGTCCAACCACCAACCCACTTCACCAGTGCCCCTCCCCATCCCAGCAGCTAACTCTCTTTACCTGTCGCAGTGGTTGCATTTAAAGGGCTTTGCACCTGTGTGTTTCCTGTAGTGCCTCGTGAGTTCATCGCTTCGTGCAAAACGCCACTCACAGCCTTCCCACGAGCACTTGTAAGGCTTCTCACCTGCAAGAAGAGATGGAATGACTGGTCAGCAACGAGAACAAAATGGCCGCACAGCTGGCAGGGTTCTGCTGTCCGGTGGCTGGTCTTGGAAGAGGGTTGTATAAAGCATTCTTAAAAGACTAAGTTTCCTGGCAGAAACACATCACTTTTTAGTCTCCTGTTGTTTTGTTTTTTTTTCCTTCAAAAGTGGTTTCGCCAGATCCTCAGACCTGGAGTTGTCGTTTCAGTTCCCAGAGTCCGAGCATTTCCTTCAACTACTGCGGGATCAATTTGTATTTATTTTCTAATCCCTGGAGGACTTTGACCCCCACAGTACAAGCAGAAAGGAAATGTGCTATTTTCGTCTGAACCACAAATGCTTCTAATTCTATTTTTCTCCAGAACCGACAATAATTTACCATTTCAGGCTTTTTAGTCTCCTCTCTCCCCTTGCCTCCTACCAAGAATTGTAGCCAGGTAGCTGCTGACTGACACATTCCTGCCAGTAAATGTGAGAGGATGGACAGTCACGAGAAGGGACTACGGTGTGAGGGAGATGAAAACAAAAATCATTTGAGGATTCCTGGCATTTATGTAACATGCTGCACAAAAATCCTATTCAGGACGCCCATAACTTAATGACTCTAGAGTGTTCATATGAGAGATACGTTCTTGCAAAATATTTTTAAAGTCAGTTTGTAGACCAAGGTTTCAGCCACAGTGAAGCTGCTCGTAAGCATGAGATTCGAGCACTTGTACTCAGGTGAGCTTTTCATGCAGTAAATACAGATGGGGGAATATGTAAGAGAAAGTATAAGATTTTTCTTTAGACCTTTTTTTAACCCATCACGTCTGTCACCAAACATGACAAATATTTATCCTTCCAACTGCATGGTGGTCTGATTCTAATTAAGAGTAAAAATAATCTTTGTAACCCTATGAAATTACAGAATTCTTGAACCCCCATAACTGAAAAGCAGCTTAGCAAACAGTAGTCAAAAGCTTGGAAGCCACTTTCCTGGGCTCAGTTTCGATTTCTTCCCTGAATTGTCTAACCTTGGACAAGTTAATAAATCTCTCTGGACCTCTTTTTTCTTATCTCTAAAATAGAGATGATAATAGTATGTACCACAAAGGGTTTGGAGAGGATAAATTAATATTACATACATATTATATATTAAAGGAGCCCTGATGGTGGAAACGCTTCAGTGCTCTACTGCTAACTGAAAGGTTGGCAGTTCGAACCCACTCAGAAACTCTGCAAGAGAAAGACCTGGCGATCTGCCTCCATAAATTATTATAGCCAAGAAAATTTTATGGGGCAGTTCTACTCTGTTGCATGGGGTTGCTATGAGTCAAAACAACAATATTATAGATTAATAGAATGGTGCTTAGCACATATAAGATACACCTACCTGGTAAATATTATAACTATCATCATCGTCAGAGCCCTGGTAGTGCAATGGTTAACGACTCGGCTGCTATCAGAAAGGTCAGCGGTTCGAACCCACCAGCGGCTCCGCAGGAGAAAGACCTGGCCATCTGCTCCCATAAAGATTACAGCCTAGGAAACCCTGTGGGGGCAGTTCTACTCTGTCCTATAGGGTTGCTATGAGTTGGAATCGACTTGACAGAACACAGTAACAACAACATCATCATCAGTTTCTACCAAACTGCTAACCCTAGGATTTCAGGACACATAGGGTGCCAAATATTTATTCCTCTCAAGGTAAAACTGGTTGGCCCATTATTTCTCCATGTTTTTAACCTTCACTCAGCAGCACATGAGGAGACATGGCCCAGATACTATACTTGACCCACTTTCTCCTTTCCACCTTTTTCCTTCCCTTGAAACCTGACTACAAAGCATTTATAATTCTTTATTTGTATCACCTAGAATCAAACCAAACATGATTGAAAATTTTATTTCATTAAATTGGTGCCCTAGTGAGCCACTGCTCTGTAAGACCCGTAGAGAAGAGGAATGAGAAATACAGGTATTCTTTTTCCAGGGAACCAAGAGGACATGAAGGAGGACCGGCCGCACAGGAGGACACCGCTTTCGTTTTGGAAACCAGGAAAAAAATGAATCACCGAGCAGTGATAAAAGGTCACCTTCTGAATCCTTAAAACCAAACTTTTAGAAAATGCTTCTGCTAAAGAGAAGGGAACAGAGTGGGGGGTGCCCCATACATAAATGTTAAAGTCAGCACACCTAGGTTCTCTCTGAGTTACAGACTCAAGGCCTCAGCACTCTCATCTGTTAAATGGGAATGAGCTGCCCATGTTTATTCCAAGGTTTAAAGAAGCCATCATGGATAGGACACATTTCCTGAGCCTGCCACACAGTAAGCATGCAAATAATTTGAATTCCCTTTCCTTCTCCCACCCCCTGGGCTTGCAGGGGCTGCTGAGGACACAGGTCTAACTGGCGACAACAGAAACTTGCAGAGCTCACTGCTCCTGACAACCAAGTTTGAAGTCACTGTGGGTAACTGAAATGTTCGAAAACAAGAGTCTTTTTAAATTTTAAATGTTTCTCAGTATGTTGTTGTGTGCCATCGAGTCGATTCCAACTCATAGCAACCCTATAAGACAGAGTAGAACTGCCCCATAGGGTTTCCTAGGCTGAAATCTTCATGGGAGCAGATCACCAGGGTCTTCTCTCCATGGAGTAGCAGCGGTGGGTTCAAACCACCAACTGTTCGGTTAGCAGCCGAGTGCTTAACCATTCCACCACCAGGACTCTTTTTTCTCAGTATAGTGATGGAGAATGCATGAGAAAAGCTGAATGTTCTTTAGGTTCGCTCTGGGTGAGTGGGATACTGAAGAGAAATAGGAGACCTGGGTGGAGAGAGATGTGCCCTCTGGGAAAGGCACGTTGGCAACTGGCACCATTTACTCAATGCTATTGATCATCCACAATGCTCTGTTTCTCCAAGTGGAAAGCAGGCACCACACAAAAAAGAAGAATGGGGCACCTAAGACACTGGCCTTCAGAAATTCAAAATGCCCTCCACCCCCGAAGGCCTTCAATGCAAGTAAAAGAGAAGGTTCCTGAGAGCCTTGGGAACCAAACACACCCCACATGCAACAAGGCAACTAGGAAATCCCAGAAATTCAACAGCAACAAGCAGAGAAACCCAGTCCCCAAAATCAATCCTGCAGTCGAACTGACCCGTCCATCACAGGCAACCACATTCTGAAGCGCACAGGAAGGAGAGAAAATAAAGGAGATTAAAGTGGATGTCTTTGAGCACTTTTTCATCTCAAACTGTCTGCTTTTCCCCTTGCTGATTTTTTTTTTTTTTTTTTTTTTTTTTTTTTACTAGCGTTGTTTTGTTTCATTTTGACAAATAATGTCAAGGATTTAGTTATTTTTCAGCAAATGATAGAGACCCTTAGTTAATTCCTGGCACAAATTAGCTATCCTATCCACTAGCTAAGGAGCCCTGGTTGGCTAATCACTCAGCTGCTAACTGAAAGGATGGCAGTTTGAACACACCAGTTGCTCCACGGAGGAAAGGACCTGGCAATCTTCTCCTGTAAAGGATCATTCAGCCTAGGAAACCCAATGGGGAAGTTCTACTCTGTCATAGAGGGTTGTGATGAGTTGGAGTCGACTCAACCACACACAACAAGAACATCTAGTAGCTACTCCTGTGTCCTTTCAGTGGCTGTGTTGCCAAAGACAACCAGGCTCCTGTTGCCACTGTGTAGACAGAAAGCTCGGGCTCTGTTTTCTGCTTCCAGCTAGGTGCTACATAGAATAACACAAAGGGCAGGCCCCTTGGAGCCCTGATGACATTTTAGCCAAGTTATATCTTAGTGATTCATCAAGCTATTTTTCTTTAAGTGTCTGATTTAGTTTACCTACAACTTGCCATTTCTGCAAATAATCACGAACAAGAAATTAAAAATAACCAAGAAGAACTCAGCCAAATAAATGAGCACTTCCCAAAACAGGCAGAAGTCAGAAATCAGAGGAGCAGAAAAAAACATGTAGAATTAGGAATATGACTTCACTTTTAGGACACAGGGACAGTGAGGTTAGGCTGGCAGCTTCCAAAAACCAGTTTCTTCTCACAAGGCAGGTCTTCTGTCAGCACTGTCAGCCTGGCCAAGACTTTATCCCCCTCAACGACCACAATCCACTTCTTGACTTGGCGGCTGGACCCACCTATAGTCACAATGCATTCATTTTCATCCTAGCAGCCTATCTGAAGATTTCTGCTTGGGTCCCTCAAAAAAAAAAAAAGGTACTTCAGTTATAACTGGACCAGGGTCTCTCTCACCATCCTTTCTCTTTTACCCTCCTTCCTCTCTTTCTTCCACTCTAGATACCCCTCCTGGGTATTAGAAACAAAGCAGAAAGGGTCGCACTGGCACAACACTATGCTATACCCATATCTGGAACAATGCACATCATTAGCTTGCTGCACCTCAACAGTGAACACAAATGTTCTCGAGCGGTCTATTTGAGACAAGCAGATGGGAGAAAGAAAGGCTCAAAACATTAGGACTCAGGAGAAAAGACTAAAGAATATGACATATATCATTTGGCAACAACACCAGCAATGACCAAAAAACAAGTGTATGGTCACATATGTATGTGTATAGATGTAAAGGTATAAGGGTAGGCACAGGTTTATACGTAAGTGTTCACAGATAGAAGTATCTATATGTACATGTAAGTGCAGATATGTGTGTGCAGGCACATATATTCATAAAAAAAGTTACAGACATTTCTCAGACATAACCAAACACCTTGCAGGGTTGGTTTTCTAGGTTTGAAGGCTCAGGGCCTTAACCTCATGGAATAACTCAGTCAATTGGCATAATATAGTTCACAAAGTTCATGTTCTGCATCCTAGTGAAGTAAGTAGTGTCTGGGGTCTTAAAAGCTTGTGAGCAGCCATCTAAGGTACAACTATTGGTCTATATTTGTCAGGAGCAAAAGAGTAAGAAAGTAAACAAAACCACAGAGAAGAAACAAGTTTACAAGTGTGATAGCGCACACAAGCCACAACCTGAACTACTCTGAGACCAGAAGACCTAGATGGTGCCCAGCTACCACCACTGACCAATCTGATGGGAGCCACAATAGATAATCCTGGTTAGAACTGGAGAAAAATGCAGAACAAAACTCAAATTCAAAAAATGGCCAGATTAACTGGACACTGAGACCAGAGGACTCCTTGCGACTATCATCCCGAAACACTCTTCAAACCTGGAACCAAAACTACCCCGAGATCACATCTTAACAGAAAAGCAGAATGACATACAAAATAAATGATATTGCCTGTTAGATCAGTACTCTACTAAAAAAAAAAAAAAAAATCTGTATGAGTCCAAAAGGTCAACATTTATTTCAAAGCAAAGATGAGAAGACAAAGGCGCAGGGAATCTAGAATACTGGAAATGGAACAACCAGAATACAATTAATGAGAAAGCTGACACAATGTGAAAAATGTAAGTTATGTCACTGGTCAATTTGTGTGGAAATTGTCAAAGGAGAGCCTAACCTGCTGTGTAAACATTCACCAAAAAACACAAAAAAAAATTTTTTGGAGAGAGAGGTAGGAAATCCCGACTCATATGAGCAATTGCCCAATTTTAATAAATTCTGGGGCTTCCAAAGTAGTGGAGAAAAAAATTAGGACTCAGGTCTAACAGGTGCCTGAAAGAAGGTGATCAAATCCCAGACAGGATGGGCAAGGGAGCATAGTTGTTCCTGCACAGTTCAAAATGCTAGAAGTAGAAGATGCTCTTCAGAACCTCCTGGATTTTAGGGTGAATATGAAGAACTCCTTTTCCTGTCTTGCAATAACCCCAGGAAACTTGTTTCCCTGGAGGAGTGCATGTCACCTGAGAGGTGAAAGTAGTTCTAATCAGGTGTAAATAGATTTACGGCCACCTAGGGGTTCTTAAAGAAAGCTAAAGCTGTTTGAGAAACATGGCTGACATTCCACAAGGCTGAATCAGGGCAAGAATTCATGCTCTCCCACAAAATGGCCCCTAGAATCGAATGTGGTCTACACCAGTGGGGCATTTTTTTTAGTTTCCTATAGGGTAACTCTCCCTACATCGTGACCATCAAATTTGACTGATGAAAAAAAAACCCTCAACACTTTTTGAGTATGTATCTCTAATAGATGTAGAATTTTTCATGAAATTATATAAATGTTCTAATGTCCAAGTATATTGAGATATTATAAAACCTACATTAAATATAGAAATGAAAAGAATGAGGGTAAATTAAATGTAAATAAGTGATTTTTTTCTTGCATTCAAAAGATTGTAAATTAAATAGAAATTATAATTTTTTCTCTTCTTGCCCTTGGAAAGGTTGTCTTGCACAGTCCTACTTTAGAGACCCTGGCCTTACAGAAGACATGCAAATGGCCTTACTACAATCCCCACCATCTCACTGGTCTCTGCCTCCTCCGTTCTTGGCCCCTACAGTCTATTCTCCCCGCAGCATCAGAGCAACCCTTTGAAAATGTAAATCACAGCATGTGTGTCCCTTACAGGGGAGCTTAATCTATACATTTCCATATAATTGGCTTCTTTGACATTCAGTGGTTTTATTTTCTGCATTTAAAAACATTATTCTGTAAAGGGTTCCACAGACTTCACCAGACTGCCAGAGAAATCCATGACCCAAAAAAGGTTAAAAACAAATTAAAGTGTAAATGCTCCAACGGCATCCTATCACTCTCAGAATAAATGTCAAAATCCTGTAACGCTCTACAGTATAGAGTCTACACAATCTGGCCCCTAGCTGCTGCTCCAATCTCATCTCCTACTCCCCCACCACACTCCCACCCTGCCAAGCCAACTCTCTCCTCAGGGCCTTTGCACTTGCTACTCCCTCTGCTGGGAGTACCCTTGCTCCCTGTCTTCATTCAGGTCTCTGCTTCAATGTCTTCTCCTTGGAGAGATCTACTCTGACCCTCCTCTTTAAAATAGATTCCATCACCGTCTCCATCCCCTTTAGCCTACTTGGCCTTTCTTCATAGCACCTAACCACTTTGAAATTAGACTTTGTATTATTTGTGTGCATTTGGTTAGTGTTTGCTTCTCCCACTAGACCCTAAGCTTCATGAGGACACCCTTTTTGTTCACTGAATGTCACCAGCACCAAAGCAGTGTCTGGCACATGGCAGCTGCTCAATTCTGTTGAAAACACTGAATAAATAAGGCATCCTGATTTTCAACAAAGATCCAAGTACACCCAGAGGGACGGACGGGACAGCCCATGCAGTTTAAAATGCCCTCCCTTCCTCTGTATTGACCTGGCTTAAGAGTAGAAAATGTTTGTTTGCTTGTTTGTTTAAACCTGCCCACTGTTTCACAGGGACGATAATATAGTACTCTACAATGGATTAAGTACTCCTTCACCATCAAAGTCACTTCCACTTCTTCCTTATCTCTTGGAGCCTAAAAAAGAAGTGTCCTGAAAACCCTCCTACAACCTTCATCTCATGCCCAAGACTATAGCCTCCTGGGCAACAGCTCTTCTGGGAAACCAAGTGCATCATTTTATGGAACTCATTTGTAAAAGTTCTCTCTGAAGATGTATTTTGGAAAGCATGAGTGATATGTCAGATATACTGTACTATACATTTGCCTTTAAGATATAGATTGGTAGCATGAAATCTGAACATGGGGCAGAATCTTGCACTCCAGATTTAAAAGTCCCTTGAAAATACACAGAGCTAACTCAGATTTCTGCATCCATTTCCTGATCTGCAAAATTTCATGGTTTTAATCCAAGGTACAAGGAGGCAGTTGTGGTTCAGTGGTAGAGTTCTTGACTTCTGTGTGGGAGATGAGGGCTTGATTCTCAGCCAGTGCATGTCAAGGGTAGCCACTACCCGTATGTCAACGGAGGTTTGCATGTTGCTGTGATACTGAACAGGTTTCACTGGAGCTTCCAGTCTAAAACAGACTAGGAAGAAAGGCCTGACAATCTACTTCTGAAAAATCAGCCAGTGAAAATCCTATGGATCACAAGAGTCTGATCCCATTGTACATGGGGTCACCATGAGTCAGGGGCTGAATATGGCAGCTGACAACAACAACAATCCAAGTCCTAAGGAGGCAAGGACCTTGAAATATCCAGATTTCTGGGCTGTACAAGTGGCTCCTAAGTTTTATATAGTCCACACAATGCAATCAATAATAATGGGAAAGCAAAATGGAATAGAGGAAGAATCATTTGTGTTACCAAGTACAGTTAGGGGAAATCAGCAAAAACTCATCCACTGCTTCGATATCACACTCAGTACCAAGAAAGACTGTCAGTCACCTGGGGGATAAAGACATCAGGGAGAGAAAATGTCACTAGGCTTTCTTAATGTTGAAAAGAGTAACCAGTAAACGTTACTCCATGACTTGGCAATCCCAAGGTGTGCAGGTGCCACAATGAAAAAAAAAAAAAAAAACCCAAGCTACTGACTCTGCTTTAGAGCTCCTCTTAGATTTCAGTTGAATCTTCAATAGATTATTTTTTTCAAGGTTTTGGGATTATGTGATTGATGGAAAACAAGACAAAGACTTTATTTTCCAGAATCCCAAAAACATTTACAATAATCACTACATTAAAAAGTTTACTCATTTATTTATGTTCCATGTTGGTTTCTTTCACTCATTCATTATTTGCTCACTCGAAGACCTACTAGGTGTTAGGAACCGAGTTATTGAATTTACACAAAGCACCAGTCACTTTACAGAGTATACAAACATTTACTCTAGTTTTTATTATTATTATTGTTAAAACAAGTGATAAAGAATAACTGGCTTAGGTTACATTAACTCCTCATAGCCTGGATCACCACCGTAAACTGGTTTTTAAATCTAGAATCCAAAAGTTAAACTACATCCTCAATGAGATACAGCTTCTACTTCAGAATGCAGAGAGAGGTGAGAAAGGGTTTTGACTTAATCCCACAACTGTTTACAGCTACACTGCCCAATAACATAGCCACTAGCCTCATGTTGCTACTGAGCACCTGTAATGTGACTACAGCAACTAAGAACTGAGCTTTTAATTTCATGGAATTTGAATTCATTTAAATTTAAAAACTGAAGCAGTATAAAAGTATTTTATACTTTACTGTTTCGGTAGGACTGCATTTACTTTTAACCATTTAAAATGTACCATATGGATAGAGATGTGCTGTTAAGTGTGTAATACACACTGGATTTTGAAGACTGTACAAAAAACAGAATGGAACATATATCTTATTAACAACTTTTTATGTTGATTATATGTTGAAGTGATAATATTTTGGATATATTGGGTTAAATAAAACATATTAAAATTAATTTTACCTGTGTCTTTTTCCTTTTTTTAAATGTGGCTACTAGAAAATTTAAAATTACATATATGGCTTACATGTATTTAAATTTTGAACATTACTGATTTAAAATATATTTTCTACATGGAAACCTCACCATCAACTCAAATTTAAGGCCTTATCCTTCCTACTCTTTTCCCCATGCCTAGCATTTCAGTGTCCCCATTTCCATATTCCTGCCCATGGCAGAAGAGCCCTGGTGGCACAATGGTTAAGTGCTCAGCTGCTAACCGAAAGGTTGGCAGTTTCAAACCCAGAGCTGCTCTGCAGAGAAAGATGTGGCAGTCTGCTTCTGTAAAGATTACAGACTTGGAAACCCTATGGGGCAGTTCTACTCTGTCGTGTAGGGTTGCTATGAGTTGGAATTGACTTGACAGCAACAGGTTTGGTTTTGGTTTACCCATGGCAGAAGCACGCTCCCAAGCTCTGAATCTTGGAGTTATTCTTAACTGTGAGAAGGCTAAAGGAAGGAAAGACCCAGTAACCACGTCTAGTTAACTTCTACCTTTGTAAAATCTCTCATCTTCACCCCCTTTCTTTTTGCTCTCATCACTGTTTTGGATATTCATTCATGCTGAATGAAACAGCAGCACTTCCCCAAGTGGGGGCTTCCCCTCCCTGTTTCCACATCATGACCACCTGAAGCACTTGTTGAAAATGTAGATTTCTGGTTCCCTTTCCAGACCTTCTATAAAAGAATCCATTCCCAGAATCTCTGTGCATGAGTTCGGGTGCCTGACATAGTGGTGTTTAAGCTGAGATCTGAAGGAGGACTTAACTAGGTGCAGAAGGAGGAAAGCTTTGCAGGTTTAAAGTGCAGCATATGCAAAGGCCCTGAGAGCAGCAAAAGCCTGGGGCTTTTAAAGAACAGGGTCATTATACCAAAAGACTCAGAGCTGACTTCTCTTATCTCCTTTCCCTAATCTTCAGCCCCAGCTCCAATTTAATGGTAAGTTTGGGGTAACTCTCCCTGGCGAGGATGTATACTTTATTAGGGCAGGAATGGCATTTGTCTTGTTCACCACTCTATCCACAGAGCTTAGCACAAAACCTTATGAAGAGCAGGTGCTTAGATTGTTGTTGTTAAGTGCCTTCAAGTCGATTCCGACTCATAAAAACCCCATGTACAACAGAATATAACGCTGCCCACTCCTGTGCCATCCTCAAAATCATCGCTATGTGTGAGCCCACTGTTGCAGCCACTGTGTCCAACCATCTCGTTGGGGTCTTCCTCTTTTTCACTGATCCTCTACCTTACCAAACATGATGTCCTCCTCCAGGAACTGGTCCCTCCTAATATCGTGTACAAAGTAAGCGAGACAATCCTCACATCGAAGGAGTCTTCTGGGTGTACTTCTTCCAACACAGATTTGTTCATTCTTCTGGCAGTCCATGATATCATATCAATATTCTTCATAAACACCATGATTCAAATTACTCAATTCTTCTGTGGTCTTCTTTATTCATTGTCCAGCTTTTGCAGGCATATGAGACAACTGAAAATATTATAACTTGAGCCGGGTGCACCTTAGACCTCAAGGTGACATCACTGCTGTTTGACATTTTAAAAGAGGTCTTTTGCAGCAGATTTGCCCAGTGAAATACATCATTTGACTTCCTCACTGCTGCTTCCACAGGTGTTGATCGTGGATCCAAGTAAAATGAAATCCTTGATAAATTCAATCTTTTCTCTGTTTTTCATAATGTTTGCTTACTGGTCCAGTTGTGAGGATTTTTGTTTTCTTTATGTTGAGGTGTAATCCATACTGAAGGCTGTGGTCTTTGATCTTCATCAGTAAGCGCTCCAAGTCTTCCTCACTTTCAGCAAGCAAGGTTGTTTCATCTGCATATCTCAGACTGTTAAGGAGTCTTGACACTGTGTTCACAATCTTGATGCTGTGTTCTTCGTATAGTTCAGCTTCTCGGATTATTTGCTCAGCATACAGACTGAATGAGTATGGTGGAAGGATATAACCCTGACGCACACCTTTCCTAATTTTAAATCATGCAGTATCCCCCTGTTTTGTTCGAATAACAGCCTCTTGGTGTATGTACAGGGTCCCCACAAGCACAATTAAGCGTTCTGGAATTCCCATTCTTCAAAATGTTATCCCATAATTTATTATGATCCATACAATCGAATGCCTTTTATAGTCAATAAAACACAGGTAAACATCTTTCTGGTAGTCTCTGCTTTCAGCCAAGACCCATCTGACGTCGGCAGTGTTATCTCTCATTCCATGTCCTCTTCTGAATCCGGCTCGAATTTCTGGCAGTTCCCTGTGAATGTACTGCTGCAACAGTTTTTGAATGATCTTCAGTATAATTTTATTCACATGGGATATTAATGATACTGTCCGATAATTTTCACGTTCTGCTTGATCACCTTTCTTTGGAATAGACACAAATATGGATCTCTTCCAGTAGGTTGGTCAGGTAGCTGTTTTCCAAATTTCTTGGCATAGACTAGTGAGCACTTCCAGCATTGCATCTGTTTGCTGAAATATTTCTATTGGTATTCTTTCAATTCCTGGAGACTTGTTTTTTTGCCAGTTCCTTCAGTGCAGCTTAGACCTCTTCCTCCAGTACCATAGGTTCTTGCTCACATACTACCTCCTGAAATGAATGAACGTCAACCAATCCTTCTTGGTATGGTGATTCTGTGTATTCCTTCCATCTTCTTTTGATGCTTCCTGCGTTGTTCCATTTTTTGCCCATAGAATCCTTTGGTATTGCAACTCGAGGCTTGAGTTTTTTCTTCAGTTCTTTAAGCTTGAGAAATGCCGAGCGTGTTCTTCCCTTTTGGTTTTTTAACTCCAGGTCTTTGCACATGTCATTATAATACTTTACTTTGTCTTCTCTAACCGCCCTTTGAAATTTTCTGTTCAGCTCTTTTACTTCATCATTTCTTCCATTCACTTTAGCTACTCTACGTTCAAGAGCAAGTTTCAGGGTCTCTTGTGACATTCATTTTGGTCTTTTCTTTCTTTCCTGTCTTTTTAATTATCTCTTGTTTTCTTCATGTATGATGTCCTTGATATCATTCCATAACTTGTCTGGTCTTCAGTCATTAGTGTTCAATGTGTCAAATCAATTCTTGAGATGGCCTCTAAATTCAGGTGGGATATACTCAAGGTCATACTTTGGCTCTTGTGGACTTGTTTTAATTTTCTTTAGCTTTAACTTGAACTTGTATATGAGCAATTGATGGTCTGTTCTGCAGCCGGCCCCTGGCCTTGTTCTGACTGATGACATTTATCACCAAGGCCTTATTTTCCAACTACCTATCCTTCTTTGTTTCCAACTTCCACATTCCGATCACCAGTAATTATCATTGCATCTTGATTGCACATTTGATCAATTTCATACTGCACAAATTGGTAAAAATCTTCAATTGCTTCGTCTTTGGCATTAGTGGTTGATGTGTAAATTTGAATAATAGTCGTATTAACTGGTCTTCCTTGTAGGCATATGGATATTATCCTATCACTGACGGTGTTGTACTTCAAGATAGATTTTGAAATATTCTTTTTGACATTGAATGCAACACCATTCCTCTTCAAGTTTTCATTCCTGGCACAGTAGACCACATGATTGTCTGATTCAAAATGGCCAATACCAGTCCATTGCAGCTTCCTAATGCCTAGGATACCCATCTTTATGCATTCCATTTCATTTTTGAGGACTTCCAATTTTCCTTGATTCATACTTCATATGTTCCATGTCCAATTACTAACAGATATTTGCAGTTGTTTCCTCTCATTTTAAGTCGTGCCACATCAGCTAATGAAGGTCCCGGAAGATTTACTCCATCCACATCACTAAAGTTGACTTCAGCTGAAGAAGCAGCTCTTCCCGAGTTGTATTTTGAGCGCCCTCCAACCTGAGGGATTCATTTTCCAGCACTGTATCAGACAATGTTCTGCTGCTATTCATAATGTTTCCACCAGCCAATTTTTTCAGAAGTAGATCGCCAGGTCCTTCTTCCCAGTCTGTCTTAGTATAGAAGCTCTGCTGAAATATGTTCACCATGGGTGACCCTGTTGGTATTTGAAATACTGGTGGCATAGCTTCCAGCATCACAGCAACACACAAACCACCACAGTAGGACAAACTGACAGACAAGTGGTGGAGGTGTTTATAGTACTCCTATTTACAGATATCACCAATAAAAGTGCCATAAGAAACCCAATGTAATTTCTGTCTTTAACTAATTCTCATCGCTATAGTCATCAACGGAGCCCTTGTGGTGCAGTGGTTAAAGCATTTGGCTGCTAACCGAAAAAGCGGGCAGTTCAAATCCACCAGCTGCTCTTCAGGAGAAAAAATGTGGCAATCTGCTTCCGTAAAGATTTATAGCCTTGGAAACCCTATGGGTAGTTCTACTCTGTCCTATAGGGTCACTATGAGTTGGAAACGATTTGACAGCAGAAGAGTTTGCTGGTTTGGACTGCCATCAAGGAGCCCTGGTGGCACAGTGGTTAAACGCTCGCTTGGCTGTTAACCAAAGGTCAGTGGTTTGAACCTACCAGCCACTTTGTGGGTGAAAGATGTGGCAGTCTGCTTCCATAAAGATTACAGTCTTGGAAATCCTACTGGGTAGTTCTACTTTGTCTTATAGGTTTGCTATGAGTCAGAAATGACTCAACAGCAATGGGTTTTATAGTCATCTCTCTTGCCATAAGCAGTACTCTAGTAGAGTGATTCCCAAATTTTAGCTTGCATCAGAATCCCTTAGAGGGCTTCTTAAAACACAGCTTTCTGGGCCCCACTCTCAGAGATTATGATTCAGTAGGTCTGATTCAGTGGGTTTCTGATGCACTAGGAGTCGGGCCCAAGAATCTGCATTTCTAACAAATGACTAGCTGATGCTGATGTTGCTGGTAGAGAGACACTTAGAGAACCACTGCTCTAGTGGGGGAGAAAATGGACTAATTATCAAAAAAGAGATTATTCTAGTTCTGACTCTGTCCTGTAATAGCAACACGGCCTTGGAGAGTCATTTAACTTCTTTAGGACTTATTGCTCTTAAGTGTGGAGACAGGGATTTTAAAAAAATGTGTCCTACTTTTCTTGTAGTTATGAAGACTACATGGAACATGGCACATGAAAGTGTTTGGTCAATTGCAAAGTACTAAATGGATGAAAGGTGTTATTATATGATGGAGATATCAAAAGGGAGTTTGCAGGCATGCGGGAGTCACAGAGAGAGATGTGGGAGCAGAGACCTCTGTCACCTCTGTGTGTGGGGCAGGGGCATAAGGGCTTCTCCATGAGACATAACTGGTGGCCAAGTATCACATCAAATCACTTCTCAGAAACCACCTGCCTTGTGAAGGACAGTCAGGGAAACAGAGTGGGTTAAACAAATCTTTTGGGGCCGTGTTCCATGTTTAACAATTTTTAAATTTTTCCAAAATGTTTCCAGTCGTGTCAAGTTCCAGGTCTCATAGGTTTTACTGTATTTATAAGAGGTTTTTTTTTCTATTCAGTGAGAAAATGTTTCACTCCACAAGCCATGTTCCCACAGTTCAAGTTGATATATTTAAGTAGGAATTGGAGTATTAAGAAATCTTAGGATTTTGCCTTCAAAAGTAAAGACTACCACACCAGAATTCACGACCCCCTATTTCACATGCAGAAACAGAACACTACTATGACCAAATGATTAATTTTGGGATCACTTTTAAGAATTTAATTTCAAAAATAACGAGAAAAAATTTTACTTTAGTTTAGCTCTACACAATGTACTCCAAGCATGGTTTACATCAAAGGCATCACTGAGTCGCTCTGAAAGTAATGCTGCCTCTAATGCAGAAGTGCCTCATCAGTAAGTACTTCAGAAAATACTTACTTCATGCGTACACCAATGTAAAACAGTAAGCCCTCCCCCAAAGACTTCAGAGGCAGGCACTGAGGTGGGCAACTCCAAGTGAGTATGCCATGGAAATTGCTCTTCTTGCATGGAGGGTGGTGGTAAGAACAATTGTGGAGCACACAGATTTGAGGGACGGTGGGCCTACACAAGCCCCTACTGGGAAGGTTTTAGGGTAGCCTGAGGACAATGTGAGAGGATTGGGTACCTGGGAACATGGAAAAAGGAGGGGCATGGAGGTGCAATAAGGGCAGGAGGGGGAAGGGAGGCTAGAACACATCTCACCAGATCAATTGTGTTCACCAATTGGCACACATCACATTAGTTGATGATGCCTAATTTATTGTTCTGGATACACTAAATTTTGCTTTTTAGCTAACTAAAAATTGGAAAACATAAGTCTGAATCATCAGCTATTAAATGGAAAAGTCAACTTTCTGCTATATATATGATATTTATGAAAAGAGAAGACCCAATAATATAGAGAACCCATAGGAATGGACCATCCAAAACCACCCATATCTGCTTTTGGAAGCTATCAAATGGCTGGCTTCAGCATCCTGAATTTGATCTAAGTAGGCTAATGTGAATATTAATTGTTAATTCCTTAACTATACAAATGCAGATGGCAGAGAAGTGGCCTAAGTACACTGATATTTCATAAAGTAATTTGCCCTAAAATTTAAAAAAAAAAAAAAAAAAGGAGGGGCAACTTCATCAATCCTCAAAAACCCAAATGGGATAATTTACATACAGATGATGGAACTATTGCTCAAGTTAAGTAGACATGGCTCTAGTTCCCTAGAGATTTTTAGAGGCAAATATTAAATCAGTAAAGATTTAAACCATAAATCTATCTACGTAACTCTCTTCCATGATGATCAAACAGTTTTCTCAGAGATTGAACTTTCCATCAGCTAAAGCAACCTAAATATGTATCTTACCCAAATATGAAGTCTAATAAATGAGTAACCCAAGAGGAAAATTTTAGTTTCTTGTTTTGACAAATGATAACCTAACACAGATGCTCTTCACATACCACTGCCTATGTACTTAAGAAATGATGTCCACAAAACTGTGCCACCTATTTTTTCTATCCTTATCACCCACCATTCCTTACACAAACCCTCCACTCTCCCTAGACTTTCCCACTTACTGGGATGTCTTCTACTCAGAATGTGTTCTGTCTTCCATGTGTCACTCCCACCTGAAGTATTTCTCTTCATCAGAAAACAACAGCTTCAACTGAGCTTTCACTCTTTGGCCACTTATTTACTATTTCACACTCGGCTGCTACCGAAAGGTTGGTGGTTCAAACTCATCAGCCACTCCACAGGAGAAAGACGTGGCAGTTCTGCTCCTGTAAAGATTTACAAACCTTGGAAACCCTATAGGGCAGTACTACTCTGTCCTACAGGGTCATTATGAGTCAGAGCGGACTCGACAGCAGTGGGCTTGGGCTTGGTGGATATTTATCTCGTCATGCCTTGATCCCTTACCCTACTTTTCCCCACCCACATTACATCGAAAGTGCTTTTAAAACTGGGACATCTTACACCTTCAATTCAGTAAATACTGATTAGGTATCTAGTGTGTGTCCAAGCACATGGCTAGATGCTTTCTCACCTACATCCTTGTAATTACCTGCAAAGTCCAGCACAGGCTCAAGCACATTGCATGCACTCAATATGGCATTTGCTAATTAACAGGTCAGTGATCAATCAAAATTCACCAATACAAAAAGCTTTGTAACCACCTTGCCTTCCGGAGTCATAAACTCTAACATGCATTATCTCCAAGACACCTCATCTTCGTCCACGGGTGAGCAGGCAAAGTCAAATACTTAGACTTCTGGTCTAATTCACTGACAGTGAAAATACAGCCTCTTCAGTGTGACAAGCTGGATTCAACAAACAGTAATTGAGATCCTAATATGTACCGAGCAATGACAGTGTTAAAGATTAAAGCTAAAAGGAAAGGATCTCTACAGTAGAGGAATTCACAGGTGGAAAGCCACTGGCATGCAAACAAACACCACAAGGACCAATGTGTTTTGATAAATGTGTGTGCATGGACATATGGAAGAGGGAGTCTCTAAGACTGTAGGACCATTAGGACAGGTGTCCCAGAGGAAATAAGCCTCACAGATACTCAAACGATGGCATGGATAAGGCCAGTGGGCATTTCAGGGAGAACGAACAGCGTGTGCAAAGGCCACTAGCCATAAATGCAGTGAAGACTGAGTATATAAAGAGTACTTAAAGCGTACAAGAATGGACTGAAGAGGTAGTAAGAGTGGATCCTGAGGGGCCTTGAAGTCAAACTAGCCCCTCAAAAGACTGACTGCCCTGAGGTCAGGGCCCACATCTTTGCATATTTGTATCCTCAGAACCTAGCACAGTACATGCACTAGTACTTCAAGAAGCATATCCTCCAGGAAATGATTCTAGACTGACCCTGGTAGAGATGGGTGTTCCTTCCTCTCTGCTTCTATAACTTCCTCTAGTAGAGACTTGTATTCCCTGAGCAATCTGTCTACATGCTGTAGCCCCATGAAACCAAACAGACACTTTAAAGCAAGCACTATGCTTTATCCACCTTATCTCTCTCAAGACTTAGAACATCGGAGACATATGGAACACCGTTGACTAAACTGGCTGAACAAATGTACACATAGATTACTAGTCCTTCTTCAGGCCTTCCTTAAAGCACTGTAGCCTAAATCCTCCTATATTCTCTTTCTGCTGCTTCATAATAGGGATAATTAGGAAGAAAACACAATGATGGAAGGCATCTGTGGAATCTACATCAACACACACACAGAGATACAACCACCCCTTCCCCCAAAATCTGCAAACAATTCAGCACAAACATATTGACACCCACATATACAGAAACACCCCCACACAATCTGTCCACCCATATACCTCTAACCTCAAACAGCCTTAATGTGTCTGTGTTAAACCCACAGCCACAAAATACTTTCTATTCATTCTTCTAGTGAAGAATGAAGGTATCCTGGGTGGAAAACGTCAATGCAATGTGAGTTTACACTTCAGAGGGAAAAAAACGTGCAGGTAATATTAAGATGAGGCTAATTTGACCTCTACCAAGTTATTAATTTCCCACTCACTTCATATTATTCCAATAAGAGAATGTTCTCATTAAGTGCAAAATGTAAATTAAGTTTCCATTCAGAATTTCTGGCATTCTACAGAAACACAGTTATTTTGATTTTGCAATAATGTGCTACAAACCACTCTACTAGGATTTTCCTCTCACCTTCTTATACATTTAGAATTTCAGAACTCAACGTTTTATGTTAAAATGTATGCGTTTCAGGCTAAAAGATTAGTATTCTTAAGGCTAAAAGCATAGCAGCAACTGCTAGCTATCCCCCTATATTCATTCTCCTCTTCTCTATAGTAAGAGAAACCTCAAGTTTTAGGTAGGTTCATGGCCATGCAGGATGAAGACTCTATTTCCCAGTTTTTTGAAGTTGGGTGTCAACATATGACTAACTTCTGGCTGATGAGATGTGAGCAGAAGTGATAAGTGCAATTTTGAAGCAGTATATTAGAAGACTGGGGCATCCTCTCCCCTTCCCACTTACAAAACAGCTGCATGAAAACCAGGTTCCCGCTAAGCAGGCATGGCGGCAGCCATCTTGAATTGCATGGACCCGGGTAATACCCGAAAGCTAGAAACCCCAGAAAACTAACAGGACGGAAGGAGCCTGGGCTTCCAACAATTTCTCAGAGCACAGCTGCCTGTAAGCGTGATGTTTTATATAAAAAAAGACAAAAAAAATCTTCCATTTTATTTAAGCCTCTGTTAGCTTGGGGCTCTGTCACCAACAGTTTCATTTATGTTCTAATTCATTCAAAGGGCAACAGAAACCAATAAAAAAAAAAACTGCACATGCCAGAACTGCCAAAATGTACAGTATAAAAATCAGTTCACAGCTTAATCTCACTTCTTCAGAAAGGGTGCTAGAGCTTCTGGAAATAGTGTCTCTCATGTGGAAGCACAATTTAGTGGCAAATACACACACACAAACACACACACACACACACACACACACACACACACACGACTCACAATCAGGAGGCCTGGGTTGTGTTCCTAGTTCTTATTACTTACTATTATATACTTTTTGAGTCTCATTTTCCACCTCTGTAAAATGGAGCTAATCCCTTCTTTGATGCTGGCCTCACAGGGCTACTGTGAATTGTGAAGAGAGATGATATCTATGTAAGTGCTTTGTTTACTGTATTTTAATAATAATCATCAGGTAAGGTGATTATTAAAATATTCCAAACAAAAAAAAATCTTCTTTCACACAACCTGGCTCATATTAACACCCAGTTCCCTGAAATACCTTCCTGGTATAATAAAGGATCTACAATAGACTGTTTCTGGCTAAGATGGTTAGATACCAGTATTAGGGTGTTAGGAACAGACCACATCCTGGGGCTGGTGCTTCATTTAATGATCAGAGATGACACCCCTAGCCCTAACTCCTCAACCTGCAGTGTGATATTGATTAGGATTCGGACCAACAGCATAAACCCAACACCACATGTGCAAAAATAGCCCAACGCCTATGATTCACTATGCTCTCATCCACTGAAATCTGTTTGGCTTTTCCTGTTGGATATGTGGATGGCAGAAGCAAAACTTGATGCGATGTTTATATTTTTCTTGTTCATATAGACAACACATACAGGAGAAAATTAAGTGCGGGGAAAGACCCAAAAGAATACACATAAATAAACTAGACAGTAAATGTATCCCTCCAGGGAAAAAAAAAAAAGCTTTGAGTGATCATACTGAGCCAAGACTTGTGGCCCAATTCCACCTATCCCCAAAGAATGAGACTGTTTTAGAAAACCTGGGGCTGATATTTATTGAGCACTCACTATGTGCTGGGTACTACAGGACACTAAGGGCTTTATGCATATTCTCTCCTTTAACCCTCTTAATAGCCCTGTGAGACACAAGCTATTATCCTCCACTACTTGACTGATGAGGAAACCGAGGGCCATAGAAATTAAGCTGCTTGCCAAGTTCACCCAGCTTATAAATAGTGGCATGTGGTTTAGTGCTCAGCTGCTAACCAAAAGTTCAGCAGTTCAAACCTACCAGCTGTCTGTAAAGATTAAACATCTTTCTCCTGCAGAGTTGCTGGTGAGTTTGAACTGTAGACCCTTTTGTTAGCAGCTGAGCACTTAACCACTAGCCACCAGGGCTCCTATGGGGCAGTTTCCACTCTGTCCTATAGGATCACTATGTGTTGGAATTGACTAGGCAGCAACTGGTTTGGTTTTACAGGTTTATAAATGGCACAGTCAATATTTTTAAGTGGCATAGTCTCACCTTCAGAGCCCACATGCTTAACCACTACCCCACTTTGCCTTTAATTTAAGTGCCAACAATTAGAATAAATGCTTACATTCCCCCTTGGAAATATGTTCTGATAAAACAAATGTTTCAGCTGGGAAGAATGTCCGAACAATTTAGATGTACCCGAATAATAGCTGTTTAAACTCTTTAAAAATGAATAAGCAAAGAAATGTAATCTACTTGACTATAAGTCAGAAGTGTGAGCTGCAACTCATTCAGCCTCTCCCCAGATCCATGGTCTCATCTTTAGCCCACATAATGGTACCACTCGCCACAGGACCTCAGTGTGGGGCAGGTAGTTAAATTTTTCTCAGAAGAGAATAATACCGCATATCAACTTTACCAGCATTCTTCTATTTCATTCCCTCCACCTTCTCAAAATATATCTATGCAGCCCAAGACAGCATAGAGAAGTCAGAAATGGAAACCCACAAAGCCAATAGTGAAGCAAGGACTTTATTCTTAACCCATACCTCGACTGCCTAAAAGCCCAGCAAAGTGGAAGGGGTAGAATGAAGATGGCTCAGTGTTGGGCTATTTCCTCCAACTCCTTAGCAGGAATGAGGTTCTCTCACCCTCTGCCACACCCTCGCCCACACCTAGCCCAGCAGCCTGGCAAGGAGGAGAATCTGAAGCATGTATCCTACAGGAAGAAAGAGGCACAATGTGGCTGGAGAGTCAGGCAGCCTGCGTGGTCCAAGCACGTAGCCACTCCCCACATGTGGCTACTGAGCACTGGAAATGTGGGCAATCCGAATTCAGATGTGCTCTAAGTGTAAAATACACACTGGATTTCAAAGACTTAGTATGAAAAAAAGAATGCAAAATATCTCATTAAAATTGTTTTGTATTGATTACATGTCAAAAAAATAATATTTTGTATATATTAAGTTAAATAAACTACAATATTAAAATTATTTAGTACAATTAATTCCTTTTAAAGTGTGGCTTCTAGAATATTGAAAATTATGTATGTGGCTCACATTGTATTTCCACTGGACAGTGCTCTTATAGATCACATTTAAGAATCTGGACTTTATCCTGAGAACAACAGCAGTCATTGTGAGCTTTTAAGTGGAGGCAGAACATGACCAGGTTTGAATGTTAAAAACATCACTCTGGCTCCAGAATGGGGAAAGCAACGAGCTGATATGAGGAGACCCTCCGGGAGACGCTACAACAGTCCAGGA
Source organism: Dugong dugon (assembly GCA_030035585.1). Lineage (NCBI taxonomy): Eukaryota > Metazoa > Chordata > Mammalia > Sirenia > Dugongidae > Dugong > Dugong dugon. The sequence goes on from CM057461.1 coordinate 169,921,321, forward strand.
GGAAGAAGACAGTAGCTGGATCACGCATGGCACTGCTCACAGCCGTGGAGATAGAAGTGGACAAATCAAAAATATATTTAGAAAGGAGTACCAACAAGACTTGGAAATTGATTGACTAAGGAGGAAGGGAAAGAGGTTTATCAGGGATGCCTCCCAGAGTTCTGCAATGAACGGAGTGGGTGGGCCATTCAGTACGCACCCACTATAGTAATGCATCTACAGAAAGATAGCCCCTCATGTTATCCTGGGATCTCAGTAGCCTGTCTGCATGAAGTTCCCCTGCAAGAGGCATGAATCATGGATGCTCTGTGCACTGTGGAACCAACGCATGCTGCTCCAAAGTGCTTTTCTTCTGAAGTGCTCCCGGAACACATAATGCAAGGTTCTGCCAAGACAAAAAAACGCTTTGGAAAGCTGTCGGAAATGATGATGGTAATTGATTTGGAGACAAGGAAATGAGCTGAAAGCACAGCAACTGGGATGGGCTGCGGTGGAAGTAGGGTGGGGTCTTTGCTTAGGGCCCCTTTCCTGACTTCTTCCCTAGGAAATGCCAGCATAATATTGCAGGAGAACACTTTGGCTTTGGCATCAGACCCAGACTTAAAAGCCAGCTCTGCCACTTACTGGCAGTGTATCACTGGGCTCTTCTAGGGTTCCATTTTCTCATCCATAAAATGGGAAAATTGCTACTTCCCTTACAAGAACTCCATGAAATGCCATGTAAAGCATCCAGCACACACCTGATACAGACAGGGTGTGCAAAAAACAGTGGCTGGTAGGCCTCTGAGTGGCACAAACAGATTGCTCTCAGCAGCACTGTGGAAGAAAGGCTTGGTGATCTGCCTCCATAAAGGGTACAGCCAAGAAAACCCTACTCTGTAACTCATGGGGTCACCATGAGTCGGAATCAATTCAATGGCAATGAGTTGGTTTTGGCTTGGGTTTTGGTTTTGGTTCTCACTCTGCTTCTTCCTCTGCTCAGCCCCGTCAATACCTGCGTCCCAGAAGGGGCCGGCCGATGTGAAAGTGCCCTAGGCACATCTCTCCTCCTGTGGGTGAAAGCAGGACAAATATCACGAAAAGCTAGCCAGGATGTTTCCGCCGTCGCCCCACAGAGAACCAAACACCAGCCCGCGTCTGCTGTGACATGGGAGGCACATGCCCTACAGGGCAAGCATTATCATGAATAATTAAAGCCCAGCTCTGCTTATCAGACTAAATGAACAAAGGATGCCTCTGACATAGCAGCCACTTTCTGCACCCCCTCCCCTTTGGTTGTTTCACGAGACCATTTTTTCTCAGTTACAGACAGCTCCTTCCAGTTTGATCATCTTCAGAGGCCTCCCTATCAATTTGGGTAAATTAGCAAGCTTCTCCTCTGTATGGAGCTGTGGCCATAAATCACAAATATGAGCACATGTAAAATTATATAGCATGGGCCCAGTGTAATAATAAACACATTTATATTTTATAACGGCTGTTTTCGCACATTCATGCCGTCTGTGTTGCATGAGCCCCAGAGGCTTCCAAGTACTCCCCGCTGCTCCTGTGTGCTGCAGACTTTTGCTTTGTGTGCAATTTCTTTCCCCCTCCATCACAGACAGTGAACTGCCAAATGCCAGCCGGCTCCTCTTTGTGCTACGACGGGCAAAGGATCGGGCCCGCTCCCAGCCCTCGCTGCAGCATAACAGAGACACAAACGAGCAGGTGACCTTTCAAACTATGTCAAAACGGGCCCTTGACCCAGAGACCTCAAAACTTCAGTGGCTTCACTGTCTAAATCACCCAACTGAAAAGACCTGTGTTTGCACAATGCAATTGTGTTTACACAAAGATTTAACGCCTCGATAGAGCAAAAGCTGTTCAGTTAATTTTAATTATTGCTTTATTCTTCTCACAACAGATTTTAAAAAAATGTTTAACAGCAAGCTTGTGGTAATTGATCCCATAAGCTTTGTGCCTATGGTCCTTCTAGCTCCTGCAACGACAGTGGTGGGAAGGATAATCAAAGATTTTCCTGAGCTGAATGGATTATTTCCAGTCCCTGGCTTTGCTCATTAAGCATTCTTTTTGTAGAAGATGGGCACCAAGGAAAACCACAGAAAAACTTCAAGATTTGACTGTGGGATGGGGATTGGGGAAGATACTACACAGTTGGGTCGGAAAGCATTCTAAATGCTTAGGCGCAAAGTCTTAGCAAGCAAGAGGCTAGTATCAAGATGGGGGTGCTGCCAATTATAACAATTTATAATTGTTATGAAGGTTATTTCCACTGCAGGTAAAATAAAATAAAAGGGAGAAGTAACTTTGACAATGCAAAGACGCACATGAACACAGAATCACACAAAGAAAAATCTATAGACAAACAATCCTTAAAAGAGTAGAATGCCCAGGGTCATATGGGCTATTCCTGCCACCTTCCAGGAATTTGCCTTGTGGTGTTAAAACCTTTCTTTCTTCAGATCTCTGGAAGACAATGCACATCCTCATCGCCCTGCGGTTCCTGAAGATTCTTTTGGCAGAACGTAAGAAAGCAGCTACTCTGCTTCACTGTGTGCACTGTGTGCGTTTGTGAATATAGAGTGGAGATTGCTGCACATATCAGCAGAATCACAGACTGGGTTTTGGATCTCTGCCCATTAATAGACTTGTAATTTCTGTATTTACCAACTGTTTTTCTCCTTAAGACATTTAACTTATCCATAAACACTCTCAAAAAAGTGGGGCAAAAAGGGAGAAAACAGAACGATCCTCAACCCCACATTTATCGTATGAAGAAAAAAAATGGCACAAAAAAATATTTGTTCAATCTCACCTCCTAACAAAGCTCTGATAGAATTAAGACGGACTATACAACATATAAACCAAGATCCAGCCACAACTTCTTCCCTAAGGCGCTGCCATTTGGATTTTCTGCTTTAGTCTTGAAAGAGGACTGCTAAGGTACATTCTTTTAAGAAGTTTCGATTTACTGTTTCCTTTCACAAATTTTCTAAAATAAGCAAATGCCCTGGTACTGAGATTGCATTTCAAGAATTAATGGCTTGCATTTTTTTGCATCTTCAAAACCTTTTTTTTCTTTCTTATAACAGGGGATAAAAAACCAAGTTCAACCCAAATAAACAAATTAGAGGAATATGTAAGACGATCATTGTTTTCTTAGCTATTCTGAATTTGTAGTCATATTGGACAAGTAAGATGATGACTCACATGTTACTTAGCACATAAGTCAGTTAAGTAGGATGGCAAATATTAAGACATTTATTTTCCTGAACAATAAACACAACTAAATCCATTTATATCATATTTTAATTTAGGCCAAAAAGAGAGATAACTGATCTCCGAAAAAAAAAGCAGAGCAAAGCAGGCTCTGCTACAGTTTATCAGTGAAACCTTGAAAAAGCATTCTTTCAGCCTCAGTTTCTTCATCTGTAAAATGCGAATGATGAGAACACTTACCCCACAGACTATGGGTTAAATGAAATTATATACGTGAAAGCTCTTCTGTAAGCTGTAAAGATCAATACGAGCAATATTATTATGGCTAGCTTGGGCCAACTGCAATAATGCGGAGGCAGCCATCCCCGGGCGTGGTATACAACTGCCTTCTCATTCCCAAAGCCAATCGGAAGAGGAATGTCTCAGCCGGTCCTTTCTTCAGCACATCTGCTCTGGGGAGCATGACTAAATAGCCATTGTATCTTCAGATCATCTAGATAAATACTACTAATTCCCTCCTGAATCTAAAACTAAGGTCCAGTAACAACTGTGATCCAAAACATGGCACTTACCATGACCCCACGAGGCCAGCTCACTAATCACAATCTCTCCAAGTGGCCAGGGATAAGCTAATCTGTGTGAAAGACACAGATGTCACGTACTCCCTACAGCTACATTCACATGTACGAGAGGAATAATGTCAGTAATATTATCTCCTAACACCACGGACAATACCGTACAATTATAATAGCATATTGTCCATTGTATCTGGGGATGACACATCTGACGATGTTATTTTCTATGCACGTGAATGCAGCTTAAAGGGCCAATACATAATTCACATCTCCTGACAAAATGCCAACATAATGTATGTGTCCATTAGATAATGCCATTTAAATCCTTTTACCTAAAATAGCACCTTGCTGCCTCTGAACTCAAAATGTTTCTCGGTACTTTCCTCATGTGCCGGTGTTACAGTGCATAATAGGAAATGCACTGCAGTAGGATCTTTGAATTAGTACATACCACTGCGATGCACAGTTTTCCCAAGAAAAGTTCTGTTTCCTGACCCAAAATAGTTAATCTCCTTTTTGATAACCATTTATCACAATTATAATGATTGCTATAATTTGATGAGGCCACTATACAGGGGAGGACAGATAAAGAATGACGACACCACATGGCCCGGTCAGCTAGACCTACTTCCTGGTGAAAAGCCTTTCTCCCACACACCAGCCTCACAGCTCATGTGATTCAAATCCCTGCCTCAGCAAAATCTCAAGTTATTACAGGTCAGGAGATTTCAGCAAGAGGGAGAGGCCGTCACTCAAGAAGAGCCGAAATCACGAGTGTTAAACCTAGAAAGCTAAGCACCTAGCAGGAGTCTCTGGGTGGTGCCAAGGGGTTAACGTTCTCAGCTGCTAACTGGAAAGTTGGAGGTTCCAGTCTACCCAGAGGCATTCAGAAGAAAGGCTAGCAATCTACTTCCAAAAAGTCAGCCATTGAAAACCCTGTGGAGCACAGTTCCACTGTGACACAGCCAGGGTGGCCATGAGTCAGAGCTGACTCGACGGTAACTAGGTGGAGAGAGTTCCCTCATATCATAAGGAGGGAAACAGCACTAGAATTCATACCCTCTAGGTCCCAACAGAACCAACAAACTACAAAATGCTGCTAATATTTTTAAAGATCATGAAAGGGATAGGCAGACCTAGATGAGTAAATATTTTACAAGTGGTTCAGTGCAACTCAAAGCAAAGAAAGGAAGGACAGCTAAGGGTGCATTAAACCAGGGTTTCTCGACCTTGGCACTGTTGACATTTTGGGCTGGGTAATTCTTTGTTGTAGGGGCTGTCCTGTGCTTTGTAGGATGTTTGGCAGCATCTCTGGCTTCTGCCTACTAGATGCCAGTAGCAACACCCAAGATGTAACAACCAAAAATGGCTCCAGACATTTCCAAATGTCCCCTGAGGGACAAAATCGGCCCCAGTTGAGAACCAGTGCATTAGATAACTAATGATCTCCCATTTAGGTGGAACATCTGGGCTAAAAGATTTGCTCTGACATATAGTTGCCTCTTCGGCCATTGAGAAGAGGACCCAATACCCCTCCCCTCCAAACAAGCAAACCACTCTCATGTTCCTGCTGTAAGGACATTAGGCTCACAAGTTCTTAAAGGGTCAGGGCAGGCCCGTCTGAATAGATCTGTTCCTGCGGTGAGCAGGCCTGCTATGCAGGGTTGTGAACACAAGAGGGCCCAGCTGGAGGGCTAAGCAGGAGCTGAATCCAGCTCTGCTCCTCCAGGACTGGGCTGCATCTGGAAGGGTCACCTTTTCCTGAGTCACACAAAGACATAGCAGGGTTTAGCAGCAGCCATGCTGGGGAGCTACCATCTACCAGATTCCTCTTGTCTAGGCTGGTCAACTGGTTTACCTCACATAAGAGGTCGTAGCTTTGCAAGACCATGAGAATTAGAAAAGCCAGTTTTCAGGACTGAGGAGAATCAAAAGGCTTATGCAGCTATGTGGAGTTATCTCCTCATCCCCTAAAGCATGCTTGCTTATATGCCCACAAGCTCACTACTGCTTTAAACATGGAAACATCAAAGAAAAAAGATCTTCCCTCTCAGAAGAGTACAAACAGGGAAAGCTCAAAAGTGTATACTGTTGTTTGTTTATCACTGGGACTAACCATGACCACTTCAGGCTACAAAGACCCCTGTCTTGGGTTCCCCAGGTCTTGCCAGAACCCTAATGTGATTATGTAACGCCTTCCAATCCAATGGTGAAGAGTGGGGCTGGACAAGGCAAATACCCAGAATTTCTTTAAACTTTTCAATCCACATCCTGCTCAAGTCTAATAGGAACAATATATGTGAAAAGTTGTTATTCTGACTATCTGCCATTCAACAAGGCTAAACAAACAATCAAAACCACCTCCCTCCAAAGTCAGATGGAGTCCCTGAGTGGCACATAAGGTTAATACATTCAGTTATTAACTGAAAGTCTGGAGGTTCGAGTCTACCCAGAGGTGCCTCAGAAGAAAGGTCTGGTGACCTACTTCGAAAAATCAGCCATTGAAAACCCTATGGAACACAGTTCTGCTCTGACACACATGGGGTCACTATGGGTCAGAATCAACTCCATGGCAACTGGCTTTGGTTCCAAAGTCAGAATGTAAAAAAGTCAAGTGATGGACTATTTGTACTTCTGAAGGCTCTTCATAATCAAATGGCTAGATTCATTAACGGACAAATACTTGTGAATGATAAATGACTGATCCTTTTAATAGCGCTAACAAATAATGCGACGCCTGTTCTGTTGTTATCCTCTGATAATAAGGCTTTTTCTTTTTCATTGTGTAGTTTGAACACTACTATTGGCTAGCTGGTTTCCTTAAAATCTGTGTAGCACTGCAGTATTTTTTCAATCATCCTAGCCTAGTTTGAGGCCTTCACCTACTTTAAATATACTTCAGGCAGAAATTATTCCAGACAGCCTGACCTAATCTTACAGTGGATAGGCTTGTTGCTCAGAATAGGGACCCTCCTGCTACATTTTCGATAGGGGATGGTAGATCTCATTAGTATGGGAAACCAGCAGCAGCCATTAGCGTCAAATAAGAGTTGTCTTTGCTATTTCTGTGCACAGTCACACAACACGCTCTGAGTTTTCTCAATAAAGCAGCTCCTTCCCAGGGGAATGGAGTTGCCTCTTCAAGGGGCCCCAATTTACATACACTTTCTCAACCATTTCAAGTGAAACCTCCTCGGAGCATCACTTCACTTCTGAACACTCTTCCTCCCTACACTTCCAGTGAAGAATTTCAATAATGATGAAATGGAAATTCCCGCTTAAACAGGAGATGGAAACTAATTACACTATTTTAAAATCATGAAATTGATTTCAGATTTATTTTGCACATCTGGTCATCTGCCACAAGGAAAGAAACTAAGATGTGCAGAACACATGTTATTTCAGCGTAAATGCGATGTATCATCAACAAAGTACTTAAGACACGTGTTTTGTACAGCAGAAGAGTAAAACCCATAGTGAAAAGCTGTAAGGGTCTAGAAGCTTCCATTTACTCCTTCATATTGAATAACACAATTGGGAAAATTCCCTAATCACTTTTAGTCCATTTTCTTTCTTACTTTGTATGATATTAAGAAGAATAGCTACAAAATAATTTGGTCCTTTTAAGAGACAAAGTGGCACTATCTTTAAAATGTTAAAGATGCAGCCTTGTGATTAAGTTAGTAATTTTAATGTTTGCACAAATTCGATTACTGCCTATATACAATAGAGGTGTAAGACAATTTGTCAGCTCTTTCTTAAGAAGACCAAATCCATAACTTAAGTGATAAGCCTTCAGATATCTTATATTCATAAAGTATTCAGAGAAAGGAAAGACTTCAAGATTCTAATGTGTTTTTATAGCTAAAGGACTTAGTTGAGAAAGCAGGATGAGGGGCCGCAGGTGCCAGACATTGTGTAGAATTTGCACTTACGCTCCATTAATTGCCAGCATCTCTTCCTTTCCCTTTTCCTCCCCTCCCCCCATTAAATCCCTCCGGAAAACAGCAGAGCAGCAGGCCCAGACTGGTACCCAGCAGCAACACCAGGAGCAGAAGTAGCCAATTAGCCTCCAGAATACAAAGGGCGGGGGGTGGGGGGTGGGGGTGGAAATGATGTAGTTACCTAGCAACCAGAAAGAGCAGAAACAGCTGTGTAGCAGGCCCAGGCTGGTACCCAGGCAGAAACAGGATAGCCAATTAGCACACTGTATTTAATGCTGATGTGGTTTCCTAGTAACAAGCTGTACAAGTCTTGTCTGTTGCATTTTCTCCCTCCGGTCTTCACATTTTCCTCAATCATGCACAGTATTACTATTTGCCCTAATTACTGTTTCTCCACTGCTTCAATCGGCCATTATGCTGTCTCCAGAGAAATTGGAAAAACTTAGAAAAAAATCTTCTGTAATGACAGTATTTAGTTTCAGATTCAGTTGCACTGTAAGCCTGGAGACACTAAACAACAACAAAGAATGAAAACACAAAACAGAAAAGCCAGCAAATCGCCCTAAGCCTAAATGTATAAGCAGCCTATGGAACCTTTTCTCCATGCTAATATTTACCTATGGGTGCAGCAAAAGAGATTTAATAATACATACTGTCCTTTTGCCATGCACTACATTTTCAAAGAGGTCGAATCCTCTGTGTACTTGAAGTTATTCATATTGATTTTCTGACACTTTCTCCCAAACAGTAGGAACAAAAAACGTCTATTACCTATATCAGAGAAGGGAAATGTAGCTTTTGTGACTTTTTTAAAATACCGTTACTAGTTTCAACAGACTCATGACAACTGAGAAGTCAATATGAAGAATCATTATTTCCTCCCTACAACGGAAGCAGAATACAGGTGAAGAGGGTTGTGTACCCCATAGTAAGGATATTCAAAACACTATAAGTTCATAACCACAGTAATTAATTCCACTGAAGTGACGCTCAGCTACATGAATACACAAAAGGAAGACAGAAAACTTTTAAACATAACTATTGCACGTGTGTTCTGAAATATTTCCTACTGTATCTCGCTGATCTTAAATACGCCAGACTACGTATTAGAGTCAACCTTTTTCTTGGGTCATATTAATTAGGATACAGATGATATAACTGTACATCTTTAGGGCATCTTTTAGACTCCTGGAGCCCTTCTGGCACAGTGGTTAAGAACTCAGGCCGCTGACCAAAAGGGTGGCAGTTCGAATCCACCAGCCGCTCCTTGGAAGCCCTATGGCGCAGTTCTACTCTATGAGTTGGAACCAACTCAATGGCAACAGTTTATTAGACTCCTACAACTTCCCTCTCTTAACACTAGTTTCTATGTAGGAACAATCTATAAGCCACCTTACAAAACATCCCTGGATATGAAAACAGCAAGGGCTCCAGAGTAAGATTTTAAAAACCATATCACACCTAACTGGGCAATACTCTACTGTGAAGAAAAAGGACTTTCTCAACTGGGGTGGCCTTCTGGCTTCCTGCCTACAACAAAAGGATTGACAGCTTTTATCATCTTCAGCTCACCTAGTGTAATGGTTGAGACTATTCTATCCCAACATACGTGGTATTTAAAATTTTTTACATTATTTGCCTAAAAACGTATGCACTACTTCACTGAATTCCACAGATTAAATGTTAATTGTGGCAATGGAAAGAGGATGCATTCTGAAGACAGAAGCAATATAAGAAGCATATGTTTCATGATATCAGATGAATGGTTTATAATATAAAAAGAGCATTAAATTATAAACACATTTTATTTCACAAACAAAATAAAAGTCGCTATGAGTCGGAATCGACTCCATGGCGACAGGTTTGGTTTGGTTTTGGTTTAATCTGAATACACATAGCAAACCTATAGGACACAGGAGAACTGCCCCATAGGGTTTCCTAGGCTGTAATCTTTACAGGAGCAGATTGCCAGGTCTTTTCTCCCATGAAGCTGCTGGTGCGTTGGAACCACTAACCTTTTGGTTAGCAGCCAAGCACTTAACAAGTACGCCGCCAGGGGTTGCTATGAGTCAGAACTGACTCAACAGCACACAACAACAATAACTTGAATGCATATGAATTTTGAAGGGAGGAAAGGTAAAGATGTAGGGAGGGCTGAAAAAAGAAAGAGGTCTGACAAGTAGGACTGGTTTAGGACAAAGGAACTGGTAATGGGACACCTTGGTCTTCCATTCCTAAAAGCTTATAGGATTCAGTGCCGGGTCAGTCTCCAGCTCACCTACCCCAATAAGTACAGACTGTGAAGGAGAGGGTGAGATCAACAGAAATGTGGCACAGACCACAGAAAATATATTTTCACTCCAGATACTCTTAAATAATTAAAGTGGTTTGACCTCCATTATACAAGCTGATCGGGTCTTAACACTGGAGACTGAACTTGGGGACATGGCAGTAGGGAGGAGTGACTCCATCATTGCCAGGCTGAATAACTAACATATTAAGCAGTCAAAAGTCACCAACTTTTGGTTGCTTTGAATGGTCTTGCTTCTACTAACACTTAGCTTAATAACTGTCATGGTAATACATTACTTTTAAAAAATGCTTGAAAAGAAGCTACTCTTAGAACATGTCCTGGGGAAGAGGGGGAAAGGGGAGAGAATACTATCCCAGCTTCCAACACTCCCCCATCATGTTTCCCTACTTGTATGCAGACTCCTAAAATTCCATAAACAGTCTTCCATACTGAAGATTAAAAAATAAAATAAAAGATTGAAGTGTTACACACTGGTTGATGGATGTTCAAGCCATCAGTCAACAGTGTCTTGCTACCAGACCCTTTCTGATGTGAAGGAAGAAGCCTGTCAGGGCAGGGAGTGACAAAGAACAGGAAGGTACCACATATTAGGTACTTAGGTGGGAATGCAGAAGGCCGGAACTGAGATTTTAGGAAACAGGTTTGTCCTGGGCCATCCAGTTTACCGCCATTAGGATGGGGACAGATAGAAATTGCCTGGTCTAGAAGGGCCAGGCTATCTCCATTGGGCACCTGAGCAACCTGGCAGGGCTTTCAGCCACATGACACATGCTGCCTATGGTGGGCTGGATTCCAAAGAGTCTCAGTTGCTTCTCCGGACTCACTTCCTTGTATGAAAAGTTTGTTTCTGAGGATCCATTAATCAAAGTCTTCAACTGTAATTTCTACTAAATTCAAGTCAGATTTTTTTCAAAGAAAGACACTGCATATAACAAGTGTCTTTTCATCTGTCCTCTGCCCTCATATTTTAACTGATTTTTTTTAAAATAGGATTTTTCCTAAGTTACTTTTTTTCTTTTGTTATGCATGACTTTTTTAAGCTCCTTTTTTTTTCTTTCTGATTCACACAGACTCACTCTATTATGGTTTCAACTTCAGGAGACTTAAGAAAAATATTTCCTACCACCAATTAATTCTTCTGATAACATCACCTTACAAAGATGCATTTAACTTTCCTCCAATTTTTCAATATAGTATGTACAGGATAACTATTATTATCAAGGTCATTAACTATCATATTATAATAAAAAAAAGCTATTATAATAGAAATAGCTTCTGCATATTGTTTACTTAATAAGGGAACAGTTTTTTCCGAAGTTAGCACTTGGTCTTCCCAATGCACTCCTTTATTTGCACAGACTTCTCACGACCCTCTTTTTCTCTTCTTTATCAAATGGAACTGATCTAACCTGTAAATCTTAGAATTTATAAAATTCTATTACTTCCACTGCCTCTTCTGGAATGAGACCCCTCTTTTCTCTTTCCCTCCTTACTGCTGATTCCCCTTCCCATCCATGCTATGTTCTCTTTTGAGATCAAGTTCCAAATGTAATGACTTTATAAAACCACACTTCTGGTCATTACATCAAAAAGTAAGGTCCTCAGAGATAGAGAAGGGAAGGTAGTGTCTAGTATAGTGGGTGTTCAATAAACAGTAATTCTTTACGATGAAAAACCCATGAATTTCATGTTTTCTTCTTTCTTATTTTAATGTATCTATTTTTGTGACTACCAATTATCCATTGAAAGGACATCTGGAATAGGCATCCCACAAAGCCTATGTTTATTATCACATTATAATGATAAAATGCATATGCTTGCTGCGTATATGCCAAGTTTAAGCCAGTCTACTCAATGTATGTTTATGAAAATTTATCTTCATAAATGTTAAAAGCTAGCATATTGCTAAATTATCATGTGGTGAAGCTCTAAGGTTTTCATGAATCATAAATTTCTCTCATCAATCGTTTTCCACCACCTCAATTCACATCCCTTCTTTTCAAACTCTCTCTCTTAAACTCTTGAATATTCCAAATCCAAACTATCAAACCCTCCTATTAAACTCTCTCCACCTTGTGAACTAAACATTTAACCCTTATTCTAGCTTCCATTCCACAATCGGAGTTTAATGAGTTTCTGCCCCCACACATGGATAAACTTCATCAGCAGCCATGTGTCTCAGCATATTAAAGGCCCTTTAAGGTCTTAAAATTGCCCCATTTCAGTCGCTATTGTATAAATTCAAAGAATTCTTATCTATGGTGCTGAAGAGGTTGAAAGTGGTTGATTGGCCCCCTACCGATCCACACTGAAGTATTTAATTTTATCCTGCTGATACGCCTGACCCTGAATTAAGGCTTCTGTTGATATAAACTAATGTATTATCAGGTTGGCATCACTTAAAAAGAAGAATAGCAACAATAAGCACCCTGTCCAGAAAGAGAAAAGAATGTTTTATCTCTGAATCTTCCACACTGCCACTGAGGACTGATACAAACCCAAATTCTTATTTAATGTCTTGTCTTCCTATAGCACTCTTTCTCTCAATGGCCCTTTCTTTTCCCCTTGGCTGGTCACTCCACGTCACAGTGGCTGACATCTACAGGCACTTAATATCTGTGTGTGGAATGACTAAACAAATAAAGTAAATATAAAGCAAGACGATCTAAGGACGCAAGCCTGAGGGACAGCTGTAGTTGTTAGTTGCCATCAGGTCGATTCCGACTCGTGGAGACTCCACGTGTGCAGAGTAGAACTGCTCCAGAGAGTTTTCAAGTCTGTGACATTTCAGGCGACGATCTCTAGGCCTGTCTTCTGAGCTGTTCTGGGTAGGTTCAAACCACCGACTTTTCAACTAATAGAGTGTTTAACTGTTTGCACCTTTCAACTTACCTAGGAACTCACTGAGGGATAGGACACATGAGGGTCTAATTTCAATTCTGCTAGCGGTTGGTTGCATAGCATGGATAAGGCATTTGAACTTTTTTTTTTGTTGTTCCTCAGTTTCCCCTATATGTAATAATGCTTGCCTTTCTTACTCCATAGCAATACAGTATTTATATTTGTCATTTTAATGTGTAAATGGGGACTATTACAAGACAGTCTCGCTTTAATCCTGAATGTAAAAAATTGGTTTAATGTTAATGATCATAACAAACCCATTGCCATCAAGTTGAATTCCAATTCATTGCAACGTAAGGGACAGAGTACAACTGCCCCGTAGGGTTTCCAAGGCTGTAATTTTTAAGGAAGCAGACTACTGCATCTTTCTCCTGCAGAATGGCTGGTGGGTTCAAACTGCCAACCTTTCGGTTAGCAGGTGAGCACTTTAATCACTGTGCCACCAGGGCTCCTTAATGACCATAATAGTAGTAGCTATAACAGTAACAATAATAGACCTGGAAACAGAAGGCCACTCCTTTGTAATTTCCTTGTACTAGTTCTTAGTCACTTAACAAGGCAATTAGCTTAAGGACCCTCCTAACTCTTATCAATTCAGAAGACACTTAAAGTAGTTTTCGTTATGCCGATTTCTTATTTAAACTGTAAGTTTCTCTTTTCCTCTTAATAATGGGTTATTAAGAAAAATATCCATTTGAATGTTGTTTTTTTTCCCCCGCATTAGCATAAAAGTTAAGAGTGTGAACTGGAGCTATACCGCTTTGGTTTGAATCTTGGCACAGCCATCTACTAGCTGTGTGATGCTGGGCAAGTTATCTGGCCACTGTGGGCTTCACTTTCCTCATTTGCAAAATGAGATAAGAATAGTGCCTCTGTCATTGGCTTATTATGAGGATTAAAAGGCTTAATATTTGTAAGAGACTTACAACAATGTCTGGAACATAGAAAGTGCTTTATAAGTGTTCATTGAATAAGTGAAATAAATTCTACTGCAAACTTTAAAGAGCTTTCATTATGTATTTGAGGAAGCACTATTATCTGCCTCTTAAATACTCTACCAGCCTTTTTATTTATGATATTTTTAGTTATGTTTTCATTTGAAGACAAACTCTTTTCCTAAATCCTGATTAAACTTAGAGATTGGGCCACTTCTTATTCAATGTTGTGGTTGTTGTTAGTTGCAACAATTGAGTCAATTCAGACTCATGGCAACCCCATGGGTGCAGAAAAGAACTGCTCTATAGTGTTTTGGAGGCTGTGACCTTTCAGAAGCACATTGCTAGGCCTTACTTCCGAAGCACCACTGGGTGGGTTTGAACTGCTAGACTTTTGGTTAGCAGCCCAGCACTTAACCATCTGTGCCACCCAGGGACTCCTCTGATTCAAACAGACTCTCCAAAGCACATGCAAAATATTAGGGTAAGTGGCATACATTTTTTTACCTTTCCACCTGAAAAGCATCCCTCTACATGCTTCAACGTGAAATCTAGAATGTTCTTAGCATCACCATGTATTAGGCCAAAGCAACTCCAGTCTGCAGAGAGCCCTCCAAACAGCACATGGCAGAACATGGCTTTTTCACATCTCCCACAACGTGACCAACAACCAGAGACTGAATTGCTGACCTTCATCCTGACTTTACCAACATGACTCACTCATAATAGTATAATTGTGGGCATGCTTTTTACATGGATTCTTAATTAGAAAGGTCTGCTCGCTTCACAACACAAAGTAAACTTTAAAGCACAGGTTTTTCTTTCTTCTCAGAAACAAACAAGAAGAAATGTGCAAAATAAGTCTTTATCTTTTTGCATAAAAACACAACAGTTTAACAAATTGATTTTTGCAGAAAATGAGAATAAAGTGACTTTTAAAAAATTCAAAGTGAAGGTTTCCCTTGCATCAATGTAAAGGTGACTTAGCTGACTCCAAGAAGATGAATAAAACTATGATCATAATGGTTCAAATACTGAGAAAGAAAGCAAAATATATTATACAAAGACCAGAAAACACAGTGGGGGAGAAAGGCCTGTAATGGCTTGGCTGCTAACGAACATTTTTATGCTCACGCCAGCACTAAGTGCTCTTATCGATGAATAAACCATATGTCCATTTTCATATACTTCCTTTCACTAAGATCCTGCTACTTAGTAACATTCCCTTTGTCCGTTTTCTTGCCTCATCTTCTTCCATCCCCAGCCTGGTTCCCCCATCCCTAACTTCATCTCCTTGGGCAACCAGTATTTGTGCCCTAGCTACCAACTTGAACATCTGCTACCTTAAAAAAAAAAAAAAATCACCTCACTGCCAAACATCCTCCAGGGCAAAAAGTTTTAAGGATTCAGCATCCTCAAAAAACAGCCACAGGGAAAAGAAATGCACATCTTTTCCAGCTCAGTAAATTCTATCTATATAATGATTAAATGAATAACATGTTTAAAATTCCTCAGTGCAAGCAAATCCATGTTACCAGCACCATATTACTTCTCTTTATGCATAGAAGATGGGAGACCCATGCATTTCATATCATTTTATTTTATTTTTGCAACTGTGTCTCCTTTTCAATATATTACCATTTAGAATAGATATTTTAAAAAAAAAACCAAACCCATTGCTGTCAAGTCGATTCTGACTCAAAGCAACCTTACAGCACAGGGGAGAACTGCCCTGTAGGGTCTCCAAGGCCGTAAATCTTTACGGAAGCGGACTGCCACATCTTTCTCTAGCAGAGTGGCTGGTGGACTCGAACTGTCCACCTTTCGGTTAGCAGATGAGTGCTTTAACACTGTGCCACCAGGGCTCCATTAGAATATATACAACTCTGGAAAACAAAATGTCAACATTTCCCCTCTTTCTCTGGGATGACTTTCCTTTTCTTTTTTTTTCTGTCCCACAACACTTCCCTAACTGAAAGATGAGGAAATATTTCCACTGAATTAAAGTGAGCCCTGTGTTAAAATAGCTTGCCTGAATCCAACCAGAGCCCATTTATCCTTTTTTTCTTTTTCTTTTTTAACTTCATTTCAACATTTGGTTATCAGTTCTCCCCATTTGTCTTGCTTGTATCAGCAGACTCTTCCAACTAGAATTCCCTTCGCCATACACCTTTGCCCTCAAGCTTTTACTAGTCCATTTCCTTTATATGTTTGCACTTAATTTGACTCCATCCTTCATGCTTTTTTCATTATTCTTAGTTCATCCACACCACATAAATTATCACCTTTGTTTTCAGTTCCCCATGTGCCCCATTCACACCAGTTCCAAACAAATACTCTGATTCTTAGCCATTTAATCCAAATTAATTCACATTCCCTTTCCCCATCCTTCATCCCCATTGCTACCTCCCTCTTGTCTGTTTCTCTTTCTCACAGCACCTACTTTTCCTTCCATTCTTGTGTCTGAGGAAGGTTTTACAGGCAAAATGTTTGCAGAGGACATAAGGCAATGGTTTCCTGTGTTTTCTCCAGAAAGCCATGCTCTACATCACTGCCAGCCTCAATGAGCCAATGCATGCATGTCCAGTTTCAACTCAACCTCCACAGCTAGCACCCATGAGCATCATATCCCCATCAATCAATCACTGGTGGGGGGCGGGGAGCTTTGTGCTTTTTGGTCATCTTTAACTTTGGCTTACTGGTTTATTTCTAGCTTACACAAAACTTTTTTTTTTTTTTTCTTCACTCAGCATCACTGATCATTAGCAACAACAGCAACAATGGCAATAACTAAAACCAACCCTACTACTGTCTTTAATGAGCTCTTACTATCTACCAAGTACTTTACATGCATTTTCTCATTTACTCTTCAAAAAACCTATGGGCAGGCAAAATTAGCTCTGTGTTACAAATGAGGAAATTGAGACTCAGGGAAGATAAGTAATTTATCCAGGTCATAAATCCAGTAAGTTGCAGGGCCTGGACTCAAACCCAAGTCCATCTGACTCCAAAGTTCTGCCCTTAACCACGCTATAATGCTGCCTTTCTAATCACGCATGGTGGCTTCTAGAGTAAACTCCCCAAGGGGAGGAATCTTTTCACTTCAGTCTGCCATAAGGCAAGTGGTTGCAGGTGCTGGGTAATATAATGAGCTCCGCCTTGATAATCACTCCGGGTAGACAACGGTCAAAAAACAAAGCACCAAATAGGGCATCAATCACAACAGTTACCCTCCTGACATCTCTGTTGGGGAAAAAAAGATGGGAAAAAAAGAAGAAAATGCTCTGCATTCCCTAAAAAGAATCTCTGCATTCCCAGAACTATCCAGTCTCCATACTGAGCAGCACATAGCTTATCTTAGTGTCAATAATTCAGAAATGTGTCCATAACCATGAATTCCACACCCCCAACACAGCTCAACATGGTTGCCTCATCCAACTTTCTCTAGTTTCTTTAGGGGTACAGATGAGCCATGCACTGAAGTCTGGGAGCACTGCAATGTCTTGTCATTACTCATTGACTTTAGAAAGGAAGGAATATTAAAAAAAAAAAAAAAAAAAAAAACAACCTTCAGTACATTATCACAGAGGAAAAAGCTGAAAAGAGCAGGAAGCATTAGCCTTGGTGTATGTGGAGTAGACAACTCAAACCCATGTTGTGACAGGAAACCATGAGCAGGACTCTGCATCTGAGCCATGGAGTAAAAAGATGACGTTAGGAGACCATCCACGAACCAACCAAGAGCCACATAGGAAATGAAGTTCAGAATAGAGGAGTGCATGTCTAAGTCCTGTGCTGGCAAGGAAGCAATGTCAGGTCTTTTCCTCCCATGAAGAATCACTCTGTGGCTTGAAATAACCATTTCTTTAGCTATGTATTACTCACCCCTACTTTAGGAATGTTCTTCCTTACCACACAAAGACATTTCATGGACCTCCAGAACATTAGAGCTGAAACGGGTCTTAAGAGCCAGACTGTTTGACGGTGGTGGAAAATGAGGCCCAGTGAGGTAAAGGGACATGCTCAAGGTCACAGAGCTAGTTAGTGGTAGAGTAGAACTAAACCAAACCCATTGTTATCGAGTTGATCCCGACTCACCAACTCATGGTGGCCCTATGTGTTACAGAGTAGAACTGTCTCATAGGGTTTTCTTGGCTATAATTTTTATGGAAGCAGATTGCCAGGCCTCTCTTCTGCAGCTTTACTGGGTGGTTCTGAACTGCCAAACTTTAGGTTAGTAGTTGAGCACTTAACTGTTTGCACCACCCAGGGACCTAGAACCCAGGTTTTTCTGATTTCCAGCCACACACCACAGAACACCAGCAAGACATGCAGTGAGTCCAGAAATGAACTCTCACCAGACACTTCTCACTCACACGCAATCACCCTTTTATTTCCGAGAATGCTCTTATTCTGCCACTACATCTTTTGGGCTTTTCCCTACTCCCTACTCAGCTTGCAGTATGCAAGCAGTATACAAAAACAAAAACAGAAAAAAAAAACAGGTAATACACTGTTGGGGACTCATGTAAAATGACCAAAAATGGTAATTGCTACTAGGATGATAACATCAAGAGGAGACGCCTTCACTACGCTTCAACCTCAAGTCAGAGAAAAAAGACTGGTTTCAAGGAAAATGCCAATCTCCCTCTTTCCCCTATAAACCCCACTCTTCCAATTACCCCACTGCATAAAAGTTCAATATGATTCCTTGGAGTCCCCACAGAAGTCTTGAGTAAAACACACAGTCCCCACGCCTCCCCTACCCGCCCTTACCACACACATAGCAATGTAATCACTTTAGCAACTTCTCAGTAACAAGCTCATTAAAAAGCAATTCTGCCATCTCTCCATAAAGCACGCGCCAGAGAACAATGCAAAAGAGGAGATGCCAATTAATTATAGAATGATCACATCTAATGAACTCTGAAACCCTCCTGCTGTCGGTGACTTTGATGAAAAATCAGGGATGCTGGGAAAAGAGTGAATAGGGACACCCTAGCTACCTTGTTTAACTGTGAAATCTTTCAAATGTACCACCTCAGATTCCAGTGTTGATCAAAACTGTAGAACTACATTCATAAAACAACAACAGTGTCAGGAAAGTGACAAGCCTATGTATCACATGTGGTGGTAACTCACACTACCAGACCCCCCCTTCACACATCCACAGAACCGTGTGATTCTATGCTGTGACTGGCATTGCCTCTGAAGGTATCTCATAGCCAGCAAGTGACCAACCCATGTCCTGAGCTCAGGACATCTTGAGCTCTCAAGGTAATAAATGATCATTCTATGTCCCCACCCAGACCCTCCTGCCTCTATCACATTCTAGTCAACATGGATGCCACTTCTTGGAACAAAGAGAAGCTAAAGGAGAAGAAAGAAGAAACCACGTGCGGCCAACTTGTACCACTACCTGTGTGAGTCCTCTGGTGGGCCTTTAAGTGGGAGCTTTTTGTATAAACTTTCCGGCACCCGTTAAACTGACAGCGGTGAACCCTCTTCTTGTTTTCGGGGCATGCCTCAGCCCCCGCCCCTCCTTGTTCACTGTCGCTCTGTCCGCTCTTAACTGTCCCAGCTGCCGCCACGGCTGCTGCTGCTGTTGCCACCCCTCCCACCTTTACCGAGCTGAGTGCAGCCTTCTTGGCTACCAGTTTCAACGTCACCGTGCCATCCACGGCTGAGAGAGTCTGTGAGGTTTTGACCAGATGGCGGCTAAGTTCAGGGGATGATGGAGGCGTTAATGAGGTCACTGCGTTGAGCTGGGCCTGGTTGACGGCTGTGTAGCTGTCTAGAGAAGAGCTGGTTGGCTGGAGGCTGAGGCAGGTCTCAGATAGCAACTTGTCCCGAGAGAGCAAAATGTCCACTGTGGAGCTCTTCTCACAGATGGTCGCTTCCACAGGCAGCAGCAGGGGGTCTAAGCGCCGGAAGCTTTCTTCAATGCACGGGGGAGGAGAAGCGTGGAGGAAACAGTCCAAGTCCTCACCAAAGGTCTCTGAGATCCTCCTGGGCTCTGTCTGTAGGTAGCGTTCCAATTCAAGGCATGTCTGCAGAGGGGGGAGGAGGGAGGGAGAGAAACAACTATCAGAGGCAAAGCACACTATGAGGCCACATGTCGACAAGAAGAAGAGGAAGATACACCAAGAATAGTTTCAAGGCTGATACCTGAAAAATCTCTTGTTGAGAAAGTCTGACCTTGTTGTTTACTCTCAGAATACTTCTGGAGAGCTGATAAACGTTACATCATATGACTTCATGGTAAAGTAGAGGCCAATGAAAATAAGGGAAACCCTCACTGAGATGGACTGACACAGAGCCACAACAACAAACTCAAACATACCAACAATCATGAAGATGGTGCAGGTCTAGACAACATTTTGTTCTGTTATACGTAAGGTCACCATGAGTCAGAACCAACTCGACAGCAACTAACAACAACGACATACGATTTCAAGTACTATAACTGAAGGAGACTAGAGGCCCAGAAAAAGTATCTCACACCATCAAGATCCTAGAGAATATTAAATGATGAAGTGATGATCTCCTGCTCTACAATTCAATTCAGTGGGTAAGAATCTCCTAGCATCTCTAAGCAGACAAGGTTTTCATACCAAGATAAGACTTCCCATAGTCCAACCTCATCTGTCAAAATAGACCTGAGAAAGTCACAAAAATAACCCAATTTCCCAATTTGCTCTGAAGGACAAACCACATCCACCCAAAGTAAGAGGTGACCTCAGCCACAATCAGCCAGCAGCAATCCTTGCCTGGAACACAGTTTCCTTAACCTGCAGGAATGGATATTGTTCTAAAGAAAGCTCTTACAAAGTATTTTATGCGTAAGACGTAACCCCTGTTGACTGCAGCAAGTTATTAATATTAAAAATACAATTGTTACATATTATGTGGCAAAGGGTATGAATCCCATTACAATGGTTTAGGTCTCTAACCACATGACAATAAGTTCAAACACAGTCACTGGACCTGTTAAACATGGACCCCAATATCTCTCAATATAAAGTGTTCACCTTGTAGAGAAATAGAAAAGAACCCAACAGTTTTAATACATCTTTATCCATGGTGTTCAGAAGTCTCTGCGAGATGGAGGGAGTGCTTTTGTAACAAAAGTAGACATTTAAGAATTTTTTTATCCTAAAAGCTCTCCTTACTGAAAAATCCTACTATTCATAATCATGTATAAAACTATGGTGCTAACTTACACCATCATCAGCTCAATTTGCTCTATATTCTGGGCTTCAACAAAGAAACACTAATGGCAAATTTAAAATCTGACTAGCTCCTAATTTACTGCCTCCATAAAGCTTCTATGTTTTCAACCAGTGTTCTGATTCTAGGCTTTTATTCTGTTAAGAATATATTTTAATGATATACCTAGTCGGGTTGTATCTGTCAAGGGTTTTATGTTGGTGACATTTCAAAAGACTGGTTTCTAAGCAGCCTTCTGGTAAACTCTGCATTACTGAATAAGAAAAACAGATTTTAACTATGAATCAGCTTTGGTCCTCACTGTTGATTTTTAATAGTATGAACTAACGAATGGGTCGAATCTTCATTCAACACTCACGTCACAAGTGTTCATTCAACTACGGTGTTCACAAGGCTTCATGTGTTAGAAGAAGATATAGTAACAGATCCATGTAATGTAGTGGAAGAATGAACAATCACAAGCTAAAAATGATATGGATTTGTGAGACAACATGATACAAAATAAACATAAAATAAAGCGTGTTATTAAGTTCTTAGGGAATGAGCAGAAAATGAATTTTACCCTCTATAATACATGGCATTAATCAATGAAAGTTTATTGGAAAAAAGTAAGTTTTGATTCTGTTTTACTTATTGACTAAATAATAGCTCTGGCTCAGTAGCTTCCTACCACTTTATATTAGAAACCAATACTACCACCTTCTCAGTTTCTAGAAATTTGCATTCTCCTCACCTTTTTTATGAATTCCACACCTCAAAATTGTTCCCTTCCCTTTTCCATCTCATTGCTAGAAATTATCATGTACTTCTCTCCAGTACTGAGACCTTCAGTATTAGCACCAGTCAGTTCACCTCTAAACTATAAGATTCTATTCCAGTCCCCTGAATCAGGAGGAACACGTGAGACTATTACCATGAGATATTCTTTAAGCCATGAACCAAAACTATCCCCTCAAGTCAGCTTTCAGCTAAATAACAGGTTAGCTCATAAAGTAACAAATATCACCCCTGAGTACCATGCTCTTTTAAAAAACATCTGTATAAGACCAAATGGTCAACAAATACTCTAAAGCATAGATGAGAAGGTTGGCGGGCTGTGAGACTAGGTTAATGAGAATGGAACAACTAGAATGGAAATAATGAGACTGTTGATACAATGTGAACAATGTAACCAGTATCATTGAACAATATGTGTAGAAATTGTTGAATGAGAATCTATTTTTCTGTGTACAGTTCCATCAAAAATACAACAAAATATTAAAACAAAACAAAACAAAAAATTCTACTCCTGAAACCTCCTTCTCATTTCCCCCTTTTCTTTTTAAACCATCACCTACCAAGCACAATGCCTGCCCCCCACCCCATCACGTACATAACGTTTGTCAAACAAAAATAAAATCAACTTTATACTATATTACTTTCATCATTCCATCTCCTTTACTCTTCAAAAGCCATCTGCTGACACCCTATTCTGGACCATGCTGAGGCTGGCAACTTTAGAAATGACCACCAATACATGTCTTCAGGAAGACAATTGTAAGGTTTCTCAAGATTAGCCCAAAGAGCAGAGCCAGATCTTTGAGAAGCAGATATAGTCCAGTTAAAAATCAGCTGAATCACAGTTACAAGATATCCTTGAGACAGTTGCCTGCTTCACATACAAGGGTTACTTCTCACACCCAGGCACCACTGACTGAGGATAGAGTTTTAGTGTGTCATGTCTTCTTACATACTTTCCAGATCAAAGATTTGAAAGTCACTAAGAAACTGGTGGAAGGGGGGATGTCATTGTTGATATCAGATGGATCATGGATGAAAGAAGAGAACACCAGAAAGATGTTTACCTGTTTTGACTATACTGACTATGCAAAGGCATTCGACTGTGTGGATCATAACAAATTATGGATAATGTTGTGAAGAATGGGAATCCCAGAACACTTAACTGTGCTCATGCAGAACCTGTACATAGACCAAAAGGCAATCATTCCAACAGAACAAGGGGATACTATGCGGTTTAAAGCCAGGAAAGGTGTTTGTCAGGGTTGTATATTTTCACCATACTTATTCATTCTGTATGCTGAGCAAATAATACAAGAAGCTGGATTATATGAAGAAGAAAGTGGCATCAGGATTGGAGAAAGACTCATTAACAACCTGCAATATGCAGACGACACAACCTTGCTTGCAGAAAGCAAAGAGGACTTGAAGCACTTACTGATGATCAAAGACTACAACCTTCAGCATGGATTGCATCTCAGCACAAAGAAAACAAAAATTCTCACAACTGAACCAACAAGCACCATCCTGATAAATGGAGAAAATACTGAAGTGGTCAAGGATTTCATTTTGCTTGGATCCACAATCAATGCCCACTGAAGAGGTAGTCAAGAAATCAAATGACATATTGCATTGGGTAAATCTGCCACAAAAGACCTCTTTAAAGTGTTGAAAAGCAAAGGTGTCACTTTGAGGACTAAGGTGCATCTGACTCAAGCCATGGTATTTTCAATCACCTCATATGCATGCGAAAGCTGGACAAGGAATAAGAAAGACCGAAGAAGAACCGATGCCTTTGAATTATGGTTTTGGCAAAGAATATTGTATACCATAGACTGCCAGAAGAACAAATCTGTCTTGGAAGAAGAACAGCCAAAATGCTCCTTGGAAGCAAGGATGGTGAGACTTCATCTCACGAACTCTGGACATGTTATCAGGGGAGATCAGTCCCTGGAGAAGGACTTCATGCTTGGTAAAGCAGAGGGTCAGCAAAAAAGAGAAAGACCCTAAACAAGACGGAATGACACAGTGGCTGCAACAATAGGCTCAAGCATAACAACAACTTTGATGATGGCACAGGACTGGGCAGCCTTCCGCTCTGCTGTACACAGGGTTGTTATGAGTCAGAACCAACTCAACGGCACCTAACACCAACAACAAGAAATTGGTTGACTGTCAAGAGGCTCAAATCTTTTCATATTTAGAGTTCTAAGGAGCTGAGATGCTCTAGACACATGTACACACTCTTCTGGAAGGATTGAACAAAAATAATAACCTACCCAGTATGCCTTGCTTTGAATCCTAGGAGAACATAAGATTTTAATATCAGATTATTTCTAACCCAAAGAGAAAGCTTATCTCCAGTGTTTAAAAAAAAAGAAAGATTACAAGAACTACCTTAAGAAATGCCTACAATGTTTAATTGGAATTTGAGGTATTAGTATTTATTCATGGATTTTAATACATGGAGACAGAGAGATAAAAATAATTGTTTGTGTACATCTGTGAGTATAGATACATATATCTTCTAGCTCTGTCCACTAAGAGGACTTACAAGCAAAGACACTGCAATAGCAATGAGCACACCTAGCACACAGATCTTGGCTTCTACATACCATTATCCAATAAAGGGACCAAGGCTCTTAAGAGAAATAGTTGATTCCAGGGCTGAGGAAAAGAAAAGAAAATATGAGCTTGAAATAGCTTGTGGTGCTGAAAGACAAGGAAGTGCTCAAAAAGTGATGGAGCTATGTTGAAAAGTCTCACTTCACAGAGCTCTCAGTGGCCACATCTGAGCAATCTGAGCCACAAAAGATAAATTCTAACCCACAGAATAAAAGAAATATCTATGGATCCATACTAACATGATTAAATAACTGAATACATAAAGAAATGGAGAAGGGTCAGCTTCCTTACAGTAAAATTACAATTAATAAATATGGAAGAAATGATGGAAATAGAAAATCTCCATTAGGCAAACAACAAAGTAATAATGAGTACAGGCAAGAATCACCAATGGATGCTAAAATTGGTAGATGACAGTATGATGAGACACAAGATATTTGCATAGTCTCAAAGTAACTCCCCTACAAGATATTTATTAACTACAAAGCCAACAATAATAACTTCTCAGTGGAGAAATCTGGCAGATACCACCTTAACCATGTGATCAAAGTTAACATCACCCATAATAAGATATAATGATATCATGTACCTCCTGATGTGATATGCTGAAAGTTATTCCAGGGAATTCCTGCTAGAAATGTATAACCTCAATCTAATCATGAGAAAACATCAGACATATCCAAATTGAGCACCAGTCTACAAAATAACTGGCTAGTATTCTTTAAAAGTGTCAAGGTCATGAAAAATAAAGGAACATTGAGAAGCTGTCATAGATTGCAAGAGACTAAGGAGATATGACAACTAAATGCAATAGATCCTGGCCTGGATCTTGGACCAGAAAAAAGAACACTGGTAGGAAAAATAATAAAATTCAAATGGAGTCTATAGATTTGTTAATGGTATGATATCAGTGATGATGCCCTGTTCTGACAATTGTACTTACGGATATGTAACATTAGAGAAAGCTGTGCAATGTTTATACGGGAACTCGATGTACTATTTTTGCAACTTTTCTATAAGTCCAAAATTATTTTGAAAAGAAAGAGATAGAAAGAACACCACCCATCAGTAAACTACGGGTGTCTCTAGACTGTGAATTGGATATAGAGTTCAAATGTTTGTCTGTTCCACCAGAACCAGAGATTTACTCTGTTCCAATGACATTCTAGCCAGTAAACTCCAAATCTGAATCAGCAGATGTCAATTTAATTACATAAATTATGCCTGTCTGGTACTTCATCTTGGAGATATAAGGCTTTCCTTGATCAACTTAACAATACAACTTAGGGCTCCAACCATTGGATCAACCCCCACTCTTTCAAAAATCCGTTATAGACAGCAATAGAAAGGAAACGTTCCCAAGTTCAAAGTGATTTTCTTATATGAGTCACAAAATGAGCTTTGTGAAGACTTTCTGATAGCTTAACTTTGAAATGCATGGTTTTTTCTTCTCCTAGTTTCCTAATAAATATCACCTGAATTTTGTTTTGAACTGATCACCCTGAAACCTTTTTTTTAATACACTCTCCATTCTTTCCGTGGTCTTATTGTTGAAATGTGCTTATTAAAAGTGATAACCCAAGACCTGGTTAAAAAAGAAAAAAGCTCAAAACCATTACTGCCATCTCTACTACTTCTGTGATAGATGCCATAGGCAGAAGTTAAAAGAGAACAGGTTAATCCAAGTCTTGCAACACAAACTAAGTTTATCAAAATCTCCCTCCTGCTGGTAAGAGCTCATTATTTTCACAGATCAAGAAAAAGTAAGAAATTTGGTCATACATGGGCATGATGGTGCCAAGGTTACCAGATGGCTTTCGTTCAACCTGCCATCTCATTATAAATTTCATGAAATTTACCATTTGAATTGCAAATATTTAGAGTCACTTTTGCCATTTCTCCTACAAATTTGACAGTTCACTGAAGAGTTTCCTTTACCTGTTTCCTTTCTTCATTTTAATTCACAACCATATGCTTGAAGCAATCCTTCACCTTCCCTCTCACTAATCATTCTTTCATTCGAAGTTCAACATAAAGTCTATATCCTTCACGAAGCCTGGTCTAGGAAAAGTGAAGCAAAGAAAATATGCTGACTGCCAAGCATTGACAGATACCCTTCCTCAAGCCTGGACAATTAAACAGCATTTCCAAAATGCATCTAAAAGTCCATAGATTGAGGGGTTGTCTGGTGTATTCATATTATGATCTCCTTAAAAGTAATGATCACATTTCTTGTACCATATGGGTTCTCAAATGGTAAAATTAATCATTTGGAGCTAAACCTTGATCTCTATTATCTCGAGGGCAAAAGATGTCTGAAGTGATGTAGAGTTGTAAGATTTAGGACTTTCTGGGGGAAAAAAAATGAGCTACAGCCAGCTTATAACCCTTATCCATCACCACCACTGTAACAATCATGTTTAGCTGGGGAAGACTCTAGTACAGGCTCCTCAATGTCACTCCTTTACAAGCCAAGGGTTTAGGATGTAAAAAGTTCTAGTTTTTATTTCTGTGTCTTGTGGACATAAGACAAAGCCATGGATCCAGTATTTTTGCCACCACTCAGTAACCATGCCATTGTAAGTAATTAACTGGAGTCTCTGGACTCATGTTTATCAAACTGGGTAAGTCTAAAATAATCAAAAGAATTGCATTTTGCAACTGAACTTTTCTGGAATGATACAGAGGCAAAGAAATAAAAGGCCACCCACTACTACCTATGTTTATATTCAGTTATCAGTCATTTTTGGTCTGTTTAGCCCAATAGTTCCACCTATTTCACCTAAGACAGTCAAGAGTTAAAAGTACAAAGTGATTAAACAAATTGGGGAAAGAAGGTAGATAAAAAATATGGGAAAATGCAGTTTTCTACGTCATTGTTGTTGTTAGTTGCCATCAAGTTGATTCCGACTCATGACAACCATATGCGTGCTGAGTAGAACTGTTGCATAGAGTTTTAAAGGCTGTGACCTTTAGGAAGTAGATCGCCAGATCTTTCTTCCAAGGCACCCCTGGGTGGGTTCAAACCACCAACCTTTTGGCTAGTAGTCCAGCACTTAACCGTTCGTGTCACCCAGGCATGGAAACATGCAAAGTCATGCTGCTTCTCAGATAAGCTCTTGACTTGATGATGATGATGGTTCTGGTGAGGAAGGGGTGAACTTTGGTTCCCAGAAAGAATACTCACCAGGTAATTACAGACACAGGTGAACTGTACTTGGCTGCCCATGGGAGTCCTTCCTGACATTATGTGTGGCTTTGTCACATGCTGTTAACCATGGTGCCACAGTCCCCAAAGAGTCTGAAGTACGGAAACAGGGAAACGAATCCCTTACCTTTCTCCTGGGAGTGCCCAAAAGCTTAATTACTCTTTTGTGCTTTGAAATCTTCACACATATCCCAGAATGGAAACTTCATAGTGACCCAAAACAAGCTCCTGAAAGTAGGGTAATTTGGAGCTTCCTTATTTTAAGAGGGCTTCTAAAATACTCATTCTCTTCCAACTTATTATTAGATATACTTACACTTCATACTTTTCAGCAAAAGCATTATTCCTCTGGCTCCTGAAACCAAACTTGAAACACTTCGCAAAGATTGATATTTATGAGGACTTTGTGGTTTTTCCCCCTTTACAGGATGCTAAAATGTAATGGTTCTGACACATTTCTAGTCTTTTAAAATTGAGTCAGAGCTGAAAGACAGAAAAGGAAGCGGAAAACATGGCCCGAGGGTACTGGTACCATTTTTCTCAGGGGGTGGAGGAAGAGAGAGAGAGGCACTATGATTAATAAACTCAGTAAACTCATGGGAGAACCTCAGACACCAAGCATTTGAACTTTCTTGTTCACCTTCCTAGGCTTTTTTTAAACAGGTTTGAGGAAACACTAAAGTTATCTCACGGCAGAGAGGACTTCATGAGTCAGTAACAAGAACCAACCTTATAACACCTAGAAAGGGATTCTTAAGATTTTAAGCAAATGTTCACTTTTTCTTGACTTTCATTACCAGAAAATGTTAGGGTACAAAGTTAGGATAGAATGAATTCCATCTACAAAATGTGGGTAAACAAGAATACCGTATAAGTGAACACCTCGTACTGCATTTTTTAGCTATTTAAAAAAAAAAAAAAACAAAGGCCCACATCAATAGCATACCCCAGAAGTACAATAGCATTGCACATTACTGTCAGAATTGCTGAACTGCACAAAATAACCACAGAGTGTAACCAATGTAAGATCGCATTCCTTTAAACTGTTTCTCACATCAACTGGTTGCTGGAGCTGAAACCAAATTAAATATTTCCCTCTAGTAATTTGTACATTCTGAGAGACAATGCTGTGAAAATGAATTTAAGTCTAAACAAACATGAAAGTTGGGAAGTTTCTGTCAAAATCTCTCCAGCATTTCTTCTCTCTAAACTATCTTCCACATACAAAGAAAATACTTGTCTGTATATTTTTCCTTTGAGAGGTGGGGGAGGAAGGAGCTGAGATTAAAGGCCTGGGGAGAGGGTGATGTCTTTGAAATTACTTTCTCCCAGCACACGATGCAAAGCAGCCTCAAACAACACCCTTTCATCTTCCAAGGATTCCTTAGCTGCAACTCATAAAAGAAATCCTGAAAGCAATTTAAATCTGAATTAAATGTCAAAGCCAGTTTTAAAGTCATGTAACCTGGGGAGAGCTGGGGGTTGGGGTCCAGGTCTTAAGCTCTTCTGAAGGAAGTTATCTGGGTCTCCCCATATGTCCAACAACTTGGAAATGCATTTTCCTCACACATACTGTCTATGATCCTCAAAATTAACAGTGTCCACTGAGGACAAGATTGCCCATGCATCCCAGAGGCTTTCCTAAATTGGTTCAATGTTGCGTTTCCAAATGTTACTTCTTAGAACATCCTAATCTGAAGTCTACAGATCTAGCCTCACCCACAATTCCTGCAGCTGCCGTCATGAGCCCTTAAGAAGAGTGACTCGTGACTGTTCACTGAACTGTAACTAAATTCCAAATACTGGGTGGTCAAGAAACACCACTGCTCATGTGTAGTTGCAGCATATTAAGAGGCTTGGATCCACTATCACCTTAACTCCCAACTGAACCTCTATTTAGTTTCACACATATTGGAGGAAATCCCATTTGTTAATTGGAAGTTTGAAAATAAGTGTCATTAGATACCCTTGCTTTAGTCATTACACTTTCATGGATAATATAAAATGTATGCCTTAATGTTGTCATTAGTTGCCATGGAGTGATCCAACTTAAGGCAACCCCATGCACCTGGAACAAAATGCTGCCCGGTCCTGCACCATCCCCGTGATCTGTTATGGATGGGATCACTGTGATCCAGAGGGCTTCCACTGGCTGATTTGCAGAAGTACATCTCCAGACCTTTCTTCCTAGTCTGTCTTAGCCTGAAAGCTCCACTGAAACCTATTCAGCATCACAGCAACCCACAAGCCTCCAGTGACAGATAGGTGGTGGCTGCCCATGAGGTACATTGGCCAGGAATCGAACCCAAGTCTCCTGCATGGAAGGCGAGAATTCTACCACTAAACCACCACTGCCTTCATGCAGTAATAGTCAATGAAAAACAAAAAATTCTACACATGTTACTTGTAAGAGCCAAGGCCAAGATCTGGACTGAAAGTGAGGCTTAAGAAGGAAAAAATTAAGAGACACTCTTAAAGGAAAAACCCATCGTGGCCCTTGACAGGGCCAACTGGGCCCTACTCAGAAGAAGGGTACTCTCTCCCAGTCCCTCATGAACCCAAAGACTTTGGAGGAGGCCTCACTTCTGAGGAGTGACGGTTTCCCAAGAACAACAATGGCTCTGATGCTTTTTCAGCTTCACCATTAATTTTCCATAAAGAGCAGTTTTCTCCATGAGCGCTTGTGTCAGGCAGGGCTTGACGCTTCAGAAACCTGTAATTATTCTTGGCTCCCCACCCCCCACAGCCTCTGCACCTGTGTCAGTTCAAGGCACCAGCTGGCCATGTCTTGCCTCCTGCCTCTTAAAGGGAGGTAAGGGGGAGGAAGCTTTCATTGAAAACCCAAACTCACATTACTCGCCTCTTCTTCCAAAATGAAAAAACAAAACAAAAAATTTAAACTCACCGGTTTCATCCCTTCCCCCAACGGGTCTTGCCAAAAGAAATAAATAAACATTAATGGACTAGAGAGCCTTCATTCAAACCTAAATTACTGAAAAACACAGAAACGGGGGAAGATTTGACAAGCGATTATTAATCCTGTTTTACAGCCTGCTCTTACTCCCACCCCGCCCCCTCCTGTTAACTTTGCACACACGCGCGCACGCACACACACCCACACCCCCCCCCCACACACACACACCCACACACACCCTCCCCAAACTCCCCAGGCCCCTTTGCACTTAGTGGCCAAGATGGGAACATGCTGAACCCATGACATCATCTCCCCTTCCTCTCCCAAATCACTTGCACAGGCTGACTCAGGCTACAGGGATTTTTTTCTCTTTTTTTAAAGCAAGCTCATTTCATTGACTCCCTCCTAAAACACTGTCATGTCCTACTTAGCTGTGTTAATTAAATATACCCTACCCCTACACACCCATAAAAATGCAGATACTTGTACAATTTCTTTTTTTCCTCCAAAACAATTCTGCACGTGTACACATATATACACACACACCATATGCCTCTTAAATTTCTCAAGAACAACTGGTTCAGTCCCATCAGGGCCCTCAGTGGCAGAAGAAAAGTAGCGGCTGGTGATCACAGAGAGTAACTTTCAACACTGAGAGCTTTCAGGAACTTCCACTGCGGAATGTTAAAGACAATGTGGGGGCACTAAGAGGGAAGTTTGCTCTCCTCAGGCCGCGTAAGATGGCAGCCAAAAACATACGGAAACCAAACCTAGGCTGCTTTTACTGACACCGGTGGTTGCATTTTTACTTGATTTGAGGTACTTGGAATCAACTTCCTAAACTATTTTAGGTGACTGCATGGGTGTGCCACCATGCGGCTCACCCTGGTGAAGGAGATGGAATGGCCCTGTGTAAGCTGAGAGGCAGAACAATAAAGGGTTAAGACCATTAACCCTAGAGCCAGACTTCCTGGGTTCAGAATCAGGATACACCACGGACATTTGGGCAAGTTACTTAATACCCCTGTGTTTCAGTTTCCGCATCTATAAAATGGGACAATAGTTGTACCTACCACCTAGGAGTATTTTGAAGGTTCAATCACTTGATATATGGCAAGTGCTTAGAAAAGGGTCTGGCATACATGCTATGTAAGTGGTAGCTATTACATAACCAGGGTTATTTTCATTACAGTTCCAAAGCAGACAATAAACAAATCTATTAAGGGCATGGAAACGGAAAATTCAAAATACTAAATATCAACGTAAAGTAAATCTGCTGGGTATAAAGGTTAAGTAAGCAGGTGCCCAGAGGCAGGAAGATCAGCTCTGACTGACTAACTGAATGACTTCTACCTCTCTGGCTCAGTCTCCGCACCTGTGAAGTGAGGTGAAGGGATTAGACTTCTAAGAGATCTACTAATCTGAAACTGTATGATGCCATGGAATAATAATAGAAAAGTAAAGACAGAAGAGTGTACGATCGAAGCCAAAAACTACTCCTTCTTCACCAAAACAGCAGTCAGAAATAATGTGTAAGCATTCATTACCAACATTTCTTATAGGACAAATCACTCTTTTAAGATTTAAATATGGATATTTTCTTGTCTCTTCAATGTTTTTGAGTGGGAAAAAAAAAAAGCTGCTGTCTCGGCCATATTAAGTATTCCAAACTGGCAGGCAAATTCGGGTTCATAAAAGGCCACGGGGCAGCCCTGAGAGCGTGCGCCTTTGTTGAAGTCATGTCCTGGCCCCAGAGAGTATCTCCCTTCCTTCTGTTACTTCCTCTTCTCTCCTTTGGCCTCCAGAAACCACCATGAAGAGAAGTAACAAAGACAGGATGGTATTTTCACCTCTTCCTTTTTACTGGTGAAAAGAATCCTGGCCTGTGAATCAGTTTCAGTACCACTGCCTCCCCTGCCTTCCTCCACTGCCCTTTTCTCCCCACTAAACTACTGGAGTTGAGCAGGGAATTCACTTCCTTTTTTGAAAAATGAGTGAGATGCACTCTCAAAGACCCCTTCTGGCTCCACCATCCTGCTAATAATCCTTCAATGGCTTGTCATCAGTCTCACTCCTTACTATGGCAAACCAGACCCTACATGGTCTTGCTGTCCTCAACCCTTGCCCTTGCCCCTTCAGTCACTCCACTCCTCACACGAACCTTCTTGCTGACCCCAAACACACCAAACTCAAATCTCTCTCTGAGCTATAGTATCTGCTTCCTCACATCCCAGAATGCAGGCTCCCTAGGTCATTGCATACCCACTTGCCTATAATCTATTATGTCTCAGCTTAGTTGTCACCTTTTCAGACTCTTTCTTGACTTGCCTATATAAGCTGGCCCAAAGACGTCATTTATTGTCTACTATACTGCCTTGTTTAATTTGCTTTGTAAGTACTTACCAAGGCCTGGAAAGATCTAAATCATTTATTTGTCTGCATGTTTATTGCCTTTCTTTCCCTACTGGAATGTGAGTTCCAGGAGAGTAGGGATTTAGTCTTATGCACCAATGAATCAGCAGCACCTAACACAGTTCCTGGAAAAGGCATCTAAGAATGAAGGAGAAGCCCTGGTGGAGCAGTGGTTAAGTGCTCAGCTGCTAACCAAAAGGTCGGTAGTTTGAACCCACCAGCTGTTCCGCCAGAGAAAGATGTGGCTGTCTGCTTCCGTAAAGATTTAAAGCCTTGGAAATCCTATGAGGCAGTTCTACTCCGCCCTGTAGAGTTGCTATGAGTCTGAATTGACTCGACAGCAATGGGTTTTTCGTTTGGCTTAGCTGAATGAATTAAACGAATCACTGAAGCCATTAATCAATCCTGCAATTCTAGGGAAGACTTGAGCTGGTCTCAGCAGCAAGGAAATCTATTCCTAAAGTGACCATCCTATTAGGTCAAAAGACTCCATCCTCTTTTCTCCTCCATTCAAGTTTTAGCACTGAGCAGGCACTCACTGATTCACAGTCGTCAGGCAGGAGTAAAATGGAACGTCTTCTCAAGACAAAGAGTCGTGGGTGCTCGCAGCTGCCCATTTCAAATGGCTGCAAAGAGGGCATTTCTTCTCAGCAGCCTGCATTGCATCATGTCCTCTGAGTATCGCTCAGGTGAACAAAATCCACACCCTTCCTGGTCTCCATGCGAGGCGCTTATTAACTGGTGCCCGGAGGGAATAGATTAAAGAGGTGCAACTCCCTTTATATCATGTATTCACCTAAAAGGATCTTCTTAAGAAAGGCAACACTGCCCACTCGTCTCCAAAGTACTTGAGGGTCACAGCAATTTGGTCCCCAATGTCAGCATCCCCTCATCCTCTTAAATGAAAGGGTCCATTCAAATCTAGCAGTTGCCAAGGACTTGTGTTTTCAGAATCATCCTCAATAGTCCCACACTCCTCTTACACAGGTGAGGTCCTTCAAAATTCCTGTTTTGGCCCATTCTAGTTACTTTTCCATAAATTCCTAAACACAGAAGCATTTCGTTCCTCTCCATTTCCTTTAAGAATTTTACATAAAAGGATATCTCTACTGAGAGGTGCTATTTATTTCAGGATCATTATTTCACAGATACAGAGCCCTCAAACACTGAACCTGGAAGTGAGCCAAAATCCAATTACGAGGGTATGGCGTTTGAACTAGTCAAGAGCTAAGGGTAAAAATATTGAATATAACCTGTACAGGGTTCTCATGAGTGTGTATGTGTGTACCCACTGACAACGCAATGTAGATTCTATTTATATTTCAGATGCCTTTCTCTAAACCTGTCGTTGTTCCCAGAATCACAAAGCCACTCCCTTTCTTGCTCGTTATGTTAAGCAATAGGAATCTCACACACGCTGGCTGAGAAAAGACAAGGGAGAAAGGAAGAGATGGTTTTGCATCGCATAAAGAAGAGTAAAATTGTGCTTGGCCCAGTTCTGAACCACATTAGGATGCTGCAGATTTCCAATTAACAATTCATCCCAACTTGACAAGGCAGAATCAAGTGCGGAGGCCCCAAAGTTTGGATTCCAGTAGCTCTGGCGCCTCACTTAACCTTAGGCAGCTCGGCTGATATCGGATGACATGCACTTTCAGGCAGAGCAGACTCTCACTGAAGAGACACTAATTCGAATCATCACTGCCATCCCTTCTCCCCTTTGTTTCTGTCTCAACCAATTTCCATATAGTTTCAAAGAAATCATCAACCCATGCAAAGGGGAAATCCCAATGGAACAGGAACTACATTAGCAGCATAAGGGGGGAAAATCCAATTTCCAGGCCAGTTGCTTTGTTGTTTCAACCTCCAAGGAAGGCTGCTACATACACACAATATAAATTAAGTTTTAAAACACCACAATGATTTAAAATTAATAAAAACTCTCCTAGGGAAAAGGTGGTTCTTGACACAAATCTCCTCACACAACGAAGGTCAACTCCACTAAAGCTTGTGGGTGGATCTGGGTCTTTGAGGTCTCAATCATCTCAGCCGACAAAATATTTTACAACAGCATAGATTCATTGAAACCATTACATCTTTTACTTATGGCTGTGGTAAATGAATTCTCAGTCTAAGGCAGTATCCACATTAAGATTTTTTAAACTACCTTGTTGACAGACCTCACAGAGATCTATTTTAAAGATCCAAATTAAGGATTCTTTCTTGGCATAACAGGATATGCCAATATGATTTCCTAGTGCCCTTAGCGGAATAAAACTCATGGCAAGACACCAGTGTGACTACGTCATTAATTAACCTGAACCGCATACCGGAACATTGCTGCTAATAAAACTCCCCAATAAAGAAAACATGTTTTCCCTACTGAGAATCCTGGAATGTGGGCCCCAGCAGAGCCACTGCCTTAATGAAGGAGATGGATTTCCATGTTTGTATCTACGTCTGAGAGTGCCATGAAATTGGGTCATGTTTGGCTTCATATTCAATACCTCGAGTTCCTCTTTGCACATGCTTTTTGGAAAAAGAAACGACATCCACACCATTAGGATTTGCGAACGACAATGTGAATGAAAGGCTCACTTTTGCTAAGGTAGGGGATGCTTTATCTGCACTCTGCTGAAATGTACACTCTGAGCTCTCAACCCATGATTCACTGAATCAGAGATCTGTAGAAACCTTCCATTTTCTCTGGAAAGCAGGCTGACAGAATCAGGAACAAAAAACATAACTACAGCACTCAGGTAAAACTGGGGCTTTTCCAATTCATAAGATAAAATGACACATACCTCTTTTTACAGAGAATTCTAATGTGAAAAAAAGCATCTGTAAATGGCTAGCAACAAATGCCGTGTAACCTTGGAGTCTTCCTGTGAGATCATGTAGGCAGCAAGAATTCAAATCCCCATCCTATTTATGGGGAACCAGATCTGGTAAAGAAAATTAGGTTTTCCACAGTCTTAATAGGCATACTACCAATAAGACCAAGAACAACCAACAGTTACTTAGCTACTAACTATTAGGCTTTTCCGAATCCAACCCTCAACCTTCTGCCAAGGATCTCAAAACATTCTAAAAGATCAACAAACCATCAACCCTTAGTAACCTTGAAGGACTAAGGATTTCTGATGAAGGCTGGGGATCTTTCCAACAAATATCCAAGTTGGAAGCACCACACCAGGTCCCAAACTTTATTTCACAAGCTTTTAAGCAACATTTACTCTGTAATTTCTACACCATCACCATTTCTCCTGGAATGACTGGAAGGTGTGGTCCCAGTTTTGACAACAGTCTTTATTGGTTGATTTCTAAGTTTTCTCTGACTGTTTCCTATGTTGGTTAGACTGTTAAAAGTAAATGGGATCTCAGCCATTACAACCTATCAAAATCAAGTATAACTATTGAGATGGAGGGATATGGGACATTTTTTAAGATCTGAGCTGAGAAAACTTATAAACACAGCTTACTGAAGAACTTATTTTATTTGTTTATTTGATTAATGCCAAATGCATGGAAACTAGAACTGATACACTTTTCTAAAGGGAGAATATGAATCTGCTATCCAACAGTTTAAAAAACATTTCTCAATTTTAATAAAAAAAAAAAAAAACAAATCCAACTAAACTAGATTCAACTTTATTTTTTCCAGTGCCTTTCAGAATAATAGTTCTTTGATCATTTTCAAAACACATATTATCAATCACCCACCCCTTTTATTCAAGATTCAAATAGAAAATTCAGCTAGAAAAAGGACATGCAAGAAATAGAAGCAGCAAGAAGAAAACGGAAAAAGAAAAGCAATGGAAAACAGACCAACAGCAAGCATCTCATCCTATGTAAAAATCCTGGATGTCAACAGCTGTCTCTTATCAGGTAACACACCTCTAGCTAAGGAATCCATCAAACTTTGGACAGCAGATCAACTCAAGAGTAAAACTGACACCTGGCCCTGGTCCCTACATGGAATCTAAACATTAATTTTAAAATGCTTTTGTCTATAATGGTCTGGCAGTAACATACTAAAAAGGGAGATGGTCAGTGGGTTTAAGATTATTGCGATTCAGAAATGTATGGTGCCGGAAGACCATCTTTGTTACAAATCAGGTAATATAGCATCTTACTGGGTAGTGGTGCCTAATTAGTGTTTGATATCAAAATCCTTAAACGTTGGGTCATTTTATAGGTATGTAAAATCAAAGGCAATATGGTGTCATGGAGATAACACACAGCAAATTCAAAAGGACTTTCACCAGCTCCTCCTCTGTAATTAGCTACGTGGCCTTCTTCAAGTCACCTCCTCTTTGGTCTTTGTTTTCTTTACCATGAAACCAAAGGTGTTAGTAAAATGGACTAGATATACACAATCCCTTCCAGGTCTATGAAAACACTGAGACTGTGAATATAACAAATTTCTCATGACCAAATCTTGCTTGCCTAAGGAAGGACCATATAATTTCCAGTCTCCAGGTACCTCAATTTCAGACTCCAGACTGCAGTTTTTGCCTAGTCTCCTAGACAAGGTCTCATGATAGGAGGCTACGTGGCTGTCCACGGGGTCCTGGGATAGGCTGCTTTTATTTCTGAGGATGCTTTCCTCTAGAAATTAACAATGCCCTCTCTGATAAATCATCTAGGTTAGGATTCACAGACTCAAATACCTACAGGAAACAGTAAAATAATATACTTTAGTGAAAGAGTCAAGGAACAGTATAGTAGAGAGTAGTGAGGATTGTGGTAAACTGGACAGCACATACCATCTAAAAGGAGAAGCTGCTACATAGCTCCGTGTCATGGATATTACGTAGGGAACAGAGGTCTATTGTTCGCAAATTTTGAAGAGAAGCCAAAAATCAAGACAGTTTACACGAAATCTCCTGAATTTTCAAAATGGTGGTAACTAATATAAAAAAACTTAGAGACTGTGTAAGCAAGCAAAGGGCCACAGCTGCCACTTTGAGACTTCTACTCCAAATGAAAAGAGAGGGAAAGGAAAAAACAGAGGCAGACTTGGGCAGTTCCTTCTTCCCTAGGGACCCAAATTATGATGTGAGGATGTTTGTAGAACTTTCTTTCTTAGGGTACGTACGGCGGGGAATCCACAGCCCCACCACCCACAGAATTTTCCTATGGAGTTCCTTATTTGAGCAGAGACTCACCTGGAAGAAACTCATGAATGAGCAGCACTTTCATTAGCCTTCTGCTCAGCTACTCTTGCCTAACCCCATGCAGCTGGAATCACTGCTCTTAAGAGGAATCTCAACACCATACTGGAAGAGGCCCAGAGACGGAACCATGAAGTGTCAGGTAGGAGTAGACAAGAGCTATGACCAGTCTACAAGGGCCTGGAGGTCTGGAACCAGGTTTTAAACTTCTTTTGTGCTAAGCACAGTGTAGCTGCTCAAAATATACTTCTTACATGTTTTTAAAAATCTTGATTCTGGGCTACTATTCTCTCTCTGCTTGCTCTTCCCTGGGATCAACAGGTCAGGTCCAGTTTCACAGATTTGTCCAATAGCAACCTGGGAGAAGGAACTCTCTGCTAGGATAAGCAGGTAAGACCGTTTAAAACACTGTTAGCCTTTCAGGGGCAGGGACTGTCTCTGCTACGTCTTTTGAATTAATTCAACAATTATTTGTCTATCCACTTTATATAAGACATTGTGCTAGAGGCATCAGGGGATCCTAGAGTTCAACGTCTGACTATAAGGTGCTCCTGATTAGTAGGGACAGAGGGACAGGAATACGTACAATTAAAAACAACATGGCATATGTGTGAATAGTAATTAAGATGAATAAAGCGCTATGACCTCAAGGCTCCTGTACATTGGTCATAGCTCTTGTCTCTTCCTGCTTGACATTTCACAATGCCATTTCTGGAGATCTCCTGTTATTGTGTCATGATTCTTCTTAAGAGCAGTGATTCCAGCTGTGTGGTGGTGGGCAAGAGTGGATGACATGGAAAAGATACTGAGTTACTCTTCTGGAGAAGTTAATGAAGGCCATGTGAGGAAGTCCCATTTAAGCAAGCCCTTAAAAAACGAGTGGGCTTTACAATCAACAGATACAATGCAATCCCAATCCAAATTCCAACGGCATTTTTTAATGAGATGGAGAAACAAATCACCAACTTCATATGGAAAGTGAAGAGGCCCCGAATAAATAAAGCATTACTCAAGAAGAAGAACAAAGTGGGAGGCCTCACACTACCTGATTTTAGAACCTATTATACCGCCACGGTAGTCAAAACAACCTGGTACTGGTACAACAACAGATACGTAGACCAATGGAACATAATTGAGGATCCAGACATAAATACATCTATCTATGAGCAGCTGATATTTGACAAAGGCCCAAAGTCCATTAATTGGGGAAAAGACAGTCTCTTTAACGAATGGTGCTGGCATGACCGGATATCTATCTGCAAAAAACTGAAATAAGACCCATACCTCAGACCATGCACAAAAACTAACTCAAAATGGATCAAAGACTTAAATATAAAATCAAAAACGATAAAGATCATGGAAGAAAAAATAGAGACAACACTAGGAGTGCCAATACATGGCATAAACACAATACAAACCATAAGTAACAATGCACAAGCACCAGAAGAGACACTAGATAACTGGGAGCTCCTAAAAATCAAACACTTATGCTCATCAAAAGACTTCACCAAAAGAGTAAAAAGACAACCTACAGACTGGGAAAAAAAAAATTGGCTACGAGAAATCCGATCAGCGTCTAATCTCTAAAATCTACAAGATACTGCAAAACCTCAACAACAAAAAGACAAATAACCCAATTAAAAAATGGGCAAAGGATATGAACAGGCACTTCGTCAAAGAAGATATTCAGGCGGCTAACAGGTACATGAAGAAATGCTTACGATGATTAGCCATTAGAGAAATGCAGATCAAACTACAATGAGATATCATCTCACCCCAACAAGGCTAACATTAATCCAAAAAACACAAAATAATAAATGCTGGAGAGGTTGTGAAGAGACTGGAACACTTATACACTGTTGGTGGGAATGTAAAATGGTACAACCGCTTTGGAAATCGATTTGGCACTTCCTTAAAAAGCTAGAAATAGAAGTACCATACGAGCCAGCAATCCCACTCCTTGGAATACATCCTAGAGAATAAGAGCTGTTACGTGAATAGATATATGCACACCCGTGTTCACTGTAGCACAGTTCATAATAGCAAAAAGATGGACACAACCTAGGTGCCCATCAACAGACGAATGGATAAACAAATTACGGTATATCCACACAATGGAATACTACGCAATGATAAAGAACAACGACGAAGCCGTGAAACATCTTATAACATGGCGTAAGCTGGAGGTCATTTTGCTGAGTGAATTTAGTCAGTCACAGAAAGACAAATATTGTATAAGACCACTATTATAAGAATTCAAGAAAAGGTTTAAACACAGAATTAAACATTCTTTGACAGTTACGTGGGTGGGGAGGTAGGTGGAAGCTTATTCACTGACTAGATAGTAGACGAGAATTATCTTCAGTGAAGGGAAGGGCAGCACACACTACAGGGGAAGTCAGCACAACTGGACTAAACCAAAGCTAAGAAGGTTCCTGAATACAATCAAATACCTCGAGGGACAGAGTAGCAGGGGTATGGTTCTGGAAACCATGCTTTCAGGGGACATCTAGGTCAACTGGCATAACAAAGCTTATTGAGAAAATGTTCTGCACCCTACTTTGGTGAGCAGCGTCTGGGGTCTTAAAAGCTTGCAGTGGCCATCTAAGATGCATTAATTGGTCCCAATCACCTGGAGTAAAGAAGAATGAAGAACACCAAAGACACAAGGAAAGCAGTAGCCCAAGAGACAGAAAGGGCCACATAAACCAGAAACTTCATCAGCCTGAGACCAGAAGAACTAGATGGTGCCAGCTACTACCAATGACCGCCCTGACAGGGAACACAACAGAGAGTCCTGAATGCAGCAGGAGAAAGGTGGGGTGCAGAACTCAAATTCTAGTAAGAAGACCAGACTTAATGGTCTGACTGAGACTGGAGGAACCCCGGAAAGCATGGCCCCTGGATTCTCTATCAACCCAGAACTAAAACAATTTCTGAGGCCAACTCTTCAGACAGAGATTGGACTGGACTGTGGGACATAAAGTAATACTCGTGAGGAGTGTGCCTCTTAGCTTAACTAGATACAAGAGACTGAACGGGCAACTTCTGTCCGGAGGTGAGATGAGAAGGCAGAGAGGGTTAGGAGCTGGTTGAATGGACACAGGGAACTGGGTAGAAAGGAGGAGTGTGCTGTCACAGTATGGGGAGAGCAATTAGAGTCACATAACAATGTATGTATAAATTTTTGTATGGGAAAAAAATTTTTTTTTAAAATGAGTGGGCTTTAGTAGAGAAAGGGAATAATGACATTCCAGAAAGAGCATACAACACGAG
Organism: Dugong dugon; assembly: GCA_030035585.1. Lineage (NCBI taxonomy): Eukaryota > Metazoa > Chordata > Mammalia > Sirenia > Dugongidae > Dugong > Dugong dugon. The sequence continues at coordinate 169,962,828 of CM057461.1, forward strand.
CATTGGTGAAGAGGCATGAAAGGTCACTGTGTATTTGGAGGATGAGAAGTCTAGGGATTCTTATTCATGGGATACATGTTATGGACCATCAAGAAATTTACCACCAGGACTGAGAAAATGACAAATATTTTTGGCCGATGATTCCATTGCTGGTTTGCTCTAGGCTCACCTTCACCAGACCGTGTACTGAACGGCACTGGCAGCTTCTCCAGATCCTCAGTGATAATTTGGGAAAGACTAAGAGCCCAAAAGATACTAGTGAGGCCCAGTGGTCATATCAATAATATTGCTGAGACCAAAAGTTTTTGTGTGTTTTTTTTTTTTAAGCCACCTAAGGGGCTTTGCATTTTAGATTTGGTCTCCTAATTAAAAACACACATAGAACAAACCTTAGAATGAGAACAAAAGAAGATAGTGATAAATATTACAGAAAATCTTAGCTTACAAATAAAAAAAGTTACTGACTCGAACACAGAATTCAGAATTTAGCCCTGAGTTAGTTGCCTGGTTAGCCGAGGCAAAAAGATCAACAATGAGTTAAGAAATTCTCATGGTCAAATAAACGCAACCTCAGAGCCTCAGAGATCTATTGATCTGTGCACACCGCGTTTAAAGCAAAAGAAGAAGGAAGAGGTCAAGAATACATGGAAGAGAAGAAAGAACAAAAGGAGGAAATGTGATCATGAAAAAAATGCCTCTCTCCCACTTGTTCACCTGTTCGCCTCCCAACCTCCTTAAAAAAAAAAAGAAAAGAAAAAGCTAAATTCCCTCATGAAAAACCATCAAACATTTAGTTGGTGAGGGGACTGAAGGTTCAGTGCCCGGGTATGTTTTTCTCCTTTGTAGCCTCTCTGTTGATGTTTTTCTGGCTTTCTAAGCAAAGAGGAAACCTCACCCATTCCAGTAGAGAGGCATTTATGACCACATACTCTTGGCCAATAACCCTCAGCAGCTTCTTGAGGCACTTCTCAAGGGCAGAGTGTCAAGCAATTGGATCTGGTTATGAAGCTGCCGCTGCTGCTCAGGTTGAACACTGGTGAGTTCAGCAAGGACTCCAGGGCACAGCTAACACATCAAGGACAAAATGTGTAGGCACATTTGACCTTTGGAAATCCAGCCCTGCTCCGAAGCTTCCAGATTCAAAACAAAAGCTCCAGGGCTGGAAAGAGAGTTGGAGGAAGCACACTGTGCGTGTAGGCCCATCCCCCATGTGCTCCCCCATGACAGAGAGTCTCGAGAAATCAATAGAGCAGCATTATTAACTCTGCAATATCATAAGAGAGGGCTTCACTCTCCGCCTTGGTGGAGGAAGAGAAGATGGGAGAGGGGCAGGCAGTCTCCAAGGGAAATGATGCTTCATTAAAGTCTTAACTCTGGGGAGGACTGCTGTGTAAGCTCAACAGATGAACCCGATTTTGATAGCCTCCCATAAAAATCTTGCCCCTGGTCCAAGAGTTTTCAAAGCAGTGAAGGGTTTGGAGGGGGCAGAGGAGTACAGCTAGGCCAAGCAAAGTTTAGGTGGCAAAGAGTTGTTTTGCATAGACTTCCAAAATGTCAGTGAGTATAAAGTCATGCCATAGGGCTCACCTACGGCCAAGTTAAAATACGTCGTGCAAATGCGGCACACTTTTTATTTGCAATCAAATAATTTAAAGCATCGGTTAACATTACTTTTTCACCCTGTTTTCTTGGGTCACCTGTAAGTATCAAAAATGAACACTTCTTAATTTTTTGGCCAGAGGAAAACACAGAGCTACCGCCATGATGTTGTTAACTGCCAGTGAGTCAGTCTCCAACTCGTGGCAATCCCGTGCATGATGGAACAAAACACTACCTGGTCCTGTGCCCTCCCCATGACAGGCTGGGGATCAGACTATTGTGATCCATAAGGTTTTTATTAGCTGATTTTTGGAAGTAGATCACCAGGCATTTTTTCCTAGTTTGTCTTAGTCTGGAAGCTCTGCTGACACCTGTTCAGCATCACAGCAACCAACAATCCACCACTGATAGAAGACTGGTGGCTGTGCATGAGCCTTGACCAGAAATTGAACCCAAGTCTCCCACATGGAAGGCAAGAATTCTACCACTGAACTATCAATGCCTCAGAACAGCTATTGCTATAGCTATATGGAAATGAAACCACCAGTCCTGTTCTTGTGTTGCTTCTGATTTCCCTAGGACATCAGCACAGCAGCCAGCACACTGGGTGTGTACCTGGCTGGCAGTGGGTCATTACTTCCCTCTCATAAGTCTCATGAGTCATATGATCCAATCCAACTACCTCTATCACCAAGTCAGCATCACCAACAAATCTCATGCACACCCAATTAAACAGAGGTTCTTTAATCTTTCACTTCATATACAAGATATGCCTTGGTCTCTCCATTGTCCTGCCATCATCCCTCAGCAGTGCCAGTAATGTCACTGCAAGGCTGCAAACTTGCTGACATTAAAGGGAAACAAAGCAAGTTTTCAGCTACATCTTGTCAAAGACAGAAATTGACAGCAGATAACTTGCTTTGATTTTGGGGTTTACTTACTCACCAAACCAAATATTCACTTTTAAGAAATTCCTGACTAAAATTAATCCACCAGAGGCTTTTCTTTCACCCAAAGTTGTAAATCCTTTTTCTCCTTTTCGAAGCCAGGCTTATTAAATTTGAATTTCAAAAGGTATGGCTGAATGGAGGGACAGAAATCACCGTGTGACCTGATAACAGTTGATCTCAGTAAAAGGGGGAGGGTGGGATTCAGTCAACCATGTTAAGATTAGCCAATGGTTGATCTATATTTCTCCCTCCTCTTCTCTTTATGGACCCCTGGTGGTGCAGTGGTTAAGCATTTGGATGTTAATCAAAAGACTGGCAGTTTGAATCCATCAGCCGCTCCTTAGAAACTCTATGGGGCAGCTCTACTCTGTCCTATAGGGTCGCCATGAGTCAGAATTGACTCAGTGGCAGTGGGTTTGGTTTGGTTTTCTTCTCTTTATAAGCCTCACTGCACCTAGCTTCTTCTAGTCATTTGCTTTTTCTGGAATCAAAATGGTCTCCTTAAATGCATACCGAATAATTGCCCAAAATAAAGCTTAAGTTAAAATTTTGTTGAGTTTTGATTATTTTTAACAACCTTAATCCCAAAATCCTTCATCCAATCCTGTAGCTCCAGCAATGTCTTATCTTTGTAAAGCTGTGGCTGTCTTCTCTTCATTTTCTCTGATTCTGGCATTTGATTCTAGATTCTAGAAGGCTAAGTAAGCATCCTCTGTTGTAAATCAGACTTGTATCATCAGTTCAATCCATTTGCTGTTAAAGAAGCGCTGCTCTTCCCAGAAAGGCTTCTTTCTTTCAGCCACTTACCAAGTCAGAATCACACAAATACAACCTGATGTATTTACTGATATTATTCAAATCTGTCAGCAGAGAACCATGGCAACTCACCAATCAGAGCAGGGGCAGAATTTAAGGAATGGAACTCTGATTATACCTATATTAAAAAAAAAAAAAAGAATTCTACCATTGATGACCATAAACTACCTACTACTTTTACACATACAGACTTTGTTAGGAAGTACTATTCAGCAAACTAACATTAAGACCTTAACCAACACAATCAGTCAAAATCTCTTCCCTGATGTGACTTGCTACGCAACCTGGAAAGACCCCATTACCTTTCCTTTTCCTTATTTCCCTCATTTGTTTCAATGGAAACATCCTATAAATCTATTAGAAAAGAAGCTGTTGTTTAAAAAAAAAAAAAAAAAACCTTTAAATAATAATGCATTACTTAATGTCATCAATATACACAGAATATGGCATGCGACAAGTTCATTGCTTAGCGAGATTAAAACTCCAGCCAGATAAATAGAAGAGGAATTCTAAAAACCACGAAGACACTAGTAATAAATGAAATACAGATGTCTACAGTTTAAGTGTCTTCCAACGTCTGTTCCATTTTAGATTCCTTTTGAATGGTATCTGGAAACTTGTAGAAAAAAAAGTTCTAAGAACATTTTAGGAAGTATATAAAAAAGCTGTGAGATGAATAAGAAAATCCCTTGACTATGTCAGATGTGACCGGGGAAGTCAATCAGAACGTTCTCTCTGGTGCTGCATTCTTCTCCTCTATATCCCAATCCCAGTTCATACTTCCGTATTTATTAATCTTCTGGGTCCACCTCTAGACTCTAAGCTCCTTGAGAGCTGGGACAATGTCTGTTTGGTTCACTGTTGCATACTGCTTGGAACGTTGAAAGCCCTCAAGGAAAGAAGGAAAGGTAGAAAACGGGACGGAGGGAAAAGAGGAAGGGCAGGAGGAATTAAACGGATGAATTAAAGAAAGAAATCATAGAAAAAAAGGTACAGGCACAAAATTAAGATTTACTATGTCCTTCTCGATAACTCCAATGGCTTACTATGAATAAGTATGATCATTCTAATGTCTTCATCTCTTGTTGATGGATGAAAAAAGGGCCATTTGACTCCAGGGACTAGGAGTACCCTACTGTTCTCATGTAAAATGACCAAGAGCAGGCAAGTGGACAAGTGGAAAAGGAAAGGACAAAGCATGCTTGATGGCCAGAGTGTTTTAGAGACAGGACTCTTCTGTTCCCATCTCTCCACCTGTACCATGCTTCCTTTAAGACTGTCTAAATTCCTCAAACCCCTTCCGTTTTTACTTGCAAGCGAGGTTAGGAGAATTCAAGTCACACTAGGACTAAATGCACCCCTTGCACAGTCTCTCTCCCTGCCTCCTCCCAGCCATGTTCCAATCAGCGCTCCCCAAGTACCAGAGCCTGGGACACCAAACACTTGCCCCTTCCCTGAGTCAGACAACGCAAAATTATCACTTCTGTTTTCTGTCTTCCTTCCTGCACCTACCACTTCCAACTGCTTCCCTGGGCCCCTCCACCTCCTCTGTTATTCAGATCTGCACAGTTGTCAGTCTTCTCTCAGTCTTCATCTGAGTTGAGGAAGAAAGGCTTTTCCTTGTTTTGTATTTCCCTGAGGAGCTCCCCCGAGAAGTCAATACCCTTGAAGTAAACCTTCCAGGCTTCCTTTTACTCCCTTCATGCGCTTCTACCCAAGAAAGGAAGAACAGCGTATGGGATTGGGATACTGGAAGGAAAAACAGAGTGCAGGCTCGGCTCAGCTCTCACCCTCTGCCCTTCCCTGGAGAGCTCTACTCTGTTCCCTTCCAAGAGGAAGCACTGTGAGGCCAGAACACAGCCAGCCTGGCTGAGGCCCAAGCAGGAGGTGGGGATTCGGGCAACCTGCTGTTCTTCCTTCCCTCAGCCCGTATAGTACAAGAGGGACGGGGACAGAGTAAATGTTGAGACTGCACTTCCCAACTGGGTCTAAATACAGCTTTATCAATAATAAAATTGATATTTGATCTCTATCTGTTTGATTTTTGTATATATTTTCTCAAATAGGTTCGGAGGGGAAGGTGCAGTTAGTTTATTGGTCCTGTTAAAAGAATAGTAATTGTACTATAATTGCAGATAATTGTCAGCAGTCCAAATTATCTATCCTCTCAAGAAGCTTGATATTTTAAAACAAAGACATACGTGAGGATGTGTGTGTTCACGTGCATGCGCTAAAAACACGTAAGACATACAACAAAGCAAATACAAAACCAGTTGCTGTTGAGTCATTTCCGACTCATGGTGACCCTGTGTGTGTCACAGTAGAACTATGCTTCATAGGGTTTTCAGTGGTGATTTTTTGGAAGTAGATCTCTAGGCCTTTCTTCCTACATGCTTCTGGGCGGACACAACCCTTCAATCTGTAGCAGCCAAGTGCATGAACTCTTTGGACCACCCAGGGACTCCAAAGAAAACACACCCAAAACCAAACCAAACCTCTGACTCACAGAGACCATACAGGACAGAGTAGAACTGCCTCATAGGGTTTCCTAGGAGTGGCTGGTGGATATGAACTGCTGACCTTTTGGTCAGCAGCCTAAGCTCTTAACCATAAGCATCCCATAATTCCATCACCCAGACTTCTCTTAAAAAAAAAAAAAGTAATGAACATACATGAAAGTGAAAAACATTCAAACAAAAGAGAAAAGGTATTAAAAGTAAAAGCCTCCCTTTCCTCACTCCCAGCACTCTACTGTCTCCTTTCCCCAAAGTGTCAACAGGTTCTTACTTCCGTACCCTTTTATTTAAAATGTTATGCACATCAGCATATATGCATACATAACATTTTCATTCCTTCTTTTTCGCTTTCATTTACACTGAAGATAACTGGGTTTTTGTTTTAAAAGCTGAAAGGCTCCAGGCGCAGAGAAGCTGGAGTAGGGGAGGTCTGGATGCTTTCTTGCCCCTTCCTTCTCCCTCTGGCTGCTGACAGCCCTACCCAGCTACACATCCCGGAAGGGCGTCTCCCTACTTGTAAAGGCATTCCCCCTACCTTACCCAGCCCAGTCTGCTCCCTCATAGGTATTGCTGTTGTTAGGTGCCTTTGAGTTGATTTTGACTCATAGCGAGTCCCATGTGACAGAGTAGAACTGCCCTATAGGGTTTTCTGGGCTGTAATCTTTACGGAACGAGATAGCCAGGTCTCTCCCATGGAGCTGCTGAGTAGGTTTGAACTGCAAACTTCTCAGTTAGCAGCCAAGTGCTTAACCTTTTGCACCACCAGGGCTCCCTCACAGCAAATGCCTTAAAATAAGCTAAGTCATCCAACAGTTATATCCGATGTCACCTTTGAGGGAAACTGGGTGAAGAATTCATGGGACTCTTTGTAATATGTTTACAATTTACTATGAGTCTGTGATTATTTTGGAGTTTTATGGTGGTGCAAACGGTTAACACGCTTGGCTGCTAACTGAAAGGTGGTTGGTGGTTGGTGTTCACCTACAGGCATCTTGAAAGAAAGACCTGGTGATTTACTTACAAAAAAAGCAACCATTGAAAATCCTGTGGAGCACAGTTCTACCCTGACACACATGTAGTCACCATGAGTTGGAGTCAACTCGACGGCAACTGATTTATTATTATTTCAAGATAAAAAGTTTTTTTTTTTTTCTTTAAATTAGTCAGTGTTTGATGAGGAAAGCCACAAGGAAGGAACTCTAAAGGGAGAGGAGGAGGAGTCCCTAATTGATGATGACGAAACTCTTCGATAATACAACATGCTGAAGACTAACAGCAGCCCCCTGGCCTCTGCTGCCTCCGTGAGTCCCCGCTGGCCAAGTCTGTAACAGCAGCCAGTTGCTGAAGTGTTTTAGGATGTGTTTGATTTTCTTTAAAGAACAAAATAATGTTTTCAAATCAAGCTATTTGTTGTGAACTTGGAATGCTACCACTTGATCCAAAGCATTTCATGTTTCTTGTGTGTGTGTGTGTGTGTGTGTGTGTGTGTGTGTGTGTGTGTGTGTGTGTTTTAAAAATAATTCAGTAAGCGTCTATGCTCTTTTAAAAAAATCAAAACTAAACTCTAAAAGTACATAAATATTTAATTTTCTAGAGAAAGCTATGTCTCTCTAGATGCGGTGCCTGTCCAGTTCATGCTCTCAAGCGTTTTATGGCCACACTTCCCTACAAATCACATTGATGGCAAAAACCCAGCTGCACACTCAAGTGTCTGTCACATTCCTGATCCCAGAATCAAATTTCTCACGTGAGAGGTTGAGCCAGAGGTATGTCCTATCAAATCCCTACAGAAGTGGATCAAGAGGCTGACATTCCTAACTCACTCCACCTCCACTTCCTTTCGGAATCTGGTGCCCAGGGCAAACTGGGAGCTGTGAGCCTCAGGGACCCCACCAGACTCTACCTGGAGTTAGGGGAGGGCCATGTCTAAAATCTGCCCCAGTAAGGGAGGCCCTGCCAACCCACCATATAGTCCTGCTTCCTAGGGCCATCCCAGACACAAACTTTTGCTTCAACTGGATGTATAAAGACAGAGCTACTCAACTTAAAAAAGATAGAGATAGGCTAATATCCTGGGGGTACAGTAGCCAGATCCAGTCCATAGCAGTTTTTCAATATACAATATTTCAATATACAAAATTATACAATATTTTTATTCTGCCAATTTTTTTAAAAAACAATCAGGGGACTTGAAACAAAAACTCAGATTTCATGCTTCTGTTAAAACACCAGAAGATCTGGCAACAGGTTCTGAATCCCTCACAACAATAGAATGGTAACTGCCCCCGTAGACAGGGTCTATACTCGCTACATCACCGCAGTCTCTACCACTCTCTGCTGTCTTACACTCTGCCTGCCTCACACATTGGCATTACCAGCCTGGCTCCCATTGGTCATCTTTGTGACCCCCCACTCTCTGTCTTTTCCTTTGCCAATCTCTGCTTTGCAGGGGAGGGATGGCCTATCCCCTCCACTCATTCCGTGTTGTCTAAATTTGTGGTGCGCTTAACAAGTGAAATAAAAATACCCAGTCATTGCTGTGCCCTCTAATGTCCTTCCTCTTGTTCAAGACCATAAGAACAAAGGGCTGCCTCCTTATACGCAGCTCCCTGTTCTACCTATTGCATGCAGTTTCCATCTAGCCCTCAGGAACTGTTAAGTCCATGTCTTTTCCCCAGTGCTACCCAGTTACGTTAATTTCTGAGTCAAGAGCAAGAAACTGGCATGTTTTCCTTTCTGAGATGGGTCTTCAATAACTTTCAGGGGAGAAAAGACTAAAAATATGTTAAAGCAACACTCCCGCTAAGAACTACCACTCTCTCTCCAGCAGGCTCTGCCTCTGACTCCCGGAAACTCAGACTTCTTCAATCCCAGGGTACCAAAATACACACACTCATGCACTTGTGAAGATACACACAATTGTTTCATGAGTGTGGTAAAAATATTTTAATTTTTAAGTATTTATTTTAAAAAATAAGTTTTTAAGACAAATGTATTGTCTCTATCTCCCAGCTGTACATTTTTCTAGCACTTACCACTGCTGTGGTTCAGCAGGGGTGCCAGACTAACATACTCAATTGAAAAAGAGGAAAGGACCTCCTAGGCGTGTACCTCAGGCTTGTCCATAACTGCTCTACTAGAAATGATGTGGGTAGTCCAAGAAATAGCTGACAATTCATCCTGACTCCTGTGCTCACACACCACTCAAGGGTGGTGCCGTCCACTGTGGATTCAGCTCTCACACCGCAGTTACTGACGGCAGGAAGAGGTCCAGGGAGAAACAGACAGAGATGCAGATGCGTCCCTTATTTCAACCAAGGCTCGGGGTGAGACAGGATGTGAAGGTACCTTTGCACCTGACACCATGTGCTCCAAAATCCTTGTCAATATGGCGCCATCTTAAGTAGACTGTAGAAGAGCATCCTTAGTTGAAGAATTCATGGGGCTTGGCCAACAATATGGTCCTCATTTCAGAAAGTTCAACCACCCTTCCTATCTGCAGTTACCTCCTACTAAGGTGATCCAGGGTTGGAATAAGAGTCCATGTCCCAGAGAGTACGCAGGCTATTCTGTCACTCCAAGCCCTGCGTGGTCTAAACTGGCCAGTGTCCCTGGAAGTAAAGCTTAATGGTCCTGGTAAGTCCAGGACTTCTTATCTAGGTAAGTACCTATTTTCTTATCATCTAAAAACATGTCACAATGCATTATTAATGAGTCATTTTAGCCATACAGACTTCCACTTTCAGAAGCATACTGTCCCCAGGGTTCTCATTTCCACCTGAAACCCAGACTTCCTTCAAGCCCAGGGTATAAACACACACACACACACACACACACACACACACACACACACACACACACTTGCAAAGATGCACACAATAGTTTCATGAGTGTGATATAATATTTTAATTTTTAAATATGTATTTAAAAAAATAAATTTTTAAGACAAATTATTATCTTTACTCAGAAGTTTTAATTTACTATACTATACTATATACTATTAAGACTGCTTATTTTCTCAAAAGTTAGTTAAAAAGCCAAGACACACACACAAAATATATTAGAAAGTTCTATGTCTCCACTTTTAGACAACCAGTAGGAATTTTTTTTTCAAAGTGCCATAATTAAGCACAACTAGCAGCTGAATTTTAACAAATAAGAAATTTCTAAGTTCCCACTCAGAAACCTGAATCGAAGTCACAATAAGGAGAAAGAAAATCAATAAGAAGAAACAGTTCAAGGCTTGAAACAAAAGGCTTGCCTACCACAGACTAGAAAACAACACTGTGTAAGATGCGGCGGTTTACAAAGCACTTTCACCTCCATATATCATTTGGTTATAACAATCCTATTATTATAATCCCCACCTTGCAGACAGGAAAATGCAGTTTAGTAATTTGCCCTGGATCATACTTACAAAGTTAGTACTAAATTCCTGGTTTTCTGACTCCAAATCCCTTTTATTTTCCACCATACCAGTACTTCTCCAAGTTCATTTTCATTCCACCTTCATGGATTTTTACCAAATTGGCATTCTATCTGCACAATCATTTCTGTATTATTTTCATTTTTAATTGCCTCACTAAGGCATTATGTATTAAGCCTGCATGTATTTTAAAATATTTTCCCTGCAAATGGCCATCAATAGAAGATATAATAAAACTAAAATTACATTATTAACTTTTCGCTGGATGGTTTGCCTGTCAAAATCTCTAGGTCTTTATGAAGGGGCAGGAGGGGAGGAGGAGGGGGAAAAGCAGAGATTATCAAGCCTTAGAGAAGTGTTAAAGACGTACTACCACAAAACTGAGTCTTTCTCCTTCAGTCAGTCAGAAGGATTGAAAGAAAACTGAAAAGGGAATAAAACTGCCTTGCAAAGTGATTTTGTATTATTTAAGGCTGTGCTCATGAGGCCCTCTGTGGAGCGCAGCCCACCGTTTGAGAAGCACTGCCTTGCTCCATACTGTACCATATCCTGGGTTAACAAGCACATGCGTGAAAACCGAAAAAAAAAACCAAAAGGGGGGTCACAATTCTTGCAGGTCCTAAACTGGCTATGACATAAATATGACCTCTAGAGCTCAGGCTGGTTATCTGCAAAGTGAGGGAGAGGGGGAGGGGTTGAAATAAGCTGTCTGGTATTCCTCAAATTTTACTATTTCTAGTTTCTATGGATAGGAGCCCTGGTGGCACAGAGGTTAAGTGCTAACCAAAAGGTTGGTGTTTCTAACCCACCAGCCACTCAGCAGGAGAAAGATGTGGCAGTCTGCTTCCATAAAGATTACAGCCTTGGAAACCCTATGGGGCAGTTCCACCCCGTCCTATAGAGTCGCTATGAGTTGGAATCAACTCGACTGACAGCAATGAGTAGTCTCTAAGGATAGAGTGTAACAAGAAAAGACCACAGATGCAGAAGCTGGAGGCAAAAGTAGGCAGACGTATCTTGGGTAGGAGGACAAATGGTTTGCATTCTGCTTCTCTTTCACAAGGAAAACTGTTCATGCAAGGACATCTGACGTCCACATAATGTCTTTCTTTGCTTCTTTCTTCCTTCCTTCCCTCAAATATTTTAATGGTAGCTAATTCACAAGATAAGATAAACAGTTATTGGTTTAATATATTTATATGTGTGTGTATGTGTGTGTACATAAGTATACTTCATTGATACATATATTTTACTGGGCTTTTACATAGCCCTCAGAAATTTTTTTTTTTTAAAAAGTCAAGAGGAACTGGACAGTGAAGAAAAGAAGGAACACCACCACCAACTAATTCAAAGGAATGACTTTTTTTAAACAGGAAAAAGATAATCCTAAAAATCACCAGTTACGGTCAACCCAAAAGATATTCTTAGTCATATAAGGGAGTCAGTATAAAAGAAGAGATTTTTTTTTTAATATCGCTAATGTACAATAACATCCTGAAAGCAACAGAAAATGAAGGCCAAGTGCCTTGCTAGCAGTATTCTAATGCCAAGGGTAGGAAGAAAGCAAATTACTTGATTCTCGGAAAAGTACTTTATTAAACACCCTGGAGTTCTTCACACAAAAAACATCACTTCCTAGGTGGAAAAGTTCAGAAAACATATACTTTTACAAAAATAAGCATTTTCCCAGATGCGAAGAATCTAATGGAATTCTGTACAACATGCTTGTATATCAGACTAAGGAGACTCAGAACTGTTTACATGCTTTGCTTCTACTACAAGGAGTTTGTTTTTTCCATCCCTGTCCAGTGGGCTTCTGGGAGTGGCAAAAGAAACCATGGCAATGGCAGCTCTTTCATCAGGGAGGAATGTTTGATAAAAAAAAATTTTGTTTGGTATTGTCCCATTCCACTCCCACTTAGACTAAGAAGAGGCTGTGTGCTGAGGAAACTCAGAGTCAGCCTCCAAACTGGAAAATGTGGCAAACACCAATAAGGAATGAACATGTTCCAGAGCAAATGCTCAGTCCCGGCTGGGGAAGGGGTGAACCAGATGGTCTTTTCCATCCCAGATTTTGATGATCTACAATAGAACCTGGATGACTAGGAAAAAGTGAGATGCATCTTGGAAGCTGCTTTATAAAACTGAATCCCAAACAAAGACATTCAACTAGGCAGAGAAATCTAAAAAAAGAATGAAAATGGATTCTGGGTAAGCACAGAGAGCAAGGCAGTTTGAGACCCCCCAAAAAGTCACCCCCAAATCACAGCCTTTTGGAGGGGAAGATGCCTCAGAGAGCTGCTAGTCAGGGGTTCACAAACCCAAATGCTCACTGGACCACGCAGCTATCAGAAATGAAGCGAGGTGGAAACAGTTGGGGCAAGGTTAATTGAAGAGTGCATGATCTGTGTAAAAGCACTCAAATTAAAAAAAAAAAAAAAATGAAGTATGTGTACTGACCAAATAAAACACATCTTCAAGCCAGTTCAACCTAGGAGCTTTCCATTTATGGTTTCTGATAGTCTAACTCTTCCTAACTCTACTTCCCTCCTCATTACACACAAGGAAACTGAGGACCGGAGGAGTTACATCATTTGATGATAACACAGAATAGTGGGTGCATGTAGCAAAGCCAAAATGCTAAGATTATATTACACGCTGAGATGATGTTAAAAAGAATAAATTAAATGACAGTAAGGCAAGAGTCCTCTGCGTGCCTTGGGTTCAGGTGTACAAAGTTCGTATGGTTCTTTTACAGCAAGAATTAAATTATCATCTAATTAACACAAACAAACAAACCAAAAAAACAAACCCATTGCATCAAGTAGACTCTGACTCATAGCAACCGTATAGGACAGAGTAGTACTGCCCCATAGGGTTTCCAAGGAGCACCTGGTAGATTCAAACTGACGACGTTTTGGTTAGTGCCCGTAGCTCTTAACCACTATGCCACCAGGGTTTCCACAAAGCTACTGAGAACTCAGGGACGGTGCAAGGGGAGGTTATTCTAAAAAAATAATAGTAAACTAAATAGGGGTGTTAGACATTTGATTTTTCAAAAACAACTGTTAAATCTGCAGATAAATTTGTCACAACAGCCTTTTGTAAGTTATAGCAAATAAAATCTGTAAGTTCCATTTTACAGATGGAAAAAGTCAGGTACTTAAAACCTTCAGTTTGTTTTTTAAAATGCATTACTTTTCTTTTTTTTTAAGTGATGTGTTCAAGGTTTTTATTAGACCTCGAGCAAGGTTAAGAAAAAAAAATCCTTTCTGTTCCTGGTTTTGGTTAGTGTACATATAAGAAATCGGGTAGGCTTAATATTTTTTTAAGTGTAATTCCAGGGGAAGAAAACCTCACTGAGCTATATCAAGTGGTGTGAAATCTTCCTAGGAAACTCCATGAAGTGGGGAGAAGGATGAGAAGATGCTCTCTTGGGCCAGTGGAAAGCTAACTAGACAAAAACCTGAAAGATTATTTCACCAAACCCACCTCCTGCTAGCCAAAGGGACTTTCCCGCCCCAGTTGCCATGTGTCTAGGAAAACACAGATATACACTCCACAGAAGGAGGGCACGTAGTGTGCGCCCAGGGCTGGCCTCTGGAAATAAATCTCTCCATAGGTGCTGGGCTAAACCTTAAACACAGGAAATAATCTTTGAGCTTTACTGCAGCATATGCATGCATGCTTATTCCCTCTCCCCCATAAAATGCCCAACACAAAGAACCACATCAAATTATTACTTTTCGGAGGCCAATTCAAAAATGTCCTACTTTATCACAGAAAGAATATTCCTTGTGTATGTGAGTGCTTCCATTATGTCTCATCTGAAGGGGGAAAATGAAATAAAAATCCTATCTAAGATATTTATAGATCTCATAAAACCTGATTCACTCTCATAAGCTGCTATAAGCTCAGTCATCAGGTAAGGCAGAAATGGCAGATGTAGTAACCAGCACTGTATTATGTTATATATGCCTAATTCTGGCTCTTAAAAAAAAAAAAAAAAAAAAAAAACTGCACTACTTTTGTGCTGGAAAAACTTAGGAGATGTAAGTCATAAGCAAGACCTGAGAGACGGAAAAAAGGCATAGGTTGTACATTTGCTTGAGCAGGCCAGCCAGAGTCCAGGGATGCCAAACCAGGCCCAGTTTCCAGGGGCAATGGGTATGGCTAGTCTTTGCCCAGTTTTAAGTGCAAGCTGGAGGCGGTGGTGTGTCCGTGGTAGAATTCTTGCTTTCCGTGATGGAGACTTCATGTGCAGCCACCACCCATCTGTCAGTGGAGGCCTGCGTGTTGCTATCATGCTGAACAGGTTTCAGTGGAGCTTTCAGACTAAGACAGACTAGGAAGAAAGGCCTGGAGTTCTACTTCCAAAAATCAACCAATGAAAACCCTGTGGATCACAACTGTCCCATCCATTACCGATTCTGGGCATGATGAAGGACCAAGCAACATTTTGTTCCATTGTACACGGGTTCACTATGAGTTGGGGGCCAGCTCGAAGCAGCTAACAACATGTACAAGTTACTTAATGAGATCTTCTCCTGTCGGGTGGACAAAAGAATACCAGATCCAGGCCCCAACACTCTCCCCTCCTCTGCCCTCCATCATTCACCTTCTAGACACACCTAGCTCACTGGGATCTTAGAGAACCCAGTGACTATTCAGAAAAAGAGCATTGTGCTACTTTGTACTCCTATTGAGGGGAGGAAGGAAGGCTGAAAATGCGGAAGGAAAGAGCATTTGTTAAGCAGATGCTATATGCCAGACACAGGATCACAGAGCCAAACGTCTGACCTTATTTAATTTTCACAACAGCCCTTTGAGGTAGGAATGGTTAACCCCATTCCACAGATGATGAGTTGAGACTCAGATACGACAGGGACATTAAGTCATTCAGCTAGTAAAAAAAGTCCAGTTCTGTCTGATTTCAAAGCTTCCGTGTAGCTGGTCTACTATAACACACTGTGACCTTAAGCAGCACCTAGAACAGTCCAGTCCTTTCACAGATGAGAAAACCAAGGCCCAGAAAGCAGACAGACCAGAGTGCTGTTCAAGTCCATATAGATCCACTGATTGCCAAGCCATGCTCAGGACCTGTCCTGGTGCCTCCTACATAAGTAAGAGACATTATAAATGTAAAATTAAGAGTGTTGAGCAGCCTGCCTGGGTTGGGATCCTGGCTCAACCACTTCCAACCTCTAAACCTCAATTTCTCAATCCGTAAAATGGGGATAAGCAGAATACGTATCTCATAAGGTTGTTTCAGGAATTAAATAATGCACATAAAGTGTTCAAATGAAATACTCCTAAGGAAGTATTGACTATACATTAGATACGATTATGGAGCCCTGGTGGTGTAGTGGTTAAGAGCTATGGCTGCTAACCAAAAGGTCAGCAGTTTGAATCCACCAGCCACTCCTTGTAAATCTTATAGGGCAGTTCTACCCTGTCCTACAGGGTAGCTATGAGTGAGAATCGACTCAATGACAATGGGTTTGGTTTTTTGGTTTAGATATTATTATGAAGCTTATTGTGATAGGAAGAACAGCCAAGAAGGAAGAAGAAAGTAAGCTCCACCAGCGGTTTTGCAATTCATTTGCTTTGCAGCCATATTAAGACAAGTTGCTTAATCTTCCTCTGCCCCAATTTTCTCACCTCGAGTGGGAAATTCTGTACTATCTGCCTGCTCGCTGGTTATAGAAACAATGTGCCAATGACAAAGAGACCATGAGCAAAACACCCTGAGCCTTCAGAATAAAAAAAGCTCAAGAGGGATGTTTGTTAGATGCTCTTAAGCAAACATAAATTCCCATCACAGAGGAAACCATCTCTAGGTCCATATTATGGAAAGAAAGAACCTTCATGTAAATATAAAAATGTACAAGTTAGGGCTGAAAAATCTTGGAATGCAGAATTGAAGTCAGCGACTCAGATTTGACATTGAGAGCTCACAGGGAAATCAGTTCTGCATAGGATCCTCCTCACAGAAGACATCCTTCAACACCAGATGCTGAGCTCTACTAACGGGGCCTATAGTGACAAAGGCCAGAAGAATGAACAAATCAGTGTCAGAAGAAATACAACCAGAATGCTCCTTAGAAGCGAGGATGGCGAGACTTCAGCTTGCTTACTTTGGACACATGATCAAGAAAGATCAACTGTTAGAAAAAGACACCATGTTTGGTAAAGTAGAGGGTCAGCAAAATTAAGAGAAACTCTCAATGATGGACTGACACAGTAGTCACAACAATGGACTCAAACATACCAATGATCGAGAAGATGGTAAAGGACTGGGCAACGTTTTCTTCCGTTACACATAAAGTTACCGTGAGTCAGAGTCAACTCAACAGCAACTAACAACAACAACCACATAGTGGCCGTATGAACAAACACTTAAAACTCAAAAGGTAGAAGTTGAGGGTAGAGGGAATCTATTTCCACTACTCTGTATGCAGAGCAAATTTGCCACCTCTCCAAAACTAAGAGCCAACACTACGACACTCCATTGAATTCCTGCTATCTCTGCTCTGGAAAGTGAGTGTGAGATTGCTGCATACTGGAATGGGGTCAGGAGCACGCGGGCATCCTCTTGCAGGGCAATTGTTCCACAGCTAATTGCCATTTTCACAGCTGGGTTGAGCTTTGCAAAAGGCATCCTTCAACCCTGAGCTGAGCTCCTCTCATGATGTTCTCCCTTGCCAACCATACCCCCATCAAAGACAGTTTATATATGAAAGGATGTAGCTATGGTACATACAATTTTGCACACATCACAGTTTGAAAAAGACGCATTTCTAAGGTTTCTTTGTGAAGATCGCCACACGCCCATGATCATTACCACAGGAACCAAGCCTCCTATGGAGGTGGAAGCAGCCTCGTTCCCTGAATGCCCTCAGCAGTAATTCTTCCACAGTTTATTTTTGCTCCTCTTACTAGAAAGATGATTCCTTTTAAATTCTTTATAAACAGAGTCTATTTCCAAACAGTGAGGTCAGTAAGAAATATGGAGAGCTGCTACCTAATGTCTACCTGGCATCGTCCAACAGATGTCTGTGCAAGCACCCATCCCTTTAAAACCACAGAGCAGCCTGAGGTAAGTGGAAAATCATGGCTGAAGGTCTACAGAGAATGAGTTATTTGAAGCACAGCATGGCTGGAGTTGAATGCCCAACACCACAAAGGTACCAGAAATGGAATTTGACCAGGTTAAACAAATCACTGGTAGGTCAGAGGAAATGTGGGGCAACAGAGACTGCCATAGACACATTAGAGTGAAAGAAAGCAAAACAAGGAAGACATAATGATACTTGAGCAGCTGCTGGAAAAGGACACCCACCAGCACTGGCTTCTTTTTATTATAAACCTCCATTATACTTCGATTTCAAGTTATACAAGAATTGAAATATTTCAATATAAGAAGTAAGCACCTGCCACTCTGCTGTATCATGAACCCTTCTATAAACTCATGGCTCTTGGCCTTCCTTGGCTGCTCATTGGAATCACCTAGAAATCATAAAGCTACTGATGCCTGGGTCCTACCCACAGGGATACTAATTTAACTGGTTTGTGGCACAGCCAAGGTTGAGAACGACTGCTACAGACATAGTAAAATCTTAACCCAGTCCCCAAATATCAACTGAATGTCTCTTGCATTCAAGGCTCTCTTAGAAACTGAAGGGTTATATATTAAAAATATATTACTAAAATTACAACCAAGACATGGATCCTGCTCTAAATCTTACAACCTAACTGGAAAAATAAGACAACACGGGAAAAAAAAAAAAAAAAAAAGCTATACTACAAGACAGAACTGAAAAGTGTCTTGAGGAAGTAAAAAGTTCCACACAAGAGTACAGAACTAGCAGTAATTATTGCAGGCTGAGGGTAAGGAGGGGAGGTTTCTCGCAAGATATGGCAACTATCTGGAACCTAAAGGATGGGTAGAATCTGGACAAACAGTGGGAGGGGGAGAGGGGAAAAGGCTGAAGGAAACAGCATAACGAAAGAGAGAAGCAGGAAAGGTATCTGTGCAGTGAGTCACCCAATTTGGATGGTATTTACTACGTGTGAAAGGAAGGAAAACTGGAGAATATTACACAGGCCTAGTGTTGGAACACTTTGACTCTTAGAAGTGTGGTCTTACCCTGTATGTAATGGTGAGCCATTGACAGTTGGTAAGCAGGGCCATGCCGGGTGGTAGAAAGATGAGTCTAGGGAAGGTGATGGGGACTATACTATGGCAACGGCAGAGGGAGCAGAAAGTTAAAGAGTAATTCTAAAGCCTTACAGAGGCCAAATCAACGAGGTTTTTCAATTGATTAGATTCAAAGGGAAGAGAAGAGCCAAAGACTTGAAGCATCAAACCTAGATCACTGGAAGAGTGATTGTGTTAATAAAAGAAATAGGGAAACCGGGACAAGGAGGAGGCCCAATGGGAGAAGTTGGTGAGTTTAGGGTTTGGGACAACCCCAAAAGTGTTTGCTGTCAGTCCCATATTTCCAACTCAAAAAGGTAGGTCTAAAACTCAGAAATATATCTGGACTTGGCGATGTAGATTGTGGAGAAAAAGTCTACTCAGGAAGGAAACAGCTCTGTGAGACAAGTTCCAAAAGAGAATTTTCACCACTACTATGAGACAGTTGGGGTAGGGGGAGGGAGGTGTAGGAAAGGGCAGAAAGTAACCAGAGCAAAGAGTGAACAGATCTCTCCTTTATCATCTCTTCCCTAGGGACAGTTGTGAAAACTAGGGCTGCTTTATCTTTCAGCCCCTGAAGGACTTTTTTTTCTTTCTTAACCTCACAGAAGATGAATTTCTTCCCAACTGCTTATTACAATATGTCATACTTTTTGCACTTAAAAAAACGTATAAAATATTACAACTTCACTGCCCATCCAACCCTCTCAAGAACTTAAAAAAACACTTCAAAAAAGGTTCTCATGAATTGAAACCTGGATTGCCGTTAAAGCTTCACGTAGCCCCTTTGCCGGCAAGGTGTCAGAGACAAAGCCATTTCACGTTTGATGCTTTCTACATCAAACTCCAGTTCTATCTTCCATCCACACCCTACCGCATATACCTCAAGCACCCTCCTACCCCCATCCCTCTTATTATTAAGTGACAGTACTTTCATATAAGACTATAATTGAAATTGAGGATTTTTGTTTTGTTTTTTTCCAGCATAGTGTCATTTCCAAGACATTAAATTGTACAAATAAGCCTTCTCCAAGATATTTAATGGTTCGGTTTAGGGCCCAGACAATTCCAAAATCCTATGCTCTTGGACTCTTCAAAGTAAAAAGGGGATTTTCTTGTCTCCCCTTAAGGAAAAAAAAAAAAAAAGGAGAATGAGAAATGACTCAAAGCATATTCAGCACAGTGTGATGGAAAGTAAGCAAACTGCTTTGGGCATCTGAAAAGGGTCCTGGGCCTTAGAACCATCGGTGTTGAAAATGAGCTGTGTGACCTTGGAAGGTTCAATGCCTTGTCTGGCTTTAACAATCACTTGGTTTAAACCTAGCATTTTAGAGTTGGGGAAGCCAAGGCCCTTTCAAGGTTTCAAATTCTAAGATTCTATGCTCCTAGCTTTGGTACAACGCCCTGGCCTGACTTTCAATATGACCCTCAGAAATGTCAATAAACCCATATTTAGAAATAGATATCGCATATGGCTCTATATTAATTATTTTAACTACCTCTAATCATTTCCAAATGACACAGACATGGATGCTGTTTCCTGGCCATTATGAACATGTGTATTCACACTGTACACTCATCTGCCCTAAAAGTATCCAGCCCTCAGAAAGCCATTAGCTAAGAGCACGTTCAGAAAGAACTTAGCAAATCTTGGGCATATTTTATAAACAAAGCTGCAACAAAATAGGTAAACACAGATAGGCACAGATCGATGCTCAAAAATACTCACAGAACTATAACGCCTCTTTCTTGGCAACTGTGTTCTACTCCGTATTACTTAATTTTTTTTTTTATTGTACTTCAGGTGAAGGTTTACAGAACAAATAGTTTCTCATGAAACAGTAGTGCACGTATTGTTTTATGACATTGGTTAACAACCCCACGGCATGTCAACCTTCTCCCTTCTCGACTTTTTTTTTTTTTTGGTGAAAATATACATAGCCAATGATACACCATTTCAAAAATTTCTACATGCACAGTTCACTGACATCGACTACGCTCTTCCAATTGTGCTGCTATTCTCACTTTAGATGAAGGCTTACAGAACAAAATAGTTTCTCATTAAACAGTTAGTACACGTTGCCCTATGACAATGGTTAACAACCTCACAACACATCAACACTATCCTTACTCAACCCTGGATTCCCTATCACCAGCTTTCCTATCCCCTTCTGCCTTCTAGCCCTTGTCCCTGGACTGCTGTGCCTCATTAGTCCCATTTGGTTTTATGGGGCTGTCCACCCTCAGGCTGAATGGTGAACCTCGGAAGTGACTTGACCACTGAGCTAAAAGGGTGTCTGGGGGCCATACTCTAGGGGCCGTATTACTTAATTTTGAACATGCTTTCTCTCCTCTACTATAGTACAAGTTCCTAGGGGACAGAATATATACCCAGTTCAACTCTGTATTACCCAAACACAGTATTTTGCACACAACAAGGGCTTAGGAGTAAAGTATTTACTGTGAAATATTTTCTATGTTTTAATATAAACAAAGAAAACCCCATGAGGTGTAACCGGGTCCATCTTCCAGCTCAATCAAGAATGGTGTCATCACTCACACCTCAAGCAGGCTGATAGCAGACCCACATCCTAAGGCTTCCTTATAACATCTATATGTCAAATATGTGGTAGATGGAGTTGGAAGCTTCTCTAATAGAGGGTGGAGTAGATAGGCTGCATTGAGCAGGACCAAGTTCTTGGGGCACACCAAAATACTAAGTGAGGAAAACAAAAAAGGACTCAAGGCAGTAGAAATAATTTTGCAAATGAGCAGCAGCAAATAAGGGCGAGGTAAGGGGAGAAGCAAAAGCATGATCAATCTTAGGTTCAAGCAAGTCTGAGTAATGCCAGTACTTTGCTTATTTCGGGAACTCTTAAACCCAGTTGAATAAGGAGGATGGTTTCTCATGTGGATGTTCTAAAATGAGCATATAAAATAACTCCGGGATTGAGAGGGACTGTTCTTTAACTTGTCAATGTAACATTAATGATTAGATACTGTAACTTGTTCCACCAAGCCTCACACCATTAGTAGCTGTAGAGCTTTCTAACTGCTGTACTTGGTAAGATTTGGCATTTGGGATTAAAACATTTCCACCTGCTTATTCTAAGCAAGTGCGGTGCTGATTTGGGAGAACAAAGGGATTTGCAGAGAGACTAAATCTCTCCCCCTCACCTTCAGGCACCACACACTTTGAGTTGGGGAGCTGTCCTAAACTTTCAGCAAATCTCAGTTCCAACATACATGCTAACTGATACATTGAGTAAACCAGAAGCACAGAGGCTGTCTCTGCATTTGCCAGTCATGGAGTCTAGCAAAGGCGATAAAAACCACTTACACATGGCTGTGAACCACAGCGATAGGGTGCATCTACCAATCGGCCTGGTACCAAAGCAACTCTCCTATTAACAGGACCAGTTGGGGCTGGCCAGAGTACTCCTTCCCAACAGGAACAAAGAGTGATTAAAGGAAGATGGAATGCCTTCTTGTACTCAAAAAGTTAAAATACAGGGATTATCTGAAGAGAAAGGGATCTGAAGATTCATAAGAGAATAGCTACTAAACACCGTATTACAACCCTCTCTCTAAACTAACCCCATTTAAGTGGAGAGACAAATAGCCCCCACTGGCATTTATATTTAGAATGGGCTGAGAGAGAGAAACAGCCCCCACTTGAACACATAGGGTCTCTGACATACCCAGACATAAATCATTTCAGGGTAAGGATGTCACACTGCCTCTTCTGCTCTGTCCTTTCAATGGATTGAACCCCAACATCTCGTTCTCCTCAGGGTAGGGAGTGGGGCTGGGAGTTTCAGGGAGAACAAAGAATAGTGACTCCCCCTGCCAGATCAGTAAAAATATCTACATTGTACCATTCATCCACTTTAAAAATATCAAACTGTGAACAGGTAGATAATATCAGAGAGCCCCTAAATCTACACAAAGATGTGTCTATTAAAAGAAGGTGGAAATGAATCTACTAAAGAATGGCTAAGTGTGTGATTGATTGCATTCCCATGTGCTTTCATTTTTCAAGATACATTTATGTAGTGATTTCATCCTTATAGAGAAAGATCTGGATTAACAAGGGTAGTTCTAATTTTTTTCATCTACCAAGTCCCTGTTTCGAATGAAGTAACAGACTTACAGTAACTGAAGAGCACACAAGTTACATACAAAAAAAAAAAAAAAAAAGCCAGCTATTTTATCCTTTCAGTGTGGTTAGCAAGGCTCCTTTGTGTCTACAAATTTCCTTGGGTGGTGCTGTTACCAAGAATTTCTAATTCATGACAAGGTTTTCTGCAAATTGGGGATAGAGGCAAACCTGCGGATGGACTGATGCTACAGTTTGCTTTTGTCTTTCTGGCGGAGAGGGCACCTGGCTGCTCAGGCCTGCAGAAGGCATTGCAAAGGCAAAGCTCACCATGGAGAGGGAGAGGCAATGTGGTTTGCAGGCCAGATCCCATCCCTGTACCATGATGCTGTTCTTGGAAGGCAATCATTGCTGTCAGTTGTCCCCTAGAGATGCCTTGTACCAAAGGCCCTTGTAAAAAGTGTTTCGGGGTGCCTGAAACCAAGATGAAATTGCAATATTATGAGGACACTTTAATCCTCACAGTAGCCAGTATGCCATTAGTTTAAAACAATGGAGATGTGGGGGAGGAAGGAGGAATGCTCTATGATTTATTTGTTTCCAGTAGCAGTGGAAAATTTTCTCCAAGCATAAGGGAGGCCTGAAACTGACCCCATCTGCCAATTATGAATCAGCACTAGCAACTAACATAATTTCCAAAGAGTTTTCAAGAAAGCATACCATGCTTCTCAATAGCATGAAGCAAAGCTAATTCCAAATAAGACTCAGGGCATCATCACCTGACCTGCATTCGTGCAGCAGTAACTAGGTAGAAAGAATATATCAAAATTCTAAAAATCTTTGCAAGTTCTGGAAGAACTATGCAAATCCTTTTTATTTTCAGAGTGAGCCATGGGCCCAGAAAAGCCAGTGATTAGCAACAAAAGTCATGAATGGGTCTCCCTTTCTCTATCATCAAGTGGTACGCTAGAAACTACTCCAGCTTCTGTCCTACCCTTGACTCTTTACTGCTTTTACTCAAACAGCTCTTGGAAATGTTCCTGCAAGTTTCCAAAGAGCTTCAGGCTAGTAGCCTTAAGAGTCGTGCGTCAGCTGAATTCCATAAAATAATAGACCACATAAGCACAGTGTAATTTACAGTTATATGACAGGCAGAAATGATGTTACTTAGGCCAAGTGCTTAAGTATGCAGTCAGAGCTCAGGAATGGAAAGCTGTTAATGTAGGATGTCCATCTGGATTTTAAAATTACACAGGCAATGATTTTCAGAGTTGGAGCTATACGTGGCTAAGATACCGCTGCCTGAAAACCCAACAGCAAAATGATGACCCCCGAGACATGAGGGCCGTCACAGGTTAAATGACTATTAAGCAGGACAATTATCCCAAAGCGTAAGTTTAAAATAAAATCCCCAAATTTTTGGGGTCCATCCTCAATTTTCAAATGCATAGATATGCTTGGGTTTGTCATAGAAGCTACTCTTCATCTAGAAACCAAATCAGATTATTGGGATCTTCTTATTCCACTCATCTCTTTGATACCAGGTACTTCGTTGACTTTAAGAAAGAACATCTAATAATTGCTCCCCATTTGACCTCTAAAATCTGATTACCCCACAGAGCATCAGGAAGCTTCCTCCTGCCGTGGGTGCTTTGTAGCAACCTTCTTGAGCTGTTTTGAGCAAAGGAGTCTCAACATTTCACTGAATGATAGCTGAATTGGAAGGAACAGTTGGCATATAACCACCAACAACCCCCTTATTACACTCGGGGGCAGCAACAGCGCAGGGGGAGAGGAGGAAGGAAGAGATAAAGGCTGGAGGTTTGGTCATCCCTGTGAACTGAAGTCATGGTCACCTTTATATAGAACAGTTGTGACTAGAGTCCAAAGCAGAAAGCTGCTTGCAGTGATGTCTTATTTAACAGTGCTTCCCCATGAGTTATGTTTCAGTACAGACAATGAGCATGCCTCTGAAACAGCTTGGCAAAGGAGTTTAAGGTGAGGCGGGTTGGCAGTTGGAGAGGTAAGAGGGGTGGGGGGAGAGAAGGAGGGTTAGCAAATCTTTTTGCCTGCAGATAGAAACTAAGCTAGAGGTTCCTTGAAGAGGGTGAGGACAAAGGGGGAGGGGGGAAGGAAAAGCACGGAAGGCTTCTGAGGAAACAATAGATCTAATACATCCTCTAATTGTCCAACCAATGAGGCTTCTTTACAGATCTAGAGTTTCTCCTGGATGGTGAAGCTAGATCTAGAAAAGCAGGTTTCCTCTGGAGAGGCCTTTCCCCAAATCAGGCTTTACTACTGTGAAGACCTGAACCAAAACAAAGTTGTGTGATTCATCAGGAGAGAATGTTGTAACCAATAAAGCCAACTCCTTCCCTGCAGCACTGCTCCAACAGTTAGTCACAAACAGGGGCTGCCTTGGGCAGGCTGACTAAATCAAGAGATTCCCTTCCCTAACCTGTCTAGACAGTTGTTAAAATGCAACCAAGTCTACATCAGTGGGCTGATAGTGTGAAATGAAGGCTATTTCAGCAGATGAAATTCTGACAGCAGTTTGGTTTAATTAGCATGCGAAATAAGAGGACAGACACCTAGTGAGACCCTTTCACAATACAGTTGTGTTAAAGATGAGGAAAAGGAGGCACTGAAAAAATGCTTTGGGCTAAAAATGTGTGGACAAAGTCCAGATTATCCACCAGCATCCTTGGACAGTAATACACGTGTGGATACACAGACACCAGAGGCCAATACCTTGAGGAAAACTCGCAGCCTCGAGTCAGGGATAACAACAACTGGTAACAAAGGTACAGTCAGAGAATGTGCTTTGCCACTCGCCTCCTTGTACTGAAAGCCAAACCTCACTCGCAAAAGCAGCAACTGTTACATCCCAGCCTCAAGCTGGCAAATTCCGCTTTGGATCCTGGCAGAGGAAATTCAGCCGTTCATTAGCCTAAACAAGCTGCTGTCACAGAGCGGAGAAGTTACATGAGCAGCCACACACCAAGCCTCGCGCAGCCCTCCCCAAGGGCAACCAGGTTTCTCCTGGACGGAATGCACAAGTTCACACTTCTGATGTGCAAATCCAGTCCGTCTTCTTGGATTTTCCCTGGTGCACACTGTAGAATTTTTAAAGAATACGCGTGTTCCCCCACCCCCCACACACCCACCATCTTTCTCGAAGAATGTCCCCTCAGCAGCTCCTAATCGCTGCTGAGAAAACCACTGTTTCCGCAGCAGACACAGCACTTTCCACTGCCCAGCACTTTCTTTATGCCACTTCACAAAGCCCAGGGAACTTATCACCAGCCCCGCTTCACCTTGGCTGGGATGCCTAGCCAACTTGGTGTCAGTGCCTTTCAGCTTCTTCAGAGTTTCTTAACTAGTCCTCTAAGACAAAGTCAGAAGCATCATAACACAAACCGCTTCTTTGCCGGAGGCTGCGCTGTCTCACTGGAGAAGGACCCCAAACAAAAAGAGAAACAAGGACACATACACAGAGTGTTTTCTTCCTGGAGGCATTTGACTGGGGAAATCTACAATGCATTGTCAGCCTAAGATATGTCTTCCTGACCTCCTTGTAGATTTCTTTAGGTATCTTTTGTCACTGGGCCTCTCTCTCTCTGCCCACCTTCCAGTCTCAAAATCAAGCCCCTTTTCTTTATTGACACTCGCTAATTACTGGGTAAACTCCGATTTGCTCCTGCCTCCCCCACATCTCACGATCGTCAGCACCAGTTGAAAGAGATGAACCTGATTTCAGGTACCAAGTAGGCAGAACTCATGGATGCAAGGACGTGGTTTCCTGGCAGCGATCGCTCCTAAAGCCCCAAGACAGCTTCCCACCCGGCTCCTCCGAACCCCAGAAGTTAGGCAGGTCTCTGCTGGGGGACAGTGCGCCCCACAAAGTGTGAACAAGGATGTGTGTTGGTGAGTGAATGCGGGCAGCTCGCACTGCGCTCAGCTCGGCACACTAAGGGACTAGCGGTGGTGGAGAGGTAAGCGCACATGACTGTTTCAGGAAAACATTTTCAACAACAAACGCCAAAAAGGAAGAAAATAAAACTAAAAAAAAAATACAACCCAAACCCACACCAACGCAGCCCCTGCGTCTCCGCGGCCACCACACGATTTACACAAGTAATTTAAATCATTCACCTGCTGCCAGGTCTCCTCCAGGGATGGCAAAGCTGAGAAGTAGCCGGTGTCGTGGACAAGTTGTAGCTCCTGGAATATACTATAACTAGCCAACACGTCCATGCTGCTGCTGCCGGGCAAAACGGGAGGAGAAACCCTCCCCCGAACACAGTTGGGTCTGTTTGTTTGTCAGTCTGTCTGGCTCACCCCCCAAGAAGGCAGACATCCAGTGGCCCTTTTGTTTTGTTTTGTTTCAGTCAACTAAAAAGGAGAGAAAAAAAAAATCAATGCAGGAGAGAGGGAGAAGAGGAGGTGAAAGAGGAAAGACTGAGTGGGGTGGATGGAGAGAGGCGTCCAGCGTGTACAGTGCAGACGGCTGCCAGGAAAGGGGACTTCTCCACGGGAGTAACAATCCCCTTCCAGGGCTCTAATCACTCCAGCTCGTGGATCAGGAAGGGGGATGCAAACTCACTGACACGAAGCTGCCATCTATTTCTGCAGCGCTGTTCGCTCCTAATGCAGTCTTTGCTCTTTATTTTGGGAGGTTGCATTTTTTTTTTTTTTCTCGCGATCGCTTCTCCCCCCACTCTTCCCTTCCCTCCCCACCCGCTACCCCATCCTTGCTAGTTTGTAGTCTCCTCCCCTACCCCCTTCTCCGCCTCCTGCTCTTCCCCCTCCCCAAACTCCCTCCCTCTGCCCAGCTCTCCGCGCAGCCGTGGGATCTCGGAGGAGGGCGTCCATTAGGCCGCGTGTGACCATGTAAGGTAAACAGGGGGCTCATGAAGTCACTGAGGACCAATGAAGAGAGCGGAGCGGGACCTGGGGCGGGGCTTGGCCCTGGCAACCAGTGCCGATTGGCGCGCTGTGGATCTCCCTGCTGCCTTACAAGGCGGTGCAAGGCGAGCTATTTTTAGAGGGCTATATAAAGGGGCCGAGACGGTCGCCCGGCGGCCGGGGAGCGTGAGCGCAGGGACGGGGAGGGCTCGGCCACCTCGGCCACAATGCGCTGGCTCCCAGGACACCGAGGCGGCCAGCTCGGGCTGGCAATGCGCGCCGGCTCCGACCCTCGCTCTGGTGACTAGCGGAGCTCCGGCAGCCGGAGTCTGCGCCCCTCAGAGGGGCGGCGGTCGCGTGTTGCCTTCTTGGCGTTGGCGCGGGCGGTCAGGAGGTGAACATCCAGAGTGCTGGGTTACAATGCCTCCTGGAGGAGGAGTGGGGCGGAAGAACCGCGGAGAAGCCGTTAGTAGGAGAAATAACACTTTACATTCAGCCTCCCTCCTAGGCACGGGCCGGGAACCGCGAAGGAAAGGCACTGCCAAGGAGGTCTCAAGTTAGTAAAAACTAAAGGGAAAAAAAAAAAAAGCACCGAAAAGCCACTTCACGAACCCCCACCCCCAAGCCTGCCAAGATGCAGGGAAGAAGCGCCCAACGCAGTGCAGGCACACAGTGGAGCAGAACAAAGGGGAGCTCGTGGAGGGCGTGCTGCGCGCAGTCCCCGCCCCGGCCGCGCGCGCCCTATGCGCGCCACCGCCACCACCCTGGGGGTTCCTCCCGACCTGGAGGCAGGAGGGGACCAGCAGTCCGACTCCCAGTTAGAACTGATTGAAAGGGACTATTTAGCCTGAGTGTATTAAAGAGAATAGAAGGAGCCCGGGTAGAGTTGGGGGCCTAGGCTAGAGCTGGCAGCTTGCCAGGGAGCATTTAGTGAGGCTCACCATGTGGCTTCGCTGCCTTTCTTTCCAAGGTGGGTGAGGGTGGGTGCAGAGGTACTATGGGTGAGATCAGAAACCGGATTGTATTCCAGAGATGGAATATGGAGATATGTAGACAGAAATCCTGTTATCTCGGATGAAAGCCCTGCACAACACGTTTTTGGAATTGACCAATTGTTTGCTTGACCTTAAATGGTTAGTGGTTCAAACCCGTTGCCATGGAGTCGATATGACTCATAGCTACCCTATAGGATAGAGTAGGACTGCCCCATAGGGTTTCCAAGGCTGTCATCTTTAAGGAAGCGGACTGCCACATCTTTCTCCTGCGGAGGGTCTGGTGGATTCGGACTGCCGGTTAGCAGCTGAGCCTTTTAACTACTGTACCATCAGGGCTCTCTAGAGTGGTTCAGGCATCCCCAAAATGCTCCTGTGAGCTGAACTTCTACTTTAGGAATGATTGCAGAAAGTGGTACTTACTCAGAGATGTGAAACTTCGTTCTACCTGTTATGGAAGAAACACATCCACACTCCTCTTTCCCCTTCTCTGACTGTATGGGGCTTCATGCCACAATATTTGAAATGTTCTGCTTGTAGAGCAAGCACAACTTGAGATTCAGTATTTGCCAGGGGAAGTTAAACAGGAATTACTGGAAATGAGGAAAATCTAGTTTATTTACTTTTTATATGTTAGTGAAATTTATAGCATTCATTTATGAGTATAACTGATGAATTGACTATAATGTGTATGCATGGGCTATACAAGGATCATGGTGCATTTGTTATTGTGTATTCACACTCATGGTAGAAGGGGGGAAATGGTGTAAAAAGATTAAAAATTATATACAGATAGGGTGATACTGTGATCCACACAAAAAAAACAAACCTGTTACTGTCTAGTGGATTCTGACTCATAGTGATCCTATAGGACAGAGTAGAAATGTCTCATGGGATTTCCACGGAACAGCTGGTGGATTCAAGCTGCCAATCTTTTCGGTCAGCAGCTGTAGCTCACTATAGCTCTGAACCACTGCGCCACCAGGGCTGTAATATCATGATAGCATGTATGTTAGAGCTAACATGAGAAGCTAACTTTACTCTCTTTAAAAGGCTGCTAGATGGACCTTGCCCGGAAGTAGAAAATCTAGTAGAGTCATCACATCCCAATTAATGCATGACTTCATCTTGATCCTTACGGTCATTGGTGCTGTCGCTTACTAGGTGTATGACTTTAAGCAGGTTATTGGCTCAGAGCCTCTGCCTACTCATCTTGGAAGTAGGGATAATAATATCTGTCCTGCCAGGTTGTTATAGAGTCAAAATAACATCTGTAACTCAGAGTATCTGGCGCTGTTGGGTGAATATTAGATGTTAGCTATCATTGTCTCTTCTGACTTTAGTTAAGTAAACTGACTACAGTGAGACCTGTGAGAGCCGGAACTCAACGGGACTGCCTTGTTTTTCTGGGTCACACGTTTTCCACCTTTGACAAGATGCAGTCTTACCACCTTTTTATCTGTCTTTCTAGTGGAAAATATTTGAATTTTCCTTCGCTGACAGTAATATCTAAACTACTAGCACCCGTGGGGAGCATACCAGAATCTTGGAGTTGGAGGAAAAGTAGAAACCCTCTTCTAATTTGTTAGAGAGGGCCCCTCCTTCCCCCTTCTCATGGCTATTCTAATTGTGTGTTGTGGGGTGGGCAGGCCTTTGAGAAGCACTGGGGCAAAAGACATGTTCAAGAGTAATGGGGGAAGGAAAGGAATGTACATATAGGAAACTCTAGAAGCAAAATGCAAGGCAAGACCAAAGCATATAATTTAATGTTTTTGAGACTCACATGAACTTAATTTTTGTTTTTGTTTTAATACTATTACCAAGTTTGAACAAAATACGATACACCTGTTAGCTTGTGAGTATGAAGATTTTACAAATACAGCAAAACCTGTGTAAGGCAGAAACCTGTCAGAGAAGGAAAGCTCAAATATTTTTCACTAAAATGAGTGTTAGAAAAGTGGTAAGACTGTGCCCTATCAAAGACGGAAAACTTGTGAGACCTGTGAGACCTGGAAAAAGAAGGCAGTCCCGTCAAGTTCTGGCTCTCACAGGTTTCACTGTAATAACCAAACCAAAACCAAACTTACTGTCGTCAAGTTGATTCCAACTCATAGCAACCCTGTAGAACAGAGTAGAACTGCTCCATAGGATTTCCAAGGCTGTAAATCTTTATGGGGAGCAGACTGCCACATCTTTCTTCCCCAGAGCATCTGGTGGGTTCGATACACCAGCCTTTACATTAGCAGCCAAATGCTTAACCTCTGCACCACCAGGGCTCCTTTTCACTATAATAGTTATCATTTATTGAGCACTTACAGTGTGTCAGACTGTATGGGCAAATAAATGATTTATATGTAATGTCTCACTTAATCCTCACAAAAAACCTGAGGTAAGTATTTTTATCATTCCCAACTTTATGGATGAAGAAACCCAAGCTTAAACATCTTAAATAAATTGATCAAGGTTGTATAGTCAGTAAGCGGCTAAGCAGAAGTTCAAATCCAGGAGCATCTAAGTCCCAAAGGTATGCTCTACGCTTGACCCTACAGATGAAAGACTGGATTTCTTGGTCTTAAGTCAAGATTTGTTTTAAAATTTGCTTGGGAAGAGGAAGAGGGCTTCCACTGAGGCTTTCTCCATACGACTATGAGCCATCAACTTAGAGAATTTTTAACCCAAATTTTGCCATGTAAATCCTGCAAACATCATTATGACCTTTTTTCAAAGTCTATAGAGTATCTTCGAATTCATTCTAAGAGACTTATTCAACAAGGTGTCCTCCAAAGACACGTTTTCAATATTAGTCATATTTAACTACTTTTTATAGTCTGGAGACCCTAGGTTCACATTGTAGAACTCATGCAGAGTATCCAAATGTTTAAAATAATCAACGAAGTAAGATCACAAAGAAACTTTGGCAGTCGAACAAAGCAAAAACAAACAGCACCTTTATATGATGTTAATAACTACCTCATATTGAATGCCTTCTCTACATCTGCATTTTACATATATTTTCATTAAAAAAAAAAAAAAAACAGTTGCCATTGAGTCGACTTCAACTCATGGCAACTCCCATGTCTGTCAGAGTAGAACTGTGCTCCATAAGGTATTCAGGGCTAATTTTTCAGAAGTAGATCACCAGGCCTTTGTTCCAAGTTACCTGTGGGTGGACTCAAACCTCCAACCTTTCAGTTAGCAGCCAAGCGCATTAACCATTTGCACTACCCAGGTCTCCATTACATATATTGGCATCTGATTTTCACTACAATCATGTGAGGGAGGTATTATTGCTCAATTTTTGCAAGTGAAGAAACTGAATTTCAGAGAGGGTAGTAATTTGCCCATTACCATATGTCTGTTAAGTAGCAGAAGCAGATTCAAATATAGTCCTGACTCGAAGTTGACCCCAGAGTCTGTTTTCTCTACATGCATTGCATTAGGAGATATTGATACTACTTTTACTAATATCACACTTAATGTTGAGTTAGTTCTGACTCATAGTGACAGTACATGCAACAGAACGAAACACTGCCTGGTCCTGTGCCATCCTCACAATTGTTGTTATGCTTGAGCCCATTGTTGCAGACACTGTGTCCATCCATCTCATTGAAAGTCTTCCTCTTTTTCACCGAACCTCTACTTTACCAAGCATGATGTCCTTCTCCAGGGACTGATGTCTTTTGATAATATGTCCAAAGTATGTGAGACGTACTCTCACCATCTTTGCTTCCAAGGAGCATTCTGGTTGTACTTCTTCCAAGACAGAGTTGTTCATTGTTTTGGCAGTCTGTGGTATATTCAATATTCTTCAGTAATACCACAATTCAAAGGTATCGGTTCGTCTTCGGTCTTCCTTATTCATCGTCCAGCTGTCACATACATATGAGGCGACTAAAAACACCATGACTTAGGTCAGGTGCACCTTAGTCTTCAAGGTGACATCTTTGCTTTTCAACACTTGAAAGAGGTCTTTTGCAGCAGATTTGACCAATGCAATGCATCTGTTGATTTCTTGACTGCTGCTTCCACGGGTATTGATTGTGGATCCAAGTAAAATGAAATCCTTGACAACTTCAATCTTTTCTCCGTTTATCATGATGTTGCTTATTGGTCCAGTTGTGAGGATTTTTGTTTTCTTTATGTTGAGGTATAATCCTTACTGAAGGCTGTGGTCTTTGATCTTCATCAGTAAGTGCTTCGAGTCCTCTTCACTTTCAGCAAGCAAGGTTGTGTCATCTGCATAACACAGGTTGTTAGTGAGTCTTCCTCCAATCCTGATGCCCCATTCTTCTTCGTGTAGTCCAGCTTCTTGGACTATATTTTTTAATATTATTTGCTCAGCACACAGATTGAATAAGTATGAAAGGATACAACCCTGATGCACAACTTTCTTGACTTTAAACCATGCAGTATCCCCTTGTTCTGTTTGAATGATCTTGTACAGATTCCTCTTGATCTACGTGCAGGTTCCTCATGAGCACAATTAAGTGTTCAGGAATTCCCACTCTTTGCAGTGTTGTCCATAATTTTCCATGATCCACACAGTCGAATGCCTTTGCATAGTCAATAAAACACAGGTAAACATCTTTCTGGTATTCTCTGCTCTCAGCCAGCATCTATCTGACATCAGCAATGATATCCTTGGTTCCACGTCCTCCTCTGAATCCGGCTTGAATTTCTGGGTGTTCCCTGTCAATATACTGCTACGGCTGCTTTTGAATGATCTTCAGCAAAGTTTTACTTGTGTATGATATTAATGATATTGTTCAATAATTTCCACTTATTATAGGAAATACCTAGGAGTCAATAATAAGCTACCCCCCACCAAGAACTTAGAAATGAGGATATTTTAAGAACAAAAATGGTAAAAATTTAATATGTAAATAGACACAATCAAGACATCAAACTGTTACCACCAAAAAAGTTCTGCTTCATTAGTATAGGAAATCATTATTATCCAAGTGTGATTCCAAACCAAACCAAACCCATTGCCATCGCGTCGATTCCGACTCATAGCAACCCTATAGGACAGAGTAGAACTGCAAACTCCAACCTTTGGTGAGCAGCCGAAAGGCCCTCTAAGGAAATCTGCTTAAAACGGGGACCAAATGTCAGAGCAAGGAGTGACAAAAAGTTTGCTAGGGACTTTATTTGTGGATAAAACTCAGTGTTATTAAAACATATTTATTTCAGCCTACATTTAACAAAGTTTACATTGTAATAACAGCTATGTGCTAATCTTAGAATGAACAAATAATAAATCAAGAAGATTATTGTTGGCTTAATTTTTCCTACAAAACGTGAAGCATCTTACAACATGCTATGTTTATTTCATATTTGACTTTTGCAACATAATCAAAAAGAGGGTCATTTTGGCAAAAATGTTTGAGAACCTCATCTGTTTTCCCAGGGGCCTCAGGTAGTTCTTTGATATTCAACGTATACTAAGGCATCAGTGCAGTCATCATCCCTGCTGGTTTTCCTTTCATTTGTTAGTTTAACTCTAGAGCCTCATTTGCAAGTGACTTTACTAACCTCACTTTCATTGACATCATGCAACTTAGCGCCTTTTGTAAGGTGGGCAACTTTGCTTTGCAATAGA
Source organism: Dugong dugon (assembly GCA_030035585.1). Taxonomy (NCBI): domain Eukaryota; kingdom Metazoa; phylum Chordata; class Mammalia; order Sirenia; family Dugongidae; genus Dugong; species Dugong dugon. The sequence goes on from CM057461.1 coordinate 169,996,936, forward strand.
GTTGAGTGTACTTAGATAGTGTTATCAATTACATTGAATTACGATATAAATTAACATTATATATAAATTGTTGTAATTCTGAAGATGAGGAATAGGATAGAGGAAGAAGCCTGGTGGTAAGAAGGGATTTTGAAGTGGTCATATTATCGATAAATACTTGCAGATGCTAATAACTTTTACTACAGTGGAGAAAAATATGAACTTAGGGAACATGCTTTAGTTGTATCATAGAAAAAAAGACTGTAAGAAAGGTGGTGGTTGGTAAACAAGACTGCCCAAGAGAGGCAGTTTGAATCTAGAATGTGGCCATCAGAGTGTTGTTTCCAGATAGAAAAAAAAAAAAGAAAACCAAAACCGGCATCTTCATCAGGCCTCTCATGTCCTGAATAAAATATTCCTAAAGAATACACACATCTTCCTTTGTTTTCATTCCATGCTCACTTTCTGGTGATAATCTGGCTTCCCACTTGTTCTGCCTACAGAGAAAGCCAGTGCTGTTAAAACCACAGAAGCCTGGTCACGTAACAGTTCCAATTGTTATTGTCAATTAAGACAGAGACCTTGTAGCTATACATGTGTTCCTTGTGAGTTTGGTTAGCATGGCTCTGTCTTCCTGGGTGTAATCAATTTTGAGACGTTAACACGTTGAAGTTTCTGAACTTCTTGTGTGCCGTCGTCGAGTCGATTCCAACTCATGGCAACCCTATGTGACAGAGTAGAACTGCTTCATAGAATCTCCTAGGCTGTAATTATGGGAGCAGATCTCCAGGGCTGAAAAATTCCTGGTCTTGGTAAATTAACCAAAAACTCTTGGCAGGTAGCCTGCTTATGGTCCCCAGAAAACATTCCAACCCTGTCAATGACATTTTAGAATTCTGTAGGTATATTTTAGTAAAAACATTTATTTATTTATTTTTTAGATGTTGAAGCCAACCCTGAATGTTGAATTTTGCATTGCATTGGGGTAGACTAAAGGGGCAAATGGGGTGGGCCTGGTGCTTTGTTGGTGATATTCATATTGCTGGAGAGACACTTCTTCCGTCAAACTCAAGTGGTCTATAGCTTAACAAAAAGTCACTTACCATAATGATAAAGTTAAGGAATTCAAGAATTCAGCAAAAGTTTGCTATCAGCAGTGCCCTGCCCAGGCCTTTGAATGTTGGACATTCTACATTATCATGGCTTGTAGTACCTGGTTCCTATGTAGAGTAATATCTGTAGTCACTTTTCCAGTATCAGCTACCAGCACTTAGAAGTGTCAATATCCTCATATGAAGAACAAAATTACCATCTAAATTCAACCAGCCATTCAACATACATTATGCAAAACAGTCATTTAACATACATTATGCAAAGTGCATAGATTAAAAATAGAATGGTAAACCAGACACATTACCAGTGTCAAAGTACTATATCTCAGAAGTTAGAAAAGGCATTACAGTATCTAGTCCAGCCTTCATCAGATCCACTGCTTCCCTCTCCAACATTCCTTCCAAGAGATGCCCACTTCCTCCAATGATGGTGAAATCCCAGCAGCCTCTGTGGCTGGGCCAGCTTGGCTGATTTTCCCCATCTCAGAATACCATCACAAGCTATTCAGGGGTTTCTGGACAAAGATATTGGGAAGGAGGCTAGTTTGAAAATGAGAAAGTTATTTTTAATAATATAAATAATTACTTTGACCATATAATGAAAGAAATCCCGAGACAGTTTTGAAGACAGTGAGAAATTAAATTGCTAATGTTTTAGGGATTATTACCTTTGTGGTATGTGATTCAAAATTTGTGAGACTGTGTTATGTTTTATCCTGAGCATTTTTGTTGTGATATGTTGAATACAGCACACTGTTATTATTAATATATTAAATATCACTGTCACTGTTTTATCAGAATATTATCATTTTTCTTTTAAACGTGCCGTTTTGAAAGGGCTTAGTACAGAGTTAATGGGATTTAACAGCAGAATGTATCTCCGATTTTGTAACGAAAATCAATGAGGGAATAAGATTGATTTGATAGAAATTCCTTGTACTGCAAACTTGCTGACAATGACCATTTCTTCACGTGAGGGATACCTACTCCACAAGTGCCCAATGATAGTTTTTATGTGTATGATAGATCAACATAGTTTGGAAGATTAATAATGTCAGCAGCCGTTTTTTGCTGACTGGTCGCTCATTTGAATTTCACTGAATTTCCTTTTCCAAAAGGATGCTTATATGAATGTTGAGAAGAGTAGGCTGAGTCACGGTTTTTAATACTGGTTATTGGTCTTCTCAAGAGTAAGCTAGGCAAATGCCTTAGCTTTCCATTTTTGGAGTCTAAGTGGGGGAAATACCGCTTCAGTGACCACCTCGGAATGCTTCACAATTCTCTCTCAACTCCCGTCTCTTCTTGCTGCTTTGTAATTCTCAAATATTGTTCTACCCAAATGTGGTCATATTTTACACAGGGCCATTTTGCTTAGGCCTCACCCAAGCTGTGCACCATGTACAACATGCTCTGCTTGCACTTTGCACTGGTGTTGGTCATTACTTGGCAAGCTAGAGAAATCCATTTGATGAAGGCCACGTGGCGATACGACTCAGAGAGGCTCATTCTTTCCACCCAATTTATCCCAAATGTAAAATTTCATGCAGTTTTTCCAGTGTCACAAAACAACCTATCCTTTATTTTGATGCATCGTGAATTCTTTTTTTTTTAAATTATTGTGCTTTAAGTGAAAGTTTACAGCGCAAATTAGTTTCTCATTCAAAAATTTATACACAAGTTGTTTTGTGACCTTGGTTGCAATCCCACAATATGAATTCTTAATCGTTAGGGAATGTCTGTGTAAAATCACTCTCTATTGTTCAATTATTGCTACATGTCCATTTGCATCATTGTCGTCCTTTTGAGTTTATAAGTTCCTTGGGAACATTTGTCTGATCACTCTGTAGAGAATCCAATATCTGTCATGGTTGACATAAACTATTCTTTTTTTCATATTAAGGAATATAAATATAATATAAACATATAAATATTTTAAATAGAATTTTAAAATAATATTACTTTTCCTCTAGTATTCTTTGGACACGATAGTGTTTGGACTGCCTTCTGTCGGGTTGGCCTAAACAGAAGGAAAAGGCTCTTACCTCAATAGATGTCAAATGTGGTTGAAAGAAAGTAGATAAAATGTTCTAATGCTCCTAGCAAAAATCTGTGTGATTAAAACTACCAAAACCTAAACAAAGGTATATGGAATACATTGTCAAAGAACCTGAGCAACTTGGAGAAAATGTGTTTTAAAATAAGATACTTCCCGGTCTATCAATGTGATCATTAAGGTTGTATGTCAGCTTGGCTGGACCATGATTCTCAGTGATAAGATTTGATATAATGTGAGCACCTCTATGACGGGATCTGCTGTGAGCAGCCAATCAACTGAAAGGGCGTTTCCTTGGGGGTGTGGCCTGCTTTGAATATAAGCCAACTTTCTGGCAAAGCTCTTGTGGGCTTTTGCTAGTGCTAGATCCTGCAGCTGTCTCCTGTTTGTCCGACCTCCAGTTTCTTGGGACTTGAGCTAGCAGTTTACCTGCCATCTTGCCTGCCAATCTTGGGATTCATCGGGTCTTCAAAGCCTGTAAGCCAGAGCCCTGCTCTCTGCCTTGGTGATCTTGGGTTCAGCTACACGAATCAGGAGAAGCCTCCAACCTGACCAACGTTCCAGCCTCTACAACCGTGTGAGCCATTTCCTTAATAAAAATCTCTATATATATATTTATATACCCTACTGATTTTGTTTCTCTAGAGAACCCAGCCTAAGACAATCAGGTAACAGTCACTGTTGCATTTGTTACACTTTAACAGGAACTATAATTTTGAATATTTTAACACTTCACAAAGTAATGTAATAACAGAGGTTTGGGGGAACTAGAACAACATCAGTGTCTTGGTTATCTAGTGCTGCTATAGTAGAAGTACCACAAGTGGATGGCTTTAAGACAGAAAATTTTTTTTTTCTCTCTCTCTCTTTTTTTTTTATCGTGCTTTAGGTGAAGGTTTATAGAGCAAATTAGTTTCTCAGTAAACAATTTATACACATATTATTTTGTAATATTGGTTGCCAACGCTGCGACCTATGAACACTCTCCCTTTCTTGAACTTTGGTTCCCTATTTCCATTCCTCCAGCTTTCCTGTCCCCTCCTTCTTTCTCTTGTTTGCCCCTGGGCTGGTGTACACATTTAGTCTCGAATACATGGTTGAACTGTGTGTATTATTGTTTGTTATATGGGCCAGTCTAATCTTTGGGCTGAAGGATGAACCTCAGGAGTGATTTTAGTACTGAGTTAAAATGGGGTGTCTGGGGGCCATACTGTCGGGTTTTCTCCAGTCTCTGTCAGACCAGTAAATCTGGTCTTTGTTTGTGAGTTAGAATTGTGTTCTACATTTTTCTTCAACTCTGTCTGGGGCCATCTATTGTGATCCCTGTGAGAGCAGTTAGTGGTGGTAGTCGGGCAACTTCTAGTTGTGCTGGACTCAGTCTGGTGGAGGCTGTGGTAGTTGTGGTCCATTGAGTCCTTTGGACTAATCTTTCCCTTCTGTCTTTGTTTTTCTTCATTCTCCCTTGCACCAGACGGGGTAGGACCAGTAGATATATCTTAGATGTCCGCTCACAAGCTTTTAAGACCCCAGATGATGCTATGTTATGCCAGTTGAGCTAGATGTCCCCCAAGACCATTGTCCCCAGCCCTCAGCTCAGTAACTCAATCCCTGTGGGAGTTTGTATGTGTCTATTAAGCTTCTATGACTTTGCCTTGGTCAAGTTGCACTGCCTACCCCAGTGTTGTGTACTGTCTCACCCTTCACCAAAGTGACCGCTTATCTATTGTCTAGATAGTGAACAAACAGAAATTTATTCTCTCACAGTTTAGGAGGCTAGAAGTCCGAACAGGGCATCAGCTCCAGGGGAAGGGTCTTTCTCTCGGCTCTGGGGGAAGGACCTTGTCATTAATATTCCCCTGGTCTAAAAGCTTCTCAGCGCAGGAACCCCAGACCAAAGGATGCGCCCCACTCCTGGCTCTTCATTCTTGGTAGTAGGAAGTCTCCTATACTCTCTGCTCTCTTCTCTCTTTTATATCTCAAGAGAGATTGACTCAAGATACAATCTAATCCTGTAGATTGAGTCCTGTCTCATTAACATAACTGCCTCTAATCCTGCCTCATTAACATTATAGAGGTTAGGATTTACAACACACAGGATAATCATATCAGATCACAAAATGGTGGACAACAACACAGTACTGGGAATCATGGCCTCGCCAAGTTGGCACACATTTTTTGGGGACACAATTCAATCCATAACAATTGTAAAGGAAAGATGGAGAAGAATAATTTGTTAAATAAGAGCCTTTCCACACTGTCCTGGGATAAAGGATGTCCTGATGCTAAATGACCTTTAAAGATCATTTAAAATGTAAAGAGATCTACTTGGTAACTTTAAGTAAGCATTTTGCAACCTTGATTTTCTCCTTTCTGATTTGTCTTCACCATAGCAACCTGTTCATCAGTAATTTCATCTTCTGAGTGGACTTACTTACTTGAGATTCCCCTTTGTAAACAAGTAGTATCAATTGTATTTATTTACATACTTGTTTTTTATTACTTCTACTTACAGACAAGAAATATGAACAAATACAGTAAAACACAAAAACAAAAATGCAGAAACTAGGTATCCACATTACATACCCACATTAAATAAAAGACAGAAGTCAAGCACCAAAGGGTAAGGAATGGAGAAATATATATACATATATATTTATATATATATTAGATATACATTATTATTCCTGCTATGTCTGCATTTAAACACTGATCAAGCTATGTTACTTATAGATCAGTTCCTTGTAAATTAGCTTGGTGTGAATCAGTGCCCCTGTCTTAGTCATCTAGTGCTGCTATAACAGAAATACCACAAGCGGATGGCTTTAACAAAGACAAATTTATTTTCTCACAGTCTAGTATGCTAGAAGTCCAAATTCAGGGCATCACCTCCAGAGGGAGGCTTTCTCTCTCTGTTAGCTCTGGAGGAAGATCCTTGTCATCAATCTTTCTGAGGACTAGGAGCTTCTCCATGCAGGAACCCCAGAGCCAAAGGATGCACTCTGCTCCTGGCACTGCTTTCTTGGTGGTATGAGGTCCCCCTTTCTCTGCTTGCTTCCCTTTCCTTTTATCTCTTGTAAGATAAAAGGTAGTACAGGCCACACCTCAGGGAAACTTCCTTTACATTGGATCAGGGATATGACCTTACAATCCCACCCTAATCCTCTTTAACATAAAATTGTAATCACAAAATGGAGGACAACCACACAAAACTGAGAATCATGGCCTAACCAAGTTGACACATATTTTTAGGGGATACAATTCAATCCATGACAGCCCCTATAGCACAGAAAATCACCTTTGTGAACTTAATCATTTGGTTTTTAAACTGGCAAAACTGAGCTTCATATTTTTCCATTATAGTGGACCCATCAATATATATCCAGGTATGTTTATTTAAAGCCATATAATTTTATTTGCTCAATGATTATTGAGCAGCTATGCTGTTAAGCACTAAGCTTGGGTCTGGGGCTATAAGGATGAATGAGATAAGATTCTTGCCCTTCTGGAACTGACATGTTAACTGAGGAAAGATTTAAATAAAAAAAATAATGAAGATACGGCAAATTAGATTATTGAGACAGACTCTCTCTATATGAAAACAACCAAAAATGCTAGAGGAAACTGTATATGGACATAAGCATTGAAGAGTTGACAAGGTAATAAGGAATTATTGGACTGAAATCTAAGTGAATGTGAAATTCAGCATGGCTTCTGACAGTGAGTGCCTTAAATGCTATGTTCCCAGCACTGGCTGTATATTATTTAAAAAACTTTTAAAAACATCACTTGGTGATGCCTGCTTCCAGCAAAAGTATCAAAGAAGTAACAATGCAGCAAGAACTCTCCAAGCCTAGACCCTGGGAAGAAATAAGGCCCAGAGAGATGAATTCAGCATTCAGCATGGTTTTATCCAAGTGAAAACTGAGAGGCTATGAAGCTGAGCAGAAAGCTGAGAATGAGAAGCTAAGCAGAAAACACAGCTGAAAAGGTAAGAAGATGAACAGAGGTTTCAGCAACTTGGGAGTTCAGAGCTGACCAAGTAGAGTGGAGGTAGGGTATGGAAATAGACTATGCCTTACTATAAGAACTGATGCCTGACTTTGAGATATCACAATCCCTGATTGGAGTAAGGTGATCTGCCCTGGTCAAATTGCCTTCTAGAAGAAAAGAGTAAATCCTCTCTGGAAAAAGATAACATAATCCAGAACCTTGGACTAACTCTACGTTTTTTTAATATTCGATGTCTAGCATTCATTCAAAAACAACCAGGCATAAAAAGATCAAAAATCCCCCAAAGCCAAGATTTTAAAAAGCAGGTAATAGAAAAACCCATAAGAAACCCAGATATTGGCATCATCAGACGTAAATTTTAAAATAACTATCATTAATATGATCAAGAAATTAAATGACAAAAATGAGGATTTCAGCATAGAACTGGAAACTATAAAAAAAAGAATAAAATGAAAATGCTGGAACTAAAAATCACAATAACTCAAAATAAAAATTTAATGGAAGGGTATATCAATAGATCAGATATTGCTGAATAGAGAATTAGTGACCTGGAAAGTCAGTTAAAAGGAAATATTCAGACTAAGGCATGGGAAGACAAAAGATGGAAAAAACCACAAAAGGCATAAGGTAAAGAGTGAAAAGTACCCTCATACGTATAATTTGATTCCAGAAGACTAAAGAAAGAGAATGCTACAGAAGCATTATTTGAAAAGATAATGATAAGAATTTTCCAAAACTGAAGAAATGATATAAAATGCATAGAATATGAAAGGCTTTGAACTCCAAGATGACTAAACTATTTCTAAGAAAATCATAGAAAAATTGCTGAAAACCAAAGAGAAAATCTGAAAGTATTTAGACAAAAGACGTTTTACCTTCCAAAGTATAACAATAAGACTGAAAGCTGCATTCTCAGCAGAAACTTTGGAAGCAGAAGACAGTGCAATGACAACTTCAAAGTACTAAAAGAAAATCACTCCCAATTTAGATTTCCATACCTAAGATTTCACTTTTGGAAAATGTCCTTCAAAACAAAGTAAAAGACATAAACGTGTTGTTGTTAGGCGCCGTCAAATCAGTTGCAACTCATAGCGACCCTGCGTACAACAGAATAAAACACTGGCTGGTCCTGTGCCATCCTCACAACCATTGCTATGTTTGAGTCCATTGTTGCAGTCACTGTGTCAATCCACCTCGTTGAGGGTCTCCTTTTTCGCTGACCATCTACCTTACCAGGCATGATGTCCTTCTCCAGGGACTGGTCCCTCCTGATAACATTCCAAAGTACATGAGATGAAGTCTCACCATCCTCACTTCTAAGGAACATTCTGGCTGTACTTCTTCCCAGACAGATTTGTTCGTTCTTCTGGCAGTCCATGGTATATTCAATATTCTTCACCAACACCATCATTCAAAGGCATCAATTCTCCTTCAGTCTCCCTTATTCATTGTCCATCCTTTGCATGCATATGAGGTGACTGAAAATACCATGACTTGAGTCAAGCCTACCCTAGTCCTCAAAGTGACATCTTTGCTTTTTAACAACCTGCAATATGCAGATGATACAACTTTGCTTGCTGAAAGTGAAGAGGACTTGAAGCACTTACTGATGACAAAGACTACAGCCTTCAGTATGGATTATACGTCAACATAAAGAAAACAAAAATCCTCACAACTAGACCAATAAGGAACATCATGATAAATGGAGAAATATTGAAGTTGTCAAGAATTTCATTTTACTTGAATCCACAGTCAACACCCATGGAAGCAGCAGTCAAGAAATCAAATGACATATTGCATTGGGCAAGTCTGCTGCAAAGACTTCTTTGAAGTGTTAAAAAAAAAAAAAATTAAAATAAATGTATTCTTCAATAAATAAGAATTGTCAGGGGTGGATTCAAACTAAAAGAAATACTAAGGTGAGTTCTTCAATCTGAAGGACAATGATATTAGATGAAGATGTGCACATGAAAGGAAAAAAAAAATGAAGTGTGGAAAGAATAAATATGTAGGTTAATATAAATATTGACTATAAAATAATAATAATGTCTGTGAGGTTTTAAATTATGTGGAATCAAAATATACATAAAAAATATGAAAATAGGGAGAGAAGTAAATGGAATTAAACTATTATAACACCTTGCTTTGTCCAGGACAGGGCAAAAGTACTAATTGTATTAGACTTTAACAAATCAAGGTGGAATGTTATAATTTTGGGAGTAACCACTAAAAGAATCATTTAAAATGTTAACTAATAAGCTAATAGGGGAACAAAATTATCAATTTAATAAAGGCTAGAAAAAGAAACAGAATAAGTGGGACATATAGAAAAAATAGTAATATGGTAGATTTAAACCCTAGTATATCAGTTATTTCAATAATTTGAAACAGATTAAAATGTCCAATTAAAAGACAGAATATCATACTGTATAAAAAACAAAACCCAGGTACTATGAAATTTCTATTTTTTTGATGAGAAGTAGTCTAATATTAATTTCGAATGCTTCAACCTAAAATATATACCACTTACAAGAGATATTTATTAAACATAAGGAAAAAAGAAAGGTTGAGAGTGGAAAAGAAGAATAAAAGATAACTCAAGCAAATACAATCAAAAGAAAGCCACCGTAGCTCTGTGAATATTAGACAAGTTAGACTTTAAGCTAATCTACAAAACTAGGCATGAAGGATATTTCATAATACAATAAGGTAAATCCACCAGGAAGCTGTATCACATCTAAATCTGTATGCACCTATTAATATAGCCTTAAAATGATAAAGTAAACCTAGCAGAATAAAAGGAGAAATAGAAAAATCTATAATCATACTGAGAGAGTTTAACATAGTTTTATCAGTACCTGATAAAAAAAAGCAGACAAAAATCAGGAAAGGTATAAAAGATCTGAGCAATAAAATGACAACCTAATTGTCAAATATAAAACATGGCAACTAATGCCTGCAGAAAACATATTATTTTCAAATGCACATAGGACATTTACCAAAATAGAACATACAGTGTGCCATAAAGATATTCTCTGCAATTTCCAAAGACTGTAACTATGCAGAATGTATTATCTGACCGTAAAGGGAATTGAGCCAGAAATCAATAACAAAAAAATAACTGTGAAGTCCCCGTATATTTGGAAATTAAGAAATACACTTCTAAATAGCCCATGGGTCAAAGACAATATAACAATAAATTTTTTTAAGTATATTCTAACTACTTAAAGAAGTATAGATGGACAGATATGTGATAAAGCAGGTACAGTAAAATGTTAAGGTAGACTCTAGGTGGTGGATTTATGGTTATTCTGTGGAAAATCCTTTCAACCTTGCTATATATTTGAAAATATTTATGTTATAATAAAATGTTAAAATATAACCATACAAGTCACACAAGGAAGAACAAAAGAAGGAGATGAGAAAAAGTATGTGTGTGTGTGTGTTCCAAAATGAAACTTCCTTTCTCATTTTATTGCTCCTTCTACAGGAATTTGAACGAAGCTAGTTTAGAATAATTTATTGAATTCTCACTAAGCACTGAGTGCTGTACTAAGTGCTCTTATATGGATTGTCTTATTTAATCCTCAAAACAATGCCAGGAAATAGATATTATTGGCATTACCCCTATTTTACTAAGAGATTAAGTAAATTGTGCACGATCACAGAGCATAGAAGTAATAGAGTCAGATTTCAAATTTCAGAGTCCTAACTTCTAAGCTAAAACTGATTATAAGAGCAACTATGATCCCTTCAAGGGCAAGAGCATGCCCATGTTTTATTCACTTTGCCCACTCCCCCCAATACCTGGCACTATGCCTGACACAATAGATACTCAATAAATGCTTATTACATAACTATGTGTCATAGAAGGGAGCGGTGGTATCATTTGGTTACATTTTTCTCCGTGTTCTCCATCCTTCTAGTAGGCCTTTCATAATGGGCTGAATGGTGGCCTCCCAAAAGGTATGCCCAAGTTCTAATTCCCAGAACTTGTGAATGTTACTTTATTTGGAAAAAGTGACCATTATCTTAAAATTAAGTTAAGGATCTTGATGAGATCATCCTAAATTAGCTGGGTGGGCCCTCAATCCAATGATAAGTGTCCTTATAAGAGACACAGAGAGAGACAGACAGAAGAGGAGGAGGCAGTGTGACCACAGAGGCAGAGATTAGAGTGATGTGGCCATAAGCCAAGGAAGTCTGCACCACCTGAAGCTAGAAGAAGCATGGATGGAATGTAGATGTACTGTGTCCACAATCCCTTTGCCCCTGGCTGAGTCATCGCTCTACAAGGACACCGTGCAATTCTCGCCTGACTCTATTTTGAGGCGTGGATTCTGGTTCTTAGAGACTGTGGCATCACTTTCTGGGTCCATACAAACCACCAGTTTGATAATTAATTCTAGCATTTTGCTAAGAATGTCAAAATTTGTAGAATTTACCTTCTACATCTGTCTAGAAATTGGGCAATTTGCCCATTTTTAGTTCCCTGACACCTTTCCCATTCTCTTCCCCAAAGATTTCTTCTGAAAAGTTCTCTTACTTCCTAGATACGTAAATCATCAGGACTAGGTCACTTGAATTCACCTGGAGCTGCCAAGTACACCCTCCTCAAAAACCTAGAATGTTGTTTCCTACTGCTGTGTGTCTAAACTTGCTGATCATAAAGTCTTACTCTCAGCTGGGGGCTGACAGTGTCAAAACATGAAGTCCCCTTTTCACTGCCATTTCTTAACAGAACATCATCCTCCTCAAGCAAAGAACCTAAACCCTTCCTAGACCAGTCTGATCTGAAGAATACACTGGCAAATGGTCGTTTTCACCATGCCTAGCATTGCTTTATAAATGTAATTAGTTTTCAAATAATAGAGCTTACTCTATTCTAATAGCTTCTAGACAAGTCTATCCCATGTGTTTATGATTGTCCTTGGTTATATGTCTCTCCTTTCAACTTTAACACATTCTTTTAGAAGTTGAGCTTGTTGAAGATACCTCCCAAACAAGTCAGGGCAGAATTTTTAGATTCCTTACTTTTTTTTTTTTTTTTCCTTCCTCGTCAGGGTCATTCACGAAAATGTTGTCAGAATTTCAGTTCTGAAAACTTCCTAGCCATCTTAGGTCAGCTTCCTTGTCAATGACAAAGACCTTGCTACGCAGTGTGGTCCTTGGACCAGTAGCATTGACAACACTTGAGAGCTTGTAAGAAATGCAGTCTCAGGCTCCATCCCAAATTTACTGAATTACAGTATGCATTTTAACAAAAGCCTCAGGTGATTAGTGTACACATTAAAATTTGAAAAGCATGTTTATAGACCAAGGGCTCATAACCTATCTTGTACTGAGTTTGTAAATGGCTTCCTGAAGCCTAGAGCCAAATCTGTTTGTCCACACCTGCCTACCTGACTCCTATTTACTCTGAGATAATGGGGTTGTTTCCTCTGGTGTCACTTTAACTTCATCAACTGGTACCTTCTTGTTGGTAAGAATTAGATTTACAGCAACTGTCATTCCCCTTATCACTTCCTCTAACCTCTTAGAGAAGTCTATTTTGTTCCCACTTTCCTTCATTCCCAAGACACAGCAGCTGAAATATCTCATCCTTAATTATCCTTTTCCACCACCTGTCTGTCAGTTTATTGTACTGTGGTGGCGTCCGTGTTGCTGTGATGCTGGAAGCTATCCCATCCATATTTCAAATACCAGCAGGGTCACGCATGTTGGAAAGGATTCAGTGGAGCTTCCAGACTAAGAGTAGGAAGAAAGGCCTAGCAATCTACTTCCAAAAACTAGCCAATGAAACCCCTATGGATCACAGAATACTATCTGAGACTTCTACTTGCTTACTTTGTACCTGTCATCAGGAGAGACTGATCTGGAAAAGAACATCATGGTTGGTAAAGTGGAGGGCCAGTGAAGGCATGGGAAACTGTCAATGAGATAGATTGGCAAAATGGCCACAACAATGAAGATGACACAGGACCAGACATTCATTTCCTTCTGTTATGCATGAGGTTGCCATGAGTGCGAGCTGACTCAGTGGCTACTAACAACAGCAATTATCCTTTTACATCCGCATAGACTACTGTATTTTCAAAGGTACTTTCATGTCTCATTGTACTTAGTCCTCACAACAGCTCTATCGTGTAGGTAGCATTAAAATGCTAAGAGCAGAAATTATTATTCTCATTTGTCAGAAAAACAAACTGAGGCTTGGAGGTTAAAGCAACTGGTGCAAAATCATAAAACAAGGAATGGCAAAGTGAAGGCTAGTGTCCAGACCACTTGTATTTTTTTTCCCTTGCACAACCTTACTTCCAAAGGGTTATTTCTGATTAGTGAGGGCGAGAGACCTACCCACAGTATCACCATGTAGATAAGCATTGTCTTGTGCAAATATTCTTGGTTATCCGTCCACTGTCCAACATCCATTTTTTCTTTGCTACCAGAATCTTAATGTTATGGGTGGACTATATTCAGCTAAATACATACTCCATCGAACTCCCATTTGTTGCTAGTTCTTGAAGGTGATTGGTGTCTTCCAGTCCCCAACATTGGTCTTGACAAGCCAGTAAGAAAAGATCCTGTTTGCTGTTCTTAGCATTTATACTATGGCTCTGGTGTGAGAGAGAATGAGGTCATGACTTGTTACCCTCAACAGTGGAAATTTTAGCAAGTCCACTCTGTGTACTCCTTTGACAACTGAACATGAGATCATCTCTGCGTTGAAAATTTATAGTCTTAAATGCATTTCTGCTTCCTTTTGCAAGCCAGGTGCTGTAATGATCTCTTCTGGAATTCTTTGGAAGTCAAAGAAGTCTGACAGCAGTGATTGTTGTGTCTCCAAATACTGTGAGTGTAGAAAAAAGCAATAGGAGAGGGAAAGGCATGAGAGACTCCTTGGTGCAAAATTTATGGAGGTACTCACTGTCAGTTCTGTGCAAGTGCAAGGCCAGAGCTTGCGTGACTCTAAGAGTGAGTGCCCCTTAAAGTTTCTGCCTTCAGTTCTTCTCTTGCCTCACCCTAGTCCCAGCCCTGCCTCTGAGTGAGAATTATCTCTAATGATCATGATTATCCCCTTGAATTCATTTCAGTTGATACATATCTGCTTCTTGGTTCTAACCTGCACGTTTTAATTAATTTCACTTGAATAGCTTTATTTTTAACCATAATCCTAATAATAACACATTCACAGAAAAAGAGAATTGTCTTTCCCTCATGCCTGAGCATTGAATTTTTACAATTATAACTCTAAATAATTGAGCACCTATATCCCTGGGTGGTGCAACTGGTAAGAACTCAGCTACTAGCCAAAAGGTTGGCAGTTCAAACCCACCCATCAGAAGAAAGGTCTGACAATCTCATTCCAAAAGATTGCAGCCATTGAAAATGCTAGGAGTAGTTCTGCTCTGAGACACAAGGCATCGCCGTGAGTCAAAATCAACTTGAGGGCAGCTGGTTTGGTGGTGGTTGTTGTTTTTAATGTTTAAGGCATTATAGTCAAACTGTATAGGTATGTTTCATACATTATCTCTAATCCTCACTAATAAGTTTTGCAACCTAGATATTCATATCTCACTTTATAGAGGAGGCCAAGAGAGATATAATGACTGGTTCCCAAGCCCCACAGAAGACAGGAGGGCCCCTATCCAACACAAGTCTATTGCCGCATATCTGCACACTTGGCCTGTCCTCCCTTCGGGCCTCAAAATTCTTGTTTTCATTCCCTCAGTTACCACAAATTCTACCTGTTTATCTCCTTGTCAGATCTTTCTTCCTTGACGAAAAGATTTCATTATTGCTTTGCTTTTGTGGTTTCTCTCTCTTTTCTAACTTAAAAAAAAAAAAATTATTGAGTTTAAGAGTAGATCAGTATGTCAAGTTTTCTCAAAACATTCTTTGAAGCCATTTTCTGACTTAAATGTCTAGAGGGCAGAGCTAAATGGGGCCACCAAGTAAGAAAGCAGGACGACTCCACACACTAAGGGAGGGTGAGGAGGGAGAAAATGGAAAGGAAAAATCTTATTAGGTTTTATAGGTCAGGGAAATCCTTTCTAGCCTGGATTTTTAAACCTTCTGAATTTTAATTGAAAGTATTTCTCCAGGGTATTTACTTAAACATGACTGCGCACTCTCAGAAAAATATTCCTTCTCCATATTAGAAACATATTACAAATTCAAGAAGACAAGATTGCACTAGAAGGGAGAATGTGATGATGTGCCCTTTCTGCTTTGGACGAGAACCATGAAATTGCTGGTAACCACAAAAGCTGCCAGGCTTCTATTGAGCATCTCTGGTGGGAAAAATATGATGCTCGTGGGTATGATGCGTGACTCCTTTCTCCCACCCAGGAATCACCATTAAGTTTTAAAAGAAATGAGCAATATTCCTTTTGAGATTTATGACCGTCCACACCAGAAAATGTCTCCAAATTAGACAATAAAAGATTGGTTTTAACACGTCTGGGGGCTATTGTTAGAAAGTTATGAAAGTTAATAAACAAAACTTGAAGTCACCCTGATTGCCAGTTTGGGCCTCGTATGCACAATATTGCTTGCTTTTTGTATAGTTCACACACACACACACACAAACACACACACTCCAAAAGCTAGAAATTCTCAATTGTTTCCTTATAAATAAATTCTCCATTGTTTCCTTATTCCTTATAATAAAGTGGTAAGTAAATGTTACCACTCATCTTTCTTAATTCATGTGTGCATCTTTGCCCAAACTAGAAACTACTCTTTACTCTTCTTTCTGTGAGGAGCTGTGGTGGCGTCATTGTTAAGTGTTCTGCTGCTAAGTGAAAGGTCGGCAGTTCAAACTCACCAGCCACTCTGCAGGAAAAAGATGTGGCAGTCTGCTACAGTAAAGATTACAGCCTAGGAAACCAAATGGGCAGTTCTCCTCTGTCCTGTAGAGTTGCTATGTGTTGGAACAGATTCCACAGCAATGGGTTTGGTTTTTTCTTTTTTTTTTTGGAAGAGGGTTCTTTCTGCACTTTCTGCACATGGACTTATTGCTACAGCTATATAATAATGAGGATGATAATAATACACTGGTTTAAATAATAGTTTTTCTTTCTGTGTGGGTGTGTGTGTGTAACAAAACATTTGCCATTTCACTAATCTTCACATGCACAGTTCAATGACATGAAAAATATGTTCATCATATCGTTCAACCATGACCATTAACTGTTCTTGAATTTTTCTATCACACTTAACAGAAGTTCGGTATCTCCTAAACATTGATAAACAGTAAAACCTGTGCAAGCCGGAACCTGTGGGAGGAGGAAACCTATCAGAGGAGGAAAACTCAAATATTTTCCCTAAAATGAGCAATAGAAAAATGGTAAGTCTGCACCATGTCAAAGATGGAAAACTTGCGAGACCCAGAAAAACAAGGCAGTCCCATCGAGCTCCAGCTCTCACGGGTTTCACTGTATCTTTTTATATCTTCTCATCTTTATTATGTTCCTGTAAAGGTGGTTACTTATCATTTCTGATGTATGATGTAAAAAAGCAGGCCACTGAAAGGTAAGAAGACAAAACCTGAGGTCAAATAGTCATGAAAAACTGATTCTTCAGCTCACTCCCTGTTTTCAAATTAATTAGCACTTGTTAAAGACAGAAAACAGAGTGTAAAATAGTACATAAGAAAGAATTCTTGCTTGAAAGAGGGATTCAGCATTAGAAAACGTTTCCAAATTAGGCATCCTCCTTTCCAAATGCTTTTAAACATAGTCCAGATGACTGGGCATTGTGGATGCTTTCAAAGCTGACCCACCTGAGCCAGGGCATGGATTGGACAACCATTTAAGGACTCTGAGGGGAATTCTTATGATGCTGTGACTAAGGATCATGCCTTGGCTGCCTCACTCACCTCTTACTCACTTTTTCCCGGCTCTTTTCTTACAGAGAATCACTTTAGCCCCTCCTTGGAAACACACTTTCCTACAGTACTTCAGAGTCTTTGGTGCAATTCTGCTGCAATGTCCCCACTTGATACTGTGCTTCCTGCTGTGGGGTTAGAGCTAAATTTCCTTCCACAGGACTCCAAGCTAGAAGCTGGTCTCATTACCAATGAGGGATGCACAATATGCTCTTTGCTTAGCTATCCTTTTTGTTCCACTGCTTCAGTAGAGGTGTTCCTTCTCTCCAGGTTACTACTTGACTCACAGCAACTAACCCCCTGCCCACCTCCAACTCTGGTTCTGTTCTGCAAGTCTCAGGGATCTTTCAGTTATAGGTGGCTCAGAGAGAACAACCAGTATATGGCATGGCCACAACCTCCACTGTCAGCATTTAGGATACAGAAGGATTCAGCCTAGCCATGAAATGAGATGGTGGGTGGGGGTACTATCTCCTACCTTTGCAGTAGCAGAGTAGAGGGGCACAAGCTAATACTCAGGCAGCCTGGGTTCTAATTCTAGCCTTAGCACTTTCTTTGCCTCGGTTTCCACATTTAGACCTAACATTTTTGTTTTCCTTGCTAGTGACTATGACCAGACATATGTTCTAAGCTTTTACATATAATATTTTCAATGAACAGTTATTGATTTTTGGTCATCTAGCATCCTGAGTTGCCGCCTGTGGTGACTCCATTCTGATTTCCTCTGAAAATTACCTTTCCTCCAGTCGCAGCCAGTGAGCTTCAGAATGAATGGATTCCTCCTCAGCTCCAGGGTTGACGTGTGTGAACTAAGCCTGGCTGGGCAGCAGCTCATGTTTCTCTGGATTACGTGGTTGGTTCAGTGATGGACGGCCAGTCAGAGTAAATCTCAGGACTCTCCTAGAAGCTACCTGAAGAGACTTGCTGCAGCTTTTAAAGATCTAAGTGCTGGGTGCTGTCATGCCAGGGGCCTAAAGCCACTGAGGCACACCACACAGAGCCTAGGAATGAGCCAGACTATGGGAGGAAATGAAGCAGAGCCAAGAAATGGACCACAGTAGCCTTGTTGAGCTCTGAATCACACTGACCTGAATCTGCACCTTTTCCTGGACTCTTGGTTACATGAGCCAATAAATTCCCATTTTAGCTTAAGCCAGTTTGATCTGGGTCCTCTGTCACACTCTCGATAAAATAATCTACTAACTGGCCCACTATCTCATTTTTGTCATATGTTGCCGTTAAAACTGGGTGAGCACAGCATTTTTGTGAACAGCAAATAAGCTAATGCGTGTAAGGAAGAGTTCAAGAATATAAACAGAATATGAAAGCATGAAAGACTATTGTTATTATATCATACAGGTAACCTCCTCTTACTACTTTCTCTCTTCAGTCATAATATTTAAAATCTGATTCTTGTGAAGACATCGTGGGGTTTTGCTAAGGGACAGATACAGTTGAAATAGAACAGGTAAAAGCCAAAGGTCTTTGGAAGTCAATACACACTGGGTTAATTAGAATTTCTTATTGTTTTTGCAAACATAGAATGGAGAGTTTGTTTTGTTCCTGGTGGAGGTGATGGATTTTGTTTTACTTTTCAAGTTGCAGATTCTCTTTCTTCAAACATTCTGTTCATATATTTCCTCAAATTCTTTTCTGGTCATTAAAAGAAAACTAATTATGATCTGGAGTATGGAATTTAGTTATTAACTTCTTTAAAGTGTTGAAAAGCAAAGGTGTCATTTTGAGAACTAAGGTGCACCTGACCCAAGCCATGGTATTGTCAATCACCTCTTGTTACGGACTGAATCGTGTCCCCTGCCCCCAGAATATCTGTCAACTTGGCTTGGCTAGGCCATGATTCTCAGTATTGTCTGATTGTCCACCATTTTGTCATCTGATATGATTTTCCTATGTGTTGTAAATCCTATCTCTGTGATGTTAATAAGATGGGGTTATTGGCAGTTATGTTAATGAGGCAGGACTCAATATACAAGATCAGGTTGTATTTTAAGCCAATCTGTTTTGAGATATAAAAGAGAGAATCGAGCAGAGAGACAGGGGGACCTTATACCACCGCGAAAGTAATGCCAGGAGCACAGCGTGTCCTTTGGACCTGGAATCCGTGCGCAGAGAAGCCCTTAGACCAAAGGAAGATTGATACAAGGACCTTCCTCCAGAGCCGACGGAGATAGAAAGACTTCTCCTGGAACTGACTCCCTGAATTTGGACTTCTAGCCTACTAGACTGTGACAGAATAAACTTCTATTTGTTGAAGTCATCCACTTGTGATATTTCTGTTGTAGCAGCACTAGATAACTAGGACACTTCTTAAGCTTGAGAAAGCTGGACCATGGATAAGGAGGACCAAAGAAGAATTGATGCCTTTGAATTATGGTTTTGGTGAAGAGTATTGAATATATCATGGACTACCAGATGAATGAAAAAATCTGTCTTGGAGACATACAGCCAGAATGCTCCTTAAAAGCAAGGATGGCGAGATTTCGTCTCATGTACTTTGGACATGATATCAGGAGGGACTAGTCCCTGAAGAAGGACTTCATGCTTGGTAAAGTACAGTACCTAACAACAACGGCATTCTCCTCCTATCTGTTGAGGCAACAACCATTCCATTATGTCCTCTGATTTTGAGGGTTCCAGAATCTCCCTGGTCTGTGTGGTCTATGACATCACAGGACATCATAGTTTGTAGAAATTCTGTAGAACCAGGGTTTTTGGCTGGTTGGTTGGTGCTTTGGTCATCTATAGTTGTGAGAATAAAGCTTTAGAAAATGTACCTTTAACAGAAATATGAACAAGTCATGTATATATTAAATTTTTTGTTTTGTTTGTTTTTTGCCTTTGAAAGCCTTCAGGTTGGGTCTGTGTGGCTTGTAGATTTGTTTTATTTTGTTTAGGACTATTTTACTCAATCTATGATCTATTTATCTTGCACCTGACCAAATATATTTGCTCTGATCCATTTCATAGACAGCTGTTTGCTGTTAACTTTCCAGGGAGAAAAAGTGCCTAGTCAGCCAAGGAAAATATTGCAAATGTTACCAAGAGAATTTTGTGTGACAGTTTAGCAAACCAATTGTATTTTACCCTCTTCTGTATATTCTGATGAGTTCAAGTTCAAGTCCGTTCAGGGAGTGGGGGAATATGAATTTGGAGAAAAATACCCAAATTTATATATAGAAGTTTGTTATGTATATATACATATATATGTATATAAAAATAAAAATTCTTTCCATACAAATGAAATCTACAAATAGAATTGAAACTTGAACTTCTGTATACCTTATAATAATAATTGACAGCAATTTCCCCAATTTTCTTCCCTCAGCATGTATGCACACACCTGCACGTACATACCTGGAAACAGGCACATACATGGAGGCAGTGGAGAATTTACAAAAAGGCACAGGAAATACGTCTCTCATTTCTACAATATAACCACCTCTGGCATGCAAAGCAACAAACTTTATTCAACTGCTACACAATAAAACATTTCACAATAATGTATAAAGATAGCCCAAGCCAAGGAAAGGCTACTGTCTGGTGTGAATTTTGTTGTAGCTTAGCTCGGAATGCTGCTGGGGTGACTGTGCAGCTATCACCTTAAGGAACACCCCAGTGTTGTGCATAAATAGCTCTGCTGACTGGATTTATTAAGTCTCTGAATTCCAGAAACCCAAGGTACGTTAGGCAGTGTGGCTCTCTCCACTTTTGCCTCTGTCAGCCCATCAGCTTTCTCCTCCTGAGGCTCACCTAAATCCACGCTTAGGTTTCGTTATTTTTCAATCCATGTATACCCCACTGCCATAGAGTCTATTCCTATTCACAGGTACCCCACAGGGTTTCAAGACTGTAAATCTCTACGGACGCAGACTGCCACATCTTTGTCCTGAGGAGCGGCTGGTGGTTTCAAACTGCCAAACTTTCAGTTAGCAGTCGATCGCTTTAACCACTGTGCAACCAGGGCTCCTTATTCCACGTATAGCATATTACAATCTAAACTAACCCCAATAGTAAGTAGCTAGAGAGTAACATTTCTTTCAGCGCATGCACACACACCCACGCACACACGCAAACACACTTTCTTTGCTAATAACTAATAAATATTCTAGTAAATGTTCTAATGGCCAACAAGAGGCAAATTCTTAGCAAGCCGAAGTACTCTTGTAAATGAGCTACAAGGGAAAAATTCAGAGTCCATTTATGTTATTCCCCTTCAGTCATACATTAAAATGCAAGGATTTAATATGAATCTGTCAGGTATACTGAAAATCCTCTCCTGACATTTTTTTAAACGTCTTAATTTAATTCAGAATATTTATTGGGAGAATGCCCACAAATGTGAATTAAACACAGCAAATGGAGGCCATTAACATATGAACTAAAATAAGTGCTGTAAAACAATTTTTTAATCTGAATTAAGTTACCCCAGTTAATGCATAATGTTTATGGAATTTTTGCTCTTTAGGGCAAAGGTGTTCTCTCTGGACTTCCTGACTTCTCTGGGAGGGAGAGGGTAGACAGAGAAGACGGGTGAGTGTATTCGTTTTTTTTTAGGGCTGCCATAACAAAATACTACAACACGGATGGCTTTAGACAACAAAAATGCATTGTCTCACAGTTCTGGAGGTTAAGAGTCCAAGATCAGGGTGTTGGCTGTGTTGATTCCTCCTGAGGCTTTGAGGGCGAATCTGTTGCATGCCTCCTTGCTACTTCTAGTAGTTCCAGGCATTTCTTGGCTTGCAGCTGCAGCATTACATAGCTTCCTTCCTCTGTCTCCCTGTCTCTATATGTCTTCTCCTCTTTTATAAGGACACCGGTCATATAGGCTTAGGACCCATCCTACTCCAGTATGACCTCATGTTAAGCTAACTGATAATATATTCAAAGTCCCTATTTCTAAACTGGGTCACATGCACAGGTACAAGGATTAAGCCTTTCACATTTCTCTGTAGGGGACACAATTCAATCCCTAACAAAGAGCTTTCGTCTTCAAATGGAGAGACAAAGGCATAAAGAAAGTCATGGCCTGGCTCTGTCTCTATGTCTTGACTGGAAACTCCCACCTCTAACAAAAGTTTAAGCATGCACACTCGAAGTATCTTCATAAATAATTTACTTATTTGTCATTGTTAGTTGCCGCACGAGTTGATTCTGACTCATGGTGACTCCACATGTGCAGAGTAGAACTGCTCCATAGGGTTTTCAAGCTCTGGTGGCACAGTGGTTAAGCGCTTGGCTGCTAACTGAAAGGCTGGCAGTTTGAACCCAGCAGCTGCTCCTCAGGAGAAAGATATGGCAGTCTGCTTCTGTAAAGATTACAGCCTATGAGGCAGTCCTACCCTGTCCTATAGTGTCTTATGAATTGGAATCAGCACGATGGCAACGGGTTTGGTTTGTTTGTTTGTTTTGACGTTTCTGAAGCAGATTGCCAGGCCTGACTTCTGAAGCACCTCTGGGTGGGTTTGAATTGCCAACTTTTCAACTAGTAGCTCAGTGCTCAACCATTTGTGCCACCCAGGGACTCCAATATACTTGTACTGCAACACTAATATATTATGTATATTATAAAGCAAACAGCAAAAATAGAGATTTTGTAGGTGTGATGGTTAAGATTGTATGTCAGCTTGGCTGGGCCATGATTCTCAGTGGTTTGGCAGTAGTACGATGTTGTGATCACTTCCATGATGAGATTTGATATAATGTGATCACCTCCATGATGGGATCTGCTGTGAGTAGCCAATCAGTTGAAAGGGAGTTTCCTTGGGTATGTGGCCTGCATCGAATATAAGTGGACATTCTGGCAAGGCTCGGGGGCTTTTGCTCACTCAGGATCCTGCAGGTGGCTCCTGTTCACCTGATTTCCAGTTCTTGGGACTTGATCTAGCAGCTTACCTGCAGTCTTGCCTGCCAATCTTGGGATTCGTCGATCTTCATTCACAGCCTGTGAGCAAGAGCCCTGCTCACTGACCTGCCTATCTTGGGTTCGCCAGCTCCTACAAATATGTGAATCAGGAGAAACCTCTATCCTGACCCATGAACTTGGGATGTTCCAGCCTCTACAACTGTGTGAGCCATTTCCTTAATATAAATCTCTCTCTCTATCTATCTATATCTATATCTATCTATCTATATATATATATTTGTAAGTTTTACTGGTTTTGCTTCTCTAGAGAACCCAGCCTAAGACAGTAGGGATGAGCTTAAACTTAATTTACTTCTCATGAATTATCCCATGGTACCCACGTGCATACTCAGCTTTGAAAACCACTGAATTATTGAGTGGAGTGTGTGAATGGAGGGCAGATCTATTTGATCTTCCTGCTTCTCTCCAGTTTTAAAAAGTAATTTTGTATGCACAAAGGGACATATGCCATGCAGTACTCAGGACCACAATGTCATCTTTCTAGCAACTCTTGAAGGGTCACACAAACACAAATATATGGATACTTTTTTTTTTTTTTGACTAGACAGTATCTACGTCCATGGTACCATTGATCCAAATATTCTAAGTTAATTGGAATTACACAATGCAAATTGTACTTAAACATCACAGTAAAAGGAAATAATAGAATGATGAGACTGGGCTCATCATTACCTATTTTTGGTCTCTGTAGCTCCATTAAGTGAATATGAATGTGTGGAATAAACTGGGGCTCATCATTACATTTTTTTTCTTTTTGGTCTCTGTAGCTCCATTAAGTGAATATGAATGTGTGGAATAAACTAGGGCAAGAGTCTTCTCCCACAACAGATACTTGGCAGCAAGCACTTATTTTAAGCTCAGCAATTCCTTTTGTTTCACTTTAGTTTACTTATTTTTTATTAAATTTGAATTAAATTAGAATAAATTCTTATTGTCTAAAATAGTAAACCTCCAGAACACAATTAAACAGAATGTTGACACATTGTGAAAAAACGTAACTAATGTTGCTCAACAATTTGTATAGAAATTGTCAAATGGGAATCTAATTTGCTTTGTAAACTTTCACTGAAAACACAATAAACTATTACTAAAATAATAAAAAATAAATAAAATAGTAAACCTAATATGACTCGTAGTATTAAAACATTTCCATTGACCTATTCTTCTCTCTTAAAGTAGCTTTACCTAAGCAATCAGTGATGATAATTTCTGGGTTATGGGATTTGCCATGGCTTTTGTTGGCTTATTTTGTTTTGTTTTTACTTTCTGCCTTTATTCTTCTGTTTTGCTTATTTTTGTAATGTAAAAATATATATTGCATAAAAAACAATAATTTTCCTTTAAAAGAATTAAGTCAAATATTCACATCTTCAGTGAATGAATAAATATGTGAAAAAATAATTGTTTCTAATGCTGAAATGAGACTTTGCCGATCAAAGCAAATCAAAAGGTAGTATTCTTTGGGGGTTAACTGCATATGCTGTGCCTGTGAAAAGGAAAACATAGTCAGTGTTGGGGCCTCTTGGCCCACATAGTGGAGATGGGTTACACATGCCCACACTCTCTTGCACTGTTTACGTCCTGATCAACAGTACCCATCAGCAAAATAACTGGCTAGATTTTTAAGATGCTGCCTCAGCCCTGAAACCAAATTTTTCGTAGTATTTAGCTTAATGATTCATAAAAGCCCCAAATCTTAGAAACTTAGAATTTGAAAGCTGGATGATAGCTCAGAAATCATCCAATAATGCAATCCCTGCATGTTCCCGCTGAGGAAATAGCAGCCTAGAGAGATGAAGTGCCTTGCCTAAGGTCACCAACATGTTGGGGACAGAGCACGAACTATAACTCCATCCTCTGGACTTCAAGCTCAACAATAGCAACTATGTTAACCCTAGGCTTGGCACATATCTGGTTCTCATTTTGTTTGCCTTGGCTTTCAACTTCAGTTTATGGCTTTATTACTTTGGACACATCATCAAGAAAGCCCAATCCTAGAAAAGGACAAAGTAGAGGGTCAGCAAAAATGAGGGAAACCCTCAGCGCGATAGCTTGACACAATAGTCACAACCACCGAGTCAAAGATACCAACAATTGTGAAGATGGCACAAGACTGGCAACATTTTGTTCGGTTATACATAAGGTCACCATGAGTCAGAGCCAACTCAATGACACCTAACAATACCATTGTTGCAATATTGTTGTAAATAGTCTCAAACCTTTTGTGGTAAGAGGTGGGAGACCACATATTTATATTAAAAGTCAGAACAACTCTTCTAATTCCCAAGCTGGTGCTCTTTCCATGAGAGGGCAAAGTGTCAGAGGATTGCAAGCTCATTGTTACTTCACTGCCATTGACAATATCTACTGTGTCCATGGGGCTATGAGGACGTAGAGTAGTGAACACACACTGTACACATTTGCAGATCTCTTTTCTAAGTGGAAATTCCTTGAAAATGATTTCTTTAAAATGTTGTTGCAGGTAAAATTAAAGAAAATTTATGCATTTGTACAATAAGTTATTTAATAATCATGAATAAAATTATTTGAGGTGAGAATAGAAATCCTTGTTAGAAACCATTCTGATCTGGAGCTTTGAAAAATATAAAATCAGTGTTTATTTGGGGTAGGGGAAATTTATGTTAAAGTAGTCTTCTATTGACTAGAGAAATCATAGATAAAAGCTTTAAAAAACGAACATTTGTCATGAATGATTTGAGACAACAACAGCGATAGCGAATGGATGATGCTTAAAAGGTGAGAGAGATGGTTTTCTGGGAAAAACACTTCTCTTCTATTTCAGACATCACTCTACTTTCCATGGAAATACACTGTGATACCAGAAAGACAGTGATGTGGAAAATCACGAGGTCTTGGACTGACTAGAGAATCAACAACTGAAATCTATGAAAAATGCACCGAACACCTGAGTGGTTGAGGGAACAGGGGGAAAGAATGCATTATATCTCTCTGACCTGAATAAACAACTAATTAGCCACAACACCAAAGGAAACAATAAGTTGAGCTTTCATATCTGGTGGGATATTAAATTAACAATGATTATTTTAATATTCAGTTATAATTCAGTAAATTACCTTATGCTAGATGATTGCTCATGATGTCAATAATTTTTTTTTTATTTTGGTGAAAGTATACACAGCCAAAGATATACAATGTCAATGTGTACGATTCAGGAACATTGATTACATTCTTCAAGTTGTGCAACAATAATCTTTTAACTAAGTAAAATCGTAAGGAGAAATAACCTATTACATTAACATTTTACATGTGTATATGTTCATGGGAAACCCTGGTGGCGTAGTGGTTAAGAGCTATGGCTGCTAACCAAAAAGGCTGGCAGTTTGAATCTACCAGGCACTCCTTGGAAACTCTATGGGGCTGTTCTACTCTGTCCTATAGGGTCACTATGGGTTGGAAATCGACTCGATGGCTGTGGGTTTGGTTTTTTTTTTTTTTTTTTTTTGTATATGTTCATGATCTCTCTATTTTCCACTCTTTGCTTGAAAAAGCTATATTTAAGGTTGTGGACTTTATATCTTCTATAGAACATCTTTTCCTGATAGACAATGGTGGCCATTCCTAGAACAATCTGCCTTTAATTTCCTGATCTTAAATCAGGGCTATCCATCATTGCTGGAGCAGAACAGGAATGAATGGGATGCAGTGAGCATACATCCATCAAATGCAAGTCAAGAAATAAGAACTTTCTGTTTGAGATGCAGCTTAAACATCATGCAGACCCTCCCATGGTCAAACACAAACATAGGGTTGTTTCGTTGTTCAGTCTGCTGGGACAGTGTGGGGGGTGGCGTGAGGGGGTTCTGACATAACTTGGAAATCTCATGTGAAGAAATGCCAAATCTCAAAGCAAAACTTGTTATGCGTAAGCATTATATTGGGGGGTAGCCCGGTACAAATTTCATTTTCTTTAGATTAATATAACAATATCGTCTTGTTTGAAAAATAAAAACCGAACACATAAATGTGTATTGATTTCATCTCAATAAAAAGATCAACAGTAAAAATAATTAAATCATTGTGACACAAAAAATGAAAAGCCTTGTGTTCTGTTTATGTTTACAATAATAATAATAGAACCCTGAGGTGTAGTGAGAAAGAATTAGCTTATTTTAAAGCAATTATGTAGGAGGCAACTAATAAAATTACATTGACATTGTACGCACTTGTCTTTCCACAAGAACCACAGCAATCAAATCAAATTAAATTTAAAAGAATGCACTAAAATACTCACTACCCAAAGGTGATCAACAGATCTTCCTTAAGCATCTGGCTGTGATAATTAGGAGGGTAATGTTTGATTTGCCCATAAAACTCATTATTTCTTTTTCTATTTCTGGCATTCATTTATCTCACTTACCTGTGACCTGTTTAGTATGGATCTGGGTCACTTTTAAATTAAAGAATATGCATTATGGGGTAATGAGAAGTCCATGAAAGGACTGTGGATATAAATAAAATACAGGTATTCCATGGTTACAAATATCCAACTTATGAATACACATACATATAAACAGAACTCTAAAGAATGAAAAGTACAACCAATCTTGCAAACCCTAATGCCTGCAGGATCAGGCAGGTAACATACATGGATATAACCATCTTCTGAATGGAGGTAGCCACTACCCAGGACACCAAATTTTTGTCATGTGGGAATAAAGTGCAGCAAATCCAGATTTTAAAAAAAAATCTCTGGTATTATTATTAGGTGTTGTCAAGTCTGTTCCTACTCATAATGACCCTATGCACAACAGAGCAAAACACTGCCCGGTCCTGCGCCATAATCAAAATCGTTGCTATGTTTGAGCCCATTGTTGCAGCTACTGTGTCAATCCATCTCATCCAGGATCTCCCTCTTTTGCTATGACCCTCCACCTTACCAAGCATGATGTCCTTCTCCAGGGACTGGTCCCTGCTGATAATATGTCCATAGTACTTGAGACGAAGTCTTGCCATCCTCACTTCTAAGGAGCATTCTGGCTGTACTTCTTCCAAGACAGAATTGTTCCTTTTAATGGCAGTCCACGGTATGTTCAGTATTCTTTGCCAACACCATCATTCAAAGGCATCAGTTCTTCTTGGGTTTTCCTCATTCATTGCCCAGCTTTCACATGCATATGGGGCAATTTAAAAACACCATGGCTTAGGTAAGGAGAACCTTGGTCCTCAAAGTGACTTCTTTGATTTTCAATGCTTTATAGGGGCCTTTGGCAGCAGATTTGCCCAATGCAATATGTCATTTAATTTCTTGGCTGCTGCTTCCACGGGCATTGATTGTGGATCCAAGCAAAATGAAATCCTTCACAACTTCAATATTTTCTCCTTTTATCATGATGTTGCTTATTGGTCCAGTTGTGAGGATCTTTGTTTTCTTTCTGTTGAGGTATAATCCATACTGAAGGCTGTGGTCTTTGATCTTCATCAGTGAGTGCTTCAAGTCCTCTTTGCTTTCAGCAAACAAGGTTGCATCATCAGCATATCACAGGTTGTCAATGAGTCTTCCTCCAATCCTGATGTCATGTTCTTCTTCATACAGTGCAGCATCTCAGATTATTTGCTCAGCATACAGATTGAATAAGGAAGGTGAATGGATACAACCCTGATGCACGCATTTCCTGACTTTAAACCATGCAGTATCTCCTTGTTCAGTTTGAATGACTGCCTTGTGGTCTATATACTGGTTCTTCATGAGCAATTAAGTGTTCTGGAATTCCCCTTCTTCACAATGTTTTCCATAATTTGTTATGATCCACAAAGTCGAATGCCTTTGCATGGTCAATAAAACACAGGTAAACATCTTTCTGATAGTCTCTGCTTTCAGCCAAGATCCATCAGACATAGCAATGATATCCCTCGTTCCACATTCTCTTCTGCATCCAGCTTGAATTTCTGGCAGTTCCCTGTTGATGTACTGCTGCAGCCATTTTTGAATTATCTTCAGCAAAATTTTACTTGTCTTCAGTGCAGCTTGGACTTCTTCCTTCAGTACCATTGGTTCTTGATCATATGCTACCTCCTGAAATGATTGAAATCTACCAATTCTTTTTGGTACACTGACTCTGTGTATTCCTTCCATTTTCTTTTGATGCGTCCTGCATCGTTCACTATTTTGCCCATAGAATCCTTCACCATTGCAACTTAAGGCTTGAACTTTTTCTTCAGTTCTTTCAGCTTGAGAAATGTGGAGCATGTTCTTCCCTTTTGGTCTTCTAACTCCAGGTCTTTGCACATATCATTATAACACTTTACTTTGCCTTCTTGAGCTCTCTTTTGAAATCTTCTGTTCATCTCTTTTACTTCATCATTTCTTCCTTATGCTTTACCTCTATTCAAGAGCAAGCTTCAGAGTCTCTTCTGACATCCATTTTGGTCGTTTCTTTCTTTCCTATCTTTTAAATGACCTCTTGGGTTTTTTCCATGTATGATATGCTTGTCATTCCACAACTCGTCTGGTCTTCAGTCATTAGTATTCCATGCATCAAATCTATTCTCGAGATGGTCTCTAAATTCAGGTGAGATATACTCAAGGTTGTACTTTGGCCCTCATGGACTTGTTCTAATTTTCTTTGGCTTCAACTTGAACTTGAATATGAGCAATTGATTGTCTGTTCCACTGTCAGCCCCTAGCCTTGTTCTAACTGATGATATTGAGCTTTCCCATCATCTCTTTCCACAGATGTAGTTGATTTGATTCCTGTGTATTCCATCCGGTGAATCTGCATGTATAGTCACCATTTATGTTGTTGAAAAAAGGCATTTGCAATGGAGAAGTTGTAGGTCTTAAAAAATTCTGTCATGCAATTTCCTGCATCATTTCTATAACCAAGGCCATATTTTCCAACTACAGATCCTTCTTTGTTTCCAACTTTCGCATTTCAATCACCAGTAATTATCATGCATCCTGATTGCATGTTCAATCAATTTCAGATTGCAGAAGCTGATAAAAATCTTCACTTTCTTCATCTTTGGCCTTAGTGTTTGGTGTATAAATTTGAATAATAGTCATATTAACTGGTCTTCCTTGTAGGCGTATGGATATTATCCTATCACTGACAGTGTACTTCAGGATATTGTTGTTAGGTGCTGTCGAGTCAGTTCTGACTCATTATCAACCCTATGTACAACAGAACAAAACACTGCCTGGTCCTGTGCAATCCTTACAATCGTTGTTATGTTTGAGCCCATTGTTGCAGCCACTGTGTCAGTCCATCTTGTTGAGGGTCTTCCTCTTTTCTGTTGGCCATTTACTTTACCAGACATGATGTCCTTCTCCACGGACTGATCACTCCCGATAACATGTCGAAAGTAAGTGAGACGTAGCCTCGCCATCCTTGCTTCTACGGAGCATTCTGGTTGTACTTCTTCCAAGACAGATTTGTTGATTCTTTTGGCAGTCCATGGTATATTCATTTTTCTTTGCCAACACCACAATTCAAACGCATCAATTCTTCTTGGGTCTTCCTTATTCGTCATCTAGCTTTCACATGCATATGAAGCGACTGAAAACACCATGGCTTTCGTCAGGCACACCTTAGTATTCAAGGTGACATCTTTGTTTTTTAACACTTTAAAGAGGTCTTTTGCAGCAGACTTGACCAATGCAATGCATCTTTTGGTTTCTTGACTGCTGCTTTCATGGGCATTGATTGTGGATCCAAGTAAAATGAAATCCTTGACAACGTCAATATTTTTCTCCATTTATTATGATGCTGCTTATTGGTCCACTTGTGAGAATCTTTGTTTTCTTTATGTTGAGGCGTAATCCATACTGAAGGCTGTGGTCTTTGATCTTTATCAGTAAGTGCTTCAAGTCCTCTTCGCTTTCAGAAAGCAAAGCTGTGTCATCTGCATATCACAGGTTATGAATGAGTCTTCCTCCAATCTTGATGCTCTGTTCTTCTTCATATAATCCAGCTTCTCGGATTATTTGTTCAGCATACAGATTGAATAAATATGGTGAAAGGATACAACCCTGATGCACACGTTTCCTGACTTTAAACCTTGCAGTATCCCCTTGTTCTGTTTGAACAACTGCCTCTTGATTTATGTACTGGTTCCTCATGAGCACAATTAAGTGTTCTGAAATTCCCATTCTTCACAATGTTATCCATAATTTGCTATTATCCAAGCAGTCAAATGTCTTTGCATAGTCAATAAAACACAGGTAAACATCTTTGTGGTATTCTCTGCTTTCAGGCAGGATCCATCTGACATCAGCAATATTTCTCATTCCATGTCCTCTTCTGAACCTGGCTTGAATTTTGCCAGTTCCCTGACAATATACCGTTGCAACCACTTTTGAATGACTTTCAGCAAAATTTTACTTGTGTGTGATATTGATGATATTGTCTGATAATTTCTGCATTTGGTTGGATCACCTTTCTTGGGAATAGGCATAAATATGGATTTCTTCCAGTCGGTTGGAAAAAATGATGAAGTAAAAGAGCTGAATAGAAGATTTCAAAGGTTGGCTCCAGAAGACAAAATAAAGTATTACAGCTACATGTGTGCAAAGATCTGGAGGTAGAACACCAAAAGGGAAGAACACACACAGCATTTCTCAAGCTGAAAGAACTGAAGAAAAAATTCAAGCCTCAAGTTGCAATATTGAAGAATTCTGTGGGGATAATATTAAATGATGCAGGAAGCATTAAAATAAAATGGAAGGAATACAGAGAGTCACTATACCAAAAAGAATTGGTTGACGTTCAACCATTTCAGGAGGTACCATATGATTAGGAACCGATGGTATGAAGGAAGAAGTCCTAGCTGCACTGAAGGCATTGGCAAAAAACAAGTCTCCAGGAATTGATGGAATACCAATCGAGATGTTTCAGCAAATGGATGCAGCACTGGAAGTGCTCACTCATCTCTGCCAAGTACTTCAGGATAGATCTTGAAATGTTCTTTTTGATGAATGCAACACCATTCTTCTTCGTCATTCCCAGCATAGTAGACCATATGATTGTTTGATTCAAAATGGCCAATAGCAGTCCATTTCAGCTCACTAATGCCTAGGATATCAATGTTTATGCATTCCATTCCATTTTTGATGATTTCCAATTTTCCTAGATTCATACTTCGTACATTCCACATTCTGATTATTAATGGATGTTTGCAGCTGTTTCTTCTGGTTTTGAGTCATGCCACATTAGCAAATGAAGGTCCTGAAAGCTTTATTCCATCCACTTCATTAAGGTCGACTCTAGTTTGAGGAAGCTGCTCTTCCCCTGTCGTCTTTTGAGTGCCTTCCAACCTGAAGGTCTCATCTTCTGGCACTATACCCAACAATGCTCCGCTGCTATTCATAAAGTTTTCACTGGCTAATTTTTTCCAGAAGTAGACCACCAGGTCCTTCTTCCTGGTTAGTAGTAGTCTGGAAGCTCAGCTGAAACCTGTCTACCACGGTGATCCTGCTGGTATTTGAATACTGGTGGCATAGCTTCCAGCATCACAGCAATGTGCAAGCCCCCACAGTACAACAAATTGGCAGACGCGTGGGGGATATTTATTATAGTATATATTTAATGTGAGGTTAGTATGTCTTTGATTTGTAAAATGCTAGAATTATATTGAAATTATTGTTTTATTGATGCTCCGTTTATAAAGTTGCATAAGTGTTAATTGGTCTGCCTCAATCTTATTTTTCCCAAAAGGGCTGCTGTTTTTGGCGTGGGATTTTGAAAACACATAGTTTTTTGGAAATGCATATATCACATTATAGCAGAAATATGGCCACTTGTTGAGAGATAGATGTAGGGTTTCAAGCTAGATCTGTTTACTAATTAAGTAATCAGTTCTTTTAAACCAACCTCTCAGTATATGTCATTCAATTTTGGCTAAGCTCTTTCCACATATGATTTCATTCAATTTTTCAACAGGCTTATCTGCTCAGAAGCTATGTACTGATTGCAAACTTGGTGCCAGGCAGCCTGCTAGGCTCTGGGGATATATCCAGAACAAGTATATATAAGAGAGCTAAGCCCTCTTACCAAGTAGATGTAAAAATCCCTATTGTAAATTATTACCTGCCATGGACAAGAAAGTGAGAGAAAGCCAGAGTTGCTGCAGTCCCTGCCACTGCTCTTGGGGAAGGAAGAGGTGCGTTCTCCTCCTATACCACATATCTGCCACCAGTCCTTTCTCCCTCACCCTCCAAGAAAGCCATAGCTCCTTGGGCTCTTTGTTGCTAACTCACTCTTGCATCACTCTGAGCTCTAAGCTGTGTGATCTTTGCCCTCTGACTCACAACTTGTTGTTGGGACTTGGTTTGTCTGGGGCTTGGCCTTCAGCTTTCCCTGTAACTTTCTGTCTCAAATCGCATCTCTGTTCATGGTTCTCAGCTTTGGGTCTTGCCTGAGGCAGGACTCACCAGCTCCAGCTCAGGCCTGTAGAACCCATGTCTGACCATGCGACCAGCCCTGGTTCCCTAAAAAGTGTGTGTTTGGATATTGAGTTCCATTCCTGCCATGTCTGGGACTCCTGCACAAGCATTTTGCAAGCCTCCAGGATCCCTCCATGCCACATTGTGGGAACATTGTTCCATGGGAACAAGGCATCTAGGGGCCCAGCAAATTCTTAAAACTATATTCAACATACTGTTGTTGGTGTTGGGGGCCATCAAGTCAATTTCAACTCATAGCAACCTCATTTGACAGAGTCGAACTGCCCCATAGGATTTTCTAGGTTGTAGTCTTTAAGGGAGCAGACCGCGAGTTCCTTCTCCCACAAACCTGCTGGAATACTTAATTTATAATTGAATGCCAATTTATAATCAAACAAGTTACAACCCTGCTTGAAAGTCTCCAATGGCTTCCCATAACACTTTAAGTTAAATTTATACTCCTCTCTCAGGCCTGTGTGGCTTGGACCCTGCCTCCTCTTTAACCTCATTTCTTGCTACCATCTTTCCTTAGCTCCATGCTTGAGCTACACTAGCCTTCCAGGTTCTTGAGCCTGACAAGTTGTTGTCTACTTTAGGGCCTTTCACACTCTGTTTCTTCTGTCTGGGTGTTCTTCCACTCACTCCATGATGAATGATTCTTTCCCATATTACCTAGTCTCGGTATAAATGTCACCTCTTCCAAGAAGCCTTCCGTGACCACAATGTTATTTCCTATCACTGTAATTAACCTCCGTAGCACTTATCATCTGAAGAGGGTTCATGTTATTTTACCACCTGTACACCCTGTGAATTAACAAGCTGCTTATAGTATTATTAGGAATAATATAACATTAATATTATAACATTTGCCTAGCTGTACTAGAACAGTAGCACAAGCAGATATGCTTTTGAGAGCTTGAAAAGAAGCTTAAGCACCATTTCAAATTTTATTTCTAAGGAATAGTTCCATTTCCAAAAAGCCAACTTAAAAATTTTTTAGAAAACAACCTGGTGATTAATTGGTGGCTGTCTGTATCTACTCCTAGGGTCAACAGAAATATTGTATATTGTGTGCTGTCAGGGCTAGGGCAGGAGGCAGGAAAAAGTGAAAGAACAGAAAATCAGCCCCAGTCCTTAAGAACTTGCAATCTGATTGAAGAACAAAGTCTAGACATAAAACCCTTTAAGCATGATAAAATGAACAAGTTGGGTACAGACAAAAATATGAATTGTGAGGGGCAGGTTGTCTTAGTTATCTAGTGCTGCTATAACAGACATACCAAACTGCTTTAACAAAGAAGTTTATTCTCTCACAGTCCAGTAGGCTAGAAGTCCGAATTCAGGGCATCAGCTCCAGGAGAAGGCTTTTTTTCTGTCTGCCTTCTGATCAATCTTCCTCCGGACTAGGAGCTTCTCCGTGCAGGGACCCTGGGTCCAAAGGACGTGCTCTGCTCCCGGCACTGCTTTCTTGGTGGTATGAGGTCCCTCGTTTTGCTGGCTTCCCTTTGCTTTTATCTCTTGTAAGATAAAAGGTGATGTAAGCCGCACCCCAGGGAAACTCCTTTTACATTGGCTCAGAGATGTGACCTTAGTAAGGGAGTTACAATCCCACCCTAATCCTCTTTAAGATAAAATTACAATCACAAAATGGAGGACAAGCACACAGTATTGGCAATCATGGCCTAACCAAGTTGACACATATTTTGGGGGGGACATAAATTCAATCCATGACACAGGTTAAGAATGTGGAGAAAGGAGGAATGATGCATTGAAGAACGTATCCTAGAAGAGATGGATTTGAATCTGTGCTTGAAAGGTGTGGCTGGGTAGAGAAGTGAGTGGAGCTTTTGAACAGTGGAATATCTCATGAAAAACCAAAGAAGTGGAAGGAATAAATTTTACTTAGGATAGCAGAAATTACAAAGGAAGAAGAAATGCTGGCAATCAAAGAGAGAGGTTGAGAGAGGTGTTTATTTGTGGTGAGAGGGAGTTTGTGAGGGACCTTTAAGATAGAGTAAAGAATTTAGACCTGTTAATGTAGGCAGTAGGGAACTCTTGATCACGGGGGTAATCAAGACACCTGTCTGTCAGTGGAAGCTTGCATGTTGCTAAGATGCTGAACAGGTTTCAGCAGAGCTTCCAGACTAAGACAGCTTTCCTTACAGGATGGTTTCTGTACTCGGGGACAATTGCATTATCAGCTGATTTTAGGATAGATTGGACCAAAGAGAAATAAAAATTAGAATAACTAGCCAAGAGGTTATTTCTCTCTCTCTCTCTCTCTATCATCTGGCAAAAAGAATCAAATATCCAGAAGACCATGGTAATTAAAGGGAAGCACGAATTCAAGTGGTTCAGTGGTAGAATTCTCACCTTCCATGTGTCTCAGCCAGTGCTCCTCAGGCTCAGCCACCACCTGTCTGTCAGTGGAGGCTCGTATGTTGCTATGACACTGAACAAGTTTCAGTGGAGCTTCCAGCCTAAGACAGACTAGGAAGAAAAACCTGGCAATCTACTTCCAAAAATCAACCAGTGAAAATCTTATGGATCACGATGGGTCAACTGAAAACCAATCATGGGGGTGGCACAGGACTGGGCAATATTTTGTTCCTGTTGTTCATGGGGTCTCCACGAGTCGGGGGCTGACACAATGGCAACTAACAACAACAAATTCAAGGGACATTGTAAGTTCTTTTCAGAAGGAATTAAGAGGAATTTTGCCATCCAGATAATTACTCCATCTTCAGAATGGAGACCTCAATCTAATAAAGCCCCCAGAGTTATCTGCCCTGTTTTTGAAGCCTTTCAGAGGCAGTCACAGGAACAAAGAAATGGCCATAACGAATCAGACCCTTGAGTCCTTCCACTCAGTATGCCATTGACCACAGTAACCTGCAGTACCCTGAGAGCACCTGCTTCTCCTCCAGGTTCCAGACCCGGAGTCAGAGGACTGTCATGTGTCTATATATGTACCCAGGGCTCTGGGGTTGGAGGAGTTGAATGCAGAGTATGTCAGAGTGCAGAGCAGGAAGGCATGCAAATAAAGGAATCACACACCGGGGACACAACTCCACCTGCAAATAATGGGAGTGTCTTAACACCTGCTTTCCTTACGTTGAGCAACATGCACTCAGAAAGAAAATGGAGACCTGAGGCCTTTTTTGTTTCTTTGAGCATGTAGGAACATTGGTCTTGACTAGAATCACTATCATTTCATGTCCTTCTCTTTCACATCTCATCTAAAACTCAATTCATCTAAGAAACTTTCTAAAGTTACCCTTAAACTCAGTGTTTCTCCTGGCCCAGGAGCCAAAATATATGTTGTTCCTGTTGTTAGGTGCCATTGAGTCGGTTCTGACTCATAGTGACCCTATGTATAACAGAACGAAACACTGCCCAGTCCTGCACCATCTTCACAATTGTTGCTATGCTTGAGCCCATTGTTGCAACCACTGTGTCAATCCATCTCGTTGAGGGTCTTCCTCTTTTTCGCTGACCCTCTACTTTACTAAGTGATGTCTTTCTCCAGGGACTGGTCCCTCCTGACAATATGTCCAAAGTACATGAGACAAAGTTTCCACACACATCCTTGCTTCCAAGGAGTACTCTGGTTGTACTTCTTCTAAGACAGACTCGTTCATTATTCTGGCACTCCACAATATACTCAGTATTCTTCACCAACACCATAATTCAAAGACATTAATTCTTCTTCAGTCTTCCTTATTTGTTGTCCAGTTTTAGCATACATATGCGGCGATAGAAAATGTCATGGCTTGGGTCAGGCGCACCTTAGTCCTCAAAGTGACATCTTTGCTTTTGAACACTTTAAAGAGGTCTTTTGCAGCAGATTTGCCCAATGTAATGCATGGCCTGATTTCTCATTTTTAAACAGGATTACATCCACACGTATACC
The DNA here is from genome assembly GCA_030035585.1 of Dugong dugon. Classification (NCBI taxonomy): domain Eukaryota; kingdom Metazoa; phylum Chordata; class Mammalia; order Sirenia; family Dugongidae; genus Dugong; species Dugong dugon. The sequence continues at coordinate 170,034,263 of CM057461.1, forward strand.
AAAAACCAAAACCCGTTGCCATCAAGTAAATTCCAACTCATAGTGACCCTGTAGGACAGAGTAGAACTGCCCTATAGGGTTTCCAAGGCTGTAATCTTTATGGAAGCCAACTGCTACATCTTTCTCCCACAGAGCACTGGGGGGTTCAAACTGCCGACCTTTCAGTTAGCAGCCGAGCACTTTAACCACTGCACCACCAGGGCTCCCATCCACAGGTATTGGGGTTAGAATTCCAACACATATTTTGGAATGACACAATTCAATCCATAACAAGTATCCACTTGTCTTTTCAAGAACATAGCTACTACACTAAGAGGCACACCTGTGTATTTGTTTGGCACTTCCTGTTCTTTATTTCATAATTATACTCTTTAATTGCTTGTGGAGCAAATGGTCAAGCTCTTGACTACTAGCTGAGAGGTTGGTGGTTCAAACTTACCTGGAGGCACATCAGAAGACAGGCTTGGTCATCTGCTTCCAAAAGGTCACAGCCTTGAAAACCCTATGGAGCAGTTCTACTCTGCACACATGAGGTCACCATGAGTTGGAATTGACTTGACAGCCACTAAAAACAGTAACATGATGTCTTCTGTCTAACTATATTATAAATTCCCTGGGGGCATAAACCTCATGTATTAATCTTTTGGTATTTCCACATACTTCCCCTTACTATGCTTGCTATGTGGTGGGCATTCCACACATGCTCTTCCTATCAGATCAAGTCAGAAGAGAAGTCAGTGGTCTATAGTTAGGTCTAAATCTTTTGTGACTGGAGAAGAAAGAAAATGGGCAGGTATTTCAGCTTTCAAATGGCATGGGAAATTTGTTTTTTTCTCCGTAGCAATTCGAGTAGATATTCGATTTACCATGTAGCAGGGATCATGGAAGTGCAATACAAAACTCAAATGACAGTATGAAATGTATTTTGTGTGTATTCACAAAATTCCACAGAATCAATCACCATCCCTTTGACCGAGTTAATATGAACTCCAGTGGCAGTAACCCATGGACCTCTAATAGAATTCACGGATGGGAAATAGTAACAGTTCCCGTGGTGGCATTACCGTTGCTACTGACTGTGATCTATGGATGACAGCCTCCCAGAAAACACATTGACACAATGGCTCAGATGGGGCCTTTATGTGATATTAGGCCAGTGATCTGCGGACAATGTCTCACCGGGAGGTTTCTCAATTGCCTTCTTCTAAACTTTCCTTCATGCTTCTAGGGCCTATCCAGTTACTCAGGGATGTCTGCCTGTGCTCTAAGGCTACCGAGCTTGCTAGCAAAGACATCTCCATGACACTAATGAGCTGCTGCAAAGCCAGTGAGAAAATAAAGAACAGCTATAGATGGAAGATTTTCTCTAATCTGAGATGATGTAGGTGTAGGAGTGTTTGCTTCTAAAGTATAGTTAAGCTCCAACAGCCAGATTTGGCTTTATTTCTTATCAAGTCCTGTTGACCATTTTGAAATCTGCTTTGTCCATACCTAAAGAGGCCTTGCCATCTCTGGGCTAGTCGTTCAATTGGTCAAGTGTTTGCTGAATGTGTTCACAATTGTGCTAAGCATTGTTGTAGACATAGGAGAATAATTAGCTTCAGCCATCAAAGAGCTTGTAATTGAATTCAAAAAGGTGAAACTGCCCCGTGTGAACCCACGTGTAATTATGGGCTAAATTGGTGTATACCTGCCTCTGGGCTATTTGAAGATTGTGCATTCAAAGCTGCCGAATAAACCCATGTACTTCTTGTATCATTGCTTTAATCCAGTGATGCAATGGGTGTATGTTCCGGCACTGGGTAATGGATCAGGTAATAGGTGGCAGAAGAAAGGGTGAACTCATCAGTAGATGCTGAAAAGACCTGAATCTTACATCTTTATAGTAGGTCAAGGGCATGGAGGTAGGGCAGGGATAGAGGATAACTAACACTTCCAAACACCTCTTGTGCTCCAGACACTTCACTTTGGTTGCCTCATTTTATCTTTACAACAGCCCAATGAGGTAGATATTAACCTCATTTTACGCATGAAGAAATAGCAGCTCAGAGACGTTACCTTCCTTGCCCCAGGTCACACAACCAGGAAATGACCAAGCAGGACCAAAACCTGGATCTGTCTCTACCAAAGCCTACACTCTTCCCACTTCACCACCCTAGCTCCTTGTAACACCTTTTATCACCTTGAACAAAGCACATATATGACCATTGTCTCTTTCATGCCACCTTATGAATTGTCTTTTCCTTGAAAATGGCCCCGATTCTGGGTAGATGGAGGAGGGGAAAGATAAAGCAAAAGAAGACAAAAGTGAGGAAGAGATTCAAGAGACCACCTCCTGCCAGTTCACAAAGCTAAGGTCAGGGCGGCATTCCACCCTAGTCGGAATAGCAGCTGGAATCTGTCCTGACTGATGAGTGCTAAAAAACCATTTAGTAAGTAACACATTTTTTTAATATCACCCCATAATGTTCTTAATGAGTCTCTGAAATTTGAGGATACTGAGTATGGTTTCTGAAAGGGATAATGTCAAATCTGAGTGCAGCTCTAAGGTTAAGGAAAGGTATCTGAATGACTCTTACTGCAGAAAGAAAACTTAAACTGAGAAAAAAAAAATTCCTTCAGTTATATACACTCTTCTTTAAAAAAAAATCCTTCAAGATTATTAGAAAACAAGCACAAGGTTTTGTGTAAAATTTCAAATACATGTTATAGTTGGCTTGTGATTTGGTCTAAACTTATGACATAGGGGAGTTAAATTTTTATGTGTTACTTAAAAGTAAAGATACTTAAAGCACATAATAACCATTTTTGTAGCTACCCCAGTCCATCTCCAATATCTTTATTCCTCGGAGATAAACACTTTTAACAGTTTAGTGTGTATCCACATTTTTTCTATGAATACAGGAATATAAGATATACTTGAAATGTATATTTGCTTTACAAAAATCAATTCATATGTACTACTCTGAAGCTTGCTTTTTGTATGTAATGTATTAAGTACATCTTTTCTTGTTAGAACATATAGATCCATTTTTTTCTTTTTACAATTGTATGGTATTCTGTGTATGGATGTACCATAACTTCAAGCCTTATTGATGTACATTTAATTTTTTTCAATGCTTTGATATCTTAAATATGCTTCCATAAGCATCCTTGTGCATTTTTGCACACTAGCATGAATATTTTGGTAAGAAAAGTGGACTCTTTTAAATACTTTGTTCCCGTTTTGGTAAATCAATGTTAGGTATTCATCTATGCCTATTTTATAGAAATTCATGCATGTATTTACCAACACTCTGTATAATTTTACTGGCTTCTGATTGTAACATTATGATATATTGGTATTGGAATGATGTACTTGGTGCGGTTCTGCGGTTACTGACCAAACAAAACCCCCAAATAGAACATTACATTGATAGTTTCATAGTGATTCACTTTTAGTCACAGTTGATGGGCACCCATTGCAGTGAAAATCAGGCATCGTCCAAATGGTTTCACAATACTGTCAGAACTCCAAATAGTAATTTTGTGAGGGCTGGAATAACAGAGAAGTTTTCTTGAGAGAGCTGGAACTTCAGCCGAGCCTTTAAACATAAGGAGGATTTGGATAGACTAAAAGAGAGGAAGCCTAGTAAGTGCTGAGAAATCAGGACCATGGACAGAGCAGAGATGGTCTGGAGGGGAAGTGTACTTTAGGAGGAGTTAGGAGAAAAGGAATAGGAGAGGCAGAATGAGTTGTATGACAAGACTTTGAAAACAAATTAGAAGGTCGATATTTCATGTAGAAATAGGATATAAAGACAGTTTCAAAGAGTATTTAGCAAATATTTATCTGGCGCTATATGAAGTAGGGCTTGAAGAAACGAGATGCTAGGCCGGAAGTAAATCCAGGATGTACACAAGGGTAGTAACCCAACAAATAAAAAGGGATAAATAAGTATGACATTTTATAGGAATAATCAACATGATCCTCAATAACATCTACTGCCTACTTAGAACTTACTCTGTGCCAGGCCCTTTGCTAAGTGCTCTAGTTACATCACCTCATTTAATCCTTCTCATGATGACCCTTTTGGTGTGTATGATACCTAACCTCATAAATGAGATAACCTGAGCCTTAGAGAGGTTAAGTGACTTGCCCAAGGTCACACAGCTGGAAAACTACAGAGTTGGGCTCTCAACCCATGTCCAAATTCAAAGTTAATGCCCTAACAATGATACTCTGGAGCCTAAAGACTTGAAACTTGAGGAAGAAGGAGGGACAATAATTGAAAATGACTCCAAGACGTCAAACTGGGGTGACTGGGATTATAGTGCCAATACTGACAGAACCAGAAACCAGAGCTGAAATGCAGATTTCACATCACAAACATTATGGAGGTTCCATCCCGTAGTAGCTCATAACTTCAAACAAAAAGATGCTCTTTCCTTTTTCCACTGCAGTTCCCACCTTTCATGGAAAACCATAAAAGGTAGTTTCCTAAAAAAATGACTGAGTTCAAACCACCCCTGGGATAATTTCACTTATGAAGTCTTTGAGAAGTAAAATAATCTGAATTCTAATACCAGCTTAGTCAATTCACTGAGTTACCTCATATAATGTCACCTAATCTTTTGGAACACCACTTTACTCATTTACAATGATATTTCAGATCCTTCCTAGTTCCTAAATTGCATCATGCTCTTATTCTTTGTATTTTTGGTGCCAAAAATACTGATTAGAAGAAATTGGAGCTTATATAGCCCAAATCTTACTTGGCCCTCAGGGCTGGATTATAATCTTTTATAGCTCCCTTTATGTGTTCATTAATTTACTCATTTATACAGTCAATATTTCTTGAGTGCCTACTATGTGCCAGGTACTTTTCGTGATGCTATAGATACAGAGGGAACAAAACATTGATCTTACCTTTTATTAAGATGGTCTACTATGCCAGAAATGAAAAAATTGAAGAGGAATGGCATTGCATTCATCATCAAAAAGAATATTTCAAGATCTATCCTCAAGTACAACGCCGTCAGTGATAGGATAATATCCATAGACCTACAAGGAAGACCAGTTAATATGATTATTATTCAAATCTATGCACCAACCACTAATTCCAAAAATGAAGAAACTGAAAACTTTTACCAGCTTCCACGGTCTGAAACTGATCAAACATGCAATCAAGATGCATTGATAATTACTGGTGATAGGGATGTAAAAGTTGGAAACAAAGAAGAAGGATTGGTAGTTCAAAAATATACCTTGATGATAGAAAAGATGCTGGAGATTACATGATAGAATTTTGCAAGACCAATGACTACTTCATTGCAAATACCTCTTGTCAACAACATATACGGTGACTGTACACATGGACCTTACGAGATGGGATACACAGGAATCAAATCGACTCTATCTATGGAAAGAGACAATGGAAAAGCTCAATATCATCAGTTAGAGAAAGGCCAGTGACTAACTGTGGAACAGATAGATCATCAATTGCTCATATGCAAGTTCAAGTTCAACTTGAAAAAAATTAGAACAAGTCCACAAGAGCCAAACCTTGAGTTTATTCCACCTGAATTTAGAGACCGTCTCAAGGGTAGATTTGATGCATTGAACACTAATGACCAAAGACCAGACGAGTTGTGGAATGATACCAAGGATATCATACATGAAGAAAGCAAGAGGTCTTTAAAAAGACAGAAAAGAAAAAGACCAAAATGGATGTCAGAAGAGACTCTGAAACTTGCTCTTGAACATCACGTAGCTAAAACAAAAGGAAGAAATGATGAAGTAAAAGAGCTGAACAGAAGATTTCAAGGAGCAGCTCGAGAAGACAAAGTAAAGTACTATAATGAAATGTACAAACACCTGGAGTTAGAAAACCAAAAGCGAAGAACACACACAGCATCTCTCAAGATGAAAGAACTGAAGAAAAAAATCAAGCCTCAAGTTGCAGTTTTGAGGGATTCTGTGGGCAAAATATTGAATGACACAGGAAGCATCAAAAGATGGAAGGAATATACAGAGTCATTGTACCAAAAAGAATTGGTCGATGTTCAACCATTTTAGGAGGTAGCATATGATCAAGAACCGATGGTACTGAAGGAAGAAGTCCAAGCTGCACTGAAGGCATTGGCAAAAAACAAGTCTTCAGGAATTGATGGAATACCAATTGAGATGTTTCAACAAACAGATGCAGCACTAGAAGCACTCACTCGTCTATGTCAAGAAATTTGGAAGACAGCTACCTGGCCAACTGACTGGAAGAGATCCATATTTGTACCCATTCCAAAGAAAAGTGATCTAATAGAATGCAGAAATTATTGAACAATGTTATTAATACCACACCCAAGTAAAATTTTGCTGAAGATCATTCAAAAGTGACTGCAGCAGTACATCAAGGGGGAAAACTGCCAGAAATTCAAGCCGTATTCAGAAGACAACATGGAGCAAGAGATATCATTGCTGATGTCAGGTGGATCATGACTGAAAGCAGAGAATACCAGAAAGATGTTTACCTGTGTTTTATTGACTATGCAAAAGCATTCAACTGTGTGGATCATAATAAAATAAGGCTAACATTGCCAAGAATGGGAATTCCCGAATACTTAATTGTGCCCGTGAGGAATCTGTACTTAGTCCAAGAGGCAGTCATTCCAATAGATAAAGGGGATACTGCATGGTTTAAAGTCAAGAAAGTTGTGCATCAGGGTTGTATCCTTTCACCATACTTATTCAATCTATATGCTGAGCAAATAATCTGAGAAGCTGGCTATATGAAGAAGAATGTGGCATCGGGATTAGAGGAAGGGTCATTAACAGCCTGCGATATGCAGATGACATAACCTTGCTTGCTGTAAGTGAAGAGGACTTGAAGCACCTACTGATGAATATCAAAGAGCCCAGCCTTCAGTATGGATTGCACCTCAACATAAAGAAAATAAAAATCCTCACAACTGGACCAATAAGTAACATCATGATAAAAGGAGAAAATATTGATGTTGTTAAGGATTTATTTTACTTGAATCCACGATCAACACCCGTGGAAACAGCAGTCAAGAAATCCAGTGATGCATTGCATTGGGCAAATCTGCTGCAAAAGTTCTCTTTAAAGTGTTAAAAAGTAACAATGTCACTTTAAGGACTAAGGTGTGCCTGACCCAAGCCATGGTATTTTCAATCACCTCATATGCATGCAAAAGCTGGACAATGAATAAGAAACATCGAAGAAGAATTGACAAATTCTGGTGTTAGCGAAGAACATTGAATGTACCATGGACTGCCAAAAGAACGAACAAATCTGTCATGGAAGAAGTACAGCCAGAATGCTCCTTAGAGGCAAGTGTGGTGAGACTTAGTCTCATATATATTTGGACGTGTTATCATGGGGACCAGTCCCTGGAGAAGGACATCATGCTTGGTAAAGTAGAGGATCATCGAAAAAGAGGAAGACCCTCAACAAGATGGACTGACACAGTGGCTGCAATAATGGGCTCTAGCATAACAGTGATTGTGAAGACAGCGCAGGACCGGGCAGTGTTTTTTTTTTGTTTTACATAGGGTCTGTATGAGTTGGAATTGATTCAACAGCACCTAACAACACCAACAACCTTTTAGTAGATTAGCATTAGCTAATCTTTACTGAGATTTTCCTATGCTCCTAAGTGTGATTTAAGTATTAACTCATTTAATCTTTACACTAGCCTTATGATATATTTATTCATAAGAATGAGGCACAGTGAGATTAAGTAATTGCCCAAGATTTCACAGCTATGTAGCAGAATCGGAATTTGAACCTGGGAAATCAAGGTCCAGAGCCCCACCTCTTAACATCAGTGCTTTGCTGCAATAATCATTGCTCCTTGCTCCCCAAAAGTATCCCACTGCCTGTGAGTAGAGCCATAAGTTGGCTAAGAATGAAAATGAAAACTTTCAAGAGAGACTATAGGATTCTGTGATTCGTGGCTTTGGAAATCCAGAACTAGAAATTCTAGTTTTGATGCATGCTGGGTGACCTTAATTTCTCTGAACTGCAATTTCAAATAGAAGTTTCAGTTTGGGGATAAAATAGCATCTATTCCATAGCATTATCATGAGGCATGTTGTTGTTGCTCATTGCCACTGAGTCAGCTCCAAATCATAACACGATGAGCTGTTGTCTGGTCCTTTGCCATCTTCATGATCTTTGATATATTTAAGCCCATTGTTGCAGATGTTGTGTCAATTCTCTCATTTTTGCTGACCCTCTACTTTACCGAGCATGATGTCCTTTTCTAGGGATTGATTATGAGGCATAGAGACAACTTATTGTACAGATATGGCACTGCAGGCTAGACTCACTATGTGGTTTGCACCAAATTAAGTAGCTGCTAAGTGAAAGAAGCAGGTCTTCCTGACTACAGAACTCAGGCATTTCACACTATACATCTTTGCCTCTCAGAGTTACCTTGGCCCCATACAAGCTGCCATCCTGACTGAAATGTTAATGCAACTTCATCCTAAGCCATCTTCCCCTGTTGGCCCAGTACTCAGCTCAGAAGACAATACTCCAGCAAGGCTCGCTGACTAGACAAAAAAATACCAAAATGTACATGTTTACAAAATGCCTTTCACCATAGAAACCAGCCACTTTGACAGGCAGATTTTGCCGGAAACAAGGTAGCTAGCTTTCCAAAGTGCTTGCTGTTGCATCTCATAATCATAGGAGAAGAGAAGCAGCTTTTTTTTTTTTTATTGGCCCATAACCTTTCAGTTATGTGAGTTTGGCATGAAATGACAGCTGTTAACACAGCAAGCCACCTCTTGGCATTCCAGTGATGGCTATATTAGTGCCACCACAGGGCCCAGGCCTGCCATAAGCCTTTCGTGAATCAAGTGCCACTAATTTTCCCCTTACAAAGACCACAAGGTGGTATCCAGGCTGTGCCTTTCAGTTTATATTGTTCTGCCGTGCCGCAGCAAGATCATGAATTTTAAATGCCTACTGTGATTTGATCCTGTAACTGCACTCTGGGTCCAATGCCATTACTGGGAGAATGGTGCAAAGTAAGTGTAGAGGCAAGCCCCGGGTTACAAAAGAGATCCTTGTCTAAGCGTGTCTTTAAGTCGAATTTGTAGGTTTAAGTTGGAACAGGTGCGTAAGGTTCTTAGTTAGCCTTACTCTAGTGCAAGAAAAGCCTCGAAGCCTTTTCGATGATTTAAAAGCTTCATCTGCAGCAAGTGAAGGTAATTATGAAGAATTTCTTGGGAGTAGGGCTTGGTTCAGTTGTTTCAAAGTGAGGGCAAATTTACATAACATTAAAGGGCAAGTACCAGTTGTCAGTAAGGCTGGTGTTCGTAACCCGGGGACTTACTATAATAGTATTTTCACAGTGAAATCCACTTACAATGAATTCTGAGTACAGACTGAGGATAAATTCTGTTAAGATTTCTCATTAACTACTTTGTGGCCTTCACACCCACTTCCAGCACCATCCTGAGGATGCCTCTCACTTGAGCATTCAGTCATGATGACCAAGTCCGCTGAAAGCAAGTGCAGAGGGATAGGAAAGCAGATAGAGGGGAGCTGGAAATCACCTGCCTACTCGATCTTCTCCTCTACTTGCCTTCTTTCTTAAGCCCCCTGGGGCCGTTTTATCTATGACCACACTTTTGTAGCAATTTTTTAAAAAACTGATTCCTTAGGGATTTACCATCCATAAGCTGCTCCAAGTTCCATTGTGCTCAAACTCTCTCCCTCCAATAGATAGCCCCTTTTGGGGAAAAAAAAAAAAAAAAGTTGCCATTGAGTTAATTCCGACTCATGGTGACCCCATGTGCACAGAGTAGAACTGCTCCATAGGGTTTTCAAGGCTGTGACCTTTCAGAAGCAGATCAACCAGCCTTTTGGTTATCAGCTGAACACTTAACCATTTGCACCACCCAGGAACTCCTTAAACCCATTGCCATCGAGTCAGTTCATACTCAAATACCTATCATTTGTGCCTTGTTTATCCAAGTACTGGTTTTCCAGAACATAAACTGTTAAGTCACTCACCATATCTATTTCCCTTTGGTCTTGAATGCCCCAAAAACTAAGTTGATTTCTCATACTTGAACCTGCTAAAATGCAGTTTGGAGAGAGTGGAGTGTAGTTAGACCAGGGAAGAAGGAGCAATCCTATGGCTAATCTGTGTGAAGATTTCCACCTGACTTCTATTAATACTAATGAGGGTGATCTGCCAAAATCCCTGTGCACTGAGATGAAAATACATGCTTTGGTATAGAGATTTCCTGTTACACTGTAGATAATTCATTGTATGATGTGATCAACTTATACTATAATAATGGCACTTATATATCACACTTTGAAGATGCTTTTTATTGACTTAATGTGAATATTATTGCCATCGTTTATTACAGAGAAGTATCTTGTAGTAATTGAAATACAATATGGTGTCATTAATCATACTGAATACAAAATGTTAACTTTAGACTGGTCACACTGTATTAAATGCTCCTCTAACCATAAAGCAATTTGATTTGCAAGTCTGTAATAAACTGGATGTTTAGGATTTAGAATAACTAGCACATGGCATACATTTCTGCTTTAGATTTCTCAACAGTTGGCTTTAACTGAAATAAGTGTTATTGCTTTGCGTTGGTTTTCCTTTCCAATGCTTACTTGCTTACAGGACAAAATATTTGAAGTTATTTTCACACTACATAATAGGACTTGTTTTCTCTTTTCTCTGTCTTGACCTTGAGAACTACTTAGTCTACTGTATCCATATCTTTAATATTCAACACACTGGGACGTTAAAGGAAGTCAGACAAATTTCACTGAAAAAGAGATGGAGGGACGCTTACAGACCTCTGCCCACAAGCCACTCTGTTAACAGACTGTTCCAAACACCCCATCCCTTATCAATTAATGCCAGATTTTATAGGTTAAATTATTTTGGAGTCTCATGTTTTTCACGCAGCTGAGTATGACTAATTACAAAAATCTCTTACAACTTGAAAACCACAGATATAGGTAGAAAAAAAATTCCTTTATCTGTTTTGGACTGAGCTATACGAAGAAAGAGTTGTCTGGTTTGGGATACAGTAGTAACCTTCTAACAAAGAAACATTTAAGTCAATCTTTAACTCATCTTTTATATCAGAAAGTATTTCTTAGGCGTATGACAATTTTCTACATTATTAAATAGTTCAACTTTAAGAAGCTATTTCCTTTAATAACTCACTGCGTGGTATTTTCATAGTTTAAAAATTTATACTGTAAATCTATTTTTGTCAAAATAATCTTTTTTTTTTTTTTGGGATTATAGAAGTAATGCATGCTCATTGTAGATAAACTGCAAAACACAAAGAAGAAATTAAGTCCCCCATAATGCCTAAAGGCAATATTTTCAAAGCCCACTGTTCAAATCATTTTGAATAGTCTGGAGCCAGGGTTTAAAACGCGCATTGAAGACTGTCTCCTTTTCATTTGGAACAGAATGATAAACAGTTTGGGACCCTCTCTGTGTGACAGGTAACACAGAGAGAGACTATATCATTTCAGATTCAATTCTTGTCTGTAACACTACTCTTTTTAGGAACGTTTATTTTTGACCACTTTGCAAAGAGATTAGAATGAAAATGTATGAAGAGTCCCAGAAGGCAGTCTGCTTTGAAAAGCTGTTTACTTGCCTTGGGCATGATTTGGGAGGGTAAAGGTCAAGGATGAGTCAAGAGAAAGCCCCACACGCTGTCCGTTCAGACGTGCTCAGTGCTCTTTCATCTCTCTCTGTTTTTGTTGACACCAGCTGTGTCTACCTTAATCCTCTCTGTGAGTTTACATCTCTTCTCTCAATAATCTATAAGCAAACCATAGAAAAGGGGCTGGGAAGCAGGTGATGGAGAGAAAAGGCAAAGGAAAAAGAAGTATAATGGGTAACCTACTCCTTTTTTATAAAACATCAGAGAAACCAAGAATATATTTGACAAGACTTCATGTGACGCAAAGCATCAGTGGAAGCTGTGATTCTTAAACATTATCCAATACCTGAAACAAAGGCATGATAATAGGCTAAATATCTCCCAAGAATCTCAAACTGCTTCTCACAAATTTTTTTTTTTTTCAAGTGCAAGAGATGACAAATACATTTCATGATTGAAGGCTTTAGGAATCAGAACCATTAAATACAACTATCATAGTAGATTATACGTAATGCTTCTATCTTACATGTATGTTCTACTAAACAGTACTACTGAAGTCAGATGTTTGTCTTAATCACTCCCTTTCCTATCACATAAAGGTGGGGTGAAGCAGGGGGTGTTTAATGGATTTCTGAACCCTTCAGTGTGTGAAGAGAGGTAGTAGGGAGTAGAACGAAAATCAATGCACCTTGGTCAAATCTCTTGGTCAAAAGGAATATGCAAATGTATTAACAGAAGAAGACAGGAGATTTAAGAGAAAAAGGGAAAACAAAAGAACGCAAAGTCCTGAAAATATACTGCCATAGCCCATCTGAAAAATCCAATTAAGGAAGTCGTAACCGCCTGGCCTCTACACTGGTATATTCATTGACGGACAATGCTTGATTGCGGCCCCACCCTGGGTGGAGGTTTGTAGAAAAAGTGGTGCTGATGCCGTGAGCTCCAAGGTAAAACCGACGGCAACAAAGGCATCAAAGGCAGAGAATACCCTAGGCAGCATCTAGGGAGTTTTCAGCATATTATTATTTCATTTCTCTTTCAAAGGAAAAAACAAATCTTTAATATGAACCAAAGAGGTGGGGGTGGGGCAGGAAAAGGAAGGAAAGGTCGGCTCTCCAGAGAGCTAGGAGCCCAGTCTGGAAGTGACGGTCGCTGGGATGCTGAATGCCCTGCCGTAACCCGTGGCAACAGCCATTCCCAAAACAGCTGTCAAGCAGTGACTTAAATGGATGACCCAAGTGCTGGGTTTGTTTTTATTTGGTTGGCTGTTTTTTAACCCTGATATATGGCTTCGAACACCCAGTGACTCTCTCTCTTTCTTGGAAGAAATAAGCTGACAAATATTTTAGGTTCAGAATACACCTTATCTTAAATACTCAGGAGAAACGATTTCACGTACATGAGTACCAAAGAAATGGTTACTATATTACCAGTGAAAGCCAAAGTCCCAGAATTTGGTACATGCTTCCTGCAAGTAGTATCATTCTAATTAATGCTCTGCTGGTTCTAAGAAAATCGTGCTGCAAGTGCTATTTGTCCCCTCCCATCTTAGCCTAGGGAGCCCTGGTGGCACAGCCGTTAAGCGTTTGGCTGCTAACCAAAAAGTCGGCAGTTCAAATTCACCAGCCGCTCCTTGGAAACCCTATGGGGTAGTTCTACATTGTCTTATAGGGTCACTGTGAGTCAGAATCAACTCGATCGCAAGGGGTTTATCCTAGCCTACAACAGTCAGTCTACCTGGATCTGAGTCCTAACTCCTCTACCACTTCTTAGGTCTCTAATTTAGGGCAGTGATTGTTCAGTGGTAAAATTATCACCTTCCACAGGAGAGACCTGGGTCTGATTCCTGGCTAATGCACCTCAAGCGTATCCACTACCCATCGGTTAGTGGAGGCTGGTGTGTTGTTACGAGGCTGAACAGGCTTCCAGACTAAGATGGACTGGGAAGAAAGGCCTGGCAATCTACTTACAAAAATCAGCCAACGGAAACCCTGTGGATCACAATGGTTTGATCCCGTTGTATATGGGGTCCCCATGAGTCCGGGGCCGACTGGAGGCAGCTAATAATTTAAGACAACCACTGACCTTCTCAGTGAGGGCACTAATAGGACCTCTCTCCTAGCAAAGCCACAAGAATTAAGTAAGTTAATACAGGTAAAATACTTAGCACAAGCACCCATGTTAACGTCCAGTAAAAGCCGGCTAGCTATTATTATCAGAAGGCCATCAATTGTTTGATAAAACCACTTGCCTTCAAGTCACTTCCAACTCATAGTGACCCAACAGGACACAGTAGAACTGCTCTATACGGCTTCCAAGGCTATAATCTTTACTGAAGCAGACTGCCACATCTTTCTTCTGCTGAGCAGCTGGTGGGTTCAAACTGTGGACCTTTTGGTTGTTAGTAGCCGAGTGCTTAACATCTGCGCCACCAGGGCTCCTTACTGTGCTACCAAACCAACACCAAATTCGGTTCTGACTCATAGCGACCCTATAGGACAGAGCAGAACTGCCCTATAGGGTTTCTAAGGAGCCCAGCTCTTAACCGCTGTACCACAAGGGCTTCAATTGTATGACACATCATTATTATTATATACTAGTAGAACAAACTGGAAACCGTGGTGGCATAGTGGTTAAGAGCTACAGCCACTAACCCGAAGGTTGGCAGTTTGAATCCACCAGGTGCTCCTGGCAGTTTTACTCTGTCCTACAGGGTCGCTATAACTCAGAATCGACTCGACGGCAACGGGTTTGGTTTGATGTTTTAAGACAAACTATTATACAGTTTTTTTTTATTTTACATTTTTGTAAAAGTTGTTTTACAATTATTTAGTCATGTATTTTTATCATATATCACTCTTGTGCATACATGAAAAGGGTAATGTAAATAAATACATTAGTAGTTTAATGTACTCCTAAAACTTCTTAGCATTACAGCCTGATTCCACTGAGTTTCCTTTTTGAGATTTCGAAGTACTGTACCAAGACCAGCAGGGAAACTGTTAATCACATAAATCTAGATTTATTAAACTTGCTCAACAAAGGAAAGCACCACCTTAACAGAGTCTCCGCAGTGCCCTCAAAAGGGGTATTGGGAAGGATACTTGTAGGGTTCAGGCCAGGGGCGGCTTAACCAGTAAGCATGGTATGCATGAGCATGCATTGAGCAAGGTACGCACCAGCTTAATTGTATTTACTTGCTAATCTGTGGTGAGCAATTTCACATGGGTTTCACCAGATCGTTGACGTGGTGTGGAACAGGTGAAACTGTGCACTGCAGATTGGTGGGAAGGCACAAATGGGCCTGTTCGTACCTTGCTTATTGGGTAATCCCGCCCTGGTGCAGGGAGCTGGAGGATCACAGGTAGTTTGGGTAGAAGTTAGTTAGTTAGGGCTAGGCAGGGACTGGTCAGAATTTGTAAATGAAGCGACTTACTGGAAGACAGCGGTCTTATCTTAGAAAACGTGGATCTGAGCAAGCTGATGTTTAACCTTTTAACATAAATAGTTGGCTATACAGGCTGTGGTTTATATGGTTTATCCTGCTTTGTGAAACACGCTACGGTTTTGTAAGTCAAGTGTTTCTGTTTTATCTCTGAGTCATTGTCATCAGTGTCCATGTTTCCCACCCAGCATCATCCTCTGTACCATTAAGAGTGTTGTTGATGCAATGCTTCTTACTCACTCCAGGATTTCCTTTGCAGTTGCAGACACCCATTCTGAAAGTCTTGATGCTTCTATGTAGTTTTGACAACTACATCACAACTGCTGCCTGGCTGATAACAATTTTGATCTGCCTCCCTATTTCAGAGTTGGCAAAATGTGAGAAAAAAAATGTGCATCTTAGAATTGATAAGATACAGTAATAATTTGATAGTGACAATAAAATCTTCTCCTCCTCATCCTGGAGAGTAGAACTGACTATATATTTAAACTCCCATTGAATAACTAGCCAATTCTCGGAGTTAACTGAAAAAATTATCATAAAATTACAGCTCAAAATATACCCTATAGAAAGGCCTTTACACTCCCTCTATAAGCCTGAAGTGGTGTGTTTATTGTCTGTTTTGTTCTGATCCTTAGAATTTTCGGAATCTGGTATCGAAAGGCATCTGGTCATAGAAAAAATAATCCAAGTCATGTAGACAGGAAGAGTCTGTCATGTTTTGCCTTTGGAATTATTGGGACATGGAATGAAACTAGAAATGATAAGACACTCAAATGTATACTTTTCCCTGGATTTTTTAATTGGCAAAAAATTAAAAATTTTTTTTCCAATGGCAAATGGCAAAAAATAAGTACAATGGCAGCTTTCAAGAGGTTAAGTCCAGGCATATACAATCCATCAGGATCCTCAGTGTAATTTCCAAGACACTTGGTGTGTGTGTCTTTGTGTGTGTCCATTTGTGTGCTGGTGGGGATGGAGAGGGGGAGGACGGAAAATCCATTCATATCGTCAAGATTATGCTTCCCTCTGCAAGATTACCAAAAATGTCAGGCTTACAGATAATGGTTATGTCACCTTATAACTAAAGTGGGTCCAGGAAGAAATCTTATGTATGACCACGGCAGATGAAGAGCTTTATGTGTCCCCTAGAGTGAACAGGTTCTGGTGCCCCATCGTCTCCCACTCCTGATAGTAATTCAAATTACAATAATACCAAGCATAAGAAAATAAGTGTAAAGGAATTCAGTGTTCTGATTTCTCCCATGACTATTTTTAAACATTTTTTAAGATATAAAAAATTTTGTTTTTTCAAAAAAAAAAAAAAAAAGACCAGACTTACTGGTCTGACAGAGACCGGAGAAACCCTGAGAGTATAGCCCCCTAACACACTTTTAGCTAGTAATGAAGTCACTCCTGAGGTTCACCCTTCAGCCAAAGATTAGACAGACAGGCCCATAAAAAAAAAATGAGACTAAAGGGGCACACCAGCCCAGGGGCAAGGATGAGAAGGCAGGGGGGGGGGCAGGAAAGCCAGTAATGGGGAACTCAAGGTAGAGAAGGGGAGAGTGTTGACATGTTGTGAGGTTGGCAGCCAATGTCACAAAACAGTATGTGTATTAATTGTTTAATGAGAAATTAGTATGCTCTTGAAACCTTCATTTGAAGTACAATAAAAAAAATTAAATATGCCAAAAATAATTTTTTTTCTTTTTTAACAAAAGAAATGCGAGCTACCCCTGCATGGTTAACATCCTGGGCTTATGCCCTGTCAGCCTCCTGGGTAATCCGTATTGGTTTGCTTCTGGATCAGGAAATACTCTCGCTTTGGGCTGTGCAGAATGGAGACATTTGAATAAAATTGTGAACGTTTTCTGTGTTAGCTTGTGGGCAAAGTCCCTTCCTTCCCCTTTTCCTAACCTATTGTCAAATGAATTGTTTCCCAAAGTACGATTCAGATTTTCTTTACTGCAGATTATTCACCCTGTTGAGTTTCTTTATCTGAAATTATCCTGGGGAAACTTTGTATCTGAAGCACAAAATGATATGAAAAGTCAAGTTAAAAGAAAAAGGCAAACCTAAAAGCTGAAGGCGGGTGTTGGAAGCAGGAAAATCATTCCTGAAACTCCTTGAGAGTTGATCAAACAGACAGCCGTAAATTGCAACAGAGGCAGAGATCTACTCTGCTCTGAATGCCAGCCAGAAGCCTGGGAAGTGCTTTATTATTTATTTCATTAATTCTGTGACAGCAATCTCAACTGACAAGATTTGCAAATCTAATCATTTATTAATGAATTGTGTCTGGTGAATTGTGCCCAAGATTGGCCTTAGGTCCTAGCCTCTGGATGGACAGAGCCCTTTGCTAGCTCCCAGCTTGTCTCTTCTCACAACATGACACGGAGATTTCCAAGATGCTCACCAGAGACTCGTCTCTCCAATCTCGCAGGCATATTCAAAGATGGCTGCCACGCACAACCCTGCTCTCGTGACCAGCATGATGGCCATCTTCCAATATGAGTATAGCAAATACGGTTTCTTCTAAAAGCACTTCTCTGATGGTCACAACAAGGTGTGAGTGGTTTTGAGCCATGGTGCAGACAGGACCGGATCATTCAGACCACATTTGCATCGTTGCTACTCATCCTGATGCAGATAAGGCTTAACTGACTCTGGACTAACACATTGATTTTTCCCGGAAATTTCACTGTAGTTTCAGATATTTCCAAAATCTCAGCCTGTTTCCTTGGTGACCGTCAAAGCTTTATTCCCTCTGAACCAATGTAACATGATTCATCAGTAAACAGCAAAAGCAGCAGCCACCCAACGTACAGCCTTCCCAAAGATTTCCTGGAAAGTGATCCCTGCCCTGAGCTATTTCACAGGCACTGTTGTTGATAGTTCACAAAGCACAGCCAAAAAAAATAATGAAAGTCCCCTAACCGTGTGCATGGGGAACAACAGCGTTTATGGAGATAATGAAATGCAGAAATGAAAACCCCTCAGCAAAGCCCCTTTAGATGTGCCTAAGCTCTGTTCATTAATCTGTGATAATTAGACTTATTTGCAGAGGTTAACAGCAGTGGCACATGGTAATTAAGCACTCCCTCTTACCAGAGGGATCGAAAATGCTTCTCATGTGACACGTGTCCAGTCTTCAGGACATTTTATGTTTACTTTACAGCTCAGGTTTGTAATAAGAGAAAGAAATTGTATTCTGTACAGCCATGACCAGATAATACTTTCCACAATGAGCAACATCATATTTTAGCTGTAAGCTTTGGAGTGAGAGTGACTCAGGGTTAGAGTTATCATCTCCATCGCTGACAGCTGTATGACCTTGGGCATGTTGTTTAAACCTTTTGAGCCTCAGTCTCTCCATTTATAAAATGCGGATAATGATGCCTTCTTCAGAGTCTTGTTGTGATAATCAACAAATGGTGATTAAGATACTAGCCATCCTTCACTGAATGCATATAATATGCCATGAACTATTCTAAGCACTTTACATATGTCCATTAAATCTCATTATGCTGTTGTTTGTTAGGTGCCATTGAGTCTGTTACAACTTATAGCAACTCTATGTACAACAGAATGAAACACTGCCCAGTCCTGCACCATCTTCACAATCCTTATGCTTGAGCCCATTGTTGTAACCACTGTGTCAATCCATCTCGTTGAGGGTTTTCCTCTTTTTCACTGACCCTCTACTTTACCAAGCATGATGTCCTTCTCCAGGGACTTGTCCCTCCTGATAACATGTCCAAAGTCATCCTTACTTCTAAGGAGTATTCTGGATGTATTTCTTCAAGACAGTTTTGTTTGTTCTTCTGGCAGTGCATGGTATGTTCGATATTCTTCACCAACACCATAATTCAAAGGCATCAATTTTTCTTCAGTCTTCCTTATTCATTCATCGTTCAGCTTTTGCATGCCTGTGAGGTGACTGAAAATATCATGGGTTGAGTCAGGTACACATTAGTCCTCAAAGTGACATCTTTGTTTTTCAACACTTGAAAGATGTCTTTTGCAGCAGATTCATCCAGTGCAATATGTCATTTGATTTCTTGACTGCTGGTTCCATGGCTGTTGATTGTGGATCCAAGTAAAATGAAATCCTTGACAACTTCAGTCTTTTCTCTGTTTATCATGATGTTGCTTATTGGTCCAGTTTTGAGGATTTTGTTTTCTTTCTGTTGAGGTATAATCCATAGTGATGGCTGTAGTCTTTGATCTTCATCAGTAAGTGCTTCAAGTCCTCTTCACTTTCAGCAAGCAAGGTCGTGTCATCTGTATAATGCAGATTGTTAGTGAGTCTTCCTCCAATCCTGATACCTGTTCTTCTTCATATAGTCCAGCTTCTCGGGTTATTTGCTCAGCAATAGACTGAATAAGTATGGTGATAGTATATAACCCTGATGCACACATTTCCTGATTTTGAACTACACAGTGTCCGCTTGTTCTATTTGAAAAACTGCCTCTTGGTCTATGTACAGGTTCCTCATGAGCTGGAATTCCCATTCTTCACAATGTTATCCTTAATTTGTTGTGACCCACATAGTCGAAGGCCTTTGCATAGTCAATAAAACACAGGTAAACATCTTTCTAGTATTCTCTGCTTTCAGCCAATGTCCATCTGACATCAGTAATGATATTCCTTATTCCACGTCCTCATTCAATTTGGCTTGAATTTCTGGCAGTTCCCTGTTGAGGTACTGCTGCAACTGTTTTTGAATTATCTTCAGCAGAATTTTACTTGGGTGTGACATTAATATTCTTCAATAATTTCCTCACTCTTTTGGATCACCTGTCTTTGGAATGGACACAAATACGGATCTCTTCCAGTCAGTTAGCCAGGTAGCTGTCTTCCAAATTTCTTGGCAGAGACAAGTGAGTGCCTCCATTTGTTGAAACATCTCAAATGGTATTCCATCAATTCCTGGAATCTTGTTTTTCACCAATGCCTTCAGTGCAGCTTGGACTTCTTCCTCCAGTACCATTGGTTCTTGATCATATGCTACCTCCTGGAATGATTGAACGTCAACCAGTTTTTTTGTACAGTAGCTCTGTGCATTCCTTCCATCTTCTTTTAATGCTTCTTGTGTGGTTCAATATTTTGCCCATAGAATTCTTCAATATTGCAGCTCAAGGCTTGAATTTTTTCTTCAGTTCTTTCAGCTTAAGAAATGTTGAGACTTTTCTTCTCTTTTGGTTTTCTAACTCCAGGTCTTTGCACATTTCATTATAATACTGTACTTTGTCTTCTTGAGTCACTCTCATTACACAGATGAGGAAACTAGAGCTCAGAGATTGAGTAGCTCACCCAAAACAAAGCTTTGGGAGCAAATAATTTAATTCACTTTGAGACTTCCAAGACCCTTGAGAACAAACCTCACAGAAGTGGGCATAGACTCACTGCTTTGAAAAATACATTCTCCTACTTTCCTCTGTGATGATATGAATGCATAGACATTATGAATGATAATACCTGTGCATTGAAACAACTTTATCCTTGGCAACAGTCATCATTTGGGCTTAGGCTAGGTGTAGTGGCATAATCCTATCTGTGAAAGAATCCATTAATAAAGAATTACGGGAATGCAGAAAAAGGATGTTCCACCTCTCCCTAGTTTTAGTAATTGCACTAAATGAGGTATTACATGCAAAGCTCTTAGCACAGTGCTTGGTGCGTACTCAGTGCTCAATAAATAATAGCTATAGTTATTATAAGGAGCCCTGCCGGTACAAATTGTTAAGTCCTGGGCTGTTAATTGAAAGGCTGTTGGTTCAAACCCACCCAGAGTCTCAGTGGGAGAAAGACTTGGCGATCTTCTCCTGTAAATATACAGCCTAGGAAACCCTATGGGGCAGTTCTACTCTGCCACATGGGGTTGGTATGAGTCGAAAATGACTCAGTGGCACCTAACAACGCCAACATTATTTTTACAGAAGTGAATGAGAGAGCTGCACAAAGGGTAAGCCATATTTTTCACTTCCCACATACACACAAATATGCACACACTCAAGATTACAGTCATCCATGAATTCATACTCAGTGGGATTTTGATCCATTTTAGTCAAAAAGTATCTAGATAGTTTATCAAATTAAAAACAAGCAAAAAGGAGGGAGAGAGGGAGGGCGAGAGGGAGAGGGAGAAAGAGAGCAAGGAAACAGCAATCATACCTTTAAAAACTAACCAAATTTTCCAGTCCTCAAATCCTGGAAAGTGGGATTAAAAAGGTCTCAGGTCCTTAAGGAGAGGGGATTTTGCTTAGATTTTAAGATGCTACAAGACCAAGTCAGAGAGTAATAATGGGATATAGCTGCCTTGCCCCAAGACGGGGTTCGCTTTTGGCTAATATCCCAGGATAATCTCACCTTTGTCACTTTTGGTGTTTATTCCTGTTGTGGCTGAAGCCCTACTCATGTTTCCCATAGGCAGTCTAGAATAGGGATCCCAGCAGAGAAAGAAAAGCCCAAAGCTTGAGCTTGGCCACTTTTCCATACACAGCTGTCACGTTCCTTACCAATTCCCGACTCTTCTCAGTAAGAGTGTGCAAATAGGCAGCATGGCACTTGTTTTTGCAAGTCCTCTTTTTACTTTTGGCTTTTGAAAGACAAGCATCGACGTTTGCTACAAAGAAAGAAGCCCCTTGCTCACCAAGGAAAGAATTAAGGGAGTATCAAGGAATGAGCTAGGAAGTGCCACCAGACCTGGTTACCATGGGTCATCAGTCCCACACCTTCCTGCAGCCTATGAGAACAGAAAGTGATCTCCAAGTTCATCCCTGGTTTCCCCAATACCTCACCATGGTCAGTTCTGATCCAAATTTTCTCTGTAAGATCAAGTTTACCTTTGATTATGGCCTGCTGACATCACGCTATGTAAAACAGGGCAACACTAAACTCAACACAGGCCTGATTTCTTCAGCTTTTTTTCCTGGGATTTCTAAGCTGGGCTAATTGGGTGACAATGGCTGATTTTGGTGGGGTTTCCCATCCATACATTGAAAGGAGACACAGATTAAACCAAGGAATTGTTTGTTCAAGAGGAGGTAGTCTTATGGCACCATTCTCTGGTATTGAATGAACTCAATGTAGCAGAGCCTTTTCAAAAACGTTTGTAAATCTCTTTGGATTCTCAAATTTCTGGGACATGTGGGGCTCTTTCCATTTTCCTTTTATTGATTGAACCAGACAGAATATGAATACTGGCCTTTACCTGCCCTCTCACACCCTCCTTCTAATAATAACCCCTTTACTTAGGATTCCTCTCCCCCTAGTTTATGAGAGTGGATCTGATGGTACAAAATAAGAGACCTTTGTATGCTGAGCCTCACAATTAGATTTGTAGGGAGGTTATTAAATTAGTTGTGTGTCTTGGGGTTGAATTAAGGGAAAGTAGGCAGGAGCCCTGGCGGCACAGTGGTTGAGCACTCGGCTGCTAACTGAAGGATTGGTGGTTCGAATCTACAAGCCGCTCTGTGGGAGAAAAATGTGGCAGTCTGCTTCCATAAAGATTACAGCCTTGGAAACCCTACGGGGCGGTTCCACTCTGTCCTATAATGTCGCTATGAGTCTGAATCAACTCAACCGCAACGTGGTTTTTTTTTTTTTTTTTTTTTCTTTTTGGTTTAGGCAGGAATGACAAAGATTGAAAGAGATAGAAAAAGATTCCTCTTGTTAGAGTAATTAATTAGTTGGATTTATATGAGGAGACAGGAGGGAAGAAGCCAGGTTGTGTCCTATATTAATAACTCACTTGGGAGAAGCCAGATTGGATTGAAAGCAAAAGACAGGGCAGGGGCAGGGGCGGGGGTGGGGGCGGGGATCACACTACTGTATAAGACAAGCAGCCTGGGTTTTCCTCTCTTTACACTCCATAACCCTTATATACACAAACACACATCCTCATTCCTGACATGAAAATGATGTCATCTTTCTTTTTGACTCACCAACCAGACTACATTAATCCCCTGCAGTGTGAGGGCCAGCAGGAGGCTGCTTAAGGGACTTCGGGCCTGTGAATAAATGATGACCGGGTGGTTCGGGGCGGCCGCCTAGATATATTCAGGATGCATTAAAGCAATTAGCTGTAAGAGGAGTGAGAGCACAAGTTCCAGTCCCCAAGAAGGACCAGGCCATGCTTGGAGCAGGATGAGGAGCTCTACAGCCTAGGCCTGGTAAGAGCCACTTAGGGAAATAGCTGCACATAAAAAGAGTGTGGAGTCTTACCCCCATGGCCTTGTTTGGTACATTTACAGGAGATTTCAGGATCGTGGGAGCTAGGAAACTGATTATTTTTGCAAATCAGTGCATTAGAACAGCTTTGGTACAGATGTTACCAAATCATGGTTTGCAAACTGGTATCCCACCGGTTGAATCTGGCCCATGGATGCTTTCTACTTGGCCTACCATTCACTTCAGATCAATAGTTTAAAATAAAGGGATTTTATTTTTTAAAAATGTGCATTTCTAGATTGTCTTGAACAACCAGCAAGTCTGGTAACCCTGGGCCTGCATTCCTGCATGGCACCGGTCCGCTGCAGTTGAATATTACCTTTCCTCTTACACAGGCCATGTGCTTTCCAGTTTGCCAGAGTCCCCACCACTCCTTATTACCTTACTCCTATCCAACTTCACTCATTCAGTTGACTTATTTAAATTATGTACCTCGCTTCCTATAGGCGTTTGAGTTTGTGACCTCTACTTTAAATGGCTTCTGAGTTACGTTCAACCAGAGATATAAGGTTAAATTCTAGAGCACAGGGACCTTCCCCAACTTCTCAGTTCCTACTCCTGAAAGGTTTGCCTCTAGGCTTGTATGAGGCTGTGCTCTAAACGTGCCCACAACTCTTTGTGAGGCTACCACCCGCACATATACAGCTCTGGAATACACACACTCTGCTATTTCAACCTGCCCAGGCATGGTGGCCGTGAACATGATTTTAAATTCAGTGTCAACTGCAGGTTTGGGCAGTGTGCATACCCACCAAAATAAGAAGAGCCAAGGATATCACAAGCTAAATAAATGCCAGCCCAAACATCCTCAGAGATCTAGAAACTGCTTGGCGTATTTTATGATACTCACCTCACAGTACAATGCAACATCAAAAATAGCCCTAAACATGCAAGAACTGCAGAGCCAAGGTCCACAGCTCTGATTTCTCTTAACAGGCACTAGTCTCTTACCATGTTGCTCCCTGCTTATTTAAATCAGTAAAGCTTTGTTGAGATTCATCCTCTTGTTCAGATGAATTTCCAGTTGGAAATGCCATTCAAAGACAAAAGAAAGAGGTCCTATGTCTTAAGGAAACAAATCACATTTTCTATGAGATTTCATCCTCCTTTTTCTCCCCTCTCCAAACCCTCAGAGGCTTTTCTCCTTCTTGCTTTTAATCTCTCTCCCTCTCCTTCCCAATCACTTACCCAAGTGGAATGTAGTGCTAAGTGGCTGTCCCCTCCCTCTCTCAGCGGGGCCACATTTGGGTGCTCCTAAAAGCCATCTCCTAGCCCGCTAGTGGCATAAGAGCTCTATGATAACAACCTCTTTGCTTAAAACTAGAGGACAAAGCATGTTTTTAAAAGATGGCTTAGAAACCCGTGTGACTACCGTGCCCCCAAAAAGACTGCAACAGACCACAGTAGAAGTACCCGGTACAGGGTCAGAAAATGAATAATCCAAACTTTCCTCACATGCTGAATTAACCTTGATTTGTTTCATGCTTCCCCACCCCCATCACCCCAGCTTTTGCCTCTTTCCAGTCTGGAGCTGGCTGGATTCATCCAGGTATGCATTTGAATCCCTCTAGGAAACTTTTTCTGCTCTATTTGGATCACAGAAAGTGAGAGTAATTGGGTAAGCGTGTGCTCGCTGTAGGCCTGCAGCCTACGGTGACCAGTCCTTGGGCACTGGCCACACCAGTGTAAAATGACTGCCAGATGTCCTTCCTCTAATATTGATAACCAGAGGCTAAGGCAACTTAAGATTTAGAAAATGTCCCTCCTTCTACTTTCCCAACACTTATTTTTCTTTAAATATTTCCCAACCTCTTTACCTATGTCACCACCACCAGCAACAACAACCTCCTTCAATCCACCAAAAAAATTAAAATCCTCTCTGCTGACTCAGCTCACCAGAAGGCAGGCAGAAGTAGGCACTCCTATCTGCTTTAAAACCACCTTTGATATCCCCCAGGACAATT
Organism: Dugong dugon; assembly: GCA_030035585.1. Classification (NCBI taxonomy): domain Eukaryota; kingdom Metazoa; phylum Chordata; class Mammalia; order Sirenia; family Dugongidae; genus Dugong; species Dugong dugon. The sequence continues at coordinate 170,059,585 of CM057461.1, forward strand.
ACAGAATGTGGCATTATCTTCTCCTCTGTGTCAGGCACAAAGCCAATCAAAGAAGCCAGGTTTGTGAAAGTTCAGTTTTCACCCAAGTTGTTCTTCCCTGATAGGCTTGGCAGCAAGAGGGCAAGCTGGTCAGAAAACAGATGGGTACACGTGCAGGACTACATAAAAGCAAGATGCGAACATGTCTGTGTACATAGCATGGTTTTCTTGGTTCCAGTATGAAATAAACACTGTGTTTTAAAGGCAATCTCATTGCAAGAAGATGATACACTCTGAAGCAAAAAGAAATCTGGATTTTGCCTTAAGAAATTTGTTCTTGTCATTATGGTAGGGCTCATTTCTATAAGAATTCTTTTTAGCACTGGCCGATAGAACTCTCTGCAACTAGAAATGTTCTATATCTGCACTGCCCAATACAGTAGCCACTAGCCCTGGTGGTGCAATGGTTAAGCTCCAGCCTGCTAACTGAAAGGTCGGCTCTGGGAACCCACCAGCTTCTCCACGGGAGGACAGACCATAAAGATTACGGCATAGGAAACCTTAGGGGGCAGTTCTATCCTGTCCTACAGGATCACTATGAGTCAGAATCGACTCAACAGCACCTAGCAACAACAACAGCCACATGTGGCCATTGAATATTTTCAGTTGTGGCTAGTGTGACTGAGGAACTGCATTTTTTGTTTCAATTTTCATTAATTTAAATAGCCACAGACGGCGAGTAGTATTGGCCATCTCAGGCCTAGGTGACAAGATAGGCACATCTCTGTTCCATTTTTTTCTTTGTGTGTGTGTTTAACCAACCTTAAGTATATCTTTCTCTAAGGTTCACAAACACTTCCTCCACAAATTCTTTCTTTAGATATTATCAATAGTGAAGAAGGAAAGAAATAACCTTCAGATTAAGTTTCAGATTAACCTTCGGATTAAGATACCAGGGCTGGGAAAGGTGCTTTCACACATGTACCTCACATGTTGGTCGAAACCTTACAGCTCTGTTATAAATGGTCTTATCCCCATTTTACACCTGAGGAATCCGAAGCAGATGGTTTTGGTAAACGGCCTAAAGTAACAAGACTAGTAGCTGGTAGAATTGGAATTTGAGTCTTTGGATTCCTAGTCCAATATTCTTTTCATTACAAACAAATGGTGTTATTCCCAAAGCTACCGCCATTTTACAGAGAGGGAAAACAAGTTATTAATTACAGAAGTAAGGCCAAGGGTAAATGGTAGGCACAGAGGCTCGTGGCCTTGGGTTCCAAGTTTCTTTTGGATTCAAGTGTACTCTGAAATGATTCAACGAACAGTCAATGAACTTTCACTTCTTGGTGCCAACAGTGTGACAAAACTCATTGCCATCAAGCTCATTCCAACTCATAGCGACCCTATGGGACACAGTAGAACTGCCCCATAGAGTTTCCAAGGAGCAGCTGGTGGATTCCAACCACCGACCTTTCGGTTAGCAGCTGTAGCTCTCTGTAACTCTTAACCACTTCACCACCAGGGCTCCCAACAGTGTGACAGGCAAGTCTAAAATGACTGGTTCAAAGATTTTTCTTGTTGATACTGAAGGATGTTCTCGAGATCAGATCTGCAGGAACAACAAAGGAGAAGGAGGACGTATTCCTTGTCCAGAACAAGGAATCTGCAGAGACCTCCAGAATGAAATGTCTTATGAGTTGGGGAGAAAGAACACGTCACCCAAAATAACTCAGTGACAGGACTCAGAGAAAGTAGGAAATCTACCAAGGTTCGGGTAAATCCCATTGAAAGAGTATGTTTTCTCTTCCCAAGCTACAGCTATGGTACTAACTGGGAAGGTGGTGAGGGGAAAGCCTTTCTCTGCTGTTAGACATTCACCCAGGAAGTTTCCTAGAAGGTGGTGTTGATTTGTAATTAGAGCCTTCTCTCTGAGTGGGGGTTTGTCTCCATTCCCAGTCCTGCAAAAGCAGCTGATGGCTGGGAAGCTGCCGCCTGGCATTCTCTCCAGAGAGAGTCTCAGCTGCTCTTGCTGTCTAAAATCATCACTTGTTTTAGTTTCCCAGGGTTGGGGGTGGGGTGGGAGGAAGGTGGCAGGTCTACATGGAAGGAGGAGATGACCGTCATGCAGGCAGCTTTGCGCAGTGTGCATCTGCCCCTGACCAGGCAGCCAACTCCAGTTACTCCCAGTCCCTCGCTGATTGTTCACTTTCTACACCGATGGGCTCTGAGGTGACAAGTTCAATTCCCAGTTCTGTCAAACCTGCATTTTCTTCCCTGACCTACTTGTCCCGCTCTGCAATGTTGGAACAATGCCTTGCTCTGTTCCCTGTTTAGACCCATCTTTTGCCTGCGCTGGTGCAAAAGCCCAGCCCTTTGCAAGGCGTTTGCCTTGAATCCCTGATAGATGTTGATGGAAAAAGAAAAATCGAGAAGAAAAGAAACCCTGACTATAAAACAGAGTGCAATTCTCCCACAGATGCCCAGATTTCAGAGGGAGTAAAGGCCCATTCACCCTTTGGTAGGGAAAGAAATCAAAAGGTTGTGTTTCTCCATTCAGCGCCTCTCCTCTATCCTCGTCCCCAAGCACAGTAAGGGGCAACTGAGTCAATGCCAAGAACACTCCTGACCCCATGAGCATCAAAGCTGCTGCTGCATTTACTGGCTCTAACTGAGGCACTTTCAAGACTGCTCTCCTCCACAAGCCCCGAGAACTTCCCCTTGGGTGAGGTCTCCTGGCAATGGAACGCAGGCTTTCACCAAAGCTCTTGAGTTACGATGGGTCCAGCTCCACCAAAAGATTTCTCCAGCTGATGGCCACAGGCCACTTTACAGAAAGTGGTGTGACCAAGCAATGCAAAGTAGCATGTGTAAAGGTTCTGTATGATCTGTAAAGCACTATGCAAATGTAGGATAATCTGGCACCGGAAGTGATGAGTGGTATGTAATAACAGTAAAATAATAGCCAACCTTTATTGATTGATTGCTGTATGCCAGAATTGTTCTGTGTGCTTTTACATGTGTTAATGTCTATTTGTCACAAGACCCTATGAGACAGGTAGTATTATCAGCCCCATATTACAGATGATAGTGTCACTGGATGGTACAAATGGTTAAGTTCTTGACTGCTAACCAAAAGGTTGGCAGTTCGAGTCCATCCAGAGGTGCCTTGGAAGAAAGACCTGACAACCTACTTCCAAAAAATCAGCCACTGAAAACTCTGTGGAGCACAGTTCTCCGATACACATGGGTTCACCACGTGCCAGAATTGACTCAGTGGTAACTGGTTTGGGGTTTTTTTCTTTAATTCTTATTATTATAGATGACAAGCTACAGGGGGGAGGCAGTGGTGATTCAGTGGTAGAATTCTTGCCTTCCGTATGTGAGACGTGGGTTCAATTCCCATCCAATGTACCTCATGCTCAGCTACCACCTGTCTGTCAGTGGAGGTGTACATGTTGCTATGACGCTGAGCAGGTTTCAGTGGAGTGTTCAGACTAAAAGGGACTAGGAAGAAAGCCCTGATGATCTATTTCTGAAAATTAGTCAGTGAAAACCATATGGATCACAATGATCTGATCCCCAACCAATCATGGGGATGGCACAGGACTGGGCAGCATTTTGTTCCATTGTGCATGCAGTCTCTATGAGTTGGTGGTGACAATGGTGGCAGCTAACAATAAGCTACAGGGAAGTGCATGGCCAGCTAGTGGTCAGGCTAGGATATACATCCAGGTGGTTTTGCTCCAGAGCCTGTACCTACTACCTCCAGCTTGGACTCTGCACCTCCACCCCTCTAACTCCATCCTCCCTTACTTGCTCCCCACCTTGTCCATCTGACACTTTAAGGACAACTTGGTCTGCTGTGTTCTCTCTAGCACTCCAGTAATCCTTTCCTCCCATCCCACTGAACCCCAGCCAAGACCACTCTGGTCCTATTTCTCCACACACACCTGACACAACAGGATCATGTGGAACACTCTCTCTACTTCAGTTGTTCATGAGCTTCCTTTCCTACGAGGATCTGCACAAGCATTTCTCAGATAACACCTTGTGGACAGCTTCCTGTGAAAGGCACAGATAGGGCCATGGTGAGTTAACATCCTTCTGGTCCCTCCTAGTCTAGAAGTGAGCACATAGTTAGTTTTGTTCAAAAAAGTGTAAGAGGAAATCTGTGGTGGATTCTGGGGAAGATTTTCCTCTCAGATAAAAGGAGAGATCCATAGAAGGAAAATATTTCTGGTTACATCTCCATTTCTGCTTGATCTGCTGCTGTGTGAGGACCCAAAGTGTAGAGATGTAGCATCCATCCCACAACCATAAGGGAAGACACATACTCTGACATACTCAGGCTAAAAATGTGGAAAGAAAAATCTTAGAAACTTGATGATGTCATTGAGCTGGTGGTGCATCAACCCTGGAACTGCCAACTTCCAGATTTATGGTTATACAAAAATGTTAAAATTTGTATTAGTCTACCAGTAGTTAGGTTTTCTGTTAGTTGCAGCCAAAAGCACCTAACTAATGGTTATCTAAAAGCAGCTCTCCAGAAAGGGTGCTGAATGACCTCTGACTCTGTGTTGGTCATTGTCTTACACATCTCCATGCTCCTCTCCTCAAAATAGCCCAGGAAAGATATTCTGGCCATCATACCTCGCTTCCTGGTCTTTGCAGTTGCTACTCTTCTTCCAGGAAAACTCCTTCCCCAGATCTTCACATGGCTGCTTCCTTCTCTTTACTGAACTAAAAAATCGTCTTGTTAGAATTTCCATGACCACTCAACCTTAAGTAGCCATCCACTAATCCTCTGTTCTATATGCTGTATATTTCCTTCAAAGAACTTATCACTCTGTATAAGTATCTTGGCTGTTTAAGTAATCTCTCTCCACTCTTTCGAGGCTTTGTCTGTTTTACTCACCTAGAACATTGACTGGCTCATAGCAAGTGTCCAGACATTAGTGTGCATAATAATCCCCTGTAGTGTTTGTTACAAGGCTTCACAGGTCCTTCTCCTCCTTCTTCCTCTCCTTTGAATCTGACTGATGCCTTTTATACCTCCATTGATGGTATGTTGTTAGTCGCCATAGAGTCAGCTCCAACTCATGGTGACCCTATACATAACAGAATGAAACGTTGCCTGGTCCTATGCCATCTTCATGATCTTTGATATATTTGGGCCTCTTGTTGTGGCTATGGTGTCAATCTATCTCAATGAAGGTTTCCCTCATTTTCGTTGACCCACTACTTTACCAAAAATAATTTCCTTTTCAAGGAGTTGGTCTTTCCTGATCACGTGTCCAAAATAAGTCTTGCGAGATTCACTTTTAAGGAACATATTGGTTGTATTTCTTCTAAGACTGATTTGTTCATTCTTCTGGCAGTCCATGGTATATTCAGTATTCTTCACCAACACCACAATTCAAATGCATCAGTTCTTCTGTCTTCTTCTTTGTTTTTTTTTTTTTTTTTCATTCTTCAGCTTTCACATGCAAATGAGGCAATTGAAAAGACCATGGCTTGGGTCAGGAGTACCTTAGTCCTCAAAGTGACATAGATGGGCTTTTTTCCAATTTTACTCCTCCCATATCTTTAGAATCACTGCTTATGTTCAACAGCTGAAGCCCTAGTTTGGCCATCTCCAGTGAGGCTTTAGGGTGTCATTTTAAATTGGGGTGCTTTGATGGAATAACAACATGAGGCTGTTTTTAAGCTTCTTGCTTTCATTTCACTAGATTATTTGGTGGTTTTCAGTCTTTCAGACATTTAAATCTGTGCTTAGTTATACTCATTCCCAGAGGCTCCTTAAAAGCAAATGACACGATTTTTAAAAATCAGATAAATAATACACATGAGGCCTCATAGGACTTGAATAAAAGCTTGTCAGATCAGCTGAAGAGAATGACTATGAACATAGGGCCTGAGAAGCAGAGGTTTTGGAGCATCATTGCCTTCCCTTCTGGCATTCTCAGCCACTCAAGAAAAATCTTCAAAAGCCTGGGAAGATAGAGTCTTTGCTGGACCTGTACCCTAGACCCTCCTCTAAACTGGGATGGAATCTGCTAAACCTGATTGTTCTTAGTGATCAGTTTAGCAAGCAGAAGGATAACTGTGGTCCATTTTCCTTCCAAAGGCAACTTAACATCCATCTGGCAGCTTTGGAGAAAAAGTAAGAGGCTCTTCTGCCACTCTGTAATAATGACAACAGTCAGTATAAGACTGGGGACATCCATTTCTAGAACAATCCAGAGCCTTTCAGATTGTGAGTGATCACTTACCAATCTAGAACTTATTTACCCTTCTGCTACGCTTTGGATTCTTTCCTTGTGATCAGTCTTAGAGGGACTATCAGTCAAGGTTCCTCACCCGAATCTATCCGAGACTTGAGCATGAGACCCAAGATGGGTCAATCAGAGTCTCAAGGGAATTTCAATCTTGAACAGAACAAGGGCAGAAATTGAAGAAGCCTCAACACACTGGTACTTCCCTAAAGAGACTGTCCATTACTTCTGCTACTTAAATTATCTGGATCCAGTACTTTCTGATACTTGGTCATTGGTTTTCCTTTGCTAAATGACTACAACATATCCTTCAATTTATTCCTTTTTTCCCTTGTGAGTTGCCAAGTTAATTTCCATAACTTACAATAAAAGGATCTTAAATGATAAAGTTCTTAAACAATAAAGCCCAGAGCTTGACACCTGTTCCCACCACTGAGGCCCCAGAATACGTTTATATTATACATCTTCTACCAACTCTGGTAATCAGTATGAAAAATGTCCAGATAACTGCAAAAGAAAAAGAAAAGAAAAAGCTGGATCACTCCTCTCTCTCTGGTCTCCCATGTAATTATCTAGTAGAAAACATAAATTGCAGTTGCAGAGGCTAAGGGAAAAAGAATCTAAGGAATAAAAAAAAAAAAAAATCTGTCTTAAAGGCCAAGAATGAAATAAAGGAAATTGTGTTCATAGCACCTGACTCACATGATTACTGTGGGTCAGCCATCGATATGTAGATAGAAGGAAAATAATTGGCATAAGCTCCTTGAAATTTCTGCCTACAGGCTCCCCAAGGAGGTCTTGGGGAGATTCAGATAGCATTTGAACAGTCAGAGCTTAGTAATGAGAACTGACATTTCAGTGTGTAGTACAAAAGACACTTCCCTCCTGAAACTATGAAAAATACTTTAATCAGCCAAAAAGTTGCTACTGTAAAAAAAAAAAAAAAACAAACAAATCAGAGGAGCTAAAATAACCCCCTCATTTATGGTTTCTCCACAATTGCTATGCCCAGCTCCTACTAAATGTACAAGCCTCTGTGGCATCCTCTATGCCCACCTCATTAATGCCACTTGCTCACTGCTATGCCAGAATCCTCCAGCTGATTAACAGGAAATCTGAGTTGAAGGTTGCCTTGGTTTCAAGTTACTTATACACACAATTCACACTTCATGTGTTAGAACCTCCTTCCATTCCTCAAATCACTCAGTGAGTCTGTAAAGTGGGAAATGGGCTTTGAATTATCTGTCTCTCCACTGACAGGTCTGACCCCTGGGTGCCTGAAGAATATTTGATAAGTTGTAAACTAAAAACAACCATCACAAAGAAAGATAAAAGGTTACTGTCACTTCTATTCAATATTGTATTAGAAGTCCTAGCCAGAGCAATAAGAAAAGAAAAAGAAGCAAAAGGTACCCAGATAGGAAAAGAAGAAGTAAAATTATCTCTATTCATGGATGATTTGAGCCTATATATAGAAAATCATAGAGTCCACAAGAAAACTTCTAGAGTTAATAGAGTAATTTAGCAATGTTTCAGGGTACAAGGTCAACAAGCAAAAATCAGTTAGGTTTCTATACACCAGCAACAAGAAATCTGAAAGAGAAATTATGGAAACTATTCCATTTACAATAACATCTAAGAGAATAAAATAACTAGGAATAACTCTAACCAGGCATATGAAAGACTTATACAATGAAAACTATAAAACACTGCTGAAAGAGATTAAAGAAGATTCAAATAAATGGAAATATGTTCCGTGTTCATGTACTGGAAGACTTAATACTGTTAAGATGTCAAAGCTACCCAAAGCAATCTATAGATTCAATGCAATCCCAAACAAAATTTTAACAGCCTTCTGTACAGAAATAGAAAAACCAATTCTCAACTTTATATAGAGTGGCAAGAGGCCCAAAATAGCTAAAGCAATGTTGAGAGAGAAGAACAAAGTAGGAGGACTCACATTACCTGATTTTAAACATACTCTACATCTGCAATAATCAAAACAATCTGGTACTAGTATCACAATAGACACGCAGACCAAAGGAATAGAATTGAGAGTCCAGAAATAAACCCACACATCTATGGTCAACTTATTTTTGACAAGGGTGCTAAGTCCATTCCATAGAGAAAGAAGAGTCTCTTCAATAAATGGAGCTGAAAAAACTGGATTTCCACATGCAGAAAAATGAAATAGGACTCATGTTCACACTGTACACAAAAACAAATTCAAATGGATTAAGGAACTAAATGTGAAAACTAAAACCATAAAATTCTTAGAAGAAAAAGCAGGGGTAATGCTGTCAGGCCTAACTTTCAACAATGAATTATCTAATATAATAATAAAGCACAAACAGCAAAATACAAAATAAATAAGTAGCACCTTACAAAAATTAAAAACTTCTGTTCTCAAAAGACTTTACTAACAGAGTGAAAAGTCAAGCTACTGACTGGGAGAATATCTTTGGAAACCATATATCTGACAAGAATTTAATAACCAAAATATGTATAAAACTGCTACAGCTTAACAGCAAAAAGACAAAGAACCCAGTCATAAAATGGGCAAAGGACTTGAATAGACATTTCACCACAAAGGACTTTCAAATGGCCACCAAACTCATGAAAAGATACTCTCAGCATCATTAGCCATCAGAGAGATGCAAAATCCAAACCACAATGAGATGCCATTTCACTCCCACTAGGATGGCTAAGATAAAAATAAAAAGAAATAGAAAACAACAAATGTTGGCCAGGATGTGGGGAAACTGGAACCCTTATTCATTGCCGGTGGGAATGTGAAATAATACAGCCATTGTGGAAAACAGTGTGGTGGCTCTTCAAAAAACTAAAAATAGAATTACCATATGACCCAGCAATTCCACTCCTAGGTATATACCCAAAAGACTTGAAAGCAGAGACTCAAAAACAGACTTGTACACCAATGTTCACTGCAGCACTATTCACAATAGCCAAAAGGTGGAAAAAACCTAAATGCCCATTAACAGATGAATGGATAAATAAAATGTGGTACATACATACAACGGAATACTACTCAGCCAGTAGGAGAAACGAAGTCTTGATACATGCTACAGTATGGATGGAGCTGGAAGACATTATGGTGAGGGAAATAAGCCAATTATACGAGAACAAATATTGTATGACCTCACTTATGTAAAACAAGAAAAGGCAAATGTATAGAGACCAAAGTTTGTTAGTGGTTACCAGGAGTGGGAAGGAGGGGGAAAAGGGGGCAAGTGGTGATGGAAAAATCCATTAAGGGTAGGGTTGCATAGCTGATTATTGTAACCGCTATCAAAAAGTTGTTCACCTATACAAAGTTGAATTGGCAAAAGTTGCATAATAGATATATTTACAACAATGCCAAAATATAAAAAAGAGTAGCTGCTGAGGCTGCTTATGTACAACCAAGTACCTCATGGGATTTGGTTCCTTGGTTTGGAGGTTTAGGGTTATGGTTTCATGGGACATCCCTGTTAATTGGCCTAATAAAGTGTTTAGTGCTTCTGTTCTACCTCCTAATTCACTGTGTAGTGCCTTGGATCCTAAAAGCTTAAAAGTGGCCATCCAAGGCACAACAATTGCTCTTTATTCATCTGGAGCAACAGAGAAAGAAGGTTAGTCAGGAATAGGAGGAGGATATGTAACGTGTGGCTAATTGCCTCCATGAACAACTGCCTCCTTTGCCATAAGACCATGAGAATTGGATGATCCCTGGCTACCATTACTGAACATTTTGATTAAAGATTCCATAGAAGAATCCGGATCAAAAGGGAAAATGTAGAATGGAATTTCAAAGTCTCATGGATTCTAGACTTTCTGGAGCCATGGAGGGTAGATGAACCCCTGAAACTATTGCCTTGAGATAATCTTTTTTTTTTTTTTTTGTACTTTAAATGAAGTTTTACAGAACAAACTAGCTTCTCATTAAACAGTTAGTACACATACTGTTTTATGACGTTGGTTCACAACCCCACGACCTGTCAACACTCTCCTCTTCTCCACCTTGGGTTCCCTATTACTAACTTTCCTGTCCCCTATTGCCTTCTAGTCCTTGCCCCTGGGCTGGTGTGCCTCTTTAGTCTAGTTTTGTTTTATAGGCCTGTCTAATCATTGACTAAAGGGTGAACCTTAGGAGTAACTTCATTACTGAGCTAAAAGGGTGTCTGGGGGCCATAGTCTTGGGGTTTCTCCAGTCTCTGTCAGGCCAGTAAGTCTGGTCTTTTTTTGTGAGTTAGAATTTTGTTCTACATTTTACTCCAGCTCTGTCCAGGACCCTCTGTTGTGATCCCTGTCAGAGCAGTCGGTGGTGGTAGTGAGGCACCATCTAGTTGTACTGGACTCAGTCTGATGGAGGCTATGACTGTTGTGGTCCATTACTCCTTTGGACAAATCTTTCCCTTGTGTCTTTAGTTTTCTTCATTCTCCCTTGCTCCCAAAGGTGTAAAACCAGTGGAGTATCTTAGATGGCTGCTTACAGGCTTTTAAGACCCCAGACCCTACTCACCAAAGTAGAATGTAGAAAATTTTCTTTACAAACAATGTTATGCCAGTTGAGCTAGATGTTCCCTAAGACCATGATCCCCACAGCCCTCAGTCCAGTAATTCGGTCCCTCAAGGGAGTTTGGATGTGTCTATGGAGCTTCCATGACCTTGCCTTGTACAAGTTGTACTGGCTTCCCCAGTACTGTGTACTATCTTACCCTTCACCAAAGTTACCACTTATCTATTGTCTCTTTAGTGTTTTTCCATCCCCCCCCATAACCATCAAAGTTTGTTTCTTTTTTTGTGTAAACTTTTTCATGAATTTTTATAGTAGTGGTCTCATACAATATTTGTCCTTTTGTGATTGACTTATTTCACTCAGCATAATGCTATCCAGATTCATCCATGTTGTGAGATGCTTCGTAGATTCATCATTGTTCTTTATTGTTGCGTAGCACTCCATTGTGTGTATGTACCATAGTTTGTTTATCCATTCATCTGTTGATGGGCATCTAGGTTGTTTCCAACTTTTTGCTATTGTGAACAATGCTGTCATAAACATGGGTGTGCAAATGTCTATTCGTGTGACAGCTCCTATTTTTCTAGGATATATTTCTACGAGTGAGATTGCTGAATTATATGGTATTTCTATTTCTAGCTTTCTAAGGAAGTGCCATACCATTTTCCAAAATGATTGTACCATTTTGCATTCCCACCAGCAGTGCATAAGATTTCCAATCTTCCTGCAGCCTCTCCAACATTTGTTATTTTCTGTTCTATTGATTCGTACCGGTAATGCCAGAGTGAGATGGTATCTTATTGTGGTTTTGATTTGCATTTCTGTAAAGATAGTGATAGCTTGAATGTCTTCTTTGGTGAAATGTCTGTTCATTTCCTTTGCCCATTTTTCAATAGGATTATTTGTCTTTTTGTTGTAGAAGTGTTGGATTTTCCTGTAGATTTTAGAGATTAGACCTTTGTCATATTTGTAATAGCTAAAAAAATTTTTTCCCAGTCTGTAGGTTCTCTTTTTACTCTTTTGGTGAAGTCTTTTGATGAGCATAAGTGTTTAATTTTTACAAGATCCCAGTTATCTAGCTTATTCTGGAGTTTGTGTGTTGTTAGTTATGGTTTGTATCCTGCTAATGCTGTATATTAGGGCTTCTAGCATTGATCCTGTTTTTTCTTCTATGATCTTTATAGTTTTTGGTTTTATATTTAGGTCTTTGATCCATTTTGAATTAGTTTTTGTGTAGAGTGTGAGGTATGGTTCCTCTTTCATTTTTTTTTTTTTTTTTTTGCAGATAGGCATCCAGTTTTGTCAGTAGCATTTGTTAAAAAGATTGTCTTTTCCTCATTTGATGGACTTTGGGCCCTTGACAAAAATCCGATGACCACGGGTGGATGGATTTACATCTGGGCTCTCAATTCTGTTCCATTGGTCAATGTATCTGTCATTGTACCAGCACCAGGCTGTTTTGACTACTGTAGCTGTATAGTAGGTTCTGAAGTCAGGTAGTGTGAGTCCTCCAACTTTATTCTTCTTCTTCTGTAGTGCTTTACTTAATCGGGGCTTCTTCCCTTTCCATATAAGTTAATGATTAGTTTTTCCATCTCTTTGAAGAATGTTGTTGGTATTTGGATCACGATTGCGTGGTATTTGTAAATTGCTTTGGGTAGAATTGTCATTTTCACAATGTTGAGTCTACCTATTCATGAACATGGTATATTTTTCCATTTATGTATATCTCTTTTGGTTTCTTGCAGTAATGTTTTGTAGTTTTCTTTGTATATGTCTTTTACAACCCTGGTTAGATTTATTCCTAAGTATTTTATTTTTTAGGGGCTATTATAAATAGTATTGTTTTCCTGATTTCCTTTTCATCATTCTTTTTATTGGTGTATAAGAATCCAACTGATTTTTGTATGTTTATCTTGTATCCTGCTACTCTGCCGAATCTTTCTATTAGTTCCAGTAGATTTCTCATGGAGTCTTTTGGGTTTTCTATGTATAGTATTGTATCATCTGCAAATAGGGACAGTTTTACTTCTTCATTACCAATTTGGATGCCCTTTATTTCTTTTTCTTCCCTTATTGCTCTAACTAGGACTTTCAGCACAATGTTAAACAGTAGTGGTAATAAAGGGCATCCTTGGCCCTGAGATAATCATTAAACATTAAACCAAAAATATCCCCTGAAGTCATCTTAAAACCAAACAATAGTATAGCTTAACCAGTAAAAAAATGTCAGCCTTGAGCATTATGCTCTTTTAAGATCTATTTATATGGGATCAAAGTGACAACAGAAATTCAAAAGATTAGATAGGAACCTGAGGGAGCAGTGAGTTTATGTTAATGAGGGAGGAACAACTCAAAAAAGGAGAAACAACTGAGAATGTCCGTACAACTTGAAGAATGTAATCAGTGTCACTAAACTGTACATGTAGAAACTGTTGAATTGCTGGTATGTTTTGCTGTGTATATTCTCAACAACAACAAAATAAATAAAAATTAGGAAAAAAAAAAAAAAGACAGAGTGAACAACCTGAGAAATTGGAAAAGGTAAGCTGAGAAAATACTCACACCCCTCTAGCAGAAGCTAAAGATAAAAGAAAGCATGTTCCATGCCCAAGGCAGAAAATAAAAAAAATTAAGCGAGTTCAATTTTGAGAGAGGTTTTGAAAGGTGAAGTCTCTTTTTTCATCCCCACCCCCTCCATTATCCTCTCTGCTGTCCAGTCTTACCTCCTGGTATGTTGTATTTTTCTTTGCTCCCTTGCTTCTAGCTGAAGTAAATATCCTGCTATTAATAAATGTGGTTACCACTATCATCAACAGGCAACAATTTCAAGAAATAACCTTATCAAGGCATCAGATCCTGAGAGCTTTGGGTATGTATCTTTGAATATATATGCTGACTCTTTTGTACAAATGGCCAAACAAATCCTTTAACAAATTTTCAGAATCTAAAAGCAGGAATAGACTAAAGAGCTCTTAAAACCCAACCTCCTACCCAGTCACTGTAGGGGTCCCTGCTCTGATATTTTTAGGAGAGAATTAAATGGCCTTCCCTTAAACCTTCCCAGTGTTTGGAATTCCCAAATGTTCACACAGGAGTTACAAAGAGACACTGAAAAGAAGTAGGGCAGTGCCACCTTGGGGAGGGCAAATCTCTTGACATCAGAGTAGCCACAGGATTCCATAAAGTGATGAACTGGGGGCCAGGAAGAAAGAACAGCTTCTTAGAACTGGTAAAAGGATGGTATGGAAAGGTATTAAAATGTGACTTTCCAGTGAATGTGAGTGTCTAAATGCTACAGAGAAAAACTATCAAATGGTACCTTACATCCTTTTCCATATAAAGTCGAGTTAATGAAGGGATACAGTGGGCCATCCTGCCAAGAGTGGTATAAAAACAACACGGGGAATTTATGATAAAAGACCAGGGAAAGAGGGGAAAAAAAAAAAAGAAGCTGAGACTACAAGGACACTACAGAGAGAACCATTAAACAAGCATCATGCCCCTGGCTTATCTCCTTTGCACACTGAGCTCCCAGAGGCTTCCCACAGAGCTCACCACAACGGAAGTTGACACAGAGAGAGTTTGGCTTGTCACATCTCTAGCGTGGCAGGGAAAAGTTGAAGGAGAGGCTCTAATATATGGAGTTAGCCAATTTCTAGTAGTCAATCAGGATGCTAATTTTTGCAGTTACTATCTACAGACATAGTCATCAAATTTTATGATGATGGCCTAAACTACTCTGGGCAAGAGCAAGCTGGAGAATAGCAGAGCTGGTGGTGAGTTGGTGTAGTTCTGCTTTTGGTGGGAGAAGAACCTCCATAAAGTGGTTTCAACTGAGATCAGAGTATGAATGGTTAAAATAAATTCTCTAAAAAGGGTGTAGGAAATTTGCATGAATACATGATGTGTCCTGGACAATATCATAGGGCGTGGTAAGAACTGGGGAACTGGTTAGGCAGGTTTTACCTAGCAAAAAATTTTCAATTTGCTGTCTAAACTATTATGTTTGTGGCTGAATTTGACCTCCAGGCTGCCAATTTGCAAGCCCAGCTCTGAAAGGTGACGGCCTACTTAAATAATGCTGAGCAATCACCTGCTGCTACCATTGCTCACACTCAGAGAGCAAATTAGTGGTCTCACAGTTAGGTTTATGCTTAATTCCATGTCAAAGAATAGTCCCAATTCCCCTCTCTGCATCTCCACTGCCACTATTCCCATCACCATTTCTAACTCAACAGAAGTAAGCCAATGCAACTGCCAAGATGGAGGGGAAGAAATAGGCTAAAGTGGCTCACACCAAAAAATGCTGAATAACATTATCAATAAATTAAGGGCAAGGTGAAGACCTTCAAGATTGTTCAGATTTAATAGCCCACCTACTTATAGGATTAGCCTATGGCAGCTAAAGACAACTTCTTAGTTCTTAAAGAAAAGGCAAGTCTGAGCATCTAATGAATACCTGTACTATGTCAAACAAATGTCAGGTACCATACCCACAGGTGCCCAAAAGAAAGTGGGGTGGGGGTGGAACTGGGATCTACATTTTTTTTCTTTTAGCCCTGGGAGATTCTGATTCTCAGGCCATTTCACTTGTGGCTGCTCAGCTGGTTTTCATTACTTAACAAGTCAATATGTCTATGAAATCAGTAATGCAAGAACCAGAGGGACAATCCATTCATTAAATGTTTGTACCAGTAGTAAAACTAAGAAAACTTAAGTTTAAACTGGGAAACAGGGAAAAGAAAGTGCATCTGTTCCCAAAGCTCCTAAGCAAGTCTTTGTTCAATTAATACCATACATTGTTCTGTTCACTGAGGCTGTGGTCAAATGGGGTATCCAGACACCAAGTGTAAATGGAAGTGGGAAAAAAGAATAAAAATTCAAAAACAAAACCAGATGGAATCATTTCCAATGGGGCCACCCAAACCTCACATTAGAAAGGAAATGGAGGGGTTTTGTTTTATTTATTTGTTTATTTTTTTAGGGAGAAAGATCTAAATTATTTAACCCACTTACCTTACAGACAAAGAAACTAAGACCAAGAATGCTTACACGATGAGACCAAGTTTATGTGATAATTATTACTTCCGAGATCTGGAATGTTCAACTATAGCATAGCTTCCATTTCTGACTTCACCTCCAATTTGTTAAATAATTTTGTCACATTCCTGAGATTTGTGTATCAGCCTCTCCCTCATTTTAAAACACGCCTTAAATTAAACTCCTATAACTCTCAATTCATTTACTTAACAAACATGTATTGTACAAAGAAAGGGTACCGGGCCATATTCTAGGTGCTGGTGATACAGTGGAGAACAAGGCAGATAAGCAAGGAGCTTGTGTTCTAAGCGGAAGATATGCAGAGGCATTTGTTGGTCAAGAATGTCAAATTTATTAATCTCGTATTGAAGTTAATTTTTCCATGTAACTTAAATCATCTTAGTTCTTTACATAGTAACAAGAACTTGGGCTTTATTAGGAACTACAGTTAATCCTCATTATTTGCAGATTCATATTTGCAAACTCACCTACTTGCTAAAATTTATTTGTAACCCCAAAATCAACACTCAGGGCACTTCCACAGTCATTTGCAGACATGCCCAGAGTGATGAAAAACTTGAGTCAACCTAGTAACATGTTCCTAGTTGAGATCAAATAAGGCAACACTCTGCCTTCATGTTTCAGTTCTCATACTGTAGACAACTGTCCTTTGGTGGTCTTCTTAGTGCCATATTTTTTGTGCTTTTTGTTGGAGATTTTGCTGTTTAAAATGACCCCCAAGCATAGTGCTGAAGTGCTATCTAGTGTTCATAAGTGCAAGAAGACTGTGATGTATCTCGTGGAGAATATATATGTATTAGATAAGCTTCATTCAGGCATGAATTATAATGCTGTTGGCCATGAGTTCAGTGTTAATGAAATCATCCATATATACAAAATACGGTGTCCTTAAATAGAAACACACATAAAACAACATTAGGTATTGATCAGTTGACAAAAATACTGTGACCAGAGGCTCACAGGAACCTAAGTGGTCAGATTAGTGCCACAGGTACCCAACGGTGGCCTATAATACCATCTTCCATTTACTCCTACTGCTTGTAGAGCCAGGAAGATCTTCACATCTTTCCTATCTCCTTCCTGAAGCTGCTTTGCTCATTCCAGTTCACACTGAGCTCTCCCTTTTTTTTTTTTTCAGTGTCTATTGAGCTGTTGAGAACTTGGGGAATTGCCAATTGTTTCCTGTGTATAACTTTTGTATCTCCAGCTGAAATACAAGCAATTTGAAGACAACTACCAGGTCTAATAGTCCACAAAGCCAAGGAAATTGATGGCCGTACAGTAGGTTCTAATTGAATGATTCAATGACTGATTTTTTCTTGGTTGTGATGACACTGCTTAACTGTAGAGCTAGAAACAGAGATAATAAACTTCAGCTCATTATTTTACCCCTGAGCTGTCCAAGTCAGGCCTGCTTCCCTGAAGTACTGGAGTTTCCCCTATCACGTTTCACTTAAGCAACTACATCGCCACACACAACAGGTGTTGTGAGAATTGCTGAGGATGATATTGAGGTTTCAGAGGCCTCAACGGACAACAATGAAAAAAAAAAAAAAAAGAATATAAAGCAGCTTTCTCTGTGGAATGGGAGGAAATTTGTTAAAACTAAAAAAAAAACAAACTACAATCTTTACTTCAATAAGGAGAATGCCCAGATTGCCGCATACCTCCACATAAAGAGAAAGAAATCCACTATGTACACAGCTGAAATTCAAAAGAACCAAAATTTCTATGGGAAAGTCCCAATTTCCAATCCAGTTAGAATATTGATAGTTGAAATGTTGATTCTAGCACTACAAAGGGATCATAGCCATAGGGTCTCTCTGTGTTTTGTAAATAAGCACAAGAAAGGTGTTTAAACACTGTTTAACACCTGTGAGGCGTGTGACCTCTGCTCTTGTCCTGCAAGCCAGCCTGGCTCATCTGCAGAGCTGGCACGTCCTGACCTACAAAGATGAGTAGTAAACCATTGCAGGCATTTAAGCAATCACCCTCACACACCATTTACTTGATCTCAATGTGCTCAAATTCTGATCTAATCTTGGTACCACTTCTGGATGGCTGGATCTGCAACCCCTGTATTTTGTCCTCAAATTCTGATCTAATCTTGGTACCACTTCTGGATGGCTGGATCAGCAACCCCTGTATTTTGTCCTTTTTTTTTTTTTTTTTTTTAGTTTTATTATGATTTAGGTAAAAGTTTACAGCGAAAATGAATTTTTAATTCAAAAATTTATACACAAATTATTTCATTACATTGGGTGCAATCCCTGCAATGTGTCAACATTTGCCTTTCCACCCTGGGTTCTCTGTGTCCATGTGTCCAGTTTTCCTGTCCCTTCCTACCTTCTTTCATCTTTGCTTTGGGGCAGGTATTGCCCATTTGGTCTCATATACTTATTGAGCTAAGAAGCATGTTCCTCATGAGTGTTTTCATTTGTTTTATAGGCCTGTCTAATCTTTGGCTGAAAGGTGGACTTCGGAAGTGGCTTCAGTTCTGAGTTAGTAGGGTGTCCAGAGGCCATAGTCTCAGGGGTTCTTCCAGTCTCTGTCAGACCAGTAAGTCTGTTCTTTTTTTGTGAATCTGAATTTTTTTTTACATTTTTCTCCAGCTCTGTCCAGGACCCTCCATTGTGATCCCTGGTGGTGGTAGCCGGGCACCATCTAGTTCTCGGGCTCAGGCTGGTGGACGCTGTGGTTCATGTGGTCCATTAGTCCTTTGAATTAATATTTTCCTTGTGTCTTTGGTTTTCTTCATTCTCCCTTCCCCCAAATGTGATGGGACCAATAGATGTAAATTTCATCCTCTTTAGGCCCCTGTTTGGACAAGGTCCTGCTGATGCTTGAACCTCAGCTTTCCCCTCCTCTAATATTTCAAAGCCCTGCTTGCCTCCCATTGTCAACATAGTTCTTGCTCCATGGGACATGTCACGTGGCTGGTATCCTGATTTGGAAGCCATTTATAAAGCACTCACACTATGCTTGAAACCCATTTACAAGACTCACATGGTGGTCTGTGAATCCAATGATTTAGACACGTGGAAATCGTTTACAAACCAGTAGACAGAAGTGGACAGCACTTAACAAAGTCTCAAGGAGCCCTGATGGCTCAATGGTTAAGCATTTGGCTACTAGCTGAAAGGTTGATAGTTCAAACCCATCCAGCAGCTCTGTGGGAGAAAGACCTGGCGATCTACTTCCTTAAGGATTACAGCCAAGAAGACTCTATGGGGCAGTTCTACTCTGAACTGATAGGCGGGCCTGTATAAGATAGTTCTTGAGGACTCTCAGGAATATACTTGGATAAACAGGGCAAGGGGATGGAGGGGAAATTTTGCAAACTCCTGTGAGGGCTGGTGGATATGTGAGTACCAAATACAATGGGACATTATTCTTGCTCAGTATATTGTACTGTGTTGGCTTGAGTTTTGCTGGGATGCTGGAAACTATAGCCAGAAGCTATGCCATGGGTATTTCAGGGTCACCCATGGTGGACAGGTTTCAGTGGAGCTTCCAGACTAAGACAGAGTAGAAAGAAAGGCCTGATGATCTACTTCCAAAAATTAGCTAATGAAAACCCTGTGGATCCCAACAGAATATTGTCCAATACAGTGCTAGAAAATGAGCCTCCTTGGTTGGAAGGCATGCAAAATACACCATGGCCTCAATAATGGACTCAAGCATACCAATGATTGTGAAGATGGTATGGGCCCTGGCAATGTATTGTTCTGTTGTACGTGGGTCACTATGAGTCGGAGCGAGCTCAACAGCAACTAACACAACATTCTTACTGATCTGCTGGTACAGCTTGGTGATCTTTTATTTACACCAGAGTCCCAAATATTCTAGGCCATTTGTAAGGGCTTCAGGAGGTATCTGATCTTCCAGAACTAGTCCTGCTACCCTGCTCTTGTCCTAGTGATCAGAAGTCAGTAATCCGGGCATCTTTTAGAACTTGAACCTCTTGTTATTACAGAGAAGTGGGCTCTCCTCACACAATTCATAACAGTGGCCCCTTCACCCCATCACGAAGGCTACCTCTTCTGCTATCCGAAGCCCTCTTTTGCCCCAACAAAGATGATGGGAAGACTTTACTCCACACATGCACCCAACCTGAGCCTTGTCATCAGACATAGTCAAACGTCACCTTTATCATACTTTATTGAACTCTATCGTACTCTAAGTAAACCTTACTATGATTAACGTTTCATGTTTTTAATCATCCCGGACATGCCTCTGGTTTCCTCCCCAATCCTGCCAGCTTGGTGAAACTGGGCAGGTCCCGACACTTGGGGTGGTGCGTGGTGAATCACCACCAAGGGGATCTGTGAGCTGCACTCACATGTCCCAGACAGCCTCGTGGAAGCCAACTCTGACCCCGACTGAATTTTTCATCCATGACTGGTGCCTTCAAGAATGTGTCTGTGGGAAGCAAGAACATTTCAAATGCAGTGGGACAGAGTCACTGATTTTTTTTCTTTCTCTGCTGGATTGTAAGAGGGCCATCAAGGCTGGCCGACTACACAAGTTGGCATAAACCTACCTGAATCCCACCGCTGAGTAGTTTAAATCTGTGTTCCAGATTCTGTTTTCTCAAGGTATGGAAAGGAACAAGGCTCCAGTGGAAATATCATGTAGCTATGGCCTAGAAGTATTTTTCTTTAATGGATGAAATGTAGAATGAATTTGAATATTTTAAGCTGGTGAAGTAGGTTGCTGAGTGAAATGTTTGGGGAAAGGAGACATGCCATTCAAGTGATTCCCAAGGACTCTTAACTGAGCTAAATATTTGTCAAGCTAAATCACTACATCCACTCTCAACTGCCTGGAATCAATATGTTCAAGTCAAATGCAGTTACATATATCTAAGTGTGGGGAAGAACATCTTAAAGCTGGACTGGTAATCGGGAAGGTAAGAAAATAATTGGACAGAGAGCCATGACGGGCAAGTTCTTTTCCAGTAGGTGTGTGACTTGGAACAAATTTAATCCCCCTGGAGTTAGCTTCTAAATTCTGGGATTCTATGGCATGCGTCAGATCATCTATGTTGTTTGTTAGTTGCCGTCGAGTCAGCTTCAACTTATGTTGACCTTATTATAACAGAACAAAACGCTGCCTAATCCTGCTCTATCTTCATGATCATAGGTACATTTGAGTCCATTGTTGCGGCTGTCATGTTAATCCATCCCGTTGACGGTTTCCATATTTTGTAATTAACTGTCAAATACCTAGGGAAGCTTGTGTATTTTTTGAGGAAGGTAAGAAACTTTATCTTTTATATTTTAGCCTTGCGTTTCTCATATTGTGAATATACTACTGTGCACAGAAGGCAAGTAAAAGCTGAGCATGTTGTTCTCTCCACTTTTTAAGGAGTTCCCCTAAGAGGCCTTTCCATTCTGAGTCATTTGAGTGCTATTCCAAAAAAAAAAAAAGCACTTTGATTTAATACTGTTTTTCACCAGATGCCTGTAAGTTGGGAGAGTCTGGTGCTAAAAGTATCCCTGATGTTTGCTACTTTCTGAAGGTGGGTCCCTAAGAGGCCTTAGCACCTGTATTAGGGCTTGCCCTGCACACATGGCATCATCAGCTGGCTCTGGGGAAGAGCGGCAGGATCAGGGAGGACCCGGATGTTCCATTTTCCCATTGGCCACAGATGAGTCTGCACAGTTGTGTGGGCAGCAGTGTACCCAGGGGCCAGTTCCCACCACTCCCCAAACAGTCACCAAAGCAGTGCAGCTGAGGACATGCTGAATCTTGTGGCCAGCCTGTTCTATGAACTGATGAAAAGGCACTTCTGGGCCTCACATGCTCTCTGCCCTCATCTGGTAAGGGGAATGTGGCAATGAGAAATAACCATTTTTGTTGTCATCTTTAATGTAGTAGATTGGCTGCAAAAGTGTTCCCAATTCTTTACCACTCCCTGTGTCCACACCCTTCCATTCCCTCCCAACAGTAAGTGACGTCTAGTTTCCCAACCCTTAAATCTAGGCTGATCTTGTGATTCACTTTGACCAGTGGAATATAGTGGAAGTGGCAGTGTTCCAGTTCTAAGCCTCAGCCTCAAGAGACCTTGAGCACTTCAGCTTTCTCTCTCTTGGACCCCCATGATTACCATGTGAACAAGCTTGGGCTGCTGGAAGATAGAGACACATGGCCCAGTCCCCTTGTCGGTCTAGCTGACAGCCAGACTACTGCCAGGCATATGAGCGAGGCCCTCCTAGAATAGGCAGTCCTTAGCCAACCCATCAGCTAACCACAGAGGCACAAGTGAGCCAAACCAAGATCAGCCAAACCAGGAGGACATCCGCAGAACTGCCCAGCTGACCCAAGACTTGTGAGCAATAATAAATGCTTATTGTCTTAGGTCACTAAGTTTTGGGTGACTTGTTATACGGCAATAAACAACTGATACACAAACTCTTTTAAGGGAGAGGGCATGTACATCACAAAGTTGGTATAATACTAAACTTCAGGCATTCACATATTCATTTATTACACTGATATTGATTGAACTCCTGCTATAGGCACTAACAGGCATTGTTCCAGACCCTAGGGATACTTTGTCCCTGCTGTCTTAGAATTTACAATCTAATAGGCGGAGATAATCCACAAATAAATAAATGAGTAAATAAATAAGAAAACTATCAGCCAGTAGTAAGTAATATGTAAAACAAAAACCAAACCCATTGCTGTCTAGTTGATTCCAACTCATAGCAACCCTATAGGACAGAGTAGAACTGCCCAATAGAATTGCTCTCTATGTAAGTAATATATAGACCACTTAAAAGGGCATATGATAGAGAGTAACTGTGCAATTACTTTAGGTTTGGTGGCCAGGGAATCCTCATGGGGGGAAACAACATTAAAGTGGGATCTGAGTGTCAGTGTAGAGTAAGCCATGTAAAGACTGGGAAAGAGCACTCTAAGCAGAGGGACTAGCAAGTGCAAAGTCCCTGAGGCTGCAATATAGTATGTCTGCAGAAAAGAGAGAAGACTGTGTGGCTAGAGCACTCTGGAAAGGGAAAAAGAGGCACCATACAGAGCATGTAGGGTTTATAAGCTGGAGTGATTTGGATGTTATGCTAAATGCAATAAGCAAGCTATCATCATTTTTGAAGCAGGATAGTAACATAATCTGATCAATATTTAAATGGATCCCTTTGGCTGTTGCTTGTAGAGTGATTATTAAAGGGCAAGGGTGGGTAAAGGAAAATCAGGAAGCTTCTGCAATAGTCCATACAAAGCCAGGATTATAGCAATGGAAATTAAGAGAAGCATGTGTTAGACAAAGAACCACCAGGACCCAGGATATATTGCATGTGAGAGTTCAAGAAGAGAGAGGAACTGAAGGTAAGTTCTAGATATTTGTTAAGTAACTGGGTGAACTGACATGGAAAAGACTAGGAGAGGAGCAAGTTTGGGGCCTTGGGTAACTCAAATCTGAGATGCCTGTTAGGACAGAGAGAAATGTGGATGACTGTGGGCCTGGAGTTCTGGGAAGGAATCAGGATTGGGGGAATAGGTGTGGGGGTTATTGGCATGAAGATGATATGTAAGCCTTGGACTGGATGAAGTCAGCTGAGAACAGTGAGCCCAGAGCCCAGGACAGAGCCCTGGGGCATGCCAACCTTTATGGATTGAGCAGTTGAGAAGGAGCCGGCAAAGGAGACTGACAGGGAGCAGTCAGTGGAGTAAGTAGTGAATAAAGACAAGTGTGTGGTATCACCAGAAGCCAGGGAGCAGAGTGGGCAAAAAGGAGATTGTGGTCAATGGTAGTGAATGCCGCCAATAGATCATGGAAGACAAGAACCTTCCTGCAATCACTGGATTTGGTAAACCATTGGATAGGGCATTGTTGCACAACCTCACCCAAGGACAAGTTCATTGTCTGGGGCAGGGATAGGGGGAGCAGTGTGTTTGACTTTGCTATTTACTATTAATTAAGGCTGAGCCTCTGAAGTTACATGTTGATTTGCAGACCTTTTCTGAGACCAATGCAGATAGCTTCTGAGCAGTAGAAAAGGACCCCAAAGATTACGGTTTTCTTGTCCTGTAGGACATTAATCAGTTTTGTCTCTTAACCTGCTATTCCTGGCAGGCCTTTTGCCTACCTCAGGGCAACAATAACTCTCAAAGCAAAAAAATAGCTTCTCTCTGTGACCACTCTCCACCATCTCATCCTCCTATTGACAGACATGAAGTATTATATTCAACATTCTCAAGACTGAGGTTTCTCTGGGTTGGGGTTCTGTTTGCTCTTCAGTCATTATGAGGTAGAATGCTGCTGCTGAGGACAGGCCCCCTAACTTCTCATCTGTTGGCTGTGGGACCCCTCCTGATGGCCTGTCGTATCCCTCCGGTTGGAACTAGTCATACCCTGAACCATGTTTGAGGGTCTCATCTCCCAACACCTCACCTTTAAGATCTTTTAAGTGTTTATTGTTGTGGAATTTTTCAGCTGCTTTATATTCATTCCACACATCTGTGATGCCTCTATGGCTGGATGCTGGGATGAGTTTTGTCAGCTTGGCCTGAAATGCAATCTGTGTCTAAAAGTCAAGATTACAATACCTGGCTCTGATATCTGGGAATTCCCATGTGACTTTTTGACCCCTAAAAGCACATGACTTTTAGCCTGCACTTCTGACCTTAAAGCTTGTGTGTGAGTAATTATAGAAATTGGCACTTTCAGTAGCTCGTCTGAGTCCTCTCGCAAAGGAGAGCATTCAACAGCCATTCCAAAAGAACCTAGAACAACCCACTTGATAGCCGGAGTGTAATTCTGTGTTCTGCGACACAGGCAGGTGTTAAGAGAGAGAGAGAACTGAAAACCTAACCTCATCTGACCTGAGCAAAAGGCCACTCTTTAATCATTAGGGGTTTTTTGTTGTTGTTTTTCAACTTTTAAAGGCTTTCGTAATTACTCTGAGTTTAACTCTGAAACTATTCCGCTACCACCTTCTGCTGTAAGGAACTCATATTTACTTGGCCTGTGAAAGGAAATTATCACAGAAGTAAAATCAGATTTTAGTTGAAGTCAAGACACATATTAAATCTGATGTTTCACGGATGAATATAAGCCCCTCCCCCGCGACAGACTTCTCCTGGCCTGGTGCAGACACTTAATAAATGCTTTTGATGGAGGTCCCTCTGTCTTAAAAGGAAATTAGATTGTTCTGACATCCTTCCTCATCACTAAACTGCTGGTTATTATCCAGCAGCCTGTGACTCTCTAGGTGTTTGCAAATTGATTGTTTAATGTTTTGTATTCCTCAGTGTTCACATTTCTAGGGTAGGCAGCCAGGTTACAATTCTCAGCTTAGGCCGTACGTTTGCCCTTTGCTGGCCTTTAGCTATTTCATTGAAATTACACATACACACACACACACACACACACACACAATTTTTGTTTCAGAACAAATTCCCAAGCTCTTCATTAATTTGCTTCTTTGTATTCATTGAGTAGTTAACATGTATGTGCTAGTATTGGTAGGCAAGACAGAGTAGATTTGTGTCCTTATCAAGGTTAACATCTAGTGATTGTAATTTCAGATTATAGTTAGGACTATGAATAACATTAACAGGTCCTATGAAGGAAAATAAGGAGCCCTGGTGGTGCAGTGGTTAAAGCTCTCAGCTGCTAACCAAAAGGTCGATGGTTCAAACCCACCAGCTGCTCTGTGGAAGAAAGATGTGGCAGTCTGCTTCTGTAAAGGTTACAGCCTTGGAAACCCAATGGGGCAGTTCAACTCTATCCTATAGGGTTGCTATGAGTTGGAATTGACTCCACAGCAATGGGTGGGTTATGAAGGAGAATTGGGGCATCGGTGGTTCAGTAGTAGAATTCTCGCCTTTCATGTGGGAGACCCGGGTTTTTTACTCCTTATGTGCAGCCACTACCTATCTGCCAGTGGAGGCTTGTATGTTGCTATGATGCTGAACAGGTTTCAGCGTAGCTTCCAGACTAAGACAGACTAGGAAGAAAGGCCTAGAGATCTACTTTCTAAAAGCAGCCAGTGAAACTCCTATGGATCACAATGGTCTGATTCACAACTGATCATGGAGATGAGGCAGGATCAGACAGCATTTCATGACACTGTGCACGTAGTCTCCACGAGTTGGGAGCCGGCTTGACGGCTGCTAACAGCAACAATATGAAGGAAAATACATAGGAAGGCTTCTGTGAGTAGGAGAAGTTAAAGCTGAGACCTAAAGAATAAAAAAGGGAGGAAGCAGCCTTAAAGGGTAAGTGGAAGAAAGGGACAAATATGAAGGCCCTGGAGTGAGAAAGAGCTCAGTTTGGTTTAAGATCCAGCAAAAGGCAAATGGGAATAGACTTTGCAAAGAGGGTGAGATGAGGATGAGCAGTGGTCATATTACCTGGTGCCCTATAGAGAGGGCAACACTATGTCCCAGTTTACCTAGAGTACTCCCGTTTAAACCTTTGTCCCTGGGTAATTATTTATAGGGCCTTCTTTTACTCTCAAAAGAGTCTTGGTTTAGACTGAGTCCAGCACAACTAGATGGTGCCCGGCTACCACTACCAACTGCTCTGACAGGGATCACAGTAGAGGGTCCTGGACAGAGCTGGAGAAAAATGTAGAACAAAATTCTAACTCACACCAAAAAAAAAAAAAAAAAAAAGACTGGTCTGACAGAGACTGGATAAACCCAGAGAGTATCACTCCTGGGCACTTTTTTAGCTCAGTACTGAAGTCACTTCTGAGGTTCACCCTCCAGCCAAAGATTAGACAGGCCTATAAAACAAAATGTGACTAAATGGGCACAACAGCCCAGGGACAAGGACGAGAAGGCAGGAAGGGACAAGAAAGCTGGTAATAGGGAACCCAAGGTCAAGAAGGGGAGAGTGTTGACATGTTGTGGGGTTGGTAGCCAATGTCACAAAACAATATGTGTGCTAATTATTTAATGAAAAGCTAGCTTGTTCTATAAACCTTCATCTAAAGTACAATAAAATAAATAAATAAAGAGAGTCTTGGTTTGCACAATAAATTGTATGGTCACCTGACTTAAAGGCCATGTCAAAGAATTGGTATTTTATAATATGTGAGATGGAAATCACTGAAGGGTTTTGAGCAGAGATGTGACAGGACTAGATAGATGTCTTCAGATTGCTCAGCCTGTAGTCTGAAGGAGGCCAAGTGTGGAAGGGGATAGAGCTGTAGCAAGGCTATTATAGTGGCCCAGGCAAAATATGATGGCTAACAGAGTACCACACTTAGAAAATATGTTCAGCAACATTCTACCATCTTCTTCCCTTTCAAATTCCCCTTCAGGACTGAGGAGCCCTGGTGGCACAGTGGTTAAGAGCTTGGCTGCTAACTAAAAGGTCAGCTGTTTGAGTCCACCAGCCGCTCCTTGGAAACCCTATGGGGCAGTTCTACTCTGTCCTATAGGGCTGCTATGAGTCAGAACCTACTCAATGGCAACTGGTTTGGTTTTTTGTTTTTGTTTTTTTCCAGGACTGGGGCACTCATTTCTCCAACTGCCAAAAGTGATAGCTGTTGGTGGCATACAGCTAAGTCCCTCCCCGGGAATTGCTAAAGGGAGCTGCCTTGGAGGGAGGGGGCAAGCACACATCTAATGACTGGTCAATATAGGGTTACCAAGACCCTGCCCCATTGCCTCAATTTGGGGCATCTTTGAAGGTCCTTCCCAGCTCCAGAGCTCCCAGTGGGATTGGCTGAGGCCTCTGTTGTAACGGCATCATATAGCTCAACTTCTCCTCTGTCCCATTGTGCTTCCTTCACTCCCTCATGGGTATTGTTCCCCAGAGTACTCCCCACAAACCTGCTTGCATGCATATCTCCTCTGCAGAGTCTGTTGCCTGGGGAACCTGGCCTACAATTCCAATGTTAGTACAACTCTCCATTAAAACGTGCCTTTGGTGCTATCTATACTGGCATCTCCACATCTAATGAAGAGTTAGAGCTTCCCCTGGTACTGGTGTGTATAAAGGATCTTCACTTATTGTCTTTTATGTCCTTCATAAATTGAATCACCTAGTTTGTTTCTGACCTTGATAATTTTATCTGTAAATGGTTGTATTGGTTCATGATACTGGTTCTCTGTAACCTGGCACCCTTCCCACTTTTTATTACATTCCAAGTGGTTATTTCAGGTCTTGAAAAACAACTGCTCTTCTTAAACACCTTGACTTTCTATTACCTAAATTTAGTTTCTTCCCTTGGTACTTGAATTATTTCCTTAGGCAATATGAAGATACTATAAATTCCTTTTTTATTTCTTCTATTCATAAGATTATTCCTAGTATTTCTATATAGTAATTTGAAATTTATTGAAATAAATTACAATAGAATCCCATTCTTTATAGCTCATTATCAACAAGAATGCAATATATCATGGATTAAATCATACTCTCTCAAAACATAACTACAAGCAGGAAAGACTGGTGCAGGGCCATTAGAATATAATAGAAGAGAGAATTGGTAATCTCATCAAAGGTACAATTAGGATAAGCGGGTGTGGAAGGGACGAGGAAGGGTACTAGGATGCTGGAGGAGAATGCATACACACTTGGAGCACTGGGACTTGCGTGTGCATCCTGGTGAAGCCTCTTGATTTGCGTCCAGCCATCTAGCTACAAGAAGTCTCCCCTTTCCCCACCCTGAGCGCACAGTGAAGGTCATATGGGAAAAGGGGAAGACGTCAGTGTAGCACGAAACACAGACTTGCATACATTAATTCTTGAGCACTTTCCATGGTACTACGCTCTGGTAGTACCCTGCTGGGCCCAGAGCATCTTGGGAAACCTTCATGCCCCCCTAAGTTCTAACCTCAACAGGTCTCTTGGCCCTGAGTCCCCCAACAGGTAATAAAAATATTGCCCTAGTTTTTCCCTTTGATAGCCTCTCTTCTTTCATTAAAATTCAAAATATCTTCTATTTTGGATCATCTACCCTGAGAAAGCCTTCAACTGTGGAAATCTTCAGTGTTTGATTAATTATTTCCTGCTATGGGAAGCTTAGGTCAAAAAGAGTATCATCTCTAGTTGATCTCAAACTAAATATTGTCCTCAATATTTTTCAGTAACTTGCTTACACTCTTATTTCCACAACATTGAATACTATGTGCTTGTGTCATAGTAGAAAGTATGTGGAGACCAGCTAGAACTTGTGCCGTACAATTTATGAGCTGTTATACCTGTCTCCTTATTTAGTCTCTCAGAATCTCAGCTTCCTCATCTATAAAATGGGGAAAATACCTACTTTAAAAGAGCCCTGGTGGTGCAATGGTTAAGTGCTTGGCTGCTAAAGGTTGGTGTTTAGAACCCACCAGCCGCTTCATGGGAGAGAAGACCTGGTGATCTGCTCCCGTAAAGATTACAGCCTAGGAAGTCTTATGGGGCAGTTCTACTCTATCCTATAGCTTAACTATGAGTCAGAATCAACTCAGTGGCACACAACAACAACAATAACCTAATTTAAAAGATTCCATGAGTATCAAAAGGAATCCTGGTGGTAAAGCCTTAAACCATGCCTGCCAAGTAGTATATATTCTAACTGTAAGTTCCTTTCACATTTCTTGCCCAAGAATTCTTCATTCATTAATTTGACAAACATGTATTGATGCTTAATGTGTCAGAGGCACTGCTCCAGGCCCTGAGGATACAAACTGAACAAGCAGGACAATGTACCTGCTCTTATGGAACTTATAGTCTAGTGAGAGGAGATAGACAGTGAATGAATAAAAAGATACCAGATAGTGATAGACGTTAGGATTAAAGTAACCAGGAAGATGTGATAGTAAGTAAATGGTGAGGGGGAAGGGAGCCTGCTTTATGTTGAGTAGTCAGAGAGGATCTCTCTTGGGAAATAAAATTTGAACTAAGACCTACAAAACAAGAAGGAGTTAAGCCAACTGAATATCTGATAAAAGAACTTTCTAGAAAGAGAGCACAGCTAGTAAGGGTCCTAAGACAGGAATGGGCTTAGAGGATTTTATAGGTGAGTAGGAGACTATAGGGTTGCTACGAGTAGGAATCAACTCAATAGCAACTGGTTTGGTTTGGTGTTTTAGAAGAGAGGTGGGCAGAGTCCAATCATTGTAGGCCCTTTTGGCCATAGTAAAAAGCTTGTGTTTTATTCTCAGTGCAATGAGGAGCCTTGGAGAATGTAAAGCAAAGCATGGAAAAGATCTAATTTACATTGAACACCATCAGGAAGGATAGTCTGTTGGTTAACAAGAGTACAGGAAGGGAGACCAGTTAGGAGGATAATGTAGTCATCCAGGAGAGAGATGCTGGTGGCCTGGACTGCCATGGTAGCAGCCAAGATGGTGAGAAGTAAACAGATGCCAGGTATATATCTCAGAGTAAGAGTTGGATTGACTATGGGAAGGTAATGAGGAAAAGCAAGGAATCAAGGAGGATTCTTAGGTATTGATTTAAGCCATGGAGCCATAGAGGAGCAATTTAATGAGATAGAGGAGACTAGGGAGGGAGCATATTTATGGGAGAAAATCAAGATTTCAGTTCTAGATATTATAAGCTTGAGATGCCTATTAAACATCTAAGTAAATATCATAAGAAGGCAATATATAATTAGATATATGAGTATGGGGAGAGGTCATGCTAGAGATATGGAAATCTAAATTTGAGAGTCATTAGTCTAATCCTTAAAGCCATGGAACTAGATGAGGATGGAGATGGAGAAGAAAAGGAGTCAAGGACCAGGTCAAGAAGCAAACAAACATTGAGAAGTTAAGCAGAGGATTCTGAGGGGAAGAAAAAGGCCAGTATAGAATAAAGACCAAGAGAGTATGATCTTACAAAAACCAAGAGAAGAGCGTGTTAAGAAATGAGTGTGAGTTACAATTTTAATAGCCACTGGGCTTGCTTCACAAATACCCCACTATAGCAAGGCAACCTGAAGCCCCCATCACCAACTGGCACTTCTCAAATGTAAGTCAGTATGCCAGAGGGGCAACCACATGTTGTCAATGCTCCGTAGTAGCTGGAGTCTCCTTTCCCCACGTGCAAAAGACAAAATAGATTTCCGGTGGTGATACGGGCAATGTTAGCCACTGTGAGCCTCCTTCATGGGCTTTGTTCTCAGTGCCTGAAAATGGAACTGCTTATGATTCCAACACTTGTAAAAACCCTTGCAAAATCACACAGGTTAAGTGCTGCCAGGTAGTGGTTGATGCTGCAGGAAACCTGCTCTTGCCAAGAAGGGGAGGAGAGAAGGCTGCAAGCTTCTGCAAAGAATAAGACAAAATACATTTGAGGGAAGCTAACACGGAGAGTGTTTACTGAGTACAGAGCAATGAGGAGAGCTTTCCACAAAGGGAAGCACTGCTCATGTGGGGTTCTACCCAGGAAGTAACATGGGAGGGTGGAAGGTGCTGCTTCCCCAAATTAGAAATAACTTGTTTGGACAGTGTGCACACATCAAAAGGTTCCTCTTCTCACTCTTCCCATTTCCGTCCCCACGAGGCACACACATTCTTCTCTTTTCATCCTGTTTGTAAAATTCAAAAGGAAATCTGATTTCTTTTTTACTTTCAAAAATTTGAGAAGTACTTTTAAGGTGTTATCGTTAAGCTGTTTTTTATCATAAGGATCAGATACCCACAAATATGTCCAACTAAGATGGTTGGTGACTATTGTAAGGATCCGTGAAGGTGAAGAAAAGACAGACTCAGTTGAAACCAAAAACCTTAGTAATCAAAATAGATCACATTTATCCCCATTTTACAGAGGTACAGAGAGATTTAAGTGCCTTGCCCAAGGTTACACAGCTAGTAAGTGGTGAGTCAGGATTTGAAACAAGGCAGGTTGGTTCCAAGGAATGTTTAAGTATTAGTCTACGCTATCTCATAAGAATTTGAACGGAGCTGCAAAGTTACCAGAATTAAAGCAGATTAGGGATTCATTCTCCTTCTATCTCCCTCTATCTCCCTCTCTCTCTGCATTTCCCTCCCCTCCTTCTCCTCCTTCTATTCCTCCTCCTCTCCTCTTCCTCCTCCTCCTCTTCCTTCTCTCTCTCTCTCTCAATCTTTCAACCTTGCTCTGCCTCCATTTCTCTCACTCTGTTTCTTTCCTATTATCTCTCTTTCCCCATTTCTGCTCTGCCTTTTGTTTGTGTCTACTCTGTTCTCTTCTGGCTACTGACTAGGTTATTCTTTCTTTAGGCTCCATGTTGACTTTCTCTACCTAATTGCTTCTACTTACTCAGAGTTTCTTTGCCCTTATACCTTCTTCAGCCTGGACGTGGTCCACCACGGCCCATCCCTCTGCCGTATTGCATTTGGATTTCTTCCTTCAGAATCCCTATGGACAAAATTCTATTGGATCAGCCATTAGTTCCCTCCCCTCTCCCCACCCCCCAATCCGACAAGCTATGGTTGGTTATGTTTGGAATCTGTAGTGTGATGGATTACTTTTGTGTGGCGTTTCTAGCCATGGTCTTGTAACTCCCACCCAGGTGATTGGGCGGGACCGTGTGATAGGGTAATTGTGGCTCATCAAGGGGATTGGTCAGTTTTGCCTTAAAAGAGAGTCAGTTCTAGAGCAGAGAGGAGGATCCTACCACCACCAGGGAAGAACACCCAGGACCCGGGATCCCTGTGCTGAGAAGCTCCTGGAAGCAGGAGACTGTGTGAGAGAGAGAAAGCTGTAACCCTGAAGACAGTGAGAAGCGGTGGCAGGAGAAAACCAGCAGCAGGAGACGGCAAGGTGTGTTTCTGGGCCCACAGAGAGAGAACGCTGAGTGCCTTTGGAGAGAGGCCGAGGGCGAGGGAGAGGTATGCCTGTGAGCACAGTTGGGAAGAGGCTGTCCTGATGGAAGAACTGCATCCTGAAAGAGTTCCTCAGCCTGAACTGTAACAGTTACTTCCCTCATAAACCCCAGAATTGTGAGTTTGGTCTGTGAGTTCTGTGTGGCCATTGCAACGAATTATCAAACCAGCAGAAAAGTAGAGAGTACTGCGTGAGGGACAGTTGGTGTCAGAATTAGTAAAGATGGCAGAGAGAGGAGGCTTGTCTGGCCTCCACCTCATGGGAATCAGCCTTGTGCTGTTGATCTTGGTTCTTCTTCCCCCTCCGTGGAGCTGGAGGAGGTCAGACACTGCCCCCAAGCCATTTTTGCAGAGTCATTTACAGACTCCAAGCCCAGGGCAACCATAAACAGATGCCTAGTAAGCACAGTATCACCTTTGCTTTTGTCAGAAAAATTCTCTACTGGCCAACTCTGACACAGATAAGCCTCCCAATCAAATCCCTACCCGCTCCCTGCCCTGTGCCTGAGCATATGATGCCCCGGTGTGATAATGCTCACACACTCCGTGTGTTTACATGTGATGGTGCTAGCTGATTGCGCGTAAATAAATGAGGATCTTGTCTGGCTCCACCAAGAGAAGACAAATAGTCCTGAGTTGCAAGGCATATCTGATCAAACGGGAACCCGGGTATGGAGAGGAGGCGACAGACAGAGAACCATGTCATTATGTGATGAAACTCAGCGGAGACCTGCTCTTAAATAAAATGGGGTCCTCCATCTGTGTTGAGGGTGTAAGCTGGGACCACGAAAGAGAAGCTGCCTGAATCAAGAGACAAAAGGAGCTCAGCCTAGGCTAGGAGTAAGTTCATATTTGAACTGGAAAGAATCTTAATTTCTCTGGGTGAAAAGGAAAGAGGAGCTGAGCTAGAAGGCTGGGCTCACAGCTTAAAAGACATGCAAACTATCAGGCTTCTGTAGTCACCGAACAATGAACTAGGCTTCTACAATGTATGTCTGCACACGCTCACCTGAATATAAAAAGGTGTTAAAAAGCAAGTCTACAGGTAATTGCTTCTTTTTCTTCTTCTTTTGTTTATGTTGCCTCTATTCCAAGAAAAATACTTAAATGATACATTATTACATTTCTGCATAATCTCTTAACAGATTTGAACATTTGTTACAGTGCTGGGCCGGTGTTAGTATCTTTGTTTATCCCAGCTTTCCACACTTTGGAAGATCACACACTCTTCTTTCTAGAAATTTTGCTCTCTTCTTTGGTATACTTGATCGACTGAAAACTGATTTTCCGTATACTTCAGGAGAACAAGGATATTTTTTGCATTAAAAACAGAATCACGACAGGCACACAGACACATGTAGACATTTAAACAAAGGATGCAACAAATCTCAAATTCTTATAATTAAACTATTTTTCCGTGCTTCCAGAAACAGTTAACTAACTATCCTACTACTAAATCAGAATTGTGGAACTAGTATAACATGTTGATGATTGATGTTGTCCACTTATTTTTAAAATAACCCTCATTGTTTATGCCATTGTAGTAAAGGGTTCCCCTCTCCCACGCAGGAAGTCTGGGATGAAAGTGGGTTGTTGCCACGGCAACAAAATACAAGGCAGAGAACTCCAGAGAAGGGGGAGGTCCCTATACCCAAGGCCATCGCCACAAGAAAGCCCCCAGCCCTGGAGTGATGGCAGCAGAGAGAGGCAACCTGCCATGACTTCACACTGCCAGATGGCTCGTTGTTGACATAGGGTTTCCTCCCAACTGCTAATTATTTGCATAAATCTAGATCATTCATTCAAAGGAAAACAATGAATTCACTTAAGTATACATTGACATTCTTATTAGGCTGTTTTTTTCTTTGAACAGCCCAACATTAGAAACATTCTCCAAACACATAGCACAGTGCCTTACACATAAAAGTGACTTAATAGCCATTTAGCTATTTATTGGATCTGTTCTTGAGCCAGATATTGCTCAAGATATACAGTTGGAAACGACAGGTTCCCTCTCCTCAGGGAGCCAAACACATATAAAGATCCGTGAAACCTTACACGTCAAGTCCAGTGGTATAGCCCTGCCCAGGGTGTCATGAGGTGAGAACTCAGAAGAGGGACGTATCACCCTGGAGGAGTATGCAAGGAAAGGGAGAGGGAACAGGGTGTCACATGGCTTGAGTCCTGGAGGATAAATAAAGAGCTATGGGTACTCCTTTCTTTGTGCTTGCTTTGGGATGCTCCCGGGAGGGAGGACAGCATGAGCAAAGGCCCAAAGGGAAAGCGATATCGACTCTGCTGTTGCTGAAGAAGAATCTGCACGGCAGAGAATGATGGAAGCTAAAGCAGAAGAGGGAGTCCCTGCATGGTGCAAATGGTTAATGTGCTTGGCTGCAACCGAAGGTGCCCCAGAAGAAAGGCCTGACAATCTACTTCTGAAAAAAATGTCCAATTATAAACCCTATGGAGCACAGTTTTACTCTGACACATAGAGGGTTGCCATGAGTTGGTGTCGACTCGACAGCAACTGGCTTTTAAAGCAGGAGAGACAGGTGGGTAGCTTAGATCTTAACAGAGCATGTAAGCCTCTCTGCCTGAAGAGCCTGGGCTGTATCTCTGGGCAATGGAGACACCGACGTGGGAAACCTGCTTGTAGGATGAACTCTTAGCAGCAGTGTGGAAAATAGCCCAGCAGAAAAGATTGGAGACAAGAGGACCAGTTCAGACTTCTCAGACAGTAAAAGCCTGAACCAGGGTGAGGTATTAGGGATAGAAAGTATGGGGATAGTTTCTAGAAATATCTATTGAGTAAAATCACACAGCTCCCCAAAACCTTAAGACACCAATCTCTTTCCTCCTTTCCAGACCAACTTAAACACTAAGAAAAACCCAGATTATAAAGGCTAAGATTTGCAGCAACAAACGCTCCTTCTATGTACATACCTTATATGTGCATTAATCCACTTAAAACGATCACAGCCACTTTAAACCCTGTTGGCTAAGTTGATGGACAGGCAATAATATTCCTCTCCTGAATGTAGTCGAGGAGACTGTTTCCCACTATTTCTGGTCATGGGGGGTCAGAAAATGAGAGGAGATTTTTAGAAAGATTCTGAACAATATATCAGTGGCAGAGTGGCAGACAAAACACAACTGATAATGCTTCGTACTGAGATAGCATCATCCCCTGGAGGCTCTCCTGGTTTCACAGTGAATATTAATTTTTAGAGCATTCCTATAAAGTAGACAAGTGGCAAAGGGGGTTGGCTCTATTTCAGTGAGGAAAAAAAAAAAAAAAAAAATCCTAGTGCCTGAAGAGATGAACTGACTTATCAGAGGCAAGGTTAGTGAGAGGCAAGCCTGAGGGCAGAGTTTGGACTTCCTTGTTTCTTCTCCTGGATTTCTCATCTAAGCTCATCCTAATGGGGTTATTGTATTTAACATAGTCTGTCCAGATCCCATCTAAAAAGAGGAAGCAAAGGCCTGGGTCATTTTCCAGATGATTTCTTTAAAAGAAAAAAAGGAACCTCTTTTTCCGCCAAATTGTTTATAATTGATGCAATACAGAAATGAGTTCTCCAACTCAAATTCTGCTGTTTAATTTCTTTTAAATCGGCATTTGCCTGAAATATCTCAGTAATTCAAGTGGAAAGGGAGGTTTTGTCTAAATTATGAAAATGACCTCAATTTACTTCTTTGAATAGCTACCAGAAATGGGCACCACATGGTGTAGAAATCAAGCCCTTCTCTGTGCCCTGGGGTACATAGATCGCCTTTGGCGCTGGGATGGGAGTGGAGGGGAAAATCCTATGCTTGAGTTCAACACTTGATCCTTTTTGTTTTCTACTATAAATTGGTGACAGTTCATCATTTACTCCATTTGCATCAATGAAGACTGCAACAAATACTGGTTGTTTTGTTTCATTTATACATAGGTGAAAATGTAGGCATACCGATGACTGGAAGAAATGACTGTCATTTCAGCTCTTCCAAAAGGGTCAGGCCTGGGCTCAGCTTATTTTTTGTATATTTAGATGGTGTGTAAATTGAGCGAGCAGTGATGAGGCAAGGAAATGATTGCATCCCCTGCGTTTTTGCCAAAGCACATGTCCCAGTTCTTTGTTTGATTCTAGTTCCTGTTATCCGCAGTGGCGCTGCTTTTGTTTCTCTCTCGTTCTGCCACTCTTCCTTTGCTCCTTTCTTCCAGTATCTCGCAGGATAGAGTCACTTGCCCCTGGAGGCTTTAGTTCCGTGGAAACCTGGGATTACAATGTGTGCACAGGCAGCTGTTCAGCTGAGAAGCAGGAGCCTCTCCTGAAGCTCTTTTGGAGTCAGGATATTAGTCTGTAGGAGGACACCAACAGTTTCCCTCTGCAATGGGGCTCACGGACAAAAGCTTCCAAACCAGACGCTGAACAGAGGTGATTCCTTTGGGCTCGGGTGTGGGCTTTCCTGTTGCTCCCAGCAAGAACAGAAGATGCTTACGAAGCCACCCTGGTTCCCCAGGCAGGGCACACTGGGGGGTCTCACACACCCTGCTAGCCTGCTCATGCACACCTAGGTTCCCCTACCCGACACCTGCCGGCTCCTTTCAGCACCCACCTAGTGTGGAGTGCTCTCTGCTAGATTCACATGTGCCCCCCAAAGGACCCCTTTCTGAGATAGAATAACTTCGTTTACACTCTAAACAGTCAGACATGATTCCCAAAACATAAGAGCAGTCAGCAGACTCCATCTGAGTGATCAGCTCTAAGCAGTTAAGGCAGGAAGAGAGGAAAGGAAGGAGAGGGGGAGGAGTGGGGGAGCAAAGCAGAGCCTCCTGTCTTTGTTTCTCTCCCATCTGGCTGGAAGCCAGAGGGAAAGATCGAAGAGACCTATCCTTTGTCCACTGATCTGACAGCCATCCCATGTTACCACTAGGCAAAATCAAAGTGAAATGCATTCACACGTTCATGTCCATTGCTCAAAAGATTACTGAGGCATCTGTCTTACTATGCCTAATGGAAGCAGGATTTCTGCACAGCATTTCTGTCTCCAAGGTCATCAGCAAACTAAGGGAGTTCCACGTTCTCCTCTGTCGCTCGTCATCGTTAGCGCTCTCCTTCTCCTCCAAAACACCAGTTGTCAAGCGAATGCTGACTCATAGCGACCCTGTAGGACAGAGCAGAGCTGTCCCATAGGGTTTCCAAGGCTGTAATCTTCACAGAAGCAGACTGCCACATCTTTCTACCTTGGAGCAGCTGGTGGGTTCAAACTGCCAACCTTTTGGTTAGCAACAAAGTGCTTAACCACTGCACCACTGGGGCTCCTTTTCCTTGTCTTACAAGGGGACCAAAAGCATGTACTCTGTGGCTTTAAGGGAAGAGAAAGTCCTTCACAGCCTCTCTCTATCAAGTCTGGTTAGGTTTTAGCATGTAAAGTTCCAGGCCATAAATAATTCAAAAGGCATGAAGAAGATTTTCTTCATTCTCCAACTATCCCTGCGCACAACTGCCCCCCCTCCCCCCTTTCTAGCTTGTAACAAATGCTAATTTAATCAACTGGCAGTAAATTGTGCTGGTTGCTGACTCATGCCAGACACAGCCCCTCTGGACTCACAGAGCTTTGCCATCTCACTTGGAAACCAATAAAGAAGTGCTGTGCTGAGCTGTCCACCTTTCTGCTTTTGTCTTCCTTTGTTTCCTCCTTTTCTTCCCCCTCCCCCTAAAAAGATTCTTCACAAATCTATCTCCTGACACACATACCCACAATGCAGATCATGGCCATGCCACCTGCAAGGGTCTGGGCTGTGGGCAAGTTGTACTTGCCTCCCAACCATTCCTTAAGTTCCTGATGACCAGGACTCCCCCAGTGGTCCTGCAGGCTGCTCCCTCGGGGGAAAGAAAGAAGGGGAAGAAAGTGTGGGAAGGAGAGTGAGGCAGAGCCGGCCCTTGTTATCCAAGCTGTGGAAGTATGCAGACGCTGGCAGCACAGAATGGGTGCTGAGTAAAAAGGATAGAGAAGCAGCTCCCACTGCCAGGCCTTTTTCGCCTCACCGAGCCAGCAGAGTGGGCAGTCCTTGGACCCCTGAGGACAGCCGTGGCTGGCAAGGCAGATGTGAACAGAGGGTCAAGGGAAGGAATTGTCCCAGAGACAAGGCAGGGGCAGCAGGCAGAAGGACAGGCAGTGGAAGACAGTAGAACATAAAGAAATGCCTCCCCCCTAGGTACATACCCAAAAGAATTCAAGGCAAGAATGCGTTTGCACGCTGATGTTCATTGCAGCACTGTTCACGATAGCCAAAAGGTGGAAACAGCCTAAATGTCCATCAGCAGACGAATGGGTAAACAAAACATGATACATACGTACAATAGAATATGACTCAACCATAAAGAGAAATGAAGTCCCAGTACATGCCACAACATGGGTGAACCTTGAAAACATTATGCTGAGTGAAATATATAAGACACAAAAGGACAAATATTATATGATCCCACTTATACAAAATATCTAGAATAGGCAAGCGTATAGAGAACAAAGTTTATTCGTGGTTAACAGGGGCTGAAAGGAGGAAGGAGGAAAGGAGGACTCAATGTTTAGGAAACACTGAGCTTCTGCTAAGGGTGATAGAAAAATTTGGTAATGACTTAGGGTGATGGATGGACAACACGGGAGAGAGAAATGCCTTCCAATGGAAAAGACCAAAAGATAGAAAAATATTTATGGTAAGGCTAGGTAGCCTCATCGTCTATTTCCCGTTCCTTTTGCATTTCTTTATAGCTATAAATATTTATCTTATAAAGAAGCGTTCTCCATTCCTACCCCAGAGGGTTTCCTTTAAAAACCCTCCCCATCATGATCATCCAAATATTTGCTGAGCAATAACGCATAGGGTCCGCTGTGAGGAAATAGAAGATGGTTTACCCTCTTCTCTTCGAATGCCCTGTAAAGAGCTCACAGCATTCTGAACACCATCACACCCATTATTTTGTTTGCTTTCTCCTAACCTCCCTGTAAATAGACAGAGCTGGTAGCATTAGGCCATTCTACAGAGAGACTGAGCTCCGTGAAAGGACCAGTAGATGGTAGAACCAGAGCCAGATACTGTTTTCACCAGACACCCTGCCCCTGGGGTGTTCACCCAGTAGGTCTGACTGCTTAGGCATTAGGTTTACCATTTATTAAGCAAATGCAATAACAGCGAAGCATCAGAGCTTCTGGAAGTGTCTGACTCATCAGACCCAACAAACTCCACCCACAGTGCTGGCTATAGCTATTATTCTTATGGTCTTGAATTGTTTAAGAACTGCTTCATGTTTAACTGCCACTCCGCCTGTCGGATTATGAACTCCTCCTGGCCAGGGACTGGTCTGGGGAGTCTCTGCTCCCCCACCCCCATGTCTAAGAAAGAGGCCTTGCAGAGAGCAAATTCAAATTTTCTGGTTGGTTGATTGCAAGCACAACTTAAGGCTTTTAAAATGAGAAACCCTGCCTCACCCACCCCTATTTAAAAGCTCCCCCCACTGAAGCTGATTTCTGCTATGGTCATTCCCTCACAATGGCCGCTGGGTTCATGTTCCTTTGGGTTCTTTTCTCTTGGGGGCGGGGACGGAAGAGTGCATGTGTGTGCACACATATACACATGTCTTGGAACAACTGCACCGTTTCCTGTCCTTTGTTGAAAGTTCTTTCTAGAAGGCTCCCTGCTGACAAACAGGACATGCACAATGGCAGAGTGCTCTCGTCTTAGAACGATGAGAATACACAACTGACTTCCTACAGGAAGCCCAGAAGGGAACCAGACGAGAAGCCTTCTCCTCCTCCAGTGTCCTTAGTCATGGCACAAACCTTCTGCACTTCTTTCTTCTAATTTATGGTTTTACAACTTTAGGGTCAGTGGGGAGCTAGGAAAGAGTCAGCACCACGTGGAAGAGGCTCATGCACCCAGCACACAGCATTCTAACGGCGAGTGCTTCACTGCCAAGAACGGAAGGCGTGGTTCCCTTTGTCCTTATTTGACCAGAAGGCTAGGCATGGAATGCTGCCTCTTTGCCTGTCTGTAAACTCCTGGGGCAGTCGTAAATAAGCGCTTGGCCTGCTATGGCTTCTTGGCTAAATGTTTGTGCAGTAACTCAAATGAAGCAGCAGACATGAGTCAGGGGGGAGAAATAAGCTCAAGAAGGGGTGGGGGTGGGGAGCCAAGGCTCTGGCTTCTCAAGCCTGTGAGATAGTACTTTACCCAGAGACAGTCAGTCTAGTCTCCAGGGACAGACTGCAAGCCCTCCCCCAAGACTGCACCACCTGCCAGAGACATTTGCAAAGCAGCTTGTGAGAGCGGCTAAGTGAACGAGCCACTTCTCCATCTTCCACGTGTAAGGCCAACAAGGACCTTGCGTGTTGCTGAGAGGGACAAAAAAGGCATTAAATATTTTATCTGTTTTGACCATTCGCAGTTTGAATCAGCTGAGAACTTATAGGGCAGGGATCCCATTGGCTCTGCAAGGTTGGGTCCCATGGAAATATGAAAAGATAGTAGTTATTTAACTCAAGTGATCATTGCTGTGTGTTCAGTGGTCAGAGCTGTACCAGATTTATCCTTCCCTCCCAGAGACTGGATGCTGGCAGCTGGTGACCTGAGTTATCAGCCCAAATGGCAGGCTTCATTTTTTTCTCTTGGGGACAATGAAAGGGAAGACCTCTTCCCACCACTATGGGCCACTCTCCAAGGGTCTCAAATTAAAGTATGTGCTGAATAAATGAATGAATGGATGGATTCCTTCCTTTATTCATGCAAAATAAAACTCAGGGCTTCAAAGGAGGTGTGCTTCTCCATTTTAAGTCTGTTTCGCTTCACTCCTCAAAAACTGTGGGATGTGTGTGTGTCTCTGTGCCTGCGTAAAAGTTTTGGTAAATGCTGAACCTGCTCCTGACAAGAAGTGCTGCCTACCCACAGGTACCACCATCTCACCCTCTGAAGCCCATACCAGATAATTCCACAGTATTTCAGGTAGTAGCCACAGAAAAGAAGGTGTTTTGGTATTATTATTCCAATCTATTGTCCCACATGTGAAGGAGGGAGGATAACTATTCTGGGGTCTATCAATGCCCTTAACGTGAGCACATTATCTGCTAAACGAAAGGTTGGAGGTTCTAGTCCATCCAGCGGTGCCTTGGAAGAAAGCTTTGGTGATCTACTTCTGAAAAATTAGCCATTGAAAATCCCATGGAACACAGTTCTACTCTGAAACACGTGGGGTCACCATGAGTCAGAACTGACTCGATGGCAACTGGCGGTGGGGTGGATCAATGCCCTGCCCTTTATTTCTCCCTTTCTGCCACTGGATTCCCTCACTTATGCAGCCTGTCCCTTTGCATGGAGGCTGCGTCTTTATCAACACCACGTTCTGAGCAGCCTATTTTGGTAACAGAAGGAGGTGCCATTTGTTTTGAGTATAAACTGGGATTCAGCATTTGACCAAACCAAGTTGCAGAAAAATCCCTGAATGTCCGGTTTAGACCTGACTCTCTCCATTCTGTGTTTGTCCTCCACTGGTTACCCCCAGATCCCATCTGGTGGCCATGTCGCCATTGTCCCAGCAAAGACTCTCTTTAAGGAAGAGCAGCATCATTTCTTCATTTCCAAAGCATATGCCTGTACCCTTTGAAACTTATCCCTGATCAGAAAAGTCTCAACCATTATTTCAGCCCTACTCTAGCCCTTTTAGAGGACAGGAATGCTGAAATGTCTCATTTCTGCCCCACAACTACAGAATAGTTAAACAAATAATAGTCAACATACAGCATTCCTGTGATCTTTTCTTAATACTTTAAAAACTCCCATTTAAAATTTTTCTGGTCCTAAATCCATGTTT
The DNA here is from genome assembly GCA_030035585.1 of Dugong dugon. Classification (NCBI taxonomy): domain Eukaryota; kingdom Metazoa; phylum Chordata; class Mammalia; order Sirenia; family Dugongidae; genus Dugong; species Dugong dugon. The sequence goes on from CM057461.1 coordinate 170,102,055, forward strand.
TGTTGTATGTTTTGTCTTTTGAAATCCTCCTCTGAGCTTGGTATGTTGGAGACATGAAAAATTTTGCGTTTCAATTCCTATGCCCCTTTGAATTCTAGGAATGCACGTGGTGTTGTTGTTAGGTGCCGTCGAGTCAGTTCCGACTCATAGTGACCCTACGTACAAGAGAATGAAACCCTTCCTGGGCCCGCAGCATCCTCATGATCGTTGCTATGCTTGAGCCCATTGTTGCAGCCACTGTATCAATCCATCTCATTAAGGGTCTTCCTCTTTCTCGTTGACCCTCTACTTTACCAAGCATGATGTCCTTCTCCAGGGACCAATTCCTCCTGATAAACATGTCCAAAGTATGTGAGACAAAGTCTTGCCATACCTGCTTCTAAGGCTCATTCTGGCTGTACTTCTTCCAAGACAGATTTGTTCATTCTTTTGGCAGTCCATGGTATGTACAATATTCTCCACCGACCTCATAATTCAAAAGTGTCAATTCTTCTTCGATCTTCCTTACTCGCTGCCCAGCTTTCGCATGCATATGAGGTGACTGAAAACTCCGTGGCTTGGGTCAGGCACACCTTAGTCCTTAAAGGGATATCTTTGCTTTTTAACACTTTAAAAAAGTCTTTTGCAGCAGATTTGCCCAGTGAAACGTATTGTTTGGTTTCTTGACTGCTGCTTCCATGAGCATTTATGGTGAATCAAAGTAAAATGAAATCCTTGACAACTTCAATCTTTTCTCTTGATGAAGAGAATTATCAGTCGTTTATCATGATGTTGCTCATTGGTCCAGTTGTGAAGATTTTTGTTTTCTTTGTGTTGAGGTGTAATCCATACTTAAGGCTGTTGTCTTTGATCTTCATCAGTAAGTCCTTCAAGTCCTCTTCACTTTCAGCAAGGAAGGTTGGTCACCTGCATATCGCAGGTTGTTAATGAGTCTTCCTCCAATCTTAATGCCACATTCTTCGTATAATTCAGCTTCTTGGACTATTTGCTCAGTATACAGATTAAATTTAAGTATGGGGAAAGGATACAACCTTGACACACACCTTTCCTGACTTTAAACTATGCCGTGTCTCCTTCTTCTTTTCAAAAGACTGCCTCTTGGTCTATGTACATGTTCCTCATGAGAACAATTAAATGTTCTGGAATTCCCATTTTTTGTAATGTTATCCATAATTTGTTATGATCCACACAGTCCAATGCCTTTGCACAGTAAATAAAACACAGGTAAACATCTTTCTGGTATTCTCTGCTTTCAGCCAGAATCTGTCTGGCATCGGCAATGATATCCCTGGTTCCCCGCCCTCTTCTGAATCCGGCCTGAATTTCTGACAGCTCCCTGTCGATGTACTGCTGCAACCGCTGCAGGTAAATCAGAGGTAGATACCAATGCTAACATACATACTCAAACAGGCAAAAAAAATTAATTTTAAGAATGAAGTAGGGGAATATCTTCCATTTATCTTCTTTCTAGCTCATAATTCAAACCTACATTTACAGAGATTTTAAAATATTACAATAACTAAGTCTTAATTGACCAAAGTTCTAGGCCAAAGAATCTAACCCCAATAAATTAATATTTATTTACTCCCTATGTACAAAGTACAGTGATGTATACTGAGGAATAGTTAGATATGTAAGTGTGTGTCCTCCTGGATCACGTAATCAGAGGAAGGAGAAATAGACAAATAAACCATACTTAACAATGAAAAGCAGCAAAGGATGATCAGTTCCCACTGACTGAGATAGACAGTAGGTGCTATTGGGTTTCAGAAGCAAGAATGTACACTGCAATGAGGGGTCGCAGAGGAGGTGATATTTGAGCTTGTATTAGGGGTTTGGTCCTGATCCTAAAAGCAGCATGGGCTCACTGAAGGCTTTGAGCGGGAGAATGATTTTATAACTAAAGTAATGTTAGAGGTGAGTACCCTAGCACAGGACACAAATGGGATGCAGCAGGTAAGAACCAAAGCTGGAAGACCAGTTTTCAGACTCTGGTGGTGGCCCTGACATGAGAAGATTCACACCTGAGCTCAGTGTTGGCAGTGGGTAAGAAGAGGAAGAGACAGATGATACAGAGGTTGTAGAGGAAGAATAAGCAGAACTTCAAGTCTTACTGACTGTGAGAGACAGAGAACAAGGCACAAGGTCCTGATCACTGACCACTTCTCAGAGGAAGACAACTGCCCAAAGAGAAGATCTAGGTCCTAGCTGGGCAGCTCTCCCAGCCACCCTGTGTCCTTTCCCCTTCCCCCTAGAAACAGCTGAATCACTCAGCACACTAGGCTCTGCAGTGGGAGTTCCAGGTCATCCCAAGAATGTATCCCTGCCCTCTGAACAGACAAAAAGAATGTTTGAGCACAAGAATTAATTGTGCCAAGTCAGTTGTCAAGCAAAAAGTCCCAGAGCTCCCTCTGGCTTTTATAATCCCTTCAGCTTCAACCCCAAACACAAACGTCCATCCCAATTGTACTTAACCAGACATGGTCTGGCTATGACTGGATCATTCAGTCTTCAGATCACACGCCTTTGTCCCTTTTGCATTTTGAGGTGAGTTTATGTTGGCTCAGTTAAGCTTCCATTTTTGTCCTTCCTCCTTTCCAACAGCCTAATTTCTGTTTGAGACTCGGGTATGATCCAGAAGTCACATGGTCTAGATTAAGCTAATCACGGCACTCCGTCCACCTGTCCTGGCTGACGTATTTTTTTTTAATTTATTAAAAATTTTATTTTGTTGTTATTGTTGTTGAGAATATACACAGCCAAACATACACCAAGTCAACAACAGTTTCTACACGTACAATTCAGTGACATTGATTACATTCTTCAAGTTATGCAACTGTTGTCACCGCCCTTCTCTGAGTTGTTCCTCCGCATTACCATAAACTCACTGCCCCCTAAGGTTCCCATCTAATATTTTGAGTTGCTGTTTTCAGTTTGATCCCATGTAGATAGTTCTTAAACTCCTTTGGGTTGCTTTTTGTTTTTTGAGTTTTTTTTTATTTTATTGTACTTTAGGTGAAAGTTTACAGTGCAGATTAGTTTCTCATTCAAAAATTTATACACATTGTTTTGTGACATTGGTTGCAATCCCCTGCAATGTGTCAGCACTCCCTCTTTCCCCCCTGGGTTCCCCATATCCATTCACCTAGTTTTCCTGTCCCTTCCTGACTTCTCGTCTTTGCTTTTGGGCAGGTGGGGCAAGTGTTGCCCACTTGGTCTTGTACACTTGATTGAACTAAGAAGCACGTGTTATGTTTTATAGGCCCGTCTAATCTTTGGCTGAAAGGTAGACTTCAGGAGTTGCTTCAGTTCTGAGTTAGCAGGGTGTCCAGCAGCCATAGTTATTGGGGTTCTTCCAGTCTCTGTTAGACCAGTCAGTCTGATCTTCTCTTTTTTGTGTGAATGTGAATTTTGCTCTAAAATTTTCTTCTGCTGTGCCTAGGACCCTCTATTATGATCCCCGTCAGACCTGTCAGAGTAGTTGGTGGTGGTAGCCAGGCACCATCTAGTTCATCTTGGCTCAAGCTGGTGGAGGCTGTGGTTCATGTGGTCTGTTTGTCCTTAGGACTAATATTTTCCTTCTGTCTTGTTGTTTTTCATTGTCCTTTGCTCCGGAGAGGATGGAACCAATAGGTGTATCTTAGATAGCCACTCGCAAGCTTTTAGCACCCCAGATGCTACTCACCAAAGTAGGATGTAGAATAATTTCTTTACGAACTATGTTATTCTAGTTTACCTAGATGTCCCCCAAGACTACGGTCCGCAGCCCTCAGCCCCAGTAACTTGGTCCCTCAAGGTTTTTATATGTGTCTAGGAAGCGTCTATGACTTAGCCTTGGTCAAGTTGTGCTGACTTGGCCTATATTGTGTGCTGTCTTTCCCTTCACCTAATTTAACATTTGTCTACTATCTAGTTAGTAATTTCCCATCCTTAACCCTCCCCTCCCTCGTAACCATCGAAGATTTTTTTTCTGTGTGTAAACCTTTTCTTGGGTTTTTATATTAGTGGTATCATATAATATTTGTCATTTTGTGATTGACTTATTTCACTCAGCATAAAGCCCTCCAGATTCATCCATGTTGTGAGATGTTTAACAGATTCATCATTGTTCTTTATCATTGCGTAGTACTCTGTTGTATGTACCATAATTTGTTTATCCACTCATCTGTTGATGGGCACGTAAGTTGTTTCCATCTTTTTGCTATTGTGAATAATGCTACAATGAACATGAGTGTGCATATGGCTCTTATTTCTCTAGGATGTATTCCTAGGAGTGGGATTGCTGGATTGTATGGTATTTATATTTTTAGCTTTTAAAGGAGGCACCGTGTCGTTTTCCGTAGTGGTTATACCATTTTACATCCCCATCAGCACTGCATAAGTGTTCCAGCTTCCCCACAACCTCTCCAACATCTGTTATTTTCTTTTTTTTTTTATTCATACCAGTTATGTCAGGGTGAGATGGTATCTCATTGTAGTTTTGATTTGCATTTTTCTATAGGGTCACTATGAGTTGGAGTCAACTTGACAGCAACAGGTTTGGTTTTTTGAAATGGCTAATGATTGCAAGCATTTCCTCATGTGTCTGTTAGCCACTTGAATGTCTTCTTTGGCGAAATGTCTGTTCATATCCTTTGCCAATTTTTAATTGGATTGTTTGTCTTTTTGTTGTTGAGGTGTTGAAGTATTCTACAGATTTTAGAGTTTAGACCCTTCTTATATATGTTGTAGCCACAATTTTTTTTTCCAGTCTCTAGGTTCTCTTTTTACTCTTTTGGTGAAGTCTTTTGATGAGCATGTTTACTTTTTAGGGGCTTCCCGTTGTCTGCTTTATCTTCTGATGCTTGTGCACTGTTAGTTATGGTTTATATTGTATTTGTGCCACGTATTGTCAAGGATTTCATTTTACTTGGTTCCACAATCAATGTCCCTGGAAGCAGCAGTCAAGGAATCAAATGACTCAGTGCATCGGGCAAATCTGTTGCAAAAGACCTCTTTAAGGTGTTAAAAAGCAAAGCTGTCACTTTGAAGACTAAGGTGCCCCTGACCCAAGCCATGATATTTTCAATCACCTCATGTGCATACAAATGTTGGACAATGAATAAGGAAGACCAAAGAAGAACTGATGTCTTTGAATAAGGTGTTGTTGAATATACCATGTACTGACTGCCATAAGAATGAACAAATCTGTCTTGGAAGAAATACAATCAGAGTGCTCTCTGGAAGCAAGGATGGCGAGACTTTGTCTCATGTACTTTGGGCATGTTATTAGGAGGGACCAATTCCTGGATGGAGAAGGACATCATGCTTGATAACATAGAGGGTCAGTGAAAAAGAGGAAGACCCTGGACAAGATGGATTGACACAGTGGCTGCAACAATGGGCTCAAACATAGCAACACTTGTGATGATAGCACAGGACCAGGCAGTGTTTCATTTTGTTGGACACAAGGTAGCTATTAGTTGGTACCAACTCTATGGCACCTAACAACAACAATATTAAGGCCCTTAGCATTGTCTCTGTTTTTTCTTCCATAAGCTTTATGGTTTTAGGTTTTATATTTAGGTCTTTGATTCATTTTGAGTTAGTTTTTGTGTATGGTGTCAGGTATGGGTCCTGTTCCATTTTTTTACAGATGAACCTTCAGTTTTCCTGACACCATTTGTTAAAAAGTCTGTCTTTCCCCCATTTAATGGACTTTGATCCTTTGTCAAAGATCAGCTGACCATAGGTGGATGGATTTACTTCTGGGTTCTCAATTCTGTTCCATTGTTCTATTTGTCTATTGTACAGTATCAGGCTGTTTTGACTACCCAGGCTGTATAGTAGGTTCTAAAATCACGCAGTGTGAGGCCTCCTACTTTGCTCTTTTTCTTCAATAATGCTTTGCTTATCTGGGGCCTCTTTCCTTTCCATGTAAAATTGGTGATTAGTTTTTCCATCTCATTAAAGAGTGCTGTTGGTATTTGAATCGGGATCGCATTATATCTGTAGATTGCTTTGGGTAGAATTGACATTTTCATGATGTTATGTCTTCCTATACCCACAAGTATGGTATATTCGCCCATTTATGTAGGTCTCTTTTGATTTCTTGCAATAGTGTTTTGTAGTTTTCTTTGTATTGATCTTTTACATCCCTGATTAGATCTATTCCTAACTATTTTATCTTGTTAGGGGCTATTATAAATGGTATTATTTTCCTAATTTCCTTTTCTAAGTTCTCTTTGTTGGTGTGTACGACTCCAACGGATTTTTGCATGTTGATGTCGTATCCTGCTACTCTGCTGAATCTTTCTATTAGTTCCAGTAGTTGTCTTGTGGAATCTTTGGGGTTCTCTATGTATAGCATCATATCATCTGGGAATAGGGATAATTTTACTTCTTCCTTTCCAATTTGAATGCCCTTTATTTCTTTTTCTTGCCTTATTGCTCTAGCTAGGGCTTCCAGCACAATGCTAAATAGGAGTGGTAATAAAGGGCATCCTTGTCTTGTTTCCATTCTCAGGAGGAATGCTTTCAGCCTGTCTCCATTGAGAATGATATTGGCTATTGGTTTTGTATAGATGTCCTTTATTATGTTGTGGAATTTCCCTTCTATTCCTATTTTATTAACAGTTTTTATCAGGAATGGTGTTAGATTTTCTCAAATGCTTTTCCTGTGTCAATTGAGATGATCATGTGATTCTTTGTTCGATTTATGTGGTAGATTATGTTGATTGATTTTCTAATGTTGAACCATCCTCGCATACCTGGTATGAATCCCACTTGGTCGTGGTGTATTATTTTTTTGATATGATGCTGAATTCTATTGGCTAGAATTTTGCTGAGAATTTTTGCATCTATATTCATGAGAGACAGTGGTCTGTGATTTTCTTCTTTTTGTGATGTCTTTGGTATCAGGGTTATGGTGGCTTCATAGAATGAATTCGGGAATATTCCTTCCTCTTCTATGGTCTGAAATAATTTGAGAACTGCTGGTGTGAGCTCTTCTCTGAAGGCTTGGTAGAATTCTCCAAGGAAGCCATCCGGTCCAGGGCTTTTGTTGTTGTTGTTGTTGTTGGGAGTTTTTTTATTACCTCTTCAATCTCTTCTCTTGTTATGGGTCTGTTCAGATATTCTATCTCAGTCTGTGTTAGTTTAGGTAGGTAGTGTGTTTCTAGAAATTTGTCCATTTCCTCTAGGTTCTCAGATTTGTTAGAGTACAATTTTTCATAGTATTCTGTTATGATCATTTTTTATTTCAGTTAGATCTGTTGTAATGTCCCCCATCTCATTTCTTATTTGGGTTATTTTCTTCCTTTCCTGCTTTTGTTTTGTCAGTTTGGTCAATGGTTTGTTGATTTTGTTGATCTTTTCAAAGAAAGCAACTTTTGGTCTTGTTGATTCTTTCTATTGTTTTTCTGTTCTCTATTTCGTTTATTTCTGCTCTAATCTTTATTATTTCCTTTCTTCTGGTGCCTGTAGGCTTCTTTTGCTGTTCTGTTTCTATTTGTTTGAGTTGTAGGGTAACGTTTTGATTTTGGCTCATTCTTCTTTTTTGAGTGTACATCTATTGCTATAAATTGACCTCTGAGCACTGCCTTTGCTGTGTCCAAAGGTTTTGGTATGATGTGTTTTCATTCTCATTTGATTCCAGGAATTTTTTGATTCCCTCTTTGATGTCTTCTATTACATGGTTTTTTGTGTGTGTTTTTTGTTTTTTTTTAAGCAAAGTGTTATTCAGTTTCTATGTTTTTGATTTTTTTTTTTCCCTTGCTCTTTCTGTTATTGATTTCTACTTTTATGATGTCATGATCTGAGAGAATGCTTTGTATTTCTTCAGTGTTTTGGATTTTTTTGAGCCTTTTGGACGTATTTGAGCTTCTTGTTCCCTGGAGTCAAATACCTCTAACATTTTCTTTATATGAACTAACTTTCCTTTATTATTTGAGGCTGATTAAGCTCTGTATTCTGTTGCTTACACTTAAAAAATCCATGACATATCTTTTTTTGTATGTATGATATAGGAAAGAAAAAAAAAAACTAAAAGAACATAAACCAAAATTTTAACTGTGATTTTCTCTGGGTAGTAGGATGGTAAATAATTTCATTTTCTTTCAGTTTTTCTCTGTGTTGTGTAAGTTTCCTGCATTGAGCCTGTATTTGTTTTATAATCTAAAAAGAAAAAAAGAATTTTAAATAAAAAGAAAGAATATAGCAAAGAAAAAATAATAATAAATTCCCTGATACATGCTCCTTGTTTAATTGGGTTATTATGGAAAGGACTCTGCCTCTGTTACTCTAGACCTTACTCTTATATTAACTGACTTTGGCCCCTTATATCTGCTTTTTGTCTCTTTGGACTTTAGTTTCTTCACTGGTAACATGAGGAGTTGCACAAGCCAATCACTAATGATCCTTCTAGCTTTGACATTCTGATTCTATAGCCCCCACTGTGTTGATAAAGCCCTAGTAAGCTTAACTATTCATCTCATGATCTGTCCTCCCAAATAGTCATGCCACTATTTCTTCCTGATCCCACACAGTGGTCTATGAACACTAGGTAGACTGCCACTTCAGAAAAGTCTGACTAATTAAATGGAGTTCCAAATTTTTGAACCCATGTAAACATGAATTGGCAGTAGTATGACCAGAAACAGAGAGTCAAATTGTTTTGTTCTTTTGCATGGAAGTAGCCTGTGGGCACTGGGGAGAGTAGGGAAGGCATGAAGTGAAGGTAGAAATCAAGGTCGCCTGTAGACATATTAAATTGAGGTGAATGAGGGAGATAGTCAAATAGAAACATCCAATCAACCATTGGAATTTCAGCAGTAGCGGGGAGGCTCACAAACTTGCTAGCGTAAAAATAATCAAGTGATGAGATGGGTTGAGGGTAAACATAGGACCAGAGCCGGAAAGAGAGATCCTGCCTGGAGATATTCTGATGGAAATGTGACAAAAAGGTGAGACATGAAACTCAGGGACCAAATGATATGCCAGAGGACGTAGGGAAAAAGAAGGTAAGAGCCTTAAGAACTGAAACTTAAGTGAGGAAGAGAAGAAAGAGGTAAAGGAAACAGAGAAGGGAATTAACTTTTCCTGAGTTACTGCCGTCTGTTGGTCTCTTCACATACTTCATGGTGTGGGGAATCTTGGTAGTGCAGTGTCAGTAAAGCTAAGGCAGAAAGAACAGCCTGGGAGGGTGTCCTCGGGCTTATGTAATGGAGCGGCAAGGAATGGAGAAGAAGGATCATAAATCCAGGCACAGGTCTGGTCAGCAGTGGCACCATTTTGGCATCCCCCAAGAATGATGGATCCTGATCTTTTGCATTAAAGATTGTAGGGGGCAATTTTGATGCCCTGCATCACACCCCCCACCTAAATTCAGACTCACCCTACCTTAAACTCTGTCCTACCTCTCTCTCTGCTTTTCTGTCTCAGGACCTTCTCTAAAGCTGTGGGAGCTTCACACAAAGAAAATGCAGACAAAGGAGTTAATGTTCCTTTCCCCAACCTCCAGCCATTGAGAGACAAGAGCCAGTGGTTAATACCCCCAGCTCTAGCTTGTGTGCCTATAGCAGAGACCTCAATTATACAACCTTATGTTGGCTTTTCCTCCTTCCTCCCTCAGTCAGTCTCCCCACTCCCTCACTACTGCTCCCTGGGATCACCTCACAAATAAACTATCTATACTCGATTCTCATCTGAGACTCTCCTTTTGGGAGAACCGAGACCAAGCCAGTGATGAGCCAGCCTTCGTGGTGGCAGGCTGGGAAATGCTGGCAGAAGCATGAGTACACATTTCCTTTAAAGCACCGAAGTGCTAAATAAACAGAACAGGTTTCTTCTCATTCCTGGAATGGCCAAAGCCTGAGCTGTGTCCCGTGGGGCCAGCAGAGATGCTGTTTTGGATATGATCCAAGGGCCCTTGGTTGTAAATCCCCCTTGGGAGGGTGAGCATGCAGTGCTCGTTCTCAGGACTCCACATAGAAAAAACAAACAGCCATAGGCCTTATGTGCATAATAGCAGAATCCCTTCCCCTTTGGAGAGTTACCTTCTCCAGCCCCTGGGCTGCAGACTGGGGGCCCCGGGCCATATGTAGCCCAAGAATGTGTTCTGTTTCATTCATCCCCACGATGTTTTAAGAGCCAAGATAATTTAGCAGATGTGAAGTTTGGTTGCAGTAGAAGGAACTGAGCACTAAGTTTACAGTAAGGCCCTTCAATCATTTACACTATTGGCTGGCTCCCCTAGGCATTTGAGTTAGTGTCTGTAGCTCTAGCATATTTGGGAGAAAGGGCTTAGTCTACTCCTCCATTAGGTCTTGCAGCTGTGTCATCTATTATCACCTAGTTCCTAATTGTATATCTCTGATCTGCCTATGAAACTTTTCTGGTGGTTTTGCTGTTGATTACCTCCTGAGACCTGTAATAACCTCCTCTCTTTAATACAATGCTGTTTACTCTCTCGGGCGAAGGGTAGTTCTAGGAAGTTTAGGCAACACTGTGCATTTTCCCAACCCACCTGGAACTCTGACCCATTACACCACTTGCCATAACATAGGGCTGTTGCAGACATCTGGCTCTACCAGTATCTTGAGAAGATCATCAGGAAATTATAAAAGCCAGAAAAGGAAAACAAAAGTCAAGGTCTGCCTTATTGTGGAAATCCTTTGGTCCTCTCTCTCCTTGGCCATGGCATACCATGTTACACAGTCTCTATTCCTTCTTAGGTCCTTGTCCATTCTTCTCTCTCTCTCTCTCACTAACTAACCAACCAACCAACCCGTTGCTGTTGAGTTGATTATACCTCATGGTGACCCCATGCATGTCAGAGTAGAACTGTACTCCACAGGGTTTTTAATGGCTTATTGTTTGGAAGTAGATTACCAGGCTTTCTTCCAAAGCACCTTTAGGTTAGCAGCCAAGCTAGTTAACTGTTTGCACCACTCAGGACTCCTCTCTTCCCAAAGTGCTGGAGTTTCCAGGCTCTCATGTTGAACCATTATAGGAGATGCCCTTATCCCCCTTTAGAAAATCAACCAACCATCTTTTGGTAGAGGACCCTTGTGTCTTAGTCTGCATTTTAGAAAACTATTTAATTTAATAAATAAATTTCTTTAATAATTTCATAAATTAAAGCAATTTTAACTCTTCATTGAGTCAACTTACTCCTTATGGAGGAGGCCTGAGCCTTACCTTTACAGATCCAAAGGGTTATCTAAAGATTTTTCTAAAAGAAAATAAAGTGAGGCTATGTTATTTCTGCAGGAACCTATAGACAGACTTCACAGATTTGATTTGATTTGTTGCATTGCCACTATCGTGCTTAACCCTCACACACATCCTCTGCCATCTCTAAAGGCTGTTGAGGCTTAATATTAAAGGGACGAAGTCAAACCTGTGGCCGTACAGGAACACTTTGCATTTTTCACCAGGTGCTCATTCAAAGCTAGGGATTTGTTAGCTACCTTAAAGGCAGAATGGTCCGAAGCCAGATCATAATCCACAGATTTTCTTTCTATTTTTTTTCCTTTAGTCCAATGCCATAATTTCCAAAATTTAGTGTGAATAGAAACTAGAATACAAGCTTGTATATTTTATGGGTGATGTATAGGCTTTTTCAGGGATTTTTATTTTGTTGTTGTTGTTGTTGGGTGCTCCAAGTCATAGCGACCTTATGGATAACAGAATGAAATGTCGCCCAGTCCCATGCCATCTTCATGATCATTGCTGTGTTTGAGTCCATTGTTTTGGCTAGTATGTCAATCCATCTCATTGAGAGTTTCTCTCATTTTCACTGACTCTCTGCTTTACCAAACACGATGTCCTTCTCTAGTGATTGATTTTTCCTGATGTTATGCTCAAAGAAAGTAAGCCAAAGTCTTGCCGTCATCACTTCTAAGGACCATTGTGGTTGTATTTCTTCTAAAACTGATTTGTTCATTCTTCTAGCAGTCTACAGCAATACTAAGTTAATATAATGTTCACATTAGATGTTGATTATAGCACCTAAAAATATCACCCTTAAGATACAACTCTTACGTTAGAAAGTTTGCTTCAACATGAATTCTGCCACCAAACCAGAATGCCTAATGGCTGAAAATTTTTAAGTGGCACTTTAATAGCACTTTTTTCTCTTTAGTCTCACTACTACCCTTGGAAAGAGAACTCAGCCTATCCGGCCTGGAGTGCACTGTTGAAAGCCACTCTTGACTCCCAAGTCACCACTTAGCAGCTCCTCCCTGGTGTAGTGTAGGGAGAGAGGGAAGGTGCAGAGCCTGGCTTTCTTACTAACCGGCTGGGTGATCTGGGGACTGCAAAACCCAATACCATCTAGTTCATCTTTGCATTTGAAAGCAGAGGTCTCCTTGAGCCCCATCCTATGCGTCCTGGATTTCCCAGCTTTATTTCGAGCCCTATTTCATCTGTCACTGCTTATACCTCTGCTCAGGTTCATGGTAAACAGTCTGTTTCTGTCAATGACTTTTTCATCTCTGTCAGGGAAAGGCCCATTAGTTAAATCCAATGGGACAAGTTCAGAGAGTTTGTCAGTTCCCGTCACTCTCAGGTCTGGCTGTGCAGTGGAGCACAGACTCCAAGTCGACTTGTCAAGATGGGCAGTTTCTTTGGGAAGAAGTTTATCTCAATGGAGAGAAGCACGTGATGGGTAAAAAAAAAAAAAAAAAAAAATCAAAATACCAGCACTTTTGCCTGGAAACAGCACATCAAGATAAAAAGAGTTGTCTGTAAATAAATTAAGTCCGAGTCTCAATCCCTTGTTGTCAGGGGAGTGAGCAGAAAATCGTATATATCTAGAAGTATTTGGGATGCTTGGCAAGGGACTGATACAAATGAGGAAGCTATAATTTCCTATCAATATAATGTCATAAGAGAAGTGAAATACAGTATTTTATGTCTTATTTCATTGAGAACATAGAAGAGAATAGAGCTTCTACATTCTGCCATTGCCAAACTGACTAATGATTGCCCTTCCCCTGCATTCTGGGCCTTCCCTCTTATTACAATAAGGAAAGTATCCTGGTGGAAGTCCAAAACCAAATCCTCCGCTTATCCCATTGGAGTCTCACCCCCATCACCTTGTCAAACTCTTACTCCTAGCATTGTTCCTCTGCAATATTAATTCCTCTCTGCTTGACCATTACCTTCAGCTTACAAACATGCTATAATAGGTCCCATTTAAAGAAAAAGAAAATCCTTATCTCCATATCCCCTTTCAGCTATGCGCTGAGGGCCCCCCTGGTGACACAGTGGTTAAGAACTTGACTGCTAACCAGCAGTTCGAATCCACTAGCCACTCCTTGGAAAACTTACAGGGCAGTTCTACTCTGTCCTATAGGATTGCTATGAATGGGAATCAACTCAATGGCAACGGGTTTGGGTTTGTTTTATACCACTCCCGGGTTCACTGATTTGCTAGGAGGACTCACAGGACTCAGCATAAGGTCACATTCACTATGTCCTTAGTTGCTGTATCCTCATTACAACAAAAGGATACAAAGCAAAATCAGCAAAAGGAAAAGGTTCATGGGGTGAAGTCCAGAGGAAACCAGGCTCAAGCTTCCAAGAGTCCTCCCCCAGTGGAGTCACACAGGATTCACTGAATTCCTCCAGCAATGAGTTGTGACAACATGAGTGAGATGTTGTCTACCAGGGAAGCTCATGAGAGACTCAGTGCCCAGGGTTTGTATTGGATGCTGGTCACGTAGGCACCCTCTGCATAGCATGTACCAAAATGCCAGGCTCTCACAAGGAAAGCAGGTGTTTAGCATGAACCACATAGTTTGTACAAAGAGTTTAGGCACAGTGAGCCACTCTGATCAGTTCTGGGAATGATCTTCCAAATCTAAATTTCCTTCCAAAATCTAAGTTTCCAGACTCTAGCCAAGGGCAAACCTTGGAAGCAGGCCTTTTTAAGAACAGAAGTTTCGGGTAGGCCGCCTACCTTAACACTTTTCTGTACAAGCTGCCACCTATTTTTCTGTTCTTCTTTTTAGCCGAGTTCCTTGTTACGTGTACTCCCTGTCTTAACTTCCTTTTCCCCCTTTTTCTTCAACTCTGTATTCCTTTGCATTCTGAACACCATACCTTCCTACTTCACTGGCTACTTCTTCTTGGTCTCTTAGCTGAATCTTTCTCTTCTTTTTGTTGCCAAATGTTGACTATCCCAGCAATCAGACTTTGGAACTCTTTCTTTTGTTAGTAACACCCACTCACCGGAGAAACGCAACCAGCTACCTGGCTTTAAATACCTTCCTCCTCTCCAGAGGAAGATGTACAGCTCCAGAATGTCCATCTCCACCCCTAACTTCTCCCTAAAATGCCTACCTGCTATTCTGACTGTCCAGCAGGCAACTCAGATGAAGCTCATCCAAAACAGAATTCTGGATTTCTGTCACACACCCTGCCCCATCCCCAAGATGTCCTTATTCATCCAGTTGGTGGTGCCTTCAAAATACATGCCAACCTGACCACTTCTCTCCACTGTCACCATTGCATCCTTGTCTAAACCAGGATCTTTCAGCTGGAGGACAGCAGTAGCCTCCTAACTGGCCCTGTCTCCACTCTTGTGTGTTCTACTGCCCACACAGCACTCAGAGAGGGTTCCTTTTCAAATGTAAGTCATATCATGACACCCCTCTGCTCAAAACTCTTCAACGGTTTTTCACTGTACTCAGTAAAAAATTCTAAATAATTATCTTGGTCTTCAGGCTCTAAATTACCTGTTCCCTGCTTCCTTTCTGGCCCAACCTCCACCCCTCTTCCTTCTCTGTCTGTCCCAGCCACTCTGGATTCCTTGCTATTCCTTGAGTACAACAAGAATTCTCCTGCCTCAGAGTCTTTGCACTTGCTGTCCCCTCTACCTGAAGCACCCTACCCCCAGATATCAGCATGGTTTTTCCCCTCATTTTATTTAGGTCCCTACTCAAATGTCACTTCCTCAGAAAATTCTTCCCTGACCATCTTAACCTTAAAAAGGCACCTCTTAGTTCTTTAACCTTTTATCTTACTTTGTTTTACTTCATAACATTTCACCTGTTAGCATATATCATATATGTATACATACAGTGGCTGTTGTTGTTGCTAGGTACCATTGAGTCACTTCTGACCCATAGCTGCCCTATGTACAACAGAACAAAACACGTCCCGGTCCTGCATGATGTCCTTCTCCAGGGACCAGTTCCTCCTGATAACATGTCCAAAGTATGTGAGACAAAGTCTCACCATCCTTGCTTCTAAGAAGCATTCTGGCTCTACTTCTTCCAAGACAGATTTGTTCATTCTTCTGGCAATCCACGGTATATTCAATATTCTTTGCCAACACCATACTTCAAAGGCATCAATTTCTTCTTCGGTCTTCTTATTCATTGTCCAGCTTTCACATGCATATGAGGCAATAGAAAATACCATGGCTTGGGTCAGGCGCATGTTAGTCCTCAAAGTGATATCTTTGCTTTTCAACACTTTAAAGAGGTCTTTTGCGGCAGATTTGCCCCATGCAATGGGTCATTTGATTTCTTGACTGCTGCTTCCATGGACATTGATTGTGGATCCAAGTAAAATGAAATCCTTGACAACTTCAATCTTTTCTCTGTTTATCATGATGTTGCTTATTGGTCCAGTTGTGTGGATTTTTGTTTTCTTTATGTGTAATTCATACTGAAGGCTATAGTCTTTGATCTTCATCAGTAAGTGCTTCAAGTGCATAGTAATATAATACAATTTTTTTTGTTACTTGTTCCTTATCTGTCTTCCCCATATAATATAAGCAAGTCTCATGGGAGAATAGCAACTTTGTTCAGCTTACCCTAAATCCCCAGCTCCTAGAACACTGTGCCTGGCACATGTTAGGTGCTCAATAAATACTTGTTGAATAA
Organism: Dugong dugon; assembly: GCA_030035585.1. Lineage (NCBI taxonomy): Eukaryota > Metazoa > Chordata > Mammalia > Sirenia > Dugongidae > Dugong > Dugong dugon. Next base: position 170,117,933 of record CM057461.1, read on the forward strand.
ATAGATAAATGAATCAATCGATCAATAAATTGATTAGTAAGTCATCATCCGGGTTTGTAATAAGAATTACAGCTTGGCTATTACCTGAGTAAAATTTAGCTGATGTCTATATTTTTATTTGCTAAATGTGGCAACCCTCCTTCCGACAACAATGCTCCCTCCCCTTCCCTCTCTCGTCCTGTCACTCTTTCAGAACAGAGGAAGAAGAATGAGCAATTTTGAAAAGATAAAAATCAAATGACCGTGTCTTGTTTTCTAAGAGGGAGAGACATTTCAAAACAGGCCAAGTTTACCTCCTCTTGACCCCTTTGAGCTGCACCCCTGCCTCTCAGGCCTTTTGCTCTGCTGCTCAGAAGCTCAACAACTGCAGACAAATCCCTTATGTTCTCTGGCCTCAATTTCTCCATTAGCAAAACAGCAGGACTGAACATTGCAAAGGCCCTTCTATCTCTAAGCATTTGTGGTCCTGTGCTACTATGAATTGTCCAAGTTTTCTCTTGAGATGCCTCACCTAGACCTGGCCTGGTCTGGTTGGTCTCATAGTGTACCAAACTATGCCATTTCCTCTAGTACCTCAGTCTCTCTCCTCATTAGGAAGGCAATCCAATCACTTTATAGGCATTGAGAAGGGAACGAAGGGCAACATAGCCCTGAGGATAGCACACTAAAATAAACAACAGAGTTCAAAGTGATTTTTTGTTGTTATTTTCTATTTCAAACCTACTCACCTTCACAGAAAGTGTGTAACCATTACTTGTGGAATACAGGTAGCTGTAGAGTAGGAGGTACCTTCTCTGACTCAAAATATAGACAGGAATGTAGTAGAGGTGGGCTGGTGCCTTCTCCCACTAACTAAGACAAATATCTTTCTCCTTCAGCCTCCTTTAGATTACCTCTCTCCATAAATGATTCTAGAAAAGGTAAATTGGGCTGCGTGAAAGTAAATGTTAAGTAATTTGCACAATCATTTGCTTTTAATTCCTCATTTCCCTACTTTAACACACCGATTATACACAATGTCAGGTATCTCTAGGGTTAACTTTTTTGTGACTTTAATTTGATTATGACTTCAAGTTGTGTTCATGCCCAGTCTTTGTATTTTCTTCCTTACTTAGTATACGATTCAGTTCACCACTTAAATTCGCTTTAGGGAACGTGATTTATAGATTAGTCCTGTTTTGCTCCCATTTTCAAGTTTTTATTTGACTAAAAATCTGGTTTCTTTCATTTTTGATAAAAAATAAAACAAAAAAACAGGTCACTATGGAATCCTCTGTCCCCATTAAACATTTTGTACATGTCATCCCACCTATCTCCCATCTCTTTGATCTTATCTGCAGTGACACAGATACAGGCACACAAATGCTCCTTCCATCCACCACCACCTCCCCCCCACACACACCCTCATCACAAGACTGCTCTCTTCCAGTCGTTCTAGTTTCTGTTTAAAAGCATCTCCTCAGAGGGGTCTTGACTAACCACCACATGTACAGAGCTAGTCACACCACATAACCTATGCTACTGTCTTTCTAACCCCTAAGATGGAGTCTCTGGTGTTAACGTGCTTGGCTGCTTAACCAAAAGGTTAGCGGGTTTGAGGTTCAAGTCCACCAGGAGGAGCCTCTGAGGAAAGGCTTGGCAATCTACTTTTCAAAAAATCGGCCATTGAAAACCCTATGGAGAACAGTTCTACTCTAACACACACGGGTTGCCAGGAGTAGGAATCTACTCAATGGCAACTTGCTTTTAACACCTAAGACTATTAGAATTTCATGGTTATTTAATTTATTCATTCAGGATGCCAGTGAGTGCCTACCATGTACCAGATACTGTTCTAGCCACTGGAGGTTCAGCAGTGAACCAGAGTCCCTACCCTCACGGAGCTTACATTCTAAGTTTTTTTGGTTTTTTTTCATCATTACTGCCTTTTATAGTCCTTTATATCTTCATGTCTTTTATACTTATGCTTATGTCTGTTTACTTCTTTATTGTCAGTCTCTTGTAGTAGCAGCCCATATTCACCATTGCTTCCATACCTCAAATACCATCTGGCACACAGTAGACACTTTATTAAGTGAATGTAAACTACCCCTCCACTAAGCCAGAAATATTTTTCAGAAAAGCAATGGCTAGAAGCTACTTCCAAGTCTCCCTCTCTTACTCAATTACACAGAGGCTTCAGGAAAGGAGGACTGCAAGTATGACTTCCAGGCATACACTCCTCTTAGTCAGAAATCGATGAGACTCTATGAGCACAGAACTTCCGGTTTGGCTGAATCCTGGCTCTAGATTTCCAGTCTTCAGGGCATTGAAAAGTGGACAGAACTTTTATTTTTTCTTAGCAAAACCTGTCGCCATTGGATTGATTCTGACTCACAGCGACCCCATATATTACAGACTGCAACTGAGCTCTGTATGGTTTTCTTGGCTGTCATCTTTACAGAAGCACATCACCAGGCATTTCTTCTGCTGCACCACCTGGGTAGGTTCAAACTGCCAACCTTTCAGTTAGCAACTGAGTGCAAAGTCCAAGGACAAGAGTAAAATCTCTCCAGAAACTGTCCTAGAGTCAAGCAAAGTGCTCCCCAAGGCTTAGGAGACCACATTGTTAACGGCAGCTATTTCATGGTCTACCCGACCCATCTCAACCCAGAACAAGACTGGAGATTCACAATTTTGATTTCCAATTGCCCAGGTCAAAGCAAAATTGTCTCCAGTTACGGATAGGTAGTTGGTTGGGTATAGGAGTATGGCTGAAGTGACAAGAGGTTAAGGAGGGTCGTCATAACAACTGTGAGAAAGGCAAACAAACGACTTCTCCCGACCATAAGTGTTGTGATTTAGACTGATGGTCACTCCAACCCTCCTCCCTCCCTGACTCCTCGCCCCTTTCCCCATGCCCAACCCTGGGTCCATCCTACAAACTTACATTTCCACCTCCCCCTACTTTCACTTAGGTTCCTACAAGAATGGAAACTATATGTCTTGAAGGAAGAAAAGGCGTTACATAGAAGGAGATGGGTTGAAGTGGGCAGAGTGATTCCAAGCCACGATATCCGTTAAGGGAAAGCAATGACCCATGTATATTAGCACTTAGCACTGAGGTGATCAGAATGCCAAGGTCAGACACTGAAAATTAGTGCCCTTCTAGTTTTCTGTCAAACACCTGTTTTTCAGATTTCAAACCATTTCAGGTTAAATAAGATTTACAGAGTTGCCACCTGAGAGCAAGAAAAAATAAGAAAGCTAAAGACAGTGGCTGTTGCAAACTCACCCATAGCCATGGTTGTTTAAGCAAAAAAGAAAAGAAGAGCGAGATGGAGAAAGAAGGAAAAAAAAACAAAAAGAAAGATTGGCTCTTTACCATTAGCTATTTACGAAAACCATGGGATTCTACCACTTTCCACACTATCTGGTTACTTAACTTTTAAAAAGAGTCCAAACCATCACACACCTGTGTGTTATTCTATGATTTAAAACAGGACTTTTTTTTAACATGACAATTAAAAAGAAATCCTATCAGGGGACGAGGCTGAGTGTGCCAAGTCTAACCTCACTGTTTTTTAGCCTTAAAAACACATCTCGTAAATACTTTGGAACACAATTGTTGCAATAGATCCTGACTTCCTCCTTTTCAGATTCATGATCAGGATTTCCAGACCTTCAGAAATGCTGGGGGCTGTGTGTGCGTGTGCTGTTGTCTTAAAGGATCCAAGACTATAATACTCACATGTGGAAATTCTCCCCTGACTTCAGTTTTACTAGTACCAAGTCCTCAAAGATTGTGCTAGGGTCATTTGGCGACATACTTCCAGCCTCCTGCTGGAATAAATTATAAGATGCGATGAAGTAGTTATTTTCCGGGGCTTATTATGTTTTTATTCTTCCCACAAACAAAATGCAAACCATCAAAAATTAAACAGATTCCTCAAGGTCCAAGGAGGCTTCTCACACTGTTTTCTGTGTACTCAGTGGTAGTCTCACAACAGATGTTAAAGGGCCAGCCTCAAACCAAGAATTTATGTTAGCGATAGAAAATGAGTATGAATGGCGGACCTCATCCGGGAGAGATCTTGGTGGATGAGCATCAATTTTAGCCCCTTCCTAACTTCCTTGTATCTCTCCCTCCAGGGTCTTCCAGTTGCCTAAAGTCTCAGACTCTCCAGAATCCTAGCTCCCTATCACCTCTCCATTCTTCCCCCACTTCAATAAACAAGATAATATTTTAGTGTTCAAACAGTTACTATGATGATGGACTATTCCACCAGCCACTGCTCATTACCTATGTTCCTGAAGATTATCTCATACCCGTATTTTCCTGTGGAACTGCAGAGGCTGGAGTGACCAGATTCACTGTCAGCTACAGAAGTTGGCTCTTCTCCTGTTATTTTGAATCTGTGGGACTGAGACGTGGAACTCAGGGCTCTGAAACTGCATCTGAGCAGCATCTCCTCCACACGGGGCTTGCTTCCCCACCAGCAACGGCAGGTCTGGTGCATGGGGCCCACGAAGGTCATAATGCTGTACAAATTTGTTACTGAATGTTGCGGTTGTTGTGGAAAACAGGGTGTGCTGACTTGTTTTAGTGTATGTCATTAAAATAAATAAATAAAAACCAGTTGCTATCAACTTGATTCCAATTCATGGTGACCCTATGTGTATCAGAGTAGAACTGTGCTCCATAAACTTTTCAATGGCTGTGCTCTTTCAGAAGTAGATTTCCAGGCCTTTCTGTAGCACCTGCAGGGGGACTTGAACCATCAACCTTTCAGTTAGTCACCAAGTACTTAACCATTTATACCACCGAGGGACTTAGTGTTTGTCACAGGAGGTTGATATAGGCCACCAATCTGGTCCACCTATCTCTACATGCCTCCATACTCTAGCCTTGATTTGTGAACCAAAGATAGCATCCCTCCATTCGTCCAACCCTCCCTTTGTCCACTGTACATACTTTGGATGCTGTAGGAGTAGGGTGGCCCAGTGCTCTCTGGGCAAGTCTGTTTCTCCTTCATTTTTGCCATTATCTTTCCAGCTCTGTTCCTGACCCTCACTTCACACTGGCTGGTCTGAAACACAAGGTGGTGGGCAGGTTTGGGGGTATCCACCCACCTGTAGTCCTTTTCTGGGAACTGCCCCTGTCTATAGCCACACAGGGTTGTTTCTAGGTATTCCTATTTGTGCCAAAGTGAGAATATAGACAACAGAACTTGTTCAAAACTTAAAGCCTAGTTAATATAGCAACAGGAGTTAACAGGCTCCATATTTTTTTTAACATATCTCTGGCTGGAAATTATAACTGAAGCCAGTGGTTACAAGCTTCAGTGAATGAATTAATGAGAAACCCTGAATGTTTGGGAAACAGTTGACACAGGTAGTTTGACTAGACAAAGCTCTTGATTAGAAATTATATCTTAATAGTTAAGAAAATTTTTATTGAATGTTTGCATACCAGCTACCATAATTTAAGTTGAAGCAATCCACTGTCTATACCTTGTTATCTTTAAGTTGAATTTCTGTTGAAACCTGTTTCTTACTGCAAAGATATTTTTTGCAACATTAGAATTTTTGTTTTAATAGTTTTGAGAACTGTGGTCTCATAACCTTGAAAATTTAAATGTTTGTTGTGAAAAACCACCTTTGTTAAAATTTGTTGCAGAAATTTGTTATTAAACTTTGTGGTTTGGAGTAGAAAACAGAATGTGTTGACTTGTAATCTATGTTTGTCATAGGTTGATAAAAAACCACCAATCTTATGATAATTAGTGCACTGCTCTAGAACTAATCTACTCAACCACTATAAAAGGGCTGTGCAGTATCTCTTAAAATTAAGAGCATAGCTAAAGGCATTCCCACTCATAAAAATTTATTTTACAAGTATAATTAAAGTGGTGATAACAGTGCATCTTTTAAACACAATGAGAACCTGATTTGCCACATTAGTAACAAGATTCTAGGGATTGCACTAAAGCTCCAACAGTGTTTTCTGTTTGGACTATAGTATTATTCTCTGTGTGAAGTTTTTAAATAAACAAGTTGGTAAGTTAAAAAATGAAAAGAAAACCATCCAAATGGTAATTTTCATGACACACTGATAAGTCGAGGATGTGGGCATGTGAGAGTGTACACATAAATACCTACCGTGAAATGTGGCACGTAATAGGTGCTCAATTAATGCTTTTTAAATTTGATTTACAAAAATTGAAATTTCTTTATATCACAGTTACTCTATCACTAGAGACAGAGGTTATAGACAAAGGTCAAGATACAAGAGTATTATCTGGAATATTATTTAACCCCAATCCAGGCCTAAGACTTCCTTTTTATCCTCAAGGGGAACTTGTGAAAAAGAAACCTAAAAGCTGAGATTTCCCAAGAAGAGAAGTAGAGTCCCTCGGTGGCACAAACTGTTAAGCTCTTGCCGAAAGGCTGGTGGTTCCAATCCACCCAGAGGTACCTCAGAAGACAGGCCGGGCAATCGGCTTCCAAAAGGTCACAGTCTTGAAAACCGAATGGAGCAATTCTACTCTGCACACATAGACTTGCCATGAGTCAGAATCAACTGGACAACAACAACCAGTTAGTTGTTCACTGTCTAAAATAGGGCGGTAATGAATACAATTATATAATTTTGAGTATCTTTCCTAATGAATTATCCAGAAGTGAATGGCTGAGTCATGGGATAAGGAATAGAGTTTCAAACCTCTGGGGACAATGGAAAGATATTTTTCCCCAGATGGGTTTTCTCCTATTTTGCAACTCTCACTCTGAAACTAGCTGTCTGTACTCTCTTTGCCTGGGCCCAGCCCAGTTTGAAGGAACCCTGGTGGCACGATGGTTAGCTGGGCTGCTAACTGAAAGACTGATGGTTTGAACCCACCCAAAGGCTCTTTGGGAAAAAAAGACCTGGTGATCTGCTTTCATAAAGATTTTGTTGTTGTTGTTGTTGTTGTTGTAATCCATAAAAACTACTGCCAAGAAAACCCTATGGGGCAGTTCTACTCTGTCACACGGAGTCACTATGAGTTGGAATTGACTTGATGGCACGCAACAACACAACAGCCCAATTTGACTCCTTTTGAAGATCTAGGTACAGCCTAACCAGAATACACAGGCTTGAAGAGAAGACTTAAGGATTCTGATGAGGGGGGGAAATAAAAGGACATAGAGAGGTAAGAGCACTCTCTAATATTCTCTCGAGGATTTTCTTCTCAGCTTTTTTAAAATAAATTGTATTTATGGCATATTTATTGACTTGAGTGATACATCTTGCATGTTGATGATAGACAAGTATACTGGGGCCTTTTGGAATAAAGAATTTATCAAGCACAAACCTCAATTAACTAATTAAGTTTTTTGATTACTAAAGAGAGATCATATATCTCTGCATTTTCAACCTTAGTTATTGAAAATATTTTCCAAATACATATTAATCTACTTTCCTGGCTTGGTAGGTGCAATATCCTGAACATGGCTGATTATTTCTTTATGGTTTAAGACTTTAAGATCCTCACGGTTATAATTTGAAGATCAATTCTCATCATACATGACATTCATATAGAACATGTCCCTGGCACATTTTGCCTTACTGTAGATTACAAGCTTTTTAAAGGCAAGGACTACTTTCAAATTCCGACGTTACAGATGGAAGGTTTCTGATTTTGAATGAGAGTAGTATCTGGTTCTTCATTTACCCATCTACAGGCAGGAAGAGAATGCCAAACTCCGGGGTTGTTGGAAGAACAACATGGCACATGGTAGGGACTCAGGGAATGTTCCTTTCCCTCCCCAATAATTTGTCCTGAATCAAATTTAAATGAATATAGGAGATGAGAATGAATTTGATCTGATATTAGGGCATAAAAAGAAAAAAAAATCAAGCTTTATATGATTATTTTGCCTTGTGAGTTGCATCTCTCATCTGAAAGTGGGGTGACACAGAAATTTCCAGCATATTGAGAGTTCTAATCATTTGGTTCCCATTAGTAATTGAAGAAAGCTTTAGGCAGACAACTTGAGAACTTGTATCACATTTCCTTTACCCCAGTAATTTCTCTCTAGTAATTTATCCTAAGGAAATAATTGAGTATAAACAACAAAAAAAAGAATAAACAAGGATATTCACTGGAAGGTTGTTTATAATATGAAAACATCTCAAACAATCTAAATGCTTGTCAGTAGGTGATTGGTGAAATACATTTTGGATCATCCATACAACAAAATATTATGGAACTACCAAAAATTTTGATATAGCTCCAATTTATAGATTTACAAAGTGCCCACAAAATATTAGGTGAATAAAGAAGATTATAAAACAGTATATATTATATACTTTATTCCATTTTTGTCAAATTTATGTGTATCTGTATGTATGTATGTATAGAAAAAAAATCTTGAAAAATACCCACCAGCATGCTCATACATTTGTCTCCAAGTGGTGGAGTTATGGATGATTTTCTCTTTCTTTATGATTCCTTTCTGTTTTACCTGAATTATTTTATAATAAGTACGTGTTGTTTCTATAGTATAAAAAGTAAAACTGTTTTTATTTTGAAAATAAAAAAAAAAATTGTTGTAAAAAATGCAAACTGATAATTCTATACTAAGAAATCCTGAAAAACCCTATTCCCTGTAGGCCTTATCTCATTTGTCCTCAGACATAAGGGTCCATTATTGCTGTTTATAGCTTTAAGGCAGGGTTTCTCAACCTCAACACTATTGATACTTTGAGCTTGTTAATTCTTTGTTGTTGAGGACTGTTCTGTGCGTTTTAAGATGTTTAGCAGCATCCTTAGCCTCCACCCACTAGATGTCAATGATACCCCCACTAACCCTGAATTATGACAATCAAAAATGTCTCCAGACATTGCCAAATGTCCCCTGGGGGGCTAAATTGTCTTGGAGTGAGAATCACTGCTCTAAGGAAACTGGAGACCTGGAATCTAACCCCATGTTCTCCACTCACTAGTTGGGTGATTCAATACCTCTGTGCTTCCATTTCCTCATCAATAGAATGACTACTTGATCTTCAAGATATCTCTTGGCGCTCAAACCTTGAGTTCTATGAATTTGCAGAAAATCAACTGGTCATGCAAAAGTTCAAAAGTATGAACAGAAATGTAGTTAGGTCTCCTGACTGCAAGCCTTTTGTCCACTTGTGTGACAAATATTTATCGAGCACCTGCTATATTTCCAGCACTGTTATAGGCACTGGGAAACAGTAATAAACAAGAAAATGGGATCCCTGCTGTCATGGAGCTTACCCTCTGTTGACAGAAGCAAACCAAATTATGTAAGTTAATAAGTAAGCACATTTTAGATAGTGACAAATGGCAGAAAGAAGATAAACATGTTAATGGATGGCCACCGGGCTAATGTTGGGGGAAGAAAGCAGCATTAGATAAAGTGGTCTCCCAGGCTCCCCGAAGGAGTGACACTTGAGCTACGATCTGAGTGGTAATAAGGATAGAGCCAAGCAAACATCAGTGAGAAGAATGTCCCAGGACGAGGGAATTAAGCGCAAAAGTGGTGAGATGGAGAAGAGCTTGGAACTGTAAATACTCAAGATATTATAATAGCATATGCACACGGTAGAAGGACACCAAAGGAAAGAGTGGCGACTTACATTACTGATAAAAAGGAGAAAAAGTGAGTGGGACAGTAATCTCTGATTTTTTCCATAGTAGAGTGATTATAAGGAGCCCTGGTGGTGAAACGGGTAAGCACTCCACTGCTAACGAAAAGGTAGGTGGGTCAAACACACCAGCAGCTCTGCGGGAAAAGAGACCTGGCCATCTGCTCCCATAAAGATTATAGTTCTGCTCTGTCCTATAGGGTTGCTATGAGTGGGAATTGACTCAATGGCACCCAGCAACAACAATGGAGTGATTATGGTGGAAATTAAATCCAGAAAAAACCCTGACTTCATGGCCTTCCTCTGTGATGCAATTGAAAAATTGTATTTGGGGAAATTCTGGAAAAAATGCCCCAAAAGCTCATTAATGCCTTTTTATCATCATTATAGGGTCACTGTGAGTCGGAATCGACTCAATGGCAATGAGTTTATCATCATTTAGTACTAAAAGGGGGGTGTCAAGAAGCTGTCTACTGAATTGCTAAAGCAATAAATGGAGGAGATAATCTTTTTCGTGGTTGGTATGCTCAGGGGGAATGGGTCCAGCAGATAAAATGATAACTAGATTTAGTTGACAATTTACTTTCAGTAAAATGTCAAGCTTGTAAATAATTTAAAAATGGCCTGTCATTCAATTGGAGCATGTCCTTTAAGAAATTTTAATCGATGCAAAACACATTTCTCAAACACAAGCTTCCAGCCCCTATAAACCAGCTCTCAGTCTAAACAAAAAGCTGTGACACGGTCAGAACAGCGCGTGCAGTAGGTTACTAAGGAGAGTGAATTGAGCCACAAGCCCAGAATCTTAATATTATGACAATATCTGCAACCTAGGAATTAGCTATTGCAACAATATGTAATGTGGAAACACACCACTTGTTCAGCTCTTTTTGCTCAAGGGCACTGAGTAGCTGAGTTTCCAGCCACTCATCAGAAACAATCAACACACACATAACCTCTGCACATTTTGGCTGCAAATGGATTGTCTATTTGGTATATTTGCCAAACTCTCAGCGTTACAGAGAAAGAGAGGGGATGGGCATGGGAGAAAGGAAAGCTATACCACCTGTCTGAAATTGGGGTGTGGAGTGTCACCTTCAGAAGATAAACTGAAGGATAAAGAGGTATTCTAAGGATATGGGCTGGGGGTGGGGTCTCTCCTGACTCCCACGGTTATCGCTAATAGAAGTTAAAAATCCGTTTCTACTCAGCCATCCATGTCCAAACTGGGGGGGGGGGGGGGGGGGGAGTCATCGTTCTAAATGTGAGACAAATGATGGGTTTTTAACCTTTTCCAGGCTTGGCTCCCTTCCCCCTCAGAGCTGGAGGGAACAGAGGCAACAGCTTTGCTTCCTTTGTGCATCTCCAGCGCTGCCCAGCTCACACTGCTGAGGCACCCAGCCTGGTGGCCTTCTCTGACTCAGCTATTATTTTCCCGTAGAATTTTGTATCAAAGGAAACCGGTCATTGTCCAACCCACAGCGCCAGGAGACACAGCAGCAAAACCCCAAGGACAGTAGAAAACGCTATTCCTTTAGGTTAGAACTCCTGGAGAAGATGTTTGGGGTTTTTTTCCTGCTTGGATCTGGAGAATTTCTTTTTTTCAACATTGACATAGATTATGAAGACACTCGTCACCCTAAATTAATGGCATGGTAGCTCAGGTTTGGGAAATAAATCAAGACCATTAGAAAAAAAGGGACAGCCCCCGAGTATTTAATTGAAGTCGGTTAGATTTTTTTTTAATGAATTAATTATCATTGATTATCAAAAACGTGTATGTATTGATTTTATCTCTTAAACATAGATAGATGCTAAATAATCTGCAAAGCTGTTAATCCTAGATAGATTTAAAGATAATAGATAATGATGTATTATTCATAAACGTTGTAGAGCAGAGTAGCCATTATATAACAATGTCTAGCAACATCATTTTCATCTCCGTTATTATTTTATTTAAACTAGAGTGCCAGAAAATTTTAGAATGTTAATTTTTAAAAACTCACCCTTACAACAAAATATCAGTTCTTCCTTTCAATCGAATGCCACCATATTGCTTCCATTCATCCACCCCAGCCCAATTTATACATAAGCACGCTCATAAAGCCATGTGTACCTGCTGCTGGTCTCTGTCATTGACTGTTGAATGGTTTCCAGCCTGTCTTTGTCCCAAGGTCAACTAGATTCAAGTTCCACTTTTTTCCTTCATGGAGGATGATTTCTTCATTGGTAATTTTATTTAAACTCCTTTGCAGATATCGAATCAAATCTGCTCAGGCTGCAGCCTCCTGGGACCTTTCTCTCAGGGCTAAATATAAATAAATACCCATACAGGACAGCTTTTGATGTAACATTAAGTTGACTCTGATTATGTGGCCTCTAGATTCTCTATTTTCTCTATGAAAAACCCAAGACGGTAATAGAAAACCTTAGCCAAGGGAAGGGAATAGATTTCTAAATTGCTGCCTATGGACCCCCTGGGACTTAATGGCACAGGGCAAAGAAGCAGCCCATCTTGGCAAAGAAAGCAAGATAAATAAAATTAGCCACTAAATCAGCTTCCCTTAAAATACCAGCTGTCAACTCCCTCCAACATTTATGAATTTGGGGGCACATTACTGTCACATAGTGTCTCACTCGGATCAAATAGCATTGCTCCTTTCAATTGGGAAAGGGTTCCTGGTTCCCCACACAAGACAAGCTAAAGCAAAGGGTTTGCCTTTTTTTATTTCACCCTCTCTCCCATGTCACGTGTACGAGAAAGAAACCAATCCAGGCTGACCAATAGCAATTGCTATAATGATTGCAATTGTTATTAGTTACTCTTAAACTATGTACCCAGTTGTCCTTTCAAAGAATAGGGCCGTTGGTTTCTACAGGAGATTAGGCAGCAGCTCAAAAAATCGAATCTGCAGATGGAGATGGGGGATGGGGCTGGATGAGCAGAAGTAAAGACAATGGCCAGAATCCTGCAAACTTTGTTGTTGTTGTTAGGTACATTAAGTGGGCTCTGATTCATCCGACCCCATGTATAACAGAACAAAATGTTGTCCAGTTCTGTGCCATCCTCAGAATTGTTGCTATTTTTGAGCCCATTGTTGCAGCCATTGTGTTTATCCACCTCATTGAGGGTCTCCCTCATTTTCACTGACCCTCTGCTTTACTAAGCATGATGTCCTTCTCCAGTGATTGGTCCCTTCTGATGATGTATCCAAAGCAAGTGAGACAAAGTCTCGCCATCCTCGCTTCTAAGTAGCGTTCTGGCTGTACTTCTTCCAAGACAGATTTGTTTGTTCTTCCGGCAGTCCATGGTATATTCAATATTCTTTGCCACCACCAAAAATTCAAAGGCATCAATTCTTCTTCGGTCTTCCTTACTCTTGTCCAGCTTCCATGGACCTATGAGGCGATTTAAAACACCACGGCTTGCGTCAGGTGCACCTTAGTCATCACAGTGACGTCTTGGCTTTTTAATACTTTGAAGAGATCTTTTGCGGCAGATTTTTCCAATGCAATAAGTGGTTTGATTTCTTAACTGCTGCTTCCATGAGTGTTGATTATTGATCCAAGTAGAATGAAACCCTTGACAACTTCAATTTCTTCACCGTTTATCATGATGGTGTTTATGGGCCCTATTGTGAGGATTTTCATTTTCTCCATGTTCCAGTGTGATCCATACTGAAGGGTGTAGTCTTTTGCCTTCATCAGTAAATGCTTGAAGTTTCATTTTCAGTAAGCAAGGTTGTATCATCTGCATATTGCAAGTTGTTAATGAGTCTTCCTCCAATTCTGCAAACTTAAGGGGCGCTTTAGCCCTCTTCCACAGTTCCACAACGGGATCAGGTCTCTGCAGCTTCCAGAGAAAGGCTGGCACTATTTGTCTGAGGCACTGAAACTCTGGGTTACAGCTCTCCTCCGGATGAAGATGGAAGATACACAATAACTAAAAAACTAACATTAGCCAGGCACCGCACTAATTGCTTTGTAAGTGTTATTTCACTGAATGTTCAAAACAACCCCCCCCCCCAGTTGGGATAATATTACAGTCTCATTTTTAAAAATGAGCAAACTGAGTCATTAAGCAGTTTGCCCAAGCCCTGTTCAGTAAAGAAGCACCAAATACCCTTGTACGGAGTAGAAGACAGCTTGTTCTCACCTGGAACATGAGGGTGACCAGCAAGCCACAGTCACGTCCTGGTGCCAGTCATTCATGCCCTGGCTGAAAATATGTTATTTCAGCTGCACTTGGATTCTTCAGGCTGTGTGCAAATCCTCTAAGCACTGCTACGTAAGTTAAGTCCCCCAGAGAGAATCAGCTGGAATAGATCACATGGTATCCTTAGGGAGAAAACCCTGTGACACATCCTACAAAGTCCTTCTCCTTGCACCCCACATACACCGTTTTGGAGCCAGAGGGGAGAACTTGAATGAGATAAAGTACAGACTGGTTATTTTACTCTTAATTTGCACCTAACTACATCCTTTAGCTGGAGGCCAGATAAAATTCCTATTGCACTTTATAGGAGCAAAACCATTAAGTTTGTCTTTTACATTGCTGTTGCTTCTGAAGAAGAAAAAGAAACCTTACAACGCTCAGCCCATAGTAGGCACAGAAAGACTGTGTGTTAGCTCATTGTTGTTGTTGTTGGGTGCCATCAAGTCAATTTCAACTCATAGTAATCTCATATGACAAAATAGAACTGCCCCAAGGGTTCAGCTACAATTTTCACGGAAGCAGATTGCCAGGACTTTCTCCTGAGGAGCTCCCGAGTGCGTTCAAATTGTCAACCTTTCAGTTAGCAGCTTAGGGCTTAACCATTGTGCCACTAAAAGAATAGTATTTTTTTTGTTATTACTTATTCTTAAAAATACATGAAGCTTTCCCATTGTACCAAGAATTCTATATAATCCATAGAAAACCACGATCTCTACCCAAAAGGAGCTTCCATTCCAAAACAGGTGACATATCAGACTCCAGGCAAGCTAAATCCACACCCCACAAACAAAATAAAGGATCTGCAGTAAGTGGGTAAGAAGTGCTGGCAAAGTTCAGGCTGGAAGAAAATCCACTTTTCTCTCAATTACAATAACAATTATAATGCTTTGCTCTTATAAAAAAGCTTGCCAAGAAGATTATTTCATTTGATCTTCACAAAGCAATGAAGGAAGGTGGTGGTCATCCCCATATCCTGATACAGGTCAGCTAAGCAGCTTGCCCAAGGTGACGCTGATGGTCCGTAGTGAGGGGAACTAAGGTTGAGCCCCTGTTATCTCCAATTATTTGACTGCTCCAAGAAAATGGACATCATCGGGGTGGTGTTTTCTGCCTGAACTTTCAGCAAAACAACTGGTCACTGACAAATAAAAACACATACTCATAACTAACTGGTCTTTAAGCTTGACTCCACTTGGGCCCAGGTGGGAAGAAGTTATGTGGCACACCTGTCTGCACTCCTCTGGCCACATTTTCAATCTCTCATAATGGGTAGAGACGGGTGGGGGGAGGACAGTTTGGTGAGAAAGCCTGGAGAAGAACTACTTGAGGAAAAGCAGGGGAAGCAGCGGTGAAACGTGGTTTCCGTTCACCTCCTCCTGCTTAGGAGCCCTGGTAGCATAGTAGTTAAGTGCTATGGCTGCTAACCGAGGTCAGCATTTCAAATCCACCAGCTGCTCCTTGGAAACCCTACGGGTCCGTTCTACTCTGTCCTATAGGGTCACTATGAGTTGGAATCGACTCAACGGCAACGGGTTGGTTTTTTCTTTTTGTTTTTTGGGTTTGTTTTTGTTCCTCTCCCCAGGTAGAGGCTCTGGCTCTCCTTAGCTCACTAAATTACCAGGCTAGGCATGTGGTGACAACACCGAAGGGTTTTCCATAAATTTCAGTTTAAAAGGGATAATACTCGATGTTAAATCATTAAATTAAATCATTCTTTAAAAGAATTTCAAGCTATTTTCCCGACTCGAACTGCATAGCAAATTAATTGCTGCATTAATAGTTCATTGGTGACTCCTGTGAACGTTTTTATTCAAGACAAATACACACAACTATTCTCCAAATGTTTGTTCACATATTTTGAATCCATTTAAAAGTACTTACAATTTTAGACGGAAAGGTATTCTTGGTAATTTCGTTGCTTGCCTCATCTTATCGTGGGAAGAGTGATGTTCATCTTCCGATTGGCGTATAGGATAATTTATCACAGCTGCTTATGTGGTGCCGACAAACATAACTGAGGACTTTCTAGAAGTTGAGCAGGGTCAGGGAAGGGTAGTTATTAATCTACTAGAAACAATTTCAATATTTTGGTATATATACATACATATATTAAGAGGAAAGATGAGACATTTTTCCCATCCCTGATGGCTGAAAATATGAAAGGCAAAATCTCATATTTTTAGATAAACATACCATGAAAGTCACATGCATTATATCTAGTGGTGCTCTTTCCAAAAATATTTCATTTCACTTCTATAAACAAAAGCCTAGTCTTATAAAATAATGTGTAATGAAGAGAAAGTAAGTGCTTTCATTAGCAAGATGGTCACCATCGAAGGTGGGTAAGAAGTATAAACTGGGTAAATACGTTCCCTATATCAACCATGTAAAAGTATGTTATACTCAAATTCTCTCTATATAAATTAGATTGGCTTTATATGCAATTTAAGTTTTTTCTAAATATACATACTTAATGTACAACTGAAAGTTGCAAGACATCAAAATGTTCATGTGTAAGGAGCAGGTTCTCGTAAGAAGCATATTTTTATGGCCTATATCTGCAAAAACCATTTTCTCCAAACCCAGACTTGGCATAATTAATTTGATAAGCTCAAGTATACCGATGGAACAGAGGGGCAGAATATTTGAAATCAGGGCTGAGCCCCAAATCAGCGTTCTCTGGTTGCTATACCTCTGCAGGGAATAGGGTCACACATGCACACACACTTATGTGACACCCTTTGTACACTTGAACTCTGAGGCACAGGGCTGAGGCACATCAAAAGAGGGCTAAAATCCCAAGCTAAAAGTTGCCCCAAAGTCTATCAACAGTGAAACAGATAAATCATCTATATACATACAATGGCATACTAAGCAGCAATGACTGCATGAACTATTGCTACTCTCACAACCTGGATGAATTTAACAACCATAATGTTGAGAAAATGGAGCCAGATATGCAAGGTACCTGCTGTATTGTTTCATTTCTGTAAGATATTAAAGGGGACAAAAACAATCTATGGTGTTAGAAGTCAGGATAGTGGTTCCCTTGAGGGGGAAAGAGGTAGTGACCGGTAGGGGACACAAGAGATATTCTGGGGGTGCTGGTAATGGTCTATTTCTTCATCTATAGGCTGCTTACACAAGCTGGTTTCACTTTATAAAAATTCACTAATGATTCGTGCACTTTTGTGCATGTAAGTTATACTTTTTATTAAATAAATAAAAAGACTGTTAAGCTACCTCGTCTCCCAAGTAAGCTGCCTGGAAGTGCTCCACAGGGCTTGCTTTAGCTTTTCTTGGTGCCCTCTGCAGGGGAGCAAAGCCCTCCTCAATCTTTGCAGAATAAGCACTTGTTCCCGCATCTTCTGAGACTGTTGTCTAAACAAAACACTCTCACTCTAAAAGAAGGGGAAGCCCCTGGCCTCAAGAGGCAAGCTCCGCTTGTGTGTGTTTACTCAGCTCAGCCATAACCCGGTGGCGCAGAGCCAGGAATTCCTCAGAGAGGCTGTCCGTGGTTCTAGTTAGACGAACCATTTGCCAAATATGTGGACAACTTCACTCCCTGGAAGAGACCACATTAACTTTTGAAAAAATAAACTGGTGGGGAAAGAGAGCATTCTGCAAACTGCTTCTGACACCACCCAGATTTGAGAAGAGGTTGTAAAAGTAATATTAAGGTTCTGCTGCCAGAATTAAGAAAGGGAGCCTTGTCATTTGGCCTGAGCTTGCTTGGAGAAATGCACCAAAGCTAACGCATCCAGCATGATTCCATTTGGCGGACATGGGTCTCTGCCCTGCCTCTCAGCCCTTTGCTATACTTGGAGCCCTGAACCTCGGGGGTAAGCAAGACAGAGAAGCTGAAAAATGGGGAAACAAAGCTCAGTGTCGAATGGGGATTGAGGGACAAACACCAGTAAAAATGCTGACAGTGACAACCAGAAGAGGCAGTAGATAAATACATTGTGTGTCCACCAGGGTCAGCAAGAAGAACTGAATGTCATTTCTGACTTTGGTTCTGGTGCCACTTATAACCTTATATAAACTATCTGATCTTCCTGGAATATGGGTTTGTAATGCTTACTCCAAGCAGAGGCAAGAAAAGTTGATGGTTGTGAGGGAAGACAGGCTTCCCCTGCCTGTCTGATCATGTATCCATGCTGCCCCAATAAGAAACCTCTTTATCAAGCCTGACATCATTCACCATCATAGTCCTCTGGTCTCTGGCACAAAAAAAGACCTGTAATCTTTAGTTCTTCTAACTTTCCCACTTACTTGCAATGTTACCTTCAGCTAATCATTTACACTCTCTGAGCTGCAAATACTTTGCCAACTAAAACTGCCCTTATCATTCTTCAAATACTCAGAGAAGCAAGATAAAGGACGCCTGTATATTGCTTTGAGCATTCGCAAGCTTAAGTGATTCTCTCAGTGCGAAAGCCAGCCTTGCTTGCTGTGCCTTCCCTTCCCAGCTCTCTGTGTAAGCCCCTGCCCAGCTCAACCATGGCTGTCGAGCCCTGCCTTTCACAGAAGGTAGGCTGGGGCATGTGAATCTCCTGTCTTGGGGCATATAAATCACCTGCCTTAAGGAGAAGTTGGCTCACTCAATATTCTTTCATTTTGGCCTCTAGCTGCTACTCAGGTTCTTTCATGGGGTTTTCTACCCTCCAGTATTTCTCCTCTGCTTGATTTAAAAAGAGACTTTAAAAATTCCCAATTAAATAATCCCATTTTTGAGGAAATGATCAATACTAAATCATGATAAAGATAAAATTCGCTATGTATTTTTATTGTTTTGGGGGGTGTTTCTTTTTGGGGGGGGGACAAGAACATACTTCATGCTAATGTGTTAGAAATTAGAGCTCACAGAAGGTCAATGAAAAATTAAGTGAAAACATAGCTAGAACTGTAATTCAAGCAAAGGGGGAAGTACAATTCAGTTTTACCCAAAAAAGGTGATTGACACTCACATTTTTGTGGGACCTGTCCATGGTAAAAGTGAGCTACACCTGTAGATTACAGTTTTCTAGCACTTCCAGCAATACCAACGCAGTACAGAGAACATGAACGCTCCTCTTAGTCAAGCATGTAATCAAATATTTCCAGATGAGAGGCACAAAAAATGATTAAAGCTTTGGGAAATTGGATCTATACAGAAAGACTAATGTAACTGGCTTCATTTATCCTAGTGAAGAAAAGAACGGTAAGAGGAGGGGGCTCTTAACCTCCTCACACATGGAGGAATGCATGCAACCAGTGGTTTTTTTGAATTAACTGGAGGCAAAAGCAAGGGCACTAAAGACCAACCAGACATACTTTGTTTACATTTTAAAAATAATTTTAAATCTTTTGAGTTTTTAATCTAGAGGAGTCCTCAGAACCGTCTCTAATATCAAAAGAGATCTTGGGGTCTCTGCCTGGAGACTTCAGAGCAAAGTTATACTTGGCTTCCTTTCTGGGTTGGTTTGATTAGTAGAAGAAAGAAGGCCAGAAGAACTTAGAGGTCCCTCTCAGAATGGTAGTTTTATAACCTCCACTACCATTAAATTCAACGAAGTGGCAGCAGTTGATCAGAAATAACAGTTACCCTCGGTGCAGCTGCCTCAATTACTACCCAGATACTGTCACAGGTCTACATCATTTTCTCAAACAACAGGGCTTCCTGGAACCCATCAGCACCCAAAATAAGTTCTTCTGCATGACTTTCCTATTTCTGTAAATGATGTCACGTTTTTCAATCACCCAAGCACACACAACACCTCAGTGTCATTTTAAACTCATCTATCTCCTTTGTCGGCAGTCTGTCAGCAATGCCTGTTGAGTCTTCCTTCTGTCTTGCTCATCTCATAACCAGCCCCTCCTTTCCATTCCCAGGGTCAGCATCTAACTCAGGCAATCATTACTGTCATAAATTGAATTGTGTCCCCCAAAAATATGTGTATCAATTTGGCTAGGGCTATGATTCCCAGTATTGCATGATTGTCCACCATTTTGTCATCTGATGTGATTTTCCTATGTGTTGTAAATCCTGTCTCTGTGATGTTAATGAGATTAGTGGCAGTTCTGTTAATGAGGCAAGATTGGATTTCATCTAAAGCCAATGTCTTGAGATTTAAAAAGTCCTAGGGTTCCTGCATGGAGAAGCTTCTAGACCTAGGGAAGACTGATGACAAGGAACTTCCCCCAGTTGACAGAGAAAACCTTCCCCTGGAGCTGACACACTAAATTCAGACTTCTAGCCTACTAGACTGTGAGAGAATAAATTTCTCTTTGTTAAAGCCATCCACTTGTGGTATTCCTGTTTTAGCAGCACTGGATAGTCAAGACAATTACCATACATCACTAAGAAAAGTAATGTAACTGTTCAATTCCTGTCTCCTAAGTTTCAAGCTCTCCTCAGAGTTTTTCAAAGGGTGGCCCAAAGGTCATCTCTAAGAAAATCACAGAGGGGGGCTTGTTAAAAATTCAGAATTTCTAGGCCCCAGACTTCCATCTTAAACATTCAGGGATCTGAATTTTTAACAAGCCTCCCCCATGTGAGACTTGGGTACCCTAAAATGTAAAAAAACCCTGCCCTACCAATCCATTCTACATGGAGTTTATTCATTCATTTATCCTACAGCATATGCCAGGAAGTTCTTTTCATCAAACCATCTCACACATTAATAAGCCTTAAATGTATTCATCAACAATAAACCAAAACCAAACCAAACCCACTGCGGTCGAGTCAATTCCGATTCATAACGACCCTACTGGGCAGAGTAGAACTTCCCCATAGCGTCTCCGAGGAGCAGCTGGTGGATTCGAACTGCTAACCTTTTGGTTAGTAGCTGAGCTCTTAACCACTGAGCCACCAGGGCTTCTCAATAATAGGATAAATAAAAGTGGTGCATTCATACAACAGGTTACTATACAGCAATGAAAAAAGAGCCAACTATTGCTACACACAACAACATGGATAAATCTCACAATGATGAGGAAAAAGAACTAGGCATAAAAAGGTACATATAATGTGATTCAATTTATATGAAGTTTAAGAAAAGACTACTCTATGATGATAGACAAGAGAATAGTGGTTACTTCTGGGAAAGGATATTGGCTGGGTAGAGGCACAAAGGGCACCTTCTGGAGTGTTGGAATTGTTCTATAGCTTAATCTGGCAGTATTTATAAGGGTGTGTATGTATGTGTGTGTTTGTAAGTAAAAATTTATTGACGTTTGTGCTCTTTACTGTATGTACATTATACCTCAAGTATATATGTATATATACATATATATGGATATATACATACACACACACACACACACACACACACACAGTTATAGGCTTCTTTAAAAAAAAGAAAGAAAGAAAAAGAAGTGAAAACCTTAAGATGATTCACCATTGTCTGCAGGGTAAAGTCCAGTCTCCTTAGCATGTTTTTTAAGGCCTTTCATAATGTATTTCATAACTTAATGTTTAAAATTAAGGCCTCACCACTTCCTTCACGTGAAAACTCTACTCCAATCAGGCCAACTTACTTAAGTATGATTTTAATGAATAGAATTTATGGTTGCTTACCTTCCTTTTCTCATCCTGTTTCTTCTTCTGTTGGGATCACACATCATCCACCTAGAATGTTATTCTTTCTCCATCCGAATCTTAACCACACATGAAGTTCCAATTCTGTTTCCTTATTTGCCCTTTTCTAACCACTCCAACCCATAGTTATCTTCTTCCTTATCAGGTCCTATGGCTCCTAAATTCTAAACAAATCCTTTTACCGCTATGGAATCCAGCCTCCTAGATGGCCCCAGTTATCCCCACTTCCTCTTATTAGTTTTCTTGGGTAGTCCCCTTCCACATTGATAGGATTGACCTATGTTACCAATAATATATTATGGAAATGATGGTGTGTGGCTTCTAAGGTTGGGTCATAAAAGACATTGAAGCTTTTGCCTTGCTCTCTTGGACCGTTCACTCTGGAAGAATCCAGATGCCCTGTCATTAAAACGCTCAAGCAAACCTATAAAGAAGTCCATGGGGTAGAAAACTGAGGATTCCTGCCAACAGCCATCACAAACTCACCATCCACGTAAGTGAACCGAATTGGAAGCAGATCCTCCAGCTCCTCAAGCCTTCAGATGACTGCAGCTATGGCGGATATCATGACAGCAACCTTGTCAGAAATCTTGAGCCAGAACCACACAGTTAATCCACATCTAGATTCCAGACCCACAGAAACTGTTTGAGATAGTAAATGTCTATTGTTTTAAGACACTAGGTTTTGGGGTTATTTGTTCTGCAGCAATAGGTAGATAATATAACCCCCTCATCATATGTTGTTGTTAGCTGCCTTCGAGTCCATTTCAACTCATGGTGACCCCATGTGTGCAGAGTAGAACTGCTCCATAGGGTTTTCAAGGCTGTGACCTTTTGGAAGCAGACCGCCAGGGTTGCCTTTTGAGATGCATCTGGGTCCGTTCAAATCACCAACCTTTCAGCTAGTAGTCTAATGCTTAACTGTTTGTGCCACCCAGGGGTTCCTATTATCATATACTGTCTCATATTAATTAACTCTTCTTGGAAAGATCTTGAATTCTCAAATACATTGAAAACTGCTTGAAGACAGGTATAATTTCTTATGTTCCTTTGCTCCCTCCACCATGCCCAATACTTTGTACGTATGTGTGTGTATTTTTTTTAAGTGCTGTTGAGTCAACTCCAACTCATGATGACCTCATATGTGTTAGAATAGAACTGTTCTCCACAGGGCTTACAAGGGCTGATTTTTCATAAGTAGATTGCCAGGCCTTTCTTCTGAGGTAACTCTGGATGAACTCCAACCTCCAGGCTTTCAGTTAGCAGCTGAGCATGTTAACCATTTGCACCATCCAGGGGCTTCCAGAACACTGCATTTAACCAATAAGCACATCTCTCAGCTGAGGGTTAACTTCATGGAAACTTTTGTCACAAGCAAAACACTTGAGAAAAGCTGAATTTGAAACCATTTTTGGAGCCATTCTTCTTTCTTTCCCACCCATTTCCCTGCCTCTCTGTTGTTGCTTGTTGGCTTCTGAAATGTAGGTCACCTCTAATGGCGTGACCTAATTAGGAGATGTAATTTAACGGAAAAAAAATAAAGCAAATCCTCTGAGATGGCGGATTTGAAACAAAGAAAGTGGTTCTTTCATTTTTTGTTTTTAGCAATAGCTTCCCTACTAAAGTTACCCTCTCCCCACCCCCAAGCTACACAATTTGTAAAGCACAAGGAAGAAAGGTAGAAATGAGTTCAGAAGCAGCTGGAAATGATGAATTTATAATGATCACAGAAGGAGGAAGTCTAAGCTTTACTTCACTAAAGTGACTCTGTGGGGCTGCTTCTTGGCAGCACAATAAGTGGGACTTTGGAGGAAGAAATATCGATGGTGCTGGTACAAAGCACTGTAGATGCTTGGGATGGGAACAGACCTTATGGCTCCTCTAATCCAGCCCCTCTGGAAATGCCATGACACCTGTTGTGTTTGTAACACAATAAAATGCCATATACAAAGATTCTAAACAATAGAGAGTTTTTTCCTTCATACATTTGCACTCTTGTTTCAGAGAAGAGAAAAAGGATAAGTAAGCTAAGCAGATTTTAAGGGTTCATTATAAAATTAACTTCCAGGGGATGTCATTGGGCCTGGTTGGATTCAGTCCATCTCCCTCACCTCTTCCTCTCAGATGCATGATGCTGGGTTCCTGTAAAATGCTTAAGTGCTTTCTGAATCACCCCAGAAACACTTAACTACACTGATCATAACTGAATGCATTATTAATTCTTTCTTTGAAAACTGATGTTTCATGTTTGTCATTAGATGATTCCATTTATCCATCTAATAAAACTCAAAAGCCTACTATGTGCATGATCTGCCTAATTGCTGACACTTATTAAGGTGAATGCTATTATTATTCCCATTTTCCAGAGACTCAGAAAGGTTAAGTAACTTGCCTAAAGTCACAAAGCTAAAAGAAGGTGAAGCCAAGAAGCAAATCCAAGGCAGTCTGACTACAGAAGCTATATTCTTAATTCCGATATTACTTTAAATTAACTATAAACTATCTTCTTCCCCCACCTGGGATCAATGAGCGTTTCCTGTGCAAGCAGCATGTTCTATTTCTCTCTTCAAGTGCCTTCCTAATTGCAAGCAAGAAAGAATCGCAGTCATTTTTAGGCTTCTTTCCACCCCAGCACACCCATGGGAGATGTCATTTTCAATGTTACCGAACAGGGGATTCTGATATGCCTTCCCAACCCCCACCTTCTATTAAGAATCAATACCCTAGAATTGAGGAATTCCACTCCCAGCATAACAGAGTGAGGAGTTCTGTGAATCTGCTCCCCAGCACAACAGGCAGTTTTAAAAAACATTTAAAATCTACATTAAAAAAAAAAAAAATCATTTAAAGTAATTATGTAAGTATAAAAGAGAACATAAATGCATATGTATTCCTGGAGCCCTGGTGGTACAGTGGTTAAAGCACTTGACTGCTGTTTTAGGCTGGGTTTTCTAGAGATGCAAAACCAGTGAAGCATATATACAGAGAGAAAGAGAGACAGAGAGATTTATATCATGGAAATGGCTCATGTGGTTGTAGAGGCTGGAAAGTTCTACATCTGTGGGTCAGGTTGGAGGCTTCTCCTGATTCCCAAAACTGCATGGCTGACAAACTCAAGATCAGCAGGTAAGACAGCAGGCTTCTGGTTCACAGACGGTGGAGGCCGACAAATCCCAAGATCAACAGGTATGTCAGCAATCACATAAAATAACATGTATTTAATCTAGTGTTGGGTCTATAACATATAGAAATGTAATATATTTGCCAATAATAGCACAGGTAGGTGGGAGCAAAGTTGTATTGGGCTAAGGAAATGATTTCAGATGGTAACACTTTCAAGACCCATGGGACACATGGTGTCCTACCCACTTTTTATGCCTCTGGAGTTCTTTAGAAAGGAGGTAACCCAGTTTTGATGCATTTAGCCTCAGGATAGGAGCCTTTTGAAATGTGTGAAACTCAAAAATCCTGAGTAGGAGCCTCATTTTCTTTTTTGTAGATTGAGCATTGTCTTAGGAGATGTCTCTCAGATGCGTGAATTCTCTAAACTTTTAACAGGTTTGCCTTTATTCCTGTGACATAAGCCTCTTCATTATGTTTCCCAGTTACTGTGTTCCTGTAAGAATGTACTTATTGCAAGAATAAGCTATTGCCAGTCTTCATTCAGTCATAGCGGCCATTTTTTTTTTTCTTCTTTTATTCCATTCATTGTTTCCAAGTGTTACTGGCTTTCTTTGTTCCTAGCTTCTGAACAGTAAATAATGCCTTTACAATAAGGAATAATACATTGTAGTGGTACTTTGCAAGAGATTGGAACTCCTATAAGTTATTCTTACCCTGCTTCCAAGTGTAGCAGGTGAAATGCACAGCTGTGAGCAGTTCTGGGGTATTCCAGGGCAGCTGTTTCTGCTTCTTAGCTGTTAGTACTGCCTTTGTTGTAATGAAGAATACATAGTAGTGGTAATTTTCCTGAGATTCAAATTTCGTTAGTTTTATTTATTTTGCCTCTAAGTACTACTTTTGCAACAATGAATAAAGAATTGTAGCGGTAATTTTCCCGAGATTAAAAAAAATTTACCTTTGCTTTATTTATTTGGGCTGTAAATACTGTTTTGGTAGTAAGGACAAACACATTGTACCATGTTTTGAAAAGTCTGATGAAAAATAATAAAAAGGCTAAGAAGGAGAATAGAATAAAATGTATGTGCAGTCATTGCCAGATGCCTTCATGTTTTACCTCATGTTTTGCAAATTTTCAAGAAATAAAATTTTAAAAAAGTTAAAAGCTCCATTTTATCATTGACTCATATTGGTAGGATTTACACCATCCAGGGGCCACTGGAACATATGTGATCCCAGATAATGAGTATCAAAAACCATAACTCATAACAAAAATTCTGAATTGGCCCTTTAATCAGTATGGCTTCATTAGTTAAAACACATAATATCAACAAAAAGTCAAAGGAGAAAATAATTGTGTCTTGAAAGGGACAACTCAAACCCACAAGAACAAATTAAGAAAACCAGAAATCATAAATAAGAAGGTGAATAGCACAAAAAGGGGGAAAGGAAACACCTCTATATGGGAGTAACATTTGTATATCTCACTGAAATTACGTTAATATAAATCTGAAGCTGTTTCTGATAAATTAAGATGTATATGGTAAGCCTTAGAACAGCCATTAAGGAAATAACTCAAAAGAATAGTGAAAAACTAATTAAAATGGTACATTAGAAAATATTCACTAAATACAAAGGAAACCAGTTAAGGAGGGATTAAGGAACAAAGACATGAGATATATAGAAAATAAGAAGTAAAATGGTTGACATAAATCCAACTATATCAATAATAGCATTAAATGTGAATTCATGAAATAATTTAATTAAAAATCAGAAATTCTTAGACGAGGTAAAAACATAAGATCCAACTCTATGCTGTCTATAGGAGACATAGATACAAATAGATTGGAAGTAAAGGGGTGAAAAATGATATATCGTGCAAACAGCCACCACAAGAAAGCTGCAGTGGTTATACTAATATCAGACATAATAGACTTTAAAACAAAAAAAAGTTACTAAAGATAAAAAGGAACATTTTATAATGATAAGAGGGACAATCCATGAGGAAATACAATAATTCTGAATATATGCACCTATCAATAGAACACCTAAATACATGACAGAAATTAAGGGAGAAATAGACAATAATAGCTGTAGATTTCAATACACCACTTTTAATAATGGATAGAACAACTAGATAGAAGATTAATAATAGAAGACTTCAGCAACACTATAAACCCACTAGACCTAACAGACGTCTATAGAACATGTCTCCCAACAACAGCAGAATACAGATTTTTCTCAAGTGCATATGAAAGATGATAAAACAAACCACACTAAAGTTCTAAAAAATATATATAATACAAAGTATCTTCTACAATCACAGTAGAAAGGAATGAGAAATCAATAACAGAAAGAAATTTAGGAAACTCTCAAATATGTGGAAATTAAACAACACACTCCTAAATAACCAATGGGTCAAAGAAAAAGGAAATTAGAGAATACTTTGAGATGAATGAAAACGAAGCTATAATATACCAAACCTTATGGGGTGCAGCTAAAGCAGTGCTTAGAGTGAAATCTGTAGCTTAAATGCTTATATTAAAAAAAAAGAAGAAAGACCTCAAATCAATAACCTATCCTTCCACCTTAAGACACGAGAAAAATAAAAGCAAATACACCTAAAGCAAGTAGAAGGAAGGAAATAACAGATTAGAGTGGAAAATAATGAAGTAGAGAGAAGAGAAGCAATACAGAAATTCAGTGAAGCCAAAAGCTGCTTCTCTGAACAGATTTACAAAATTGACAAAATTTTAGCTAGATTGACAAACAAAGAAAGCCAAATTACTAGAATCAGAAATGAAAGAGGAAACGTTACTACCAACCTTACAGAAAGAAAAAGGATTATAAATGAATAGTATGAATAATTGTATGCCAATAAAATTAGACAATTCAAATGAAAGGGATATTTTCCTAAAAAGATTACCTCATTGCCATCGAGTTGATTCCAACTCATAGACACCCAAGTAGGGCAGAGTAGAACTGCCCCATAGGGCTTCCAAGACTTAAATCTTTATGGAAGCGGACTACCACACCTTTCTCCCATGGAGCAGCTGGTGGTTTGGAATCACGGACCATCCCGTTATCAGTCAAGCGCTTAACCACTGTGCCACCAGGGCCTAGAAAGACACAACCTACCAAAACTGACTCAAAAAGAAATTGACCATCTGAATAGACCTATACGTCAAGAGATTAAATTAGTAATTAAAAAACTATCCACAAAGAAAAGCCCAGACTCAGATGGCTCCACTGGTGAATTCTACCAAATATTTAAGAAGAATTAATACCAACTCTTCACACGTCTTCCACAAAATAGAAGAAAATTCCATGAGGCTAGGACTTGATACTTGAACCAGACAAAGACTTCACAAGAAAATTATAGACCAGTATTTTTTGTACATAGGTACAAAAATCCTCAACAAAATACTAGCAAAATGAATCTACTACTAGAATTACCCATTGCTGTCGAGTCGGTTCCAACTCATAGTGACCCTACAGGACACAGTAGAACCGCCCCACAGGGTTTCCAAGGAGCAGCTGGTGGATTCGAACTGCCAACCTTTTGGTTTGCAGCCATAGCTCTTAACCATTTCACCACCAGGGCTCTAAAAATGAATCTAGCAACATATAAAAAGAATTATACACTATTACTCAGTGGAATTTATCCCAGGAATGAAAGATTGGTTTAACATCACAAAATCAATTAACATAATACACTATATCAATAAAATAAAACCTAAAAAAATTACGATTATCTCAATTGATGCAGAATAAATATTTGACAAAATTCGACATTCTTTCATGATAAAAACACTCAACAAACTAGGAATACAAGGAACGTTCCTCAACCTGAAAAAGACATCTATGAAAAACCCACAACTAACGTTATGCTTAATGATAAACGACTATGTGCTTTTCCCTAAGATCAGGAACAAGACAAGGATGTCTGCTCACACCATTTCTATTCAATATTGTACTGGAAGTTCTATCTAGGGCAATTAGGCAAGAAAAAGAAATAAAAGGCATCCAAATTAGAAAGAAAGAAGTAAAAGTATCTCTATTCACAGATGACATGAAAATCCTAAGGAATTCACACACACACACACACACACACACACACACACACACACACACACACAAATTAGAACTAATAGACAAGTTCGGCAAGATTTCAAGACACAAGATCAATGTTCAACTATCAGATGTATTTCTATACAGTTACAAAGAACAATCTGAAAATAAAACTAAGAAAATAATTCCATTTACAATAGCAACAAAAATAATAAAATATTTAGGAATAAATTTAACAAAAGAAATGCAAAGCTTATACTCGGAGAACTACAAAATATTGTTGAAAGGAATTAAAGAAGATCTAAGTAAATGGGCAAACATCCCATGTTTACAGAGCAGAAAACTTAGTATTGTTAAAATGGTAATACTCCCCAAATTGATGTCTAGATTCAATGTAATCTGTATCAGAATCTCAGCTGGCTTTCTTACAGAAATTGACAAGCCGATCCTAAAATTCATATGAAATTGGAAGGGAGCCAGAATAGCTAAAACAATCTTGAAAAAGGCAAAATTGGAGGACTCACCTTCCTGATTTCAAAACTTACTACAAAGCAATAGTAATCAATAACGTGTGCTACTGATATAAAGACAGAGATATAGATTAATAGAAAAGAATTTAGAGTCCAGAAATAAATCCATGTGTCTCTGGTCAACTGATTTTCAATAAGGGTCCCAAGACAATTCAATGTGCAAAAGAAACTGTCTTTTCAACAAATGGTGCTGGCAAAACTGGATATCCACCTACAAAAGAATGAAGTTGCACACTTAATTCCCACCACATACGAAACTTAAAATGGGTCAAAAACCTAAATATAAGCACTAAAACTTTAAAACTGTTAGAAGAAAATGAGGTAGATCTGCATGCCCTCAGTTTGACAATGTATTCTTAGATGTGACACCAAAAGCACAAGCAACAACAAAGAAAATGGAAAAATTAGACCTCATCAAAATAAAGAACTTGTCTACTTCAAAGGATACTATTAAGAAAGTGAAAAGACAACTCACAGAATGTAAGAAAATCTTTACAAATCATGTACCTGGTAAGGTATCCAGAATATATAAAGAACACCTAGAATTCAATAATAAAAAGACAAATAACCCAATTTAAAAATGGGCAAAAGATCTGAACAGATTTCTCCAAAGAAGATATGCAAATGGCCAATAAGCACATACAGAGATGCTCGACACTGTTAGTCATCAGTGAAATGCATATTAAAACTACTATGAGATACCACTCATGCCTACTAAGATGGCTGTAATTAAAAAGTCAGATAATAACAATGTTGATGAGGATATGGAGAAATCAGAACCCTCAAACACTGTTGGGGGAAATGTAAAATGGGACAGCTGCTTTGGAAAGCAGTCTGGCACTTCCTCAAACAATTAAAAATATAGAGTTACAATATGACCCAGCAATTCTAGCCACGAGAATATACCCAAGAAAAGTAAGAATGCATGTCCACATAAAAACTTGTACCTGAATATTCATAGCAGGATTATTCATAATAGCCAGAAGGTGGAAACAACTCAAATGTCCATCAACTGATGAATGGATAAATAAAATGTCATATATCCATACAGTGGAATATCATTCAACTGAAAAAAGAAGGAAGTATTGATACATCCAACAACATGGATGAACCTTGAAAACATTATGCTGAGTGAAAGATGTCCGTTAAATAAGATTGCATCTTATATGATTTCGTTTATATGAAATGTCCAAAACAGGCAAGTCTAAAAAGACAGGATGTAAATTAGTAGTTGCTTAGAGCTGGGATATGGAGGGTGTATGAGTTCAAGAGAATCTGGGATTTATCAAGAAGAAGGATCTGACCACAAGATAGCATTTCACAACAAGCTATTTATTAGGGTCAGCACATTGGCAGCAGCACGCAGGGGCTAGTCCCCACAACAGGATGTCTTCCAGAGGCCACCAGAAGGGGAAAAGGATATGAAAACCCCTGGGGAAGCAGAGAAGGGATGGGGGATGGAGAGCTTGGACACATCCTCTTGCAACAAGGTAGACAGTCTGGGTCTGAGAACTCCAAAGGCAGCAGCACCTTACCAAAAATCCAAAACCAAATCTGTTGCCATCAAGGCAATTCTGACTCATAGTGACCCTACAGAGCAGAGTAGAACTGCCCGCATATGGTTTTCAAGGAGTGGCTGGTGGATTTGAACTGCCAACATTTTGGTTAGCAGCCAAGCTCTTAAGCACTGTACCACCTGGGCTCCAGCAGCACCTTAGAGTTCTTATAACTATAGTATTCTATCTTATCTATGACTAGCAGAGACTGGGTGCAGTTTCATGGGGTATGTAAAGCAGGCAGGCTCTAAGTGGCTAAAAATCTGTTTACTTGGGCTATTTTTAAAACTATTGGATGTGTACAAATTCAAGTTTGGCGCTGGCAGGGTTTTTTTTTTTTACTAACAGGTTTCAGCTTGCTATGAAGAAGTAAACAACTTGGGGCCAATATCCGCCATTTTTGACTCATTTATATAACAGCTGGTCAGGAGGTAATAAGGAGCTCTGGTGGCACAGTAGTTTAACACTTGGCTGCTAACCGGAAGTTTGGCGGTTCTAACCCACCAGCTGCTCTTCCGAAGAAAGAGGTGGCAGTCTGCTTCCATAAAGATTACAGCCTTGAAAACTCTAGGGGGCAGTTCTACTCTGTCCCCCAGGGTCACTATGAGTCAGAATCGACTTGATGGCAACAGGTTTGGCTGGTTTTTTAAGGGAGTAACGCCACCTGGGTTTGCTTTAAGGGAGTAATAGCTAAAGAATACCAGATTTCTTTTTCAACTCATGAAAATATTCTAAAATTGACTGTGGTGATGGTTGAAAATACTAAAATCATTGAATTGTACATTTTAAATGGATGAATTGTATTGTATGGAATTACATCTCAATAAAGCTGTTATAAATAAAATTGAAGGACATTTCTGCAAAATATCTGACTAGTACTCCTCAAACCTGTCAAGGACATTAAAAACAAAAGAAGTCTAAGAAGCTCAACAGACCAGGAGAAGCTAAGGAGGCATGATGACTAAATATAATGTGGTATTCTGGATGGGATCCTCGAACAGGAAAAGAAAACAAAAAATTAGGGAAAAATAAGTGAAATCTGCATACAGTGTGGATTTTCGTTAATAGTCATGTACCAGTACTGATTCTTTGGTTGTGGCAAACGCAGCAAAGTAATGTAAGATGTTAACAACAGAGGAAGCCAGGTGAGGTAAATACAGGAACTCTGTGCTATCTTTGCAACTTTTCCGTAAATCTGAAACTATTTTAAAATCAAACCTATATTTAAATTATTAAAAAAAAAAAACAAAACACATTAGATCAGTGTTTCCCAACTTCTCTTAATTCTAAGAGTTAGCTTAAGATGACAGAATTTAGCCTGTCCCTCCTTTGTGGAGAGGCCAGTGAACAATTATGTGTGTTAAGGGTGAATGCTACTGGAAAGGACTTGGAGAGGAAGGATGACACTGTTTGACACCATTAAAAAGGGAGAAAGAAAGTAGAAAAAAGTGTGGCAAGTGCTGGCATCTAATCTTGGTGGTCAAACAAAGTTGAGCCTTGATTGCAAACAGGCTCCCATTTAGAAGGGGAGAGAAGTGCAACATAAGAAGAGGGAGGGGAATGGCTGACTGATGGGGGGACCAGGCAAGGATGTTGCGTATGAAGCCAGCTCCCTACAAGTGGTCTGTGCAGGCACAAAGGCACAAAGAAAGTACCAGAGCCCTCACTCAATGCCCCTCTCCAGGTCACATAGGTTGTCTTTTTCTTCCCATCAGACAATTCTTTACCATTGTCCCTCCTCACAAACACAAGAAGACATACAGATGACCACAGACTCCTCTTCTCTCGGTGCTGCCCACCTGGCTAGTGTTCTGCAGGTCATAAGGACTTTGGGAAACGTTTTAGGACATAGCCTTACAGGCATAGCTTATAAGCATAGACTCCATTGCCAAAACAAGCAAATGTTCAGGATACAGTACTCTAATAAAAATAACAAGACAAGAACATGATCAGAATATAGAAAGGAAATCATTCATTTAGCAGACACTTATCGAGCATTTATTATAAATATGTCCTAAGCCAGGGGCTGAGGATAGGAACAGTAATGCATTCTCTACCAGTCACTGAGAAACTTACAATCAAGGTGGGTCTGTATGAAGGCGAGGAGAGAAGGGAGGCAGTGGTTGGGAAGAAAGAAAGAAAATGAAAAAAAACACACCATGCAATGGCAAAGCACTAATAATATAGATCTAAGCCAATCTCCTGCTCACCTGCGTGGCAATCTCTTGCGGAAGCTTGAGTCAGAAGTAAAACCACCCAAGGAAGTATGGAGTGTAAAGGAGGCCTGGGAAGCAATAGGCCTGTCTAACACTCATTGAGTGCTTACTGTGTCAGAAGCTAAGAATTTAACATGCATTCTGCCGTCTAATCACACACCTCTACGGGGAGGTATAC
Organism: Dugong dugon; assembly: GCA_030035585.1. NCBI lineage: Eukaryota > Metazoa > Chordata > Mammalia > Sirenia > Dugongidae > Dugong > Dugong dugon. The sequence goes on from CM057461.1 coordinate 170,151,036, forward strand.
TTTTAATCTCCATTTTCCAGACTGGGAAATTACAGTCTAGAGAGGTTCCGTGATTTGTCCAAGGATGCACAGGTGGGAAAAAGTGAAACTCAGGCAGCCTGTCTCCAAAGTCCATGTGCAAAGGGATGCGAGAGAAAAATCAACAGATTATGTCTTCATTTTAAAATGAAACTCTGCACAGGGATTAAAGGGGGAAAATCAAGATCTACATCCTCCATCTTTAAAATACAGAATCAGCCTCAGCCTGATGGAAGATAGAAACAGGAAGAAAAGAGAAATGGAAAATATATACAAGTCTTAGTTAGCCACGCTCTGTGGAGACTGCTGTTCTACCAAGGGAAGGAGGAAGCAGCCGTAGCTCTGAGTTAGCACTTCCCATGCCAAGACTATTGATCCAGTGAGACAGTGACACAGCAGAATAAATTAATAAATATGTACTTACAGCCATTATTGCTTCAGAATAACATATACAGGTAACATATAACAGCTAGGGTACACTCTAAGTGGGGTTGGAGGAGGGCCCAAGAGCAGTGAAAGAAGCACATAGAAATGTATGTTGAACAATTGCAAGAAGTTAGAGCCATTTATTTGTTTGTTAGAACTGGGAGAGCTCAACTCCCTTGGGCAGAAGCCTTCACGCTACATCATGCATGGTTCTTCTAGTTAAAGACACATGTGAATACTTATAGGTTTTTGTACAAAATATGAAGGAACAAGCCCATTTATGGTAATGAGTGGAATTTTCTCGGCCATATTTCTGATGTCAGAAAGGTGTTGTGACCAAGGTAGGAGTAAGCGTGGCATCTGAGACAGACTAAGAGCTCTCATTTAGTTTGAAGTCACCCAGATATATTTGGGGACAATTGGACCTTTCTCAATTTGTTTAGCCAACTTCCAGATTTCAAATCTCTCAATCTCATCCCGTTATCCTTCTTCTAAGATCAAAACTGGTGGCGCAATGGTTACATACTCGGCTGTTAACCAAAATTTTGGAGGTTTGAACCCACCCAGCAGCTCCATGGAAGAAAGACCTGGTGATCTGCTCCCATAACAATTACAGCCTAGGAAACCCTATGAGGAAGTTCTACTCTGTCACATGGGGTTGCTATAAGGAAGAACTGACCCACAGCACAAAACATCAACAAGATCAAAATCGCCCCTTCAATTCATTGCTTTTGTCTGTTTCTATGATTAAATTTTATGACATAAAAATGACTTCATATAACATAAACCTGAATATATGAAATACAAGAAATTTTATACAAAGTATGAATATCCACATATAGCTGGAACTCACTTGAAGAATTATTTTTTATAAAGGCATGTTTTCACACATTTGCCAATGAGAATTTTATGATAGATTTTCTTTCTTCATCTCCTTAGTACATTCATTATATTCCCTGAATCAGAAAAATATGACTTTGCAGATGGTCACATATTGTATTAATTGTAAGCTGCATCTATTAGGATATGAGGAGAAGTTATGGGCTTGGGTACTGTTTAGGGAGGACATTATCTGGAGATTTAGTTATCTTTACAGATGATAATTAATACCAATAGTTCTCAGCTGGTATTGGGATATCCCTCTACCCCTAATTATTAATAATGAATTCAGTTTTCAAAGGAAAAAGAATGGGACGTTAGTACTGAACAGCAAACGGGAGAACGTTTTGTACAACTCTCTCACTTTACAGATGAAGAATGCAAAATTCAAAGACGTCAAGTGACTTAGTCAAAGTCATGTGGCTTTGGAAGTCTAGTTGAACATCCTAAGTCTCATAAACATTTTTCAACTTGTTCTGGGCCTGTGTGACTCAACCCACTAAGCTCATGAAACTGTTGCAATGATTCTTCCTCATTCCTGTAGGACATTGGTTACTGTTACCCAGAAAGAATCAGGGTATACATTGTCCCCCGTCTGCTCAGAAGACATCGCCATTGATGAGCAGGTGGAATCCTCCTTAGGAAAGGACCCAGGAAACCCTAGGCAAACCGGGAAAGTGGTCCAGTCCCTTTCTGTAGCATACAGCCCTCGGCCCCTTGCCCATTTCATCGTCTTGTGCCCTCAGGAGCTCTGACTGTCTTCTGACCCTCTGAGGTCAACACTGGGGCACCTCTTTCCTTGTTCAGGTGTATGAGATTAATTACAACCCCTGCCTTAAGGTATTTGCCTTTAAATAAAGGTCAAAGTCTGAGGCAACCACTTCAAAGTCAACAAGCTTTCATAAAACATCTAGTATATTTAGTGCAAACTTCTTGGCACAACCAGTCTGTAAAAGAAGAAATAAAGAAACTGACAGCATTGAGGAAACCAGGGAGGGGGCTAGGTGACTTGTCTCAAAGGTCAGAAGACAGTGAGTGGGGGTGGGAACAAGCTGTCACTGTCATGAATTCTGTCTTGCTGGCTTCTCTCCTGACACACACACATACACACACACAGAGAGCACAAAATGCCTTCTTAGGAGGTTTACCAACAACAAGCCTTAATCTAAGCCTCTCTTTTGTATTCCCTGCACTGTGAGGGACAGCCAACTGTAGGTGGGGGTTTGGGAGGGGCATCTAGAAGGAGAAGGACAAATTTAAAAGGAAAGATTTATGAGGCCATAAAGATGTTTCTCCCAGACTCCTGAGTGCGGGAGTATGACTTATTTATTTTATTTTCATTTGTAACCAAAACGTTCTCCTGACTCCCATTGGCCCCTGCTGAGAGGGGAGAGAGGGCCAGCCCGTCAGGCGTTGATCACCGGGCCAACGGGAGACAGTGTGGCGTGATGCTGACGCAGTCCACTGACAAGCCAGAGAGAGGCCCAGGGGAGCAGCTCAGAGCTGAGCAGCCAGAGCCAGGCAGTTAGAGAGCTGACAGCTGGGGAATTGCTAAGAGGCGCTGGGATGGTGGGGGCAGGCTGGTGAAACAGTGGGACCGGAGAGAAGGTGTGATTTTGCAATGCACAAACATTGTTGTTTACCCACTTTCCTTTGAGTCTTCTCACTTCCCCCAGCTCCATCAAGTCTCCACCATTTGAATTTCCTCTCTCCCTTCCCCCTAACCACAGAGTCACTTTGCCCCCCATCTCTATTCTGTAATGTTTCTCTTTCCCACCCTTGCTGGGAGAAGGAGGGGAGCAGATGAATGCACATTAATAGCATCAAAATGTCACTTAGTGGTCAGCTGGAGAGAGACAGTCTCTGCTGTCCTCAAGGCAGCTTATTGAATTAAGATCTGCAAAGCCAGAGAAAGAACAGCGGCTCTGGGAGACAGGCTGGGGAATTCAAGGGGGTGGCAGTGTCTGGGTTGGGGATTCGTGCACACAGGGTGCAAAGGCACAAGGGCTGTGAGGTATCAAAGACCTCAAGGAACTTCAAGGTTTATACCCCCGAAGAGAAGTGTCTTAGGAAAAGACAAGCTTGTGTCCCCAGGCTGGAGTTCTCCTTTGTGAAAATGGATCATGCATTTCAGGAAATGAAAGTTGGTATAAAGTGGGTGCAAAGTTTCACGGCTGTGGGTCTGAGTGACCCCAACATTTGCAGCTATATGCCCATCTAGTGAGGATCACAGAATCTTTTGCAGAGGCCTTCCTTTTGGGATCACCTATAATTCTTTTCATGAAAAAAACAAACAGAAATAAAACAGAATCTTACCAATCAGATTGCATTTACCCATCTTGCCCTGTTACTTTTATGGATAATTTTCAAAGCTTTGTGACTCTCCTGTTGACCTTTGTTAATGCACATAAGGACACAGTCAGCACCTTCTACTAGACAAAGCCATATCATAATTTTCACTCGTTAAATGGCCAGGAGGATCACTGCAGACCTGATGACTGGAGTATTCAGACTGATGTGAACCACCAGCCATTCTCAGTAGCCCCCAAGGTCACATATGTCACATTTGTCTTGTCCTCTGCCCCACCACCTCCCTACCTGTGTGAGAGATTATATCATTCCCAGTCTACAGATGGCACAGCAAAGCCAGATCAAGTGGATGCAATTCCATGAGTCTGTGGCATTATCTTTTGCAGGGGAGGGGACACAGGTGGAGACATATTTTTGCATCGTCTGAAGACCTCATGTTCTGAGATGTCACTATGAAGCTGGGCTTCACTCTGCTACAAAAGTGGGAGCCTCAAAGCTTAGTTTCTGGTGCCAACTCTGCTGCTTGCCTGGTATGGAAGAAGTATTGGTCCAGAGTCAGAAGGCCAGAGTTGCAAAACTTAGAATTACCACTCAGCAATTTTGTTAATCCTGTCAAGCACCTGCTTAAAATCCTCCTATGGCTTCCTATGGTAAAGTAGAGGGTCAGTGAAAAAGAGGAAGACCCTCAATGAGATGGATGGGCACGGTGGCTGCAACAATGGGCTCAAGCATAGCAACAATTGTGAGGATGGCGCAGGACCAGGCAGTGTTCGGTTCTGTCGTACATAGGGCCTGGGAGTCAGAACAGACTGGACATACCTAACAACAACAATATGTCTTCCTGGCACCCTTAAGATAAAACCAGAAGCCCTTAGCGTGGTATATAAAACTCTGTAGGATCTAGCTTTTGTCCAACTCTCTTACCCCATCTCACATCTCTCTCTCTCCCTCTACTCCCTAGCCACCAGCCCTCTCTCTGCTCCTTAAGTGCACCAGGCTTGTTTATACTTCATTATCTTTGTACCTGTTGTTCTGTCTGCCTACAATGTCCTAAAAGCGACTGGAGTCTAATAATCATTTGGCTGTCAACAAATACTGGGTTACTTAATGGGTAGATTAAGCACAAGTATAAAAAACAAAAACCAAACCCGTTGGTATCAAGTTGATTCCGACTCATAGCAACCTTGTAGGACAGAGTAAGACTGTCCCATAGGATTCCAAGGCTGTAATCTTTATGGAAGCAGACTGCCACATCTTTGTCCTGCAGAGATGCTGGTGGGTTTGAACCACGGACCTTTTGGTTAGCAGCTGAGCACCTAACCACTGTCCTATCAGGGATGCTTAGTACAAGTACAGGACAACAATACAGCAACAGCACAAAAAAGGGGGGTGGGAAGGTTTTGGGGGAAAGGATTTAAAATTTGATTTTCTTTTTAATTCAAATAGCTATCGTGGGAAAAATAGAGTCTTTCATTTGTTCATTAATATATTCATTTCGCATACAGCTTTCAAGCGCCTTCTATGTTGAGCTTCCTTATACTCATGTGGTATTGTTTTTATTTTAATTACGTGGGCAAAGGGAAATTCTCAATAATTATCACAGTGTTTAGAGCTTCTAGAAGTTCTAACCTAGCCTCAGTGTCAGTTTCAAATGTCACCACCTCAAAGATGCTCTCCCTGATCACCTTATAAATGTAGTTCTCCTTATCCTCCCTCCACTTCCCAACAGTAAACCTATTGTATTCCTTTAATTTTATTTATCACCATCTGAATATATTTTGTTTATTTGTGTATTTACTAATGTACTATCTGACTCCCCTAATAAGAGTTTAAATTTAAGACAGGAATCTTGTCTCTTTTAGTCACCAAAAGCACATAGAACAGCACCTGGGACATAGAAGGTGCTTGGTAAGTGTCTGCTAAAGAAACAAATTACTGAACAAAATGAATGAAGGTTATCTTGGACCATTCACCTAACCTCTCTGACCTCAGTTTTCTCATCTTTAAAGCATGACTAACAATAACATTCCTGCCTGCTTCAAAGTGTTGGTGAGAATCTGCAATAAAGTATGTGTAACAGACTCAGTTTCCTGGATAACAGAGCCTGAGGCAGGGGTTAAGTACTGGTGTTTTATTTGGGAGGTGTGAAGTCAGAACATCGAGAGCAAGGGCAAAAGGAAAAGAGACAGGGAAGAAAGAGAAGGAATAAAGAGTTGATGAATTGCCATACTGGCCACTGCCTCATGTGAAGTCACATTGAGACACAAATGGTGCATCCACTTGACCACACAGGACATCTTGTATAGAGAAACCTTACCTCAGAGCAATGCATCAAGGGAGGATGGAACGTTGGTCAACATTGACCCACTGGAGAATTTACTCCCCAACACTTCCACATCACCTCATCCTGATCCCTTGAAAGGAATCAAGGGGGTCACCTCCTATATCTTTTGGTGTGGCATTTCATCTAAGCCTGGCCAGTTGACCACAATGGTGAAGCCCTGCAGCCCCACATAAAATCCTTGACCTTCAAGGATAGCTGCTTCAGAACAAGCAGCTGAGAGTCCAGGGAAGAAGTGAGGATGAGAGAATCTGAGGATACACAGAAAATACAGTATGTGAATTTCGTGTGAAAACAGTAAAGCTCCAAAAAATGAAAGGTGATGTGGTTGTATGGCTTTTAAAAAAAAAAAAAAATCCAAGTGTCTTTTTTAAATGCAAGTGTCTTTGCACTTATTACAAGTTTGATAAGCTTTCAACTAGACTCAGCAAATGAAAAGAAGTCTTCCTCATAAAAATCCTTCTATCAAAAATGAGAAATATAAATATGTTCTCATAAAGTTTTTTTTTTTTGTAAGTTTTTTTGGGTGATGCAAACAGTTTAACGCGTTTACTACTAATTGAAAGGTTGGAAGTTTGAGTCCACCCAGAGGCATCTTGGAAGAAAGACCTGGTGATCTACTTCCAAAAAAACTTTTTCTTGCTATGTTTCATTTATATTCTTGAGAGAAAACACAGGAAATATGAGCAACTCATACGGGAGATACTTTTCAAGTAAACCCCTTGTCTCTTGACTCTCCTTCCATCACTTCTTTTTTATGACATCAGCTTCCTTGAGCCCGTTCTAATACTGGTATATTGTCTACACAGTGATCAATTTTAACAGACCTCCAACATACAAGTAAATGTTGACTGGAGTCCATATAAAGGTCAGAATGGAGTGATTTCTTAGTCTGAAATGCCTCCCTCAGCAATGACATAACTTGTTAACACATGCTATTTAGGATTAGCCTAAATTGAGGAGCCCTATGTGTTTTAGATTTTGACTCATCCCAGAGCCAAGTAGAATGAAATGCGTGGCACATAGTAGGATACACACACACACTGGACAATTTTACTGTGTTAAGTGTGTGAATTAACAAATCTGTACAGTTAGTTTAGAGTAGAAATCCCTGGGTGGTACAAAGAGTTAACACGTTCACTGCTAACAGAAAGGTTGGAAGTTTGAGTCCACCGAGAGGCATCTTGGAAGAAAGACCTGGTGATCCACTTCCAAAAAATTCAGCCATTGAAAACTATGGAGCACAGTACATATGGGGTCACCACGAGTCAGAGTTGACTCAACAGTAGCTAGTTTGATTTTAGAGTAGAAATTAAAATTAGAAGTACAGGCTGTAGTCAAAGTGCCTGGGTTCAAATCTCAGCTTTATCATAAGCCAGTTAGTGCGATATTAGACAGTTTGCTTGGTCTCTCTGTGTCTCAGTGCCTTGGTTTTCTCATCTGTAAAATTGGAATAATAGTAATACCTACCTCATAGGTTTGTTGTGTTGATTAAACGATGTATGGAATGTCAGTATCTTTGCCCACTGCCTGACACACAATACACAGGAGGTACATGTCAGCTTTTATGACCACTTTGGGTCTGCTTCTGGCTCCCCACCTTACCCTTCTGAGTAGGAGGAAAGGTGTGCTTTTCTTTCTTGCTGTCTGCCTTCACTGGTTCAACCAGACACAGGTTTATACATGTTTAAATTCCAATGTAAAACCTGCCTTTAAAAATTTGCATAGCCAAAGGGAATCTCATAGTAGGCATGGCATTTCATGTTGCTTTGTGATATATGTGTTTTTAAACATGGTGTTCTCCATTGATCTAAGTATTTTATTGGGCAATTTTACCCTGCTTGCGCCCAGAGGCTTTTTTAGGCAGGGACCAATTTTTTAAATCAAATAGATAAATGTAAAGTTGTTGTGCTTGAAATAACAGCAGCACAAGTGGCGGGGCCAGAATATCCACTTGGATCATTTAATTCTTTGTCTAATAGCCTGGAGGTTTTCTTAAAATTTAGGGAAAGAGCAGTCAGGGCTGGGAGCTGAACTCCACCCTCACCTTCCTAAGTCCTGAAATGACTGCAAGGGTCTGAGCCACAAAGGAAATGCGTGATAATTATTCTTTAAAAGTAATCTTTGCTAAGAGTTTGATGACCTAACAGATCAGACACACAATATTTCATGTATGGAATATATCTGGTTTATTATTTATTAGAGCCTGTACAGTTCTCCTTCATCTCCCCTGATCAAATATCACGTTTCCATACTGTTATAGATTGAACTATGTCCCCCCAAGAATGTGTGTATCAACTTAGCTGGGTCATGCTTCCCAGTATTGCATGATTGTGTACCATTTTGTAATCTGAAGTGATTTCCTTATGTGTTGTAAACTCTATGACTATGATGTAATAAGATGGATTAGCGGCAGTTATACTGATGAAGTCTACGAGATTCAATAGTGTCTTAAGCCAATCTCTTTTGATACATAAATGAGAGAAGCAAGCAGAGACACATGGGGAACTTCATACCACCAAGAAAGCAGTGCCAGAGCAGAGGGCATCCTTTGGACCTAAGGTTCCTATGCAGAGAAGCTCCCAGAACAGGGGAAGATTGATAACACGGACCTTCCTCTGGAGCCGACAGAGAAAGCCTTCCCCTGGAGCTGATGCCCTGAATTTGGACTTGTAGCCTACTGGACTGTGAGAGAATAAACTTCTCTTTGTTAAAGCCATCCACTTGTGGTATCTCTGTTAGAGCAGCACTAGATGACTAACACACATACCCTTCTGTAATGCAGAGTCCTAGCAGTGTTAAAACTGAGATCAACTTCCTTATTTTGCATAAGAAGACTAGTTTCTAAATCTAAGATGAAAGAGTTTCTTGACACAATAATTGATAAAGAAAATACATGTTGTAACCAAAGATCTAGTTTAACGTTGGGTAGGGGGGAGCATTAATTTCATTGATGAAATAGAGAGGAGCCAGAATTTGTTTAAGTTCGGCAAAGCCAGCACTGTTTTGGGTTTCTGAGTCTTGTACAAGTCATGATCTTTAAAGTTATTGTTGCAACCACAAACGTATGAGGTCAGGCAGTGATGGTACAATTCTTATTGTGCCAATCCCTGGGTGTCAAAACTAAAATATAGCACAAATATACATGAGATTATTCACAGTCAGGGGTCAAAATGGAACTAAAAACCAGGATCTGAACAACTAAATATATTTTGTTTTGTTTTGTTTTTTTGTTTTTTTTGTTTTTTTGAGAGGGGAGGAAAACTCCCCTGGAAAACACTGTAATCTGCCACCTTCGATAAAACACTCTTCCACCAGCAAAATGAATCCCTGCATTGCAGAACCTGCACATATAATCTCATCTAGGCTCCTGCTTTTGAGATACCTCACAAAGAAAATGTTTTTTTTCTTTAAAACCTAAAAATAAAACTGTACGCATTCATTCCATTGCATATATTCATACTTTCTTTTGTTCTTTGGATTTATTAGATTTTCACCAGATGACAAGCACAAATAGTTTGCTGGACTACTAACTTAAAGGTTGGTGGTTCACACCCACCCAGAGGCTCCATGGGAGAAAGGCCTGGAGATGTGTTTCCATAAAGATTACAGCCAAGAAAACACTATGAACAGTTCTACTCTGCCGTATATGGGGTCGCCATGAGTTGGAATCTACTCAATGGCAACGGGTTTGGTTCTTTTGGTTTTAGATGACAAGCACTGTTCTAGGTACTTAGACTATAGCAGACAACATAAGCAAATCAAGATTCCTGCTTTATGAAAGTTATACTCTAGTGGAAGTGAAGAACAGGTTAATAATGAATAGGAAACAATGGATGAAGAGTATAAAGGATGAGGGAACTTACCTTAGCTGTAGTAGTCCAGAAAGACCTCTCTGAGAAGGTGACCTTGGAGTTACCACCTCTAATCAGTAGGCTACTGAAGATCTGAGAAAGGACACTGCAGGCAGAGGAACCAGTTAGTGCAAAGGTCCTAGGCAGGAACAAGCCTGGTTGGTTTGAAGGGCAGAAAGCAAGCCAGAGTGACTGGAGTATGATGAATGACAGAGAAAGTGAAATAGAATGTAAACCTTGCTTAGAAGATTGGACTTTATTCTAATTGCATTGGGCAGCCATTGGAGGGCTTGAAGCAGGAGCGTGGCATGATCTGATTTACACTTGAAAAAGATCTCTCAGGCTGACACTTATGATCAGGGACTATCTCCTCACATTTAGCCCAAATTCCTCCTGCTGCAATTAAAGTGCATTCTCTCTCCTCGCAGTGAGCAGATGCTACTTGATGCTGATATCAGTTCAGATGCCTGAGGAAACATCAGATGGCTATATCAACATCCTCAGAACACCGAAATGAATGTAATAGGAAGACCAGGGTGATGATCATCAGCCTGAATTAAAATCAGAGGCCACACAGCTCAATATAAGATCTGTCTCCAGCACCCCTCCCCCACAGATAACCATGCCAGTTCTTTTCTTCTTCCCTTAAAAGGCCCTCACATTCTCCTGATTCTCAAACCCCACCTCCCCACCAATATAAATCCATGGCATCAGCAACATTAATGTCCTGGAAGATTGTCTCTAGTATTCACAGTAGAGAACATATTGTTGGTGTTAACAGATAGTAGTAAAATAGAATGGGTGGAACTTCTGGTAGACTTTCTCCTAAGCAAAACAATATAACTGATTAAAATTAGATAAAACAAAAATTGTCCTAAGGGCATAGAGCAAACGGAGACATATTCATTCAAGAAAATCTACTAAATCTTGATAAAAAACAGCAAGGATCTGTGGCACTTCAGCCACAACTTACTTTCTTAACCACTCCCCCAGTGCCATGTTACAGAAGCTATACCCTGGGCAGGTGCAGCCAAGAAATTATGGACTCCCTCTCCCCCAGCTCCCGATCTGGGGCTATGGTTTCACCCCAGGAGGAACAAAATGCCAGCCCTGTTTCTTATCCCCCTCCCTCTGCCAGCCCTGTGTCGCAGAAACTCTCTTCTAGGCAAGTATAGACAAGAGGACAGGGCTCCTTCCCTACTCGGCCAGCTCCCACTCATAGGGAGGATGCTCTACTCCAGGCACCTCAGGCTAAGAATACTAGGGCCCCAACTGCCCCCGACCAGCTTGTTCAGAGTGGGGGGTTCCATGCTGAAAGGGGCAAACTGAGAAGACCGAGGTCTGGAACCCTGTGTTGCTCACTCATAAAGTGGGGTTATAGCTCCCAGAAAAGTGGATCCCAGCCCCAGCTCTGGTGCAGTGTCACAAGGGTTCTGCCCAGGGGGTAATGCAGATCTTAAGAATGAAGAGTTCTCCAGCTTGGCCTGAGGGAACTGACTTTCTCCATGCTTAAGGATGTTGTCAAAAACAATGGAAATCTTGGGGAGAGTAATTAAGAAGAGGCTGGTAGCTCCATGATACAAACAAAACAGCAGAACAGAGAGAAATTTAATAGAGAGAACCAGGGAAACAGACAGCCAAGAAAAGCCCCCATGGGCTCACAGTCAACACAAGATAGAAGCTTCACTGGCACAAGGGACTTAAACACAACCTCTGACCAAACACTAACTGAATAATAAGCAATTCTGACACAGAGGCAACTCCTAGAAAGCCAGGCTGAAAAATAAAATCACACCCATTCATGGAAGACTGGAAGATTGTGTGCATGCTTAAGCATGAACCCTCTCAAGAGGGATCAGAGAAAAAACTTCCAAACTACTGGTCCCTGGCTGAATGTGGGACAATAAACTTAAACTCCCTGAACCCTGAATTGTGACAGCAGCCTCCAAGCCACCCACACATCCAAAAGTAAAGGATAAAAATCTAAATGGCTAAGTAAGATTAAGTACAATCTTTGACCAATAAGTGGCTTATGCCAACCGAAGCAGGGACATCAGAGGTTGTACACTGTTGAGGAAATAGACTTTGCAGGATTAGTTCCACCAAGTCACTAAGTAAATAAGCAATTGACAAAGCAAACAACAACCACTACCACCACCTCAGGGTATGGGTGGTGTGTGGTCAGTATCCAGAGTTTCTACAATATATTACCTAAAATGCCCAGATATCAACAAAAAAATTACAAGGCACGCAAAGAAACAGTAGCTCTGAACACACCTAGTATTCAGATCTTGGTTTTATTATCACTCCAATAAAAGGAACCAGGACTCTTTGTTGAAATGACTGGGACAGAGAATATACTAGATGAGCCTGGAGCATTTGTAGTGCCAGAAAATAAGGAATTACTACCAAAAACAAACAAACAAATATACATTGATGGGAGTATGTCAAAGGAGCACAGGAGCCAACTGAAAGAACTCCCAATGACCAAAACCGGAACAATTTAAGCAACAAAATAAACAAAGTACTATTGGATAACAACCAAAAAAAAAAAAGATTGAAGAAGTAACTACATGGAGGAGAAGAGACAAATCTTATTGCAGAAGAATTCCAAATAATTTATGTAAATACTCTGCTCTTAAAGAGGGGACCATAAACACCACTCTTTAAGTGTGGGTTGTACATGGTCACTTCCTTCCAAAAGAGTACAGAATGGAAAGGAGGGAAGAAAAGAATAAATTTACAGTGAAGAAACATGACAAACACTACCTCAGTCAGGTGATCAAGACCAATATCAACAGTAAGTAATAAATCATGTTGATATTATGTACCCTTGATATGATGAGATAAAGAAGGTACTTTACTTCTGTGATTTGGCTCCCAAAAACTAATAACACCAGTCTAATCAAGAGAAAAATACCAGACAAATTCCTATAAAGGAGTATCCTACAAAATACTTAAGTAGTACTCCTCAAAACTGTCAGTGTCATTAAAAACAAGGAAAGCTTGAGAAATTGTCACAGTCAAAAGGAGCCTACAGAAACATGAAAGCTAAATGCTGTATGGTATCCTGCAACAACAACAAAAAAAAAAAAAAATTAGATAAAAACTAAGTAAATCTGAATACGCTATGAACTTTAGTTAATACTAACGTATTTATACTGATTCTTTAATTGTAACAAATGCACCAAACTCATGTAAGATGTTAATTATAGGCAAAAATGGGTGTGGTATATATGGGAACACTCTGTACTATTTTCTCAATCTTCTATAAATCTAAAACTATACTAGAAAGTAAATTATATTTTTTAAAAACAAAAGCAATAAGGAAGAAAAACAAAAACAAAAACAAAGACGAGACAGAGAGCAAAATGACAGATGTAAATCCAACCATATCAATAATAACATTAAATGTGAATTGTTAAATCTAATCAAAAGGAAGTGATTTCAGATTGGATTTTTAAAAAAAAGGTCCAAATATATGTTGTTTAGAAGAAACACAGTTTAGATTCAAAGATACAAATAGGTAGAAATAAATAGAGAATAGAAAAAAAATCAGTAAAACCAAAATTGGTTCTTTGAAAAGATCATCAAAATTGACAAACTTTTAGCTAAACTTACCAAGGAAACAAAGACTCAAACTAGTAAAATCTGAATAAGAGAAAGGACATAACTTTGAACCTTATAGAAACAGAAAGGAGTACAAGGGAATACTTACATGAACAACAAAATGCAACAAATTTCAGTACTCATCTGTCAGTTTGTCATACTGTAGTGGCTTGTGTGTTGCTGTGATGCTAGACGCTATGCCACTGATATTTCAAATGCCAGCAGAGTCACCCATGTTGGACAGGTTTCAGTGAAGTTTCCTATCTAAGACAGACTAGGAAGAAGGATCCGGCAATCTACTTCTAAAAAAATTGGCCAGTGAAAATCTTATGAATAGCACTGGAACATTTATATAGAGCCAGAAGATAAGCCACTCATGTAGGAAGGCACTCAAAATACAACTGGGGAAGAGCAGCCCCCTAAAAGTAGAGTCAACCGTCTGAATGGCTGGGCAAAGGACCATGGGAACCATGGTCTCGGGGAACAACTAGCTTAACTGGCATAACACAGTTTATAAAGAAAATGTTCTACTTTCTACCTTGGTGAGTAGAGTCTGGAGTCTTAAAAGCTTGTGTGCAGCCATCTAAGACAGTCTCACCCCTTTGGGAACAAGGGAGAATGAAGAAAACAAGATACCAGGAAAAGATTAGTCCAAAGGACTAATGGACCACAGCTACCACGGCCTCCACCGGACTGAGTCCAGTACAACTAGATGGTGCCCGGCTGCCACCACTCACTGCTCTGACAGGGATCACAAAAGAGGGCCCTGGACAGAGCTGGAGAAAAATGTAGAACAAAATTTTAACTCACAAAAACAGACCAGACTTACTGGCCTGACAGAGACTGGAAAAACCCCGAGAGTATGGCCCCTGGACACCCTTTTAGCTCAGTAATGAAGTCAGTCCTGAGGTCCATTGTTCAGTCAAAGATTAGACAGGCCCATAAAACAAAATGAGACTAATGGGGCACAACTGTCCAGGGACAAAGACTAGAAGGCAGGAGGGGACAGGAAAGCTGGTAATAGGGAACCCGAGGTTGGGAAGGGACAGTGTTGACATGTCGTGGGGTTGTTAACCATTGTCATAAAACAATATGTGTACTAACTGTTTAATGAGAAACTATCTGTTCTGTAAACCTTCATCTAAAGTACAATAAAAATAAATTAAAAAAAAAAAAGCAGAGTTGACCGTAATGACAAGGATGGAGAAAAGCTTTCAGGACCTTCATTTGCTAATGTGACATGACTCAAAATGAGAAGAAACAGCTGCAAACATCCATTAACAATCGGAACATGGAATGTATGAAGTATGTACGAATCTAGGAAAATTGGAAGTCATCAAAAATGAAATAGAATTCTTGAAGATAGATATCCTAGGCAAAGTGAGCTGAAATGGACTGTTATTGTCTATTTTGAATCAGACAATAATATAGTTTATTATGCTGGGAATGACAAATTAAAGAAGAACAGTGTCCCATTCACCATAAAAAAAAAAATTCAAGATCTATCCTGAAGTACAATGCTGTCAGTGATAGGATAATATCCATATGCTTACAAGGAAAACCACTTAATAGGCTATTATTCAAATTTACACAGCAACCACTAATGCCAACGATGAGAACACTGAAGATTTTTACCAACTTCTGCAGTCTGAAATTGATCAAACATGTAATCAAGATGCATTGATAATTAATGGTGATTGAAATATGAAATTGGAACCAAAGAAGAAGGATCAATAGTTGGAAAATATGACTTCAGTGATAGAAAAGACGCCAGCAATTGCATGATAGAATTTTGCAAGACCAATGACTTATTCTTTGGCAATACCCTTTTTCACTAACATAAACTGCGAGCATACTTGTGGTATTCACCAGATAGAATACATAGGAATCAAATTGACTACGTCTATGGAAAGAGGTGATGGAGAAGCTCAATATCATCAGTCAGAACAAGGCCAGGAGCTGACTGTGGAACAGATCATCAGTTGCTCATATACAAGTTCAAGGTGAAGCTGAAGAAAATTAAAACAAGTCCATAAGAGCCAAAATACAACTCTGAGTATATCCCACCTGAAATTAGAGACCATCTCAAGAACAGATATGACACATTGAACACTAATGACTGAAGACCTGATGAGTTGTAGGATGACATCAAGGTCATCATACATGAAGAAAGTAAAAGATCATTAAAAAGACAGGAAAGAAAGAAAAAAACAAAATGTATGTCAGAAGAGACTCTGAAAATTGCTCTTAAATTCCGAGTAACTAAAGCAAATGGAAGAAATGATGAAGTAAAAGAGCTGAACAGAAGATTTCAAAGGGCAGCTCAAGAAGACAAAGTAAAGTATTATAATGAAATGTGCAAAGACCTGGAGTTACAAAACCAAGAGGGAAGAACACGCTCAGCATTTCTCAACCTTAAAGACCTGAAGAAAAAATTCAAGCCTTGAGTCACAATATTGAAGGATTCTACAGAGAAAATATTGAATGACACAGGAAGCATCAAAAGAAGATGGAAGGGGTACACAGAGTCATAGTACCAAAGAGAATTGGTTGGCGTTCAACCATTTCTGGAGGTAGCGTATGATCAAGAACCAATCATATTGAAGGAAGATGTCCAAGCTGCACTGAAGGCATTGGCAAAAAACAGGGCTCCAGGAATTGACGGAAGATCATTTGAGATGTTTCAACAAACAGATGCAACACTAGAAGTACTCACTCGTCTATGCCAAGAAATTTGGAAGACAGCTACCTGACCAATCGACTAGAAGAGATCCATATTTGTGCCCATTCCAAAGAAAGGTGATTCAACAGAATGAGGAAATTGTTGAACAATATAATTAATATCACATGAAAGTAAAATGTTGTTGAAGATAATTCAAAAACAGTTACAATAGTACATCGACAGGGAACTGCCAGAAATTCAAGCTGGATTCAGAAGAGGATGTGGAACAATAAATATCATTGCTGATGTCAGATGAATCTTGGCTGAAAGCAGAGAATATCAGAAAGATATTTGCCTGTGTTTTATTGGCTATGCAAAAGCATTAAACTGTGCAGGTCATAACAAATTATGGATAACATTGCAAAGAATGGGAATTCTGAAACACTTAATTGTGCTCATGAGGAACCTGTACATAGACCAGGAGGCAGTCGTTCAGATGGAACAAAGGAATACTCTATGGTTTAAAGTCAGGAAAGGTGTGCGTTAGGGTTGTATCCTTTCACCATACTTTTCAATCTGTGTGCTGAGCAAATAATCAGACAAGCTGGACTATATGAAGAAGAACACTGCATCAGGATTGGAGGAAGACTCATTAACAACTTGCTATATGCAGATGACACAACCTTGCTTGCTGAAAGTGAAGAGGACTCGAAGCACTTACTGATGAAGATCAAAGACTACAGTCTTCAGTATGGATAACACGTTGACATGAAGAAAACAAAAATCCTCATAACTGGACCAATAAACAATATCATGATTAATAGAATAAAGATTGAAGTTGTCAAGGATTTCATTTTACTTGGATCCACGATCAATGCCTATGGAAGCAGCAGTCAAGAAATCAAACAACACATTGCATTGGGCAAATCTGCTGCAGAAGACCTCTTTCAAGTGTTAAAAAGCAAAGATGTTACTTTGAGGACCTAGGCAAGCCTGATCCAAGACATGGTATTTTCAATCATTCATATGCATGCAAAAGCTGGACAATAAATAAGGAAGACCAAAGAAGAATTGATGCTTTTGAATCATGGTGTTGGCGAAGAATATTAAATATACCATGGACTGCCAGAAGAATTAACAAATCTGTCTTGGAAGAAGTATAGCCAGAATGCTCCTTAGAACCTAGAATGGTGAGACTCTGTCTCACGTACTTTGTATACATTATCAGGAGGGATTAGTCCCTGAAGAAGGACATCATGCTTGGTAAATAGATGGTCAGCGAAAAAGAGGAAGACCCTCAACAAGATGGATTGACAAAGTGGCAGCAACAATGGGCTCAAGCATAACAACTATTGTGAGGGTAGTGTAGGACCCAGCAGTGTTTAGTTCTGTTGTACATAGGTTTGCTATGAGTTGAAATCAACCGACAGCACCTAACAAAAACAACACAATTAGATAACTTGGGTGAAAAATCTCTTAAAAATATTTCTAGTAAAACATAAATTAACAAAACTTTCTCAAAAAGAAATAGGAAATATGAATAGACCTAAAACAAGTAAAGCGATTATTGAACACTGACTATACGCCAGGCATTGTGCTAAGTACCTTACTTGACTTATTTCATAACACTGTGGGATAGGCATTATTATCGTTTGAATTTTGCAGATGAGGAAATTGAGGCGTAGAGATGTTAAATAACTCATCTATGGCCACATCGTCAAAAAAATTCTGGAAGCAGAAATTGAACTCAAGAAATCTAACCTCATATTTGCACACCATGGCAACACCATGACTATACTATGCTGCTTACTTAGATGGGGGGGAGGGAAACGTGGAATTAAAGAGAAAGTCAAAGAATCTGAGGGAAAACCAGACAACATAGGCAAGGATAGGAGATCTCTAAGAAGGGGAATTTAAGAAGCTGTCAATAGTGTTGTACCATCCTAAGAGTCAAAGCCTTCTTAAATTTTGTACCATAGGCAGACCTCTTGTCCTGTCTCTAGAGGGATGGGGGGAATCGTAGAAGATGAGAACAGGTCACTATTAAGAGAGGATCATGTAGGTCTTGTGGATCATAAGAAGAAGTTTGGCTTTTACCCTGAGTGAGATAGGAAGTCATTGGGTGCTATTGAGGAAAGATATGGCATTATCTGATTTAGGCATTAGATTTTGGCTGTGGGTTGATAATAGGTGTAGATGAGTGAAAGCAGGAACAGGGAGACCAGTTAGGAGACCATCACAATAATCCAGGCAAGAAGTTATAGAGACTTGGGCCCAGTGGCACTGAGATGTTAAGAAGTAGTTGATCCCTGATAAATGTTAAAGGTAGAGCTGACAGAATTTTCTGTCAGAACAGACGTAGGATGTGAGAGAAAGAAAGGAGTCGAGGATAACACCAAAGTTTGTAGCCTAAGCAACCAACCCAAAATGTCAAGTAATCTGAGGCCTAACAAGAGGCTACTGGATTTGGAGTTAAGCTAGATGACCTTGGTGAGGGCATTTCTGGGGCGTGGTGGGGGTGGATGTCAGGTTGAACCATGCTGAGTCATAAATGAAAGATAAGGAAGTAGAAGTTATGAGTATAAACTACTTAAGAGTGTGAACGGGAAAAGAGACTGAATGGTAGGTAGCTAGAAGGACACCCTAGGTGGGATAGTTGTATTTTTTTAAGACGGGAGCAAATTGAACATGTTTATGTGCTGAAGACAAGAAACCAATAGAAAAATAATGATTGAAAGCACCAAGTAGAGGGAGGGGGTTAACTGAGTGAGCCTTCTGAAGAGATGGGGGCTTGCGTGACTGCAGCTCAGAACACAGTGGAGGGGCTAGATCGGAATGATGGAGGAGTTGGAGTGGAGGATCCGTGTGGCTGTCGCTGTTCCAACGTGGGGGGAGCAAGAGGTTGAGAGAGTTTCTGCCTGATAGGCTATACTTTTCCCGCGAATTAGGAGTCAACATCATAGCCAAGTGTAAAGTTGTTCAGAGCGAGAACAGTGAAAAATTAGAATATTCTCTTGAGGAAAAGAAGCATGGGATTACGCACTGCATTTAGGACCCAGCAAAAGCTGGAAATCATGAATATGTAGTTGAACCCATTCACACGGTTGTATGAAACAGTCTTCCATAGCAGTAGGTTGCATATCCAATAAAAGTTCAGTCATGTGACACAGTGAACCTCATTTTTGTTTCCTATGAGTTGATAAAGCATGATTTACAGGGCCAAAGCCACTGTTCCAATTTATTTAGAAAAAGTTATTTTGGAAAGAATGGTACCCAGACTTTTCCGCTCTAATTATGCACAGTCTATATCAAAGCCTGGCACTAAAATAGGCTTAGGTCAATGTCACATTTATTTTCTTGAAGACCCCCAAGTCCTCTGCCTCTTTCACACACCGTTTTGAAGAATGTACTAACTTCATTTTTTAATCTTGTTCATTTCAGCATCCAATTTCTCTGATGGTGACAGATACCACAAAATTATGAAAATTTAAAATCTCTCTTTTTTATTTTATTTTCAAATGGAGAGAATATTACTTGGCCTTTACTTGGAAAATATATCTTAAAATTAAACTATTTCTTGAAACTTTTCCAGCATACTTTTGAGATTTCTTCAAGTCTTTCTATTTAAGAAAGAAATAATTAAGGGTAGTTGAAAACTGCCTTATCACTGCAGTAGCTGTATAATTTATCTTTTTTCCATTGGGCAATGCGCTTAGCAACTTGCACATTAAGCCTTCTACTAAGATGATATTAATATCATAAATATGCAAAAAGGAAACCACTCTGGAAGTTCAAAATAATAACAATAACCTCTCCCTCATAAAACCTTTTATCTCAAGGTCTCTATACGCTATCTCGACAAGCCTGAGTACCCTGCTCAACCACTTTTTCAAGGGGCCAGTTAAAATGCTGCCCTCACTTTGTTCTCTGACTCAAAATGCTAGTAAGGATCAGTGGAAAGCAAAACAAACTCCTAATGTAATAATGATTTTAATTCTTAATGTTTCCTATGGTAGATGGTAAATGGTGGAGGCCTGGTGGTGCAGTGGTTAAGAGCTCAGCAGTTCATATCCACCAACGAACCAAAAGGTCAGCAGTTCAAATCCACCAGCAACTCCTTGGAAACCCTATGGGGCAGTTCTACTCCATCCTATAGGGTCGCTGTGAGTCAAAATCTACTTGATGGCAGTGGGTTTGGTTTTGGTTTTTTATGGTAGATGATAGGATTTATAATCTTCACAGGATGGTACCTCTAGTCTGTAAGAAGATCCAAGTGGATATCTCCTTTTTTGCTTTACTCTTTAGCTTTGGCCCATGGCAGGGATCTGTGGTGCTGGCAAGCTCCCATACATGTCACTACAGAAATGTCCACACCTCTCACACAGAGACACACGCATGCACACTGATGCAATCATGGCTAGAAATGAATCAGGGCCCCCCGGGAAGTGCCTGTGACTAATGTTCTCTAAGGAACCCTGGCGCCACCTGGCAAATGGGCTCTAATGGGCCATCACAGAACAAAGCACAGGTAAGCAATGAGCAAGGGAGTGGGAGGGGATGATGCATCAGGTTCCAGGGTGTGGAACAGGTAATCTTGAGATTACTGTTGGTAACGATAGGGTAAGTGTCCCTGGGTGGTACAAAAGGTTAACACATTTGGCTGCTAACTGAAGGTTGGAGGTTCGAGTCTACCCAGAGGCACCTTGGAAGAAAGGCCTGGTGATCTACTTCTGGAAGATCACGGCCATTGAAAACTCTATGGAGCTCAGTTCTACTCTGATACACATGTGGTCACCATGAATCTAAGTCACCTCAATGGCAACTAGTTAGGTTTGATGTTAATGATAAGGTGCCAGAAAGGGAACCTGAGCTTTGGCCTGAGTCACACATGCAAACTCTCTGTGGGACCTCGGTAAGTCCCTTCAGATCTCTGGGCTTCAGTGCCTTCATCTCTAAAAATGAAAACATTGTACTGCCAAACCAGGAAGACTTCTTCCTCCTCCACACCCTAGGAAATACTCCTAGTTGTTCTTTCCAATTCCCCCAAAAGAAATAAAGCGCGTCAGAAAAAAGGAATGGAGGGGATTGTTCTTCACAAAAGTGTTTCATTTTCTCAAGGAAGTACGACAAGTTCTCCTACATGTTTCAGCACTACTTCTCCTTCCATTTGAGACAACAAACCAGCATGAACAGTGGAGAGCAAAGTGTTTCTCTTGTCATCTTAAGTACCGTAAACATCACTAGAGGCATTTACCAACACATGTACTCTTCTGTGGGCAGAAGCAATGGGAACATTTCTCTGATGACTGCCTGTCTATTGGAAATTCCCAGTGCAGAGTTTGCCTCACCACAATCACTAGTTCTACCCGGTCACCACCTTCTCTGAGACATTATCCCTTAAAGCATCTCTTTCCAGAATCACATTCCTGTGAGTCATGTATTAAAGAAATAACAAAGTCCATAAATATGTCACCCTCGTTTTTCACTTGAAGGAGAAGTGAAAAAGAAGGATAACTTTCCCCAGTCTGGGTCAAGCCTAATTTAAACTGAAGGAGACTTTAAAACAACTATAGGAACATTAGGGGAAGGGACCCAAGGAAGGACTCTTGAGAGAGACCAGCAGACACTTAGACCTGAGCAGCCTCCACATTGCACACGAATCCATGTGAAGAGCAAGAGACTGTCCCAAGATCTCTACTTTGCCTTTGGGAGGAGGGGACAGGGCATCCCAAATGTTTTTCTTTAATTGATGCCGCTGGAAGCCAAGTTTTTTCTACAGTGGAGGATGCCTAAGGTTTTAATTACTCTCTTCAAGTAGAAAAGCAAAGCTCTGGAGAGCATATCTGAGCTGAGCTGTAGGTTGTTCCATCTGGGCTTTGCTTGTAACTGGCACTGTTCTAGTCACCTTCAGACTGTTGCTACAGGAGGAACCTCCTTACAATATCAGGATCCCACTTTGTTCTACAGCCACTTCCTGAAGTTCTTTGGAAGCTGTTAAAGAAAACAAAACCCAGACCCATTACATCAGAAGATGGGGCACTGAAAAAACTTGGTAACTTAAGAGGAAGCAGGTGTCTGAGTAGGGGAGTTTTTAGACTGGGGTGAGAGAGATAGCCATTGGAGAGAAGGAAGGTGGTTCTTTCTGTTTCCAGAAAAAAACGGGGGGGGGGGATTATTTTGTTAAAGATTAAACCTATATTGGGATAGAACCACATCCGCCAGCCTATTACAGTCAATTCTCCTTATTCGCGGTAGTTACGGTCTATAAAGTTTCAACAAACACCAAGAAAAAACACAAGGTAAGGTTCCTGGGAGCCTCTGCTCACAACATTTTTGCCAACCAATCAACACATAACCTTGTTTTATGTGCATTTCTGTTTAAAGACATCTTATTTAATATATACTATTGATTCATTAACG
Source organism: Dugong dugon (assembly GCA_030035585.1). Taxonomy (NCBI): domain Eukaryota; kingdom Metazoa; phylum Chordata; class Mammalia; order Sirenia; family Dugongidae; genus Dugong; species Dugong dugon. Next base: position 170,173,555 of record CM057461.1, read on the forward strand.
TTGAACTCACTGCAAACAGCACTGTAAGTGTCTGAACGAAACCTGAACAAAGCTGACCTAACACACACATTTTTTTCCATAAAGCACATCACAGCCTTCTGACGCTTAGGAACACTGGACAGCAAACGCTTCAGCACTATGTTCGGGGGCAGTTTTAAACAGCAAAATCACCAACAAAAAACAAAAATGTAGAAAACGTGGCATTAAAGATCTCAAAAAGAATACTTGTTTACGGTTTGAGAGCTAAACGAGAAGCCAGGGTGGCACTTTGTTCCATCTCAATTGAGAATGTGTGCATCAGGTGATTCAAATTTTTGACTACTCTGCGCATGTCAGTGAATGACAGCAAAGCACCACAAGTGTTGACTTTGTGTTACAAATAAAGCAAGTAAGTGAATTTGCAAATACAAAATCCACGAACAAGGAAGATTGACTGTATTACTCTTTAAGTTTATTGTTCACTGAGTGTTTTGGCATAGGTATTTTTCACTTTCAGTAAGTATGGTAACTGTATATCTAAAACTAATACTTGCAAAACCAGCCAAATGAGGGGCTATATTGGCTCTCCAAAAGAATTCACCTCTGTAATGCACTGAGAATATGATTTAGAAAAATCTGTTTTTTTATAGAACTTTTCAAGAGCATGGTTATTATAAAAAGTAAACGTTCCTCAGACTCAGACTTTTTTAAAAAGTCAAAATATATAATTTAGTGTTGTTCAAAGAAATTGCACATTCATACAGACAGCAATGTATTTATATAAGGAACTTTACTGTTCATGGATTTGGTTTATCTAAAGTCAAATCATATAATCCCAATTGTGCTCGTTCCAGATATGCTGATGCATAAACCATCTTGCTCTTTATAAATCAAGTGAACAACTATTATGTGCCTTTTATATGCCCAAGATTTTACTGGCACAATGAGGGTTATACAAATAGGGTTGCATAATATACAGCAACCCCTGTGACATGGATTTCAACCATACCCCCAGTGACCCAGGTATTTGCAGGTTATAAATGAGTTGCCTTTATCATCCAACAATCCAAGTGATTTGTGGTGGATTTTCCAGGTGGTGATGAATAGAATGACTAACTGTCCAGGTTTTAGCATGACTGAGGGAGTCCCCAGGGATGCAAGACTTCCAGTGCTGAACCAGCAAATGTTCTCGGCAAACTGGGATAACAGGATATGTTGGTCACTCTGGAAAGCTGAGGAAGAAGTAGAATTGATAAATTATATCAGTGTAATGTGCATATACACTCTTTCCCTCCCTCTGTCCCCCCGCTGTGCCTCCCCATTACATCTTATCCTATCTTACACTCTTAGGGTAGCTCTATAGCACAGTGACTAAGAACCAGGCTCAAGTTTCAAGTAGACATGTGTTTAAGTTCCAGCTTTGCCACGAACTCTTTCTCTTGAGCCAATGACTTAATTTCTCCAACCCTGCTTCCTTATTTGTGAAATGCAGAACACTGTTAACTTATGATGATTGAGAAAATTGATGGAAGTAGTTACCACAGTGCCTGACGCGTATTTCATGCTTCATACACGTTAAGGATTATTATCTGTCTGCTTAGGCAGTTAGAGGTACTTAGGACTTCCAGTGTTCTGACTCTACTAAGACTGATATCAGGCCATGCTGTGGACCATATGGGATTAAACCTTCTCACCACAGTGCATTTGGTAGGCCATAAGCAGATCAGTCCTTTCTCCTTTCATTAATATGAAACAAAAAGACTGGAATAGCTGAAGGAAAGTCATGCTTACCTAGAGCTTTTCCAATTTTTGTGATCCAGCCACTTCAACCAAGGTCCTTGCATTATTGTTCACACACATATGACACACACACAGACACAAATGCACACACACACACACACACACACACACACACGGGGGGAGGGTTTCTATATTGTTGAGATGGAAGAAGCCAAAGAAACATTTTTTTCCTTTGTTTTCTTGACTATTTAGGAAGAAAATGATATGGACTAAAAAGGGAGATTCAAGAGCATTGGTGTTCGGTGGTAGAACTCTTGCCTTCCACACGGGAGATCCCAGTTCAATTCCTGGTCAATGCACCTCATGCGCAGCCACCACTCATCTGTCAGTGGAAGCTTGTGTGTTGCTATGATGCTGAACAGGTTTCAGCAGAGCTTCCAGACTAAGATGAGTAGGAAGAAAGACGGACGTGGTGACCTACTTCTGAAAATAAGTCATTGGAAACCCTATTGATCACAACTTTCTGATCACTGGTATCATGACGATGGTGCAGGACCAGGCATGTTTTGTTCTAACGTACCTGGGGTCACTGTGAGTCGAGGCTGACAACAACCCAGAGGGGAACTGGAGAGACAGGACTGGGATGCAGGTGGGGCAAGTTCTAGGAAGATAATACACAGAGATATTTTCACCACAAAGTTACTGCTAAAAGCAACTAGGAAACACCACCACTCCGGTGAGTGTGACCTCCTGGTAATTTCCCTGGGGAGTACCCCCATCAGAGAACTCATCAGAATCAGGAGGAAGCTGAGCTAGGTAAATTCCAAAACAGCAGGGAGTGGGTGGGCACCATGTGAAGGCCTAGAGACAGTCCAACAAGTTTCCCAGCGGGCTTCCCCTTCCCGCTCTGACAGCCACAAACATGAGCTCAGCCAAGAAAAGGGGGACACTGCAGACAGGGATTATTACTGGTGTTTCCGTTTGTCTCTCAGCTTCCTGTGTTTGAAATGAAGGGATCCAAGGTTTTCTGTGACCACACTTTTGTCCAGGGTTCTTTCTTCAAGAGGTGTTCATGAATTTGCAAGTCTGCCAGGAAACAGTGTGAGTCATGGCTTCTGAGCAGACAGTATTCAGCTGTAGAAATTCCCAGAGATATGACTTGTTTATAGGAAAGGAAACAGAGCTATTCTGAGCTGCCAGGGAAAGAGGAAAGTGCTGCTCGGTTTTTTAAATGCCGTGTTGAAAGGTCATACAGTCAGCCAGAGTGCCAGCAAGAGCCCAGTATAGACACTGATTTTAGCAGCTCCTTTGTGCACAGTTTAGAGGATATGTTTGAGTTTGGCATTTTACAGTGTGGTGAAGACTCATGGCATTGCGATTGCACTCTCCGTCTTAGGCCTAGAGGAAGCCAGTGGGGTGGGGGGACACAGCTGACGGGGTCATTGGGCCTGGCTGAGGGAGCAGGGCCTGAACCTTTTGTTGGAGAGGGATGAGAACATACAAAGGCACCAACTTTGACAACTTTCTAACTTCGCATTTTGTGAGCAGGCCACTGGTTTGTGTTCCCATGTTTCATGCTGCCTCCTCTAATGTCTTTTTTTCACAGTGTTAACAACTGTGATGCCAACTGTCATTACCTTAAAGAATTGTTCAAAGCTACCACTTTTGGAGACTGTGCCCAAGGAGAGAAACTCAAGGGGATCCCCACTCTCTCCCACCACCCTTACTTCTGTGTTGGCCTAATTTCTTGTGTGTTGAGTTGGACCCTGAGATGTTAGAACTCATAAAAGCATCATTCACACATTTGTCACTGTTAGCAGAGCCAGTCAGCTGGCAACCGAGATTGATTTCTCGGGAGAAAGTAACCCACTGAGCACTCCCTGATTCAACAATAATTAACCTATGTGATCATTTCATGGATACCATATTTGATAAAATCAACACCTTTTCCTAATTATTGAGTAAACATTTAAATAGTAATAGAAGGATACCCCTTCAATGTGATAAAGATGCTCTTGGCTTAAAATAAATAAAGATTATATTTAATAACCAAACACTAGAAACATTCAAAATCAGAAACAAACAGGAACAATGTCCTTTAATATCATTATCACTTTAGATTCTCTGGCTAATACAATAAGTCTTAAAACAAAAGGAATAAATTTTATGAATCAAGATATTAAAGTACCAAAAATCACAAGAGCATATATCTGGAAAAAGCAAAGGATTAGCTAAAAGCTTTCTTAATTGATAAAGAGTCATAAAGTGGCTTGGAATAAGATAAATACATAAAAAGCGATAGTATTCCTGTATTCTGGCAATGACTGGGTAAGCAATATAATGAAAAAGAAAAACTATTCAAATAGCAATGAATATAAAATATGTACAAACTCAATAAGAAATATGTTAAAACTTTAAAAACTTGACTGAGAGATAATTTTAACAGGAACTTATAGAAAGAGTTATACTTTTCTTAGATGAAACACACAATATAAAGATGTTAATGCTTCTCAAGCTTAGTAAGAGAATCCTAATAAAAAATCCAACATGGCTTTTCTTGGAAGTCATTAAAGTTAGCTTTGACTAATTGCTGAACATGGTGCCAATCTCATAACAACGACTCAAAACAGTAAACAGGGAACACTAGCAAAAGATATTTCTTGAGAGCAGTCTTGTCAGATATCAGAACCTATTGTAAAGCACCAATAATTAAAACTGTGAGTTTAATATAAACATTTATAATAATCAAACACATTTATATTTAATCAAACACTCTTCAACAGACCCTATTATGCATATGTGTCACATTTTCTGGGGCATCCCAGAAACGGAAGTAAGATAATCAGAGAGTGACCAATTAGGAGTACATACTTAAGGGTAGGAATCAACATAAAAAAGAAAAAGGGCGGGCAAGTAATACATAATGTATTTCTACGTGGCAACTACTCGACTCTGACATTGTAGCGTGAAAGCAGACAATGCAATGAATGCAAACAATAGTCATAAATAATGTAAACAATAGCCATAAATAAATGGGCACGACTGTGTTCCAATAAAGCTTTATTTACATAAACAGGCAGCAGACTGGTCACACTTTGACAACTCCTGTGTTAGACTATTTAAATTGGTAATCTCATTTAATTATCCGAAATACTCTTCTGATAGGAAATCAGAACCCAGAAAGGTTACTCAGCTTGGCCACATGAGAGGGTAAGACCAACACAGATATTCTCTTTAATAAGTGGCAAAGTTAAAATTGGAACTCGGGTCTTGTGACTCTAAATTGTGGAAGTGTGTAGTCTTCTTGTTGGGCAGCCTCCTGTGACTTGGGGGTGTTAACAAGTTTTTGTAAACGTGCAGTCTCAGAAGGTAGAAGAAAACCTTGAACGGGTTGAGTTTAAAGAAATAAACACTTGCTGCACTCAACCAGGAGGGGAGTAAGTATGATCCACACTGTGATCATTTCCAGTCCATGGACGCTATGAAATTCCCAGTCACCTCACACACTCGCTCCTCCCTCCCAGACATTAACTCTGCTCTCTCTAATACATAGTTTGCTGGAGTTGTAGAGGGAGGTATGTGCGTGCTTGCGTGCATGCATGCGTGCAGGTGTGTTTTGTGTGCGTGTTAGGTAGGGGCAGATTTGTGGTTGTTCATAGAAGCAGGAAATTCCAAAAAACTAAGTGATCTGGAACACTTCATTTAACCTCTTTGGGCCAAATCTTCCCTTTGTATAGAATGGAAATGTCTTTCCTCGTCCTTTTTCTTTCCCAGGATGTAAAAATAATGAGATAGGAAGAAAAACTATGTAAAGTTCATTGGGTACCTCTGGGATACATGTCATCAAATGACATGGTCTTACTGTCATCTGATCTCTCATGACTTAAACGGGCTCCAGTTCTTTGCATTTCCCTTTCAGCAGGGAACATTGCTGTCTTTATGTTGAACACATCCAGACCAGCACTATTAAACTGGTGCTTTGACAAGCACATCAACAAGAGACCAGAATATATGGCTCATAAAGGTGAAAGGACAGTGACTAAGGGGAGGAAACAAGCTTATAAACGACCCTGACACCATTCAGCTAGTTTTCATATTTCCTCCTATGAAAAATCTTGACATATTGGTACATTGCTATGAGTTATTTCTTCATATAACTGCACATAGTGGCCTAACATTATTTATTTGATCTTGTACAGTATTATTTGGGACTACAGACTTATTTTATTTTAAGCTCAATGACATTTCATCAACAGTTAACACAGCACGAGTAGCTAAAACTCACTTCAGTACAGGACATGAGACCCCCAGGATTTTGCTGCATTATTTTTGTTTGAATGAATAGCTATCTGACTTTCTCTTCTTTTGGTAGTTTCTGCTTTAACCCAGCTTTGTCTGTTTTGAGCCATATTTTTCAGTCTATGATTACGTATTATATTATTTATTTCACCACAAGATTTATTTGTTATCTGTAGTAATGAAAATTAGTTTCCTCCATTTGCCATGTTAGCTATGCTTAAAAAGGGAAGATGTTTCTCTCCTGCCCATTGTTAGGGGGGAGGTAGGATAGAAAGGAGATGGAGACACTCATTGAAGATTCTCTGGAGAAATTCCATCTGTATTAATTTCCTAGGGCTGCCATAACAAACTACCGCAAACTGAGTGACTTAAAACAACAAAAATTCATTCCAGCACAGTTCTAGACGCTAATCCATTGCCATCGAGTCAATTCCAACTCATAGTGACCCTATAGAATGAAGTAAAACTGTCCCATAGGGTTTCCTTGGCTGTAATCTTTACATGAGCAGACTGCCACATCTTTCTCCTACAGAGCCGCTGGTGGTTTGGAACCACCGACCTTTCGATTAGCAGTCGAGCACTTAACCACTGTGAAACCAGAGGCTAGAAGTCCAAAATCAAGGTGTCTGCAGGGCAATGCTTCCTCCAGAGGCTCTAGGGAGGAATCATGCCCTGCATCTTCTAGCTTCTAGTAGTTGCCAGCAACCCTTGGTGTTCCCTGGCTTGTGGCAGGCACAAGTCCAATTTTTGCCTCCGCTTTCACATAGCGTTCTCCTCTCTGTGACGTGTCTCCATGTCCAGATTTCTTTCTTCTAACAGTTGTTATGAGTCAGAATCGACTCAACGGCCACAGGTAATAAGGACAAAAATTACATTGGATTTAGGGACCAACCTAATCCAGTGTAACCTCATTGTAATTTGATTACACCTGAAAAGATTGTTTCCAGTTAAGGTCACATTCACAGGTTCCAGGTAGACATGAATTTTGGGGGGGACACTGTTCAATCCAGTACACCATCTTAGAGAAACTCTGCTCTGGGATTGAGGAACTGGCCCGAAATACAAGCAGGGTTCATGTTGAAAGAGTCCACATGGCTCAGTGAACTCTTTCAATTTGAGGCCGAGTCCCGCGTGGTGCCTGGAATTTTATAATGCTCTCTGGAAACTCAGAAATTATTGGTCCTAATCAGTCACTATGAATTGAAATCGACTCGACAGCTGCCTCTTCCCTTCTTATTTCCCTAATCTCAATTAGCTACTGACCCTCTGGTCTTCTCTATGTAAAGCTACTAAATCAACTGTTTTCTAATGTTACTCTAATTTTTGTTTTGTTTTAAGCTCTTTTACTTAATTTCTGCCCAGTTGATAAGAACAGCCATACATTTAATCTGATTCTGTCATCAAGGCAGTTGAAAACCCCAACGATTTTGGAATCTACTATGAATAGGTTCAGCCCATATGTAAACTCAACCCACTTTTCAACAGCTCTGTGACAGCTTTCTCCTCTGTAACATGAGAAAACGCCCACCTAGTTCACAGAGATGTTGGAAGCATTATATAATAAGCAAGACTGCACTGCATTTTGTGATTGACAACATACATTTCCTTAATAAAATAATAAAAACATATGCCTCCGAGAAGATAAACACTAGATTTCTTGGGTGTTCTGTGTATTCCAGCACTTTGCTTGTTCTTGAGAAGAATTCACCAATCAGGGTGATCATATTCATTAATAAAGATATGCATTGAATTTTGCAGTTCTGTAATGATTGTAATTTAGCCCTCTGTTTTAAAAAAAAATTATTGAAGTATAACAGGCGCACAGAAAAATGGGCAAGTCATAAATGTCACCAACCAGTTGTCATCGAATCAGTACTGACTCATGGCAACTCAGTGTGTGTCAGAGTAGAACTGTGCTCCATAGGGTTTTCAATGGCTGAATTTTTGGAAGTAGTTCGCCTGGCCTTTCTTCTGAGGCCCCTCTGGTTGGACTTGAACCTCCAACCTTTCAGTTAGCAGGCAAGTGTGTGTTAATCGTTTGCACAACCCAGGGACTCCATAAATGTTACAGTGTGATGAATTTTCACAAAGTGAACATACCTGCATAACCAACACTTGGATTAAGAAATAGAATATTTCCAGCATCTCAGAAACCCCAAGACCGCATTCTAAACAAACCTTCCCCCAAAGATAACCACTATCCTGACTTATAACACCATAGATTAGGTTTGCTTAGTTTTTAATTTTTTTATACATGGCATTATACAGTATTAGCACAGTTCTTTCTGAAGCTTACTTAAGCAAAAGTATGAGCCCTGAAGAAGTTTGCCTTTTCTAAGCTAATTAGAGGAAACAGACCTGGAGGAGGATGGTGAGAAGTACCAGAACCATATCATTTGTTGTCCAAACTGGGACACTTTTAAGAGTAGAAGGAGGTACTATTAATAATGACGTTGGGACAAAAGGCATAAATAATGACTGTCCCAGCAAACCAGGACATGTGGTAGGAGGGATGGTAGAAGGCAGCCGGGACACACGGGCAGACAAAATCAATCTTAGAGGCCACAAACAGAGCCCATCCACACTGCATGAGATGTATGTCGGATTGAGGGGCAGGTACACTTCCTAGCACCTTTTCTGATCACTCTGGTAAAACTCAAGTCAATAAATATTTACTGAGTTCCTGCTGTGTGGAATACACTGTAATGGCACAAAGATAACTCAGGCACTGTCCATGTTCACAAAAAGCTCATAGTCTAATAGTGGCAATAAGGCAAGGTCACAAACAGCTATACTGTGAGGTACCTGCCAGTGGAAATATACGAAGTGCTATATTGGCTCCAAAGAGCCCTGGTGATGCATCGATCAAGCACTTGGCTGCTAATCAGCAGGTTGGTGGTTCGAACCCACCCAGTAGCTCTGCTGGAGAAAAATTGCAGCCAAGACAATCCTATGGGGCAGTTCTACTCCATCACATGTGGTCTGTATAAGTCAAAATCAACTCAACGGCACCCAACAACAACATATGGGTTCCAAGGAAGTATATAAAGTGCTATGTGTGTTTCAGGAGCCCTGGTGGCTCAGTGGTTAAGAGCTTGGCTGATAACCAAGAGGTTGGCAGTTCGAATCCACAAGCCACTCCTTGGAAACCCTATTGGGTCACTATGAGTAAGAATCAATTCCATGGCAAGGGTTTTTGGTTTTTTTTTTAAGTTTTTTATCTGGATTCCAAGGGTTGAGAGACTACATCCATTGGGAGACATGGGAAAAACATGGGGAAGGTAGAGGTTAAGATGAATCTAGATTCTACTCCACTGGTTCTCAACCTTGACTGCACATCTGGGTCACCTCGGGCACTTTTAAAACTCCTGCTACCCAGGCAATACCCCCAGAATAATTAAATCAGAATCTCTGGAAATGGGACCAAGCATCAGTATTTTCAAAGCTTCCCACAGCTAATTCCAGTGAACAGCCAGGTTGGGGACCACTATTCTTGAAAGATGAGTAGGCTTTAACCGGCAGGTAAGATGGGGAAGAGTGGAGACCATGGAGAGAACAGCTGTTGGTTAGCATAGTCCATCTTTAGTAGGCACACAGAGAAGAATTATCCACTGGGAATTAAACGTGGAGGAAAAGCAGCAGGGCAAAAATAATTTAACCCCCTTCAGGAAAAATATTAATTAATTATGAAACCATTCTCTGAGACCAGTAACAGTGATGAATGGGGAAAAGATGCACTGAACATCAAGGGAACTCAGAGTGGTAATAAATCCATCATAAATTGTACAAGCCATCTGATAACTTCTGTTCCTCACATTAGCATCCCATTAAGCCTCTAATAGTGATAGGAAGGAAACGGAAGGAAACTGGCTTCCTGGGTGAGCCCTAGCAGCCAGGAGAGAGTTAACAAGCTGCAGTCCTTCAGTGGCACCTTTAAGGACCTGAGCTCCATTTGTAAAGGCTGCTTAGAGGTCCCTAACCTTGACCTATCACGCCTATGCTGTGGGAGTTTGTAGGGGGGGCCTGGAATTAATCACAGCAGGGACACAATTTACCGATCAATACCAGCCAATTAGAAGGCTCCCTGCTACAGAGGGTCCCCCTGGAATGGCAGATGCCCTTTGCCCTTGACTTTTCGTGGGGGCAGATGTTTCTTCATCACAGATACTGATAAGGATGGTGTCAGAGCCGCTGTAGCTCATTTCACATCATGCCAACCCCGCCAGGACATCTTGAGGCTGAACTTTTTTAGCACTTATGCATGAGCCACCTGCTGGTGGAGGCTAAAGTTAGATAGGGATGAAAATTATATCGGTAATTAATTCACAGCCAATATGCCACTTTTTCTGTGAACTTAGCCGTGACCTTCAAGAAGCCACTGACAACAACAGAAAGCAGAAACTCAGTCTTTTCGGTGAGTTCACTACTGTGTTGCTCTCCTGCTCTCCTGCCTCTGCTACCTGTTGGGAGAGAGGTGATTCCGAACCCTGGAGTACAGACAGAGAGTGCAGATTTTCATCCCATCACCTTCTCCCAAGAACTATGAAGAACCACCCAGAAAAAGATCAGTAGCTACTATGTGTCATATGATCTGGATGGAGAACTCAAGCTAGAGCTAGAGAGTGGGCCCTAGGACCACCCTTCGTCCACATTCTCAGGTGACAGCTATTTGCCATGATTGTTTACAAGGTGGTGCCAATTTTTTTTTTTTTTTTAATCAGTGTTCTGACATCTTTGCCACAAAGGTAACATGCTCCAGGACACAGAAAGTTTAGAATAAAAAAACAATTAGATGACAGTGGAAAGTGTTCCAAAGTTTATCATTTATCTTTGGTTGTTTACATTTTTATTTTTATTTTAAGGAAAGCAGTCCATTACTGACGGCCTTCCTGGAGACCCTAGGACATTAGGCATCTGGCCCTATTCTCCTGTTTGTTTCATTCCCTCTGACTTGCAGGATTTCCATCGCAGTTCCTTCGGATGCCAGTTGAAGGAACGGTTCTCGGTTCTTCCCCTCCTAAGTATTCCTCTGCCCCTTACACCCTCGAGAGTCATGATTTGAACACAAAACATAAAACAAGGTTTTGAGCTGACTTTAGGAAATACAAAGTATGGGGCAAATCATACTGTGATTCTGTCCCCTTCCCTTACCCCAATCCATAAATCTTTTTATTTAAGTCAAATCTGATATAAATGTTCTCAAAAATATCCTTGAAGGGAAAAAACAATGTTTTGGAAAGTTAATGTAGGAATTGTGAATGGATATGATAGGGACAAATCATAGAATTTTCCTTGAAAATGTAAAAGGAGGGGGAAAGTTTCATAGATGAGCTAATGATATATGTGTAATTAGACCCAAAAATATTTAAATGCACCACTTGGCAGGAGCTGCCTTCTTTCTGTCATGCCCTCCATCCACTAACTCTAAGCCCTTAACTCTCTAAGGCCCTCCTAAAACGTGAACCAGCCAGTCATTTCACATGACCTGAGGGATGACTGTACCCATGTTCTTTACTTACATACCAGCTGCCACGGAGTAGGCGCCGACTCATGGTGGCCCCCTGTGGTCAGAGTGGAACTGTGCTCCACAGGGTTTTCAAAGGCTGACTTTTCACAAGTAAATTGGCAGGTCTTTCTTCCAAGGTGCCTCTGGGTGGACTTAAGCCGCAAAACTTTCAGTTAGCACTCCTCTATATATGGGAGAACTTTAGATGTGATTTTATTAACTACATGACTGATAAATAGGTTTTCTGCAATGTAAATGACACTTTAGTGCCCCCAAGATATTAATCAACTTATAATTTCTATAAGGAGATATATTTGATAGGTTTAACAAAGAATGATGGATATGCTTAATAAAAATAGTATATTCTATTTATCTATATAGACAGTTTTGTGTATTTACATTATACATTATATGTACTTTGCTAATATATTTAATTACTTTTATTTATATTTATATATAAAACTGCCTAATAGTCCATATCTTAAGAGAGCATTAGAAAGTACAGGAAAGAAAAGAAAAAGACAGGGTAAGACTATCACAACTGTGTACAAAAGAGAAATATCCAGCACCGTGGTATATTTCCAACTTGGTAAACAAGGTCAATCACCTGCATTCAGAAGCATGTAGCCCGTGTAGCACGCAACATGAAAGCTGTTGCACTGATGATGGGAATAATAATTATAACTAACCTTTCCTGAATGCTTACCAAGTCAGCCTCTATATTAAGTGCTTTACATAGATGGTGTGTCTCATTTAATCCTCATTTTACAGATAAGGCTCCTGAAACTCAGAGAAGTTAGCTGATCCACCCAAGATCACACAGTTGATAAATGGTCAAGCTGAGGTTCAAACCCAGGCCATCTAACAGGCCCACAATTGTTCCAGGCACTGCCTCACAGTTGTGCTTATAAGTGGCAAACAGTGGCACACAGCCCAGGATAAGAAAGTTGAGAGAGGATTCTCACATGAGAGTCACATCACAACACAACCAAAAAAAAACACTATTATTTTTGTGTTCTCCATTTCTTTTCCAGACAGAAAGCTAAAATATGAGACCAGTCAGTTGCCATCAAGTCAATTCCGACTCATGGTGAACCCATGTGTGTCAAAGTAGATTGTGCTCCATACAGTTTTCAATGGCTGAGTTTTTGGAAGTAGATCACCAGGCCTTTCTTCTGAGGCATCTCTGGGTAGACTCCAACCTCCAAACTTTTGGTTAGCAGCTAAGCGCATAAGGCGTTGGAACCACCCAGGGACTCCCAAATATAATACACTTGGACTCAAATGTAAAACAGAAACTGTGTAGTACTATCTGCAAGTGGATCAAATTGTTTGGGGGAGTTAGTCATGTGACCCCGAGCTGTCCCGCACCACAGTTTTGCAGGATTCTTACACTCTACTGAGCTAGCAACCCCTCATCCCTCACCCCATCTACGCCGCGTCAGCATGGCTGTGAGTGAAGGCCTTTGCCAAAGCATGGAAGGTCCCTGCTAATAAGGAAAAAAGATTAATCTGGAGCCTAAGCAGGAAAGAATCTTTCTCTTCTACAGATTGGGAGTGCAGCTAAAGATACTGGCTTTACGTGACTTGTCAGGTTTAGGGACAAGAAAGGGAAAATATAAAGTACTAGCTACAGTGCTTGGCACACATGAAACACTACAAATGGCTATTGTTGTACATTTTATCATCATACTCTGTAAGTTTAGGCACACACCTTAAAAAATATGTGCTGGACGTTAGTGGTGGAGAAAGGAGAAGGTTAGCAACAATGTAGTCAGAGAGACTGGCAGACAGAGGGCGTTCTAGGCACCCACCTTTTGGTGGGAGAAACAAATTCTTCCTACCCTTAAATGGTGACAAGTAGTAGAAAGGTAAAATAATTCATCGGACAACTAAATCTTTCTCCTTACAGCCTAAACTAAATCAGGCGGTATAAAAGCCATTATTTCCCAATTTTTTTTTTTTTTAATTTTAACCTGTAACTCAGGTACCAAGTTTCTTCCAGCTACACATTCCCACTCACTTACAATATCCTAGATTTGAAAATATAAGCATGAAAAGAGGTAATTTTCAAGAAAAACAATTCAAGGCTGATAAAGTATAAAGTATAAAGTTGCTGTGCTTCTGGGGTTATTTGGATTATGTTAATCTGTTTTGTTATTAAAAAAAAAAAAAAGAACACAATACTTTTGGAAATTTCAGAGTTTTTTGCTTTGCTTTGATGATGTTCTTTTCTTCTTTTCTCCTTCTGGTTTTATTTCTATTCGAAAGCTTTTTTTTTTTTTTTGACTGTAGGTAGAAATTGGAACAACTTCTGGGTTTTGCACAGCACCTAGCCAGTTCCCCAGAATATTCTTTATTCTATATTCTAAGTATAATTTTTAAAGATAACAAAAAAACTAAAGCTTAACTTGGAAAATCTTCAAGTAATAACTCAATCAGCAAGAGAAAGGACTATGTAGGGAGGAGAATGTTGTGTGGTGTGTGTGTGTGTTGTTTTGTTTATGTGTGTGTTTAAGCTAAGAAATTTTGAGTAAAAAATATAAGAAAATGGTGAGTTGCTTTTAAAGTCTTTTCATAAAGGAAAGATTTGTAAAGCAAAGAAAAGAAGAGCGAGATTGTAGAACTCAACGCCATTCCTTCTGCAGGTACCTTGTCATCTGGGCTCTTTGTTCTTAGTTCCCAGGAGGAGGTGATGGTTTTCTCTATTCCTCTTCCTTCACCTCCTTCTTCTCGTCTCTCTTCTCCTTTATTTTTCTTCTCTCTTCTCTCCTTTTCTCCTCCCTCTTCTCCTCCTCCTTCCTCTTTCTCTCCTTTGCTGTCTCTCTTCTCCTTGCTCTCTTTGTTCCTCTTCTTATTCTTCCTGTTTTGACTTCTTCCAGGTACCCACACAACATGGCCCCACATCCTTTTTGTTTGAGGCACTTAAAACATTCATGAGAGGATCAGATGAAACACTAGAAAGGACACTGGAAAAAACTCTCTGGCAATGATAATTAAGTAGGCAAAGTTTAAAAGCTATTTTTCTTCCTGGCTTCTAGAGTACGGTGAGTTAATTGCTGAGCTTTCTCGGCGATAGTGGTTTCTCATTTGACATTTGTTCTACTGGAAATCAAAGTCACTTAAGTGTGCTGAGTAACCCTCTGGATTTTTGACACCCTGTTATGTGCCAGGGACTGTACTAATCACTTCAGGGTCATTATCCCATTACCCACATCAGCCCTATGGGGTATGACTATTGTCCTCATTTTGCAGCTGAGGATGTGGCAATTCCAAAAGGTTAAGTTAAATTGCTTATGATGCCAGAGCTTGGAATTACAGAGCTAATAGTCAAACCTGGATCAGCCTGACTCCAATGCCAGCCAGTGCAGTGTTCTCTCCCTGTAGATTTTCTACTGTTCTTTCAATGGATGTATACTCACAGAAGGAGAAATTATTGCAGAATTTATACCAAAAATTGTGCCTTTAAAATCAATTTGCTATAGGTCTTCCATGATTTGCTTACAAGCGTTGTTTCTTCTCCTAGTATAGACAATATTTTTGTCTGATTGAAATACGATCAGTGAACTAAAACTCCTGCTACCAAGGTTTCTTCCATGTTGTCCCACACTAAAGTTGACAGTGCAGTCCCTAAGGCTATAATGAACATAGGATCAGGGTCAAAGCTGGCCACAAGGTGAGTTCAATTGCCACACATATTGGAGAGTTGGGGGAAATTAGCCAAGTAACACATTGGCTTAAATTCACTATGGGATATGTTTGATTGGTGTCTAGTCTTTTCCCAAAGCAGAAATTGATGAACGCAGATATAGGAAAAAAGGGTATTGAGCCCTTTAAAAAGGGAGCTTTCAGCTGAGGGGAGAAAATTGTGCAGAAATAGGAGACTAGGGCACTGAGGACCAACTGGGTCTGGTTCTCTGCCTTGAACTTGCTCTGTCTTCCAATGTCAGGGGGGCATTAAAGTGTTCAGTTACATTACTCAAAATGAGACACAAAATAAGCAAAATAGGAAGCATCTACAGAGCTTCACAGAATGCAGGTAGTGATGGTCTAATTCAGCCTCGCTAAAATGTGGCCTCACTGTCCTAGGCTTTGTGGTTGTCTGAGTTTTTCAGCTGAATAAATGGGAGCTAGAGAAGTTATTTCCATAGAGAATGCAATTGAGTCAGTGACAGAATATGTCTGAACTGGTTCAACACCTCTCCATATTGACCAAGAAGTCCACAGGCTCAGCATTGAAAAGCTTCCTACATTCTCTCTACTCTCCCTCTCTTTTCCTCTCTCCCACTTTATCTCTCTCTCTGCCTCCCCTGCCCCCACCCTTCTGCAAGCACACGTACTACACACACTGAATCTTACCTCCTCAACCACCAAGTCCTGAATCAAGTGCTTTGATTTTACCTCTTTGTCTATACAGCCTATGTATACCTGGCAATACGGACTGGCACCAAGTCCAGAGGCAGCCTGGCACAAGGGAGGCCTCAATTAGTGAATGTCTGAATGAGAGAAAGGAAGAAGGGAAGGAAGGAAATCTGGGAAACAGACTTCAGTTCTCCTTTGGCACCCCCATCTTAGGTTTAGGCCAGCCTCCCAAATTCCCAGTCCCAGCCCAGCTCCTGAATTCCCAGCCTACTCCCATCTCACCTTGGAGGGTGGATAGAGCTGAAATTTCCAAGTTCGTGTCAAGACAGTTGAGACGTCTGAACTCCTCTCTCCTCCACCAGGAAATGGTCATCCTTATGGTGGCATTACTGTCTTAAAAACCTTCAGCTTTCTCAAGAATTTAATAGTCTTAATTTGTACTACTCATCCGTGATAAGAAGCAATTTGTCATTTGTTGAGCACTAATTTTAATGTTGCACACTCTGGGGTGAAGTGTTGGTTTGTGAATCTAGAATATTTTATTAAGGTTTAGTTGCCCCTTCCTCCAAAAGTAGTAACTTATAGAAAGTGAAGAAAATTTTCTTTCCAAAGCTATGTTATGACAAAATTCCAAGTCGGGGCATTACCAAAGGTTTCTTTCCTCCATAAATGTCAATAACCTACTATAGTGCTTATACATACAACAATAATGACACCTTCATTTAGTGAATATTTATTATGAATCAGGTACTTCATATATATGAGCTCCCTTATGGTCAAAGGAAACCCTGGCGGCGTAGTGGTTAAGAGTTGTGGCTGCTAACCAAAAGGTCAGCAGTGCGAATCCACCAGCCGCTCCTTGGAAACCCTACGGGGCAGTTCTACTCTGTCCTATAGAGTCGCTATGAGTCAGAATCAACTCAACGACAGCGGGTTTGGTTATGGTCAAAACAATCCTATAGCAGGCTCTAATAGTATTCCCATTTTACAGATGATAAAATTAGGGATCAGTGAGCTTGAGCTACTAATTTGTGCAAATGCTAAGATATGAATCCAGGCAGTCTAACTTCAGAAGACTGTGAGCTTAATCACTACACTATAATGTTTCTACATAAATATTTTACCAAAGACCAGGAGATTCGCACATGCAGTTGGTGTCTAGATGTATTCAACTTCATATTCCCGGTGTCAGAGGCTGGCAAATAGGAAGATGGTGAACACACTTGGAAGTAATGCATGGAGGAGACTCTCTGGCTGGTATATAGACACCCTCCTGCACCTTCCCTTTCTAAGATCTGGGGTCATGGCTATCTACAATGCCATGGGAGAGAAGCACTAAACAAGACTCTGTAAATTCAGTTGGAACAGATTAAAGTTCCTTTCTTCGTATCTGGAGCCGTCTACTGACTGGAAGAGCCTGTGCTAACATTTACCTGGTGCTATCAAGACTGTTCCATTAAATGTACTCAACCTTGTTTCTATAAGGGTTGGCTTATCTCACCTTAACCAGAACTCCCTCTCTCTCTCTCTCTCTCTCTCTCTCTCTCACACACACACACACACACACACACACACACACACTCCGTCTGCTTTCTCCTTGACTCAGATTAGACAAATCTAGGTGCTGTCCCATATTTCCCAAACAGGATAGCTGACCCAACACTTTTCCCCACCCCTGCATTCTTACCTCTTCAAGAGAATCAAACTTGAAAAGAAAATGGGAGTTCCCCCTCCATACGTCTCCCATAAGTCTATCCTTGCAGGCTGCTGTGGTTCGAAACATGAGCTGTGCTCAACCTGGCCATTTCTGAAGTACAGGGGAATTTTACTGACAAAGGAAGCTATAGTTTTAACCCTGTCTACATCAGGAGTTAATCTTGAATGTTATTCAGTTGCCTGTTTCTAGTGATGCTTTTAAAAGTGACTAGCGCCCCTTTAGGAAATTTCAAATGTAGTTGGAATATAACTTAACAGAACACATTTTGTAAAATTACCTATAACAAAGCCATTTCTCTACCAGCTATTTCAGTGGACCAGAGTCTGCTTATCTCAGAAGCCCCTGGATGCTTTAAGAATATTTGTCTCATTATTCCCATTATTTTCCCCTCCAGGGAACTGTCCCTAATAAACTTTGCCATGTCTCTTCTCCTGGCTAGTTTTAATATGAGCCAGGGGAAAGATTTCAGGAAAGCATGAGTTCTTTTCTGCCTGGGCTTGCAAAATTGTCTTTTGCTGCAGATGCATCTGTTAGTAATGACTAAGACAATCTGTGCAGCATAAGACAACTTGTTGAGAGATGACTCTAAAAAGACCCTCTTCCAAGAAATATTTAACCACTTAGTAGACTTCCATGACAGGAGGATCTTGAATTTAATGGCCCCAGAAAGTTAGATGATGCCTTCTCACATAATATGGTCATCTTAAAGTAACACTTGTACCCTGAAACCACAAGGAGCTTTAGAACTTCAGGGGCCCCAAGACTATAAATATTTCTTGAAAGGATACTTCAGGACCCAATACCATTTCCAAGTTTCCCTGTTATGTTCTGATCCACTCTGATAGGGTCCAGGATGAAAGAATTTGATAAAGATGTTTTATGGAAGAATTAAAATCCATTGAGGTTCTGTCACAGCCAAGAAGACCTCATATCCAAAACCAAATTCTCAAAGGCCAAAAACATCTGTAAACTTCTAAATTAGTTCTCTAACACATTCCTCCTCTTACCTTTTTTTTTTTTTTTTTTTTTTTGCGCCTCAGTATAGGGATAAAATCAGCACAGTTTCCATCCAGAGGATACCAGGCACAATGGGCTCAAGATGAAACTGGAGTCATCTTTGTGAGTCCCAACATGTTAGCTGAAGAACATAAGGCTACCCTACTCAAACCAGAGATAACAGACTACAAGGAGTACATTGGGTGATGTGCCACGGGGACAAGAAGCCACAGGGTAAACAGGACATCTTCCTGGAGTGCCAATATTAAAGGAAAACCATTATTTTTAGAGTATCACAAACTAGCGTAGAACACAAACAAACTTGGAGTAAAATGCAAAATTCACAGATTTTTAAAATAAAACTTAAAACTACAAATAACTTTTGAGCTCTAAGCAAGAGTTTCCAACTCTTTCTACAGATCTCAAGGGGTCCAAATGTTTATTTTCTGCCTCCAGTAGGAGCATTTTGATGAGTATTTGAGAAAATTTATTTTAATGTACCTCTTCCAGAGCCATTTGCATTTTAAAAGTTACTTTTATTTAAAAGGAAAAAAAAAAATCTGTTACTAAAAAGAATAAATTTATGAAAAAGTAAAAAAGAAAGGAAAGAAGACATATTTCCAGGAATCTTCACATATTTATGGCATGACTCCTCAATACACTTTCCCTTAGTCTCCTAGGGCTGCCATTATAAAATGTCATAAAGTAGGTAGCTTTAAAGAACAGAAATTCCATTCCTCACACTTCTGGGGGCTAGAAGTCCAAATCAGGGTATCAGCCTTGTTGATTCCTTCTAAGGGCTCTGAAAGAGAAACTGTTCCATGCCTGTCTCCTAGCTTCTGGTGGCTCCCAGCAATCCTTGATATTTCCTTGACTTGTAGCTGTGTATGCCTCTGTCTTCACACGTGTCTTCCCCCTCTGGATCCCTGTGTCTGTTCTCCTTTCTTATGAGAGGCCACTCCACTCACATGGGATTAGACCCACCCTACTCCTGCATGACCTCATGTTAATCTAACTGATAACGTCTTCAGAGATAGACCCTGTTTCCAAACAAGGTCATATTCACAAGTACAGAGGTTATGACTTCAGTATTTTGGGGGGAATACAGTTCAATCCATAACATGCCTCATTTTATAAAAGTGGAAATATGATCCAGAAAGGTTGAGTAATTTCTCCAATATCACATAACTCTAAGTGGCAAAGCCAGGACAAGCAATGAGTAGAAAGAGTGAGGTAAGGACCCTTTGTTGGGACCCCTCACGCCATCGCTCGCAGTCCAACCTCCAGCCCACCTATGTGAAAGAGCCATCTGTCCTAGCCTGCTCTATGAAGCATCCTTTCCACATCTCTTGTTGCACAAGAGAAGTTGCCAGACCCAAGAAGGGAGAGTGGGCTTAGGTTTATTGTCTCAGGAGATATTTCCATTGCCCTCTGTTGATCCCTCCAGGTAGTCTTGGAATAGTTTTGGTGAGAGAGAACTGCCACTCTCAGCCAGTGGAAAGGAAGCCTTTGGAGGAATCACAAGGACTTTAGAAAAATAAGCAACCTAAGGCTGCGTGTCCAGCTTGGTTCTCAGCCTCTCTTTGGTTCTCTCGAATCCCTCTGGGTCTCTGAGTTTCAAATCTTCCACTCTTTCTCTGTTCATTCCTCAGCTTCTATTTCTGTCTCTGGTTTTCTTTTTCTATCTGCTCTTATTTTTCCTCTCTATGTCTTTCTTTTCTACTCATTTTCCCTTTATTTGATTTGAAAAATTGCATCATTTGCTAATAAGCCTGAGGATGTAAGCATCGCAATATGTAATTAAAGTATGTAAAGCAAGTGACAGCCTTAGTATATTGCTTGGAGTTTTGCTGCATATTTACTACATGTCTGTAATTTACTTTGAAATATTTTAGCCTAGACTGCGAGGTATCCTGCGTATGCTAGTTAGTTTAAACTTCCACTCTAGGGACAGTCAGCTGCCTTAATGGAAAACCCTTACTTCTGGGGTACTTAGTTACCATTATATCAGAAAGGGCTGTTTTAGAAGCCACTACTACTAATGCCTCTGTTTTTTGTATCTCACTCAGCACCCAGGATGCAGATAATTAGAATACTGAACTTTAGAAATATCAAGAGCGGGTATTTATTAAATAAATTATTAGCTATTTAATTAGCATATTACCAGAGTTTTCACATATTTACTTTATTCCTCAAATACTTTGTTTTACAGAAATGGAAGCTGAGATTCAAAAAGCTAAGAAAGGGGCTTTACTGGTGAAATTAAAGGTATTCAAGATATACAGATTGGCCTTGGGGAACATCTAGCCCAATTGGCATAACCTAGTTTATAAAGAAATTGTTCTACATTCTATTTTGGTGAGTAGCAGCTAGGGTCTTAAAAGCTTGTAAGCGGCCATCTAAGATACTCCACTGGTCTTACCCCATCGGGAGCAAGGGAGAATGAAGAAAACCAAAGACACAAGGGAAAGATTAGTCCAAAGGACTAATGGATCACAGTTACTACCACAGCCTCCACCAGACTGGGTCCAGCACAACTAGATGGTGCCTGGCTGCCACCGCTGACTGCTCTGACAAGGATCACAGTGGAGGGTCCCAGACAGAGCTAGAGAAAAATGTAGGGCAGAGTTCTGCTCCCAAAAACATACCAGACTTACTGGCCTGACAGAGACTTGAGAAACCCCTAGATTATAGCCCCCGGACACCCTTTTAGCTCAGTAATGAAGTCACTCCTGAGGTTCACCCTTCAGCCAAAGATTAGACAGGCCTATAAAACAAAACTAGACTAAAGGGGCACACCGGCCAAGGGGCAAGCATGAGAAGGCAGGAGGGGACAGGAAACCTGGTAATAGGGAACCCAGGGTTGAGAAGAGAGAGTATAGACATGTCATGGGGTTGGTAACCAATGTCACAAAACAATATGGGACAGGCTTGTTCAGTGAGAGGCTGGTTTGTTCTGTAAACCTTCATCTAAACTATAAAAAAAAAACAAAAACAAAGGCATAACATGAATAACAATTTCAAAGTATTTTTGCAGGACTTATCAGAGAGCTTTTTATGTACAGCTGCAATATTCAGCAAAAAAAAAAGATATGCGGATTGGCTAAAATATTTAAGAGACTCTCCTCACCCTTGCAGGAACAGGGTATCAGAATCTAGCTTGGCCTGTAGCCTGTTTCCTTCCAAATAATGCCTAAAGCTTGATCCCTGAATGGTCCCATATGCAGACATTAGCCAGGAGGACCTCTGGTTTCCTGACCTCTAGGGGGACAGAAGGGCCCTAGTGGTGCAGTGGTTAAGCATTTGGCTGCTAACCAAAAGGCCAGCAGTTTGAATCCACCAACTGCTCCTTGGAAACACTATGGGACAGTTCTACTCTGTCCTGCAGGGTTACTCTGAGTCGAAATCAACTCCTCAACAATGGGTTTGGTATTTTTTTTGTTTGTTTGTTTAGGAAAACAGAAGTCTGCCTCTGGATATCATCATGTAACCATGTCTCCCTCAAGTGTTCCTTCCATCCAAGTGGGGATGGACACAACCAAAAGGACAGAATCCTGCGATGTTCTCACGTTTGCAGAGTAGGTTGTATGAGCTGTTTTGTGCCTGCTTGCTTATGTGAATGTTTAATGAACGTTTCCACGTGGGGCAGAATTTGGCCTGAGATCTGCTGTCATTATAACCTGGTAGGAAGGTTATAAGAGAATAGTTAATCCTGACCCACCTCAAATTTCTTCAGAGGCTGGTGAGCTGTAACGTCTATAAATGGGTTATGACTTTTGCCTTCTGGGGATTTGAAAGTAAAGCTATCTAAAATTACTTTCGTTTTATGGCCTCAATGCAGTAGGAATTTCCCCCAAAACAAGTTTACCAAAGACTGAACATTCTTTAAATTTCCTCTGACACAATTTTTCCTCTCATTTCCCTAATGAGAGATCCTTTAAAATTGTTCAGCTCAAGAAGTTTTGCCTGCTAAGAATGGTCTCAGACACTTAGCCACATCTTCCTTAATTCCAGGCTTCTGGAGGATGTCACTGGCTAAATCAGAGAAGCAGAGGCAACAGAGGCAACAGCTGGTAGTTAGCTCAATATCAATTCAGCAATCTCAAGAAAGGAAAGGAAAGGAAAAAAAATCCAAGCATTCTCTGAGTCCCCCTTTCTTATTTAAAATTCTTGACCCAGGCATCTCCTAATAACAAGCTGTATGCTCTTACCGCCTTCTCACCCCTGCTGGGTAATGCAATGGCCCCAAGAGTCCATGTAAAAACCCCCTCTCAAACAAGCACATCGAGAGACAAGGAAAATGGTGTTGAAAACAGTGGAGACCTGCAGAGAGAGGAGAGGAAAGAATAGAGAACAGGATAAGGGCAGAAACCAGTAGGAGCACAGAAGGCAAAAGAACGAAGAGGGGAATGGGAAAGGGGAGCTCAGAAAGGGGGAGAGAAGCATATGGCAGGTATCAATTATTTACCATTTATGTACAATAAAAAAATGCACTTTAACTACAGGAAGAGTACCAAATCCACTCAGTAACCGTTTAAAAGCATATGGAAATAAAACACAGCTATTTAAAGGACTCTGTAATAAATGTACAGTGCTCTTTGTAATGCCCCTGAAAGAAGACAAGTGTTAAGCCTTGGTAAATTACACCTAAAATAAGTGTAACATAAAAATGAAATTAGGCACACAAATAACCTCACACTTAGGCATTTTTTAAAAGTCTGTTTCAAACAGTTAATTAGAAAAGCACTCAGGAGCATAACTTCTCCTATATTCTCTTTTCTTAAGGATCGGTCTATCAAATGGCAAGAGCAAATATACATAGATCTAGAATGTATAGAAGGTCTGCATTATGTCCTTGGCCCTAAAAAAGGGTGGGAGGGGGAGAAGGAAGGAAGGAAATAAATAGAAGACGCTGTCGGAATTATTTCCTTAACTTATTAGAGAACTGAATGAAGCCCTTTAAGCAAGGGCACAAAAATATGTAGATGGTATCATAGGCTCTGTTTCCCAACTGCACACTTTAATAGCTTCAATGTTCTCTTCAAAATGCACTAAAGCAATCACAAAGCACTATTTACCGCTTGTGCCCATTCTTCGTTAACATCTGCTTTATAATATAGTCCTGTTTCCAGTAAGGCAGGCTCAGCCTCTTCCAGCCTCAAGAGGGCAAGAATTAAAACAAGTTTTGCTAGAAGGGTGTTGTGCCCATTAAATACCAAATGAAAGGAAGGGGAATTTGGCTGCAGCATATTCTTTCCAGACTGCTGTGTTCTAGCATGCAAATTTCACACAGAAGTTCTAGATTTTGACTGTTTGAATGGAAGCCTCAGTCAACCTATAGGCAGTTCTGAAGATGAATGATCCCTCGATGGTGTCCCAGTTGGGGTGAGTGGTCAGGCTCTCCACCTCATCAGTCAGTCACTGGATGCAGCTTCCCCGGGAAGGGGGTATGACCTTGTTCCAAGCTGCTCTCCTCATCTGAGACAACCCCAGATGCAGCCCAGCAGCTGGGGAAGTCAGACCTTCAGTCCTGAAGGGAAATCTGAGCAACACTTCTCTGCAACCACCCCAGAAAGCATACAGAAAAGGCTTTTGGTTTCATATATTCATTTAGGTAGTATGTGTTGCGTAGTTTCAATGAGCATGCCACCAATCTATGATTACTGATTATTGCAATATTTCTAGCACGTCTTCAGGCACAGAACACAAAGGGTTTTATGCACATTGCCTCTCCCCAGTTTTCTAGGAGGCAGTCAATACTATAATAAGGACTCACATGCCCATTTTACACACAGGAAAACTGACAATCAGTGAAAAGCAATCAGTTGGTCTTTTCAGTATTTAAAGGAAAAAAAAGGGCATCTTAAGTTGATGATAGTAAACCTTGCCTAGTAAGAGCTCAGCTGCTAACGAGAAGGTTGGTAGTTCAAATCCACCAGTTGCTCCTTAGAAACCCTATGGGGCAGTTCTACTCTGTCCTATAGGTTCTCTATGAGTTGGAATCAACTCGATGGCAACCGGTTTGGTTTTTGGTTGCACCTAACAAGAAGGAGCCTCAGTGGCAGGGTGGTTAAGAGCTCAGCTGCTAAGTGAATGTCAGCGGTTTGAATCTACCAGCTGCTTTGAGAGACAAAGATGTAGTAGTCTACTTCCCTAAAGATTACAGCCTTGGAAACCCTATGCGGCAGTTCTAATCTGTCCTATAGGGTCACTGTGAATTAGAATCGACTCCACGGCAGTGGTTTTTCTGTTTCTCTGTTTTTTGGGTTTTTTTGGTTTAGTAATGTAGTCACTCAACTCTCTTGTGGTTAAGGATGGACATGAAAAGAAAAGATGTGACTAATGAGAAATTTCCTGGGACCTGTGTTTCTTTCCCCTTCTCCATCTTCTTTCTTCCTTTACAAATGCTAGAGGGCAAGAATTAGTCCATAAATTATACTCTGACCCCAGTTCCTAAATTTCATTAAAAACATTTTTTTTCTCTCCCTTATCTGAAAATTTGTCTCTCAACTCTTACAAAGACACTCCTGGGTCTGTCTTATTACCCAATAAGTAACCTGCTACTATGCACACTGACTGCAATCAAGCCTGGGCCGCCATCCTAACAATATACCCAAGTGTGCCACAGGCCGCCAGCACTCACCCTGTTGTGTCATTTCACTTAATTAATAAGCGGAACCAAGATTTTAGAAAAGGAGGAAATTTGATTATGCAGCATTGTAATGGCACTCAAGTCTACTGTAAAGACTGAGTGGGGTCTGCCCCCTTAAAATCTCCATTTGCTCCGCCATTGTACCATGGAAATGTCAGCTCGGCTCCCCTCGCACTGACCTTTAGCTGCATCTCTCAGTAATACGAAACCATTAGTCATGCCTGGGCCAGTGATGTGTCAATAACAGAATAATTATTGAAGAAAGCCTGAAGAGGTAGGACTGCAGCCTCAATTCAGCATTAGCTCGTCCTAAATTGGCACCATCACTTGCTGAATAAATGAATGGATGTCGAATAAATGGCCCCTTCCCACCTGGAGACCTAGAGACTGTTGATTCCATTAAATCAGCGGGTTGTTTGTAGCTGCTAAACACCTTTTTAGACCAATAAGTGCATGGCTTTTATTCCTGCTGACTGCAACCCACCTTTCTATAGTAGAACACATTTACTATAGTTAATGGCTCTGGCATATTGAAAGGAAGTCAGTCAGCAGAGCTGTTTGAACACCTGCACCATGTGCAGAATGTTGGATGCAGGGAGGAAACTCTTCCCACTCACAGGAGATATAATCTTGAGACCTTGCAACTAGGGATGCCTTCAAACTCAGTGCTAGGCCTCTGATGGAAACCAAGCAGCAAGTTGCTAATAAATGAAAAGAGGGATAATGAGAGAGGCAGTATGGCTTAACAGGTAAAATCATGGATTCCAGAACTGGACCAAACCAGTTGCTCTCAAATTGACTCCAACTCATGGCAACCCGCTATGTGTCAGAGGAGGGTTTTCAACAACTGATTTCTTGGAAATAGATCACTAAGACTCTCTTTTGAGGTGTCCCTGAGTGAACTCCAACCTCCAAATTTTTGGTTAGCAGTCGAACACGTTAACTCTTTGCACCATCCAGAGACTCCCGAGCTGGACTACCAGGGTTCAGAATCCATCTCTGTGTGACCTGGAGTAGGTTACTTAATTTCCCCAGACCTAAGGTTCATCACCTATAAAATGGAGATGATACTAGTGCCTACCTCCAGGGGTGTCATGAGGATTAAATGAATTAACATATAGAAAGCACTTAGATTGGTGCTCTGCATGTAGTAATCACTACGTAAGCATCATCTATTAGTTTTTGCAGCATTGATCATGCCCAACAAATACTTCCTGACCAGGTGTGACACTGTATCCACTGAAACAGAGAAACTGTCTAATACAAATCATGAGTTTTGGGTGTTCTTAGGTGCCGTCAAGTCGGTTCCAACTCACAGCGACCCTATGCACCACAGAACAAAACACTGCCCAGTCCTGTGCCATCCTCACAATTATTGCTATGTTTGAGCCCATTGCTACAGCCACTATGTCAATCCATCTCTTTGAGGGTCTTCCTCTTTTTCACTGACCCTGTACCTTATCAAGCATGACGTCCTTCTCCAAGGACTGGTCCCTCCTGATAACATGTACAAAGTACATGAGACGAAGTCTCGCCATCCTCGCTTCTATTTTGGTTGTACTTCTTCCAAGACAGATTTGTTCATTCTTCTGGCGGTCCATGGTATATTCAATGTTCTTTGCCAATACCATAATTCAAATGTGTCAATTTTTCTTCGCTCTTCCTTATTCATTGTCCAGCTTTCGCATGCATATAAGGTAACTGAAAATAACCATGGCTTGGGTCAGGCACATCTTAGTCCTCAAAGTGACATCTTTGTTTTTCAATACTTTAAAGAGGTCTTTTGCAGCAGATTTGTCCAATGCAATATGTTGTTTGATTTCTTGACTGCTACTTCTATGGGCACTGATTGAGGATCCAAGTAAATGAAATCCTTGACAACTTCAATCTTTTCCCTGCTCATCATGATGTTGCTTATAGGTCCAGTTGTGAGGATTCTTGCTTTCTTTATTTTGAGATGTAATCCCTACTGAAGGCTGTAGTATTTGATCTTCATCAGTAAGTGCTTCAAGTCCTCCTTGATTACAGCAAGCAATGTTGTGTCATCTGCATATCAAAAGATGTTAAGGAGTCTTCCACCAATCCTGATGCCACATTCTTCTTCAGATAGGATAGATTTGATGCACTGAGCACTAATAACTGAAGACCAGACAAGTTGTGGGATGACATCAAGGACATCATACATGAAGAAAGCAAGAGGTCATTAAAAAGACAGGAAAGAAAAAAAGATCATAATGGATGTCAGAAGACACTCTGAAATTGGCTCTGGAATGTAGAATAGCTAAAGCGAATGGAAGAAATGATGAAGAAAGAGTTGAACAGAAGATTCCAAAGGACAGCTCAAGAAGACAAAGTAAAGTATTATAATGAAATGTGCAAAGACCTGGAGTTAGAAAACCAAAAGGGAAGAACACACTCAGCATTTCTCAAGCTGCAAGAACTGACGAAAAATTCAAGACTTGAGTTCCAATTTTGAAAAATTCTATGGGCAAAATGTTGAACAATGCCGGAAGCATCAAAAGTTGATGGAAGGAGTACACAGAGTCACTGCAGCAAAAAGAATTGGTTGGTGTTCAACCATTTCAGTAGGTAGCATATGATCAACAACTGATGGTACTGAAGGAAGAAGTCCAAGCTTCACTGAAGGCATTGGCATAAAACAAGGCTCCAGGAATTGATGGAATATCAATTGAGATGTTTCAACAAAGGGATGCAGTGCTGGAAGTGCTCACTCATCTATGCCAAGAAATTTGGAAGACAGCTACCTGGCCAACTGACTGAAAGCGATCCATATTTCTGCTCATCCAAAGAAAGGTGATCCAGTAGAATGTGGAAATTATCAAACAATATCATTAATATCACACGAAAGTAAAATTTTGCTGAAGGTCATTCAAAAGCGGTTGCAGCAGTGCTTCGACAGGGAACTGATTTAGAAGAGGACTTGGAATGAGAGATATCGTTGCTAATGTCAGGTGGATCTTGGCTGAAAGCAGAGAATACCAGAAAGATGTTTACCTGTGTTTTACTGGCTATGCAAAGGCATTCCACTTTTGTGGATCATGACACATTATGGATAACATTGCAAAGAATGGGAATTCCAGAACACTTAATTGTGCTCATACAGAACCTGTACATAGACCAAGAGGCAGTTGTTTGAATAGCACAAGGGATACTGCATGGTTTAAAATCAGGGAAGGTGTGTGTCAGGGTTTTATCCTTTCATGATACTTATTCATCTGTATGCTGAGCAAATAATCCAAGTTTTTGTACAAGGTATAATTTAAGGTCTACAGAGCAATAGAGAAACAGCCTCTGTACTCCAGAATTTATGCTTACTTTCCCTCTTGAAAATACTCTGTTGGCTCCTAATCCCACCTGGGCCTAGTTCTTCTCAAACTTACCTCTGATCATTCCAACTCACTCCTTCACGGGCCACTCTTCTCCATTCTTTCCCTTAATTGTTAGGGTTCCTCAAGTTTACGCCCTCCCTTATTTTTCTTCTCATCTAACATGCAATCCTAGGCCATGTTTATCTCTGTACCAGGCCTCTACCTTAAACTTCTGATGCAGACATCCAGCTGGGTGCTGGATATGCCCCTGGGCTGACTGACAGACACCTCAGACTCCATACACTTGACTCCATACATACATCACCTTGCCACTTGGAGGTGCTGCCATCCACCAAGATGCCCCAGTAAGAACCTCAGAAGTCATTCATCATCCTTCATATCCTATCATCCAGCAAGTCACATCAATTTTGTTTCCAAAATATTTCTTAAATTTTTTTCCTCTCAACCTAGGTGCCCGTCAACAGACAAATGGATAAATAAATTATGGCATATTCATACAATGGAATACGACACAATGATAAAGAACAATGATGAATCCATGAAACATCTTATAACATGGAGGAATCTGGAAGGTATTATGCTGAGTGAACTTAGTCAGTTGCAAAAGGACAAATATTGTATGAGACCACCATTACAAGAACTCAAGAAAAGGTTTAAACACAGAAGACAACATTATTTGATGGTTACGAGGGTGGGGAGGGAGGGAGAGAGGTATTCACTAACTAGATAGTAGACAAGAATTATCTTAGGTGAAGGGAAGGACGGCACACACTACAGGGGAAGTCAGCACAACTGGACTAAACAAAAGCTAAGAAGTTTCCTGAACACAAACAAACACTTCAAGGGACACAGTAGCAGGGGCGGGGGTCTGGGGACCATGCTTTCAGGTGACATCTACGTCACTTGGCACAATAAAGTTTTTTAAGAGAATGTTCTGCATCCCACTTTGGTGAGTGGCGTCTGGGAACTTAAAAGCTAGTGAGTGGCCATCTAAGATGCATAAATTTGTCCCAACCCACCTGGAATAAGGAGAATGAAGAAACTATGGACATATGGAGAGTATTAGCCCAAGAGACAGAAGGGGCCACATAAACTAGAGACTGCATCAGCCTGACACCAGAAGAACTAGATGGTGCCCGGCTACCACAATGACCACCCTGACAGGGAACACAACAGAGAGTCCCTGACAGAGCAGGAGAAAAGTGGGGTGCAGAACTCAGATACTAGTAAAAAGATGAGACTTAATGGTTTGATTGAAACTGGAGGGACCCTGGAAGACACAGCCCCCGGACTCTCTGTTAGACTAAAACTAAAACCATTCCCGAGACCACCTCTTCAGACAAAGATTAGACTGGACTCTGGGACATAAAATGATACTCAGGAAGAGTGTGCTTCTTAGCTCAAGTAGATACAGGAGACTAAATGGGCAGTTCCTGTCCAGAGGCAAGATGAGAAGTCAGAGAGGGTCAGAAACTGGTTGAATTGGACACAGGAAATCCGGGGTGGAAAGAAAGCGTGTGCTGTCAGTGTAGGGAGAGCAACTAGGGTCACAAAACGTGTATGTATAAATTTTTGTATGAGAGACTAACTTGAATTGTAAACTTTCACTTAAAGCACAACAAATAAAAAAAAAAAAAAGTGTTTCCTCTACCTCATCCCAAGTCCCACTGCTCTGGTTGACCCCTATCCTTTATTGCCTGAACCATGATAAAGGGGAGTTTCTGCTCCCCACCTCTAATACCCACTCCTATCCATCCTCCACATAGATATCAGAGTGGTCCAGACCAGCTCTGTCCTACAGAAATATAATACAAGTCACATGTGTAAGTTTAAATGTTCTTATAGCCTCATTAAAAAAAGTAAAATAATAATATGGTGAGCTTAATTTTAGTAATATATTTATTTAATCCAAATAGTATCGTTTCAACGTGTAATTGATATTAAAAAGTACTGAGATATTTTACATTTTTTATTTTTAAGAATTCAAAATCCAGTATGTATTTTGCACTTATAACATATTTCAGTTCAGACTAGCCACGCGTCTAGTGGCCATTGTACGGGACAGCACAGATCTAGACAAGCTATCGTTTCCAAACTGGGTTTCTCAGAAGTACTTCAGTGGCTTCTGGGCATGGCAGGAGGGAGAGGGATGATGAAGTAGGAAGAAATTTAAATACTTCAGAATTCAAGAAGTTTCACATTCATAAAAATATCTTATATAATCCCAAGGAAGAAAAATTTTAAACAGACATTTCTAGCTCAGACCAAGGCAGAGTCTTTTTCACTAAAAATATACCCAAAATAGAACAGGTTCCAATGGTTGTGTTAAAAAAAAAAAAAGTGAGTATCAATGGAACTAAGCTAGAGGAGAATTTTGAAGTGACAAGATGGCCTTTGGCAATTCCCTTTTGTCATGCACTCAAGAGCACCAAATTTCAGAATGCAAGAAAAATGTAGGGGTGTTAAGAGGGGGGAAAAGCTCTCAAAACTAAAACTACTATATTAAAGCTGCTGAAGAAACCAGTAGTAACAATGTTAACAGCTCTTTCACCTTTTAAAAGCATTCATTTACTCTTCATTCTAAAATAGCCTAAGAAGTCAGGTTAAGGTTTAAAAATTCCAAAGACACTTTCTAGAAAGGTCTGTTGGCTTAAAAGTGGTAAGGGAGTTACTCAAGGATAAAAGGGGTCTCTTTGGGGTAAATTTGACCTAATCAAGCATCAAAAGAGAGGAGGAAAACTATCCCACTTTGCCTCCTACTGATCTTAATACAACCATACTCAGTTATCTGCATTGCATTCACCTGATGAAGGCCCACTGGGGAAATAACTTGCAGGCAGCAGGCCTTGTCTGGACATCTATCTTCATCATTATTTGGCATGGTGGAAGGTGGGGTAGTGTCCTAGGTCTTGTCTTGGATGAGTATTATGCTTTATAAATTATATATATATCACAGACATTCTTTGGTATATATATCAAATAAAAATACTTATTTTTAAAAGGTAACAAAAATCCTAATTGGAATACTCTGCTTCATGCAGGCAAGGAATCTAACCCTAGCTGATTTAAAGAGAAAAGGAATTTATTAATAGGATATTGGGTGGCTCACAGAATAATCAGAAGGGCCACCCATTAGTTTACTAGCAGATCTGAATCTTTTGGGTTGCTTAGCCAAGAACTCAGTAGAAGAGCTAATCCTGTGTAGACACCACTGAACACAGACACTACAGCTTACATCGTCAAAGCCACCAATAAAGACACTGATGCTAACACTAGAACCTTGTGGCTGCTGGCCCCGGAAACTCCACAGAGTGATGGCTGCTGCCACCAGGTGTCCTCGTGACTCCCCCTTCTTTGGGCCTCTAGCTCCTGTTTCCAACTGTTGATGGGTAAGTCTGATTGGTGGAGCCCAAGTCATGTGCCTGTGCCCTACCTGCAAAGAAGGCTGGGAAAGTGTTTGGCTTCTAATGTAGAAAGCAGGCTCTGCCCCACTCAAGGCTCATAAGGTAATGAGTCCCCCAAACATATAGACTTCACATGGTAAGTGTCAAAAAAAAAAAAAACCTGACAAATGTCCACTACAATTCACTGTCTAGCTGTTCAACATCAACATACATCCTTCTGCTTAAAAATAAAAAATAAAATCACTGCCTAATACACTGTCACAGTCACTTATATAATCAATAAAGTGTTCACCTGTCCTCACAATGGGGATGGAGCAACCAGCTACAAGTGCAGGATCTCTGGGTATCACTTCTTATACAGGTCTATCATGACTTCTCCTGATATTCTGCAACCTCTGGATGAAAGTGTTAAGTTAACTCCCAGCAATTCATTCTATAAAAATTGTTGGGGAAAGAGAAAAGAAGGAAGAAGAAAATTAGTTAAACTATAAAAATACATGTTTAAAAACTACTGGGTTATAGAAGAAATTAAGGATGGAATAAAGAAATTCATAGAATCAAGCAAGAATGAAAACACATGCTACCAGAACCTTTGGGACACAGCCAAAGCAGTGCTCAGAGGTCAGTTTATAGCAATAAATGTACACATCCAAAAAGAAGAAAGGGACAAAATTAAAATATTAACCCTACAACTTGAATGCAGGGATGGTTCAACATTAGACAAACAATCCATGTAATCTATCACATATATAAAACAAAAGACAAGAAGCACATGATCTTATCAATTGATGCAGAAAAGGCATTTGACAAAGTCCAACACCCATTCATGATAAAAACTCTCAGCAATATAGGAATAGAAGGGAAATTCCTCCACATAATTAAGGGCATCTGTACAAAGCCAACAGCCAACATCATCCTAAATGGAGAGAGTCTGAAAACATTCCCTTTGAGAACGGGAACCAGACAAGGATGCCCTTTATCACCACTGTTATTCAGCATTGTGCTGGAGGTCCTAGCCAGAGCAATTAGGCTAGAAAAAGAAATAAAGGGCATCCAAATTGGTGGGGAAGAAGTCAAAGTATCTCTATTTGCAGATGATATGATTTTATACACAGAAAACCCCAAAGAATCCATAAGAAAACTACTGGAACTAATAGAAGATCTCAGCAAAGTATCAGGATACAAGATAAACGTAAAAAAATCAGTTGGATTCCTTTACACCAACAAAGAAAACGTCAAAGAGCAAATCAGCAATTCAATACCATTTACAATAGCCCCCAAGAAGATAAAATACTTAGGAATAAGTCTAACCAGAGACGTAAAAACCTATACAATGAAAACTGCAAGATACTACTGCAAGAAACAAAAAGAGATCTGCATGAGTGGAAAAACATATCTTGCTTATGGACAGGAAGATTCAACATTGTAAAAATGTCATTTCTACCCAAAGCTATCTACAGATACAATACAATCCCAATCCAAATTCCACTGGCATTTTTTAATGAGATGGAGAAACAAATCACCAACTTCATATGGAAAGGGAAGAGGCCCTGAATAAGTAGAGCATTACTCAAGAAGAAGAACAAAGTGGAAGACATCACACTACCTGATTTTAGAACCTATTATACCACACAGTAGTCAAAACAGCCTGTACTGGTACAACAACAGATACATAGACCAATGGAACAGAATTGAGAATCCAGACATAAATTCATCCATCTATGAGCAGGTGATATTTGACAAAGGCCCAAAGTCCGTTAATTGGTGAAAAGACAGTCTCTTTAACAAACAGTGCTGGCATAACTGAATATCCATCTGCAAAAACTGAAACAAGACCCATAACTCACACCATGCACAAAAACTAACTCAAAATGGATCAAGACTTAAATATAAAATCAAAAACAATAAAGATCATGGAAGAAAAAATAGGGACAATGCTAGGAACCCTAATACATGGCATAAACACAATACGAACCATAAGTAACAATGCACAAGCACCAGAAGAGAGACTAGATAACTGGGAGCTCCTAAAAATCAAACACTTATGCTCATCAAAAGACCTCACCAAAAGAATAAAAGGCAACCTATGGGCTGGGAAAAAATTTTTGGCTGTGACAAATCTGATCAGCGTCTAATCTCTAAAATCTGCAATATACTGCAAAACTTCAATAACAAAAAAGACAAATAACCCAATTAAAAAATGGGCAAAGGATACGAACAGGCACTTCACCAAAGAAGATATTCAGGTGGCTAACAGACACATGAAGAAAAGCTCACGATCATTGGCCATTAGAGAAATGCAGATCAAAACTACAATGAGATATCATCTCACCCCAACAAGGCTAGCATTAATCCAAAAAACACAAAATAATAAATGCTGGAGACATTGTGGAGAGACTGGAACACTTTTACACTGTTGGTGGGAATGTAAAATACTACAACCACTTTGGAAATCGATTTGGTGCTTCCTTAAAAAGCTAGAAATAGAAGTACCATAGGATCCAGCTATCCCACTCCTTGGAATATATCCTAGAGAAATAAGAGCTGTCACACGAATAGATATATGCACACCCATGTTCTTTGCAGCACTGTTCACAATAGCAAAAAGATGGAAACAACCTAGGTGCCCATCAACAGACTAATGGATAAACAAATTATGGTATATCCACAAAATGGAATACTACGCAATGATCAAGAATAACAATGAAGCCGTGAAACATCTTAGAGCACGGAGGAATCTGGAGGGCATTATGCTGAGTGAATTTAGTCAGTCACAGAAGGACAAAAATATTGTATAACACCACTATTATAAGAACGCAAGGAAAGGTTTAAACACAGAAGAAAACATCCTTTGATGGTTACGAGGGTGTGGAGGGAGGGGGAGGGATATTTACTAACTAGATAGTTGATAAGAATTATCTTAGGTGAAGGGAAGGACAGCACTCACTACAGGGGAAGTCAGCACAACTGGACTAAACCACAACTAAGAAGTTTCCTGAATACAATCAAACACTTTGAGAGACAGAGTAGCAGGGGTAGGGATCTGGGGACCATGCTTTCAGAGTACATCTAGGTCAATTGGCATAACAAAGTTTATTAAGAAAATGTTCTGCATCCTACTTTAGGGAGTGGCGTCTGGGGTCTTAAAAGCTTGCAAGTGGCCATCTAAGATGCATCAATTGGTCCCAACCACCTGGAGTAAAGGAGAATGTAGAACACCAAGGATACAAGGAAAGTATTAGCCCAAAGGACAGAAAGGGCCACATAAACCAGAGACTTCATCAGCCTGAGACCAGAAGAACTAGATGGTGCCTGGCTACTGCCAATGACCGCCCTGACAGGGAACACAACAGAGAGTCCTGGATGGAGCAGGAGAAAGGTGGGGTGCAGAACTCAAATTCTAGTAAGAAGACCAGACTTAATGGTCTGACTGAGACTGGAGGAACCCTGGAAAGCACAGCCCCCAGATTCTCTATCAGCCCAGAACTAAAGCAATTTCCAAGGCCAACTCTTCAGACAAAGATTGGACTGGACTGTGGGACATAAAGTGATACTCATGAGGAGTGTGCCTCTTAGCTCAAGTAGATACAAGAGACTAAATGGGCAGCTTCTGTCCAGAGGTGAGATGGGAAGGCAGAGAGGGTTAGGAACTGGTTGAATGGACACGGGAAATCAGGGGTGGAAAGGAAGAGTGTGCTGTCACAGTATGGGGAGAGCAATTAGGGTCACATAACAATGTATGTATAAATTTTTTATGGGAGACTAACTTGAAATGTAAACTTCATTTAAACTACAACAATAAAAAAAATATTTTATATATATATATATATATATATATATATATATATATATATATATATATATATATATATGTTTAACCCAGTCAAAAAGAAAATATAAGTAGATTCTCTAGTCTTCATTTCTCTAGCTGATCATGAGTCAATAGCTGGTATTTATGAATCGAAGCTTCCCCCCAAAAAAAGTCCCTTTGCCTTTAGCCAAAACCTCAGTTAGGGATTCCTTACCTCATGAGGTGACCCAGAGTTTTACTCCTAAGGAATCTGAATTGTTATTGTATAGGATCATTGAGACATCTTTGAATTTTTATCAGTTGGCACCCATCCTCCTCCCTATCTTCCTGTGTAGCAGCTATCCTATGTCCCCTTCAGTGTGAGGGTCAATCAATCTAGCAACACCATAGCCCCCTTTTTCGCATTTTCACCCAATGGCATGAGGTAGTAACTGGAGTCTCCAGAGTGAGGGTATGTTTATGAGCATGTACACAGGACACACAAATTCTCTCACTCTGGGCCCTTTCTGAGACGTCTAATCATACCCTACCTTGGGGTCTCCAATCTCCTATGCTTGTTCCTACCAAGTTTCTGCCCAACCTGCCAAACCATTAGTCCTCCCCATGAACTGGAATATATGCTTATCTCAGGCTCTCACCTTCCAAAGTGGTCAATGAGAGGTAGTAAACTAAAGGGAAGATGTATAGACCAGAGCATCACCTCAAATAGGAGGAGAGCCACAAAGCAGCTGCACTGCCCTTGCCACAGCTCCATGTCGACTGCACTGTTGATACCCCACACGTGATGCTATTCAAGAAGCCCTAACCGAGTCAATAGTTGTTCAATATTAATATTCATGACATTCAGATTTCAAACAAGCATGAGTTGAAGTGATTATTTTGTTGGAGGCATAGGGCAAGTATAGACCCTTCTCAATGGAGTGGGAGCGCCTCAGAAAATAACAAACATTCCTACTATTAATCATTCAGAAAAGAAGCCCATCCTCTGGCTGGAAGGGTGGCTTTCTGTTTCCAAATCTAACCCATTTTCTATTACACTGCATTGCCTCTCAAAATATCCCCCCAGACAAGGGGAAAATGTAGCCAGTCCTCAAAAGACATGTTGGGCCATATTCAAGTGTCACATAATTATGCACTGAAAAAATATTTAGCTGCGCTTTTCTTCTTATGTTTACAGATTATTTCAATTTTAGAAAAGAGAATCCTTTTTGTTTCATTACTCCAGAATCAGGAAGACTTTACTATCCTTCTCCTTCGTAAATTTTTTTCTTTACTAACAAATTTGTCTCTCATGCTGTTTCTCTGACAATCAATTCATTGATCTTCACTATTCTACTCCAGGAATATTTGAAATGCAAATAAGGTCACAGGTCTCTTTTCCATTAAAAAAGGTAGCTCAGAAACAGTAAGATAATGCAGTTCTATAAATCCTCCATCCTTCTAATATGTGTACATACCAATCTTTCTTTTTCTTTCTTTATTTTTGTTCTCGTTGTCAAAGCAGAAAAATAGATGTTAGCAAAAGCATATGCTAGTTAACACATACGCTAGTTCTCCCAAAACACAGGAAATCACTAAACTGGAAGACTTTTATTCACTTGACTAAAACACCTCTATTTCTTAGACACTAAACATCAGCAGACTTAGCAAAGCTCTTTGTATCTGTCATCGACTCATGCATCATTCATGTAAAAGGTGACCTGGGTCCCATTAGTTGACTAGCTGATCTGAATCTTTTGGGTTACTCAGATAAGTCATTTCTAGTGGTCCTCCTTTTAAAATTAATGGAAGAGAACAGAATGCGTCCTACTTAAAAGAATATCCTGCTGGGAATTTCTCACTAAAGTAAAGGCTAATTCTTTTCTATATTTCCCCTTTCTTTTCCACCCTTATTTTTTGCTTTCATTCCAAAGGACTGTATTTCTGAATTTATTTCAGATCCAGGAGTCAGGAAGATCAATGTCAAGGCCCCAGCTGGGACTCAACATACATGAATTTGAATTAGTCACTGCCCTCTGGTACAAAGCCTCCTTCTCTCAAAGTGCTCTTTTTGCTCAAAGCCTTTGTTTAAGCCCCATGAGAACAATGACCCAGTCACTCTTTGGAAGCCCTGTTGATCAGAGCCTCATAGATAGTCAAGGCTTTCCCTATAACACCCTACAGATAGGAGTAATTGCTCATTTCCTTATTTTCCATGCAATTATGACTAACCTCAAGCGGGGTCACAGCATTCTTTAAAAAATGTGTCTTGGGAGATTTAAATAAATGGTTACTGTCCTGTTTAAAAATCCTTCAACGGTACTCAATTCAGAGTCCAAATCCTGAAGCTTAACCTATAAAGTTACTTGTGGTTGCCCCTGCTTACCTTTCCTCCTTCATCTTCCACCTTTCCCACAGGTGCATTTTATTTCCACCAACCTGAGCTGCTGGCATTTCCCATGCTTTTTTTGCATATGTGATATCCTCTGCCTGGGATGCCCTCACCCCAGGGGCAGATTACCCAATAGGCAAGGTAAGCATGGAGCTTACCTTGCTTAGCAGATCTTCTGTAGGGAAGAATTTCACATTTTTTCACCACATCAAAGACATTGCTTCTAGGTATGGTTGGCATCTGTCTCTCTCCCAACCCTACAGCCCCTTCCTATAGAATCAAAGCCTCTTTTCAAATTTACAGTCTCTGACAGGGGTGGATGACCCAGTAAGCAAGGTAAGCACG
Organism: Dugong dugon; assembly: GCA_030035585.1. Lineage (NCBI taxonomy): Eukaryota > Metazoa > Chordata > Mammalia > Sirenia > Dugongidae > Dugong > Dugong dugon. The sequence continues at coordinate 170,212,087 of CM057461.1, forward strand.
GGCTTACTTGTGCTTACTTACTCTGTAGTGAACGATTTCACATGAGTTTCACCACGTCAAAGAAATTGTTCACTACAGATGATCTGGTAAGCAAGGTAAGCACCATGTTTACCTTGCCTGTTGGATAATCCACCCTTGCCTCATCCCCACCTTCATCTAACTAACTGACTCTTACTCATTCACCAATATCTGTTCAAATCTTTTTCCTGGGAACCCTTCTAAACCCCTACTCTAATCTAGATATCCTTGCTCTTTGCCTTCAACTGCCTTGTGCCTACCTCTAAAACAGTACTTAACCACACTATAGTGCATTAATCACTAGTTCATTTACCTGTCAATTACTAGTTCAGAGCTTCTTGTTTAACTCATCAGTAAAAGCGTTTAACTTTTTGCCAATCAGTCTAAATGTTAAATAAATGGCCACTGGGACCACCTAGCATCTAAAACGAGGTTGACCAACCTGAGCAAGGATTGATGTTGTATTTATCAGTATCCTCACTAACAAAAATTTAAAAACTCACTAGGGGATTTATCGTATGGTGTGAACTTAAAAAGAATTTATATTATTCAACCAAATTATTTATATGTAAAAGTAATTTCAATGTGTTTCTATTTTTAGAGGAAAACATATCCTACATGCTTTCTTTAAAGTATATTTGAAGCTCCGAGAAGCTGCTTCTAGCTGCTAACTTATGTTTCAGCCACCTCAACCCAAAAGCAAAACCACCACCCTTCTAAGGAATTACTCCAGAGTCCTGTGTTTCATGCTGCAATGTTTGCCTTATGTCTCCTGATGTAGTTTTTGCTTTTATTTCAGCCACCTCTATAATTGTAACCTTTTTCCAACTCTTCACTGGTTTTCTGCTCACTTTCTCTATTAGTCAAAACTCTTTCAGTTGCAAGTGTCAGAAAATACAGGTCAAACCATCTTAAACAGACAAACTAAAAATAAAAAAAAAAGAGAAGTTGGGGGATGATGATTTTCCTGGGACATGTAACTGAGAAATTCAGGACATAGCTAGATGAGACGTAGGTGTTGAAATGATGTCATCAGAAATCTGCATCTTTTCCTCTTGGTTGGTTTTATTCTCAGGCTGCCTCTATTACAAGGAGAAGCAATGGCCACTTCCACAGTTCTGGGCTTACGTTGCCCTTTCAACTAGGAAATTTCATAATAAAGTGTCACTTTCCTGAGAGTCCCAAGGAAAATCTTATTGGCCTGTCTTGAGTCATATGCCCACCCCTAAACCAATCACTGTGGCCAAAGAAATGCATTATTATAATTGGCTAGTTTGAGTTATGTGCCAACCCCTGGGGTGAGAGTAAGTCAGTCCATTCAAAGTCCAGGGACACAATTCCCCACAAAACAAGAGAATTCTGTTACCAGAAAAAGGGAGAAAGAAAAAGCATGCTGGGCAGACCAAAATTATAGCTACTACAGATCCAATATCTCCTCCCCACCAGTGTTTTGAGAAAGAAGAGTATTTCTTAGTATCTTTCAAACATTTCTGCTGAAGAGCCCCTAATAACACATGGGAAGTTAACATGAAACTCTGACATCTTTCAGCCCAGTCTGAAGCAGCATTTCTTTGAGGTCTCATCTTTTATCTTAAAATTTTTGGCGTGGTTAAAATTTTAGTCTATAAAATATCTATATTTGTTTCTATATACAAATAATGTAGAGTTCTTTTTTAACCCAAAAAATCTTTGGGAGAAAAAGTAGTATTTTTAGGGAGGTAGTCCATGTTTAATTTAATAGGTCACTTTAAAAACTCCCTGGAAAACTACAAAACACTACTGCAAGAAACCAAAAGAGACCTACATAAAAGGAAAAACATATAATGCTCATGGATAGGAAGACTCAACATTGTGAAAATGTCAATACTACCCAAAATGATCTACAAATATAAAGCAATCCCAGCCCAAATTCCAGCAACAATTTTTACCAAGATGGAAAAACAAGTCACCAACTTTATATGGAAAGGAAAGAGGTCCCAGATAAGTAAAGCAATATTAAAGAAAAAGAACAAAGCAGGAGGCCTCTCATTACCTGATCTCCGAACCTACTATACAGCTATGGTAGTGAAAACAGCCTGGTACTGATACAAAAACAGACACATAGGACAAAAGAACAGAATCAAGAACCCAGACATATATCCATCCACCTATGGTCAGCTGATCTTTGACAAAGAACCAAAGTTCATAAAATGGGGGAAAGACAGTCTTTTTAACAAACGATGCTGACAAAACTTGATGTCCATTTGTAAAAAAATGAAACAGGACCATAAATTATACCATACACAAAAAACTAACTCAAAATGGATCAAAGACCTAAATATAAAACCTAAAACTATAAATACCGTGGAAGAAAAAATAGGGACAACACTAGAGCCCTAATATACAGCATAAGTTCAATATGAACCATAATTAACAATGCACAAACACCAGAAGATAAACTAGATAACTGGGAGCTCCTAAAAATTTAACACTTACACTCATCAAAAGACTTCACCAAAAGAGTAAGAAGAGAACCTACAGACTTGGAAAAAAAATTTGGCTACAACATATCTGACAAGGGACTAATCTCTAAAATTTATAGAAAACTTCAACATCTGAACAATAAAAAGACATAGAATCCAATTAAAAAATAGGCAAAGGATATGAACAGACATTTCACCAAAGAAGACATCCAGGCGGCTAACAAACATGAAGAACTGCTCACGATCATTAGCTATCAGAGAGATGCAAATCAAAACTACAATGACATACCACCTCACCCCCACGTTACTGGCACTAATCAAATAAACAGAAAATAACAAATGTTGGTGAGGTTGTGGGGAGATTGGAACTCTTGTACACTGCTGACGGGAATGTAAAATGGTACAAACACTTTGGAAAACAGTATGGCACTTCCTCAAAAAGCTAGAAATAAAAATACCATATGATCTAGCAATCCCCTGCCTAGGTATATACCCTAAAGAAATAAGAGTTGTGGCATGAATAGACATATGCCCACCCACGTTCATTGCAGCATTATTCACAATAGCAAAAAGATGGAAACAACCTAAATGCCCATCAAAAGATGAGTGAATTAACAAACTGTGGTACATACACACAATGGAATACTCCACAATGATAAAGAATAATAATGAATCCACGAAACTTCTCACAACATGGATGAATTTGGAGGACGTTACGCTTAGTGCAGGAGCTCTGGTGGCGTTGTGGTTAAGAGCTCAGCTGCTAACCAAAATGTCAGCAGTTCAAATCCACCAGCCGCTCCTTGGAAACCTATGGGTCAGTTCTACTCTGTCATATAGGGTCGCTATGAGTCGGAGCCAACTTGACGGCACCTAACAGCAACAGCATGCTTAGTGAAATAAACCAATCACAGAAGTACAAATATTGTATGAGACCACTACTATAAAGTAACAACAAAAGTTACACACAGGAAAAAAAAGAAAAAAAAACATTCTTTAATGGTTACCAGGGATGGGAGGAGGAGGGAGGGAAAATCACCAATTAGATAGAAGACAGGAGTTAATATTCATAAAGGGAAAGGCAGTACATTATATGGGGGAACTCAGTACAACCCGAGTAAGGCAAGAGAGGACACAGAGAGGAAAGTAAGAATAAAGAGCAATTACGGTAACTACCATAGCTTAGACAATCCTGCAGCAATAGTAATAATAAACAATAATTTACAAGTAGACAAATAGGTAGATAGATAAGCCAAGAGGTGTGAGAGGATGTAAGGGAACACATCCACCAGCAACTATAGGTTTGGTGCTAGATATTTCTGCATACATGATTGTAGGTGTGGCTTGTATAGAACCCACAAGGGGTAAAATCAGGGAAACCTCTTAGACATAACCAAATACCTCGTAGGATGAAGTTCCTAGGCTAGAGGACAAAGGACCATAGACTTGGGGGACATCTACATCAATTGGCACAACATAGTACATAAAGTCAATATTCTGCATCCTAGTTTGGTGAGTAGTGTCTGGGGTCTTAAAAGCTTGTGTATGGCCATGTAAGATACAACTATGGGTCTCTTCCTGTCCAGAGTGAGGAAGAGTGAAGGAGACCAAAGACTCAAGGGAGCAATTAGTCCGAAGGACTAATGGACCACATGAACCACAGCCTACATGATCCCAAGACCAGAAGAATTAGATGGTGCCCAGCTACCACTACCAACTGCTCTGACTGGGATCACAACAGAGGGTCCTAGACAGAATAGGAGAAAATTGTAAAACAAAAAAATCAAACCCACAAAAAAGGCCAGACTTTCTGATCTGACAGAGACTGGAGGAACCCCCAAGACTCTGGCCCTAAAATATCCTTCTGACCTGGAAATGAAGCCATTCCCAGAGACCACTTCCCAGCCAGACAAGAGACAAACACATAAGATAAACAATAACACCCAAGAGGAACATACTTCTTAGAACAATCAATTATAAGATGAGAAGGCAGGAAGGGGTAGATAAATTAGGATGAAAGAAAATGGGGAAACCAGGGCGGAAACGGAGAGAGTGCTAATACATTGTGGGGAATGAAACCAAGGTCATGAAACACTTTATATACAAACTATCAAATGGGAAACTAATTTTCTCTGTAAACTTTCACTTAAATCACAATTAAAAAAAAAAAAAACTTCCCTGGCATTCTGCCTCATTCCAAAAGAGGTATCCACCCTCCAGGTGAGAAACACAGGCATAGAAGACAATTTTTGTGACCAGAGACTCATCTCCTCAGCCTGCCTCAGATTTCAGCTGCCACTGGGGTTGAGAGTTTCTTTGTAAGCTGTCAGAGTCTCACTTCAAGCTCCAGGGAAAATTCTCTCCCATTTTCTGCCCTACCCACTGGTGCTCTCTCCACCCAGCAGCAGGTCAGTCTAGAAGCCCTGGGCAGTTCACACAATTCTAAGATACAATGCCCCAGTTGCCCATGGTGTTAAACAGCTCAGCAACGCATCTTTGTTTGGCTTTTCCCCTGTTCTTGTTTCACTCCCCATGCCCTCGCTTTTACTTTCTGGGATCCCTGTCCAAATAAATTACTGGTACTCGTGTCCTGGTCTCAGGTTTTGCTTTCTGGGGAAGCCATACTAACTTAATAGGTATATGTCATTAATATTATCTGAGACTTTAGATCTTGAGGCAGTGAGTGAGATTAGAGAAAGAAATCATAAGTCTCACCAAAAAAAAAAAAAAAAAAAAAAAACTGACTGAACCAAGTTACTTGAGTGACTTTCTACTTCCACAACCTAGAATAGGTAAAAAATCAGGGAGAGAATAAATACTAACCTTAAACCAGCCATGCCTCTTCAATTACCACTGTTTGTCATCTTCTGTTCTTTGGAGATGCACCTTCTTCAGTAAGTCTACTTCAGCACAATTATACTATCCTTGCATGGTCTTCATTGTATTCTAGCTTGAGTGGGTTCATTAAGTTGGTTCAACAAATATTTATTGAGTATACAATATGGTCCAGGAACCGTGCTCACCACTGAGAAAATAAAGATGATTAAGACATCTGTCCTGAAGGAACTATGAGTCTGTTAGGAAGACATATAAACAAGTGGGTAAGTACAAGTATGTGGGATAAAGGGGGGAGAGATCTACTCCTCTTGTAGGGTTCAGAGAAGGCTTACAGAAAAGTGGTACCTGGAAGAACACCTGCGAGATGCACCAGGTGTAGAAGGTGAGGAGAAGCAGTATCTTCCAGGCAGAAGGGAGGGGCTATAAACCACATGGTCCATTAAAAGAACTAGAAAAAGTTCAGTACAGTTGGCAGGTATATAGGATGTTAGGCAGCAAACGGCTGAAGGCTTAAAAGTTAGGGATGTTAACTCTTAGGCCTTGTTTGGTGGGGTTTTTGAGTTGCAGGACACCAACCATGTACAACTGAGGCCCATCGCAAGTAAATTTCACATCACTCAACGTGGCATAAGCTTCGAGCACTAAAGACTTTCTAATTACTGAAGGTTTTATGAAACTTCAGGCCACAAGCAACTCCCCTAAACCAGCCCTTGGAATGGGGGATGCTGTGATTTTCTTGTTGATCTAACCTGCTTTCCCTCCCAATCAAAATCTCATCAGTTCTCATTCTACCTATCCTATACTTTTAGACTCCTATCATCTATTAGGATTGTTCAGTTGCAAGTCACAGAAACCTATTCAGAAAAGTTGAGTTTATCGTAAGCATACGGGAATACCTTACAGAAACCAGGGCAGAAATGCATCTTGGCCTCAAAAGGGACTGGATCCAGGAACCAAAAAAAAAAAAAAAAAAAATCCAGAAGAATCTCTCCATGTCTTACTTCTGCTTCCATATGTATGCTGCATAGATAAGCAAATGAAGCTAAACTGGCATGATCTGCCTTTTTGGTGCATGTGGCAGGGAACAGACACCCACCGCACCGCAACAAAGCTTTCAGTGGTCCAGCTCCCTAATAAGAGTCTGATTCTCTCTGTCATTCTCAATTCCACATCTCCAGGAAAAGGACTAAGTCCAGTTTGGGTTAGGGACATACCCTTGAACAATCCAGATGACAAGGGGACAAGGTCACCTTGTTAAAAATGCTAGCATGAGGCCAGGCATTGTAGCTGGTTGGGCAAGTTGAGGGATTTGTTCTGAGCTGGGCAGATCCTCTAAGGAGGTTACAATAAATTGCAAATCCTAACATCACAGTCACATGAGCAACTAATTCAGAGAGGATTCTTCCGACTTTCCCCACACAGACCCTTAAGTGGCCTTCTCCTGGGTCTGGCCTCATAATCAACATTCTTCCTCTGCCTCCAACTTGATTTTCCCCATCTAATTTTGATCTTTAAACCAGGCCTCCCAGCTCCCACCTCATCTTTAACTTAGCTTCTCCAACACAGAAGTCCCATCCTCCTCATAGATCTGTTTAGCCCAGCTGACGTGTATCTTTCATCCTAGATAAGAGATTAGGATCTTATAGAAAGCATCATTTCATCCATTTGCATTTAAACTTCCCTGCTGTCAAACAGTCTGTTAAATCCCAAGTCGTCAAAGATTTGCGGGAAAGGGGTTATTTTACAACAGACTACAGGCAGTTCTCACTTTGCACAGTACCACATTAACTGAAATTCATTGTGCATATTGAAACTGTGTCTTCTCTTTTGTACAATCTTGGTTACCATTGAACCATGGAAAATGATGACATGGTTCTGATATGCACACATCTCAGTTAACACAACCCCATGCAAATCAAGGACCACCTGTGTTCTAATTTGACTGATGGATTAAAGAACAAAAGAATATCCCATATAGTTATGTATCTAACACTCCAAGAGTCCTCTATTCAGCTCCCTCCTCATGTCTTACAGCCTTTTTACAGCATCAGAAATTAGAGAGGTTGGTGGGTGGCAGGCCTGGGAAGTTCCTCAGGTTACCTTTCTTGATCACTTATCCTGTCAATTTTCATTGTTACCCTTTTATTATTATCAAGTTTATGGGAGAAAGAGAGGGCATCATATTAAGGCATAATTAGGATAATAAACGGGAGCTGTGGTTTGTTTTTGGACCGACTCCAGTTGGGTAGCACACATAATCACCTCTAGCTGACTGCTTGATGATTATGACTTTGACAAAGTGGCATTATTTACTGCTAATGGATGAGATAATGATTTATTACTAATTACTCTCTTTTTCCACAATTTTTATATTATGTTAAATGAAGGATTACAGTTAAGGTAATAAATACTCACTAGGAAAAAATGTCTAGCAGCAGAGTTCATGAAACTAGACCCTGAGTAGGGGAGCCATTTTAATACTTAGGACCAAATGTTAAAGAAACTGAACTAGATAGCATATCGCTAACCCTCTCTCAGACCTGTCCCATGAGCTGCTTTTTTCAAGAGTCCTCAACCCATACCAGGTTCTTCAGATCAACCCTTCCACCTATCCTGATGGGCAATGATTAAACTGCTTGGCTGCTAACCAAAAGATCGGCAGTTCAAACCCAGTCAGAGAGAAAGAAAAAACCTCGTGATCAGTTCCTGTAAAGATTACAGCCTAGGAAACCCTATGGGGCAGTTCTACTCTGTCATATAGGGTCACTATGAGTCAGAATCAACTTTACAGCACACAACAACCCTCACCTATGGTTTCATTTTCCCTACCTCCTGATACGAGGGAGCAAAAACTCAGATGAAAGAGCTTAAGTTATAACACAACAACTCCTCTGGGTCATTTAGAATTTCAAGAGTCTTCCGGAAATAATAAAGAAGAAACAAAAGTTTTCTAGATGCAAAGAACTGAAAAAGGGAATAAGACCCATTCCTTTCCAGAAATATGATTGTGTAAAGGAGGAGTCTGGGTGACAGAGGTGAACGTAATTAAATGTAAATCAAGGGTCGCCATGAGTTGGAATCAACTCGACTGGCAACTGACAACAACAACGTTTATAAAGTGGTGAGACCTCTGGGCAAGATGGCAGTTACATTAGCCAGTTAATCATGCCCCTTTTGGAAAACGGACAGATGGAGACCAGGGTGGTCCTGACTGGAAGGCAAGACTTCACGGACTGATATGAAAAGGGAAAGAACTCAGGCGCTGATGTTGCTAGCAGAAGAGGAGTGTGAATGTAGAGCTGCACTCATCAGTCAGTATTGAGTGCAAGGATAAGAAAGGGAATCCAGATGAAGAAAAGCTGAACAAGGAAAACAGTGAAAACCCTCCGAGGGCAAGAACCACATCTTTATACCTCTTTTTAATCCCCGCAATGCCTAGCACAGTGTACAGAGCACGAAGAATGCTCTGAAAATGTTTGTTGAGTGATTTTGAGCTGATTGATTAAGGCAGTAAGGAGCAACATTCTCTGCACGCAGATCAATTAATAAACAATAAAAACAAGTTTGCAGGCCACATTTGTAAAAGATGTTATATTTTTATTATCAGGAAATGCAATATCATCAGCTTAAGCATTATTCTTCTATTTACTTTCACTAAAGGCTTTCATTGGGGGCTAAAATTACATATACTTTGTAATTAGCACACACAGAAATATCTGATTTTAATGTTGTACCTTTGATCAAATATTGTTTGTTGAGTAAGTTGCTTTTGAAGTTGGTTTATGTTATTTTTTTCCTTGACTGAATTTGTAGATCTCTTATTGCAAAATATGATTTTCTTATTGCATCTTTTAGTACTATATGATTTGGTTTGAATAGTATTTTCAGATTATAAACATATCAATTGCTTTATTAAGTAATATAATGTAAAATGGATGTAATAATGTTTGGACAGTTGTGGAATTTTTACATGCCATCACTACCCAGACAAGGCTAGTGTCCAGCAGAGGATTCTCACCAGTACCCACATGCTGAATAGAACTGAGATGTGGGCATGGACCCTCCCAAAATGCCAGGGCTACATAAGTGACCTTCTCCATCCCTTAGATTCTACATTCTTTTGAACACCATTCAAATATTCGTAAGAATTCCATCTGTTAAGTTCTCACCAAATTCTTTTTCTTTTCACACAGTAGTCTCTCTTCCATCATGTCAAGGGTATGTTCTAAATGTGACTCAAAGATCTCCAGAGACAGTTTGTACTAATTGCACCCATTTGGGACACCTGACAGCTTCCAACATAAGTTGAGTAGTTTTTCCCTCTGCTGCACTGTTACCTTTGCTATTCTCTGAGTGCATGCCTAGACTTGAGATGTCTGGGTGATCTGTATCTAACATTTCATTCCTCTTCTCTAGAAAGAGCTTAGTCTTTTTTAGAAAGTCAGTGTCTGCGGTACAAGGCTTAAAGTACATTGCCCATGCACCCTCGTTTTCACACATATCTCTGGGGGCGGTAGGGTAACTAAGAGCCTCTAAATCTTTCTCTTTTTTTTTTAAGGTTTTCTTGGCTGTAATCTTTTGTTGTTGTTGTTTATTGTTGTAGTTTAAGTGAAAGTTTACATTTCAAGTTAGTCTCTTATACAAAAATTTACACATACATTGTTCGGTAACCCTAGCTGCTCTCCCTATACTGTGACAGCACACTCTTCCTTTCGACCCCTGATTCCCCACGTCCATTCAACCAGCTCCTAACCCTCTCTGACTTCCCATCTCACCTCCAGACAGAAGCTGCCCATTTAGTCTCATGTATCTACTTGAGCTAAGAAGCACACTCTTCACAAGTATCTTTTTATGTCCCACAGTCCAGTCCAATCTTTGTCTGGAGAGTTGGCCTCAGAAATTGCTTCAGTTCTGGGTTGATAGAGAGTCTGGGGGTCATGCTTTCCAGGGTTCCTCCAGTCTCAGTCAGACCATTAAGTCTGGTCTTCTTACTAGAATTTGAGTTCTGCACCCTAGCTTTCTCCTGCTCCATCAGGGACTCTCTGTTGTGTTCCCTGTCAGGGTGGTCATTGGTGGTAGCCAAGCACTATCCAGTTCTTCTAGTCTCAGGCTGATGAAGTCTCTGGGTTATGTGACTGTTTCTGTCTCTTGGGCTAATACTTTCCTTGTGTCTTTGGTGTTCTTCATTCTCCTTTACTCCAGGTGATAGGGACCAATTGATGCATCTTAGATGGCTACTTGCAAGCTTTTAAGACCCCAGACGCCACTCCCTAAAGTAGGATGCAGAACATTTTCTTAATAAACTTTGTTATGCCAATTGACCTAGATGTCCCCTGAAAGCATGGTCCCCAGACTCCTACCCCGCTACTCTGTACCTCAAGGTATTTGATTGTATTCAGGAAACTTCTTAGTTGTGGTTTAGTCCAGTTGTGCTGACTTCCTCTGTAGCGTGTGCTGCCCTTCCCTTCACCCAAGAAAATTTTCGTCTACTATCTAGTTAGTGAATAAGCTTCCACTTCCCTCCCCATCCATGTAACCATCAAAGAATGTTTTCTTCTGTGTTTAAAGCTTTTCTTGAGTTCTTGTAATAGTGATCTTATACAATATTTGTCCTTCTGTGACTTGACTAAACTCACTCAGCATAATGCTCTCCAGATTCCTCCATGTTGTGTTTCAAGGCTTCATTGTTGTTCTTTATCATCGCATACCGTTCCATTGTGTGGATATACCATAACTTGTTTATCCATTAGTCTGTTGATGGGCACCTAGGTTGTTTCCATCTTTTTGCTCTTGTGAACAGTGTTGCAATGAACATAGGTGTGCATATATCTATTCATGTGATGACTCTTATTTCTTTAGGATATATTCCAAGGAGCGGGATTGCTGGATCATATGGTACTTCTATTTCCAGCATTTCAAGGAAGCACCAAATAGATTTCCAAAGTGGTTGTACCATTTTACATTCCCACCAACAGTGTATAGTGTTCCAGTCTCTCCACAACCTCTCCAGCACTTATTATTTTGTGTTTTTTGGATTAATGCTGGCCTTGTTGGGGTGAAATGATATCTCATTGTAGTTTTGATCTGCGTTTATCTAATGGCTAATGATCATAAGCATTTCTTCATGTGTCTGTTAGCCGCCTGAATGTCTTCTTTGGTGAAGTGTCTGTTCATATCCTTTGCCCATTTTTTAACTGGATTATTTGTCTTTTTGTTGTTGAGGTTTTGCAGTATCTTGTAGATTTTAGAGATTAGAAGCTGATCAGATTTGTCGTAGGCAAAACTTTTTTCCCAGTCTGTGGATTGTCTTTTTACTCTTTTGGTGAAGTCTTTTGATGAGCATAAGTGTTTGATTTTTAAGAGCTCCCAGTTATCTAATCTCTCTTCTGCTGCTTGTGCATTGTTACTAATGGTTTGTATTCTATTTATTCCACGTATTAAGGGTCCTTGCGTTGTCCCTATTTTTTCTTCCATGATCTTTATCATTTTCAATAGTATATTTAGGTATCTGATACATTTTGAGTTAGTTTTTGTGCATGGTGTGAGGTATGGGTCTTGTTTCAGTTTTTTGCAGATGGATATCCAGTTATGCCAGCACCATTTATTTGTTAAAGAGACTATCTTTTTGCAATCAACAGACTTTGGGCCTTTGTCAAATATCACCTGCTCATAGATGGAAGAATTTATGTCTGGATTCTCAATTCTGTTCCATTGGTCTATGTATCTGTTGTTGTACCATTACCAGGCTGTTTTGACTACCGTGGCGGTATAATAGGTTCTAAAATCAGGTAGTGTGAGGCCTCCCACCTTGTTCTTCTTCTTGAGTTTGCTTTACTTATTCGGGGCCTCTTCCCTCTCTGTATGAAGTTGGTGATTTGTTTCTCCATCTCATTAAAAAATGCTGGTGGAATTTGGATCGGGATTGCATTGTATCTGTAGATCACTTTGGGTAGAATTGACATTTTCACAATGTTGAGTCTTCCTATCCATGAGCAAGGTATGTTTTTCCACTTAATGCAGGTCTCTTTTGGTTTCTTGCAGTAGTGTCTTGTAGTTTTCATTGTATAGGTCTTTTACATCTCTGGCTAGATTTATTCCTAAGTATTCTATCTTCTTGGGGGCTATTGTAAATGGTATTGAATTGCTGATTTCCACTTCCACGTTTTCTTTGTTGGTGTAAAGGAATCCAACTGATTTTTGTATGTTTATCTTGTATCCTGATACTTTGCTGAAATCTTCTATTACTTCCAGTAGTTTTCTTGTGGATTCTTTGGGGTTTTCTGTGTATAAGATCATATCATCTGCAAATAGAGATACTTTGGCTTCTTCCCTACCGATTTGGATGCCCTTTATTTCTTTTTCTAGCCTAATTGTTCTGGCTAAGACCTCCAGCACAATGCTGAGTAAGAGTGGTGATGAAGGACCCTTGTGGTTCCCGTTCTCAAGGGGAATGCTTTCAAAGTCTCTCCATTTAGGATGATGTTGGCTGTTGGCTTTGTATAAATGCCCTTAATGATATTGAGGAATTTCCCTTCTATGCCTATTTTGTTGAGAGTTCTTATCATGAATGGGTGTTGGACTTTGGCAAATGCCTTTTATACATCGACTGATAAGATCATGTGGTTCTTGTCTTTTGTTTTATTAATGTGATAGATTACATTGATTCTTTTTCTAATGTTGAATCATCCCTGCATACCTGGTATAAATCCCACTTAATCATGGTGAATTATTTTTTTGATATGTTGCTGGATTCTATTGGCTAGAATTTTGTTGAGGATTTTTACGTCAGTGTTCATGAGGGATATTGGTCTGTAATTTTCTTTTCTGTGGCGTTTTTACCTGGTTTGGTATCAGGGTTATGTTGGCTTCATAGAATGAGTTTGGAAGTATTCTATCCTTTTCTATGCTCTGAAATACCTTTAGTAGTAGTGGTGTTCACTCTTCTCTAAAAGTTTGGTGGAATTCTCCAATGAAGCCATCTGGGCCGGGACTTTTTTTTGTTGGGAATCTTTTAATTATCTTTTCTATCTCTTCTTTTGTTTTGGGTTTATTTTGTTGTTGTATCTCTGTTTCTGTTAGTTTAGGTAGGTAGTGAGTTTCTAAGAAATGTACACATTTCCTCTAGGTTTTCAAATTTATTAGAGTACAATTTTTCATAGTATATTTTTATGATTCTTTTAATTTCAGTTGGGTCTGTCATGATATCACCCATCTCATTTCTTATACAGGTTATTTATTCCTCTCCAGTTTTCCTTTTGTCACTTTGGCCAATGGTTTATTAATTTTGTTGATCTTTTCAAAGAACCAGCTTTTGGTCTTGTTAACTCTTTCGATTATTTTTCTAGTCTATATTTCATTTAATTCTGCTCTAATTCTTATTATTTCCTTTCTTCTGGCACCTGAGGGATACTTTGGCTGCTTTCTTTCTATTTGTTCGAGTTGTAGGGTTAATGTTTTGATTTTGTCCCTTTCTTCTTTTTGGATGTGTGCATTTATTGCTATAAACTGACCTCTGAGCACTGCTTTTGCTGTGTCCCAAAGGTTCTGGTAGGATGTGTTTTCATTCTCATTTGATTCTATGAATTTCTTTATTCCATTCTTAATTTCTTCTATAACCCAGTAGTTTTTGAGCAAGGTGTTGTTCAGTTTCCATGTGTCCGATTTTTTTTTCCTAGCTTTTTCTGTTATCGATTTCTACTTTTATGGCTTTATGGTCAGAAAAAATGCACTGGATTTTGTTAAGGCTTGCTTTATGACCTAATCTGTGGTCTATTCTGGAGAATGTTCCATGTGCATTGGAAAAGAAAGTATACTTGGCTGCTGTTGGGTGGAGTGTTTGGTATATGTCTATGACACCAAGTTGGTTGATTGTAGCATTTAGATCTTCCGTGTCTTTCTTGAGCTTCTGTCTGGATGTTCTGTCCTTCACCAAAAGTGGTGTGTTGAAGTCTCCTACTCCTATTGTAGAGCTGTCTATCTCTCTTTTTAACGCTGTTAGAGTTTGTTTTATGTATTTTGGAGCCCTGTCGTTGGGTCCATAAATATTTATTATAGTTATGTCCTCCTGGTGTATTGACCCTTTAATCATTATATAGTGTCCTTCCTTAGCCTTTGTGAAGGATTTTACTTTAAAGTCTATTTTTTCAGAGATTAATATTGCCACTCCTGCTCTTTTTTGAGTGTTGTTTGCTTGATATATTTCTTTTCATCCTTTGAGTTTTAGTTTGTTTGTGTCTTTAAGTCTAAGATGTGTCTCTTGTAGGCAGCATATAAACAGATCATGTTTTTTTATCCATTCTGCCACTCTCTGTCTCTTTATTGGTGCATTTAGTCCATTTACATTCGGCATAATTACAGATAGGTATGAATGTAGTGTTGTCATTTTGATGTCTTTTTTTGTGTGTTGTTCACAGTTTCTTTGTTCCACTTAATTTTCTGTGCTGAGTCATTTTTCTTTATGTATTTTCTTTTCATCTTTTTCATTGTTGTTGATTTTGTATTTGCTGAGTCTTTATATTTTTCTAGTTTTTTATTTTGACTTGTAGGATTGTTAGTTTCCTTTGTGGTTACTTTAATATTTACCCCTATTTTTCTAAGTTTATACCACTCTTTTACTTCTTTATATAGCTTTGACTTCCTCTCCATATGAAAAATCTATGTCTACATTTTTTAAGTCCCTCTTTTTTGTTTTAATGTTGTCATATTTTACATATTGACATCTGTTTCCCTATTTTCAGTGTTTTTGCTTTGATTTATTTTTGTGACTTCCCTATCTGGGTTGGTATCTGGTTGCTCTGTCCTGTGTTCTAGTCTTGGGTTGTTATCTGATGTTACTGATTTTCTAACCAGAAGACTCCCTTTAGTATTTCTTGTAATTTTGGTTTGGTTTTTGCAAATTCCCTAAACTTCTATTTATCTGGAAATGTCCTAATTTCACCATCATATTTGAGAGACAGTTTCGCTGGATATATAATTCTTGGCTGGCAGTTTTTTTTCTTTCAAGGCTTTATATATGTCATCTTATTGCCTTCTTGCCTGCATGGTTTCTGCTGAGTAGTCCAAGCTTATTCTTATTGACTCTCCTTTGTAGATCCCTAGCCACTCTTAAAATTCTCTCTTTATCTTTGGTTTTGACAAGTTTGATTATAATATGCCTTGGTGACTTTCTTTTGGGATCTACCTTATGTGGGGTTCGATGAGCATCTTGGATAGATATCTTGTCATCTTTCACGATATCAGGGAAGTTTTCTGCCAAAAAATCTTCAACAATTCTCTCTGTATTTTCTGTTATCCCTCCCTGTTCTGGTACTCCAATTACTCATAGGTTATTCCTCTTGATAGAATCCCACATAATTCTTAGGGCTTCTTTGTTTTTGTAAATCCTTTTATCTGATTTTTCCTCAAATAAGTTGGTGTCAAGTGCTTTATCTTCAGTCTCACTAATTCTAACTTCCATTGCCTCAATTCTGCTCCTATGACTTTCTATTGAGTTGTCTAATTCTGAAATTTTATTGTTATTCTTCTGGATTTCTGATTGCTGTCTCTCTACAGCTTCTTGCAGTCTATTAAATTTGTCATTATGCTCCTCTATAATCTTCTTAATTTCTTCTATTGCATGTTCTGCATTTTGATTAATTTCCTTCTTAATTTCTTGAAGAGTTGTATATATTAATCTTTTGTCTTCTGCCTCTGGTAATTCCAAGAAATTTTCTTCCAATGGAAAATTTCTAGATTCTTTATTTTGGGACCCTGCTGAAGCCATCATGGACTGTCTCTTTATGTGGTTTGATATTGACTGTTGTCTCTGAGCCATCAATAAGTTCTTCTATTTATTTATTTTATGTTTGCTTACTGTGTCCTAGCTTCTTATTTTATTTTATTATGCCCAAATAGGCTGCTCATGTGAGATAGCCCAGTCATCAGTGCCCTAGAAGCTCCAGGTAGCCAGACCTGCCACAAAGTATGTGAGCCCAGGAGTCTGCCCTCTCCTCCTGAATGGATTCAGCTCAGGTATCCAGGTAGTTAGCCACCAAGTGTGTGGTGCAGGCTCTCACCTACAGTTCTAGACAGGCATGGGTGATTGGTGTAGGCACAGGCATCCAGCTGCACCAGGGGGACACAGGCTGAGCAAGGCAGGAGGCTGACGGCCACCCCCGAGTGTCCAGGAGGAAAGCATGTCCATGTTCCCTACAGCACATAGATGGGTGTGTTTTGTACCTGGACTATGAGCACCCAGTGCTGTTGGCTGTAAGAACTGGGGTGGCACCTCTTATTCTTGGGCCCCTGTTGCAGGTGGCTAGGTGGCGTGGGTGGAGCCACCAGTCCTCAGGTCCCTGATTTGGGTAGGTGAAGACCATGATTAATGGGCAGAGCAATGTCAAATGTCACGAACCTGTCACTTCACAGCTGAAACAGCTCAAGTTAGACTTCAGGTATATACCCTGTTGTACTGTGGTAATGAGGGTCTACGCTGTTGAAATGGTCCCACACAAGTCTCTGCAGGGGGAAAGGTACTCAAAGTCCATGGATCCCTTATGCCTGTGCCTAGGCAAAGGAGCTATGCCTACCCTGAGTTCCTGGTTTAGGGGAGCCAGCATATTATTTTTTCCCATTTGTTAATTTGTTCATTCTCCAAGGCCAGGAGAATGCCTCAGGGTACTTGATGGGTCCTAGTTCCAGCCCAGGGAACTCAGCAATTGCTAAAGCTAGCCCGGGACCCAGTGCAGGAAGCAGGGAGGTAAATGGGAGAGAAGTTTTTCCCTAAGTGGGGTGTTTTTGATCCACTCAGTAGGCTGGACACAAGAACTTATCTTTCGCCAATCGAGGGCTGCTTCTCACTGGTTCTGAACTAGAGAGTAGAGTCTCTAAATGCCTCCTCAGCGCTGCTGCTTGCTTGCCTCACCACTCACCCCCGAGCTGATCAGGCCTGAAGGGCTCAGGCTCTCACTGGTTCAGGCCTGGCAACTCCTTGCTGCTTCTGAACTGTCTCTCCCTCCCCCTGCAACTCAGTCTGGTTCATCAACTTTCCCTTTGATGTTCAGGGCTCCTAGATTGTCGTATATAATCAGTTCACTTGTTTTTTCAGGTCTTTGTTGTAAGAGGGAACACCGGAAGCGTCTGACTACTCCACCATCTTGGCCCTGCCCCCAGAGCCTCTAATTTTAATTGAATTCTAGTTTTTTTTTTCATGAACACTCTCTAAGCACTTGAAATCTTCCCAAAGACATAAAGCATCCTGTACAATCTCTTCCATTTTGATCTTTTCACCGTACATCATTATTGTCTGGTCTAATCTAAGACTCGACAGCTATCCATACTCTAATTCTTTAACATCGTCATTGCCATTTTCCCAAACATACGAGTTGACTCAAGTCTTACGTATAGTAGTTAGTTTAGCAAATTCATCTTGAATGTTGTTGTTGTTGTTAGGTGCCAGTCAGTTCCAGCTCATAGCGACCCTGTGTACAACCGAATGAAACATTGCCCGGTCTTGAGCCATCCTCACAATCGTTGCTATGCTTGAGCCCATTGTTCTAGCCATTGTGTCAGTCCATCTCCTTGAGGGTTTTCCTCTTTTTTGCTGACCCTGACCCCAAGCATGATATCCTTCTCCAGGGACTGATCCCTCCTGATAACATGTCCAAATTATGTGAGACAAAGTCTCACCATCCTTACTTCTACATATACTGCACTGTTCAGAAGCTTCCAAAGTAGTGCTTATGACTCAGAATTTATTTTTTGAAAATCAGTTAAATAGCTCTTTTAATACCTTGAACCTCCCACATTAGGTTAGCAGCTGAGCGCATCCACCGTTTGCACCACACAGGGATTCCAATATATCTGTAACTGGGTAAACTGGATTTATGAGAGGTCTGGGGATGTTTTATAGACAATTAAAATTTTAGTTATAAAGAATAAATTTGAAGGAACTAATAATAGGCAACTCCAATTTTCCTAGATTTATACTGAAAAACGGAATATGAATCTAGGAAAATTGAAAGTTGTCAAAAATGAAATGGCATGCATGAAGATCAATATCATAGGCATTAGTCAGCTGAAATGGACTGGTACTGGCCATTTTGAATCAAACAGTCATATGGTCTACTATGCCAAGAGTGACAAACTGAAGAGGAATGGCATCACATTCATCATCAAAAAGAACATTTCAAGATCTATCCTGAAGTACAACGATGTCAGTGATAAGATAATACCCATACGCCTACAAGGAAGACCAGCTAAAACCAGTATTATTTAAATTTATGAACCAACCACTAACACCAAAAGGAAGAAATTGATGATTTTTACCAACTTTTGCAGTCTGAAATTGATCAAACATGCAACCAAGATGCATTGAAATTACTGGCTATTGGAATATGAAAGCTGGAAACAAAGAAGGAGGATCAGTAGTTGGAAAATAGGCCTTGGTTATAGAAACGACACTGGAGATTGCATGACAGAATTTTGCAAGACCAGCGACTTCTTCATTGCAAATATCTTTTTTCAACATTAACGGTGACTATACATGTGGACCTCCTCAGATGGAATACACAGGAATCAAATTGACTACATCTGTGGAAAGAGGCGATGGAGAAGCTCAGTATCATCAGTCAGAACAAGGCCAGAGGTGAACTAGGGAAGAGACCATCAATTGCTCATATGCAAGTTCAAGTTGAAGCTGAAGAAAATTAAAACAAGTCCACGAGAGCCGAAGTACAACCTTAAATATATCCTACCTGAGTTTAAAGACCATCTCAAGAATAGATTTGACACATGGAACACTAATGACCAAAGACCACTCAAGTTGTGGAATGACATCATGGACATCATACACGAAGAAAACAAGTCATTAAAAAGATAGGAAAGAAACAGAAGACCAAAGTGAGTGTCAGAAGAGACCCTGAAACTTGCTCTTGAGCATACAGTAGCTAACGCAAATGGAAGAAATGATGAAATAAAAGAGCTGAAAATAAGACTTCAAAGGCCAGCTTGAGAAGACATAGTAAAGTATTATACTGAAATGGGCAAAGACCTGGAGTTATAAAACCAAACGGGAAGAACACACGGCATTTCTCAAGCTGAAAGAACTGAAGAAAAGCAATTCATGCCTGGAGTCGCAATACTGAAGAATTCTATGGGCAAATGTTGAACAATGCAAGAAACATCAAAAGAAGATGAAAGGAATACACAAGCCACTGTATTGAAAAGAATTGGCTGATATTCAACCATTTTAGGAGGTGAATATGATCAAGAACTGACGGTATTGAAGGAAGAAGTACAAGCTGCACTGAAGGCATTGGCAAAAAAACAAGGCTCCAGGAATTGACAGAATACCAATTGAGATATTTCAACAAATGGATGCAGCGCTGGAAGTGCTCACTTGTCTATGCCAAGAAATTTGGAAGACAGCTACCTGGCCAACCAACTGGAAGAGATCCATATTTGTGCCCATTCCAAAGAAAGCTGAGCCAACAGAATCTGGAAATTATCAAACAATATCATTAATATCACATGCAAATAAAATTTTGCTGAAGATAATTCAAAGACAATTGCAGCAGTACGTGGACAGGGAACTGCCAGATTCAGTCCGGCTTCAGAAGAGGGCATGAAACAGGGGATATCATTGCTGATGTCAGATGGATCTTGGCTGAAAGCAGAGAATACCAGAAAGATGTTTACCTGTGTTTTATTGACTATACAAAGGCATTCGACTGTATGGATCATAATAAACTATGGATGAGAAGAATGGGAATTCCAGAATATTTTCTTGTGCTTATGAGGAACCTATACATACCAAGAGGCAGTTGTTCGAATAGAACAAAGAGATACTGCATGGCTTAAAATCAGGAAAGATGTGTGTCAGGGTTGTATCCTTTCACCATATTTATTCAATCTGTATTCTGAGCAAATAATCCGAGAAGCTGGATTATATGAAGAAGAACATGGCCTCAAGATTGGTGAAAGATTCATTAACAACCTGTGCTATGCAGATGACACAACCTTGCTTGCTGAAAGTGAAGAGGACTTGAAGCACTTACTGATGAAGATCAAAGACTGTACAGCCTTCAGTATAGATTACACCTCAACATTAAGAAAACAAAAATCCTCTAAACTGGACAAATGAACACAACATGATAAATGGAGAAAAGATTGAAGTTGTCAAGGATTTCATTTTACTTGGATTCACTATCAACACCCATGGAAGCAGCAGTCAAGAAATCAAACAGCATATTGTATTGGGCAAATCTGTGCAAAAGGCATCTGTAAAGTGTTAGAAAGCAAAGATGTTACTTAGAGGACCTAGGTGTGCCTGTCCCAAGCCATGGTATTTTCAATCACCTCATATGTATGTGAAAGCTGGACAATGAATAAGAAAAATCAAAGAAAAATTGACACCTTTGAATTATGGTATTGGCAAAGAATATTGGATATGCCATGGACTGCCAGAAGAATGAACAAATCTGTATTGGAAGAAGTACAGTCAGAATGCTCTTTAGAAGCTAGGATGGCAAGACTTCGTCTCACGTACATTGAACATGTTATCGGGAGGGACCAGTCTCTGGAGAAGGACATCATGCTTAGTGAAGTAGATGGTCAGCAAAAAAGAGGAAGACCCTCAATGAGATAGACTGACACAGTAGCTGCAACAATGGGCTCAAACACAGGAAGGATTGTGAGGATGTCACAGGACTCCAGACAGTGTTTTCTTTTTATTTTACGTATGGTCGCTATGACTGGAAACTGACTCTCTGGCACCTAACAACAACAATGGGCACCTCGGGAAAGCAAACTAATGCAAATGAAGCTGAGACCAGGAAAGTGATGTTACTATTTATTAGTTATCTTCAGTGTGCTAAGTGGCTTTGTGGGCATAAGAAGAATTAGAAGATAATAGTTCCTATTCTTGGGATGCTTAAAATCCAGCTGGATGAAATAAATCCATGCTTAAACGAAAAACACTAGAAAAGAGAATAATAGAGCAAAGTAAGTATAATCAAGAGCTGTAATAAGGCAAGAGGATATAGTCCTATATGGAAATGTACGCACATAAAAGTAGAATCATGGTGAAGAGGATTTGTATAATGACAAAAGGATAAACAGACCATCCAGAAGACAGAGGATACTGAAAATGCTTTCCTGACGCAGATTACAAAGCTTGGATAGAGATGATCCACGGTAGTCAATGGAGATTTCCATTATACGGGCGTCTTTTGGCAGTTTCGTTACAGGAAAAACAAGCACCTAAGAAATTCTTAAGCAGCCTTGCTGAGAATTTTACTGCTGAGAAGGATACCATTGTGAAATGGTGGTTGTTGCTGTTGTTAGGTGCCACTGAGTCAGTTCCAGCTCATAGTGACCCTACAGGACAGAGTAGAACTGTCCAATAGGGTTTCTAAGGAGTAACTTTGGTGGATTTGAACTGCTGACTTTTTAGTTAGCAGCCAGGCTCTTAACCACTATGCCACCAGGGCTCCCTGAAATGGTTAACAGGGCTTATTTTGTTGGTTTTTTTGGTTGTTTTCATTTTTGCTGACCAGAAAAGAAAGAGCAGTTGGCAATCTAAATCTGTCAGTATGTTTCAGAGAAAGAAGATATTAAAATAAATGGAGATAGCCTGACAATAGGAAAATAAGTGTGCTTAAAGCTACATTAATGAAACGATGAAGACTGAAACGCAACCCAAAAAACTATGGAGAATTTACTTGGCAAAAAGATTTCTTTGAATTCAAATTTGATCAGAACAAGCAGCCTCTTTGTCATTTTGAAACTTTAGCAAGCTCCTTGATCTCCACGATGAAGCACAGCCTTGGTGTCAACATTTACTGTTAAGTCAATTACTTGATCTCAATTTCTTTTTGAATGACCTTTGAGATTCCAGGAAGACATTCCACGGTGTGTGGGTGAGTTTAGTGGCATAAATAATGCACATTTAGGGAGAGAAGCCTTTCTGCCAAACTTTCCCTGACAGCCAGTTGGTTGTTGCATAATAACCCTGTTACCAGCTTGTTGCAACTTGAGGATTTGATGACCACAGTCATTTCCTGAGAAGTTCTCTGAATATAACAAAGTATTTGAAAGAGAGGAAGAGAGAACTCTGAACACTGGAGAAGGCTGTTCAGGTTAGATTTTGTTGGTTGGCGCACATTAAATTATGCTGACCCAGATATTCTGATTTCAACTGTTTTCCACATACACTTGAAAATCCTGATATCAGCAAGCATGTGGCCTGGAGAGCTGGGAGTATTACACTGCGGTCCCACCAGGATTCTTCATCATTTTTAACATGGCCTCAGCTATGAGTAGGAAAGCTGTTACTGCTCTCTCACTTTAGGTGTAATTCCTGTTGATCCTTTCACTTATAACAGATGGAAGTGATACCTGTAAATGAAGTAAGGCCATCTCTGTCTTGATTCTTATTCTGGAAGTTTTCAGTTAGAAGGAAATTATATTTTCACATGTAAAAGGGGCAGTGCTGAGTTCTAAAACATGGCTGTAGGGCTGATTATTTTCTAAAGAAAATAATATTAGACTTCAGCAAAACCAGTAAGTCTGTCCTTTTACCACCAGACGTAAGCTGTAGATTATCATAGACCACTGAACAATCTAAACCAAAATTACATCCTCTGATTAAGTAGTATGGCCTAGTCTGCTGAATCACCAGCGTGGAAAACCAACTCTCAAGAGTACAGAGTCATAAGCAATAGAGCATGGGTCACTATTATTTGTAGAAACAACATGATTTTTTTTTTTCTTTTTGTCTTTTTATTGAACCATTTAGTAACTAACATCATCCTCCAAGTCCTGAAGGAAAAGCCCAATCAAGGAGGTGTGATCAGAGTCAAGAAGTAACAGATAAGCTCTGGGAAACAATAGGCAGCATTCATTCCTTCATTCCACAAATGTTTCTGAGCACATAACACATGGCCAGGCTCTGGGAAAAGAGCAGTGAATTACACCTATGAGATTGCTGTATCTGGTATCTCCAGGATTAAAGTGCTCTGACCCAACTTTAGAAACTCAGAACATTAATTCTTGAGTGACCTCGGATGCTGTGAAAATTGGTAAATGAATTACTTAGGATGTTTTTGGTTGTAAGTAAGAGAAAACCCAGCTCATACTGGCATTCACAGTAAAGTTAATTTACTAGCTTACATCACTGAAAATTCCAGAAATTATGTAGACTTTGGTGAGAGTTTGATTAGGACCCTGGCTCCATTTTTGGCTATTCTCTTGTCTCTACCTTTCTCCACGTGTCAGCTTTCTTTTCAGGCAGGCTTCCCTCTTAGTAACAAAATGGATAGTATACTTTAGGGTTCACATTACCATGCCAAGTCATCCAGAAAGAAAGAAAGAGCTTCTCAAGGAATATCCCAAAGTCATTGGCCCACTTCTGCAACAATCACAATGACAAAAGGAGGGGATTTTGCTGATTGACTTAGGCCCATCAGGGTCCATGCCTGAATCTGGCAGTGGAAGTGATTCTAGCCAAACCACGTGGCTGCTCTTCCAGTATTGAAATAAATGCTGAGAGAGAAACAAGGTTCACTGCAGCAAACCTGAGCATTCATCTCAGATATTCAGTGTTAGGAACACAAGATGTACCAAACTCCTCCCCTTTAGGCAGAGGACTGGTGAATTGCAGAAGAAGGCATACACTCATCTTTGTGGACAAAAATCTCAGAATATGCAGGACAGCTATAGAGGTGGCTTAACTATTTCTCAATAACATTTCCCTAGTTAGGTTATGAAAAATACAAGTTACAATGCTTGCTTCTAAGAACCTCAAACGGTTTGCCAAGCCCACACCCCCCTTCAATGAGTTCCCTATTCACAGGTCCTAATATTTGAACAAAATGACCCTGAAATTTGGCCACAGATCGCAGGCGTATCTGATCCAAAGTAACCATCTATTGACTGGCCTGTAAAATAGTCTAGCATAAGAGCTCAGCCCTGCAGGGGTCCTCTATACTAGATGGTGACTGACTGACCCAGTCAGTTCCTCTCAGGGAGTTTTAATGTAAGCCACACAGGTCAGAACTGTAAAGAGATCTACCTTCCTTGCGAGCTAACAATTTAGCCTGCCATAGTTTCATGTATGCTGGCAGAAGACACAAGATGCCTGGATCAGAGACAAAAGACTTTTTACTCATGGTACAGAGAGCAGCATGATCTTCTTATTTACATTAGTTTTCCTTGTCCCCCTATCCCTCTAAATCCCAGAGGGGCTACAAAGAGAAACCCAAGTGGATTCTATGCATGCAGTGGGTTTGCATCACAGCTGAGAAACCTCAAAACTTAGGAAATCTAAATCTTTTATAAGGAGTAGCTAGAAAACCTGTCCTACCTTTCTCCCTAAGGAAAGTAGTAGTATCTTTATTATTATATTGAACAGCAAATAAACCTGCCCTCTACTGTGGAGGGAGATACTGTCATTGTCTTCCAAGGCTGTTTGCTATACAAACATCCTAGAAAAGACCAAAAACAAAAACAAAACAAGAAAAAAATCAAACCAGTTGTCATCAAGTTGATTCCAACTCATGGCAGGTGACCCCATGGGTGTCAGAGTAGAACTGTGCTCCATAGACTTTTCAATAGCTGATTTTTCAGAAGTAGATCACCATGTGGATGTACTCAGACTGCCAACCTTTCAGTGAGTAGCCAAGCATTTAACTGTTTGCACCACCGAGGGACTCCCATGGAAAGACAGTCCAGAACAAAATCTGTTATTGCCTTAGCTCACAAGATGTATAGAAATACAAGAGACCCATGGAGAATTTCTCCCAACAACAACATACAGTAGGAAGTTGTAGAAATGGAGAGACACACAAAGAGTAGGCAGCAAGTACTAACATGAGGCAGCAGAAGCCACATGGGAGAGAGAAATAAAATAGGAATGAAAGCTATTGCATAGCAGCAGAAAAAATAAATAAGAAAGAACACTATCTCTATGCCGATGGAAGCTTGGTGATATTTATAAACTTGAACTAGAATCATATTCCTTCATTAAAATAGAAGCAAGCAATATTTGTAAAGAAATTATCAGTGAATGGGGGCAGCATCCAGCCTTGAGGATGGTTTTGTTCGAGAATGAGTGATTTCTCTCACAGTCCACTAATCTACCCCATCACACAGTTAAGGAAGTCTAACAGAAATCCATGGTTACGTCAAGCTTATGGGTTTTGTGGGAGGCTTGTATCATGTAGGGGGCTAAATACTAGAGATCATTCACCTTAGAAAGCTAAGCATTGGAAAACCGTCTCTATCACAGTAGCTATTTATGTTAAATTGATTTTGCACTTTTTAACTTCTCACATTTTATCTCTTACTTTGCATCTTAATCCAACCTTCTCCTCTAGACAAGAGATGTTTATTGTTATTTGTAAGTGGTAATAGTAGCTAGATGATTTTAGTTATACACTTGTTAAAGTCAACACAACAATTATCTCAAAGGGGAATATGTATTTATTTTAGACACTAACTTGGCTTCTGTTTCCTATTTATCTAGTTATGGTTAGGTCATTGTACTTTATCTCCAAAAACAAATATGTTAAATTTTTTACATTAAGTGTGCACTCAAAACAGGCATCTTGTTACTACCTCTTATTTATATTGCATTAAGTATTTTATTCACTCCAACAAAAACAAAAAACAAAAAAAGCCTTCCTGTTCATTGATAATTAGATGTTTTGCTTCATTTGGATTGCCTCCAACCATCTTCTGTTCAGATTCAGCTCTTATAATTAATTATCCTCTTGCTGAACAACTGAAAACTGAAGTCTGACCAAAGTACATCTCATCCCACACAGATGTCCTAGTTACTCCACAAAAGGTTAATTAATCATAAGAGGTGCTTTAGAGCAGGAGGCACTGGAAGAAATTCAGACCTAGTTTCTGGCAACATAGAGAAACTACCATCATGCCCATTGCTATTGAACTCACACTGAGAGAATCACTTCAATGGAACAAAAATTCAACTGCACAAAATAGCTGGTGGATATAATATCATGCTTCAGATAATGGAGCATGCCACTTCCCAGTCACTGATGATTCAGAATCCCAGACTGCCTGTGAGGGAGGGTCAGCACTGTTTATCCTCATTTAACAGAGGTGTCTGGAACTACCGAATCACAACAACGGCAGAAACAGTCTTCATTGTTCTCCTCACTTTGGCTGGGTGCCCTTTGATTATGTGAAAGAGCCCTCCTCTCCAGCCAAAACAGTCTACACAGTCTTCCAAAAACCCTTCCACTCTCCCAGCCTGTGATTTTAGTCATGCTGATCCTAACAATCCAGGAATAGCCTTGTCTTCTCCCACTATCTAGCCAAAGCCTGTAACTCCGTCAAGAACCAGTTCAAATGCCTCCTCCTCATAAACTTGCCCCAGAACATTCCAACCCACAGGAAACGCTTCCTTTTTGACCCAGGAGCAGCTGTGGCATAGTCGAAAGAACACTGATCTGGGCAACAGAGCATACATGTTGTATTGGCTCTATTAAATGCATAACTTTAAGCAAGTTGTTTAACTCCTGTGAGCCACAGCTTTCTGTTCAATAAAATGGAAAGAATAACAAGTACTTTGCTGACTTTATCACGGAAGTTAACTAGAATAAAATATGAAATTACCATTTTGTTGCAGCTCAGCACGTATTTCTTTGATTACTTTATAATTGGCCATCCTTGTGGTTTAGTTTTCTTTCTACCTTTGTTTTTCTTCCCATTAACAAAAGATATGATAGAAGGTCACGTTGGTGGTCCTTAAGATAGTAATTATCTTCAGAGTAGCCACCCTTAGGATAATAGGAAGGTGGTTTCATTTTCCAGGAAAAGGAGTGTCATAGATTTCTATGTTTTACAAAACTATAAGAAGATATTTCCTCATCCTGGGGAGGAAATTGATGGGGTGGAGAGGTCAGAACTCTGAGCTCAAGAATCTGAATCCAT
This sequence comes from Dugong dugon, assembly GCA_030035585.1. NCBI lineage: Eukaryota > Metazoa > Chordata > Mammalia > Sirenia > Dugongidae > Dugong > Dugong dugon. The sequence goes on from CM057461.1 coordinate 170,239,344, forward strand.
CACAACCAAGCTTTGGGGGACTCATTTGTGGTACTAGAAGTGACTGTGAATTGAACAGAGAGAGAGTGCTGCAACAGGGCATGCCGCTAGAGAAGCCCCTGATTCTAGCTCCCTTAACCCAGGCAAGTTGTCCCTCTGCTACAAACACAGCCTCTTGGCCACTAAGAAGAGGCTGCATATGGATTTCCAAGTCCCCTTGGGAGTCAGAAAAGGAAGCCTCTACATTCTGGAGACAGAAGGGAAGTGACGTTCTGGTGACAGACATAAATTATTTCATCATGTCTCAATCTATTAGTATGTCTTTTTTCCCAACTAGACTGTAACTCCTGGAGGCCAAAAACTAGTCTTAAGCTTTTTGTGCTTCCCTCAGGACCTGGCCCAGGGTTCAATGTACACTCAGTAGATTCTGGTTTATTTCTAGGGACTTCACTAGATGAGCTGCTTTTTTCCTTCCTTCAGTCTTCCATCCCTTGTTTATCGTTTAGCCATGATTTAAACCATATCAAAGCGGGTTCTAAATCAGTGTTGAGGATTCTAGATGGTTGATGTTTTCCCCTTGCTGAATGATTCACCCCATTTCTCTTGGAAGCTCTCATCAGAGGAGAGGATTAAGGAGCTTGGGGTGGGTGGTAGTGAGAAGGGAGCAGGAAAGAGGTTGGGATGCTTGGCTTTGTATTGGGAGCAAAAAATGAGACTTGTCTTTCAGAAAGAAAGACTGTGAAATCTGTAAAATCTACAGGAAAATCCAACACCTCTGCAACAAAAAGACAAATAATCCAGTTGAAAAATTGGCAAAGGAAATGAACAGACACTTCACTAAAGAAGACATTCAAGTGGCTAACAGACACATGAGGAAATGCTCACAATCACTAGCCATTAGAGAAATGCAAATCAAAACCACAATGAGATATCATCTCACCCTGGCATTATTGGCACGAATCAAAAAAAAAAAAAAACTTCAGAAAATAACAAATGTTGAAGAGGCTTGGGGGTGATTGGAATTCTTATGCACTGCTGGTGGGAATGCAAAATGGTACAACCATTTTGAAAATGATATGGTGCTTCCTTAGAAAGCTAGAAATAGAAATACCATAAGATCCAGCAATCCTACTCCTAGGAGTATATCCTACAGAAATAAGAGCCATCACATAATAGACAAATGCACACCCGTGTTCATTGCAGCATTGTTCACAATAGCAAAAAGATGGAAACAACAGATGAATGGATAAACAAATCATGGTACATACACACAGTGGAGTACTAAGCAACAATAAAGAACAATAATAAATCTGCGAAGCATCTCACAACATGGATGAGTCTGGATGGCATTATGCTGAGTGAAATAAGTCAATCACAAAAGGACAAATATTATATGAGACCACTACTATAAAAATTCATGAAAAGGTTTACACACAAAAAGAAACAATCTTTGATGGTTACAAGGGAGGGGAGAGGTTGGGTTTCAAAAACACTAACTAGACAATAGCTAAGTGGTAACTTTGGTGAAGGGTAAGACAGTACACAATACTCGGGAAGCCAGCACAACTTGTACAAGTCAAGGTCATGTGAGCTCCATAGACACATCCAAACTCCCTGAGGGACCGAATTACTGGGCTAAGGGCTATGAGGACCATGGTCTTGGGGAATATCTAGCTCAACTGGCATAACATAATTTATAAAGAAAATGTTCTACGTTCTACTTTGGTGAGTAGTGTCCAGTAGGGTCTTAAAAGCTTGTAAGTAGCTATCTAAGATACTCCACTGGTTTCACGCCATCAGAACAAGGGAGAATGAAGAAAACTAGACACAAGGGAAAGATTAGTCCAAAGGCCTAATGGACCACAACTACCACAGCCTTCACCAGACTGAGTCCAGCACAACTAGATGGTGCCCAGCTACCACCACCGACTGCTCTGACAGGGATCACAATAGAGGGTCCTGGATAGAGCTGGAAAAAAATGTAGAACAAAATTCTAACTCACAAAAAAAGACCAGACTTACTGGCCTGACAGAGACTGAAGAAACCCCAAGACTATGGCCCCAGACACCCTTTTAGCCCAGTAATGAAATTACTCCTGAGTGTCACCCTTCACCCAAAGATTAGACACGCCCATAAAATAAAAAGAGAGTAAAGGGGCACACCAGCCCAGGGCCAAGGACTAGCAGGCAGGAGGGTACAGGAAAGCTGGTAATAAGGAACGTAAGTTCGAGAAGGGAGAGTGTTGACGTATCTGGAGTTGGTAACCAGTATCACAAAATAATACATGTACTAACTGTTAATGAGAAGCTAGTTCTGTAAACCTTCATCTAAAGTACAATTAAAAAAAAGAAGAAGAAAGACTGTGGAAAAAAAAATGTGGCGATTCTAGTTCATAGTGACATCAAGGTGGCCATGCTCTTCTCAAGAGTCAGACCTTCCCAGCCTCCTTGTCCACCATGTTTATTTAGTTCTCATTTGGGAGTCAGTGTTGAACTGACAGTATATGTAAGATTTTATTCCTGTCCACCATAGTAACCTGTGAAACTTATCAACTGAAATAAATAACAAGTTGTGTTCAAAGCACCTTTATACAAGTGTTCAAATACCTTTTCAAACATGATTGTGCTCAGTATTCAGAGATAGCAGGGTACTTATCAATTATCTTCATTTTAAAGATGCCAAAATTGAGTCAGTAAAGTCAAATATCAAGTTCAATTGAATAGAATTGGAACCCAGTTCCATCTTTTTTTTATATGTAATTATCACAATTACTATCATTCAATGGCATTTCTGATGCTAACAAAGAATTTGGTGCCACTGTGCAGAATTCAGCCAGTCCCTGAAATGCAGCCAACAGTAAGGGAGACAATGTTTAACAAAAAAATAATCCTGAGCCATAGCACTCCCAGTTTTGAAAGCCTTAAAATAAATCCAGAATTTATTCACAATAGAAATAAATCACAGAATCCAAGGTACAAAATGATTTCCATGCTGCTTTAATAAACATCAGAAAAGGCCTTGCCAACTCCTGACTATTCATCCCACTGGTGTACAAAAAAGGAGTTTTTTTAAAGAATAACCCTTATTTGCCCTCACAAAAGGCTAATAAGCAGGTATTGTCAGGTTTTAAAAAGAACATGTTCAGTTTCAAGTCTTCTGAAAACCTTCTGGTTATATTTACCCATTTTCCCAATTAGCAGGTCTTTGAAGCCATGAAAAACTTTCTCACTGCCCTAATTTTATAGCCAGTGATGCATATACAGGTATAGATAAATGGATACAGACGTAGAGATATATATCTTGTCTATGTCCCCAACTAGATTGTTAAGTTGTTCATGAATACTGGTTGCAATTAGTCTTTCTGTATCTCCCACAAAGATAACTGCTATGGCTTGCTAATGAAGAAAATAAAAAACCAAACCAGTTACTGCCAAGCCAATTCCCTCTCATGGCCACCCCATATGTGTCAGAGTAGAACTGTGTTCCATAGGGTTTTTAATGGCTGATTTTCAGAAGTAGATCTCCAGGCCTTTATTCCAAGGCACCTCTGGGTAGACTCAAACTATCAATCTTTAAGTTAGCAGCCAAGCGTGTTAACCATTCCCTCAATCTGAGAGGCCTCCATAAATGAATATTGATTGATGACTTAATGGAAATATACAAAGTAATTCTGAATGGGTGAAAAAGTAATGGTGAGCTTGAGAAATTATTTCACCTTTACCCCTCCATTTGTAAAAAAACAGGTTTGCCTCCTACTTCAGTGTAAAGGCATATGTGCTAGTGCCATGCACAGCTCCAAAGGGAAGCAAGACCTGCAGTACTCAGGGTACATTCCCAGGAGCTATCAAGCAGCAGTGATAACCTTCAAAAGCAGGCGACATACGCATTCAAGAAAGCAGAGAAAAAGACACGGCTGCAATAAGGGAGAATAGCAACTCCATGGTCCACAGGGAAAGCGTAGGTTGCTACTTTTTTCCCCAGTGATTTCAAACGGTGTAACTGGAATGGGTTTTGGCATCAGATATCTGGGCTCAAGTCCTAACTCTGTCACTTGTCACATGGGTGAACTTGAACAATTCACTAAATCTCTCTAATCCTCATCTTCCTCATCTATAAAATAGGCAGAATAGCAGTTTTGATGTGGGAATTAAATATGCTAATTCACTCAGAGTGCACTGACATGAATTGAGTATTCAATAAAAGTTAGTTTCCTTTCTGACTTCCTTCCTGACCAAGGCATAATTTTCCATAAAAAAGAACTCTTTTGTGCAGGCTGGATGGATCACTAAATGGCCCCATTTCTCTTTGTCACAGTATTTCTCAATTTTTTTAAATCCACATGCCCTCTTGATATATACATAGTTTTACTTTCCTCGCACATCCTCCGACTGAGATTTACAGCTTTGACCCTTAAGACGGGATGAAATATTTGGGGGCAAATGATACGCAAATATCACGCAGTCTCTCTCCCCAAGCCACAGAGAACACAGAAGATCAGCTCACACATCTGTGCATGAGAGAGGGTGTGTGGGTGTGTTTCGGGCAGAATTTTCATTTGCTGCTCTCCAGTTACTTATCCTCTGCTCTAAGAATTATTTCCAGAAGTCAGAGACAAGTCAGATGTTTTACTTGAAGGAACAAGACACAACTTAATTCCCCAAACAAAACTGGGGAAAGAAGAAATTGTTTGGGTGGCTAGGCAACCCCTGATGCTCTCGCCAACAGCCTGAGTCAGGCTCTCGCCACCCAGTTGTCTCACAAGAGGAAATGTAAATGACACATCTATTTGTAAACTTGCTTGGTGCTAGTAAACCTCTGCCTTTGACTCTAAGGACTCACCTTGGGAAGGGCAGGAAGGAAGTGAAAGAGGCACATTTTAGACTCCCTTTGCATTTTTATCTGTCTGCATCCTGGCAGGACCCCACCAGACTTGTTCAAATGCATTACCCAGTTTGTACCATTTGTTAGACAAAGGGAGCCATGCAGCTCAAGGTGCCTGTGGCATCGCACAGCGTTAGGCAATGGCAGAAGAACATTTCCGCTTTATCTTAATCTGTGATAGTAGGTAGCTAGCAAAGTTTGCCTAGCATACCTCCAAAGAGGTCTCTCAATGGGAACTATGAGAGAGTTTTGGGGGGAGGGGAGGAAAGAAAGTTTTTATAACAAATATATTTATAAAAAAAGAATATATCTTTTTTATAAAAAAAGTATGATATGCAAAATAATTGTAATAAATGTAAAAAAAAAATCAAGCTCTCTACAATTTATCTGCAACTGCATATCCTGGGTTGCTTGTTTTTTGTATTCTGCACCTTCATTTTCTTGATATAAATACATTTCTTCTGAATTGGTTTGGTCCAATGCCAATCAAGTAGATGCACATACACAGTCACATTCAAAGAGGCTTAAAAATTCTTTCTAGACATCAAATCTGGGCTACACTAGTGGTCAGACATCTCAGGGTAACCTTTTAGGATTTGCTACTGTTCTCTTTCTGAAACCTACAGTTTTGACACACATAGTTCATTCCCTGGCAAATGAAGCAGAGCCCAGCAGCTGCTTTATCAGAAGAATTCCCAGGCATTAATGTCTAACAAAGCAAACCCATCCTGGTGCTTGGCAGCACAGTACACCCAGAGACCCACGCACGCACATGCACACACACACAACCATACATACCCCCAGCAGTTCTGCCCTATCAGCCTGGAATCCTTCTGGCTTGGCCCTAGGAGTAACAGACTAAGCGTCTTAACTTGTGTTTACATCTTCTGTACTCAGAATAACCCAAACAGAACCACAGTTTCACTTGCATTCTATTCCTTGAGAGACCATCACCCTCCTCCCACAAAAAAATCTACTTGTATAGGGGAAGTGTGAAATAAGGGTTAGAAATGGACACTGGGGCTGAACACTTTACCTTTGACCTGAATTAAAGGCAGCAACAAGCTAAACTGGGATATAGAAGGGTTCCCTCTCTTAGCCATTTCTGGCTGACATCTCTCTGTGTTAAGCGCTAAGGATACAAAATGAACAAGACAGACCAAGTCTCTGCTCTCACAGAATTGCTAGAATAGTGGCAGAGACCAGGAAGTCAAGAGGAAAGTTCAGCACAGCGTGATAAGTGCTAAGAGAGGAGTAAGTAAATGATGCCCAAGGAGTGTGGAGGGGAACATCTTAACCCTGGAAGATCATTCGAGTTAGCCAGAGGAGGGACATGAGAGTGGAGGGACAAGGTCAGGAGGGAAAGCTCAAGAGTCCTAGTGGTTCCTTGTGGCTGGGGTGTGTGAGGAATTCCACAGCGGAGTGGTGAGTCGTGAGGCTGCAAGGTAAGTATGGGTCAGACAATGGAAGGCCTTATAGGCCATGAATGGAGCCCTGGTAGTGCAGTGGATAAGTATTCGGCTGCTAGCCAAAAGCTTGGCAGTTTGAATTCACCAGCCATTTCTTGGAAACTCTGTGGGGCAGTTCTACTCTGTCCTGTAGGGTTGCTATGAGTTGGAATTGACTCAACGGCAACGAGGTTTTTTTTTTAATAGGCCATGATAAAGATCTGGGGCGTCAGAGAAGTACTTTAAGCAAAGGAGTGGCAATATCAGATTTGCTATGTAGAAACAGCACTCTGGCTGCTGTAGGGAGAATGAATTGGAGAGAAGTACAGTTAGAAGTGGCGAGACAAGTTAGAAGGCAACTGAAGTGGTCCAAGGGAGAGATGATGATGACCTGGTTTACAGACTTGGCAGTGGAGATAGACAGCAGTAGATGGATTCAAGAGATAACAAGGAAGCAGAATCCCTACCTCTCTTCCATCATGTGAATATGAATGATGCAGGTGGGTGAGGAGACATTTTGCCTAGGGTTCTTCAAGTACCCGTTAGCATTCCATATTTTCTCTCAGAAAATCACTCTCTCTCATTCATCTTCTTCATTGAAATTCTTGGTAACTGAAAGAAATACAGAATCTGTTACTTATTTTGAACCCAGAATTTTGTAACCATCAAACATGTATTTTCTACAGGACCTGCACAGCCACCATTTCACTCCTGGCACTTGTTCATCATTCTGCTTTCTCAAAGTGAATGAGTGAGCAAATGGCAATCAATGTTCCCAGTAAAAGTTTTAGGAGCTAATTACAGTGCTCGGAAGAGTAGTCATTACAATAGTCATGCTGGGTTTGTTGTGATGCTACTAATCACACCAAGATTTCTGATTTCATGTAAATTGCAGGTACCTTCACTCCTGTAGGAATCTCTATTAATAGATAATATCATTATGCTAATAGATGCTTAAAGTATAATTTAAGAATTTCAAGTGATCTAAGTGATTTAAAAACACTATAATAACCTAACAGGTATGAGCCAAAAAATAAATCCTATCACATTTAAGGAAATTATTTTTAAAAAGAGACACCTGCAATTTGCCCACACACACACAAAAATAGAGCTGAACGACTTGGGGCTGAGTGAGTAAATGTATGCAGGTTTTTTCAATTACTCAACAAAACAGAAGATCCGTAATGTTCCACAATCTGAGCTCTGGTTTATTGTTAATCCATAAGTATATATGCATACACACTACAATTATACAACATGCATATGCATGCTACCATTTATTCATTCATTCAACGAACATTTACTAAACCCCTACCCTGTGCCTAACACTATGCTAAGCACTGAAGACCCAAAAACAGAATAAAACATGCGCTCAAGCTTGAAGGGGCAATGTATACTCAAATAAGTAAGATATTGAAAGATGTGCTAAATAGAGGTATGTATAAGGCACTCCAGTACAAGGGAGGAAGATGCCCTTAACTCCATTGTTTTAGGCCTTTTAGGTGGGGGAATTTTTAAGATGGATCTTGGCAGAAAAGTCTAGAGCTTGGCGGACAAACTCAAACATGGAGGGATAACCCAAAATCAGAAGATGTCAAGGGTACAGATGTGCAAAGTGCATCTGGGAGCTTCAAGGTTGGAGCACAAGGCTAATGAATGAAGAGTGCAAAGACTGCAGAGGGCTTGATGTATCACAGTAGGGCCATTGAAGCAGGGGAGAAACATAAATAGATTATTTATGACTTGCTCTTCAGAAAAAGAGAATCTATATATCTAAGACACGATTTTTGTATTTAGTCTATTACAGTTGATGGTATAGCAGCCATGTTGTCCAAACCATGACACAGGGTAGACCATTGGAAAACAGGACTCTCCTTAAAAAATCATGAAATGCTCCCTTTCCTTCCATCCCCTTTCTTGGTTAACTCAGACTCATCCTTTAGTCTTCAGGTTGAGCATCACTTCCTTAAGAAGTCTTCCCTGAGTGAGGAGAGATACATGCAGAGGTCCCCATCAGCTAACGCAGCATGGATCCACCACCTTGGACTCCTATCAGAGACCAGCGAACAGGGAGTACAAGAAAGCAGCTTCACAGAGCTTCCAGCAGGAGACAGAACAACCAGTAACCAGCGATATACACTTTCCCGCCCCCCACCCTTCTTCACCCCCACTTGGCCTCCTCTGCTTCCCATGGCCACAGTCTCTTGGCCGGGAAGCACCAGCTGCTTGGATTCCACCCACCCGCACTGACCGACTCCCTGAGTGCCATTTGTTGGTTGCTGGTGTTGCTTTTTTCTGCTTCTTTTGATTTCTTCCTTACCTCTCACCACCTCCCCCTCCTTTCTCTCAAATTCCTGGCTCCTTGAGCTATCTTTGCTTCTTCCTGAAAGGCTGTGAAACTCTGCTCACATGTGAAACTGCTTCCTGGTCCATGCTGCCACACTGGTGGTTATCCTGGGGCTTTTTGTTTGTTTGTTTTGAATTGTTTGTTTTCTTTTTCTTTTCTCGAATTGGGAGCCCGTTCTAGCCGGGCAGTACTGCGCGGCTTGGGACCTACCCCCTCAGTTTGCACAGACGTGCAGAGGGATCCCTGAAGGCATGTTTTTTCTGTTTTTTTTGGGGGGGGTTTCTTGTTCTTTTACTGTTTTTAATTAGTTTTGTTTTCTTTTCCTCTTTTTTCCTTCTTATGTTTCTTCATTACTCAGTTTCTCATCTCTCTATACCTTCCTTCTCTTCCTATCCCCTGAATACCTGGCACTGAGTGGCACCTCTATGCCTTCTAGCCAGGCTGTACTTCAACTCCTGGGAGCAACTTCCCCAGCCCTTGTAGCTGCACCAGTGGGATCCCTGGGAGCTTTTCTTTTTTCTTTCTAATTTTTATTTATTCATTTTTTTCTTTTCTTTTCTTTTTTCTTCTTCTTCTTCTCCTTTTTGCTTTTCTCCATTTCATAGTCTTTCATCTCTCCACTCCAACGGCGAGCTACCCTAGCACTATTTTTTGTTTGTATGTTTTTGGCTCCTGTTCCTCTCTCCTCTCTCCCATGCTCATCTTAGCTCCACACATCACAATCTTCCCCCTACATCTTGCCTACCTACACCATGCACTTAACATCACACCACCAAGCAGCACAGGCACGGCCTACTGGAACCTGCCCTGCACTGATTACCAGCTCATCCTGGTAGCTGTAGTAAGTGCCACAAACATCCCATCCCAGCAACTCCTCTTCAGCTAGACCTGCCCTGCTGTACCATATCTGAGCTATGACCCTGCCAATTGGAGAAGGAGGCAAAAAGTATCGTGCCCAAAGATGAGCAAACAACACACAGCCCACCTGCTCAGACGTAGCCAAACTAAAAAAAAAAAAAAAAGGATGAAACAAAAAAATCTACAATCAATAAACGAGAAAAATAACTACTGAATGCCCCGAAGACAGCAGACAATATCAAAACATTTATAGAAAACAGGACAAGATGGTTCCAGTAGGCATCCAAAATAAAACACCAGATGACTTTCCAGTAGAAGAAAAGGCACTAGAACTACCTGATAGGGAATTCAAATCTCTAATACTCAGAATTATCCAAAAGTTGAAGCAAAAAGCAGACAAAAATGAGGAAAAAAATAGACAAATTCATGGAAAATACAGAAAGAAAAATGGAAGAATTCAGGAAAATAATGCAGGAACAAAATGCCAAAATAAATTCACAACTAGAAATGACACAAAAACAACAATTAGAAATCCAAAAGATAAACAACAAGATTTTGGAAATGGACAGTGTCATAGAAGGGCTGAGGAGCAGATACGAAATGGTGGAAGGCAGGATTAGCGAAATTGAAGACAAACACTTGGATACAATTCTGTTGGAGGAAAGCTCAGAAAAAAGAATGAATAAAAATGAAGAGACCCTGAGAATTATGTGGGATACAATCAAAAGCAAAAAATTTCAAGTGATTGGAGTTCCAGAACAGGGGGAGAAAACAGAAAACACAGAGAAGATCATTGAAGAACTGCTGACAGAAAACTTCCCCAACATCATGAAAGATGAAAATCTGGCCATCCAAGAAGCTCAATGAACCCCATGTAGGATAGACCCCCAAAAGAAAATCACCAAGGCATATCATAATCACACTCGCCAAAACCAAAGACAAACAAAGAATCCTGAGAGCAGCTCAAGAAAAACAAGAAGTCACATACAGAGGAGAAACAATAAGACTAAACTCAGATTATTCAGCAGAAACCATGCAGGCAAGAAGGCTATAGGATGACATATATAAAACATTGAAAGAGAAAAATTGCCAGCCAAGAATAATATATCCTGCAAAACTCTTGTTCAAAGATGATGGTGAAATTAGGACATTTCCAGATAAACAGAAATTAAGGGAATATGTAAAACTCAAACCAAACTTACAAGAATTATTAAAGGGAGTCCTTTGATCTGAGAACAAACAACTTCAGCTCACAGGCTGAAACTAGGACACAGGATCGTACCAGCCAGATACTAATCTAGGAAATAAACTCTCAAGGACTATCCAAAACCAAAAGAAATACAACAGGGAATCAGAACAGTTAATCTGTAAATGACGACAACATCAGAACAATAAAAGAGGGAATAAACGGTCTGGGTAGAGAACCTTCTAATGGAGAGGAAGGCAAGGCAATACCAAGTAATAATAGACTGCTTCAAATGTAGAAAGATAAGGGTAAATTTCACGGTAACCAGGAAGAAAGTTAACAAACCTACTCATAAAAATAAAGAGGAAAGGCATAAAGTTTCAGTAAAAACAAAACCTACAAAAACAAAAGAAATGAAAAAAAAATCCACAAACAAAAGGAATTCAGCACAGGAGAGTAAGAGGAACAAACAAAATGTCAGCACCACAAAAAAAGCACTACAAAATGACAGCAATAAACTCACATCTATTAATAATTACACTGAATGTAAATGGCCTCAATGCACCCATAAAGAGACAGAGAGTGACAGAATGGATGAAAAAACAGGATCCATCAATATGCTGTCTACAAGAGACACACCTTAGAAACAATGATGTAAATTTATTAAAAATCAAGGGTTGGAAAAAATATACCAAGCAAACAACTACCAAAAAAGAGCAGGAGTGGCAATACTAATCTCAGATAAAACAGACTTTAAAACAAAATCCGCTGTAAAAGAAGTCTTCCCTGATCCCTCAGATTAGTCAGCAACCTCACATTCATCCTTAGCCATGTTGCGCACAGGTTGTGGCCTGCATGCGGCTCTGTAAGCTGCTGAAAAGTACCCTTACCTTTCCTCCACCCTTTACATTCAAACACAAATACACACACACACACACACACACACACACACACACACACACACACACACAGAGGGGTTAGAAAGTCTCAGTACTTACTAAAGGACTTGGTCTGTGTTATTTGGGAGATTCAGTTAAGTATCTGACTGATAGTTTAATAGAAAATAGTTTATTCAATTAACTCTGGCTTCACTGTCCTGGTGACACAGTGGTTAAAACGTCCGGCTGCTAACCGAAAGGTCAGCAGTTCTAACCCGCCAGCCACTCTGCAGGAGAAGGATGTGGCAGTCTGCTTCCATAAAGATTTACACTCTTGGAAACCCTGTGGAGTCGCTATGAGTTGAAATTGACTCAACAGCAATGGGTTTGGTTTTGGTTTTACCGTCTGTCTTAGTCATCTAGTGCTGCTATAACAGAAATAACCACAAGTGGATGGCTTTAACAAAGGGAAATTTATTCTCTCACAGTCTAGGAGGTTAGAAGTCCAAATTCAGGGTGCCCGCTCCAGGGTAAAGCTTCCTCTCTCTGTCAGCTCCAGGGGGAGGTTCTTGTCATCAATCTTCCCCCGGTTGAGGAGCTTCTCAGCACAGAGACTTCAGGTCCAAAGGACGAGGTATGCTCCCAGTGCTTCTTTCTTGGTGGTATAAGGTCCCCCTGTCTCAATGCTTGCTTCTCTCTTTTATATCTCAAAAGAGAGATTGGCTTAAGACATAATCCAATCTTGTAGATTGAGTCCTGCCTCATTAACATAACTGCCACTAATCCCATCTCATTAACATCATAGATAGGATTTACAACACATAAGAAAATCACATCAGATGACAAAATGGTGGACAGTCACAATACTGGGAATCACGGCCTAGCCAAGTTGACAGATATTTTTAACAGACACAATTCAATCCATGACACGGTCCTAACTTAAAATCAGAACACCAAGAAACTCTATTTGACTGAAAGTGGTGGAAGAGGGACCCAGGGTGTGGGGAGCAACAGGGTAGCAGGAGAGAAACCGTTTAAGGCAGTGCAGGGACTCTAGTGGAGAGAGAGTGAGAGGACAGCAAAGGGAGCCCCAGGAATGGAAGACACTGAGAGGGAGGGGGTAACAGCTACTGAGAACTGTCTGTCTTATAGCACAGAGTATCAAGTCCTACATGTAAAAAATTCCACAGATAACCCATGATTTGACAAAATAAATGCCAGAGAAGGATTTCCTGTTTAAGTCTGGTCTATTTAGTGCCATCAGGAAGTAGTACCCTTTTAATATCATCCCATTTCTACCACCCACATTGCCCTTCAACCCTGTGAAAGCAGCTCCGCCCCGTTGAAGTCAGAAGCCCTCCCACAGGGCAGTTTTCAAATACCTGAAGCCCCACTCAATCAGGGCAGCGCCCGGTCATACATATTTAGGGATTTTAATCTTTCCACATAAATCACTCCCTCTGGCTCCTTAATCATGTGTGACAACTTGCAGTGACTGCATCTCGCGCTCTGTTTTCCCTGAAAGGTCTTGCAAGCTAAGCAGAGTTAAGCTGAGTCAGTAACTTCAATAGAAGGCACAAGAACCACATAGGAAACGCACAAAATGAGTCAACAAACAGCACATGCCTCACTGAACCTCTGCTTCTGAGTGCCTGGCAGTGGGTGACCCCTATCTAGTTTCCTGCTTGTTTTCTGAATGAGGAAGCAAAACTTCAAGCATCATGGCATGCTCTCCTCGCCTGTGGAAACCTGGGAGGTTGACTAGGGATCCCAAAGAGCCCTTTCAACTTTAGAATGCTCTGTGCTTATGCTCCCAATTTTCTTTAAGAGGCAGATTATCCTAATCAGAGCTATATTCCAATGAACCGATCAAGTTGGTATGACGAGAGGGCTTTAAATGAAATGGAGAAATTCCTGGGCTACAGCTGCTCAGAATGAGGCAATGTTTCAGCCCCTTACTATTCTGCATTTAACACTAGTATAGTATACCAGTTGTCATCGAGTCAATTCCAACTATGATAATTCCATGTGTGTCAGAGCAGAATTGTGCTCTATAGGGTTTTCAGTGGCTGATTTTTCAGAAGTAGATCTCCTGACCTTTCTTCTGAGACATTTCTGGGTGAACTCGAACCTCCAAACTTTTGCATTAACCATTTACTATTTTGCACCACGCAGGGACTCCAACACCAGTATCAAAAAAACCCTTTGCTGTCGAGTCAATTCCGACTCATAGTGAGCCAGAAGGGACCATATAGGGGCCCTTTAGGACAGTTCCATAGGATTTCCAAAGCTGTAATCTACAGAAGCAGACTGTCACAACTTTCTCCTGTGGCTGATAGGTTCAAATTGCCGGCCTTTCGGTTAGCAACCGAGTGCTTAACCACCGCACCACCAGGGCTCTTTCAACACCGGTATAGCCCTTCCTTATCTATCAAACAAGACCCCTTGGTGATGGCTTCTACTTCCTTTGCCTTGAGAAGCCTTGCACCTTTCCTCTGATATTGATGTACCAAACCAAAAAAACTAAACCCATTGCCACTGAGTCAGTGAGCATTTGCTTGATCTACTAATATAGGACAAGAGAGAGGAGCCCAAGTGCCAGTTATTGTAATAATAAGTGGCATGTACCTGAGTGCTTAATCATAATAGGCACTCTTCTAAGGACTTTACTCACAGAAACTCATTTTAAACCTCACAACAACCCTACAAGGTAGATAAGAGAGCACACAGAAAGGTTAAGAAATTTGCCCAGGGTCCCTCAGGTAGCAAGAGGCAATGCTGATATTTGAACCCAAGTAGCCTAGAAAATCCTATGGGGCAGTTCTACTCTGCCACATGGGGTCTCTATGAGTCAAAATCAACTTGACTGCACCTAACAACAAAAACAACAACAAAGTCTCATTTGAGAGTCCATAGTCTACACCACCATGCTGTTCTACCTAGACCCTTTGGTGTTACTGTTACTGAGGTCAATGTTTCCACATAACAAGAGTTTACAAGGAAATGATAAAGAAGGATCATGGAAGATGATTATCTCTGAAGCGAGAGCAAAGTCATGGGCTCCTCCTGGAAACACAGGAAGAACGCCAGTCAGTGAGGATGATCCAGTTGGGGGTGGAGACTATTGATACTTACTTGTTCCAGTCCAGCAGCTCACTTCAAGGTGTGGGGAAGCAGTTGGCTAAAACCAGAGGACGCTGGGCAGAGAGTGATGTTGTTGACTAGAGAGCATGGTTGAAGTGATGGTCATGAGTCTAAGATTTTTGTTGTTATGGTTAGATACCGTTGAGTCGGTTCAGACTCATAGCTACCCTATAGGACAGAGTAGAACTGCCCCATAGGGTTTCCCAGGAGTGACTGGTAGATTCAAACTGCGGACCTCTTTGGTTATAAGCCATAGCTCATGGTAGCTCTTAACTACTGCATCACCAGGGCTCCGATCCGAAGCTAGTTGAAGGAAAAAGTGAAGAAAGTAAGGACCAAAAGAAAGTAGAGAGATCGATGTCCTGGATGTCCCCAAGATTGTCTCACTCAATCCTCATGGCAATCATATGAGGCTTCACAATCATCTCTAATTTAAGGAGGAAGAGATTGAATCTTAGTGAAGTTCAATAAATTGCCCAAAGTCACACAGTGGGTAAGTGGCAGCAACTAATAAATGGGCTAGTGTTCAGACAGCCTAATCCAGAGGCTGAGCTCCCAATCACTAGACAACACTGTCTTCATGACTCTCTGGGTGAATCAGTGGAAAGGAAAGAGATTACAGATGCAAGAAACAACAAAGGTAATTCACCAAGCAGGGCTTGTTGATAAGCACAAGTTTAGAGTTAGTCACAGAAAGGAAGATTAGAGTTTTTCTTCTTGTGAGATAAGAAGGAAAGAGTAAATGTTGGATGAGCACACAAGTGCATTCTAGCAAGGAAGAAGAGGCTAGGTCATGTTAGATAGGTCTCTTTTTCTCAGTGAGTCAGAGTTAGATACCAGGCTCTCTGCCAAGGTATCTAATTCTAGAGCACTGGGTTAGAGTTAGAGTTAAGATCATGGCCTATCTGAAATAGCTGTTGTATTGGGCTCCCTGCAAGTAAAAGCAAGCATTGCTCATTAGCTCTGGCAGCCTTGTCTGAGTTTACATTGCCTTTATGATGAAACTATATGCCCTGCTTTTGTGCTTTCCTCTAGCAATGGCTGGAAGTACAGGAACAGAAAGAAAGAAAATGAGTGGGGTCTTTTGCTCAGAATTGAGAACTGCGCAAACCCACAAATGCCAAGTTTCTTCTAAAAAGGAAGAGTTTGAGGGTTGATAATCATACAGCAAAAGAGCAATGGTACAATGAGCCTAACATGCAGTCTAGCTGTTAATAGCCTGGACACTGGAATCAAGATTCCTGGGCTCAGCTCCCATTGGTGCCTATTGCTAGTGGTAACCTTGATCAAGTTACTTAACCTCTCTATGCCTCTGTTTTTTATCTGCAAAAGGGAGTCTTACTTGCACTTACCTCCTAAGGTTGTTGTGAGGATTAAATAAAACACAGAAAGCCCTTAGCACAGTGTCTGAGACATAATAAGTGGTTGGTAAATGTTAACTTTTATTAAGGCTTAAGCAAGGACTTCACTGATACCTCTAGTTGCTCAACGTCTTCCCTGATCAGCATTCACTACTAGAAGCATGGCATTTCATGCATATACATGTACGCACTAAGTCTTGTGAGAGACTAGACTCTCCCAGCCCTCAGCGGTGGCTTTGAATTGTCCAGCTGTGCCCACTAGTTCTAGTTTTCAGACATAAGCAAAGTGGTGGCATAATGGAATACGAGTTTACTCCTCTGGAAAGTAGCCAACTGTTCCCTATTTGATGCCAATAAGAGCTTGACCTCTCCTACCTTCTGTGGCAGCCTTCCTCTCCTAAAGCAAACCCAGACCACAAGTCTAGCCAGAGAGTCAATATTAAATTAAACCTAGAATTTTAAAACATTGCCCAGCTCTTTCTCAACAATTATGACCTGCTTTAAGCGTTAGATTTTCTGTATGGGCCCCCAAAGAGTTGCAGAATAGAACTAGTGTTGTTAATCCTTCTTCCAAATCTCTACAGTCTATTAGAGTCATTTCTTTTTATATTCTCCCAGGTGTAAGTAATATTTGTTGCCTGGGATTAGGTTCTTCTTTCTGCATAACAAAAAGATTTCCTTGAAAACATGATTAGAACACAAATGTTTTATGCACTTAGATGTGTTAAATAACTACATGCTAAATTTCCTAAGAATTTCCTTTTCTATAAAGAGAAATGGCTTTTGTTTTTCCCCTCTTTTTCTGGGAAAAAAAAAACCTAAAAACCAAACCCGTTGCCATTGAGTCAATTCCAACTCATAGCGACCCTATAGGACAGAGTAGAACGGACACACAGGGTTTCCAAGGAGCAACTGGTGGATTCGAACTGCCAACCGTTTGGCTAGCAGTTGAGCTCTTAGCCACTGCACCGCCAGAGCTCCTTCTGGGAAATAGAGGTAGTAAAATACAGAAGCCTAATGACTAAGAACATCAGTGACATTCTCCTCTCTGAATTCTTATGTTGACTGACTTATGGCCTCTTTCAGACCATGGCTCTAATTGTTTCACATGTTACTTACTTCTTTCTCATTTGGGTAGGAGCCTCTTGCTTCTCCGTATCTAACAAGCTCATAAAAGCAGTGGCCCAATAAAAACTTTGTTATGAACTATTTAACTGAAAGTATCTTTTGTTTAATTGATTCATGCAAACCGGGAGACCAGGTGGGTAACTGAATAGTGAAACAGGCTGGACGTGAGACGATATGCAGTAGTGGGGATTGTGGTTATGTGAAAAGTGTTTGTCCCATCTATGGGGATAGCTAGGTCCTGGAGTGGTACAGATACTTTGCGCTTGACTGCTAGCCTAAAGATTGGCTGTTCATACTCACCCAGTGGCATCATGGAAGAAATGACTAGCATTCTGCTTCCTTAAAGATCATCACCAAGAAAACCCTATGGATCGGTTCTACTCTGTAAAAAATGGGGTCACCATGAGTCGGAATCGACTCAACAGCAGTGGGTTAAGGGGCAGCTGGAATTCAGCTCCGGCTCACCGTTGTCATGTAGCAATGGAGGCCTCGTGTTGCCAGGTGTTCCAAATTTTAGAGAGAAGTTAGGTTTTTAATGTGAAATCTCCCAGTTTTTTTACATGCCGGCAACCAATTAAAAAGTGAACAGTTTACTACAATGCAAGCCCACTATAACACATCTGTGGGCCAAGTTCAGCCTACAGCCTACAATTTTCAACATCTTATTTAGAGGAAACTTCCTGAGAAATTACGATGAATAATTCAAACTCTCCTTCAGGTAGCTTCACCTTCAGCTGCTTTGTGACCTACAGTCATATTCTTCGAGTGCCTTCCTATTGCCCGTCATAGCTGGGCTGGGTCTCATAGCAAGAATCATCCCTGAGTCAGTACAGAATGATACAAAGCACACATTCACACAGCCCACTGAGCCTTTTGATGGTGTTGTACAAAACTGAACTGATGGTAATTGGTAGAGGAGGTGTCCAGGTTAAAAGTGTGACAAACCTTTTTAAAGGCCTGGATGGGTTCATGATTCTAATGCAGACCCAGCAAAGCTACCTGAAGAAATGACATGGATAATCAAGTGTCATGCTTCAAACGTCAGCTGATTGCCTGCAGTGGGAGAGACAGGAAGGATGCGAAGGAATATAGCGTTTTCCTCCAGCCCCCATCACCTCCCAATTAGTTGGTAAATAGCGAAAATTGCTGCTTTCCTGTGAAGCAGCAAAAACATGTCCCTGCTGAAGGGAGACTATTTAACCCAATAATAGGCTTGTATTCTTACTAGAACTAGTAAATTTTCCCTTGATATAAAACTGTCTTCATTCACCCCTTGAAGCCTGGGTAAGGCTCAGAACTTTTTCTAAAACAAAACACTACCGAAATTCCCTGAAGATGAGTCCCATGTCCAATCAACTTTTCTATGCTCAGCACTTGGCAGGGTGCCATTCACAGAATAGAGTCTGGACAAAAAGTTGTTTAATGAATTAATTAATGATGGAGCGGGTTTTACACTACATGCCTCAGATAGTCTTGTACATGCCGCAACAGTACAGTCATGCTGGGATAACGGGGTGAAAAAGAAAGGACAAAGATCAGCATCTTTAAAGGCTTTGTCTTTTCATTTTTTTAAGATACTTTAGAGAATTGTGTAGTAATTTATCTAATCCACCCTGTCAGGAGGAATCTGAAGACACAGTCTCTGCCTCCCTGCTAAGTCTTAGCATGTGCTGATTTGAGGTGGCTCCAGAAGTGAAGCTAAAACAATTAATTGCACTATTAAATAAACACTTTATGTTCCCTCGAAAACCTTTAACAAGAGCCTCAGTGTCAGAAAGGAAAAGATGCTGAGGTATCAGAACTGTGAAAGAGACACTAAATTTCTTTCTGCCTGCAGCCCTGTGGATGTCTGTGCCTGCTGCACAACCCTGCAAAATTCTGTCTTTAACATGACACTGAGCTTGACAGAGAAATTGCAGGTACTTGAGTATATATCTGCATTGCAACAGATGTCAGCCTCACGTTTAAAAGGAAATGGAATTACAGGTGGAAGGAGCTTGGGAGTTGAGAGCATCTGTTATATGAATCTGGATTTGGGAGAATACATTTGAAAAATAAGTCCCCTCAACTTCCAAATGAACTAAAATTTTTGATGATTCTCATTGTCTCTCTCTCTCTCTTTTTCTCTCTACCTTTTAGAAGGAGCAGGAGGAAGCTAAAGTTTCTCCACACTGTCAAAGGTGAAGAATATTATTAGAAAACTTTTCAGAGAATAATGTGTGGTCTGTGACAGTAGGGGCATGCCAGTTAAAAAGTTAGAATATTCTAAAAGTTCTTTCCAAATAATTCACCTTGCCCTAATAAAAAGCACCAAGTTGTCTGGAGATTTTAAGAAGTGACCCATCATGCTCAGTCAGCAAAAAATAGTCCTAGGGCCTGCACTGTGACTTTTTATCATTGGTGTCCGTTTAGTCTTGGTGAATGTTAGAAGGGACCATTCAATCCAGGTAATTATTAACATTTCATTCAATGAAGGAGACCCTCTTTGAGCAAAGAATTCTCTGAGGAAAGTTTATGGCTCCAAGTAAAATCTTTCCTGGTGAGTGTAACGTTTAGATTCCATACAGGACATCACTCACTCCTTCCCAATCATGTCCCACAGTGGCTCAACTCACACCTGACAGAACCAGTTACAGTTATGTGGATGCAGATTGTGATGGAAATGACCGAAAGCACACACTCACTGTATACAGGTCCAGGCACAAGCTCCAGGCTCTCACACCCTTCACTTCTCACACCCTTCTTGTCTCCAGTTGTGAGAGACAGATGATTCATGGATCCTAACGGGTGGGGCGGTGATAATCTGTGACCTCTTCATATCACCCTGGAGACCTGCTCTTGCCTAGACCGGGACTGCTGAGCCTAAGTGCCCTTAGGTCTGCAGGACGACTTTAGTCCAGCCTGCCCAGCCCCCACCCCAAAAAACCAGGCGGTTCGATTAATCCCTTAATGTCCTCTAGACACTAGTTGAGACCCAAGGTCCTTCCATGCTTCCCTATCCTCAGCGTAGTTCTCGTACCAGTTGGTGCTGATTCAAGCTTTCCACCAGCAAAAAGTGGGTGAAGCGAGATGGGAGGAAAGTGGCAGGCTTCACCCCACAACAGAGAGCAGATAAGCAAAGGTAAATTCTGTATTAAGGAGGAAGATCGCCGCAGCACTAGGAGTGGCTGTTTCAATATGGCTGCTCAAAAAGCTTTTTAAATGACCTAATGGAGATAATTGGAACCTAGAGCTGGGATCAATTATCCATAAAAATCAAATTTATACTTCCCTTTACAGGAGTTTTGAGAGCCTTCGCCAGTACTCCCTGCCCCTTGAGCAGCAGTTCTCCACGTTGGAGGGGAGTCTCCCTGTGTGAATGAGCTGGGAATCCTGATCCCCCGTGGGTGTGTGAAATGACACGTTCCTACCTACCACCTTCCCTCTAATCATGATGAATGCGATAGTGTGGGCACATCTGGCTAAAGTCAGGCGCATGAGGCAGCCACATCTGGAGTCTGGTGTTCTTTCATCTCTAATTTAATAGCTGACTTCCCAGTTCTGAAGCTGACAAAGGACTTGAGTGTAGCAAAATGAAGGGATGATCGCTAAACTTCGTTGGCTTCCAAGCACCCACTCTTGCCTTGAGGAAATATATATCCTATTCCATTGAAGTCATTGCTCAAGTGACAGTCATAACTCAATGATAGTACTCACAAGACTTTCCAGAGATTGACATTCTTACTGATATTTCTTTAACCTGTGGTTTAGGTCAAACCAGTACTGCGGAAATTTCCTCTCCATGCCCTTTGCTCAGGTTAACGGCACACTAAGAAAACATCCCCACCAGCACTTTCAAACGTCCCAATCCATTTTTTATTTTCTTTTGTCTTTATTAACCTGACTAATCCCCTCCCTTCCTTGTACCTGTCTTGAGGTCATCCTTTTTTTAAATTTTATTTATTTAGTTATTAGGGGTTTTTTTTGTTTGTTTGTTTTTGTTTTTTAATTAGGATGCCGTCAAGAGTCTCTGCAAAGTTTCCCTTAAAACTGCTGCCATTTAGAATACCTCTCTCTTCACCATCTCTTTTTCAATAGCATTATCTCTTACCATGTCTTTATCTTCTTCACCTATAAACCCCTCATTTTAGACCCCTTGTTCTCAGTGTTTACAATTTAACTTAGTAATCTTTGTACAAAGCCTGATTGACCAAAGAAATTCACTGTGAGACTCGGGCCCTCTGTTTATTTATCTTTCAAATGGAATTCTTTATGCTGAGCTAATGTGACTTTATTAAAATACCAAACTTGGAAAATATGAAATAAAATCCTATGTAAATGCTCCCTGAAGAGTAATCTTAAATAAATGAGTTTAGTTCATTCTAGTAGATGATACCAAGGGTAGTTATTCAACTACAGAAGTGTCTGTCTGGAAACAGAGAACAATATCTGATGACCTGAGGCTCCCAAGAAAGTATATCTTCCTTGGAAAGATTTACTGAAGCTCCTAATGTGCACCAAGTAAAACACAAGGCTCCAAGGTGAAAGAGGAATTTAGAGATAATCTCTGATCTCATTGTTGTTCATAATCTAGGAGAAACAGCAGAGCCTTAGATATAATATCAGATGGTAAAACCAGGGCCAGAGGGAATTGGGAGAAGGTTAAGTGTGGGCCACGCCCTGAGCAATCAGATTCTAAAGCAGAATGTGAGTGTCTGTTTATGTTTGCTCTCCATCCTGCCCTTGGAACCAGTATATCTCAGAACCACCTATCTATGCCTATAGCTCTGAAAGGTGACCTGTGGTTGGAGACCATCCACTACAATTGATTTAGGAAATGATATTGGAGTTATTATTCCCTCTCCTTGAGCATACAGAATGTGAGCCAGCTGGAGCTGGGCTCACAAGGGCTCACAAGGACTCTCAAGGACACATCAACTGGGCCCTGAGGTATAAAGACAATAGCTAAAATAATCTTGGAAAATATCTTTTAGGGAAACTTTCACATAAATCCCATCAAACAGAACACAAAGACTTTCCACTCTTATCTTTTTCTATTAACATTTAGTGAATAGGAATTTGTTGGACCAATGAAGACCCTCCAGATTCTCTCATTACTGAAACCCGTACCGATGATTGTTAAGAAAGATGATACAAAATGTAAGATTATGATTTCTAGCCAATCAGTGAAAAAGTGATGCTTTCAATGATCCTACCCATTTTGTGATGTTGATATATACTGACGGCTCTGTAACCGTTCTTTGGACTCGGGCAGACACGGCTCTGGCAGCATGCTTGTCCACTTCCAACTTTCGTCCTTTTGAATATATGCCAAATAAAACTTTCTTTTTACTTTACTAAACTTTGTGATGTTTTTCCCTTACAACACAATTTACTAGATTGTTTCCATCCAAAGAAATGCAGGTGAGAGTACTCCTGCTGTTTACCTTGGCAAAATATAAATGAGGTTGGTTAGTCTCAAAAAGGGCTTTTTAGTCCCTCTTGTGAAAAGTCAGAGAGATAAAGCAATTTTCCAAGTTGTGTGAGTCGATGAAGCAGAAGGGGCAGTCTGCAGGCAGTGTCCCTCATTTCATCAACTCTCCGCAGACCTAGATCCCTGGGCCGCCCGGGTCAGGAGCAGCTGTGCAACCTGCATGCCTGCTCGTGCCCACGAGGAGAGGCCTTGGGTCCCCCTGGGTCGCTCCTCCCACACAGCAACCCCTCCTGCAGCATTTCAAACAATCCACTTCCGACTACCTTTTTATGACTTTACAACACAGTTTTTCCTTGAATTTTATGGCATTTCATTAAAGCAGCAAGACGGTGATACTGCCCCTTTTCTAGGAGTGAAATAAATTCAAGCTTTATCACTTCTGGAAATGCCCGAGCAGCTGTCAGGACACTTGATAGATTTTCTCAATTACAGGACTTGTGGAGCATTTTATACTTACATCTGCACCGAAGTCCGATATAGTAGATGTGCGTCTTGCTTCCCTTTTTTATCTCCTGCATCTTTTTCCTTTTAATGACCAATTTGTTGTTTGTTTCTTTTATTTTTCCTTGCCTCTTTTTTTTTTTTTTTTCCCTCTCTTTTGCTGTTTGGTTTAAAGAATGATGCCTTTCGTGTTCAAACTTATATTGTTTGTAGATCAGAACGGGGAGTGGGGGGAATCTAACCAGGATCTATAGAAGAAAAAAGAGAAGATTAAAATTTAAAGGCAAATCAATTTTTTTTCCATGGGGAATTTACTGTTAATGTAAGGTACACTTTGCACATGCAGTATTTATTAATGTGACATGACATACGTTGAACTTGTTCCTAATGGGATGGAGGCTTTGTATTGTGTGACTTTTTACACTAATAAGTCTACTCATTGGTGTTTTTCTTCAATATCAACATAGAGAATATTAGCTTTCAGTGACAACTTTGTGGATTATTCAGAACTGCAGAACCATGGTCCCAATGTATGCTAAATAAATTAAAAAAAGGCTAATGTGGAACACAGACCATGCCAGTAGACTGTTCAGACAGACTGGGGTTACAGCAGATAACATCTATTTTGTTGACTTTAAACATATCATCTTGTGGACAGAATGAAAGCCTCAGAAAGCAAAATGCCTTTATTTTCATAGAAATACTTACACTTAGGTAACATTTTAAAATATTGGGGTACTTTCACTTACATTACCAAGTATAATCTCCCCAGCAATCCTGAAGGGTAGAGGATTGTCGTCGAGTCAATTCTGACTCATGGCAACCTCGTGTGTTAGAACTGCTCCATAGGATTTTCTTGGAAATCTTTATGGAAGCAGATCGCCAGGTGTTTCTTCTGCCGTGCTGCTGGATGGGTTCAAACCACCAACCTTTTGGTTAGTAGTCAAGTGCAAACCATTTGCACCACCCAGAAATCTTGGAGGGTAGGTAAGATGAGTATTATTATCCCCATATTAGAGATGAAGAAACTGAGGCTCAAAAAGGATCAATGTCTTACCTAAAGTCAAAAGCAGAATCTTAACTCCAGTCTAGCTCTTCTAACTCCAAGTCCAGTGTTTTTCCTCTGTTGTTGAGTATAGAGGGTACATTGCAAACTCTCTCAATAAGAAACAGTTAATTCCTCAGTTTCTGTATAGAACACCCCAGTAATACCTTATAAGTAATACCTTTAAGTTCTTCGAAATGTTCCCACGTCGGCCTGTCTGAAATTTCCCTTCAGTCACTCTTTATACCTTTACCCTATTTAATTTTCTATAGTCTAAATAACACTCTGAAGTTATTTATTTATTTATTTATTCACCTACTTATTATCTGTTTCAGTTATCCAATGCTGTGTAACAAACCACCTCAAAAGTTAGTGGCTTAAAAAACAATGCTTTACTATTTCTCACAATTCTGTGGGTTGATTGGGCTCGGTTGGTTTTTCTGCCCCACATAGTGTAGCTGAGGTCACTTGTGTGGCTATTTTCAGTTGAGAGCTTGTCTGGGGCTAGAACATCCAACATGGACTCTCATCCTCCAGGCACTTCCTCTGTGTGGCCTTTCAACACTCAGTTCTCAAGCCCAAGCTTCTTTATGGAATAGCAGCTGGCTTCCAAAAAGGAAAATTCCAGGAGATAAAGACCAATGTGCAAGCACGTTTTCAAGCTTCTGCTTGCGTCACCCCTGCTAATGTCTTATTGGTCAATTAGATCACATGGTTTAATGAGTGTCAGTGTGGTAAAGGACCACACAAGGGTTCAAATGCTATGACCCATGAGTCATTAGAGGTCAACAATGTAACAGTATATGAGGGTATTTAGAGGGAGAACCACTAGAATGTCAGCTCTATGAGGGCAGGAACTTTATCTTATTTACTACTGTAGAGCTAGCACTAGAACAGTTCCTGGCAAATAATAAACCAAAACCACTTGTCATCAGGTCGATTCTGACTCATGACAAATCCATGCGTGTCAGAGTAGAACGGTGCTGTGTAGGGTTTTCAATGTTTAATTTTTCACAAGTAGATTGCCAGGTCTTTCTTTCAAGTCACCTCTGTGTAGACTTGAACCTTCAATCTTTCAGTTAGCAGCCAAGCATGTTAACCATTTGTACCACTCAGGGACTGCCTGGCAAGTAATACAAGCTCAATAAATATTTATTAAACAAATGAATAAATAGATAAGATATAGTTCTATGATTTAAGAGAGGTTTTATTAAATCAGTTGAATTTTTTTAATGTAAATGTTTACTAAAGTCTAAACCTTCATGCCCCCTGCCAATCATTACCCTCTCCAAAGGGTAATTACAATCATGACTTCTAACTCCATGGATTAGTTATGCCTTTTCCTAGTTCCTGAATTTTTATATAAATAGAATCATGCAGTATGTATTCTTCTGTGTCTGGCTTCTTTCGCCAACATTAAGTTTGTTGCTCTGTGAAGCTATAGTTTGTTTATTGTCATTGTATAGTATAGTATCAAATAATATAAATACTCCACTATGTATTTATCCATCCTACTGTTGGATATGGGCATTTGAGTTGTTTCAAAGTTGGAGATACAATGAATAGTGTTATTATTCATGATTATGGGTGAAAAGTAGGCATTTCTCCTGGGTATAACATCTGTAAATGGAATGACTGAATCATTAAATTAAAAAAAAAAAAAAAAAAGCATGTATTCAGCTTTAGAAGATACTCCCAGTTTAGCAAAGTGGTTGTAACATACACTCCACCAGCAACACTGGGGTGTTCAAGTGACTCCACATGTTCACCAACACTTAAAATTACATGTTCTTTTCATTTTAACCTTCATGACGTAGGCAGTGGTATCATGTTCTCCTTTTGGCTTTCTTATCCTTGATCATTAACAAAGGTAGTGTATTAGTTTCCTATGACTGCTGTAACAACTTACCACAAACTTGGTGCCTTAAAACTGTATTCTGTTACAGTTCTTATTGCAGAAGTCTGAAATCAAGGTGTTAGTAGAACCATACTCCCTCCAGAGGCTCAAGGGGAGAATCCATTCCTTGCCTCTTCTTGCTTCTAGTGGCTGTCAGCATTCTCTGGCTTGTGGCCCCATCACTCCAATCTCTATGTCTGTCTTCACATGGCTTCTTCTGTTTGTGTGTGTCTGTGTTAAAACTCCCTCTGCCTAACTCTTCTAAGAATACCTGTAATTGAATTTAGTACTCCTCCCCCACCATGCCAGATAATCCAGGATAAACTTCTTCTCCCAAGATCCTTAACTTAATCAAATCTTTTGCTATATAAGCTAATATTCACTCTTTTGCCATATAAGGTAATATTCAAAGGTTCTGGGGATTGAGAAGTAAATATATCTTTGAGGATCCATTTTGCAGCCTACCACAGACTGTTGTTGTTAGGTGCCGTCAAGTCAGTTCCAACTCCTAGCAACCCTATGTACAACAGAAATGAAACACTGCCCAGTCCTACGTCATCCTCACAATCGTTGTTATGCTTCAGCCCATTGTTGCAGCCACTGTGTCAATCCATCTCATTGAGGGTCTTCCTCTTTTTCACTGACCCTCTATTTTACCAAGCATAATGTCCTTCGCCAGGGACTTATCCTTCCTGACAACTTGTCCAAAGTATCTGAGACGTAGTCTTGCCATCCTTGCTTCTAAGGATCATTCTGGCTGTACTTCTTCCAAGACAGATTTGTTCCTTCTTCTGGCAGTTCATGGTATATTCAATATTCTTCACCAACACCATGATTCAAAGGCATCAGTTCTTCCTCGGACTTCCTTATTCATTGTCCAGCTTTTGCATGCACACAAGGCGATTGAAAACACCATGACTTAGGTCAGGCGCACCTTGGTCCTCAAAGTGACATCTTTGCTTTTGAACACTTTAAAGAGGTCTTTTGCAGCAGATATGCCCAATGCAATGCATCATTTGCTTTCTTGACTGCTGTTTCCAAGTGTGTTGATTGTGGATCCAAGTAAAATGAAATCCTTGACAACTTCAATATTTTCTCTGTTTATCATGATGTTGCTTATTGGTCCAGTTGTGAGGATTTTTGTTTTCTTTATGTTGAGGTGTAAGCCATACTGAAGGCTGTGTGTGGTCTTTGATCTTCATCAGTAAGTGCTTCAAGTCCTCTTCACTTTCAGCAAGCAATGTTGTGTCATCTGCATAATGCAGGTCGTTAATGAGTCTTCCTCCAATCCTGATACCTCCTTCTTCTTCTTGTAGTCCAGCTTCTTGGATTATTTGCTCAGCATACAGAATGAATAAGTATGATGAAAGGGTACAACCCTGATGCACACCTTTCCTGACTTTAAACCTCGCAGTATCCCCTTGTTATGTTGGGACGACTGCCTCTTGATCTATGTACAGATTCCCCACGAGCACAATTAAGTGCTCTGGAATCCCCATTCGTCACAATGTTATCCATGATTTGTTATGATCCGCACAGTCGAATGTCTTTGCATAGTCAATAAAACACAGGTAAATATCTTCCCGGTATTCTCTGCTTTTGGCCAAGATCCATCTGACATCAGCAACAATATCCCTGGTTCCACGTCCTCTTCCGAATCTGCCTTGAATTTCTGGCAGTTCCCTGTCGATGTACTGCTACAACTGTTTTTGAATTATCTTGAACAAAATTTTACTTGCGTGTGATATTAATGATATTGTTCAATAATTTCCGTATTCTGTTAGATCATCTTTTTGGGAATAGGCATAAATATGCATCTCTTCCAGTCGGTTGGCCATGTAGCTGTCTTCCAAATTTCTTAACATAGATGTGTGAGCACTTCCAGTGCTGCATCCATTTGTTGAGACCTCTCAATTAGTATTCTGTCAATTCCTGGAGACTTGTTTTTCATCTATACCTTCAATGCAGCTTGGACCTCTTCCTTCAGTACCATCGGTTCCTAATCGTATGCTACCTCCTGAGATGGTTGAATGTCGAACAATTCTTTTTGGTATAGTGACTCTTTGTATTCATTCTTTCCATCTTCTTTTGATGCTTCCTGCACCGTTTAATATTTTCCCCATAGAATCCTTCAATATTGCAACTTGAGGCTTGAATTTTTTCTTCAGTTCTCTAAACTTGAGAAATATTGAGCTTGTTCTTCCCTTCTGGTTTTCTAACTCTAGATCTTTGCACATGTCATTATAATTCTTGATTTCTCTTCTTGAGTCACCCTTTTAAATCTTCTGTTCAGCTCTTTTACTTCGTGATTTTTTCAGATGGGCATCTTTTTATTTGTATATCCTTTTTTTTCAAGTGCCTGTTCAAATCTTTCATTCATTTTTCTATTGAATTGTCTGCCTTCTTCTTGTTGATTTGTTAGGATTTAGAGGATAGTCTTTTCAGCAAATGGTGCTTGGACAACCAGATGTCCGCATGCAAAAGAATGGAGTTAGACCCCTACCTCACACCACATACAAAATTTAACTCAAAATGAATCAAAGACCTAAACATAATAGTTAACTTAGAAAACTTAGAAAACATCAGCATAAACCTTTATGACTTTGGATTAGGCAACAGTTTCTTAGATATGAAACCAAAAGCATAAACAACAAAAGAAAAAACAGATAAATTGGACTTCATCAAAATTAAAAACCTCTGTGCTTCAAAATACACCACCAAGAAAGTCAAAAACAATCCACAGAATGGGAGAAAATATTTAGGATAATATATCCGAACTTATATCTAGAATATATAAAGAACTCTAAAACTCAATAACAAAAAGACAAATAATCACATTTTAAAAATGAGCAAAACTGTTGAATAGACATTTCTTCAAAGATATACAAGTGGCCAACAAACACATAAAAAGATACTCAACATCATTAGCCATCAGGAAATGCAATCGATACCACAGTGAGATACTGGTTCACACTCATTAAAAAACCAAAAACAAATCTGTTGCCATTGAGTCGATTTCAACTCATGATGACCCCATGTGTTACACAGTAGAACTGCTCCATAGGGTTTTTTTGGCTGTAATCTTTATGGAAGCAGATCTCCAGGCCTTTCTTCTGCAGTGTGAGTTTGAACTGCCCACCTTTTTTAAGTAAGTAATCAAGCACAAACCATTGGGCCACACAGGAATCTTGCACACCCATTATGAAGCTATAATTAAAAAGACAAGACAATAACAAATGTTGTCAGGAATGTAGAAAAACTGGAACCCTCATCCACTGCTGGTGAAAATGTAAAAAGTGCAGTCACTTTGGAAAACAACCTCACAATTCCTCAAAAGGTTAAATGTAAAGTTAGCATGTGATCCAGCAAATAGACTCCTAGGTATATTCCTAAAAGAAGTAAAAACATGTCTGCAAAAAACTCGTACATGAGGCCTCCACTGGACTGAGCCCAGTACAGCTAGATGGTGCCCGGCTACCACCACTGACTGCTCTGGGCAGGATCACAACAGAGGGTTCTGGACAGAGCTGGAGAAGGTTGGAGAGCATAATTCTAACTCACAAAAAAAGACCAGATTTACTGGTCTAAAGGAGACTGGAGAAACCCCGAGAGTATGGCCCCCAGACACCCTTTGAGCTCAGTGGTGAAGTTACCTCCGAGGTTCACCATTCAGCCTGGAAGTGACAGCCCCGTAAAACCAAATGAGACTAATGAGGTACAGGAGTCCAGTGACAAGGGCCAGAAGGCAGAAGGGGACAAGGAAGCTGGTGATAGGGAACCCAAGGTTGAGTAAGGATATTGTTGCAGTGTTGTGAGATTGTTAACCATTGTCATAGGGCAACATGTGTAGTAACTGTTAAATGAGAAACTATTTTGTTCTGTAAGCCTTCATCTTAAGTGAGAATAACAGCACAATTGGAAGAGCGTAGTCAATGTCACTGAACTGTGTATGTAGAAATTTTTGAAACGGTGTATTTTTGTCTATGTGTATTTTCATCAAAAAAAAAAAAGGTTGAGAATTTAGAGGGTTAATATGTTGTGGGGTTGTTAACCAATTCCATAAAACAACATGTGTACTACTGTTTTATGAGAAACTGTTTGTTCTGTAAGCCTTCACCTGAAGTACAATAAAATATAAAAAATAAAATAAATAAAAACTAGTACATGAATGTTCATAGCAACATTATTCACAATAGCCAAAAAGTAGAAACAATCCAAATGTCCCTCAACTGATGAATGAATAAATAAAATGTGGTATATCCCCACAATGAAATATTATTCTGCAGTAAAAAGATTGGAGCATGATACACACTACAACCTGAAGAAACCTTGAAAACTTTATGCTAAGTGAAGGAAGCCATTTACAAGAGGCCACATATTATATGATTTCATTTATATAAAATATCCAGAATAGTAAATCCATAGAGACAGAAAGCAGATTAGTGGTTCCTAAGGTTGGAAAGTTGGGGGAAATGGGAAATGACTGCTAATGAGTACAGGGTTTTCCTTTTAGGGTGATGAAAATGTTCTAAAATTGATTGTGGTGATGATTGCACATATATATGAATATACTAAAAACTGTTAAATTAAATACTTTAAATAGGTGAATTATATGGTATGTGAATTAATGTCCCATAAAGCTGTTATTAAAAAAATAAAAATTCTTTGGTTTCTAAAAGTAACCCTTTTCACTAGAAATATTCTCCCCCCTTAACTCTGGCCCATGTCACTATCTTCTGAAAAAGAAAGAATTTACTATATTTGAAAAATACTCAGGCATTACCCTGGGCTTTTGATGTATTTCAGATAATACTGATGTTGTCATGAGAAATAGCCTATAGCATGGTGGAAAGACCCCTGAACTTGGAGGCATTGATATCTAATGTCTGGGGGCTTTGAGCAAGTCACTTAACTTCTCAGCTTCAGTTTAAAAATAATAATAATAATAAAGAATTGAAATACCTCAGAGTTGCTAAGAATTAAATGAGGTAATGTACATGTAAGTGCCTGCTACATGAATGGTACTGGAAAGGCCTACCTCATCTCCCAGTGCTACCATTTGCTTACTGGCTCTGTGACTTTGAGTAAGTTATATACTGTCTCTGAACCTTATTGTCCTCATTTATAAAATCAGGATGACAATGGCAAAGTTTGGGAGCTGTTGTAAAGATCACGTCTTTAAGGCTAACATAGTGCCTGGCTTATGGTAGAGAGCAGTTATTATTACTAGCAGTACTAATAAATGCTATAAAATACTATATAATTGTAAGGTTTATTACTACTCTGACATTCTAATGGGACAATGGGATGCCAATATTTCATCAGCTTTAAATAGCCAATTCCTCCCATCATTAGGAGAAAAGGAAGTTTTATGATACTCAATATGGGGAGAGCTCAGAGGGGACGAGGGAATGCATTTTTCTCATTTAAAATCTGTTTCATAGAAAAAAATCAGCTTCTCATATATCTATTTAGAGAAAAAAATTCTATCCCTTTTACTATCCCTTAGTATTATTTTGGGGAGTCCTTCAATAGTGCAAACAGTTAATGTACTCAGTGGCTAATCAAAAGTTTGGAGGTTCAAGTCCACCCAGAGATGCCTCAGAAGAAAGACCTAGTGATCGACTTCCGGAAAATTAGCCATTGAAAACTCGATGGAAAGCAGTTCTACTCTGACACGCATGGGGTTTCCATGAGTTGGAGTCAACCTGATGGTAACTGAATTTTAGTATTATTTAATAGTTATTAAATGCTGGCTATGTAAGCATAAAATTGCCCTCAACAACTTTAAGATGGGAAAATGGACAAACACATTCTTTTTTATTATTTTACAATAAGTCACGTTCTAGTCATTTGAAATTTATAATAATTTTGGCAGGACATTATCTGATATAAAAGATTTGTTAAGTAAATGAATAGTATAAACATAGTTTATGAAATATATTTGCAAAAAGTCATACTTTTGTAAAATGTAACTTTTTTCTCTACTTCTATAGTTCTACTTACCAGGTTGCATTGTAATTGCCTAGCCACTTGCCTCCTTTCCTAGACAAAGACCTTGTCCATAAAGAGCTGACAGCTTACTTATTTTTATATTTCCAGTGCCTACTTCAGTGCTTGGCACATAGTATACATTCACTCAGTAAAGATTCACCAAAGACTTGTTGTTTCAGAGTAGTATAGTCTGAGTACTGCTGGATCCATTCACCTAAAAGCAACTAGTACTGTACGTACATCAAATCTATTTTTTTTTTAGAACATGCTCCTTAGAACAATCAATTATACGAGATCAAACGGGCAATATTTGCTCAAAAGCAAAGATGAGAAGGCAGGAGGAGGTAGAAAACCAGGACAAAAGGAAACAGGGAACCCAGGGCAAAAATGGGGACAGTGCTGACACATTGTGGGGAATGAAAACAAGTCCATGAAACACTTTATGTACAAACTATTGAATGGGAATCTAATTTACTTTGTAAACTTTCACCTAATGCACAATTTAAAAAAAAAAAAAAAGCACTATTGTTTTTTATTTGCTTTTTTAAAAGAACTCTACTAGAAAAAGTCTTGATAACTTTTCCTAGTTATATATTTGTGTTTAAGTTATTAAACTACACATCTGTACTTCTTTACAAAATGTGGTATAACTTAAATTCTTCACTAATTCAGTCCTTTCCACAAATTAATCTGAACTAGAGAAGCTTCACTGGGCTAAACCAGTATATTTGGTTTCAATTTTGGTTTTAAATACCCATAGTCTTAGATCCATACTTCTCATGCCCAGTAATTTCACCACTGAGTCGGTCATTATGATCTAAGAAATCTTATGAGTTAGAAGCAAATTCTAATAACATATAGGTCATATTTACTTTAAAACTAATGTTAACAATTATTTTGGTTGTAGGGCATACTAGTGTTAGACTATCTTTTGTATTTCTGCACATTTTTAAAATTTCTAAACATTAAAATAAGAGGAAGAAATATTAAGATGCTGCCTTGAAGGCAGTTG
This sequence comes from Dugong dugon, assembly GCA_030035585.1. Lineage (NCBI taxonomy): Eukaryota > Metazoa > Chordata > Mammalia > Sirenia > Dugongidae > Dugong > Dugong dugon. Next base: position 170,272,417 of record CM057461.1, read on the forward strand.
GATGAGAAGTTGTTCCAGACCCCACATTAGGATAATCTAGCAGCAGGTGTCTCTCAGTTTGTCCTACTGTGGTAGCTTGCTTGTTACAGTGATGCTGGAAACTATGCCACTGGTATTTCAAACACCAGCAGGGTCACTCGTGGTAAACAGGTTTCAGCGGAGCTTCCAGACTAAGACAGGCTAGGAAGAGGGACCTGGTGGCCTACTTCTGAAAAAAATTGGCCAGTGAAATCCTGATGATGTACTGCCAGAAGACGAGCCCCTCAGGTTGGAAGGCACTCAAAATACGACTTGGGGAGAGCTGCCCCCTCAAAGTAGAGTTGAACATAATGACGCGGATGGAGTAAACCTTTTGGGATCTTCATTTGCTGATGTGGCACGACTCAAAATGAGACGAAACAGCTGCAAACAACCATTAACAATCAGAACGTAGAATGTACAAAATATAAAAAATGTACAAAATAGGAAAATTGGAAGTTGTCAAAAATGAATTGGGACACTTAAAGATCAATATCCTAAGCATTAGTGAGCCGAAATGGACTGGTAATTGACCATTTTGAATCAGACAATCATATGATCTACTATGCTCAGAATGACAAATTGAAGAGAAACGCATTGTATTCATTGTCAAAAAGAACATTTCAAGATCTAGCCTGAAGTACAACACTGTCAGTGATAGGTTAATATCCATATGCCTATATGGAAGACCAGTTAATACGACTATTATTCAAATTTACCCACCAACCACTAATGCCAAAAATGAAAAAAATGAAGATGTTTTAGAAGTTCTGCACTATGAAATTGATCAAACATGCAATCAAGATGCATTGATAATTACTGGTGATTGTAATGTGAAAGTTGGAAACAATATGTCCTCTGTGATAGAAACAATGCCGGAAATCACAGGATGAAATTTTGCAAGACAAACGACCTGTTCACTGGCAAAACATTTTTTCAACAACATACATGGTGACTATACACTTGAATCTCCCCAGATGGAATATACAGGAATCAAATCAACTACAACTGTAGAGAGAGATGATGGAGAAGCTCATTAACATCAATCAGAAGAAGATCAGGGGACGACTGTGGAACAGACCATCAATTGCTCATATGCAAATTCAAGCTGAAGCTCAAGAAAATTAAAACCAGTCCATGAGAGCCAAAGTACAACCTTGAGTATATCCCATTTGAACTTAGAGACCATCTCAAGAATAGATTTGACACACTGAAAAGTAATGACCAAAGACCAGATGAGTTGTTGGATGACGTTAAGGACACTATTCATGAAGAAATCAAAAGGTCATTAAAAAGGAAGGAAAGAAAAAAAGACCAAAATGGATGTCAGAAGAGACTCTGAAACTTGCCCTTGAACATAGAATAGCTAAAATGAAAAGAAGAAATGAAGTAGTCAAAGAGCTGAACAGAAGATTTCAAAGGGCAGCTTGAGAAGGTAAAGTAAAGTATTATAATGAAATCTGCAAAGACCTGGAGTTACAAAACGAAAAGGGAAGAACACACTTGGCATTTCTTAAGCTGAAAGAATTGAAGAAAATATTCAAGCCTTGAGTTGCAATATTGAAGGATTCTATGGAAAATGTTGAACAACGTAGGAAACATCAAATGAAGAAGGAAGAAATATACAGAGTCACTGTACCAAAAAGAACTGACATTCAACCATTTCAGGAGGTAGAATATGATCAAGAACCAATGGTGGTGAAGAAAGAGGTCCAAGCTGCACTGAAGGTATTGGGGAAAAACAAGGCTCCAGGAATTGACAGAATACCAATTGAGATGTTTCAACAAATGGATGCAGTGCTGGAAACACTCACTTGTCTATGCCAAGAAATTTGGAAGAGAGTTACCTGGCCAACTGACTGAAAGACATCCATATTTGTACACATTCCAAGGAAAGGTGATCCAACAGAACGTGAAAATTATCTAAAAATAATCATTAATATCACACACAAGTAAAATTTTGTGGAAGATAATTCAAAAACAGTTATAGCAGTACATCGACAGGGAACTGCCAGAAATTCAAGCCAGATTCAGAAGAGGACATGGAACCAGGGATATCATTGCTGATATCAAGATGGATCCTGGCTGAGAGCAAAGAATACCAGAAAGATGTTTACTGTGTTTTACTGACTATGCAAAGACATTCGACTGTGTGGATCATAAAAAATTATGGATAACATTGCAAAGAATGGGAATTCCAGAGCACTAAATTGTGCTCATGCGGGACCTGTAAACAGACCAAGAAGCAGTCGTTCAAATAGAACAAGGGGATACTGGATGGTTTAAAATCAGGAAAGGTGTGCATCAGGTTGTATCATTTCACCATACTTATTCAATCTGTATTCTGAGCAAATAATCCAAGGAGCTGGACTATATTAAGAAGAACACAGCATTAGGATTAGAGGAAGACTCATTAACAACCTGTGATATGTTGATGATACAACCTTGTTGCTGAAAGTGAAGAGGACTTGAAGCACTTACCAATGAAAGTCAAAGACTATAGCTTTCAGCATGGATTACACCTCAACATAAAGAAAACACAAATCTTCACAACTGGACCAGTAAACAACACCATGATAAACGGTGAAAATATTGAAGTTGTCAAGGATCTCATTTTACCTTGATCCACAATCAACACCCAAGGAAATACAAGTCAAGAAATCAAATGACATATTGCATCAGGAAAATCTGCTGCGAAAGACCTCTTTAAAGTGTTCAAAAGCAAAGATGTCACTTTGAGAACTAAAGTGCACCTGAACCAAGCCATGGTATTTTCAATCGCCTCATATGCATGCAAAAGCTGAACAATGAATAAGGAAGACCAAAGAAGAATTGATGCCTTTTAATTATGGTGTTGGTGAAGAATATTGAATACACCATGGACTGCCAGAGGAACAAACAACTCTGTCTTGGAAGAAGTACAGCCAGAATGCTCCTCAGAAGCAAGGATGGCAAGACTTCTTCTTATGTACATTGCGCATGTTGTCAGGGGGGATCAGTCGGTGGAGAAGGACATCATGCTTGGTAGAGGTTAGCAAATAAGAGGAAGACCCTCAATGAGATGGATTGACACAGTGGCTGCAACAATGGGCTCAAACATAGCAACGATTGTGAGGACGGCACAGGACCGGGCAGCCAACTTGACAGCACCTAACACATAACTATAGCAGCAGGCAGGAAAGTCAAGGACGCATAAGTCAAACGCGCAAAAAGGAAGTCAGTGAAAGATTTGGATGAGAGAGGTCTAGCGCTGTGAAGGCCAGCACTGGGCACATATTTTAACTGCATGTCATAAGTGATTTGATAGTATTTTTCATTTGGGGATCAGGTTTTTTCTTTCAAATAGTTGATTGGTTCTTATGTCTGTAAAATACCCAGGAATCACCCTTCTACTCACATTCTTAAATACACTTTCCAAAAAGACATGTTCATAAACAATAAACTGTCTATATCAAGCTAGAATCCAGTTCTTCCATAGCCATATTTGTATTTCAGTCTTGTTAAACCTCTCTGACAAAGATTCCTAAATCGTTTAGGGGAATGCAAAAAGAAAAAAAAGAAAAAGAAATTTCTATAATATCCAGGGCAACAACAAGCAGAGAGAGACAAAGTCCTTTCTGATGGTAATTAGCTTGATTCTGCACATGAGATTATATTATCCTTGTCTTGTCAGACAAAGGTTACCCTTGCTCATAAATTTTATCCTGCCCACAGTCCAATTTCACTATGGTAAATAATTTTCTCAATTCACAATTATGTTTTTCTCCAACCTGACCATTATTTTCTATATTTTTGCAATAAGCTGCTACAAAATTGCATGTTTGGCTGCCAGTTCAACATCTCTTTGAAAATGGTGCACCCCTAAGTCAATTCCTTGCCAACCCTGCATCAAGAGTGCCATATTCCTCAGTCTTTCACACCATAAAATCTCTATTCAATAAACAGCAGTTAATTTTTAATCAGGGAAGTGGGGCTGTAATGTTTTTACAACACTGGCAATATTGCAGAAACAGAGAAGCAATATTTTATTTGTCAGTGTGGGATGGTGGAAAGAGCACCAGATTGGGAGTCAGAAGGTCTAGAGATCTGTCAGCTGAGCGACCTTAGGCAAGTTCCTGTATCTTTCTGAGCTCCAGGTTCATTCATCATCTATAAAAACATTACTCATCTCCCAAGGTTATTTTGAGGCTCATATAAATGAAGTAAAGTAAAAATATTTGTAAACTGTAAACAGTAGACATGGACTATATTTATTAAACATGGATTACTGCCATCATTGTTATTATTATTATTATTATAAATAACAAGTAACTTTTAAGAGGCCCAGCATCCACTCCATGGGTCAGTGGCTCTAAGTTCCTGAAGGAAATACCTAAATTGGACCTACAATATGTGCCCCCCATACTTACTATTTGTTCCCAAGGAAATCCGTCTGCCATCTCTGTGCGCGTGTGTGTGTGTGCGTGCACTTTGCTATCTGAGTTATTGATTTCGTAGCTTTCCTCAATAAGGAGAAGTGAAAATTTTCATAGGCAGAAATTAATCGTCATACATGCTATCATTCCATCATTTCACTGCACTAAGGAAGACAGCCTACAGAACCTTAAACCTTTTTTTAAAGACCCCAGTGATATATGAACATTCATTTCCAAGTGCTCCCACTAGAGTCATTCTAATCCTGGGAGCTCTAGAGACTGTTTGAGCAAGGTCTATATGAAGTCGTTTCTCAGGCACTTCTTCTCACTGTCATGTAGCCAAAAGGCTGAATCAACCACATACAGTAATGAAAACATCCTGTATTTATAGAAGTATTTCTCCAAGGAACATCCTTCAGCAGGAATGCCTGAAAGAGTTCTAAGAATTGAAGGGCATATTTCAGACATGTCTAACCTGTCTCCAAACCCCTATAAAAATGGTCAGGGTACCAAATTGTGCCTTTCCCTGCCTTGTGCTTGTAAAATGAAATGGGAGAGTTGTTTGGCTTTATGGCTCTCCATGTCATTGTGTCTTTTTGCTATTACATGGGTGTTAAAAATAAAAAATAAAAATAAGCTATATTAAGCACTATGCCATGTCACCACCTCACCAAGCAGCTACATAACTTCAACTATGAATATTGTTTTATCTTAAGAAATTTTTTTAACATCAATCTGTACAAAATAGCCTACAGGTATATAATTTTTAGGTTGTTTTTCCACCTGAAAAAGCTCTTGGCATCCAGAAATACTGGAAGGAGAAAGAAAAATAAAAAAAGATACAGAGGATTTGTAGCAAACCAAAGTTTACACTCTTCTTCCTTAAAGTAAAGGGAGTTGAAATAGATCCGTTTTAGGGTCCTCGCACTGCTTAAATTCTTGAAATATATAAAAATAAACAAGCAAGCTGAGCACTTAACTATTTTGTAATAGAAGATAAAATACATATTTTCAAAAGCTTTTCCATGGGTAATCTTTATTCAAAGTGACCAAAGAGCAGAAAGGTTCTCAGGATATCTGAGAAAATGGGGTTGTTCATCATTTCCTTGGTCATGGGAAAACAAGGGACTTCCCCAGGGAAGCTGCTTACACACCAATGGCTCTGTAATGGGCATCCATTTCAGAAAGGCAGCAAGGTATCAAAGCCCAGCTGGAGAGCCACCCAAAAGGATTTGCCCAAGTGTCGGTGCTGACCTACTTGATGTGACTCTCAACCATTCTCTTTGCTATCTTAGCTAGATTTGGAGACCTGCTCACAACTCTGGATTTGCTATCTCAAAACACAAGTTTAAAGAGGTGAAGCAATAGAAAATAAGAAGTATCCCTTGATCACCATCTAACACCATGAAAATTGAACATATCCACTCTTTCTTGAATATCTACTAGGTGACAAATACTAGAAAGGTGCATGATCTACACTGTCTTATTTCAGTGTGGCAGAATACAGTTCTCTGTTCTCTTCATGCCCTTTGTCCCTTCACACACTCACCCCAGGAGGAGACTTCAGCATAATTGCTCAAAATGATGCTACAAGAAGTAGTCGATACGAGCAAAAGTTTTCACTATGGATGTTCTCCTGTGAAAACTGGAACACCTGCGTCTGTACCATGGAGACCTTGAGGACTGCATTTATTTCCTAGAGGTGCCATAGCAAATTATCACAAACTTGATGGCTTAAAACAACAAAATGTTATTTTCTCACAGTCCTAGAGGCCAGAAGTCCAAAATTAAAGTGTCAGTGGGACCATGATCTCTCCAAAGACTCTAAGAAGAATCCTTCCTTGCCTCTTCCAGCGTCTGTTGGCTCTAGGCATTCCTTGACTTGAGGCAGTGTAACTCCGATCCCTGCCTCCATCTTCACATGGCCTTCTTTCCTGTGTCTCTGTGTGTCCAACCTCTCTCTCCCTTCTCTTGTAAAGACAACCGTCACTGTATTTAGTTAGAGTCTAGCTTAAATCCAGGATGATCTCATCTAGAGATCTAATTACATCTGCAAAGACTTTCTCCAGATAAGTTCATATTCACAGGTTCCAGATTATAGGACATGGCTGTAGCTTTTGGGGGGTTACTATTTAACTCACTACGAGGACCACCAATTCCAGGAGCAAGAGTTTCGCCAGACTTGGACAATCCTAGCATCAGGAGAATGGAGGTAGGACACTGGGGATATGGTTGTGGCCGAAAAAAAAGAGACAGCAGGAAAAAAAAAAAACCAACATCTGCTTGGATGCCCACAAGAGGCTGACTCAGTAGCACTGAAAGCAACCCAGTAAAGGAAGTTTTGCACCTCACTCTGGACTAGTGCGCATTCATTATTATCAGCTTACACTGAGTTCCTTTATGTGATGGGCTGTTTCTCGAGCCCTTCTAGATTTTGCAGTGTTTCATGATTCTTATTGCAACCTGTAAGATTCAGAGGGATAAAATGAAGCCTAGAGAAATCAGGTAACTTGCACAAGGACACACAGCTAGCAAACAGCAGAGCCAGGATTCCAGCCCAAGGCTGCCTGACTCCAAAGCCTGTTTTAGCCACCATGCAACACACCCTCTCATCAGTGACAACCCTCCTGCCATGTTTCCTCTATCTCAATAATGTATATGGGCTATATAAAAAGTAAATACTCATAATTCTTTTTATAACAGTTATTTATGCTGATGGCATGTTTATTCAAATGTTTCTAGGTGCATCATAACATGTGGAATAACTTCCCCCACTATGCATTGCACATTTATTCAACACATAGCTCCTAAGTTCCTAAACCAAGCCACGCATTGTGCTTGGTGCTTAAGGAAGTCATAGTCCACTGGAAGAGATCACATTAAAATGAACATAAGTGCTTGGTTTCCCATGGTACAGTCAGGCATAACCAAGAGATTAGAGCTTGCTTATTGAGCTGCAATCCAAAACCACATTATTGGGCTATAATTTCCTATTTGATTGACAAGAAAGGACTGAGTAACTGGTCCAAGGTCAAGCATCTAGTCAGCAGCAGTTCGTTTCACTTACTTCATTGTCTTTAACATACCATGTTTTCGTGATTCACTCACTCTGAACAGGCTTACGTAATGTTCAAAACGTATTTTATGTTTCACAGACATTTTTTTAAATTGAAGGCCAAACAAGTAAAAGCATCAAAAGCTAACATTGGGCTGGATCACATTTCAGCTGCCAGCTTTAAGGACGGTAGAGCACCTACAAGGTTTGGCTTCTCCCCAAGCATGTTTCCAGACTATGGAAGCAGTTAATTCTGCCCTAAATGCGTGCTGCGTCCTCAGCTCTTCAGTAGCCTTCTACCCAGGCTGAGACTTAATTGGTTTGGGTTGGGTAGTTCATAGTGCCTCATTAGGACATCAAAACACATACGAGGCTCTCTAGCAATTTTCTCCCCTGAAAGAACTTTGATTGGCTTCCTCATTGGGAAAGGAATTAGCTAAAGGACTCTTGGGTTGTGCAAAGAGATTAAGTTCACAATGGATAATTTCAAAGTGTATTCTACAATCAGATTTCTTTGAGCCTACCTGTCTATCAAATTTCTCTTCTCTTACTAAAACCTATTGCACACCTACCAATAGCAAGTATTAGTTACTTTGCAGAAATGTTATAACCTGTAGGTATTTTAAAGTTTTTACTTGCCTATCCTGGTTTTCTTTTATCTGAGACAAACTTTGTTAATGCACTGATAGGAAAACCACCAAAAGATGACCTTTCTGATGATCCTGATTATTACTAACTCTGCCTCCCACTCTCACTACTACAGGCTTGGTCAGTGCCCCATCCATATCCACTCACCTACGCACTGAAGGATGCTCACTATGAACACTAATAATTCTCTGCTTTGATTGTAAGGGCAAGGTCACCTCCTGCAGGGCAAGCTAGAAGTGCAGGAGTGATAATGCTTGCCCTTGGAAGCACCTCTCCACCAATGACAGTTGGGATAACTCTGAGCTATGTTCTGCACTCTCTCCCAGAGTTCCTTGCAGAATAAGCTTCAGTTGCCTAGAGTGATGAATGGCTAGATAATGCACCCTTAGTAGCTTCTGTCCCTTCCCCGTCTCACCTCCGCAGTCCCCTGCAAGTGTTTCCAGAGGTCACCTATCAAATACACAACCTACACTTGGTTCCTTGTCTCAAGGCTTGCTTCTGAGGAACCTAAAGATGTTCATCATGGTCCAGCCAATTTCTTACTTTCACTATCTGACATTTAAATCTTTAAATCATTGAGACAGTTATCCAGACATGCTAGGGGCCAAGGTTTCTCAGTTGACACTGTTTTCAGGCATATCTGGTTGGATCTGGGAGCTAATAGAGGAGACTCACCAGAAGTCTATTTCCATAAGACTCAAGGAGCTTCCTAGGAAATAGTTTAATGTTTGAAAAAAAGAGAGAGAATTGAGACCAAGGACTTTAGATCAGTATTTGTGGGAGAAGAGAAGTGGGCTGGGACAATTTTGAGTATGCAGCAGTATACCTTCTCTTATTCGGGATATCCATACCCCATACCCATGTTCTTCTAATGACCCTCTAAAGGAGAATGCAAGGGGTGGGGGGAGGGGGAGAGGCAGAGCAGGTGAGGAGGAAGAACAAAAAAGAAGGTGTAAAATAAACTAGAATAAATTAAATTGTTTCTTTTCTTACAGTTGCTGATGGGGTCAGAACAGAGACTTGCTATTGCTGTGGTTGCTATTATTGTACTCTATTTTTTACCCTAAGGTTGGTGTGCCATGGGGAAACACTAGCAAAACTTAGATCAGCATACCATAAACATAATTTTCCTGACAGTAGTCTGCCTTGGTGCAGCCAAGACATCCAGTTCCTAAAAGCCTGTGAACTCTTCCTCTCAAGATAATATTCTAGAACTTTCCTAGTGGCAAACAAAATAAAGCCGTTCCTTTCTTGCCAATCATACAAAGTTCGCTTTAGGCATATTGCTACTTACAGTCTTGAGAGGGCTGACCTGCTGGCTTTCTTTCTTATCATTTGCTTTCTTATAAATCTGATACAACCCCAGTATCAGCATGAAGACAATTGTAAATGGGAGCTACTCATGGGATTATGCATTCCAAATCCTTCAGGAGTGTCCCATAATGCCCCTGCCAGTTGGTTTTGCCTTTGGGTTTCTAATTTAACTGACAAATCTGAGGAATCACTTGGAGGCAGGCACCTCCCCAGCGACTTCACAGATAGGAACCCTGCAGTGAGTAAGTTATTCCAGCAAGTTTGACATTAGCTTATGTTGAACGTTCTCCTGACAGGTCTGCTCATTTCTTAAAGGCATAATACAAGTCACCGTTATTTGGCATGAATCTCCCTAGACTTGATAAATACCATGACCCCATTTCTGGCTGTTTTTATGGACGTCCTAAGGGCATTTGAATATGGCATTTTACATTTGGCAGAGCCTGATCAACAACCTTTTTTTTTTTTTTTTTAATTAGCTTTGGAAGCTCCAGTCTTAAATACATAGGGTCAGGTATTCCAACAAGTGAATGATATTCAACTATATGGACAAGTGCACTTTTGAGGGTGAATGAAGGTAGGGAGGGTATTCAGACTGTCTGAGAACATGGGGGCACATTTTGAAAAATCGACTTAGCTGCAAATTTAACCTGAAATCAAATCACATCTTGGCATTGTGCCTAGCAGGCATTATATAGTTGTTAGTTTCAATCACAAGAACAATTACTTCAAGTTATGGAGCAGACCAGTTTTAAAAGACCTCAGGCCAGCAAAGTCTTCCTAGGATGTAGCTAGCTGCAAAAATCAGTAGATGAAAGAAACGTAATACTTTATACTTTCAGCTTTTATTAATATTTTGTCAGTCAGTTGGCAACAGGCACGGACCCCTGGCTTTGCACCAAACACCATGTGCATGATGCCAGGAGAACACAAATGAATTAGGAAGACATGACCCACGGGCTCAGAAAAGTTGAAGACTGCATGGAGAGTCAGACTTTACTGAACAGTATTCCCAAAACAGAAGAGAAAATACAGAGCTCTATGCAACGATGAGATAATGAATGCAAGGCACTTAGCTCAGTGTCAGGGAGGCCCACAGTGAACACTAAATGAGGATTATCTATTATCATTATTTTATTAGAAAGCTTAAGTTCATAGTTACATACAAACTAAGAGGGAGCAAATTTAGGTGACGGGAGGGGAATTCTGAGTCAAATTATAAAAGTGTGGACAGTCAAGGTTGGAGCAGAGAAAGACAATTCTTAACCCACCATGCAGTGGCAGAAGTGGGTCAATTTCATGCAAAAGCGGCAAGTCTAGCTAGCCTTGAGCAAAGACTCCATCAAGGAGAGGTTGAAATAAGAAGTTATCGAGATGGGAAGTTGGGCATTCACCTTAGAGGCTAGACAGAGATGTTTAAATTTGATTTAAAAAAACAAACAAACAAACCCGTTGCCATCAAATGGATTCTGACTCATAGCAACCTTATAGGACAGAATAGAACTGCCCTAAAAGCTTTCCAAGGAGCGGCTGGTGGATTCAAACTGCCTACCTTTTGGTTAGCAGCCATAGCTCTTAACCACTATGCCACCAGGGTTTCCTTAGATTTAATAGAGCTGGAAAATAAAGATCTACCATAGGTTCTTTAGGTAGGACCAGCTACATAATTTGCAGGGCCCAGCGCAAAATGAAAATGGCCACACAATGACCAAGCAATGTTGTCAAACATCTATCTTGTCCCATCTTCTCAGTTCTGCCTTGTCTGTCCTAACTTCATCCCCAAACACACCCTTCCCAAGATGGCCATCAGCAATGTAAGCATGCATCCTACCAGTTTAGCAACGCCATCAGGAAGAGAACACTACCTTCCAAAGAGTCCCAGAGAAAGTCCTGGCACTCTTTGGACTGTTTTTCACTATGTCAGTGAACTAATCCCTACAGCAAGAGAGATAAAATACATTCATAGGCCATCCTTGGAAGATACGCTCAACTCTGGAGGCAGGAGGAGGGAGCAGGAATGATTTAAACATAAAGAATGAGGGGAGATAGAGGGATGATTCCAACCAAAAATATCAAGTTGATAATACCAAAAAAAAAAGACTATTAAGTGAGCAGAAACAGCACAAGTCCACTATAAAACTGTGGACTACCACATGCAATTTCCCCAGAACTCTGAAAAGAGCTCTTAAAAGTAAAAATAAAACTAACAGCTAACACATGATAAGAGACAGCACTACAAGAACAGTGGCCCAAGCAGCAGGCAACAAAGGTATCAGCCGAAGGTGAGTGATGAGCATAAAACGTGGGCCCAGTATTCCACCAAGGTTTCCACCCAGAATGTCCACTGAAGTGGCCTGTACCTTCCGCTGGGCAGTCTATGACCGCTCACTCCTTCACCCAAATTAGATTTGCACATCCACCTCATTTGTCATTATAGCATAAGGAGTGGTTTGGCGTCCTGGGCCTGTTTGACACCTGTACAGTTCTTCCTTGGTGAAAATCCTAATGAAGTCGGTTTTCCTCCAAATGTCTGCAAACCATGTTATGCTCGTTTGATTAAAATTAGGCAAAGAACCAGATGTTTACTTTTCATTATATCCTGCAGATAACAGTTGGAGTGTGAATGACCTATCTGATGCTTCACTATCCATGTCCTTTAAATGGTGTGTTTTTGTTTTTTGTTCTCTGGCGGGGGAGGGCGCTGGGCACACACAACTATGTTTTTTCTCAGATCGTTTTCTTAGATTGAACTTGAACATATTAATATAGTATTTTGGTTTTCTATTGCTACTGTAGCAAGCAATTTACCACAAGTCTAGCAGCTTAAAACAACCTGTTTATTCTCTCACAATTTCCAGGGGTGAGAAGTCTGAGCAGAGTTCATGGGCCTTCTGCTCCAAGTCTCACGAGACCAAAATCAAGGTGTCAGCAGAGCTGTGTTTCTTTTTTGAGGCTCTGGGAAGAATCCACTTCCAACCTCATTCAGGTTGTCCAAAGAATTTCATTCCTTTGCTTGCGAACTGTCAGCCGAGGGCTGCCCTTAGCTCTTAGAGGCCTTTCTCCAGTCCTTGCACGTGACCCCCTGCATCCCAGAACAAGCAATAGAGCATCAAGCCCTTCTCACGTTTGGAATCGCTCTGACTTCCTCTCCTGCCTCCTCTTCCATCGCGTATCTCTCACTCTACCGGTTGCCGTCAAGTGATTCCAACTCATAGCGACACTATAGGACAGAGTATGCCCCACAGGGTTTCTAAGATTGTAACCTTTACAGAAGCACACTGCCACATCTTTCTCCCTCGGAGCAGCTGGTGGGTTCAAACCACCGATGTTTTCTTTAGGAGCCAAGCACTTTACCCACTGCACCACCAGGGCTCCTCTCTGACTCTAGCCAGAGAAAATTGTCTGCTTTTAAGGGCCCATGTGATTTGGTTAGCCCATCTGAACCATCCAGGTCCATAACCTTAATTACATCTGCAAAGTCCCTTTTGCCGCGTAATGTAACGTATTCACAGGTTCCAGGAATTAGGGTGTGGATATTTAATAGAAATTAAGTGTAAAATAAGTGATGGTATTCTAATTTATACATTGATGTCAACTGGATTTGATAATGTGAGTTAATAAGTAAAAGATTCATCATGTCTGAGAGTGCTTAGAATATACAGTTTCGTGACTAATATGGTGGCTCAGCCGAGCTGCATCCTTTCAGAGCTTGTGTTAGCAGATCCATAGCACAGGTGCACAGGTACAGAGGTTAGGATTTCAGCATATATTTTGGAGGGGACACAGTTCAATCCGTACCATGCCATCTGTGTGGCCAATGGGTCTGCATCAGAGTTCTACACCCTGCCCATTTTGTAGTCATGCCATCTTGGTTTCCAAGCTGCTATACTTCTAGGTTATCACCTGACATCAAACACTACTTCTCTTTACCATCATGACTAAACTTCTGGAATGGTTGTTCTCCATCCACTGCTTCATCACTTCACGTTAGAATTTTGGAATTGTACTCCTTCCATTACTGTACTCATCCCTCTGCTAGAATTTGTACTCTCTGTAGGTAACATGGTTCTTAAATCACTAATTTAGAAAGAGAACCAGGGGGTCAAAGATGAAGAGCCACTGCAAACTCTGATTGCAACCGGACACAATGAATATATCATGGAGCAAGTCAGCTGCCTAGGACTTTCATCAAAGTTGATTTTCCCAACTTTCCCAAAGTTAGATTCCCCCTCCAATTTTTTCATAATCTAGGCATGCTGCCCTGTGTTAATTATCTTTCTGACCCAAAACCAACAAACTAAGAGGTTGCATGTTGTGACGGAAAGTATACTGGACCAGACGCCAAAAACTGTGAGGTTTAGGGCCAACTCCGGAGCTAAAAAGCTGTGTGACCTTGTACAAGTCACTTCATCTCTCAGAACTGTTGTTCCCTCACTTTTTCAATGAGCAGTTAGTAAAATTACGTTTATGATTCCTGCCAGTTTAAAAGCATGTCATTCTTTTATCCTGATTCCCTTTCTTACTATAATATTACCATACACAATGACATAGTTTACAATGCTTATGAACCAGGCTAAGTTCTTATTATAATTTATATTATTATTAAACACAAGCTACTACTCTTGAGCTATACAACACCAAAAATGAACACTACATGCAATTCAAAAACAATTTTTGTTAAATTTATTTGAGGTATGATTCAGCAAATGAGGTATTTAATAGACCACTGGGAGAGTAGACCTGGTTTTGAAACTCAGCAAATAAAAACCAGATTTGAGAAACAGCCTAAGAAGAGCTCAGATTGGCTGCGGTCCATCATCTTTATGAGAGTAGAGGGGCTTAGAATATACCACTTGTCTAAGAACCATGCAGATAACCTGGAGCAAGAGGGCAGGCGGTGGTAAACTAGTGGGAAACTTAAAGATACTTTTTCCCCAGCTGTTTGATTTTTCACTCTGTTGAGTTTTGAAGCTATAGTATGTAACCAGTATATGAAACATCACTGGGAGGAAGGGAACTCATTTAATATTATGTTAGTTGTAGAATTATAACTAGGTGTAAAGCAAAGAAAGTAGTTATCTATTATTCATTCCTTCTGAATAGACATTTCCTGTCTTTGAATACAAAACATGACTAGAATTCACTCTCTGAAACTCAGAGATGCTAAGAGAGAACATTTCATTTTCATTTGATCTGACCTTGTATATGATAATGGTACTTCTTTAAAACATTAATGCTTATCTGTTCTTCTTTTATTGCACCCTTGAGAATTATTCCTAACCCTGACCTCACATGTGGAAAAATTATGCTCAGAGGGTTTCAGTAACTTGTCCAAGGTCATCATAAGTCTCTGTGTCTTTAGGCAATCATAAACAGCTCTAGTTACAACAATCAGTCAAGTTAGTTATCTACGTATCTCTGTGTGACTGCCTGTTCTATATGAAGGGTTTCTCTGATAACTGAGTGCGCCCAACCCTGCATGACAGACTGACCAGAAGTTAACATACATCCTTACTCATTCCAAGTGTCTCTAGCTGCTGAGTGAAACTGAATGATTCAAAGATGGTGTCTCCTTAGCATAGTGGTAGGAAAACTTGCCCTGGCTAGAACATTGTACTGGACAAAGAAGTACTGGACATAGATGTGCCAGACATAGATAAGCATCATGCTCAACTCCTAAATCAAGTGTCCTGTCTCCTGACCAAGGACTTGATCTGAACCAAGCATAAAATCTCAAACTGCAAAGAACCACAATAAACTGAGGTAAGGCCCTGCCTTGGTTTTCTTCTTATTATTTCTGGGGTTTTTCCAATTAAATCATGAGTTAAATCAACTTTAAAATTCAGACAAGCAGTTTTGATCTAGAATGTAATCTACTCATTTTCTAAAAATTATTGAATCAGAACATAATCTCATTGAATTGATATGTTATTCTGTTCAAGCTTTTCAAAAATTGATGAATAGAAGGGTGGGTGGGTGGGTGGATGGATGGTGGGTGGACGGATGGATGGATACAATGGGATGAAATGGATGAATGGAGAATTCCTTTCTTGGACTATAATTATTGGCTCCAACCTGTAAGACCATATGATGTACCTCTTTACCTAGACACTACCTTGTTAAAATTTTGCACTGGTTAAAAAGTGAACTTAACAAATTTTCTCTGATGAGCTTTATATCATGTTCATAAAAAGGAGAAGTCTAATATAAAGTAGTAAAACAAGAATAAATAAACCTATAATTTTAGAGTAGCAGCTCCGGGGAAAATAACAACGTTTTCCTCTCTCCCAGATCATAATTAATGGTGTAAAGAATTAAAGAGAAGTTCAGGAAGGAGTGCTTAAACCTTTTTGTAAATTTAAAAACAAGTAATGATCTCCATTGCTGTTCTCCAGGTTTATTCAAATTTGGACAATTACGACAATTAAACATAAAACAGAGACAGTTCTAAAGAGGGGGCTGCAACAAAGCAGAATAATTGTGGGTCTGGGCTATCAAATTTACATAAAAAAAGATTAAAAAGCTGATTTACATTTAAAAAACAAGATCAGGCAACATCTAAAACAGATAACACAACCCGCTGAGAAAAGCTCTTTTCATCAATAAAGGAGAAGCAAAGGTGATTACACATAACAAAACCAATCCTCTGTATTGCTTTCATCACCTAAAACCACTTTTCACTGTTTATTTTGGAACTAGTGAGTGAAATATACATATATTGCATGTAAAAGAGTCTAACTTCAGCGTTGCAATAAAACATACACATGGTCAAGATCATACTCATACATGCTCTCTTCTCTAGATCCTTCTTGTCTTCTCTCGGTTATCAAATTTTTCACCAATTACAAATCTACCCATTCTAGAACTGCATGTAATTGGCATAACAGATGCTTCCAGAAGAGAAGTTCTGCTGATTGTTACAGCATTTCATGAACAAAGTGGAATGTAGAGCCTTTTTTTCCTTCCTGGGTGAAGTGTGTATGTGGCATTTTGAGCCTTTTCAAAAAAGAGAAAGAACATAATTACCTTGATTTTAATATGTACTACCACCAAATCTTTTCTTACTATTTATTATCGTGTGTATTTCCTCAAGAATGGCTGTTGATTCATTCGTTCAGTACATTCATGATGTGAGCTTAAGGAATCAAAAGTACTTAAATTTCAAAATTGGGAGAGCAGTTGCCATTAATATGTATTTTTTGCTCTTAAAGCTTCTTGTTAGATCACCCTAGAAGTTAAGAAGAAAATTACAATTATCCCAATCATGAAAATCTGAGTTGATTAAGAAAAACAGAACAAAGCCAGAAATGGGAAGAAACTCCCATTGTGAACAATTTATAAGCACAACAAAGAAATACTGACAATATGAAAGCTTCCAATATACCAACAAATCACAGATCAAACAACAATAATAGAAACAAAATCCAAACTTGGGACAAGAAAGAAGATAGATTTGATGGTAAACTGTTTTACAAATTCTCTCGAAATTTATCCGTATACTTCACTAACTACCC
Source organism: Dugong dugon (assembly GCA_030035585.1). Classification (NCBI taxonomy): domain Eukaryota; kingdom Metazoa; phylum Chordata; class Mammalia; order Sirenia; family Dugongidae; genus Dugong; species Dugong dugon. Next base: position 170,289,381 of record CM057461.1, read on the forward strand.
TCATGTCTTAAAATGCTTCATTGGAAAATTGCCTATTGTATATTAATTACATGAAATATTTCCAATGTATGTCCTTGTGAATGAAATAAAAAGCACTTGCATGTTATAAGATACTTTAAATATTATCTGGCCAAGTTGGACATTGTATTTTTAAGTAAACGAATCCTGTTTCCCCACACATTTCTACCATAAATCAGAAATGTGATCCCAAAGGAATAAAGAAGAAAGCTTATGGCCAACAACAATAACAGCCAAAAAAAAAGATAAGAAGTTCAGCACTGTGGTCTCTTGGGAATGATGGCTCCCAGTGTATTGAGTTCCCCAGAAACTGAAATCTTCATATACTTTATTGTAGAAAAGGCATCAAATAACACCTCCCCTTATCTTATCTGTACATTGTTAACTTCCTACATCTAATTTGTTTAAAGTACACCTATAAAAAGTATCACAAAAGGTAAAGGATAAAATAAATTTAAAGACAGGCCATCGACCCTCACACACATATGATAAAACAATTACCTAACAAAAACTAATACAATAGGATTCCAAAACTTTAAACCTCTCCTAATATTTGTGGTTGTAGTAATGCATCTCCTTCCATGGGAATAATCCTAAACACTGCCTAGGAATGAGAGCTTTCTGGGATTGAATCCAAGAGAGAATGAGCTAAAACTAGATGATACCTCCAGATTTACTACTAATTTCTCTAGGACTTGGGGTCAGTGGCTTAACCTCAGACCATCTTGGTTTGTTGTTATTGTTGTTGTGTGTGACGAGTCCATTTCAACTCATAATGACCCTATATGACAGAGTAGAACTGCCCCTAGAGTTGCCCAGGCTGAAATCTTTACCAGAGAAGATAGCCCGGTCTTTTCTCCCACAGAGCAGCTAGTGAGTTTGAACCGTCAACCTTTCAGTTAACAGCCAAGTGCTTAACCATTGCACCACCAGGGCTCCTTTTCATCTTGGCTTACCTGTCAGCAAAAGGACCTGGATGCCTTTCCTGCCAAGCTCTAAACGCAAATAAAAAGATGAACTAGAAACTGCAAGTCACCCTGAAGTCCTTGGATAAAGGTCTTATAAATATTTATTGTTACTGCTGTTATTATTATAGTAAACATGCTTGAACCCCAGACACAACTATTTCAACTAAATATGCAATGAAACCAGGGAAAGAGTTCAAAATCTTGCTCTCACAAAGTAACTGTATGAACTGAAAACTAGTCAACATTCATCCATGTAACATTTTTAAATGTCCTCAATATGCTAATATATAAAATACGTAAAAGACACAGCCTGTACTTTAAGAAGCACTCCAGGGAAAGGGAACACAGGGCAAAAATAGTAATAAGACATAAAAACATACAATAAGAAATCCTATAAACAAAATGGATCTTGCAGACATACCTATGAGTGAAAGAGGCCAGATACAAAGGAAAACATACTGTATGATTCCATTTACATGAAGATCAAGAACAGGAACAGTAAATTCATGCTATTAGAAGTCCGGACGCTGTCTCTTACAGAGTGGGTGGATGATAACTGACTGAGAAGGAGCATGGATGCTGGAATTGTTCTAAATATTGATCGAGGTGGTTGCTTCCTGGGCATGGATATATATGTAAAAATTCATCAACCTGCGCACTAAAGATGTATGCCCTTTATGTACGCTACATCTCAAAAAAAATTTTTTTTTCCTACAGAAGAAAGACTATAAGTGCCTCAAGTGTGATTGAATATGGCTGTATGGAATTGCAATGAATGTCAGAAGGATGCAGAAGTGGCTGGAGTGGCCAGAGCAGGACAGGGTCCCTTGGAGAATGTTTTAGGAGTGTGGTTTCTGCATGACAAAGAAGTTGGTTTGGCAGACAGGAAGAGAGAGGGCATTCCCACCAAAGATTCCCAGATGGTCAGAGACCGCGTTTCCATGTCATCAAAAATACGGTGAACTAACTCCATGGATGGCTGGAGAACGAAAGATCTGGCCAAATGCTCTAAGTAGAACAAATGGCAGATGGTTTCTATGACTCAAGAATTCTGGTGACATAAGCTACCCGGAGACAGTCTAGGTTCAGAATATTTAAAGTCTTCTCACAACTGGTGAAAGTCAGAACTCAAACAAACTATTTATTTCCACAGATGTAGTCATCAAAATGGCACCTATTTATTCCAAGAGCATTCTGAGAAGCAGGCACAGGCAAGTCCACTGCATGCAAATGAGAGGAACAGCGCTTTTGTCTCTCGACCTCTTACTCTTAAAACTTTTTCAACAATAAGATAGGGAAGAAGAGTACAGTCCTGGGTTGACTCCCTAGAAGCAGAGCCTGAGACAGGGATTCAGGAACACTTGATTTATTAAAGAAGTACTCATTAAGAAAAAAAAACTTCTAAGGGATGAAGTAAGCAAGCTGGAGAAGAGGGAGAAGAGGAGAACTTTGCAGAGATGTAACCCTTTAGGGGTTTTGCCTTTTATATCTCTCATTGTCAGTCATTTACTATAGGCTGGGTAGAGGGGGCGAAAGCCTGCAAGGCACTTCCTCTTGTCCCAGGGCAATTCTTTGGAGAAAGGGCAGCTGTGGATGTTCGAAGCTGGGGGATAGTGTGTCAGCCTGGTAGAGGGATCTTCACCAGGCCGTGTCCACTACAGTAGCTACTTGAGTACTCCACCATCTTTAAATTAGAAGCTCAGGTTGGCAACCAGACCAGTTACTTTAACACAGTCCTCATGATCTGCACAGCTCATATCTAAAAAATCACTTGTTTTTCTTACAAAAAGAAATTTCGTCTGGATACCAGAGACGTAACTCCGTTTCAGTGATACTTCATATCTCCTGTGTTAATAGCCATAATAAAACAAAGTGATTATAATTATCACTAGGCCGTGGCAATAGGCTCACGTTTGACTTCAGAAACGAATTTCCATCAGATCCCAGGAAATTTGGGAGTAAGAGAGAAATAGAATGAAAGTTCAGGAGAAGGACAGAAAGTGTCTTCTCTTGAGCCATAAATCATAGAAATTGAATTAGATCATCCCCAATTGAGGGACAAAAAGCCAGTTATAGATCCATTTCATGACATCGGCTGAATGGATTCCATTTGTGACTCACTGAGTAACATTACTTATTCTGAGTGCTCCTCTGACGATGCAAGCCCTTAACAGGAAGACATGCAACGCTCCAGGGGTGTAAAGGAAAGAGCAGAATCCAACAATTTGCCTAGAAAGCGAACTCCAAGCGTAGGTGTAGGCATTTCTGAAGCCTCCTCTCAGTTTCTCTGCAGAACTCTGCTGTTTGCGTGGCACAAAAGTTATAAAATCCTATCTTCTCTCTAGACACAATCAAATAATTTTTATCCCAACCTTAGGGAAATAGATCAATGCGAGAAGACTAAGCATATGGTATCTGTGTCGCTCAGGGATTCAGATCGGGTAACTGAGGAGATTTTAATGAAGAGTCTATTTGTGGTGTGGGACAGGTTAAAAGAAACCAATGAGGCATTGGCGGTTCAGAGACAGAATTCTTGTCTCCCATGTGGGAGACCCGGGTTGGATGCCCAGCCAATGTACCTTATGCACAACCAAGACCTGTTTGTCAGTGGAGGTTTGCGCTGAACAGGTTTCAGAGGAGCTTCCAGACTAAGACAGACTAGGAATAAAGGACTGGCAATCTCCTTCCAAAAATCATCTAATGAAAACCATCCAGATCACAGAGGTCTGATCCATAACCAATCATGGGTAGGTGTGGGACTGAGCAGCTTTTCATTCTTTTGTGCATTGGGTCTCCATAGGTCGAGGCCCAACTTGATGGCAGCTAACAACAGCAAAAGAAACCAACAAGGATATTGAAGCACCCCTCAGCTGGCAGCAGCAGGGAGCTATTACCAGCCCTAGGTGACAAGTGAGGCAAGGGGTGAGGTCTGCAGCTGCCAGAGAGACCTGTGCCATGAAGTGTGGCCTCCTTCTCCCACACGCTGATTGCCTGTCAGTGCTGCCCTTGTCAGAATCCAGCCAGAATCCAGGACCAAGAGTCTGCCCGACATAGTTCACACAGGGCACAGAGTAAGTGGGAGAAAGGGGGAGAGCAGATGAAGGACAGCAAACAAGATAATATCACCACAGTATCCACGGCATGCAGTTGATATAGTTTATAGACAGAATGGAAGTTATAGTTCTTAAAAATAAAGGTGGAGGGGGAGTTCCCTTCCAATTAACCCTTTTGGGAAGGTCTTCATGTATTATTGATAACAACTGCCATGTGTCAGGCAGTGTACCGTATGCTTTATAGTTTTTTATTTTATGATATTTAATCCTCACAACAACTGTGTAGTGGGTAAAATTAGCTTCATTTTGCAAATGATTAACTCGAGACATGGAGTGGGCTAAGTAAGCGGCTTAACATCACACAGGGAGGATGTGAAGGAGGTGAGGTGAGAAGCCAGAGCTCTCTGATCTCGTAGCCTGCCTTCTCTCCTCTATACTGCTTATCTGTAACAAAGATGCTGCCATTGTTCAACATGCTCTAGAAGCCCTCCTCTGCGATTCCTTTTCAGGTGGCTGTAGGAGCCTTACCAACCACCCCCGCCCCACAAAAAAAAGATCAGTCCCATTGTTTTATAGTCAAGCATTTTTAACAACAAAAAAAGAAAGATTGTGATGACTCATCACCACCATGTTCACCAGATGTAAGGCCAGATGACGTTTGACTACTTCTAAAAGTCAAATTAAATTTACCCTCAAAGGACTGAGGATACTTAAAATAAGCTTTGAAAGATAACTCCAAAACAAAAGCTTCAAAAATAACATCTATAACGCCGGACACCCTGATTCAGAAAGTGGTGCCTTTAAAGACCAACAGCAGTTTTCCCACAGAATAATCCCAGGCATCCAAAAGAGGCCCACCACAGTTTATTAATCATAGCAGGAAAATTGGAAACAATCTAAATCTCCAAAACTAGGACAATGAGTAAATAAACATGTTTGTGTGCCAACTGCCTCCACCTCACCCACCCCACCCCTCATTAGATGAAAACCCACATAGGGGCATTAACTGGCTGCCTAGTCCACCTGTTTCACCCGGCACTGTGCATCATGCCTGGCACAAGATAGACCCTCAGCAGGTGTCTGTTGAATGAACGATGGAATGGATGAATGGATGGATGGATGGAATTCTTTCTTCTCAGAGCATAACCTCTATGTAAAATTTGCATACACTTTGGCGTCATTTGCTTAAAGAACTCATCATGATGAACACAAAGTGTTTTGTTCCCTCACATAGGAGGCCAACAAATCATCTACAACGTTATCAATAGGAAAGTAAGAAACTAAATAAGCCCCTACTCCTCTTATCCTCTGTGTCACACCCCCACACCAGTTTCCCTCTCTCCCTCACATGCTGGAGTGTCAAACAATCCCGCGGGTCTGTTCGGCAGCCATTAGGCATCCTTTTCTTGCAAGGCAATCCAAAAAATAATGAGTATTATTACATCTCCTCCATGGCAATGTAATTGGCTAATACTCAAAGTGCTAAGAGAGATGGCGTGGTGCTGGTTCACATCTAAAATTTAGACAATCAACCATGAATGCCTCAGGCCGGTCACATGCTGGGAGAAGCAATAATAATATGTCTGGCCAGATTTCCCTGCCAACTGGAAGGCCCGGGTTTGGGGAGCAGATGTGCTGTGGAGGTGATAAATTTGGTTTTCAGTCGGGAGGGTCTGTGGGTCTCATCTGTCTTCTGCACCCCTACTGGTCAGCTTGAGGCTCAGTGTTGATGCCAGCTGCTTAAGGACCTGCTCTTGCGTGTTTCCTCCCGTTGTGGGGGAAGGAAGCACGGGGAAAAGAAGGCAGCCCCAAAACAATCGGAGGTGTAGTGGCACTGCCAGGCTTTGCCTGTAGGGCTCCTCTTTTCGACGTGGAATCAACTTTTCTTTCCCCACAGTTAGAGTTTGGTGGCATTCTTTTAGGTGATCACAATCTTTCCCTGCTATGAGTTAGCTCCTGCATGTATAATCGGATCCCATGTCTGCTGGAAGCCACAGATGACCAACTACAGAATCAATAGGCCCCTGTTGCTGCCACGCAAGGGAGATCCTGAGCTTATCAGTGGCATCGTGATAAGTACCTGTTTGCCTGACATCTCCTCAATCAATAACTTTGTTATTGTTTGCATTATCTGACTATAAGTTTGGTCAATATACTCAGCTAATGGGTAAAATGAGCTGGGATTGCATTTCAATTTTTTTTCTTTAAGTTTAACTCCCTTTGCACCAGGTAAAAGGATTCACTAAGTGAAATTCACCAGCCCAGCGTCTGCCTTGGCTGGGTTTTATCGAATCTTTCTCCGATATGGGCTGTCTTGAGACAGGGAAATTAATGTTGCCCAGGTCTAAACGAAATTGAATAAACCCTGTCTCTCTGTTGCTGTGATTTTTATTAGGTTTTCACAAGGATGGGCAGATGGTGGGGTGTGTGTGTGTGTGCGTGTGTGTGTGTGTGTGTGTGTGCGCGCGCTCCTTAAGGCACTGGAGGGAAGAGAATAAACTTGCTACTGAGTGGGTCAAAATACACAATGCAAATTTTATTAGCTGGGGGAAAAATATTTATGGGTCTAAAGAGGTTGTGAACCCCTCTCCATGATTAGCCTAAGATATATATGGTAACACAGTAATAAAAATAAACATGCTTGGATAGTGTAACACATCCAACTCTATGCACCGTGTCAGGACTCTGGCCATTGTCGCATGAATTACTAGCAGATGGCCCAGCACACGGAGATGGCTCCGCCTGGCCTCTCAGCCTTCTTGGGATTGCACAGGGCCCTTGAACAAGATCGGGCCCAAAAGGTTACAGTTCATAATAAAAAAAGAAATAAAACTTGTAGTAACAACAGTGTGCAATGCACAGAATGCTTTGATTTTCTTGTGACTTTAAAAATATTTACTGGTTTCTCCAGTCCAGATTTAGTGGCAACCCAAGTACAGAGGGAATAAACAAATTACTCACCAGAATGAGCCTGGTAAACTTCATTGTTCTGCCCTTTGGAGCTTTTTTTTTCCCCCTTTTCTTTTTTTGATTGGCTCTAATAAGTTATTCATGTATAAAGGCATTGGTAATGGGATGTAAATATACAGATTGCAAGAAGACTTTTTCTTAGTAAATTAACTTTAAAATAGTATTACAGGATTTTCAAGTTGCAAATTCCTGCTTCCTAGTTCATGAACTAGGCCAGAGCCAGCCTGCAAACATGTCCAGTCTGGTGCCTTTGTTTTACAGCTGAGATAACTGAGACCCAGAGAGTTGAATGACTGCCCAAGTCAAACGTCTCATTTGTCCGGTAGCCAGACCTTAAATTCCTGCCTCCAGATCCCCTCCCCTGCAGGCTCCCACATGCCTCTTGGCTTTGCCTCCTGATCTTTCCACCTCTCGTCCCTCATCTATTCACTTCTTAGCTGGTCAGCAACTTCATTAGAGAAGGCATAGGAATAAGGGAAAGGGCCACAATGGTTCAGTGGTAGAATTCTCGCCTTCCATGCAGGAGACCGGGGTTCCATTCCCAGCCCATGTACCTCAAGCACAGCCACCAACCATCTGGGGAGGCTTGGGTGTTGCTATGATGCTGAACTGGTTTCAGCAGAGCAAAACAGTCCAGTCCTGCTCTGCATGGGGTCACCATGAATTGGGAGCTGACTCAACAACAGCTAACAATGGGGATAAGGACAGCTGCTTCGGGTGAGGCAAACACTTGACCTCTATCGTGAACCCTGACCTCATCCTTTAGAACTTCTTTGTAATTTGTAAGGGAGAAGAAAACAGTAGAGGGGTGGAAAACAAGAAAGCGCCAAAGAAGGATAAGATTAAAAAGGTGACGGGAGTGATCTGTATCTATTTAGACATAGGAGAGGTGAACAAATGCCTTCCCCAAAAGTTCTCCTTCCCTCCTTCCCCGACCATCAACTTAACCTAAAGTACTAACAAGAATTGATCCAGCTAACAAATAGATCCAAAGGGACTAATGGGGTTGACATGGCTGCATCATGGGAAATAATGAGTCATAGAAAGTTATGAATGAAAAACAAGTGTAATCAATATATGATTATAAATGTGAGGGGGATAGGCAATGATTTCAGGGCACTGACTGCTTTGTCTCCCAACAGACACGTAACCTGTGTGCCCTAGACTGGCCATTTATGACCGGGTGCTAGCGCCCTATGCTTGCTGACATGACTAAATTAAAGTGACTTCTTCAGCCTTCTTGTCTTCTGGATAAAAACCCAGCTCACACCTTCATGTGCTCTGATTTCACAATTATGTCCTGCTCTTTTTCCCTGTTATGTGATCCTATATTTAAATTGTGGAAGAGGTGGAGAGAGAAGGCAATTGAGAGATGTTGCATGAACAGTGATCATGTAAGCCCATGAACTTTAGAGAGAATTCTACGAGAAAGGGAGACCGACTGTTTTATGTGGCACCTTCCTGTGTGTGGCATGCTGAGTCGGCAACGTGCTCAGTGTCCCAGCCTTGCTAATGGCCCATTTCCCTTCTTCTCTGTAGATGCACGTTTATTGCATGTGCTCCTTGGCTAGTGTCCTGTCTCAGGTCCCACATTCTAACCATGTGTTCTTATTCATGAACTGGTAGGTCTTAGTTACTAAATCATTAACCATTTCAAACACTCAATCCCTATATAGGGCTGACTCACGAATTCCCAAGGCCCCTCTGGCAAACAACAGGATTCCTTAGAAATACTTTCTTTTAACAAAGTCTGTCCTTTGCCTAGGAGACCCTGGGTGGTGCAAACCATTAATGCACTCGGCTGCTAACCGAAAGGTTGGAGGTGTTCGAGTACATGCAGAGGTGACTTAGAAGAAAGGCCTGACAATCTACTTCTGAAAGGATCAGCCATTGAAAATCCTGTGGAGCACAGCTATTCTGATGCACATGCGGTCACCATGATTCAGAGTCAACAGCAACTGGGTTTTTTTGTTTTTTGGTCCTTTAACTTCCCTATGATCTGAAAAACTACAATTTGGCTTCTCCAGCCATCTTCATATCTGTGTTTCTTGCACGCGGAATTAATTCCAAAGGTCAGAGCAGTTATCTGCCTCTGGTTCAGACTTCTTGCTTGCTGGACTGACAGGCAGGCAGTATATTCTGGTATATTTACACTAACCCTACTAACACATTTCCAAATTCTCTAGCTGTCACGTTACATGAACCCGGTCAAGTCTGGGAGGGAGAGGTTTGCTTTTCCTTCTGGTGACCTCAGGAATGATTTAATTAAGCATCTCCTGCAGACCCGATTTATAGTCTGAAAAGTGTTCTCACAGCAGCCCTCCAATGTGCTATGTTTTTCAATGAGTTGAAATGCAATACGTTAAATGGAAATACCATCCTGAGTGTCTGCTGCCACCCTGAGAGCAGCTCCAACAAGTACGTTTGCCTCTAAACATTTCACTGCAAAAGGTTTCAAATAAATGAGCAGTCACCTCCTTTGATAACTTTTAGCACAGTTGCTAGGAGTCCAAGCAGAGAATGACTAAATTCCTCACTGTGATCCTGAGGAATACAGAGCTTTCTCCCCAGCCTTCGGCTATAAAGGAGGAAATAAACTTTTAAACCATATTTTACGAATCACAGATTCTTCTCTTCAAGATTAAAAATAAACTTAAAATAAAAATAAGAAAACTCTAATACCTAGGGGTGGGAAGGCTGAAGAAAGTGAGGGAGGAAAAGGAAGATAGGATATTAACGTGTAACCGTCCTAAGTCTGTCCCAAGTGACATATTGTTCTACTGTCAGGCCCCAGATGTTCACCTCAGTTTGACAATCCTGACCCCCCAACTTGCCACCTAGGGAATGAATTAAACCAAATTTCCCGCAGGAAATGCCCTCTCCTAGTCTCTTAAAGGCTTCACCCTCAAAATGAAATCCAATGAAAGAAAAATTAAACTCCAGTGCTAAGGGCTTTAGATTGCTCAGATAAAAGAATCTACAGAGAGTGGTTATGACTGGTTTCAATCATCTTCTGCAAACTCGGAAAAAATAAGAAGTCTTCCTACAGTTATTCTTCTGGGAAGCAGTGCAATTTTTTTTTTTTTAATCATCTTCTGAATATAATGAATAGATGGTGAGAGATGAAAGCAATCAGGGAGGGACATAAACCCAAGTGCCCACAGAAGTCAGGCAAGTAACATGAATGACTGAAACAGAATCAGTGGGAATTTATGTGATCTTACCATATTTTCAACTGTTGGCAACTAATTCAATTTTTAAAAACCCACCACTGTTCCTGCAATGTTTATTGAGCACTTCATATGTGCCAGACAACTTATAGAGCCATGATTAAGTGCATCCTCAAAACAACCCTTCGAGGCAGATGCTGTTATTACCCTCGACTCACTGATGGAGAAAAGAGTCTCTTAAGTGGCAAAGCCAACACTTGCCCACAGCTGATGTCTGTCACGTTTTTATCCACTACGCTAGACGGCCTAAGAATTTTATATAGAAACCGAGGCTCAGTGGGATTAACTGACTTGGCCAGAATCATAAAAGAGCATGGTGATTTTATTTTTAATAAAACATCAAACTACAGAAACGGAGAGTAGAATGTGAAGGAGACATGCTGGTAAAAAGCAAAAACAGAGGAGCTGTGCCACTGTTAGCCCGTAACAGCCTTGTCCGAATGGCTGCCTAGACCAAGAAACAACAGGGAAATGTTCTATGGAAAAATTATGAGTTATCAAACATAAATAATGTTGCTCCTATTATTATTATTCCTTGCATTAAAAACCAAATGGTGTAAGGACCTCACAAAAATATCTGTGGGGTTCAAATTTAGTCGCCATTCTGTGTTTTGTGTAGGCAATGCTGCCCTCGCGTGGCCACCTTCTTAATAGTATGATTCGGTGTTCAAAATCAGGGCATTTTTAAGTTCCTTATTTTCCCAAAGTCCTCTGTAGAATATTGCGTTCATGTGCACATATGAGATGCTAATATAACACAATGCCCTTTGCATAATTTTATATCTACCCTGGAATTGGGTTTGTATCGTTTTTACATGTGGTCTGCAAGGGCATTGGAGGAAATGAATGGAAAATAAATCATGGAATTACTGGGCTCCTGAACTTTCAGAATTCAGCTCCTCAGGGAAGAAAGGTTTTTCCCATGACAGAAAACTTAGAACTCCAGAACATAAAATGCTTCAGTGTCTCTAATCTGAACACGATCTGACAAAAATTACTATTCCTTTGCATTCCACGGAGGAAGGTTTGCCATATTTCAGGGAGATGATAGGTCTGCTCATAAATACATTTTAAGGTAAAAATAACCATTCATGGTTGTGAATAGAAAGCCATCTTGTTTCCTGCAGGCACAGGCCACCTTTAACTCCATAGAAATTACAGACCAGAAAGAGACTGTCAGATAAGGGTCACCACACCAAGGGTAGACCCTGCAGAGCAATTTTTTTAGACCAGGGTGACAACTCTCAGGACGACTCAACAGAAGCCTGCTGCCTCCAGACCTGTGTTGTGAGCCCCTGACCTGTAAGAAGACACATCCTGGGAGCCATGACATGGACAGGCTGTTCACAGTGGCCCTAAGAGAGGAAATACCATGACTGGGGAGCTGGGTTGCTGCATTTTTTAAGTAGGAAGGAATCACAAACCAAAACCCAAACCCATTTCCATCAAGTCAATTCCAACTCATAGCGACCCTACAGGACAGAGTAGAACTGTCCCATCGGGTTTCCAAGGAGCAGCTGGTGGATTCAAACTGCCGACCTTTTGGTTAGCAGCCCAGCTCTTAACTACTGTGCCACCAAGAAGGAGTCAAGCAACCATTAAAGTCCCTCTTGAGGAATATTTCCAAATGAAAGGAAAAAGTGTACCCACCAGATCAGTTGCTATTCCCAGTGGAACTCTAGATCTGAAAATATTTGGAAGCTGATAGTCAAATATGCCAAGAGTAGACTGAGGCCTGCAAGGCACATTTCATTTGTAAACATACTTAGTTTGGCCGGTACTATTTGTTATTTTAATCAGAATATTTTACATGAAAATCAAACTTTTGGTTTCTCATTAAAATGAGAAGACTTGGCTGGCACCACTTGGGCCAATTTTTCTACATGGGAGCAAGCAGTTAGAGCTGACGAGTGGCTACCCCCTTTAGGTGAAGAATGCCCACTATGGTTTACCACAGTACCCAACACTCCCTAATATACATCCAGCCCATATCGTTGATTTACACTTGTTGTCTGCACCTTGCAGGCTTTACGTTATACCCATTTATGCTCTAACTCTGAGAATTGAGATGTATATTTATCCTTTAGCAGCTGCAGAGCTCAGCAAATTTAAATAGCACTCCAGGGGAGCCAAAGTTTATAAGTACTAACTCTGATTTATTCCTTTTCATTTTACTTACACTTTTCCTCCATTATCTGCCTTCATCATTACAACTTGCCGTAAAGGTTTTAAGCATTACTTGAGTTCAAAGTTATCTCTAAAGCACCTAAAGTTTTGGTAAAGAAAGTTTTTATACAAATCTAAAGTTAAAAAAATTAAAACAGACTAATGGAAAGCACATTGAATTAGGAGGCAGAAAACCTGGGATCTTATTCAAACCTTTTCCCCTGATAAACCCCACGGCATTAAATAATCCACTTAAACCCTCTTTACCTTTTAATACTCCATAAATAAGAGATAATACTACTTGTTCCTCCTACCTCTGTGGGATTTTGTAACAATAACCATAAATCAGAAGACATCTGTTAAGTATTCTGAGTCTACAGAAAAAATGTATCTTATAAAAACCAAGATAGTGTTGCCATGATACAGCATTTGATACAATGTAAATATTAAAATGTTATTCAATGTGGACTTTATGAAAACGGAAGCTGTTGCTATATAGTCATATCTTTGAAAAATATACATCAAAATGTTAATAGTAGTTATATCTGTGTAATGGAATTTGGATTCTTCCCCCCTGTGAAGCCCCGGTGACACAGTAGTTAAGAGCTACGGCTGCTAACCAAACAGTTGGCAGTTCAAATCCACCAGCGGCTTCTTGGAAACCCTATGTGGTGGTTTTACTCTGTCCTGTAGGGTTGCTGTAAGTTGGAATCGACTTGACGGCAACAGGACAGCTTATACTTATTTTTTTTCCTTACTTTCTCTGTAATGAACATGTGTTAGCTGTGTAATAAAAAATAATAATAATAAAAAGATAGAGGTTGGGAGAAAGGAAATAAAACCCTTACATTTTCATTTTTTAAGGTTTCCACTGCCATCATTACCAAAATCTTTTTTTATAGTTAGTACATATGTTTTACATAAGAAACATGAAAATAATGTTCCTACCCTGGGAAATAGCATGCAATATTTTGCTAGGAAGCATCTTGGACCAGTCAAAGTGAAGTTGAATTAGCTGTTTTGTGCCTTCCCCTTCCTCCTATTCATCTGACCGGAATCAGTTAGGCAGGCAGGCTGAGTCAAGCTCTTTAGGAAGTTTAGCTTTCCGATTCCCCTTTCCTTACAGACTGGGTGTGCATGAACCTCTGTGCCTGCCCTGTGCTTCCAATTCAGCAATGTGGGGTTGTAATTCTTAACATCTTCTAGTAATTTTGCCCTTTGTAGAGAAACTGTCACTGTTTTCCTGAACTGAAGACCACTACAAACCAGTAGGTCTCAATTGGGGGCAATGTTGCCCCCCAAGAGATATTTAACAATGTCTGGGGACATTTTTGGTTGTCACAACTGGAGAAAAGGTGCTACTGGCACAGGGTAGGAATGCTGATAAACATCCTACAATGCAGAGGACAGCCCCCCGTAATAATTTGGACCACTTATTTGGCCCAAAATGTCAGTAGTGCGGAGGTTGAGAAATCTTGATTAAAAGAAAAATGCTGTTAAATTCACATATAGTAACATGCTGTTGTTAGGTGTCATCGAGTCAATTCCTATTCATAGTGACCCCATGTGTCAGAGTAGAACTGCCCAGTCGGGCTTTCTTGGCTTCAATCTTTATGGAAGCAGATCGCCAGATCTTTCTCCCATAGAGCCACTAGGTGAGTTCGAACCGCCAACCTTTCAGTGAGCAGCCAAGTGCTTAACCATTGTGCCACCAAGGCTCCTTAGACTTTTTGAAGTCACAGGGATAAAAGTCATCAACTTTGTGCCTAATAATCAAAATGAGGTGTGTGGGGGTTTAGCAGATTTAAACCACCTGCTAATTTGGTATTTCACAAAGTATTTGCTAGCCCTTTACATAATAGCAATTGCTTACTGTACAATGAGATATTTCTTCTTAAAATCTGATGTATTTGAACTCTGGGGAAGGTGACAGCACAGAAGAAAGATCAGGGAAAGAGTTGTGAAGGGCTCAATCTGTCACTGTTTACATTTCTTTCCAGCCAGGAAGATGAGAGAGAGAATGAACTAAAGGCTTTTGCTGGAATGAAATGAGACCCACACCAGTAACATCAAATGTGCTGACAAGACAGCACTCCCTGGAAATTCAGGAAGAAAAATACTCTCGACAAGGAATGCAGAAGCTCAGGGTAGTATAAATTTAAAAAGGAATTTCTTTTTAAATTCTGAAAAATGGCATCCTTAACAAAAGAATACCAGCTCTACAAGGGAATGAAAACAACAACCCCTCAGGTTGAAGCAGAACAAAAGCAAGAAGATATATTTAGACGTGAATACTGTAAATGTTTTCCTTTGAAAATCACTCTCCAGAAAGTTCTCCAATTAGGCAGATAAGGAGGTTTAAAATGCATTCAGGGGTTTGTTTATTAGCATGGATTATCGTTCCTTTTCTTTGTTTGCATACAGTATAAAAAAAATAGGGTTTCACCAGTCAAGAAATTATTCAGGATAAAAATTAGCAAGTTATAGTTTTGGGTGAAAAATTTTTACTCAACTTTTAAAATCCTATTCCCACTATACCTAGAGATAAGTTTGGAAATATGAACTGGAAAAAGGGAGAAAGAGAAGAGACACATAATGCCTTTGTCTTTATTGTCTTTGAGTCGAATCCTTGATATTCATTATTAATATGTTATGCTCATCATAGGCATAATTATCAAAATTCATTTGCCTGATTATTCCCCTTTTGACCCATAGGTCACAGAGCATCCTATTTATAATTCTGCATCAGGAAGAAATTTAAGAAGGGGAAGAACACAAAATAGCCCTATTGTTCTATTGATTAACAAGACGAGTTGAGCCTCTGAACCCCTGACCTCACTCTTTGGATTTAGTGCAACAGAGAGAGGAAGCTGGGCATTCAGGAGAGAACTGCACAGAATATTGGCTGAGTGTGTGGTACTGGATCCGTAATTAACACCCATTCACCCATGGAAGCAGCAGTCAAGATCAAACAACACATTGCATTGGCAAGTCTGCTGCAAAAGACCTCTTTAAAGTGTTAAAAAGCAAAGATGTCACTTCGAGGACTAAGGTGCACCTGATTTTCAATTGCCTCATGTGCATGAGAAAGTTGGACAATGAATAAGGAAGACCAAAGAATTGATGCCTTTGAATTATTGTGTTGGTGAAGAATATTGAATATACCATGGACTGCCAGAAGAATGAACAAAGCTGTCTTGGAAGAAGTACTGCCAGAATGCTCCTTAGAAATGAGAACGCTAAGACTTTGTCTCATGTACTCCGGACACATTATCAGGAGAGACCAGTCCCTGGAGAAGGACATCATGCTTGGTAGAGGGTCAGTGAAAAACAGGAAGACCTTCAACTAGATGGATTGATACAGTGGCTGCAAAAATGGGCTCAAACATAGTAATGATTGTGGGGATATTTGTCTTAGGCTGGGTTCTCTAGAAATGCACAACCAGTAAAGCTTATAAATATATATAAAGAGAGAGAGATTTATATCAAAGCAACAGCTCACACAATGGTAGAGGCTGAAATGTCCCAAGTCCATGGATCAGGATACAGGCTTCTCTTGACTCACGAAGCCGCAAGGGCTGGTGAACCCAAGATCGGTAAGTCAGAGAGCAAGACCCTTGCTCACAGGCTGTGAAGGTCAGCGAATCCCAAGATCGGCAGGTAAGCTGCTAGTTCAAGTCCCAAGAACTGGAGGTCAAACAAACAAGAGGCAGCTGCAGGATCCAGAGAGGGCAAAAGCCAGAACGTCCACTTATATTCAGGCGCAGGCCACACCCTCAAGGAAACTCACTTTCAACTGATTGGCTACCCTCAGCAGATCCCGTCATGGGGGTGATCACATATAAACACCGAGAATCATGACCCAGCCAAGTTGACCCACAATCTTAACCATCCCAATGGTGCAGGACTGGGCAGTGTTTCATTCTGTTGTACATAGGATCACTATGAATCAGAACCAATTCAATGGCACCTAACAACAACAACGTGTGCTACTGGCTCCTATGTAGCTTAGATACTGGGAGAAAAAAATAGATATAAGAATGTAATGAAAGCCTAATAAAATCCATTTCAAACCACTGTAGGGTAGGGTCAAGAGTCCTGGGGAGAGTCCACAAAGGGACGTGTGTGACAGCCGAAATCAACATCTCTACTGGAGGGCCCCATTGTTTTACTTCGGCTGTTGCCCAGTTCAAGAGCCCACCACACTGGCTCGAAGCATTCAGCCTGGGCTGAAGGGCTGCTTCTTCCAGCCTCAGGAGGCCACCTTAGCTGCTCCCCTTGTCCCTTCAGGGGTTCTTTCTCCGGCCCAGTCAAAAATGTCAAAGTGAACGGAGGCAAAATACGTAAATAAACAAACAAAAACCATGCATGGGATAAAAACAAGATTGTCCTTCTGGACTGATCTTATTTTGCTTCTAAATAAATAATTAGAAAATACCACATAAGTAGGCACAGCCCTGGTGGTGCAGTGGTTAAGAGCTGGGCTGCTAACAAAAAGGTCGGCAGTTCAAATTCACCAGCTGCTTCTTGGAAACACTATGGGGCAGTTCTGCTCTGTCCTATAGGGTCGCTATGAGTTGGAATCAACTTGCAGCAATGGGATGTAGGAGAGAGGGGGAAAGGAGGACTCAAGGTTTACAGGACATTAGCTTCTGTTAAGCATGATGGTATAATTTGGGAAAGGTCAAGAGTGATTGTTGAATAACATGATGATCGTAATTAAAGTCACGGGACTAAACATTTGGAGATAGCTGAAATGTTAAATGTCTTGTTACATGTATATTTACCACAATAAAAAATAATATTAAAAAAGTACTATGTAACAGTAGCTAACTTTTATGGAGTGTTTACTATGTGCCAGTCTCTTTCTAAATGCTTTGCATGTATAAACTTACTCAATCCTCATGTCAACCCCCTGAAGTATGTACAATCATTACCCCACTTTACAGAGAAGGAAACTGAGGCATGTGCAGCTACAGAAGATACCCTTGTTTATATAACTAGTCAATGACAGAGCTGGAAGAGGAATCTCGGTGGTTTGATTTGAGCTCATGCATGCTCCTCACTCCAGCAGCCTCTCACCTACCCAGTGCCAATGCTGGATGGTATGACTATGGCTCATTTATTATAGAAAGAAACTGACACTCAGGAAGGCTGTGATACAAACCATGATGCAGTGAGAACCCAAGTGTCTAACTAGTTGTTTTTCTGCACCACTGGGTCACACTGCCACCATTTAAGCAAATAATTTGATGAAAATGTCCCTTGAACCAAAGTTCAATTCAACAAGTACATTAATATTATGAACAGAAAACAAAACACAAATGAAAACTACAAAAGACCTACTTATCCTTTGTATCAGTTAAAGAGTTCTCTATTTTATATAAATAAATGTCTGAAATTCCAACTATTTAAGCCCCTCAAGGGCAGGAACATATATTTTTTTTGTGAATACCCTACTATATTGACATGTAGTAGATGGTTGATGTTGTTGTTAGGTGCCGTCGAGTTGGTTCTGACTCATAGCAATCCTATGTACTACAGAACAAAACACTGCCTGGTCCTGCACCATCCTCACAATCATTGTTATGCTTGAGCTCATTGTTGCAGCCAATGTGTCAATCCATCTCGTTAAGTGTCTTCCTCTTTTTCACTGACCCTGTACTTTACCAAGCATGATGTCCTTCTCTAGGGACTAATCTCTCCTAATAGCATGTCCAAAGCATGTAAGATGTAGTCTCTGCATCCTTGCTTCTAAGGAGCGTTTTGGTTGTACTTCTTCCAAGACAGGTTTGTTCGTTCTTTTGACAGTCCATGGTATATTCAATGTGCTTCACCAACACCACATTTCAAAGGCATCAATTCGTCTTCGTTCTTCCTTACTCATTGTCCAGCTTTCTTATGCATATGATGTGATTGAAAATACCATGGCTTTGGTCAGGCACACCTTAGTCTTTAAGGTGACATCTTTATTGGTTGATAGTTACTGGTATAATGAATCAATCACTCTATCAACCAACCCACGTTTGTCGAATGTCTGCTATATGCAGAGTAGTACTATGTTAGGTGCCAAAACCAAAAACCAACCCCATTGTCTTCTAGTCAATTCCAACGCATAGTGACCCTATAGGACTGGGTAGAATCCTCCCATAGAGTTTCCAAAGAGTGGCTGGTGGATTCAAACTGCCAACATTTTGGTTAGCAGCAGAGCTCTTAACCACCGTGCCACCAGGGCCCCTTGTGGGTACAGTGGGAGATGAAAGTGCAAAAGAGAAATAGATTTATCCTAACTTCCATTTAATGGCAAAAGGGATAAAGTGAATACTTCTAAAATCAAGAATAAAAAACATTCTCCCCTTCTTCCTTATCAAGAGAACTCAATTTCATTTGGGGTAGCAACGTACCCAGTTAAAAACCCTCCCCTCCCCCAGATTTCCTTATGGCTAGAGGTGGCCATGGGGCTCTGCACCGACTGAATAAATGGAAGCAAAAATCACAGGGGTTGGGGTGAGGGCACTTCCAGGCAAGCTTTTTAAAAGGAAGTCACCACAAGGGGCCTCTGCCTTTCACCTTTGTTCCTCCTCCTTCCCCTTTTTCTTGCCTGGAGTATAAACACAATGCCTGGTGTTGGACCCAAGATGACGGTGAAAGAGCTGGTCCTCAGTGACTTCCTCAGGAAGCTGTACCTGCTCTGGGCTGCTCGCCTCCAATTCATGGTGGATCATGGGAAGAAAACATCCACCTTCCTTGTTTAAGCCAAAGTAGCCAGGTGTCTCTTCCATGCAGCTGAATATAATTCTAATAGTCCTAATTAATGGTGAATGTTTACATGGCCTAACCCTCTCTCCCCTTATGGTTTAGAGGAGCACATGTCCTCTAATTTTGCATATATGGCCATAGGCAGCAATGTAAGAAAAGGGAAAAGAAAAACTAAAAGACATGCAGAAAACATTACTAATCACTCATTATACAACTTTTACAGGGTTAATTATTTTTAGATATTATTTGGAAGGGAGCAGTAAATTTGTGATAACATTTTTTCTTGCAATGTCTCCCATCTGTTTATTTTTTACACCTCATCTTGCTGAAATCACTGTTCGTGTTATTTTCCTCTTAAAGTTTCTCTAATATGAGTGTTTTGAATGATCTCCCACTAGACTTTTCCAGTCAATTTTAATTACTATTTCTTGTTCCAAACGAAACTCTACCATGACATCTAAGATTTTCTAGACAATATTAGATTTGAGACACTGAGTAGTTTATTTTTAGATTTCAAACTTTATCACTCCTAAATCTAGTTCTTGCACTAAAAAGTCTTTGTATAACTTCTAAGGACTTTATTAAAATGACTATTCAAAAAGAATTGCTAAAGGGATCAACTTGTTCTTTCAAATGTCAAATAGTATCCTAGTCATCACTTAAACAGGGTCACAAAATTAGTCTTAGACTCATATAGCATAAAAACTATGATTTTAGGTCAAGATCAATATTTTTTTCATTTACATATACTGTATTTTATGCAAACAACACGCACCTTCTGGGTTTCTTTGCTGGTCTTGCTCTCCCCCTGTGAGGTATTTTTATAGGTGCACTGTGCTAATTTTTTTTTACAGCAACATGTGGCAGAGGATGGGCATGGTGGTGCTTCTGAGGATGCCTCTAGGTGGGGAGGGCACGGCAGGCAAACAAACCTGTAAGGCACGCATTATTTGCTTAAAAATACAGTATTTTTAACTTCACAGAATCACCTCACAAAGTTGATATGTTGTATGTTATCTGCTAAATCTACAGTCACAATTACTCCTATACTTATTTGAAAACATCATCTCACTTTGCTTTATTGCCTCATAATTGAGAGAAAAGTTGATATGAGGTTGGGAGTTACCAGAATGACTGCTTTAGTTACCCCAAACATCAGTACTCTTCACCTTTTAGTGGGTGGACCTAATTTTTAACTTGGTCATAGGAAAAAATATTCCAAAATAAAATTACTAAGGGAAGAACTGAACTCAGAAAAACTTGCTTGGCATTTATTCAAGTTACACAAACTCATAAATAATGAGGAGATAAAGTTTTGGGCTGATGAATTGCTGCGTAGCGTGGGAAATTTATTTTCTAGGATCGTCTCTGGCTTTCAGGTGCCTAAATTCTGCACGTCTCTTAAATACAAATGACTGCACCAGCCAGGTAGTTCCCATAACTCGCTTTTCCTCTCCACTGTCCCTACTTGGAATTTCTCTCTCCTCTCCTCCCACCAACTGTAACTCTTCTACAATGTCAGGACAAATCAAAAGGAAATGTGAAGGAGGAAGATAGGGTAAAACTTTATTGTCCATTTCTTCGGTCCTTTCTGTCCCTTATTACTTCCTATATCACCTGCTACCAAAAAAAAAAAAAAAAAAAACACCTAAAAACAAAAAAACAACCCCATTGTCGTACAGTCAATTCCAACTCACAGCAACCCTATAGGACAGAGTAGAACTGCACCATAAGGTTTCCAAGGAGCAGCTGGTGGATTTGATCCACTGACTTTTTGGTTAGCAGCCAGCCTCTTAACTACTGCACCACCGTCTCTTTGCTAATGTCATTGCCTAAAAAGTCAACTAATTCCTAGGAGGAAGCCTACCTAACTCAGTGTATCACACCATTGTGGGGTCTGAGCAGTCTTTCCGTGTACTCTTGCCCCACTTAGCATCTTCCTCCCTACACAGTGAGCAACTTGAGACCAGAACATGTCTTTCACCTGTATGTTCAGGGCCTTGCAGCCTTGCTCAGTGTTTGGCTTATATGTGGTGCTCATACGGGCCCTTTTGAGACCAAAAAGATTGAAAACCTCTATTATAGGTCATACTCACTCTTTTACCATCATTTCCCACTTAACTCAGTGACAGCTGACATTTACTAGGTCCCATTGCTGTCAAATCAATTCCAACTTATAGTGACCCTATAGGACAGAGTAGGACTGCCCCGTAGGGCTTCCAAGGCTGTAAATCTTTACGGAAACTAACTACGACATCTTTCTCCCACAGAGTGGCTGGTGGGTTCAAACCACCAATCTTTCAGTTAGCAGCCGAGCACTTAACCACTAGGCCACCAGGTCTTCTTCATTAACAGGGTGCTTTCTTCAAATGAGATGCCTGACAGGTCACTTTTCCTTTCATCCTCAAAATAGTCCTGTGATCTAGGTGCTGTGACCAGCCCCACTTGCAGGAAAGGAGACTGAGGCTTGGGGCAGTTGGGCACTGTGCATGAGGTCACACATCCAGTGAGAAAAAAAACTGGGATTGAGGCCTGGCCTTGCTAACACCAGAGCCCCCGCCCTTCACCATCCCAGCCCCTGTCCTCCTGCCCTCTCCAGCTTTCCTCTCTTAGTCATTCTCTGAGTCAGCTGGCTTCGAACTACTGACTCATCTTTGAATCATCCCTCTGCTTTTTCCTTGAAATGATCCGAACTCCCTCCCCAAGGCAGTACAGGGGCACAGGGCTCTGAGGCTTGGGTTCCTGGAGCAGGAGCTGCCAATCAGCATGGCCAGGGCCCAGGCATCCAAGCAGTGAAGTCAGGAGCCAAGGGAGATGGATAAGACCGAGGCCTGGAAATAAAAGGGCAAGACTAAGAGGGAAAATATTTGGGAGGAAAGATGGCTGAGGGAAGTAAAGGTAGATCCTTTTCCCCCGGTTTCTTGGCCTCAAGCCCATAGGTGAGGAGGAAGTGTTAAACCAGGCCCCTGTCTATTAATCATATCCATCTCTTAATCTCTATTCCCACTCGTTGGCTTTCTTTATGTAGCAAATACATGGTGTGATAAGTGGACTGTGATGGGGTAATAACAACTGTAACATTTATTGGGCACTTACTATGTGAAGGCACTGTTTTAAGCACTTTGCATGCATTAATTCATTTAATCCTCATACAGGCCCAATGAGGTAGGTACATATTTTACACATGAGGAAGCTGAGCCATGAACAAGTAGTATGGGATTGTATGGGAGTGAGCAAGAGAAGCACGTAACCTACTCATGGGGAAAGAAGGGATAAGGAAAAGCTTATCGCAAATAACATCTGTATTAGTTTCCTATTACTGTGGGAACAAATTCCTGCAAACTTAGTGACTTAACACAACACAAATTTATTATCTTACAGTTTTGGAGGTCAGAAATCTGCAGTGGATTCTACCAGACCAAAATCAATGTGTTGGCAGAGCTGTGTTCCTCCCAAAGGATCCAGAGGAAAATCTGTTTCCTTGCCTTTTCCAGTTTCAAGAGGCTGCCTTCACTCCTTGGCTTGTCGCCCCTTCTCCCATCTTCAAAGCCAGCAGTGCAGCATCTTTTTTCATCGGGCCTCTGCCTCCATCCTTACATCTTCTTTTTCACTGCAACTCTACTGCCTATCTCTCATAAGGGACTCTTGTGATTACCCAGGATAATCTTCCTCTCTCAAGAGCTTTAATGTAATCATTTGTACAAAGGTCTTTTGCCGTGGTAGGTAACATAGTCACAGATTTCAGGGATTAGGACATAGATATCCTGGGAGAGGACAGCATTATTCAGCCTACCACATATCTAAACCAGGTTCATCCAATGATTCTACAAATATTTATTGAGAGCCTACTATGTTGACTCTGGGGGTGCTGGAGGGATAGTGATAAACAAGACATGAAGATAGAGTAGAAGCTAACCAGGTGAAACAGAATGAGGGAAAAGGTGCTCCAGGCTGAATGAGCATGCAAAGGCCCAGAGAGGAGAGAGAGCTGGTCCCTCCAGAGTGGAGTCTGTGGTTCCTCAATACTGCCTGCATATTAAAATCAGCTAGGGAGCATCTTTAAAAGCCTCCTATGCCCTACCTCCCTGCCACCCCCAAGGTTCCGATGTCAGAGGTGGGTCTCTGGCCTCAGGTAATTCTAATGTGCAGCCAGGTTGACAATCACTGGTCAAGAGGGTGGCATGAAAGGACACAGGTGCCTAAAAAATGAGGCTGGAGAGGAAAACAAGAGGCAACTCAAGAACATCTTGTAAACCAAGAGTTTGGATTTTACATGGAGTGTTTGCTTAATCAAGGGAGCGATATGATCACATTTGGTCTTTCTAAAGATCATCTGGCTGTCAAATAGAGGGAAACAAGTTAGGAGGCTGTTGTGGTGGTTCAGGCAGGGAATGATGGAGCCTGGAGTTAGTATAGGACTAGAGTGAATGGAGAGAATGGTGAAATCAAAGTTAGAATCACTAGACTTGGTGAGTGAGCAGATATGTGGAGTGACAGAGAGGAAGGAGGCAAAGATGAGAATGGTTTCTGGTATGCCTAGAATTATTGCCCTGGAGCCCTGACTGGATATCCTAACTCTCGGCTTTTTTCCTTCCAATCAACTCTGTGCATCGCCACCAAAGTAACCTTCTTTAAATATCACTTACCTTGTTGAGGAGAATTAGACAGCCTACTGATTGGCTCCAGTGCATTTGTCCTGGAGCCAAACAGCGTGGGTACAAATCCTACGTCAGCCACTTTACTAGCTGTGTAATCTTGGTCCAGTTACTTTTCTGTGCCCCGTTTCCTCAGCCATAAAATGGGATGCTGAAAACAGTGTTTACGCCGTGAGGCTGCTGTGAGGCAATGTATATAAAAGCACTTGTATCACTACCTGTGTGTGGTAAGCACTAATAAAAATTAATTATTATTATGGCATTCCTCTACTCAGAAACCTTTCATAGAAAACCTTCTGTTTTCATTCACTTGAATCCCTGAGCCTGCCTTGCCAGATCCTTTATGATCTAGGTCCACCCCATGACCCAGCCTCACTTAATTCTATTCCCCCAAATACACCCTCCTTTCTAGTCACTCAGTGTCCCACAAACACACCAGATACACACCTTCATGCTTTGGTCATGCTGTTCCCCTCATTTTAAATGCCTTCCTTTTCCCCTTCTACCCTCCTCAATCCTTCTGTCCCTTAAATGCTCATTACTACTTAGAAAAGTGACTCCAAACGCAGTGACTGGTGACTGTACTCTGTATAATCATTTTCCCCCAAGCAGGACAGCATGTCATTCCTAACAGGAGGCTATCATTCCAAATAACTCACAAAGCCATTCACGCTCATACCTGTCACTGCAATCTAAACGCCAAGCACTCACAGAAGGCCCAGAGCGTAAACTTGTCTTTCCCATGCTTCGTGGAGCACTGTGGATGCCCCAGCAACCCATAAATAAAAAATAACTTTGGTACGAGTCAAGTTTCCATCAGGACTATCAGCTATGAAATATTTAAGGCTTCCTTGGGTTATTAAACCAAACCAATGTTGTGTGTTAAAAAGAGATAGGACAAAAAAATATGAATTAATTGACCACAATATATTTCAGTAGCTGTCCTTATAGGGTAAGTAAAGCCTTACTTACCCCAAGCAGAATTTCATTAAGCACATGTGTCCTTCTATTCCCTACATCCTTTTGTTTTTACAGCTTTATTGAGGTATGACTGACAAACAATAGACTGTGCAATAGTAAAGTGCATAACTTGACAGATTCTGCAGTCTTTTAACCACAAAGCTTTATACCAATCAAAAAAAAAATTATCTTACATTTTCAAGCATGATAGTGTAATGATAAAAATCCAAGTTTTGCCAATAGTACAGTTTTCCCCACCTCTAAGCTACTAGAAATTCCGCTTGTTTGGGAAAATATTCCAGAATTTGAAATTCAGAAACTGAAAGGGTTTGTCTTTTTTTAAAAATGAAAAATGATAACTTTGTGTTTTAAACCAAGACAGCTTGATTTGCTTTTGGCTAGAAATAAAAGATTTCCTCTAAAATGGGCCCCTCATTAACTATAATCTGTCTATAGATTGCATTCAGTTCAGTAGAAGGGTACATTCAGAGACAGAAGGGACCATCTCTCCATGTTCTCAGGGAGGTCGAGAGCAAGAGAACACATCCAAGTGGCACCAAGCACCAGATCCAGGCAAATGTTTGCAGCAAGGCTGCAGGTTCACTTGTGAGTGATCCACTTATTCAGCCACATTTACTGAGCCTCTGTACTTCACTGGGCTTGGGAACCCTGCCCCTATCAGCAGCATACAGGCTATTTCAAGAGATAAGATACAAATTATTGGCCTCTGCAGTGACCCAGCAGGCAGCACCAACACCCTCAGGACCTGAGTTGCCCTGATTAACCTGCATCTGTAAACTATAGGAAGACAGCTGCTGGAGGCTGGAAAGGAGGTAATGGTGGAGTGATGGTGTATGTACTGCATATACATTTCCCCTACCCTACCATGACGGCCCAGTCTGTATGGATGGGTTTCTGACTCGGTTTCCCAGATTCTTGACTTCTCAATATTCTCTCCCTAAGAATACTCCCTGAATCCTAGCCTGCTTAGATAAGCCCCAACTGTCAAGGCCATTCCCCAAGAGCTGAACCTCATTTCCTGAGCCTGAAGCTATTGGATAATATCCAACTGGCAAGGATGGGACAGGCAGAGAAGTGTTATCCAAATTTGCCTGACCATTAAGAGTCACCTTGGGAGTGTATCAAAACTACAGATGCCTAGGATCCAACCCACGCCTACATGAATCAGAAACTCAGGGGGCAGTGAGGCTTTCCAGATAAGGAAACCAAGGCTCAGAGAAGGTAAATTACAGGCTCAAGCCCACACATGTGGTGACAGAGCCAGGAATAGAACCCAGGTCTATTTAATCCCACCTTCTTTTGTGTTAGAATTAGATGTGTGGGAGGATATGGAGCCATCTTGGCCTCAGCACCACCCCCTTTCTTCAATCACAGCCTCCTTATTCCATTTCCTGCAGTCACACACTTGCTCAGTTTCTTCAAGAATATAATCCTGGGGTCACAAACTCAAATGCCTACAACATACAGGCAGGTACAGTCAACGACTGAAGCAGGCTGGGTAACAGTGCACGTGGAACAACAGTGAAAGAAGATCACTCTGGCAAAGTGGAGAGTCCTTCCTGGTCCAAGGGGACAGCTGCTACTCGGCTCCCACCAGCAGCTGCCCAATGAGAATGTGGACCTAGCTTTGCCTAAAAGCCTAGATTTTCAGGTGAAATCTCAAAATGCCACTCCCTTGAGTATGTTACGTTATATAAAACCCCATCTTAGAGATGGGAGGGAGAAAATCTCTGACTGGTCTTGAAGAAGCAAGCTGCTATGATGCAAACTTCCTGAGGAGGGAACTGCCAGTGCCTCTGACAGCTGAGCGCCTCAGTCCTACAACCCCAAAGAACTGAGTTCTACCAACACCATGTGAGCTTGGAAGAGGTTCCTGAGCTCTAGAAAAATACGCAGCCTGGCTGACACCTCAACTGCAGCCTTGTAAGACCCTGAGCAGAAGACCCGATTAAATCATGCACAGACTCCTGGCCCACAGAAACAGTGAAATAATAAATTTGTGTTGTTTTAAGCTACTAAGTTCATGGTAAATTGTTTCACAGCAATAAAAAATGAATACACTCTCCTACGCCTGCCTTTCTTAGGCAGTGCTTCAAACTCCAAAGGTTCCCTCTTGCCATCTGCTGTCAACATTTCCATCCCTAACTGCTCTGATCTCAGCTGGCTGTCAAGGGGGAGATTAATTTAATAAACTGATTTACCTACACCCTTATATTAGTTTCCTAGGGCTGCTAAAACAAATTACCACAAACTTGTTGGCTTAAAACAACAAACATTCTCTCTCGGGCTAGAGGCCAGAAATCCAAAATCAGGGTATTGACAGAACCACGCTTTCACCAACAGCTCTAGAGGAAGATAGTTCCTTGCCTCTTCCAATTTCTGTTGGCTCCAGGTGTTCCTTGTCTTGTAGCAGCATAGCTCAAACCCCTGCCTCTGTCTTCACATGGCCCTCTCCCCTGTGTCTCTGTGGATCAAATTTCCCTCTGCCTTGAGTTGGAATCAACTCAACGGCAACTGGTTTGGTTTTGGCTTTTCTCTTATAAGGATAGCTGTCATTGGATATAGGGTCCACCCTAAATCCAAAACGATCTCATCTTGAGATATTAAAACTCATTATATCTGCAAAGATCCTTTTTGCAACAAGGTTGCCTTCACAGGTCCTAGGATACGGAAGGAGGAGCCCTGGCAGTGCAATGGTTAAGCACTCAGCTGCTAACCAAAAGGGCAGGTGTTGGAGCCCACCGGCGGCTCCATGGGAGAAAAGACCTGGTGATTTACTCCTGTATAGATTACAGCCTAGGAAACCCTATGGGGCCAGGATCACTATGATTCAGAATCAACTCGACGGCACACAACAACAGCAACAGGATATGGACATATCTTTTGGGGTCCTCCATTCAACCCGCTACACACTCCTAAGGATTCTTTGCATTTTTAAGAAAGGGCTTGGAGAGATACTAGATAAATAAATCAAAGGAATGAATGATTCAAAACAGTGAAATTGCAGAAAAGTAGAAGGAAGTTGGTGCCTAGAGATTGTCCCAGTGGGCCTCAGGCTATACCATAGTCTCTACCTAGGAGTAAGGTGTCCCTTAGTAACACAAATAGTTAAGCCCTCAACTACCAGCTGCAAGGTTAACGGTTCAAACCCACCCCGAGGTGCCTCTGAAGACAGGCCTGGCGATCTGCTTCTGAAAGTCACAGCCTTGAAAACCCTATGGAACCATTCTACTCTGACACACATGGGGTTGCTATGAGTTGAAGGTGACTTGGTGCTAATTAATAATAACAACAAACTTAGGAGTAATTTCCACCCAGCCTAGGAACGCTCTAAACAGTGGACCAAGAGTCATGAGCTGGGTCCCAATCCCCGCATTGCCATTTATTAGGAAAGATTATTGGGAAAAGTTTCCATTTTCTTCCCTCTAAAACGGATGCTCCTTAGAAGCAAGGTTGGCAAGACTGCATCTCACATACTTTGGACATGTTATCAGGAGGGATCAGTCCCTGGAGAAGGACATTATGCTTGGAAAAGTAGAGGGTCAGAGAAAATGAGGAAGACCCTCAACCAGATGGATTGACATACTAGCTGCAACAAGGGGCTCAACCGTAACAACGATTGTGAGGATGGTGCAGGTCTGGGCAGTGTTTCATTTTGTTGTACATAGGGTCACTATGAGTTGGAACCAACTCGATGGCACCTAACAACAACAAAAATTGATGTGAGTTCTTTTCTACCTACCTCAGGGTTGTTGTGAGGACCAGGCAAGTTGGTGAATGTGAAAGCATGCTGTAAGTAAGCAATATTTTCACAAGAATAGATTGAAGCAATCGCAGATGATTTAAGCCCAAAAGATTCCTGTACACATAGTCTGATTCCAGCCCTGCAGCTTCAGTGCTGACCTTGCTGGCGTCTGCTGGCAGGCTTCCATCTCGTTGAGACCTCTCAGTTTTAGCCAGAGGCTGACATTCCCTTCTCCTAATTTCCAGGCAGCTGACAAAGCCCAGGGAGGGACTAAGATGACACTCCTCTTACAACCCAGCAGTCTGATTAACCAAGGCAGAAGAGGCCTCCAGGAAGGTCACATAGATATCTGGAGAGTCCGCAGACACCAGGCCAAAAACAGCCCCATCAAATTCCCCAGCCTCCAGAAGAGACATCACCCCAGTGAGACCGAGTGCTGAGTCCTTCAAACCCAAGAAGCCAAGCCTCTGAGAGTTCTAGAACACTCCACTGTGTCCAAATCCATATTTCAAATGGCAGGAGCAAGTGACCACTTTGCTGTGATATCTATATGTCTTATGGTGAAACTTACATTAGGTAAGGAGTTTATTGGTAAGAATTAGAGTTATGGCCAGGGGGACCAGGAGATGTGGGGAAGCACATGAATATCTGGTGGATAATAAATATAGAAAAATCTCCCGAATGCTTTTCTTTCAGAGAAAGAAGTGTTTTCTTGCCTCTTCCATTCTGGCTCACCTCTAACATTTCCTGAAAACCTCTAGGAAAGTAGATGAGAAGTTTCAGTGTTTGCCTGCCCAGCTTAACCCATTACTGTGCAAGGACTGATACTGACTGTGAAAGTGCCCTACCTAGACTGAGCGCGGTGCCGGCCCAAATCAGAAGTAGACGCTGGTAGACATCGCCCCCTAGTGCAAGAAGGCAAGAAACTCATTCCCCATAGAGAAAGACTCCTTAATCATTTTGCTGGAGGAATCACAGAAAAATCTTGGTTAAAACTTAATGGAAAACAGTTGTTTGGAGAGTGAGATTGTCCAGAGCTTTTAGAATCAACTGTTTTCATCATATTTTAAATCTATATTGGGAAATCTCTGAGATATATTACACAAAAAGAACAGTCATACTGAGTCAATACTACATGAAAAGATATAATAGCATAAAATAAATTATCCATTTCATTGCTTTTTAAAGAGTATTCTGGACACAATTTTAATAATATTTATGGCTGTGAACATCAGAGTTTTTTTTTTACTGTTCTGTGGAGTAGATAGAACACCAATCTTCTGTTGCGTGTTTATGCCATTATTACAAGTAATTTCTTTGTCTTCCTCTTTCGTTGTCAGTGGTCACTTTTCGATTTTGATTCTGTCAGTGTGACTTCCTTCAGCAGCTTCCTTCCCCTTCTCATTTGCCGTGGAAATAGTAACTAGGATACCAATCTGGTTAGAATCGTAAGTAAAATAAGGTTAAATTGGCTCCTAATAAAGATCTCTCCTACAAGTAAAGCATATGAGATTGAAGACAAAGCCAGGGTGACATTGCACACAGGACTCCTCATTCCATCTGGAATTCGTGACTGTCTGACATCTACTTGGCTACTTAGAGGCTATTTTTACCCTTTTTCTATTTTTGTACTGAATAAGTTCGTTTGATATAGTTGTATTTTGGCAACATAAATATTGCTATACTTTTCAATGTGCTAAAGATTGAAATGGGATAAAACAGGGACGCTTGGTCCTGGTCTCATATTCCTCACCAAAGCCATACACCTTTCATTGCTTATGGTAACTTGATATAAAACCAGGGCTGTATCTAAATGGTCATTTATAGGAATATAAGCAAAGCCAGGTTCATCTGTACCATGAAATACTACAGAGCTATGAGCTGTGTATATTGCACATACATTTACAGAAAACATGTTCATTGTCATATTGTTAAGTCAGTTAAGAGAGATTGATAGACAAATGCTTCACCTTTTGGTCCCCCAGGAAGACAGTGCTGAGATGCATTTCATAAGACCCCTCAGGGGATCCCAGCAGGATCTACACCAGTCACCCATTGCCCCTAATCCCTGTCTTTCTTTCCCTGCTTCTCTCCTCTCATCCCTACTCCTATTCCCTGTGATCACTTCCTCAAACCACTGCACACAAGCCTTTGTCTCAGGCTTTGCTTTTGTGAGAAACCAAATTAAGAGAGACATTTGTCAAATGAGGGCATGATGTTTAGAGCTTCTGTACCCATATTGTAACCACGAGAGGAAGACCAAGCAAACTGCAGAGAAGCCAACCCAACACCCTGGCATCATTAGACCACTGAACAACCACCTCCCTCCAGACATCTTGGTATGTGGGAAGAGTAAACCCCAAATATTTAGGTCACTTTTAGTTGTGTTTTCCGTTACTTGCAGCCAAAAGTACTTCAAATGATGCACCACGCCAATCAAAGTCCTTCTATGGAATATTTTATTTGGAACTGAAGGCAAAATCCTTCCCCTTTGTGTGGGGAAGCCTGGAGATAGAGGCAGCAATGGCCATAGCTCCAGCTTGTGGTGAATGCTGGCCTGGGAGATAGTATGGTGAGAAATGAGACAAAGGACAGAGAGAGTTTGTCCTGTGGTTTAATTCTTCCACCAGTGAATGCCTGTTTTTGCCTAAGATAGTTCAGGTAGGGTTTCCGCCACTTGCAAACAAGTAGCCTGACTAATTCAAGTCTGAGCCCACACTTGTATTTTAAAATATGTGGATGTATGTTTCTCAGCATAGAAAAAACCTGAGTGACATGGATGATACACTAAACAGTTAATAGTAGTTATTTCTGGGGAGAATTGGATTGGAAGACATATTTATCACTTTTACTTTATAAACTTCTCAATATTTAAACTTGTTGTAACCAGTTTGTGACATTTTCTAATTTTAGAAGGTAAACTCTACAAAGAAATCAGGACTGATCTTGGGCTACAGAGAAAGGTGAATTAGCTGGCTGTTCTTTCCTTCCTGCCCAGCTTGCACTCTGGTCTCACATCCCAGGCTCACCCTACTCAACTCTCCACATTCCATATCTAAGCTTTGGAAATAGGGCTACTTTAATATACATTTCAGCCAAAATACTCATCTGTCATTACTGGAATGATAACAGATTGAGGATATCACTTCCTATTTCAGAAATTCAGTCAAGGTCATTGTCAGTCCCGCTTTACACTTTTATTTACACAATGTGAAAGGCAGAATTCTAAGATAGCCTCCAAGATTCCCACCCCCTTGGCGTACATCCCCTGTGTAAACCCCTCTCTTTGAGTGTGGGCAGAACCTGTGAACATTATGGGATTTCACCCACGTGATCGTTGTCATTGTTAGTTGCCACGGAGTTAGCTCCATGGTAATGCCATGTACAACAGAATGAAATGTTGCCTGATCCGGCCCCATCTTCACGAACATTGGTAGCTAGTCCATTGTTGTCACTGTGTATTTTGAGTGCCTTCCAGCACTGTAGGGAGCCCTGGTGGAACAGTGGTTAAGTGCTCGGCTGCTAACTGGAAGATGGGCAGTTTGAACCCACAGCCACTCTCTGGTCGAAGATGTGGCAGTCTGCTTCCATAAAGGTTACAGCCTTGGAAACCCTATGGGACAGTTCTACTCTTTCCTATAGGGTCACTATGAGTCAGAATCAACTCAATGGCAATTATTGTTTTTTGTTTGTTTGTTTTTGTTTCTTTTTGGACAGATCCAGCACTGTATCAGACAATATTCTGTTATGATCCATAGGGTTTTCATTGGATAATTTTCAGAAGTAGTTAGCCAGGCCTCTCTTCCTAGTCTATCTTAGTCTGGAAGCTCCACTGAAACCTATCCACTATGGGTGACCCTGCTGGTATTTGAAATAGTGGTGGCATAGCTTTCAGCATCTTAGCAACACAAAAGCCACCACAATACAACAAACAGACAGACAGGTGGTAAACTCATGTGATATTATATCAAACTTCATCTTAGCAGACTAGAGAGAGAGGTTCTCCCACTAGCCTTGAAGAGGTAAACTGCCATGTTGTAAGAGGTCCTGTATAGAAAGCCTGTGAGAGGCCCATGTGGCAAGGAACCTCAGGCAACCTGTAGGAGTTGAGAGTGGTCCCAAGCTGACAGCCAGCAACATAATGGCAACCTCAGTCCTACAATTGCAAGGAATTGAATTTTTTTTTTAATTGTGCATTAGGCAAAAGTTTAAAGAGCAAATTAGATTCCCATTTGATAGTTTGTATATAAAATCTTTCATGACCTTGACTTCATTCCCCACAATGTGTCAGCACTCTCCCCATTTCCGCTCTGGGCTCCGTTTCCTTTCGTCCTGATTTTCTACCCCTTCCTGCCTTCTCATCTTCACTTTTCCGCAAATATTGCCCTTTTGATCTCATATAATTGACTGTTCTAAGAAGCATGTTCCTCTCAGGTGTTATTGTTTTTATGCTTGTCTATAGTTTGGCTGAAAGGTGGTCTCCAGGAATGGCTTCAGTTCCAGGACAGAAGGGTGTCTTAGGGTATAGTCTTGGGGGTTCCTCCAGTCTCTATCAGACCAATACATCTGGTCTTTTTTGTGAATTTGATTATTTTTTCTACATTTTTCTCCCACTCTGTCCAGGACACTCTGTTGTGATCCCAGTCAGAACAGTCAGTAGTGGTAGCTGGGCACCATCTAGTTCTTCTGGTTTCCAGGTCATGAAGGCTGTGGTACACGCAGTTCATTAGTCCTTTGTACTCATTGCTCCCTTAAGTCTTTGGGTTTTTTTTGGTTTGGGTTTGCTCTGAACTGGAAGAGAACAGTAGTTGTATTTTAGATGGTTACTTGCAAGCTTTCAAACCCCGGACGCTACTCACCAAAGCAGAATGTAGAACATTGTCTTTATGAACTATGTTGTGCCAATTGACCTAGAAGTCCCGAGTCTATGGTTCTTTGCCTTCGAGCCCAGGAACTTCATCCTGAGATATGTTTGGTTATATCTAAGAGGTTCCCCTGACTGTGCCACTTGTATGCTCTATTGTCTGTATTAACATATGAGGAACACCTGCAGTCATGTATTTAGAAATATCCACCAACAAACCTGTATCCATCCGTGGGTGTGCTCTCTCACGCCCTCCCACACTTCTTGGCCTATCTATCTATCTACATATCCATTCATAAATTATGGCTTGTTAATACTATTGTTGCAGGATTGTCTATGCTAGTTACCGTAGTTGCCCTTTATTCCTGCATTCCTTTCAGTGTCCTCTTTTGCCTTGTTCATGTTGTGCTGACTTCTCCCATATTATGTTCTGCCTTTCCCTTCACCAATATCAACACATGTCTACTATCTATTTGGCAGTTTTCCCACCCTTCCCCTCCTATCCCTGGTAACCATCAAAGTTTTTTTTTTTCTTTGTCTTTTGCTGTATGTAAACCTTTTGTTGTTGCTTTATAATAGTGGTCTCATATAATATTTGTCTTTTTGTGATTTAATTATTTCACTCAACATAGTGTTCTCCAAATTTATCCATATTGTGAGATGATTTGAAGACTCACCATTATTCTTTACAGTTGTGTGGTATTCCATTGTGTGTATGTACCACAGTTTGTTAACCTATTCATCTGTTGACGGGCACTTAGGTTGTTTCCATTTTTTTGCTATTGTGAATAATGCTGTAACGAACATGGGTGTGCATAAGTCTATTCATGTCACAGCTCTTTTTCCTTTAGGGTATATACCTAGGTGTGCAATTGCTGGATCATATGGTATTTCTACTTCTAGCTTTTTGAAGAAGCACCATACCATTTTCCATAGTGGTTGTACCATTTTATATTCCCACCAGCACTGTATAAGAGTTCCAATCTCCCCAAAACCTCACCAACATTTGTTATTTTCTGTTTTTTTGATTAGTGCCAGTAATGTCAGGGGGTGAGACGGTATCTCATTGTAGTTTTGATTTGCATCTCTAATAGCTAATGATCGCGAGCACTTCTTCATATGTTTGTTAGCCGCCTGAATGTCTTCTTTGGTGAAGTGTCTGTTCATATCCTTTGCCCATTTTTTAATTGGATTGTTTGCCTTTTTTTTGTTGTTGAGGTGTTGAAGTTTTCTATAAATTTTAGAGATTAAACCCTTGTCTCCTTCCCATTTAACAGACTTTGGACCTTTGTCGAAGATCCGCTGTCCATAGGTGGATGCATATACTACTAGGTTCTCAATTTTGTTCCATTGGTCTATGTGTCTATTGTTGTACCAGTACCAGGCTGTTTTGAATACTGTGGCTGTCTAGTAGGTTCTGAGATCAGGTAGTGTGAGGCCTCCTACTTTGTTCTTCTTCTTTAATAATGCTTTACTTATTCGGGGCCTCTTTCCCTTCCATATAAAGCTACTGATTAGTTTTTCTAGCTCTTTGAAGAATGGTGTTGGGATTTGGATTGGGATTGCATTATATCTGTAGATTGTTTTGGGAAAAATTGACATTTTCACAATGTTAAGTCTTCCTATTCAAGAGCATGGTATGTCTTTCCACTTATGTAGGTCTGTTTTGGTTTCTTACAGTAGTGTTTTGTACTTTTCTTTAAGTCTTTTATGCCCCTGGTTAGATTTATTCCTAAGTATTTTATCTTTTGGTGGGCTATTATAAATGGTATTGTTTTCCTGATTTCCTTTTCAAAGTTCCCTTTGTTGATGTAGAGAAATCTAACTGATTTTTGTACGTTGATCTTGTATCCTGCCACTTTGCTGGATCCTTCTGTTAGTCCCAGTAGCTTTTTTGTGGAATCTTTAGGGTTTTCTACATACAGAATCATATAATCTGCAAATAGGGATAGCTTTACTTCTTCCTTACCAATTTGGGTGCCCTTTATTTCCCTTTCTTGTCTTACTGCTCTCGCTATGACTTCCAATACAATGTTGAATAAGAGTGGTGATAAAGGGGACCTGTTCTCATTCCCGTTCTCAAGGGGAATGCTTTCAGACTCTCTCCATTGAGGATAATGTTAGCTGTTGGTTTTATATAAATTTCCTTTATTATGTTGAGGAATTTCCTTTCTATTCCTATTTTGTTGAGAGTTTTTATCAGGAATGAGTGTTGGACTTTATCAAATGTCTTCTGCATGGATTGAGATGATCATGTGATTCTTTTCCTTTATTTTATTTATGTGGTGGATTGCATTGATAGATTTTCTAATGTTGAACCATCCTTGCATGGCTGGTATGAATCCCACTTGGTCATTATATATTATTTTTTTTATGTACTGTTGAATTCTATTGGCTAGGATCTTGTTGAGAATTTTTATGTCTATATTCATAAGGGATATTGGCCTGCAGGTTTCTTTTTCAGTGATATCTTTGCCTGGTTTTGGTATCAGGGTTATGCTGGCTTCATAGAACGAATTCAGAAGTATTCCTTTCTTTTCTATGTTCTATGTTCTGGAAAAGTTTGAGTAGAATTGGTGTCAACTCTTCTCTAAATGTTTGATAGAATTCTACAGTGAAGCTGTCTGTACCAGGGCTTCTTTTTGTTGGGAGGTTTTTTTAATGACCCCTTCAATTGCTTCTTCTGTTATAGGTCTGCTCAAATTTTCTACCTCAGTTTGTGTCAGTTTAGGTAGGTAGTATGTTTCTAGAAATTTGTCCATTTCCTCTAGGTTTTTTAAATTTATTGGAGTACAATTTTTCATAGTGTTTTGTTATGATCCTTTTTATTTCAATTGGTTCTGTCGTAATGTCACCCATCTCATTTCTTATTTGGGTTATTTGCATCTTCTCCTGTTTTTCTTTTGTCAGTTTGGCCAGTGGTTTGTTGATTTTATGGATCCTTTCAAAGAACCAGGTTTTAGTCTTTTTGATTCTTTCTGTTGTTTTTCTGTTCTTTGTTTCATTTATTTCTGCTCTAATTTTTGTTACTTTGTTTCTTCCAGTGACTATGGGCTTCTTTTGCTGCTCTCTTTTCTAATTGTTCAAGTTGTAGGGTTAATGTTTTGATTTTTTCCCTTCCTCCTTTTTTGATGTGTGTGTTTATTGCTATAAATTGACCTCTGAGCACAGCTTTTGCAGTGTCCCAAAGGTTTTAGTATGTTGTGTTTTCATCCTCATTTGATTCTAGGAATTTCTTAATTCCATCTTTGATTTCTTCTATTATCCAGTAGTTTTTAAGCAAGGTGTTTCCATGTATTCTTTTTTTTTTTTTTCCTTGCTCTTCTTGTTATTGATTTCTACTTTTATAGCATTGTCATCAGAGAAGATGCTTTCCATCGTTTTGATGTTTTTGAACTTTTTGAGGCTTGCTTTGTGGCCTAAAATATGGTCTATTCTGGAGAATGATCCATTAGCATTGAAGAAGAATGTGTACTTTGCTGCTGTTGGGTGAAGTGTTCTGTATATGTCTACGAGGCCGAGTTATTAGATTGTGGTGTTTAGTTCTTCTGTGTCTTTGTTGAGTTTCTTTCCAGTTGTTCTGTCCTTCACCAAGAGTGGTGTGTTGAAGTCTCCTACTTTTATTGTGAAAGCATCTATTCCTCTTTTCACTGCTGTTAGGTTTTGTTTTATGTATTTTGGAGCTCTGTCATTGGGTGTGTATATGTTTATTATGGTTATGTCCTATTGGTGGATTGACCCTCTAATCATTATATAATGTCCTTCCTTTACTTTTATGGTGGATTTTTCCTTTAGGTCTATTTTATCAGAGATTAATATTGTCATTTCTGCTCTTTTTTGGTTATTGTTTGTTTTATATATCTTTTTCCATCCTTTAAGTTTTAGCTTATTTATATCTTTGTATCTAAGATGTGTCTTTTACAGACAGCATATCAAGGGGTTGTGCTTTTTATCTATTCTGCCACTCTTTGTCTCTTTACTGATGCATTTAGGTCATTTACATTCAGTGTGATTATTGATACATATGAGGTTATTGCTGTCATTTTGTTATTTTTGTGTGTGTGTGGTGTTGACAGTTTCTTCATTCCACTTAATTTTCTGTGATTTTTTTTTTTTGTAGCTTGTCTTTTCATTTCCTTCATTGTTGTTCGTTTTGTGTGTACTGAGTCTTTACGATTTTCTTCTTTTATATTTTGATGAGTAGGTTTGTTAACTTTCTTTTTGGTTACCCTGAAATTTACCTTTATCTTCCTAAGCTAAAAGCAATAGTTTATTTCTTGATACCGCCTTGACTTCCTGTCCATATAGAAGTTCTAAACCTATACCCTTTATTCCCTCTTTATGTTTTATTGTTGTTGTTCCTTATTTTATCTATTTTTTATTGTGTTTTAGATGAAAGTTTACAAAGCAAATTAGTTTCTCATTAAACAATACATATATTGTTTTGTGACATTGTTTGCCAACCCCACAACACGTCAACATTCTCCCCTTCTCAACCTTGGTTTCCCCATTACCAGCTTTCCTGTCCCCTCCTCCCATCTCATCCTTGTCCCTGAGCTGGTGTGCCAGTTTAGTCTTGTTCTGTTTTATGGGCCTGTCTAATCTTTGGCTGAAAGGTGAACCTCAGGAGTGACTTCAGTACTGAATTAAAAGGGTGTCCAGGGGCCATACACTCAGGTTTCTCCAGTCTCTGTCAGACTAGTAAGTCTGGTCCTTTTTTTGTTTTTGTGAGTTAGAATTTTGTTCTACATTTTTCTCCAGCTCTGTCTTGAACCCTCTATAGTGATCCCTGTCAGAGCAGTAGGTGGTGGTAGCTGAGCACCATCTAGTTGAGCTGGACTCAGTCTGGTGGAACTGTGGTAGTTGTGGTCCATTAGTCCTTTGGACTAATCTTTCCCCTGTGTCTTTGGTTTTCTTCATTCTCCCTTGCTTCAGATGGGGCCCCCTCTTTATGTTTTGAAGTGGTCATCAGTTACGGATTGACATCTCTGGTTCTATGCTTTCCATCTTTTAGCTTTATTTTTGAGAGTTCTTTATCTGGATTGATATCTGGCTGATGTTGTCATGTGTATTAATCTCAGGTTGTTGTCTGATGTTGTTAGTTTTCTATCCAAAGGATTCCCTGTAACATTTTTTGTGAAGTTGGTCTGGTTTTACAAATTTCCTCAATTTCTGTTTATCTGGAGATGTCCTGATTTCACCGTCATACCTGAGGGATAATTTTGCTGGATATATAATTCTTGGTTGGCAGTTGTTTTTTTTTTTTTCTTTCTAGGTTTTATGTATGTCGTTCCATTGCCTTCTTGCCTGCATGGTTCCTGCCAAGTAATCAGAGGTTAGTCTTATCAATGCCACTTTGTGGGTGAGCTTTCATTTTTTTCACAAGATGCTTTCAGGATTCTTTCTTTGTCTTTAGTTTTGGAAAGTTTGATTATGATATGTCTCAGTGTTCTTCTTTTGGGATCCATCCTATATGGGGTTTGTTGTTCTTCTTGGATGGTTATCTTCTCATCTTTCACAATGTTAGGGGAGTTTTCTGTCAGCAAATCTTCAACAATTCTCTGTGCCTTTTGTTGACTTCTCCCCTGCTGGGATTTCAATTATTCATAAGTTATTCCTCTTGATGGTGTCTCACATAACTCAGGCTTTCTTCAATTTTCTTCATGTTTTTAATTGTACCTCTAACAGATTAGCGTCAAAAGATTTGTCTTCTATTCTACTGATCCTGCCTTCCATTGTTTTGCTTTTACTCCGGACTTTCCATTGAGTTGTCTATTTCTGAAATTTTATAGTTAAGCTCTGAATTTCTAGTTGCTGTTTTTGTATGATTTCCAATTATCTATTTATTTTGTCATTTTGTTCTTGTATTGTTTTCCTGAATTCTTCCATTGTTTTGTCTGTGCTTTCCTTGGTTTTGTCTGTGTTTTCCATAGTTTTGTCTCTGTTTTCCTTGATCCCTTTGAGGGCCCTATAGATAAGTCTTTTGAATTGCTTATCAGGAAGCTCCATTACCTTTTCCTCCTCAGGGAAGATTTCTGGTTCTTTATTTTGATCACCTGCTGGGGATATCTTGACCTGCTTTTTTAGGTGGTTTGCTATTGTCTGTTGTCTCCAGAACATTAAGGGGTTATTGTATTTATTTTTTTAATTGTATAATTGTTTTCTGGGTCCTCATGTTTTGTTTTGTTTTGATGATTTCTGGGTCCTGCTTTTTGGTTTTGTTTTGATGATTCCTGGCAGGCATTGCTGGCATGGTGCTCTGATCACTGGACTGGCCATGCTGGAACGCTTCCTACTTATCTCTGGGCGAGTGGGGTGGTGAGTAGGTGTGGGAATTTGGGTCTCTGTTTACTGGTCTGGTGGGGCAGCTGAGGGTGGCTTGGTCAGGCTTTGGCCTCTGTCTGTCTTTGGTTCAGTGGTGCAGAAGCAGGGAGTAGTCCTCTCCTTGCAAGTGGAGCGGCCAGTGTGGTGGATATATATGGTGAGTGAGGATGTAGTTGCCACCTCTCACCAGTTGCGGGGGAGGCGAGGGTGGCAGAGGAGGGTGGTGAGCAGATGTGCTCACATTGCTCTACTTCCACCTCCTCCTGGGCAGGGGGAGGGAAGAAGGAACGGCTAGTGGATGCTTCCACATTTGAGCCACGTCCACCTGTTGGTGGGCAGAAGAGGGAGGGAGGTACAGCGGACGGATGCATGCATACTTGCTCTACCTTCCCCTCACACTGAGCAAGGCAAGAGAGTAAAGGGCCTCAGGGGGAATGTGCACACAATCATGGCTCCTCTGCCCCTCGCTGGGCAGGTTAAGGAAGAGAATCGCACCTGGTGGATGCACTTGGTGGCACCGTCCAAGGAAGGAGGGAGGAAAGGGTCTCAGGGGGGATGTGTACGCAGTCTTGACTCCTCTGCCCCTAGCTGGGCAGGTTAAGGGAGGAAGTCATGCCTGGCAGATGTGCACACAGTAGCACTTCCTCCAACTTGTGCCAGGCAGGGGGAGGGAGGCTGGGGTGGCAGAGGGGTGCATGCACAGTCGTGTCTTCTCTGCCCCTCACTGGACAGGGGGAAGGAGGAGGAAGGGTAGGGAAGAAAAGGATAGGCTCATGTTGTGGTCCCCCAGTCAGGTAAGGCAGTTGGGAACCCTCTGCCACCTCTGATCAGGATGATGGGGTGAGGGTTAGTACGTCCCTCTGGCTGGTTACATGGGTGCCAGGACACCTTGCATCTGTTATAGTCAGTGAGCAGGAACTGTCCCTTCTTGAGTGCAAGGAGGGGAGCCGCCCAGGAACTGGTTGGGTGGGAGGCCTCCCACTGACACTCTGCAGGTCCACTGCCTTGTGCATGCCACTCACCCCTGAGGTCAGGGGCTGCTGCTCCTGAGAATCTCTGGTTCTGGAGCTTGGCTCTTTCCCTGCCTCTGCTCTTTCCATGTGTGTCTGTAGAGTTTCTCTGTTCCTTTTGGGAAAGTCATGAAGTTGCCTTGCTATTTTCTTCACCTGGGGTCACTGCTGGCTTTGTCCTAAGGTAGCCGTGCCAGACCGGGACGGCTGGCTGAGCTCCTCAGTTCCATGTTACTCCTCTTTCACTGTTTTCACCCACTTTTTCC
This sequence comes from Dugong dugon, assembly GCA_030035585.1. Lineage (NCBI taxonomy): Eukaryota > Metazoa > Chordata > Mammalia > Sirenia > Dugongidae > Dugong > Dugong dugon. The sequence goes on from CM057461.1 coordinate 170,330,390, forward strand.
TTCCAGTCAGTGTTCAGTTCATTTCTTAGACCCTCTTTTTTGATGTTCTGTGTTCCTGGATTGTTATCTGCTTCTGTTTTACTTGGTTTTTTGGGTGTTTAGTACAGGGGGACGTTACAGTGGTATGACTAAGCTGCCGTCTTGGCTCCGCCCTCAAGGAACTGAATTCTGCCCACAATTGTGCTGGCTTGGAAGAAGACCTAAAGCTCCAGAAAGAAATGCAGCCTAGCCAGCACCTTAATTTCAGCCTGATGAGAACCTCAGCAGAGCCGATAAAAGCCATGCCTGGACTTCTGACCTACAGAAACTCTGAGATAACAAATGTGTGTTTTATCATGCTTCTCATTGTGTTGTAATTTGTATATAGCAATAGAAAACTAATGTCATAGATTGAATTATGTCCCACAAAAAAATGTGTGTATCGGTTTGGCTGGGCCATGATTCCTGGTATTGTGTGATTTTCCTATATGCTGTAAATCCTGCCTCTATGATGTTAATGAGGGAGGATGGGTGGCAGTTGTGTTAGTAAGGCAGGACTCCATCTACAAGATTGGATTGTGTCCTGAGGCAATCTCTTGAGATATAAAAGAGAAAAGTGAGCAAAGAGACAGGGTGACCTCATACCACCAAGAAAGCAGTGCCAGGAGCAGGGTCCCTGCACAGAGAAGCTCCTAGTCCAGGGGAACACTGATGAGAAGGCCGACAGAGAGAGAAAGCCTTCCCCTGGAACTGACGCCCTGAATTTGGACTTTTAGCCTACTTTTACTGTGAAGAAATACATTTCTCTTTATTAAAGCCATCCACTTGTGTTATTTCTGTTGTAACAGCACTAGATGACTAAGACAACTAATACATACAGGGAGTCATGTTAAACCTGACAACTGCTGTTTGCAAACCACCCAACAAACCTCAGATAGACAATCACAGAACCCAACATTTGCATAAAACCAGTAGCAATATGTGGCATGAGGGACTGATGCTAGGATATTATATCCAGTCAGCCTGTGATCATGCCCCCCGCCACCCCACATACACACATAATTTCCATTGCTTCCCCTACAACTCAACCCAAATAAGCCTATAACCTAAGTTAAGATATAAAACAATGTGCTTGCTATGCAAACACAGCTTCAAAGGAAGCTCATTCACTCACCCTTTTCCAAACAAATAAATTTCTAGATAGAAAAATCTAGAGCTGCCACATATCTGTGAGTCTGTGTAAAAAGACAGGCATGTTCTAAAAGAGATAGGAAGCATGCTGCACCAACTCTGGCCACACAGGCTGACGGGAAGGAATACAAAGCCAGGACCACAGACGATGGGGCTGTGAGAAATGGATAGAGATGCTGGCTCAGCCACAAGCCACTTAGTAGATAGGTCAAAGAACATAATCATAAGGACATAACATTCTCAGAGTGGAGATAGACTTGGCAAGTGTTGCACCAACAGCTAAAAGGAAGGCAGGTGATGTAGCACAGTTCTGCGCAATGCCAGCAGGAACCCAAATAGTGATTGGAGGGTGCCAGGAGCAGAAAACAAGGAAGAGAGCCAGCAAGATCTTGTGTGAGGCCAGGGGGTTAGGAGGCAGCATCCAATAGTAGCTGGGACCTGGAATTCTGGGCAGGGATACTGAAGCAGAAACTCAGGGCTATGAATAGTAAGTGCTGCAAGTACATACCAACCACATACTGGTTGCTTTATATTCACACTTTCACTTAATTCTCCCAAAGACTCTGCAAGAGGAGGGAACTTTTACCATCTCCATTATTCAGTTGAAGAAACTAAGGTAGTCAGAAGATATGTGATTTGCTGAGTCACACAGCTAGTAAATAGCATACACAGACAGTCTGACTCCAGAACCTAATACTTTTTTGTGTGTATCTGTTTTAAGACATTTTTTATTGAGGTAGAATTTAAATGTTATAGTTCAATGAATTTTAACAAATGCATATAGCCATGTGGCCCACACTCCTATCAAGACTGTATTCATCACCACTGCAATCTACCAGATCATTTGATAATAGGAGGTGCCACCACTGGTAGATTTCATGGCAGCCAGGAGTCATTCCCTGGCACCATAGATGCAAGGCCCACTGGCAGCAAGACTTGATTCAGAGCCTCCCACACACTACATGGGCTCCTTGCCAGGGCCAGTCCTCACCATCTGCTATTCTACTTTGAATCACAGGGAGACTGGCCCTTGCAAGCTGTGTTTCCCAGAGTATCTCACCCTCTCCCTCTCTCCCTAAGGCAGTATCTCTGACATCTCCTCCGTGGCTATAGCTCCCACCAGATAGTCACAGTGGTTCCAATTTCTACCAGATAACCCTGGTCCCTCAGCTTTGGTAAAAGTACCCAGCCCCTGTTGACCGCCTGTTTAGAAGCAGTAGTGGCCTCCTGCTGTTGCTAATCTCTAGGTTATCTCTCCATCTGTTGTCATTTGGCTTCTCAATTCTTCTATCTACTGTTTAACCAGTTCTCCACATCAAGTTCCCTGTTTCAAATACCCATTGCCACTGAGTCGATTCCTGCTCATTATGACCCTATAGGACAGACTAGAACTGCCCCATAGGGTTTCCAAGGCTGTAATCTTTACAGAAGCAGACTGCCACATCTTTCTTCCACAGAGCACCTGGTGGTTCGAACCGCTGACCTTTCAATTAGCAGCCAAGCACTTAACCACTGCACCACCAGGACTACTTCCTATTTCCAATAGTCAGCATGTTTTTTTCTGGTTATACTTTTCCAACATGCTGATATACTCCCTACTTGTCATGACTGGCTCAGAAACTGGGGCAGTTCCAGGCATATAGATGAGCCCATGCACAGATGTTGTAAGTGGGAGAACTCAGAAGCAGAGTTTGCCCCAAAGAGAACACCAGGGGTTGTATTTACATTTGTTCTCCATTTGTTGACATCTTGCTGGTCCATCTTGTTAGCAAGTTAGCACTTTCCTCCAGTTCAACATTGCCCAAGTCTTGCCTGTTTTTCATTTGGACCTCTGCAAGCTGTCAAGACTATGGATGCCTTTACCACCTGGTTCTTCAGCTATTTTCATGACACTAAGCTACTTACTGAATCTGTCAAACTGCCACATATTTTCAAAAATATGCTTGTCTAGAGGAAGTGGCAATGTGGAGATTGAGAGGAAAGTATGGAAGTGAGTGACTAAAGAGGGCAAGAAGGGAAACTCCAACTCTGAGCCTTCAAAAGCCTTTGGGTGTCACTGGGGATCCTGCCAGCTGGCTCGGGGATGGAGGGGCAGGCCCAGGCAGTCTTCAAAATGGCAAAATTCCTGGTCAGCTGTAGTTCCAGCTTAGTTTATGACAGGCTCTGGCTAATCGTAAATTCCATATTGAGCTAGATCCCCATGACTACCGTAGAAGGACCTCAAACTTTAGTTTGGCTGCAAAATGAAGTCTTGTCTTCCAAGAGCCTTTGACTTGAGGAGGCCGTACCAGGAGGCTGACTATGCCCATTGGCTCACTGCCCTGCATGCTGGGACAGCTCCAGAACTGCAATGGTTACGAGTCAAGTTTCCCTTCCTCAGCTCACACAGCTAAGCAATGGGCTGTTGGCCTGCCCTGGTCATAGGAGTAGAAGCCCCACTGTTAGGGGGGAAAGGAAACAAGACAGTTCCCACTTCTCCTTCACTCCCCACGTGATCAATCACTTTAGCCAGGAGAACTATCGTGAAATGACCTGGCAGCTAATAGGAGAAATGTAACCCAAGAAAAGAAAGAATCCTGTTAGTCACAGAGCTTTTACTCTGAACCTCAGAGCAGGCTCGCTTTCTGTGGGAATAATAAAATCACTGTCCTCCACTACATTAGCTCTTCAAACAAAAGCAACTTCCTAGAATGCAACTAGTTGGGATTTCTGGCTTGGATTTAGTTTTCACCAAGCGAAGGCATAAATTAAAAGGAGGGGCTGAGTAGCCTTTAGAAAGTCAAAGAAGTAAATCAGCTTGCTGTTCAAAGCAGGGAAGCACAGGCTGTGGGGCAGCTCCATTCTATGGTCTATTCAACACCTGGTGAACAAACAGCACTGTGTCTGCCCAAGCTGGAATCTTCCCACAGGGGATCGGCAACTTCAGAGGTCAAATAGAATGCCCCCACAATATTTTAGGCTTTGGAAAGCAGGTGGGAAAGAGGGACTTAAAGAGATAGTTTATTCCAAAGGAAAATCATAAGAGCTAAAAATTATTATAGGAGTTGGGCCCCAAAGAAGGAGACTGAGATATTTTAAAGATAAAGAAATGCAGTTTGTGGAGAAGTGTTCAGAAAAACAACACAAAGAGAGGATGAACATATTATTGTAGGAACAAAATGTTCTATCCAAAATAAAAAGTGAAAAGAATTAGTTGTTTTAACATCTGCTATAGATTAAATTGATCCCCAAAAATATGTGTTGTAAATCCTAACCTCTATGCCTGTAGTTATAATCCCATTTCAGAATGGGTTGTCTTCATTATGTTAATGAGGCAGGATTAGTGTAGGATGTGTTTTGAGTTAATCTCTTACAAGATATAAAAAGAGCAGATTAGGACAAGCTAGCAAGCAGATATGGGGGAAGAGAGATGCTAGGCCACATGAAGATTGCCAAGGAGCAGAAGCTCAAAGAGACAATGACTTTCCTCCAGAGCCAACAGAGAGAGAAAGCCTTCCCCTGAATTCAGACTTCTAGCCTCATAAACTGTGAGATAATAAATTTCTGTTTGTTAAAGCCATCCACTTGTGTATTTCTGTTATAGCAGCACTAGATAACTTAAGACAACATCCTATAGGTCTAATCATACCTCCTAAGCAACAATCTCTGGGTGGTGCAAATGGTTAAGTGCTTGGCTGCTAACTGAAAGGTTGGAGATTCGAGTCTATCCAGAGGCGGCTTGAAAGAATGGCCTGGTTATCTACTTCTGAAAATCAGTCATTGAAAATCCCACGGAGCATGGTTTTACTTTCATATACATGGGTCACCATGATTCAGAATCAATTTAACGGCAACTGGAAAACAGGAGTTCACATGAGGAAAGAAATTTGCTCTCAGTACCCCTGTCCTACTGTTATGCATACTTCTCATCCCCAGCCCCCCTACCCCAAAGTCACCCAGGACTTGGAGAACTCTTCAAGAGAAGAGTAATCCTCTAAATGATTCATACTACAGTGCTACTTAATCCATGTCCTTCCCTTCCCAGAATTATTTATTATGTATGAGTCCAATGAAAGTGAGCAATGCTTGATACAAAATAATGAATCACTAATGACAGAATTTTAGGCATTTGTAGAAATTTCATGGGGGCAGGGAGAGTGATGGGGTAGTGATGAGTCTCTTCCGCACACCCAAAATGATATCCCCTATAAAAACACACTATAAACTTGACCTCTTTTTGAGCAATCACCAGGTATTTCTTGATATACACAGTTCACATTGTATGGGTGTGGGGACATTATTTTTTAAATGCTCTCTTTCAAATGTTGAGATCATCAACTTTCAATCTAAATAGCCATGTATCTAAGAAGGCTAGCAGAAAAATATTTGCAAATTTATTTCCAACTTGTGTTCTCTTCCTGATTTTTGAACTTTTATATCAATAAATGTATGGGAGAATTTTTTCATTAACCAGCAAACCTTTTTAAAACTCTGTTTGATCTTGCCACACTTCTATCTGTACACCAAAAATCTGGAAAATGCTTTATCCAAATCTTACTCTGGTCTTGAATGACAAGTCTATGTCCATTATGTCCATATTACAGTTATAAGGGATTTCTACTGTAATAATTATCGATATTCTCATACCTGACTCTTGTTTCCAGAGATGGCCACAATAACTCCTCCCAACCACATGTTCTTCCTCAGTGTGACTTTGCCACTCCTGCCATCAATATGTAGGGTCTGCTTCCTCTCCTCGTGAATATAACTTGCTTTGACCAATAGAATGTGGCAGAAAGGATGCTGTGTAATTTCTAAGTCTAGCCCTGAAGAAGCCTTAGAACTTCCACCTGGCCCTCTTGGAGCCCCAAGCGTCCACGTAAGGAATTCCAGGCTATACTGCTAGAAAGAGAATCTCCTAGAGGAGTGCCAAAGTGCCCCAGGTGACAGCTAACCCCCAAGTCCCATAAATGTGAGTGAGGCCATCGTGGCTCCTCCAGCCATAGTCATGACCAGCCAATACCACACGGAGCATATGCAAGCCTTCCCTATTGCAGATCCACAGAATCATGAGCATATAAAATGACTGTTGTTTTAAGCCTCTGTGTTTTGAAGTACGTGGTTTGTTACACAGCAGTAGACAACTGAAACACTGACCTTATATAAAACTGACTAAATTTTAAGGCTTGGTCAGATTTGACATATCAAAGATAAGATACTTGATCTCAGAAAGCTTAATCTGAGATCATACAAAATGTAAATGATCATAGTCCAGATTACAGTCCATAGCAGAGATAACCATAGCAGGTTATCCCCAATATCCATGCTCTCCTTCTTTTGTGGCAGTGGTTTTCAAAACGTTCTCTTATACCAGAAACATGAGCAACACCTGGAAACTTATTAAAGATGAAAATTTTGGGGCTCCATCCCAGACCTACTGAATGAGAAGCCCTACTGAATGGGAGGTGGGGCCTAGCATTCTGTGGTTTAACAAGTCCTCCAGGTGATTCTGATGTACGCTGAAATTTGAGAAGCACTGTTGTATCGCAGTAGAGCTTCTGATATTTAGTTAGTATATATGGCCACATGGAATAAAGACTACATTTCCAATCTCCCTTCCAGCAAGGTAAGAACACTTGACTAAATTCTGGCCAGCAAGAAGTAAACAGAAATAGGGATAAGAGGCTTTGCTTCTCTGTTCCTTTCATGTTTGTGCTGGAATTCAGATGTGATGACTGGAGCACCAGAAGCTGTCATGGTCCATGAGATAATCCTAGGAAATGAATCCATGCACAGCAGGTCAACAGGATCAAAGGAATCCAGAATCCTGACACTATGGAGTATGCGGCTCCCATATTAGCCCTGGACTGACACACTTACTTCCTGAAAATAAAGGAGAAATAAATATCTTGTTTAAGCCCCTATCATTATTGAGTTTTCTGTCTCTCATAGCTAAACCTGATCCTAACTAATACATGATCCTAATTAAAGTAGTCTCCCTTCCCATCACCTATTGTTATCGTTAGTTGCCGTAAAGTTGGCTCTGGCTCATGGCGACTTCATGTATAATAGAACAAAATGTTGCCCAGTCCTGTACCATCTTCACGATTGTTGGTATGTTTGATCTCACTGCTGTAGCTATTGTATCAGTCCTTCTCACCAAGGGTTTTCCTCGTTTTCACTGACCTTCTACTTTACCAACCATGATGTCCTTTTTTAAATTTTTTTCTCACCTACTAAGAGATTCTTTAATATAATAATAATTTATTTTCTTCACATGCCACAAACTACATTGTTTATTTCTTCAGTTGTTTATGAACTGTCTCCCTATTTGACTGGAAGTTCCATTAGAGCAGTTTTGTTTTATCATTGAATGCCTAGCATGCAACATACTTCTACCCTCACAATAGGGACTTAGTGAATATTTACTGAATTTAACAGACAGATGGAAGGATGGATGCAGGCAAAACATATTCTGTCCAGACAGTTTTTTTGCACTGATATACTGACCAAGCCTCAAAATAAACCTTTTTTTAAAGTACTGAATGTCCAACAAAACTATCCTCCCACATCCCAACCTTTCCAAACTTTAATCTGAATATGAAGTAATAATAATGATAATTAACACTTTTAAAGACCTTAAAATGTGACATGAACAAATTTCAATAGAGGAGCAGCATGCAAAATATCTGACTGTCAGTCATCAAAAACAAGGGAAGTCTGAGAAACTGTCACAGCCAAGAGGAGCCTAAGGAGGTATGACAACTAAATGTAATATGATATCCTGGATGGGGTCCTGGAACAGAAGAAGTACATTAGGCAAATACTAAGGAAATATGAATAAACTATGGCCTGTTGTTAATAATAATGTACCAATATTGGTTCATTAATTATAATAAACTTTCCATACTATTGTAAATAAACAAACAAAAAAAAACCCCATTGCCATCAAGTTGATTCCAACTTAGAGTAGAAATGCCCCATAGGGTTTCCAAGTCTGTAATTTCTATGGGCGCAGACTGCATCATCTTTCTCCCATGGAGTGGCTGGTGGGTTCAAACCACTCACCTTTCAGTTAGTGGCCAAACACCTCCAGGGTTCCTTATGCTATCGTAAATGTTAGTAATAGGGGAAACTGTGTGCCAGGACGGTGGAGAGAAGGTATACAGGAGCTCTCTATACTATCTGTCCACTTTTTCTATAACTTTAAAACTAGTCTAAAATATAAAGTCTATTAATTAAAAAAATGTACCAAGGACTATTACATATATTAGCTTATATTACATATATTAATCCTCACAAAAAGTCATGCAAATATGCACTATGAAGGATGTACTACAATGAGCTCTATTTTACAAATACAAAAGAATACATTAAATTCAGTTTCCCCAAGTCCTTGAGGTTTAGACTATTTGTTTCTTCCAGATCAAATGTATTTGGGATTCAGTCATTTAAATAATGTGTATTGATTACTGTGTGTCAGCCAAGGACTAGGTTAGGTGACTTTATGAGCAGAATCAAAATTGGGAGGGAAGAAGGAGCTCTGCAGCTGAGCACTGAACTTTAAAGGGCACAAGCAAACATTTTAAAGAGTTCTCAGTGCTAAAATGTGTTATATTTACATGTTGACAGCACATACACTCCAACAGATAGAAACAACTGAATTTGACATCTAATTATCAGTAATAATTACTTAAATATGAAGCCACCAGATGGCACACATTGTTAAGAACACATAAATCATACATTATAAGTTACAAAGCTGATTTGAAGGTGGGTTTGTGTCTTGTCCCAGGTGCCAAAATAGCTAGGGAAGGCTCTAGCTCTGAGTACAATCCCTGACTTATGCTGAGACAACACCTCAGATGAGAATAATCTTCATAGGTTATTGCATTCCTTTCCAAAGATATTCACTATAAACTTCCTTAACTATGATTTTTGGCTGGCAGAACCTTGGCTAGCAGAACACTGGCTACCCAGTTGGCCACAACAAAGTTATCAGTGCTCACTAGGATAACTTGGTACACCCAGACAGAAATAAGCTTCCTTACAGAAATATTTTACAAAATGTATTACCCATGTGCTTTGACTTCGATACTCTGAACTGTAATCAACAGGTAGTGTCCAATCCAAATATGCACCTGGAACAGTACCCTACAGAGTTCTTTGCATCTGTGATTTCATTGCCTCTCATGGTTCCTTCACCTGACTTACTCTATTTATTCTTATAAATTCAGCTGGTGCATTAGCTCTTTCACAAAGTCTCAGTGTGAGCCACTTCTATATGTTTCCATGGCATCTCGTGCTGACCTCATCATAGGATTTATCACAATTCTGTACAATCAGCAAGTATTTAATGGGTGCCTATGAGGCACGGTCTAGGCACTTGGGAATCCTCAGTGAACAAACGTCTACTCTTGTGGGGAGAGACAGATGATAAACAATAAAATATAATAAATAAGTGAATATTATAGTATGGGTGGTGCAAACAGTTAACATGCTTGGCTGCCAACCAAATATTAGAGGTTCATGTCCACCTAGAGGCATCTTAGGAGAAAGGCCTGGCGATCCACTTCCAAAAAATCAGCCATTGGAAACTTATGGAGCTCAGTTCTACTCTGACACACATGGGGTCGCCATGAGTCGGATTTGACCTGATAGGAATTGGTGTGTTTTTTTTTTTTTTAATAGCGATAAGTGCTATGGAAAAAGAACGTGGAGTGGGTAAGTGGTGTGCGGTGAACTGGGGCACAGGGCCAATGTAGGTCGCCACATTAAATAGGGTGGTCAAGGTAGGCTTCAGTGAGAACTTGAGATTTGAGCAAAGACTTGAAGGAGCTGAGGGAGTTAACTCTGTAAATCCCTGGAGGAGAAAGCTTCCAGATTGAGCAAAGACCCTCAGGCAGATAGGTGCCTGAGGAGTTTGAGAAACAGCCAGGAAGCCAGAGAGTCTGGAGCAAAGTTCACCAGAAGGGAGCAGGAAGGGAAGATACAGGTGAAGCAGGGGGCATAGATTATGGAGGGCCTATGGGTTATTACAAAGATTTGGCCTTTACCCTGAGTGAAATGGGGAGCATTGTTGGATTTTGAGAGAGAGATCTGACTTAGTTTTGCAAAAAGCAGAAAAACCTGTTAGGAGGTAATTACAGGTAAGGGATGATGATGCCTCAGGCCAGAGCAGTAGTAGTGGAGAAGGGGAGAGAGAGTCAGATTCTGGATTTAGAATCTTGGTGTGTTAGATTCAGAGACAGAGGGGAGCCAAGGATGACTCCAGGGACTTTGTCCTGAGCAACTACTACAATGGAGTTATTGTGACTGAGGTGAGGAAAGACAGTGGAAGAGACAGATCAGGATGGGAAGAGCAGGAATTCAGGAAAGAAAATGAATCTGGCTGTTTTCTGAAAACCTTCGTTGACACTTTCTGGTAAAATCAAGCAAGCACAAGGAGAGTGGGTAACAGTGGTTTGAAAGAAAATCTGGGATTCAACAGAGGAGCACATTTTAGAAATGCTGCATTTCTAACTTCTAACACTCTTGCTATCACAGAGAACAGTATGGTGAGAAAAAAACATGGGACTTACAGGGTCCACATAGGTTTTCTTCACTGCTTTGAGCTTTCTCTAAAAAATAAAAAGAAAATATTGGTAACTACTTCATAGGATTGTTACGTGGGTAGAATGAAAAGATCCACATTTAACACCAGTGTTTGGGTGCTGAGTTTGGTTCCCTCGGTTCAGATCAATAAACAGGCACAGAAGGGATGAGTGAAACGAAAGAGATGAGTAAAACTTTGTCTCTGGCCTTGAGGCACTTATAGTCTAACGGGTCAGACAGATACATCAATGGGCAACACAGTTCATAACATGTGATTGGTGCTCTGCCTGTGTGCAGCAAGCTCTGACAGAGAAGGGACAATTTTAGGGTAAGCCTTAAAGCAAAGAAAAGATGGTGCTTTTTAAACATCTTTTAGATTCATGATATATTATGGATAATTCCAGTAAACATTCCTGGGCTGCAGCAGCCACATAAGGAATTATAACCCTTTCACATCTCATATCACATAGGCCACAAACACACAGAGTATTTGTTTAATCTTGGAGTAAAGATGATAGACGAGGATGATAGATTAGTAAAGATGATAGAAAAGTCCTGAAAATGATTCCGTTCTGGCTTCCTGGAAGAAGTACAAGAAACTCTGACACATATTTACAAAAGTATTCTACTGGTTTGGCTCAAAACCACAGTCACAAAAACTATTTAGTACTGTGCAATCAGATAGATATTGTTTCTGTTGTTGTTAGGTGCTGTCCAGTTAGCTCTGACTCATAGCGACCTCATGTACAACAGAATGAAACACTGCCCAGTCCTGCACGATCCTCACAATCATTGCCATGTCTCAGCCCATTACTCTTCGAGGGTCTTCCTCTTTTTCGCTGACCCCGTTACCCCACGAAGCATGATGTCCTTCTCCAGGAATCAGTCTCTCCTGATAACATGTCCAAAGTACATGAGAGGAAGTCTTGCCATCCTTGCTTCCAAGGAACACTCTAGCTGTACTTCTTCCAAGACAGGCTTGTTTGTTTTTCTGGCAGTCCACAATATATTCAATATTCTTTGCCAATACCATAGTTCAAAGGCATCAATTCTTCTCTGGTCTTCTTTATTCATTGTCCAGTTTTCAAAAGCATATGAGGCAATTGAAAACACCATGGCTTGCGTCAGGTGCACCTTAGTCCTCAAATTGGCACCTTTGCTTTTCAACACTTTAAAGAGGTGTTTTCAGCAGATTTGCCCAATGCAATACATCATTTTATTTCTTGACTGCTGCTTCCACAGGCATTGATTGTGGATCCAAGTAAAATAAAATCCTTGACAACTTCATTCTTTTCTCCGTTTATCATGATGTTGCTTATAGGTGCAGTTGTGAGGATTTTTGTTTACTTTATGTTGAGATATAATCCATACTGAAGGCTGTAGTTTTTGATCTTCATCAGCAAGTGCTTCAAGTCCTCTTCGCTTTCAGCAAACAGGTTGTGTCATCTGCATATCGCAGATTGTTAACGAGTCTTCCTCCAATCCTGATGTTCCATTTTTCATATAGTCCAGCTTCTCGAATTATTTGCTCAGCATACAGATTGAAAAAGCATGGTGAAAGGATACAACCCTGATGCACACCTTTCCTGATTTTAAACCATGCAGTATCCCCTTGTTCTGTTTGAACAACTGCCTTTCAGTCTATGTACAAGTTCCTCATGAGCACAATTAAATGTTCTAAAATTCCCATTCTTCGCAATGTTATCCATAACTTGTTATGATCCACACAGTCGAATGCCTTTGCATAGTCAATAAAAATAAGGAAACATATTTCTGGTAGTCTCTGCTTTTAGCCAAGATCTATCTGACATCAGCAATGATATTCCTCGTTCCAGTCCTCTTCTGAATCCGGCCTGAATTTCTGGCAGTTCCCTGTCAATGTACTGCTATAACCAACTTTTAAATTATCTTCAGCAAAATTTTACTTGCGTATGATATTGTTTGATAATTTCTACATTCTGTTGGATCACCTTTCTTTGGAATGGGCACAGTATGGATCTCTTCCCTTTCGTTGGCCAGGTAGCTGTCTTCCAAATTTCTTGACTTAGAAGAGTGAGCACCTCCAGCACTGCATCTGTTTGTTGAAACATCTCAATTGGTATTCTGTCAATTTCTTCAGCCTTGCTTTTTACCAATGCCTTCAGTGCTGCTTGGATTTCTTCCTTCAGTACTACCAGTTCTTTATCATTTGCTACTTTCTGAAATGGTTGAGCGTCGACGAATTCTTTTTGGGTACAGTGACTGTATTCTTTCTATCTTCTTTTGATGCTTCCTGTGTCATTCAATATTTTGCCCATACAATCTTTCAAAATTGCAACTTGAGGCTTAAATTTTTTCTTCATTCAGAAATGCCAAGTGTGATCTTCGCTTTTAGTTTTCTAACTCCAGGTCTTTGCATATTTCACTATAATACTTTGTCTTCTTGAGCTGCCCTTTGAAATCTTCTGTTCAACAACTTTTATTTCATTGTTTCTTCCATTCACTTTAGCTACTCTACATTCGAAAGCAAGCTTCAGCATCTCTTCTGACATCCATTTTGGTCTTTTTTTTTCTTTCTTGTCTTTTTAATGACCTTTTGCTTTCTTCATGTTGATGTCCTTGATGTCATCCCATAACTCATCTGGTCTTCAGTCAGTAGTGTTCAATGCATCAAATCTATTCTTGAGATGGTCTCCAAATCCAGATGGGATATACTCAATGTTGTATTTTGGTTCTTGTGGACTTGTTTTAATTTTCTTCAGCTTCAACTTGAACTTGCATATGAGCAATTGATGGTCTGTTCTGCAGCCGGCCCCTGGCCTTGTTCTGACTGATGGTATTGAGATTTTCCATCGTCTCTTTCCACAGAGGTAGTCTATTTGAATCCTGTGTTTTCCATCCAGTGAGATCCACATGTATAGTCACCATTTATGTGGTTGAAAAATATATGTTTGAAATAAATAAGTCACTGGTCTTGCAAAATTCTATCATGTGATCACTGGTGTCTTTCTTATCATCAAGGTCATATTTTCCAACTACAGATCTTTCTTCTTTGTTTCCAACTTTCCCATTCCAATCACTAGTAATAATCAATGCACCTGGATTGCACGTTTGATCAGTTTTAGACTGCAGACGTTGGTAAAGATCTTCAATTTCCTTATCTTTGGCATCAGTGGTTGGTGCATAAATTTGAATAATAGTCATATTAACTGTTCTTCCTTGTAGGCATATGGATATTATCCTATCACTGACAGCATTGTACTTCAGGATAGATCTTGAAACATTTTTTTTAACAATGAATGTAACACCAGTCCTCTTCAATTTGTCATTCCTGGCATAGCAGACCATATGATTGTCTGATTCAAAAGGGCCAATACCAGTAGATTTCAGTTCATTGATGCCTAGTATATCAATCTTTATGTCCACCATTTCATTTTTGGTGACCTCCAATTTTCCTAGATTCATACTTCATACATTCCACATTCTGGTTATTAATGGGTGTTTGTAGCTGTTTCTTCTCATTTTAAGTCGTGCCACATCAGCATTTGAAGGTCCCAAAAGCTTGACTCCATCCATGCCATTAAGGTTGACTCTACTTGTGGAGGCTGTTCTTCCCCAGTTATGAGTGCCTTCCAACCTGAGAGGCTCATATTCTGACACTATCTCAGACAATGTTCCACTGCTATTCATAAGGTTTTCACTGGCCAATTTTTTCAGAAGCAGACCGCCAGGTCCTTCTTCCTAGTCTGTCTTAGTCTGGAATCTCCACTGAAACCTGTCCACCATGGATGACCCTGCTGGTATTCTAAATACTGGTGGCATAGCTTCCAGCATCACAGCAACATGCAAGCCACCACAGCATGACAACCTGACAGATGAATGGTAGAAAAGCATTATATACATTTTCAATATGAAGACTGGGACGACACCCTCCAATTCTGGGACAGGGGACATGAGGTAGGAGGATACCGGATGGGAAACTCGCCTTTTATTTCTGAATTGTTGTTTTTTTACAAGCAGGCTATGCTTCTAATGAAATTATTTGGAAGAGCATTTAGTACATACTAGACGGCAATATTTACAGAGCATTAGTCAGTAACATATTAAATAGTGACATTTACAGATTCACTACATGAACCTGCACAAGAGTAATCATACTGGAGAGAGGGGACAATAAAGACTTTGTCCGAGAAGAAGACCACAGTCTAATTAGTGAGGTTCCATGAACTTTGAAAAAGAAACTATACTGCATAGACCCAGGGCTATGAACATGCCAAATTCTGGCAAAGTCAATTCCATTTTTCACTCACATTTATAATCTTCATTCATAGTTTAAGGATACAGGTACTAGGGGACCTCTTATCTTACAAGGATCTCAGAACTGTGAAGGTATAGGCTCCTACCACGGGATTAGGATGAAACGAAGAATTTTTTGATTTACAAATAAAAAACCCTAATGATCTAAAACTGGCTTGTGGAGGGGAGGCATGGGCATAAATATCTTCCTCAGTTCTGTTGGCAAGAAGATATTTCCTGAAAGACACAACCTTGTAGTTAAAACAGTGCACACAAACACATATACTAAATCATTGTCATTTTTAACAGGCGCCTTAAGAAAAAGATTATGTCAAATAGTAGATTACAAGAATTTAACTGACAGAACTAGATTACTTGTTAAGAAAAGACTACCCAGAAAAGGGTCACTGGTGATCATAGCATTGAATTTTTTTAAGGGTTCTTTTTCTCATTTGCTGCCTAGGGATGTGTACAGATTAAAAGATCTATTCTCTCCTTCTCCGTCATTCTTTGGTGTTGTTGCTAACTGCCATCAAGCTGGATGAGTGGTAGCTGCTCATGAGATGCAAAGGAATCGAACCCTGATGGACTGCTTAGAAAGTAAGAATTCTATAACTGACCCACCACTGCCCCCTATCATCCTTATATTCCAAAAAAAGAAGCCCCTTTCTAAATCCTTTGCAGAGAGCAGGGGAAAAAGGAGAAGTCCTGGTAGGAGAGAGAAGCTTTTGAAAATAGTATTTCCCCCTCTTCCTTGAATGTTATTGTTGGAAATGTATTGTGTGTGAAAAAGATAGAAAACTTGGGAACTACTCATTAAGTATCTGAACACACAAGGTTAGTTTGAGGAGACAGAGTAACTCCTACTTTCTAAGCTGTCATGGTATGATAGCCTTTCACTATGCAGAGATGGCATGCTTCTTAGGGTGTGGTTTCAACCACTGTGTCCTGTACTGGGGTTTAGGCAGTAACGATTCCTGTTTCTGTATGAGTCTGCTGTGCTGTTTTCCAGTGTTACCAAGACAACGTTCATGAACTGAACCACAACTAATGCAGAGAATGGAAGAACTTTATCAAGATGCATGAGAACTTCAGCATCAAGACTGACAGAATTACTGACCATTCTGTCTTTACTCACAGGTTGAAAGAAATCTCACCATTCTGAACATTCTGAAATGTGCTTTGGTACTTCTGAAATGCATCATATGATGAATTGTATTTTACTTTGTCACGGTAAAGCATCAGTTTTTAAGTCCCTAAAAACATCTAGTATGGCCATTTTCTTTGTTTTTTTTTTAAATAAGCATTGGGTAGCATGGGCCTGGAGCCCTGGTGACACAGTAGTTAAGAGCTCGGCTGCTAACCAAAAGGTCGGCAGTTCGAATCCACCAGCTGCTCTTTGGAAACCCTATGGGGCAGTTCTACTCTGTCCTATAGGGTTGCTATGAGTTGGAATCAACTCGATGGCAATGGGTTTGGTTTTGGGTTTGGTAGCATGGGCTTAGGAGCCTTGTTGGCACAGTGGTTAAAGCACTCGGCTGCTAACCAAAAGGTCAACCATTGGAATCCGCCAGCCACTCCGTGGAAAAAAGATGTGGCAGTCTGCTTCCGTAAAGATTTATAGTCTTGGAAACCCTATGGGTCAGTTCTACTCTGTCCTATAGGGTCGCTTTCAATAGAAATTGGACTCAACAACCATGGGTTTGGGTTTAGCATGGGCATAAAGACTGAGAGAAAGGAGTAAGAACCTAATGAGCCAGTTAAAAGGACAAGATAATCTCTCTTTTTTATTATTGTTATCATTAATGCCTTAGATATTTGACTATTAACACTAGTATGAAAGTAGTACAGTCAAAATTGCAGAATTTGGAGAAGGTTACAAAAAAGTAAGTTTCTTATCCTTGGAAAGTCAAATGTCTCCACATTCTCAGAGTTACTGTTTTTCCATGGCTTCTTGAAAGATACCACTGTTATTTTTAGGCAGAGGTGGGGTGGTGGTGGGGTTCTTTCCAGGTCCTTTGCAGAGGGGGCAAGAGGAAAGCATTGTAAACAACTTAATTACGGAAAAAGAGGGAGTGCCGACCTCAACATCCTTCTGTTCCTTCTACATAAAATTCTCATGAATACAACTGTGGAGGAGGAAGGATGGTAATAAATGTAACATTGGTCATTTGCTGATTATTCTAGCACAATAATTGTCACATATTTTCATCCTATAATCTTACCCTTATGCCCTAAATCAGGGCTTCTCAAACTATCTGCAGTGAAGACCATTGTTTTGTTTTGTTTTTTAATTTCCAATACACCATAGACTGATAATTTTATAA
Source organism: Dugong dugon (assembly GCA_030035585.1). Classification (NCBI taxonomy): domain Eukaryota; kingdom Metazoa; phylum Chordata; class Mammalia; order Sirenia; family Dugongidae; genus Dugong; species Dugong dugon. The sequence goes on from CM057461.1 coordinate 170,347,735, forward strand.
AATTCAGTAAAAATAAATTACTAGAAAAAAAAATTTAAAACAAAATGTAAGCCTAATTTTTTTGTATTATTGATTGCAATATGCTTAAAATTATTCTGTCAAATGCTGTAAAATTTGTAAATGCTTTCAATTTCTGTAGTTACCTTTTTGCAGTTTGGTAACAAACTATTTGTGAACCACACTTTGAAACCCAAATCACGCATATGTATATATATGTATATACACACAGGGCAGATACACATCACAGAAGAACACCTACAAATACATCCTACAAAGTATAGCTAAATTTCCATCCACTTAAAAAAATTATTTAAATTTGTATTAAATTATTACATGCACATAGTTAAAAAAAAAAAACTTACTTCATACAAAAAAGCTTATGTGGAAACTGCAGTCTCCTACCGATGACTTGTAATGTCCCGCCTATGGAAGGATTTTATATCTCTATCTTCCAGTGTCCATCCAGAGAAGCAGCCACCTCACAATCCTATCAGAAAAGTTATCAATGCCATTTCCCGGTTCCCCTTCCCCACCCTGACCTTTGTCCTGGAGCTCTCTCCCTCTTTCTTCTCAATCCTGACTTGTTCCTGAGCCTGTTGCACAGCTGCTGCTGTACTGGGTATTCCCTTCCCCTCCCTTCTATATAAGTATTCCCTTTGAGATAGATTGTATTACAGGCAGTCCCCATGTTACAAACATACAACTTACGTACAACCCATAGTTCTGAATCAACCCCCGTAAAGCCTATTATATTAAAAATCTTATGTACATGCAACGGTTGATAACAACAAACAGGTGCTACTTTGCCACACACATTAAAACACTATTATTAGTAGTACTGTATTATTATGTTAAAACGTTTTAGTGTATCTGGAAGTGTTACTTTAATGTTTTTTTATGCATAGAAAAGTACACTATATACTATGTACTAAGATAAACACGCAACTAAACCAAAACCAAACCCGTTGCCTTTGAGGTAACTCCGACTCATAGCGACCCTAATAGGACAGAGTAGAAATGACCCATAGGGTTTCCAAGGAGCAGCTGGTGGATTCAAACTGCCAACCTTTTGGTTAGCAGTCGTACCTCTTAACCACTGCGCCACAGGTCAACTAACTGACATTAAATAGCAACCGTAACCTACTGTTCCAACTTACGTACAAATTTGACGTAAAGACAAATTTAGGCACGAAACTCGTTCATAATCCGGGGACTACCAGTTTTGTTCAAAATATTTCATGCTCCTGATTCAGGGTGGATTGTCTGTTCCTTTAGTATTAGGCTTGGCCATGACTTGTGATGTCTTACGTGTGGAAGAATTTTATATCTCCGACCTATATGACTTTCTTTGGCCAATGATGTGTCACTTCCAGGTGCAAGCTTAAAAGACAGATCTGCCATCTTTCTCTTTCCCCTCTGCCACAGACCAGCAATGCCCCAGATAAAGACTGCTCTATCAGCCTGGGTCCCACTAGGAGGGCTCCAGGGAGAAGAACTATAGCCTACCTGTGATGGACATGCTGGGTAAGTAAGAAATAAACCTTTGCTGTAAAACATGGAGATTTTGGTGTTTTTTACCTCATCATAGCCTAAGCTGACAGGTTCACCCTTGTTTCCTGGTTCTTCTTTCTTGGTTTACTTCATTATTTTGGTAAAGCACATCTTCCAGTAGTTTCTTGAGAAAGTATTCATGACACATAAAGACCTAGTATGTCTGAAAACAACAGAATACTATATTTGAAATATTTTTTCCTCAAAATTGAACAGCACTGATACATTGTCTTCTGCCTTCCAATGATGCTGTTGAAAAGTCCAGTGCCATTCTTATTCCTCATCCTTTGTGTGTGACCCTTCACCCCACCCAGATGCCCTAAAGTTCTTTTTTTGTAAATGATACTCTAAAATTTTGTGGTAATGTACTTTAACATGGTTCTTTTCAATCACTGAGCTGGGCACTTGAATTTCTCTTTTAACCTTAAGGTTAATGTTAATCAAATCCAGGAAAATATCTTCTATAATTTTCCCCTGAAGATTTTTTTAAAGAATTTAGTTTTATCAAAGTTACACATGCTCGTAGTTTGAAGAGTCAACAGCCCTCATACTGAATATTTAGGTTTCTACAGACACAGCCGCTGTGAATTATTCAGGGCCTAGAACCAGTTCGTTCAGGTTCCAACCCCTGCTAGGAATCTGCATTTCTAACAAGTTCCCAAGGAATGCTAATGCAGCTGGTTAGGGACCAATTCTGAGAACCACTAAAAAAACTCCGCTGCCATCATGTGAATTCTGACCCATAGCAAACCAATAGGACAAAGTAGAACTGCCCCATAGGGTTTCCGAGGAGCGGCTGGTGGATTCGAACTTCCAACCTTTTGGTTAGCAGCCGAGTTCTTTAACCACTGCAGCACCAGGGCCCCTTACTAGCAGAACAGTGGCTCTCAAATTTGGTTGTACATAAGAATTACCTGGGGATCTTGTTAAAATGTAGATTCTCATTCAGTTTATCTGGGGTAGAATGCAAATTCTCGGTAGTTGTTTGAACTGGAACAAGCCTGTTTGGAGCCCTGAAATTATTTTAGTTGATTCTTTTGGAATTGACTTCCATATGTCTGAATAACATGTTTTAATTGTGGCAACTTGATATTTCTGGTTTAGGTATTATTTATTGACTTTCCATTATGGAAATGAGGGTTTATTCTCTTCCCTCTCTACACACCCACCATATACATGCACCTTTCATTGTGTATCATTGTTGGGTAAAGCATTTAGCTTTACCCAGAGTAAGATGGGCTTTGTCCTTGGTTCCTGAGAAATGACACTTGAGTAATTGGGGTGCCTTGGTCTGGGACTTACAGGCCACACCTGAGGATTTGTGCAGGCGAGGCCAGACAAGACTCACCTGGGAGGCCGATATCAAACTAGCCTCAGGAAGCATGATTTAGCCTATCATGCAGGACTGGCCAATAAAAGCCCAGAACACGAAGGCTCAAAGAGCTTGCTGGCCAGCAAGGTAGGATGACATGCCCTGTTTAAGACATGGAAGCTTCACGCTAGGAGTTTTCCCAGGCTTCGCCTGTATGTCTCTTCTTTATGATGATCCAGATTCGTATCCCTTTGCTATAATAAATCTGTACTAGTAAGTATAGTACTTTCCATGCATTCTGTAAGTCATTCCAACAAATTATCGAACCCAGAGGAGAAGGAGAGCCAGCAGATAAAAGTGGGATGTTGTCTGGCTCCCAAACTTTCAGCTGGCATCTGCTTTTTTGGCAGTCTAAAGGACAGTGTCTTTTTACCCTGTAATATCTGTCCTACCTCTAGGTGGCTAAGGTCAGAGAGAGTGTGCCACTTGGACAGCTAGTGTCAGAAATGATTGAGAAGTGGGAAAGTGGGGACTGGATCAGTTTCCACATTTTGGGGATTGTATTCATGCTGATTCTTATCCACAAACTTACCTACATAATCATGATTTCAGTTATATCATAATCACTGTTTACATTATTAGAACCATGCATTCTACTCAGATTTGAGCCATATAATAAACTATAATTGCTTTTCCTCTCCTGTCCAATTTTTTGTTTTCCTTGGTGTTAAAATCTGTACTTTATTTTCTTAGTTTTCTCAGCACTTATCACTAATTCAAAACAAAACTCTCCACCAGTTGTTAAAGGCTCTTCTCAATACATTCATACACATCAGATTTTCCCATTAATTTTATCTTCCTGGAGAGGTCGCTGCTGGATTCTTGTGAGCTGCTCCACTCTGCACTGGTTGTCCTCTATATCTGATGCAGAGGCTATCATCCTGGATCTCCTTTTACCATTATCCTGAGGACTACCTTTGTTTCTCCTCTAGTTTGATCCTTTGCATCTCATATCTTCCTCCTTTTTGTTTTACTCTCTTCTTTTGGTAGATCCTATCCTTTAGTAGGAGTCCTGGTGCTGTTGTGGTTAAGAGCTCGGCTGCTAACCAAAATGTCGGCAGTTCGAATCCAGCAGCCACTCCTTAGAAACCCTATGAGGCAACTCAAAGGCAACAGGTATCCTTTAGTAGCTTCCTGAGAAAGAGCGCAGAGTAGCTGGAATTTTTGAGACCTTCCATATCTGAAAATGTCTTTATTCTACCCTACGTCTGAGTGATAGTTTAGCCATACAGTTCTACGTAGGCAATATTTTTCCTTTAGAATTTTGGAGATAATCGTATTCTAGTTTCCAGGGTTATTGATTCCTAGTCTTTTGCAGTTAACCTGTTTTGTCTCTCTAGAAACTTGTGCAATCTTCTCTTTGCTCTCAGTATTTGGGAATTTCACAGTGTGTGACTTGGCGTGGGTCTGTGTTTATTCATTGTGCTAGATAGTCACTGAGAGCTTTTAGTCTGAAAACTGAAAATTTGTTCCTTTGGTTTTGGGATATTTTCTTGAATTATTTCATTGATGATTTTTTCCCCTCTATTTTCTTTGTTCTCTCAGTAGAACGTCTATATCCAACATCACATTTCCTGGACTGGCCCACTTGCTTTTCTAATTGGGATGGGGCTGAGGGCTCTTACTGGGTGGGAGACTTCCAAAACTTTATTTTCCAGTGCCTCTATTAAGTTTTTCATTTCTGTCATCATTTTTATTTTCCAAGAGCTCTTTTTTGTTCTCTGAATGCTTCTTTATATAGGGACCTATTCTTGTTTCATGATCTCTTATCTCCCTGAGGATTTTTTTTTTTTTAATTTTATTTTGTCTGTATAATCGCTACTTCCTCAAATCTGCTTTTATTCTGCATATTATTACTTTTTAATATGTATTTTCATTACAGTCTTTTCTTAAATTTCAATTCTTAGCTATCTACACATATTTAAGAGCAGAGGATTAAAAAGCTGTTTGGAAACTCTCAGCATATGAGTTGAGTTAGTTGAGCAGAAATTTCAATGTAGGCAGGGTTTCTCAGACTCAGCACTATTGACATTTTGGGCCAGATAGTTCTTTTTGTGAGGAAGCTGCCTGTCCTGTAAATTGTAGCATCCCTGGCCTCTCCTGACTAGATGCCAGTAGCATTACACCCCACCCTCAGTTATGACAACCAAACATGTCTCTAGGCATTGCTGAATGTCCCTTGGAGGCATAAGTACGCCTTCTTCCTATTCTGTTGAGAACTAATGCTGTAGGGTAATTTGGCTGGCTCATTCCTTGGGGAACTTTCACGGTCAGTATCTTGAGTTCTTTCATTTGGGTGCTGGTGAAATTCCTGGAAAAGGCTCTTCCAACCTCTTATCTTGAGGGTGAAGACCTAGTTGACAGAGTTCTGGGAGCTGTGTGGAGGAAGCAGGAAGGGAAGCATCAATGTCCATTATGTATGGGTTCACTTAGTTCCTCTGTTTGTGGTTTGGTAACCCCTGATCCCAACTGTGCTCATGTCACCCAGTCCAGAGCATCTCAGTTTTACCTCTCTAGAGAAAGAGTGGCCTTAAACACTTCAGCTACCAGGGCTCCAGAGAGAGTGGCCAGTTTTCTGCCCGGGTTGCAGAGAGAGTGTTGTCCTAATGCAAGCACAGTGAGAAGAGAATGAAGAGATCCAATTTCTTCTTTAATAGTAGTCAAATAAGCTTTCCTATTTTAACCCCTTCCTCCCTCCCTTTCACCCACCTCAGTTGCGATGCCATCAATTCCTAGGACTTCTAAGGAATCTGCAGTGTGAATCTCACTGATTCTGTGTTCCCCACTGCCAGCTTGGGATTTGGTTTTTGAAGAAATGCTTTGTCAATTACCACTTGTCCATTTCAGCTCATTAATTTATTGTCTCCTCTACCATTACCCTGTGCTTATAGGTTTGCACCTTTACTATAGTTTTAGAGAATTTTCTGGGGGGACTAAAACTAGATGTATATTATTAATCCACTATCTGTACTCATAAGTCTGCATTATTTCTTTAATAATTTCCTTCTCTCCATTTTCTATGTTCTCTCTTTTCAGAAATGCATATTAGTTGGGTGTTGAAGGTTTAGGTGAAATTCCTATTAGTTAGATGTTGGAGCTCTTAAGAGTTCCTAAATTTGTATCCTGTTTTCCATCTTTTTTTTTCCTACTCTCTGAGAAATTTCCATGACTTAACTTCCTACCCTATTATTGAATTTATTTACCAGTTTGTCATACTGTGGTGGCTTGCATGTTGCTGTGATGCTGGAAGCTATGCCACTGGTATGTCAAATACCACTAGAATCACCCATGGTGGGCAGGTTTCAGTGGGGCTTCCAGACTAAGACAGACTAGGAAGAAGGACCTGGCACTCTACTTCTGAAAAAATTGGCCAGTGAAAACTTTATGAATAGTGGCAAAACATTGTCTGATATAGTGCCAGAAGATAAGCCCCTCAGGTTGGAAGGGACTCAAGATATGACTGGGGAAGAGCTGCCTCCTCAAAGACCAAAACCAAACTAAATCCTTTGCCGACAAGTCAATTCTGACTCATAGCGACCTTACAGGACAGACTAGAACAGCCCCATAGAGTTTCCAAGGAGCGGTTGGTGGATTCGAACTTCCGACCTTTTTTGGTTAGCAGCCAAACACTTAACCACTGTGCCATGAAGGCTCTCCTCAAAGTAGAATCAACCTTAATGATGTGGATGGAGTAAAGCTTTCAGGACCTTCATTTGCTGAGGTGGCATGACTCAAAATAAGAAGAAACCGCTGCAAGCATCCATTAATAATTGGAACATGGAATGTGGAAAGCATGAATCTAGGAAAATTGGAAGTCATCAAAAATGAAATAGAATGTATAAAGATCAAAATCCTAGGCATTAGTGAGCAAAAATGGACCGGTATTGGCCATTTTGAATTGGATTGTAGGCCTACTATGCCAGGATTGACAAATTGAAGAGGAATGGCACTGTATTGTCAAAAAGAACATTTCAAGGTCTATCCTGAAGTACAATGCTGTCAGTGATAGGATAATATCCATATCACAAGGAAGACCAGTTAATACAACTATTATTCAAATTTATACACCACTAAAGCCAAAGATGAACAAATTGAAGTTTTTTTATCAACTTCTGCAGTCTGAAATTGATCAAACATGCAATCAATATGCACTGATAATTACCGATGATTGGATTGTGAAAGTTGCAAACGAAGAATCAGTAGTTTAAAAATATGGCCTTGGTGATAAAAACAACACAGGAGATCGCATGATAGAATTCTGCAAGACCAACGACTTCTTCATTGCAAACACCTTTTTTCAACAACATAATAAATGGTGACTGTACACATGGACCTCCTCAGATGGAATACACAGGAATCAAATCGACTACATCCTATAGAAAGAAACAATGTAGAAGCTCAATATTATCAGTCAGAACAAGGCCGGGGGCCAGCTGCAGAACAGACCACCAATTGCTCACATCAAGTTGAAGCCGAAGAAAATTAAAACAACTACATGAGAGCCAAAGTATTACGTTGAGTATGTGCCACCTGAATTTAGAGACCATCGCAAAAATAGATTTGGCACATTGAACACTAATGACCAAAAACCAGACAAGTGTAGAATGACGTCAAGGACATCATACGTGAAGAAAGCAAAAGCTCAATAAAAAGACAAGAAAGAAAGAAAAGACCAAAATAGATGTCAGAAGAGACTCTGAAATTTGTTCTTGAACGTATAGTATCTAAAGCAAATAGAAGAAATAATGAAGTAAAAGAGCTGAATAGAAGAGTTCAGGAAGACAAAGTAAAGTATTATAATGAAATATGCAAAGACTTGGAGTTAGAAAATCAAAAGGGAAGAACAGGCTTAGCATTTCTGAATAAAGAAAAAATTCAAGCCTCAAGTTGCAATATTGAAGGACTGTATGGGCAAAATATTGAATAACCCAGGAAGCATCAAAAGAAGATGGAAGGAATACAGAGTCACTGTACCAAAAAGAATTGGTTGACAGTCAACCATTTTAGGAGGTAGCATATGATCAAGAACCAATGGTATGGAAGAAAGAGTCCAAGTTGCACTGAAGATATTGGTAAAAACAAGGCTCCAGGAATTGGTGGAATACCAGTTGAGATGTTTCAACAAATGTGTGCACTGCTAGAAGCACTCACTCGTCTTTGCCAAGAAATTTGGAAGACAACTACCTGGCCAATCAACAGGAAGAGATCCATTTTTGTGCCCATTCCTAAGAAAGGTGATCCGACAGAATGTGGAAATTATCGAAGAATATTATTAATATCACATGCAAGTAAAATTTTGCTGAGATAATTCAAAAATGGTAACAGCAGTACATTTGACAGTGAACTGCCAGAAATTCAAGTCTGATTCAGAAAAAGACGTGGAACAAGGGATATCATTGCTGATGTCAGGCGGATCTTGGCTGAAAGCAGAGAATACCAGAAAGATATCTACTTGAGTTTTATCAACTATGTAAAATAATTTAACTGTGTGGATTATAACAAATTATGGTTAACATTGTGAAGAAATGGGAATTCCAGAACACTTAACTGTGCTTATAAGGAACCTGTACACAGACCAAGAGGCAGTTGCTCAGAGTAAGCGGATACTCCGTGGTTTAAAATCAAGAAAGGTATGCACGAGGGTTGTACCCTTTCACCATACTTATTCCATCTGTATGCTAAGCAAATAATCCGAGAAGCTGGACTATATGAAGAAGAACATGGCATCAGGATTGGTGGAAGACTCATTAACAATGTGCACTATGCAGATGACACAACCTTGTTTGCTGAAAGCAAAAGGACTTGAAGCACTTACCGATGAAATCAAAGACTATATAGCCTTCGGTATGGATTACACCTCAACATAAAGAAAATAAAATCCTCACAACTGGACCAATAAACAACATCATGATAAACGGAGAAAATATTGCAGTTGTCAAGGATTTCATTGGATTCACAATCAACACCCATGGAAGCAGCAGTCAAGAAATCAAATGACGTACTGCATTGGGCAAATCTGCTGCAAAAGACCTCTTTAAAGTGTTAAAAAGCAAAGATGTCACTTTGAGGACTAAGGTGTGCCTGACCCAAGCCACAGTATTTTCAATCGCCTCACATGCATGTGAAAGCTGGACAATGAATAAGGAAGACCAAAGAATTTGTGCATTTGAGTTATGGTGTTGGCGAAGAATACTGAATATACCATAGACTGCCAGAAGAATGAACAAATCTGTCTTGGAAGAAATACAGCCAGAATGCTCCTTAGAAGTGAGGATGGTGAGACTTTGTCTCATGTACTTTGGACATGTTATCAGGAGGGACCAGTACCAGGAGAATGAAGTAGAGTAGAGGGTCATGCTTGGTAAAGCAGAGAGTCAGCAAAAGACAAGAAGACCCTCAATGAGATGGATTGACACAGTGGCTGCAACAATGGGCTCAAACATAGCAACAATTGTGAGGATAGAATAGAACCGGGCAGCATTTTGTTTTGTTGTACATAGGGTTACCATGAATTGGAATGATTTGATGGCATCTAAAAACATTTTTTATCCTGTTTCTCTTTTGTGGATGAAATCTCATATATATTAACTACAATGGTTTTGTCTATTTTCTTGTTTCCTGCATTGTCTGTTTCCCTTGAATTCCATTTTTTGTTTGATTGATTTAGTTGGTTCGACAGTTTGTTGGTTTCTATCTTTCATGCTGGACACTTTTCTTAAATGTATGCCAATCGTTGCTTATCATATTTAAGAAAAAGGTATCAAAAAACTCTAGAGAAGCTCTGTCTACATGAACTGGAATTGACAACTGATGGGCCTCACTTACAGTAACTGAACAGTGAACAGGTGTTTTCATTGAAGTACCCCCAAATGGAGGCCTTTTCTTTGGGATGGTTTCCTTTCCCCAAAGATGAAACTTCTAGTCCTCTGCCTCCACTGTAAAAACCTGGCTGCCTGCATTCTAGGATCTGGTAGAAGCAAAGAGTCTTGGGATATTATCATTCAATCTGAAGACTCTGAATCCTTCCATTCTGAGTCATTCCCACCTTCTGTTGTCCCTGGGGCCCCCTAGCCCAGAGCTACTTAGTTCAACTTCTCCCCAGAATAAACCTCTTCTTCCTTGCCTGGCAATGAGGGGAATTTGCCTGGCAGCAAGGTGGGTGACCTGCTGGGTAAAACTGTACCTCATAAAGATTTTCAAATAATTCTACTAGTCATTTGTCCCAGTGCTCACCCCTGCCTTTGCAGGACCTGGTGCCTCCCACAGTACTTTCTTTACCTATGCAAGAGTGGCCCAGCCTTGGGCCTCATAGTTTAGAGCCTACTTCTCCTCAAAATACACAGGAAATATTTTAAAAGAACACAAAACGCCTCTATCATTTGCGATCTGGCAGGAAATGCTAGCACAGCACAACATGTCACTCTAAATATTCACTCTTGTAACTCTTTTTACTCCAATGCAAATATTGGAGACAGGCATTGCTTCTGAACTCAGGGAGATTTGAGTAGTGGTATGATAAGAAGAAAGACAAATTCATTAATTTATTAGATCCTTCCTCAGAGAGCTTGAATGATCTAGATTTTTACATGATGATCTTTTCCCAATAGTTCAGAAAGTCTATTTTCTTGTTTCTCATGTACCTATTTGTAGTTCTGGAGGTACTCATTAATTAGTGCAGTATACAAACAATTATACATGGTAGCTGAGGAACATTTTCCAGTATTAAACAATTCCTATTACTCTTAAATTTGTAACATCTATAAAGCATGGCACTAATTCTTTACAGTGGCCACTAGATAGACATTAGCCACTAGAATTGAAAAGTTTTCTTTTTTACAAATATTTAATGAGATTTAATTAATGTATCAAAAAGAAATTTAAAATTCGAGGACCTTCTCGGAGGCAGGGCCAAGATGGCAGAGTAGTCAGATGCTTCCGGTGGGCGCTCTTACAACAAAGACCCAAAAAAACAAGTAATTCGATTATATATGGCCATCTGGGAACCCTGAACATCAAAGACAGAGTTGAGGAACCGGACTGAGCAGCAGGGGGAGGGAGAGAAGGTTCAGAAGCAGCGAAGAGTTGCCTGACCTGACCTGGCGAGAGCCTGAGCCCTTCAGGCCTGATCAGCTTGGGGGTGAGGGGTAATGCAGGCAAGCAGCCATGCTCGGGAGGCGGGTTTTCCGCAAGGGAAGAGACCCAGCACCAGAGAGTCTACACAGCCACAAAGAACCAGTGAGAAGCAGCCCTCCACGAAAGATAAGTACTTGCGTACAGCTTACCACACAGATCAAAAACACCCCCCTTTGGGAAAAACCTCTCTCCCATTTACCTCCCCACTCCCTGGTCTGCACTGGGTCCCAGACCAGCTTCAGCAACTGCCAAGTACCCTGGGCCAGAAGTAGGATCCATCAGCACGCCTAGAGCCATTCTCCCTGCTGCCTTGGAGAGTGAACAAATTAACAAACGGGAAAAAATAAATGGCTGGCTCCTCTAAGCCAGGAAACCAGGGTAGGCACAGCTCCTTTGCCTAGGCACAGGCATAAGGGATCCACAGACTTTGAGTGCCTTTACCCCTGCAGACACTTGTGTGGGCCCATCTCAATAGCATAGGCCCTCATTACCACAGTACAGCAGGGTATATACTGGAACTCTAACTTCAACTGTTTCAGCTGTGAAGTGGCAGGTTCTTGACATTTGACACTGCTCTGTCCATTAAGGAGGGTCTTCACCTACCCACATCATGGACCTGAGGACTGGTGGCTCTACCCATACCACCTAGCCACCTGCGAGAGGTGCCCATGAATAAGAGGTGCCCCCCAGTCCTCACAGCCAACAGCATTAGGTGATCATAGTCTGGCTGCAAAACCCACCCACCTATGCGCTCTAGGGAACAGGGACACACCTTCACCCTGAACACAAGGGAGTGGCCGTCAGCCCCCTGCCTTGCTCAGAGTGTGTCCCCCTGCTGCAGCCAGATGCCTGTGCCTACACCAATCACCCATGCCTGTCGAGGACTGTAAGTGAGAGCCCACACCACACACTTGGTGGCTATCTACCTGGGCACCTGAGCTGAATCCATACAGGAGGAGAGGGCAGACTCCTGAGCTCACATACCTAGTAACAGATCTAACCACCTGGTGACAGGACATTATAGCTTCAAAGGTGCCAGTAATCAAACTAGCTCATACGAGCAGCCAATTTGGGCATATCAAAACAAAACAAGAAGCTAGGACACAGTAACCAAACATAAAATAAATAAATATAATAACTTATTGATGGCTCAGAGACAATATCAAATCACATAAAGAGGCAATCCTTGACAGCTTCAGCAAGCCCCCAAAAAAAGACTCTAGAAATTTTCCAGAGGAGGAAGATTTCTTGGAATTACCGGAGACAGTATACAAAAGATTAATATACAGAACCCTTCAAAAACTTAGGAAGGAAATTAAGCAAAACGCAGAACATGCAATAGAGGAAATTAAAAAGATTAGAGAAGAGTATAACGACAAACTTAACAGGCTGCAAGAATCCACAGAGAGACAGCAATCAGAAATCCAGAAGATTAACAATAAAATTTCAGAATTAGACAAGTCAGTAGAAAGTCATAGGGGCAGAATTGAAGCGATGAAAGTCAGAATGAGTGAGACTGAAGATAAAGCACTTGACACCAATTTATTTGAGGAAAAATCAGATAAAAGCACTAAAAAAATAAATGAAGAAACCCTAAGGATTATGTGGGACTCTATCAAGAGGAATAACCTATGAGTGACTGGAGTACCAGAACGGGGTGGGGGGTGGGGGATAACAGAAAATACAGAGAGAATTGTTGAATATATGTTGGCAGAAGACTTCCCTGATATCGTGAAAGATGACAAGATATCTATCCAAGAAGCTCATCAAACCCCATATAAGGTAGATCCCAAAAGAAAGCCACCAAGACATATTATAATCAAACTAGCCAAAATCAAAGATAGAGAGAATTTTAAGAGCAACTACGGATAAATGAAAAGTCATCTACAAAGGAGAGTCAGTAAGAATAAGCTCAGACTACCCAGCGAAACCATGCAGGCAAGAAGGCAATGGAATGACATATATAAAGTCTGGAAGGAAAAAAACTAACAGCCAAGAATTATATACCCAGCAAAACTGTCCCTTAAATATGATGACGATATTAGGGCATTTCCAGATAAACGGAAGTTTAGGGAATTTGCAAAAACCAAACCAAAATTGCAAGAAATACTAAAGGGAGTCCTCTGGTTAGAAAATCAGTAACATCAGATAACAACCCAAGGCTAGAACACAGGACAGAGCAACCAGATATCAACCCAGATAGGGAAGTCACAAAAGTAAATCAAAGCTAAAACACTGAAAATAGGGAAACAGATGTCAATATGTAAAAGATGACAACATTAAAACAAAAAAGAGGGATTTAAAAAATGTAGACATAGATTTTTCATATGGAGAGGAAGTCAAGGCGGTATAAAGAAATAAAAAGACTGGTATAAACTTAGAAAAACAGGGGTAAATATTAAGGTGACCACAAAGGAAACTAAAAATCCTACAAGTCAAAATAAGAAACTAGAAAAATATAAAGACTCCGCAAACACAAAATCAACAACAATGAAAAAGATGAAAAGAAAATACATAAAGAAAAATGACTCAGCACAGAAAATTAAGTGGAACAAAGAAACTGTGAACAACACACACAAAAAAAACATCAAAATGACAGCACTAAACTCATACCTATCAATAATTGCACTGAATGTAAATGGACTAAATGCACCAGTAAAGAGACAGACAGTGGAAGACTGGATTAAAAAAAATGATCCATCTATACACTGCTTACAAGAGACACTACAAGAGACATACCTTAAACTTAAAGACACAAACAAACTAAAACTCAAAGGATGGAAAAAATATACCAAGCAAACAACACTTGAAAAGAGCAGGAGTGGCAATATTAATCTCTGACAAAATAGACTTTAAAGTAAAATCCACCACAAAGGATAAGGAAGGACACTATATAATGATTAAAGGGTCAATACACCAGGAGGACATAGCTATAATAAATAGTTACACACCCAACGACAGGGCTCCAAAATACATAAAACAAACCCTAACAGCACTGAAAAGAGAGATAGACAGCTCCACAATAGTAGTAGGAGACTTCAACACACCACCTTCAGTGAAGGACAGAACATCCAGAAAGAAGCTCAACAAACACATGGAAGAGCTAAATGCTACAATCAACCAACTTGATCTCATAGACATATACTGAACACTTCACCCAACAGCAGCCAAGTATACTTTCTTTTCCAACACATATGGAACATTCTCCAGAATAGACCACATATTAGGCCATAAAGCATGCTTAACAAAATCCAAAGCATCTAAATATTACAAAGCATCTTTTCTGAACATAAAGCCATAAAAGTAGAAATCAACAACAGAAAAAGCAAGGGAAAAAAATCAAACACACGGAAACTGAACAACACCTTGCTCAAAAACTATTGGGTTATAGAAGAAATCAAGGATGGAATAAAGAAATTCATAGAACCACACATCCTACCAGAACCTTTGGGACACAGCAAAAGCAGTGCTCGGAGATCAGTTTATAGCAATAAATGCACACAACCAAAGAGAAGAAAGGGACAAAACCAAAACATTAACCCTACAACTGAAACAAGTAGAGAGCAGCAAAGAAGCCCTTAGGCGCCAGAAGAAAGGAAATAATAAGAATTAGAGCAGAATTAAATGAAATAGAAAAACAATTGAAAGAGTTAACAAGACCAAAAGCTGGTTCTTTGAAAAGATCAACAAAATTGATAAACTCTTGGCCCAACTGACAAAAGAAAAAAAGGAGAGGAAGCAAATAACTTGTATAAGAAATGAGACAGGTGATATCACAACAGACCCAACTAATATGTAAAATCTACAAGATACTGCAAAACCTCAAAAACAAAAAGACAAATAACCCAATTAAAAAATGGACAAAGGATATGAACAGACATTTCGCCAAAGAAAATATTCAGGCGGCTAACAGACACATGAAGAAATGCGCAGGATCGTTAGCCATTAGAGAAATGTAGACCAAAACTACAATGAGATATCATCTCACCCCAACAAGGCCAGCATTAATCCAAAAACACAAAACAATAAATGCTGGAGAGGTTGTGGAGAGACTGGAATGCTTATACACTGTTGGTGGGAATGTAAAATGCTACAACCACTTTGGAAATCGATTTGACACTTCCTTGAAAAGCTAGAAACAGAAGTACCATACAATCCAGCTATCCTGCTCCTTGGAATATATCCTAGAGAAGTAAGAGCTGTCACACGAATAGATATACGCACACCCATGTTCACTGCAGCACTGTTCCCAACAGTAAAAAGATGGAAACTACCTAGGAGCCCATCAACAGACGAATGGATAAACAAATTATGGTATATCCACACAATGGAATACTATGCAACGATAAACAACAACGATGAAGCCGTGAAACATCTTGTAACATGGAGGAAGCTGGAGGTCATTATGCTGAGTGAATTTAGTCAGTCACAGAAGGACAAATATTGTATAAGTCCACTATTATAAGAACTCAAGAAAAGGTTTACACACAGAAGAAGACATTCTTTGATGGTTACAAGGGTGGGGAGGAGGGGGGAGGATTATTTGCTAACTAGATAGTAGATAAGAACTATCTTAGGTGAAGGGAAGGACAGCACTCACTACAGGGGAAGTCAGCACAACTGGACTAAACCAAAGCTAAGAAGTTTCCTGAAAACAATCAAACACTTTGAGAAACAGAGTAGCAGGGGTAGGGGTCTGGGGACCATGCTTTCAGGGGACATCTAGGTCAACTGGCATAACAAAATTTATTAAGAAAATGTTCTGCATCCCACTTTGGTGAGTGGCGTCTGCAGTCTTAAAAGCTTGCAAGCGGCCATCTAAGATGCATCAATTGGTCCCAACCACCCAGAGTAAAGGAGAATGAAGAAAACCAAAGACACAAGGAAAGTATTAGCCCAAGAGACAGAAAGGGCCACATAAACCAGAGACTTCATCAGTCTGAGACCAGAAGAACTAGATGGTGTCTGGCTACCACCAAAGACCACCCTGACAGGGAACACAACAGAGAGTCCCTGATGGAGCAGGAGAAAGGTGGGGTGCAGAACTCAAATTCTAGTAAGAAGATCAGACGTAATGGTCTGACTGAGACTGGAGATACCCCCGAAAGCATGGCCCCTGGATTCTCTATAAGCCCAGAACTAAAACAATTTCCAAGGCCAACTCTTCAGACAGGGATTGGACTGGACTGTGGGACATAAATTGATACTCGAGAGGAGTGTGTCTCTTAGCTTAAGTAGATACAAGAGACTAAATGGGCATCTTGTGTCTGGAGGTGAGATGGGAAGGCAGAGAGGGTTAGGAGCTGGTTGAATGGACATGGGGAATCAGGGATGGAAAGGAGGAGTGTGCTGTCCCACTACGGGGAGAGCAATTAGAGTCACATAACAATGTATGTATAAATTTTTGTGTGGGAAAAAATTAAAAAATAAAATAAATAAATTTAAAATTCAGCCTTATTTAAACAATTTGCATTTAAATTTTTGATAGTCACTAATAATTTTTATTTTTTCCTTTAATAGGTAACTTAAAATATTTTAGAAGAAAAATAACTTTCTAAAAACATGAAATATTTAAGTTTTCATTGAATTTAATTTTCATTTTTGATAAAAATATATTGAAAGTATGTGCAATTACATTTTATTTTTAATCCTTCATAATGCTATTGTCAATAGAAGACAAATTATGTGAAAATCTTACTTATAGAAACATAATTAGTAATTTAGCTAAAATAAGAAAAATTCTTTTTATGGAATAAAAATATAATAATAAAAATTATGTATGTCTTTATTTTATTAAACATTCAAACATCACTGGCCCATCTGAACATCACTAGCTCATCGACAAAACACATAGGCAGGTAGTATTATTAAATTCTGCAGTCTAATATTTTGCTAATTTTCAGTCATATCAAAACCAAAGCTTTGAACATAATTAATGTCACTGGACTCTACATGTGAAGATTTTTAAAAAAACAAATGTTTTGTTACATATACATTTACCACAATAATAAAAACTACTCCATAGCTTTATACATATTATTTAATTTTGTCATTGTATAGATATATATTTCTTAAGTTAGGAGGATAGAACATATTTTAACTAGTAGTTCGTTAATTGGGTTTTAACTTTTAAATCCTTAGTCAAATGTTCTATGTGCTTCCCTTCGTACTCTTTCTCTGGGCTCTGCAAATGGGAAGACCAGACATGGCTTCCAATTCCTGAACTCTGTTTCGGAGAAGCAAATTGGCTTCTTTCTGATCAGCATTCCCCTCTGAGGCATTTAGGTATCAGCCTCCTCCACTTTGCCAAGTCAATTAGTCAATTACCTTTCCTCTATCCACTTCCTATCTTCCAAAAATGTGTTGAATTCCCTCAACCGCTATTGTCTTTCCTGTTGTTCCTTTTGCCCTTTGGAGGTTATATTAGCTTGCTATTGCCACTGTAACAAATTACCACAAACTTAGTGGCTTAAAACAACAAACCTATTCTCTTATAGTTCTGGAGGTCAGAAGTCCCAGTCTCAGTGGGCTAAAATCAAGGTGCTTGCATCAAGAGCTGAGCTGCAGAGAGCTAACCTGCCAGTTGCCTGAGTAGTAGATTAAGACAAGACACCAAAATGAAAGTAACAATTAACCTTTTAGTCACTTACTACCATAGTATAAGCAAGAGGCCAGAAAGAAGGTTCTGCCTCCCCCAGTGCTCCACTTCCCCCAAAGAATGGCACCAGGAAAGGATATCTCAGGGGTGGATGGGTAATTAATCTCACTGCTGAGGGAGCCCACCTGCAATGGACCTGGGTTGGGGGGGGAGGGAGGGGAAGGGGTAAGAGTGAAAAAGTACTGAATACTGAGTCAAAGTGGAGAAAAATATCTTCAAAGCCCTCCTATGAGGTGGTCTTCACAAAGGAGCCTTAGAGAGGCTTTGGCCAAGTAGCCCCCAGCCCCCATAAAGAGGCCTCCAAATGGAATGCAGATAAGCATAAGAGCATGACCAATCAGGGGCTCTGAGTCCTTGACTGCAACTCAGAAACAGCAATGCACTGGCTGTGCACCAAGTCTGGTGTGGGGAAGGCAGCTTTTCCCCCATGAGACCTGCCAGGTAAAGTCTTTCTGATTGCCTATGGTCAGGCCTGAAAGATCGAACATAGGTTTTTGGCCAGGAGCTAGATTCCTCAACTGGCAGGGCTGTGTTCTTTCTGAGACTCTAAGAAAGAATCTCTTTCCTTGCCTAGATTTTCTAGGTTCTAGAAGCCACTTGCATGCCTTGTCTCATGGCCCCATCCTCCATTTCCAAAGCCAGTACTAGTATCTTCTAATCTCTTTCTCTGGCTCTAACTCTCCTGCCTCCCCCTCTTTTCCCTTATAAGGACTCTTGTGGTTACACTGGGCCCACTTGGGTAATACAAGATAATCTCCCCATCTCAAACTCCTTAACTTAATCACATCCGCAAAGTCTCTTTGCCATGTAAGGTAACATATTCACAGGTTCCAGGGATTAGGATGTGACACTTTTATGGGGGCCATTATTCTTTCTACCACAGGGGTTTATATCTTTCATATTCTTTACTGTGGGGTGTCAGGAACGAACAAAGCAAAAAGCATGTTTACTGGGAGCCCAAAGCATGTTTACCTTGTTTACTGGGAGCCCAAATAGTTATGTGTCCTAGGTCCAATTCCTAGAACTCTTCTCATATCTATTTCTGAAATAGATATAATAATATCATTAAAGTAGTAGAAATAACCAAATCTCAGTAAAGCACTATTAATCTACAGAAAAAATTAAAACAGTCCTCAGACATGTTTTCATAAACCCTTAGCACCACTGTTTAGAAGAAAAACTAGCAGAGTAGAAATGGGAAGAAAATGAATAGAGTGGAAAAGTACAAGAAAGGGGAGAAAAAAATTTTTTAAAGGAGGTGTAAATGATAAGGTTATGAAAAACTCCTGTCACTCAATAACATGGGTGCTACCCAAGGACTAGGAAACAAGGATTAGAGATGAGAATAGGAAAGCAAAACAGTACATGGGGTGGGGTGGGGAGCTAGACTTAGAAATGTAAGTTCTAAATTTAAACCCCAATTCGCAAACTTACACTTTGATCTTGGGCAAGTCAGTTAGTTATCTTGGTTGTATAGCTGAGGAAACTGAAATCCAGAGAAGTTATGGCAATTTAAACTAGCATACACATGTGAAAGACCCTAGAGAGGAATCTGTCACATAGTAATGGAATGTTAGTTGAATCTGAAGCAAAATGAGGCACTGAGAACTAGCATTATGGTATAGGCAATGATACCATAACATGAAGACCCAACAGCTGGATGGTAGACTAAAAGCAGAGTATCTTTTCAATTTCTAAAAAGATAGACTAGCTTCGCCACAAGAAAATACACCTTAATGCATGGATATCATTGAAGATATTCTATAGAAATACCATCTATATTCTTTCAAAAAGATTTTACTCAACTCCTACAATGTGCCAAACACCGTGCTAGGCATTAAAGGTATAGCATTGCCCTCACAGAGGTTATAGTCTACCCAGGAACTAGGCAATTCAACCAATAATGATTAAGTATGATAGGAGCTTTGATGGAAATAAAAATAGAGTTTGGGCACCTAAACCAGACTTGGGTGGTGGCGGGGGGTGGATAAGGTAGAGCTCTCAGAGTTAATGAGACATCCTTCATATCTCAGCTGAAGAGTAGGAGCTAGTGAAACAAAAAATGGGGGGTGGGGTAGAGGGGGGTCCAGCAGACTAGAGGCATACATTTGACAGTTGTGAGCATATTTAAAATACTTGAAGCTCTAAGATTGGATGAGATCACTAAGGGAGAAAGGGTAGAGGTACAAAAGATACAAGGATGGAGCCCTGGGACACTCCAATATTAAGAGGTCAGTGAGCAAAGGAAATTGAGAACAGTAACTCGTAAGGTAGGAAGAACCAGGAGAATGAAGTATCTTGTAAACCAAGCAAAGAAAGTATTACAGGAAGGATGAAGTGATTAACCGTGTCAAATGTTGTTGACAGGTCAAATAAATGAAGACTGAGAACTGGACATTGGATTAAGCAACATGGAGATACTGATGACCTTCACAGGAGTAGTTTCAGTGGAACGCTGGGAACAAGAGCTAGTTGGATTGGGTTTATTATAAAATGTGAGAAAATGAATTGGGACAGTGAATATAGCCCTCTGTCATTACCTAAGTATAACAGGGTAATGGACTTCCAGAAGATGGAGATGGGGTAGGGTGGGGGAAGATTAGGTTGCAATTTTAAGGAGTTTTACCATCAAGGAAAGAAAAAGGGGAAAAAAAAAAAGAAAGGGACAGTAGCTGGAGGGGGAAGAAGTCAAGAGGTTGTTTTTTTTTTTTTTTTAATTTAAAGATGCAATTTATTCATTTACATGGAGAACTGTAACCAGTAAGCAGGCAAGGAATAGTTGTGAACAGATCAGCTCATTCTCTTCTCTGTTGGAAAGCTATTTTGAAAGTCAAATTGAAATCACAAGTTCACTTAGTGAGCACTGATAACAGCTCTACCTTGCACTGATACCAAATATGAAGAGTCACAGGCATCCATCTACACTGCAGGGAAAGAATGCTAAGTACCTCAGATACTTGAATCAGCTGGGCAGGACTCTACCAGTGCTGGAGAAACCCTAACCATTCATTCATTCATTCTTTCATTCAAGGAACTTACTGAACATCTATTATGTACCAGTTAATAGGGATACAAGTTCAACAAAACAAAACTCTGCATTTAGGGAGCTCGTGTTTCAATAAGGGATGTAGTCACAATGTAATAAGTGTTAAAGCAGGTGCATTTACATAAAACCAGACAAAATTATGTTGTTAACTATAGTAGTGGGGACATTTGGGCCATTCAGGACTTTTTTCTTCTGTTAAAAATAGATGTTAAGGATTTCAATTGATTCCTGACCAAGTAATTGCTTATTGATATGTACTACACTAAGACTGAAGAAAATCTTACCCAATAAGGAAACTTACATATACCCCCTCATTTTAACTGGCAACAGCAACCAAGAAAATAAATCTGAACAGCATGACCACCGGAGACTGAGGAGAGGCAAGTTGAAAAGTCATTCAACAAACATACATATTGAGTGTTTATAATATGTTGAGACATGGTTCTAGGTGCTTGAAAGAAACAAAACTGCTTTTGAGAAATTGTAATTCTGGCAAGGAAGGCAGTCAGTTAATAATAAACATAAAATATTAGTAAAATAGTGTGCTTTGAAGGTGCTAAGTGCTATAGGAAAAAAGTACAACAGGGTAATGGGATTCCAGAAGACTGAGATGGGGTAGGAGTGGAGGGTTGGGTTGCAATTTTAAATAGTGTAGTCAAGGTCTCAGCGAGAATGTGACATTTCAGCAATGACTTCGAAGTGTGAGAGTTAGCTCTCTGGATATTTGGAAAAAGCATTTTAAGCACTGAAACAGCCCAAAGGTGAAAGGCAGAAGTGTACCTGGTGTGTCTGGGGAACAATAAGGGGGCCAGGGTGGATACAGGTAGGTAAGCAACCAAGTACAGGATGAGTAGGAGGAGGGAAGTTGAGAGAGACACTAGGAAGGCCAGACTATCTAGGGTCTCAGATGCTATTATCAGGATGTGGGCTTTTACACTGAATGTAAAGGGAGCCACTACAGATTCTGGGTAAAAGAGTGATGTGACCTGATTTACATTTTAAACTGATTACTATGAATCTATGGTAAAAATTCATTGTAGTGGGCAAGGGAAGTAGGGAGACCTCTTAAGAAGTTATTGCAGTAATCCTGGCAAGAAATAAGAGTATCGCAGCCCCGGCTCTCTAGCAATGGAGGCAGTGAGAATTAGTCAGTTTGGGGATGTATTTGGAAGGTACAGCCCATAAAATTTCCTGATAGATGTGGGGTGTGAGAGAAAGGAAGATACCAAGAATCATGCCAAGATTTTTAACCTCAGCAATTAAGACAGGAAAGGCTGCAGGTGCAGAAGATGTGAAAGGGAAAATCAGTTCAGTTTTGGACATGCTGAGTTTGAGATGTCTATTAAAATGCGGATGGCACCTCAGATCCTCTTGGCTACTGTGCTTATCTGTGAAGCTCTTGGGACACAGCAATATTAAAAGGTCAGATAATTCTGCCCCCAACGCCACTGGTCAACCCACCTCAGGCAGTGACATTTCTATAGTGCTTTGCCTCATGATTAGGCCACAAATCTCCCAAGAGGTGTGTCTGGTACCCACGCAAAATGGAAGTGGGAAGGGGTACTCCCTAATAAAACAATAGCATAGGAGTTTTTGCCTCAGGCTCTGATTTCTGGGGGAATCCAGGCTAAAACATCATCTAAGCGGAGATGACAGTAGCTGGTTGTTTATATGAGGCTGGAGTTTAGGAGAGTGGTTGGGGGACAAAATATAATTTTAAGAGTTGTCAGCATATACATGGTGTTTACAGTTATGAGACTGAGAGCACAAAGAAGTAAGCTTACATAAAGTGAAATGTCAGGAAGATGAGACGTTGAAGATTTTAGCATCTTCGTGAGCAGAGACAATCTGTTTAGTTTACTGCTGTATCCTGTTACTAGAACAGTGCATGGCTCAATACAATTTTTTGGAATAAATACAACAGCTCACCATGGCCTTAGGGTTACGTAGGAAAGCAAATCAAGTCATAAGAAGTGGTGAACTGGAAGGACAGGAAGGGTTCATGGAACTTGAGGTCATAGTGAGGATGAAAATTAAATTACGTTCAACAGTGCAAGTAAGAGAGAAAAGAACAGGAAAAGGAAGTCATATAGAAAAGCTCTCAAATACCACTTTCTCCTTGAAGGCTTTTATAATTATCTCATGGGACCTTCTCTCTTTTCTGGACCTCTTTCAAGAAACATCTCTCTTACCTATCTTACACTATGTCAAGTTATATCCACATGCTCATCTCTACTTTGCAGGTCTTCAAGCAAGAGATGAAGGAAGCTTAGCCTAGAGTGGGAATGAAAAAGAACGGGAATGGAGATGAGTAACAAATTCAAGACATATTTAGGAGGCAGGCAGTCTGGGTAATTCTAACGTGTGTTGAAAGTGTCCCAGGTTTTTGGCTTGAACTGTGTAGATAGATAGGGTGCCCTTTACTGAGTCAGGGGCTATGGGAGACGGTATACAGGTTGAGTTTGATGTGTCCCAGCCATCCAAATAAAAGTGTGTCATAGACAAGTGGAAATATTAATCTAGAATTCAATAGCAAGATCTAGGCCTGAGTAGTGAATTGGGAAGTCTTTGATAGAGAGTATTTGAAGCCAATGGGAGGGGATGAGACCACCTAGGAACGTGTATATGGTAGGACTCAAGGCCAGGGCTCAGCTCGGCAGGATTCCAATATTTAAGAGTATAAGACAAATATATATAAGATAGACAATATATATAAGACAAAGGTGACACTAGTCTTTAAAGAACCAGAGAAATCACAGGAAAACCTTGACATGAGAGCAGAAAAACTCATTGCCATCCAGTTGATTCCAACTCATGGCGACCCTACATGGTCAATAGTGTCAAATACTGGGATGAGGTTTTATAAGATGAGGACTGAAAATTGTCCACTGGATGTGGAGACATGAATCTTGTCTGTGACTACTCAGAGCTGCTTCAGGTGAGTGGTAGGGTCAGAATCTATATTGAAGAAGGCTGAGAAGTAGGATGTGAGAGAATGTCAATGGGGCAGAACACACTGTCGGAAGGAGAGAAATCTTCTTAAAGAAATGAGACTTAAGCATATTTAAATAATGATGGGAAACAGACAGTTGAGATGGAAACACTGAGTACAGGAAGGGCAACTCTTTAACAGGAAGCCATTAGGTGGCAGAGCCCGTATTTGAACCCTCTGTCAGCTTCCAAAAGATGTTTGCTTTAAGGGGCAGAAGAGAATGATAGACCTGGAAGCCCATAGAAGGGGCTGCAGAGCTCAATAAAAAGGAGAAATGAGAGTCAACAGCATGGCGTTGGGCGACCTCTGAAAGAGCAGTTTCAATAGTTTCGTGGCAACGGAAGTCACACTGCCGAGTTTAGAGTGGGGGTGGGTGGCGAAGAAAGGAGCGTGATGGGTGCAAACCACTGTTGCAGAAAACGGGCTGTGAAAAGAAAGCGACACAGGATGTTGCCCAAAGAAGGCGGACAAGTGGGGGAACATTTCGAGACTGTGGAAGAGCAGCTTAGGGCCGAGGGCCGATGATGTAACTCACGGTCCTGGCTGCCCGCGCTGCAGGGCTGAATTCCGCCAGGTGCTGGCGCTTGCCGCTGCCGCTTAAGGGGGGGCGGGGAGGGGTAGTGGAGAGCGGCCTCGCCCTTCGAAAAGACCTGGTTCGCTGGCGCGAGATTGCCCCGGTGATTCTCGAACAGTGCAGGAGGCCGGGAAAATTCTCCACCTCAAGGCCCGCGCAGTGGTCTTCGTGTTCCAGAGTCCGGCCAGGCCGCAGGCCAAGGAGGCGTTTGTAGAGGCGCAGCTGTCCCTTCCTCTCACGTCTCACACAACCCTGCACTTTAGCCGCGTCCCACAGCAAGGAGCGCCTCTCCCTCATTCAGCGCTCAGGAGCCGACGCCAGGTCCGGCGCGGCCGCCCTAGAACTCTAGAGCCTGCGCGGGGGTTTCCATGAAGTCTTCGACACTCTCTGGAATTCCCCAAGGGGTCACAGGCAAAGCCCGTTTCCTTCTTCAAATTTCCGCTGACAGACTTAATCCACCGAACCACCACGGTGTGGTTTAGCCACTCCTACCCTCTGGCGGGTCTCAGCCCACCTTCTCCTTGCCACTCCCGGCGGAACCCCTTCGTCTAGCCCGAAGAAGCCCGAAGGCTTTCGGCAAGTTCCGCGCCCAGCGCAGGGGGCGGGGCCGCTCGGGCTCCTCCGGGCAGAGCTCGGCTGTTTCCGTGCGCGGCCGCTGCGCACTCGGCACTGGGCGGCGCTGGCTGGCTCCCTGGCTGCGGCTCCTCAGTCAGCGGCGGCTGCTGCTGCCTGTGGCCCGGGCGGCTGGGAGAAGCGGAGTGTTGGTGAGTGACGCGGCGGAGGTGTAGTTTGACGCGGTGTGTTACGTGGGGGAGAGAATAAAACTCCAGCGAGATCCGGGCCGCGAACGAAAGCAGTGACGGAGGAGCTTGTACCACCGGTAAGAGGAGCAGGAGGAGGAGGCAGGAGCCGGAGAGAGCCGGGGGGACACAGGGGGGACGGGGAGGCGCCGGACACCCGCGCTCGGGGCCTTCCCCTCGCAGGAGGGGCCGCAGTAAAGATGGAGCCTCCGCCCGAGCCCCACAACATCGCCGCCGCTCGCAGCGAACAAAGAATAATGGCGGCGGACTGGAGCCAGCGGCGGCCGGGGCGGCAGCGACTCTGCCTGCAGCCAGCGGCGGCGCTCATGGCGGGGGGCGGCGGGCGGGGTGGGAGCCGGCGGCCGGGGGTGTGTGCGGGCGGCCGGCCGCGGCGCACTGGCGCCCGCGTTCCCGCCGCCGCCCGGCCGGGCGGGCAGGCGGGCGCGGAGCCGGGAGCCGAGAGCCGCCCCGGGGGAGGCCGCCTGCCCGGCCTGGCGCTTCCCCCTGCGCCGCTCGCTCGCCCGCCCGGCCCCCG
Organism: Dugong dugon; assembly: GCA_030035585.1. Lineage (NCBI taxonomy): Eukaryota > Metazoa > Chordata > Mammalia > Sirenia > Dugongidae > Dugong > Dugong dugon. The sequence goes on from CM057461.1 coordinate 170,373,396, forward strand.
CCGTCCGCCTCGCCCCCGGCCCGCCCCGACCGGCCGGCCGCCAAGGCAGCCGCCGACGGGGTGCCCGTGGGGGTGGAGGAGGAAGAAGAGGAATAAGGCGACAGTTGAGGGCAGTGGAGGTGAAGGTGCCTGCTGCCTTCCCGGTGGCCTCCGTGTCTACCATACCCGCTCCGCGAGGGGAAGAGCTGCAACGTCTGACCTACTCTTCACTCTCTTTGTGCAATAAAGTTCGAAACCAAAGGTTTCTGTTCGTACTGTATTTTATTCATGCCCTCTTTCCCCCGCTCCCACCCCAGTGGGGAAATGCTATTTTCTGTTCTTTTCTGCTTACTTGGGATGATGGGAGCTCATGCTTTTTTTAGGTAATTTTTGACTGTTTCCCTCACCTCTTCTTTTTTAAAAAGTCGGTAGTCATGGAAATACATTCTTTTGGGGAGGAAGGGGATGCTAAGAAAAACATTTTTGTACCAACAAAAAAAAAGAAAAACTGTTGGGATCTTGTAAAAGGGAAGCTGGTGTTTGAAAACAGTTTCGGTTTTAACCCCTTTCAGTAAGGTAATAATCACTTAAGGTCTATCATTCTGAAACACTTCGTTACAACGCGTGTTACCCGGCACGCTTTTGTTTTACATCACTTTTTTTTTTTTTTTGGGCCAACCTTACCAACCTCGTTTGGGTTACCTGGATCTCCCACAGCTCTCCGCCCCACCCCCTACCATGTTTTCCACATATTTCTGCCTAAACTTAAGAAATTAATACGAATTCTAAAAATAGGCTTTAAAAGAATCCAGTATTTGTCTCGCATGCAGTAGGTAACCGCAGTCCGAGATTGACAATTTAAGCCACAGGCTTTATTTTTCTTCACCATTTGGGAAGAAAGGAACAGCACAAAAGTCATTGACACAGCAAAGATTTAAAATAATTTTTAAAGGATCTGGAGTATGACTTGTGTAAGTTCTTCATACCTACCCAAGAAGTTAGAATTTTATTCTAGCCTCAGCTTGCATCATGCATCAAATCTGCCTTCTAAAGGTTTGATATGATAGTTTTGGTTGCCGACTGTTGAAATTTTTTACACTCACTGCTCATTTTCCTGATTTTAAAGTCAAAGACGATTATTTTAGGTGGTGCAAAAGATGAAAGGGGTGTTTGTTTTAAAAATACTTATCTGTCACAGTGTGATAGAATTGTGATTGATATTTACAAGGGTCTGGTTAGGAATGAATGTGGATTGGTAATAGAAGCACTGTCTCTTGATTTTTTTTGTATGCAAGCCACTTTTCCAAAACCTACTTTGCTGTATTGCTAGTCTTTAAAAGACCACACTAGCAATTTGTTATTGTCGAGAAAATTAATTAAAAAGGTTCAGTAAAGGGAGTTTGTAAGGATTGGGAAAATGATTTTATTTTTCAACATTGGGAAATTATTATCGTATTATTGATGCTAGATTGCTGTAGATGAAGTTTTTCCTTCAGAAAAATTTTCTGCAAGCCAACATCAGTTGAGTTTTCCTGCAGAGAATAAATGTAAGACAGTGACTCGACCTTTGTGAGACTAAAAACGCTTGTATTCTGATATGTTCTTTTCTCAGTCTTGTCCAAAAGATCTGTTAACTTTTGTTTATAAATTCATGATATGTGATTCTTAGCAATTCTGATGAAACTACTCAAACTTTTATATTTGTTCATATTTGAATATTTATTTTGAGTATGATACTAATATATACTTCTGCTTCCTCCCAGGGATTAGTAAAAATTACAGTTGGATCTGCTTGAGTCTTTTTTTTTTTTTTAAGTGGGACATATATGCTTAGAAAGCAAATGAATTCTTTTGACAGAAATTGCCTGTTAAGAGTTCTTTTGGAATTTAAAACCCTAGTGTTGCCCCTTTTGAACGAGCCTAAAGGAACTTAGAAACCTGATCCGTAGAACAGTATCTTCCTTCTTCTGCTTTCTGAAACTCATTTTCTTAAGTAGACTTGATTAATAGAGATTTTGGTTTCTTCATAGAGAAATTGCTTTGTTTTGTCTCCCATTCTAAGACATCCGATTTTGTTGATTTTGGTTCAGTATGGTTATAGTAAAACCAAGTGTGTATCCCCCACTCCACCTCATTTTAAAATTCTTTTTCCTTTTCTCATAGTAGGGGAAATTATTATAGTAATGCTTACAGTGTATCACTAAAAATTATAATCTCATTTATCCCATAAATATCAGATATAGTTACATAAACATGTTTCTAGCCAGTTTGTGACATAGTTTTGCAAGCATATCTTCCTTGATGAAAGTGTCACTTCCAATGTTTTCTTTATTGAATAGTTACTGTTCAAATCTGAATTTAAGGATGTAGTAAATAGGGAATGGAAACATGGCAGGGATTTTTTTTTCTTACCCATGTGTGAACTCATCTCTGCTACAGTATCACTTGGGACAACAGTTTCTGGTAATTCAAATATTTATTTAACACTTAACGGTGGTAGGAGTGTAGTTCGTGGAAGGAGCATCAGGTTTGAGATCACAGGCCTGAGTTTGAATCCTAGCATTGCCACTATTGTCATGTGTCTGCCTTCAAGGAATTTTTTTGTGACCTAGGGGAAGTTTCTTAATCTTCCTCAGCCTTGGTTTCATCTGTAAAATTAAAATAATACCCCTTCTTTACAGGGTTGTAAGATTAAATTGTAAAGTACCTCCTTAGGGACTTAACTAATGATAGCTATTCTTTTTTAATTTTTATTTTAACTTCCTATATATGTGACCTTGGGCATGTTCCTTAACTTCTCAATACCTCAGAGAATTGTGGGGATTAAATAAATTAATACATGTTCACCGCTTAAGTTAATACATATTAAATGCCAGACATTTACAAATGTGCAACAAATATTGTCTATTTTTGTAAAATACTTACATTGTTAATTACTTTTGTTTAGTACAGTGAGCCAGGAACTACGGGGAGTCCAAAGATGAATTATCTCGTATTTCTACCCTCAAGGAACTTTTGGGGACAGAATTATGTGTCATAAGAAACAAAGGAAAGAGAGACCACACTTCATAAAGTAATAGAAGAAAGGAGGAGTGTATTTTTTTATATTTCCAATTTTACTTTTTGAATGGTAATTTATTTAGATGGTCCATAATTCAGAAAACAAAATTAACAGCAAAAAATGCATGCCCCATTCCCCAAGTGTTACCAGTTTCTTGCTAGTCCTTTCAGAGGTTCTCTATCCATACATAAGCAAATAGATATGTACTCTGCCCACTTTTTATACAATGGTAGCATACTATGCACATTGTCCTATACAATGCTTTTTTTCCCCACTTCACATGGTTTATCGATTGGTTTGTATCAGGGCATAAAGAGTTATTTCATTCTTCTTTAAAGTATGAGGCATTTCATTGTATGTATGTGCTTGTATCAGTTAGTGAGCTGATTTTATTCTTAGGCCTAATGTGACCTTTTTAACTAAGAGAATCTGCCAGTACCCTTTATTTAAGTGAACAAAGTTTCATTTGAATGAAAAATATCAAATAGTTTGTGACAGGAAGTTGTTATTTGATCTGCCTCATTTCCTTTTTGTCTCAGTTCTTGTTTTTAAAAGTTCTAGTTAAATGATTGAGGCGTATAAGCAGGGAAACAAGAAGAGTTAACTCACAAAGTCTGAATTTAACTTTTTCATTTAGCTTCTTACAATCCTCAGCAGACTGCTTCCTTCAGTTATTATTTCAGCCAAGAAATTTTTTAAAGCAGGCAACTCATGGAGTATTATTAGCCAGTAAGGCTAATTGATGTAGTAGCTTTCTCCCTGTTTATTTTTTGCAGATTCATTTTATTACCTAATTCCTTGATGATTTTCTAATATTTCTTAGTTTTGAGTTTTTTCAGTTTTATTAAACTAAGAAAGTGATAATAATCCAGCAGGAGGGACACAGATAAGTACTTTGTCTTTCCAGGGGGGAAGATCATTAAATGAAGCTATCATGATGAACTTATCTTTGTATGTTTAGGTTGACAGTTACATATTGTGACTGTGTATGCTAATATTTTAATTTTAAGTATATTTTACTGTTACTTTGAGGTTTCATTAGTATTTCATATAAGATATTAATATGTACCATTTTTAACTGCTAATAAAATGTATACAAAGGACTTTACAGATATTTTTGTTTTGATTTGTAATTGAAATTTGTAAAGGCAGAAAATTTTCCTTCTGGAACATACTTGCGGGCTACCAGGGAGCTAAAATGGAGCCCTGGTGGCGCAGTGGTTAAGAGCTTGGCTGCTAACCAAAAGGTTAGCAGTTGGAATCCACCAGCTGCCCCTTGGAAACCCTAAGGGGGCAGTTCTACTGTGTCCTGTAGGGTTACCATGAGCTGGAATCAACTTGACAGCAGCAGGTTACGGGTTAGGGAGTTAATGACTTCTTACAGTGTAATGGAATCAATGAATTGCCTCTTGGGGTGGAAGTGAAGATCACCGAACTAAAGCAACAAGCCAGAAGTGTGAAAATAGCTGTTTGTTATTCCTTTGCCAATTTAATATATATGCTAACTCAGCCATTATATAAGAAGTTAACCATAGTCTGCTTTCTGAAGTTGTATGAAGAAAGTATAGTTTTAATCTTATTCCACACTCTTTTATCTGTAAACATAGGTTTTTTAGTCATGTTTGAAACTTTGATATGAATACCATATCATACCAGTTGCTGTCGAGTTTAATTTGACTCATGGTAATCTTGTGTGTGTCAGAGTAGAACTGTGCGCCACAAAGTTTTCAATGACTGATTTTTCCAAAGTAGATCAGTTGGCCTTTCCTCCGAAGCACCTCTGCGTGGACTTGAACTTCCAACCTTTTGGTTAGCAGCCAAGCATGTTAACTGCTTGTACCACCCAGGGACTCCTCAATAAGAGTAAAACCAAAACCAAACCTGTTGCCTTCTAGTTGATTCTGACTCATAGCGACCCTATAGGACAGAGTAGAACTGCCCCATAGGGTTTCCAAGGAGCAGCTGGTGGATTCGAACTGCTGGCCTTTTTTGATTAGCAACCGAGCTCTTAACCACTGTGCCGCCGGGGCTCCATAGCCATTAGTTTTTTTTCTCATTCAGAATGCTTCTTTCTTGGTTTTTGGGTTTTGTGTTTGTTTTTTTTGTGTTCTTTTTTTAGCTCTGCCAGACATTACCCTGCAAAGATATTTTTTGTTATATTTAGCCCAGAGTTTTGCTCACCTGTCTTCTACCAAAAAAAATTAAACCTCCACATTCTGGTATTTATTCCATCAGTTAGTTCGAAGACAGTATTTTATATTTCCAGTAATAAGATACCTTAACTATATATTTAATTCTTGAGGCCAATTACATAAATCTCACCTTTTCTTTCTCAAAAAAAAAAAAAAAAGACAGGAAACAGTAGTGCTTCTTGATACTTTTTAAAATGCCTAAGTTGCTTTTTCTCAGGGTTGAAGTAAGGTAATAAAGGAGTGTTTACCATAAATGAGACAGGACTGTCTGAACAAAGATGAAAAGCATCTATTAGTTGTCTTCTTACTGTTGGGTTAATCTAGTATTTCTAAATAACCTAATAAAGGGCAGGGTTTAGAGATAAAGAGGTCTGAAGGATTGGTGATTTTTATCTGAAAGGAGAGAAGTAAAATCTGGCATTTGGTTAGAGACAGAGTTGAGTGGTAAGTTGAAATAGATAAGTAGTGGCCTTCATGTAGGAGGAGAAAAACAAACAAACAAACCCATTGCTGTTCAGTTCTGACTCACAGTGACCCTATAGGACAGAGTAGAACTCCCCCTAGGGTTTCCAAGGAGCTCCTGGTGGATTCGAACTGCCGGCCTTTTGGTTAACAGCCAAACTCTTAACCACTACACCACCAGGGTTTCCCAGTGGGAGGAGAAGATGGGCTTAAAGTTGATTGATACCAATGGTAATAGAAAAAAAATCTGAAGATTAGTGGATCTTCCCTGAAACTAAGATTTCTTTCATCAATTTCGAGTGTATTCTAGTGAGCTGGTTATCTGCATGTGAGTTTCTGATTATAATTATATGGCAGTATAGATGTAACTAAAAATGTTTGTAATTTAGCCAAGGCTAAATAACCATTCTATCCCCCCTCCCCTTATTTTATTGTGGTGAAAGCATACACACCAAAACATCCGCCAACACAACTTCCACATTCACGACTCAATGACTTTGAATATATTTTTCATGTTGTGCTGCCATTATTGCTATCCTCACCCAAAACATTCTACCACCATTGACATAAACTAAGTGCCCGCCAAACAGAAACTCCCCCTTTTCCTTCCCTCCCACCTCTGGTAACTTACTACTAATCTTTGGTTTCTATATATTTGCTTATTTCACGTAAGCGAGATCATACAGTATTTGTCCTTTTGCGACTGACTTATTTTGCTTAGCATGTTTTCAGGGTTCATCTTTACAGCTGCATATTGTTCCATTGTATATACCACATTTTGTTTATCCATTCATTTATTGATGAACATTTTGGTGGTTTCCACCTTTTGGCCATTGTGAAAAGTACTGCAGTGAGTGTTGCCGTACAAGTTTCTGTTTGCGTTCCTGCAGTTACTTCTGGGTATATACCTAGGATTGGGATTGCTGGGTCATATGGTAATTTTATGTTCAATTTTTTGAGCAACTGCCAAACGGTTTTCCACAGTGGCTGTGCCATTTACATTCCCACCACCTATGGATGAGGGTTTCAGTTTCTCTACAACTTCACCAGTACTTACGTTTTCCATTTTTTTGATCATTGCCATTCTAATGGAGGTGAGGTGGTACCTCATTGTGGTTTTGATTTGCATCTCCCTAATAGCTGCTGAGGAAACCCTGATGGCGTAGTGGTTAAGAACTACAGCTGCTAGCTAACCAAAAGGTTGGCAGTTGGAATCCACCAGCTGCTCCTTAGAAACCCTATGGGGCAATTCTACTCTGTCCTGTAGGGTTGCTAAGAGTCAGAATCAAATCGACAGCAGTGAGTTTAATGGCTAATGAAAAGAGTCCTGGTGGCGAAGTGGTTAAGTGCTTGACTTCTAACTGAAAGCTCAGTGGTTTGAATCCACCAGCCACTGAGCAGGATAAAGATGTGTCAGTCCGCTTTCATAAAGATTTGTACTCTTGGAAACACTACGGGACAGTTCTACTCTGTTCTACAAGATCGCTGTAAGTTGGAATTGACTTGTTGGCAGTGGGTTTGGTTTTGGTTTGGTTTAATCTTTATGGAAGCACACTGCCACATCTTTCTTCCATGGAGCTGCCGTGGGTTTGAACCACTCACTGACCTTCCCGTTAGCAGTCGAGTGCTTAACCACTGGGCCACCAAGGCTCCTATAGCCAGCCATCCTAGGAGGTGTGAAGTGGTATCTCATTGTGGTTTTGATTTACATAAAGATGTTAAGTATCTTTTCATGTGCTTAATGGACATTTGTGTATCTTTGGAGAAATGCCTGTTCACACCCTTTGCCCATTTTTAAATTGCATTTTTTTTTTTTATTATTGAGTAGTTCTTTTTTTTTTTTTAAGTGTCTTTTCAATCTTTTTTTTTTTTTGTTTTGTTTATTGTTGTAGTTAAAGTGAAAGTTTACATTTCAAGTTAGTCTGTTATACAAAAATTTATACATACATTATGTGACCCTAATTGCTCTCCCTATACTGTGACAGCACACTCCTCCTTTCTACCCGGATTGAGTAGTTCTTTATTATTCTAGATAAACGTCTTTTGTCGACTATATGATTTGCAAAAATTTTCTCCCATTCTGTGGATCGTCTTCACTTCCTTAACAGTGTCCTTTGTGGCACAAAAGTTTCTAATTATTTGATGATTTTCAGCTTATTTTTTCTTTTGTTGCTAGTATTTTTGGTGATATATCTTAGACATCATGGATTCTTATTTACTTAATGTAGACATTTTCTAAATGTTTCTTTGAAAGCCCAGGCAAACAGGATAGTATTATTTAAAGAAAAATAACTAAACTCACTAATGGCATTTTTGGAGTTACACCCCTACCTCCCTCTGGTCGTCTTATTTTGTATCCAGAACTGTAAGTAGGAGTAACTGATGAGAAGAAGCAAAGATAAAAATCAAGAAATGACAACTTTGAGGGAAACATTTTAATCTAAGTACTGTATTTTGAGAATTTATTATGTCTCTGTGGGTATAGTATATTATTCACAAACTCTACTGCATTTGGGGAATTTACACTTACAGACTTTTTACCATGAAGGCAGTAGTGACTCCTTCGGAGGTTTTTTTTTTTTTTTACAAATAACTAAACTGAGCCCAGGAATTTGTGATTCACTTGCTGTGTAGATTCTTTTACCTTGGCAAGAAATTGAAGGAAAGCATATTCTTCATCACTTTTTTTTTTAGCATTTTCTGCGCTGAAAGTTTTCAGGGTTCTTGCTTTATTAACGTTTACTGAATTTTTGTTCCTGAACAGTATTAGTTGAGGTTTATAAATAGTTCACTTGGCGTAAGTATTCAGCAAGGTTTTGAAAAATTAGTTGTTATGGATTGAATTATGTCCCCAGAAAATGTGTTATAAATCCTAGCCTCTGTGCTTGTGCTTATAATCCCCATTTGGGAATGAGTTGTCTTTGTTGTGTTAATGAGGAAGGATTAGGGTAGGATGTGTTTTGAGTCATTCTCTTTTTGAAATAAAAAAAAGATTAAACAAGCAAGCTAGAGAAGCACAGATGGGGGAAAAGAGATTCCAAGCCACATAAAGATTACCCATGAGCAGAAGTTCAAGAGACCAGGTCCTTCCTCCAGAGTCAAAAGAGAAGGCCTTCCCCTAGAGTCGGCACCCTGAATTTGGACCTCTAGCCCCCTAGGTTGTGAGAAAATAAATTTCTTTTTGTTAAAGCCACCCATTTGTGGTATTTTTGTTATAGCAGCACTAGATAACTAAGACAAAAATGGATTTCATTATTTAATCACATCTAGATCATTAGAAAGATTACCCTAAATATCACGTTCCGGCTTTTCCTTTTTTTTTCATAATTCATTGTATTCCTCTTGTTTCAAAATGGAAGTTTGTGGTTTTAAGTCACTGTTATTAATTAAATCCTTGTTTGGAGGGGGAAGTTATAGGTAAATTGGTCCTAAGGATTCGTTTATACTTGCCCAGCAATTTTATAAAATAATATATATTTTCTTTTCTTTCCTTAGGTTGTAAACTTTTTGAGAGAAAGCTTCTTGTGTGCTTTATATCTATGGTCTCCATGGCTTTATAGTCCCCATAGCTTTAGGCTGAATACTTATTAGGTAGTAGACACAGAAAATTTATTCATGGAATGGTTCCCTCTTCCAAAACAAAAAACCAAACTCGTTGCCTTCAAGTTGATTCTGACTCGTAGTGACCCTATAGACCAGAGTAGAACTGCCCCATAGGGTTTCCAAGGAGTAGCTGGTGGATTCGAACTGCCAGCCTTTTGGCTAGCAGCCATAGCTTTTAACCACTGCACCACCTGGGCTCCAATTGCCTCTTAGAGGATCACAGATTTGAAAGGCAGGGTTAAAAAAAATCCCTTTTTAGAGTTTCACAGATTAAAGGAAGCAGATATATATGTTTTAGACAATTAAAACTTAATGACCCAAGACTATTGCCTTGAGATGATCTTTAAACCTTAAACCAAAAATAACCCCTTGAAGTCATCTTAAAACCAAACAGTAGTTTAGCTTAACTAGTAAAAAAGATAAGCCTTGAGCGTTATGCTCTTAAGAACTATCTATATGGGATCAAATAGACAATAGAAACTCAAAAGATTAGATAGGAACATTAGGGGGCGGTGAGTTTATGTTAATGAGGGAGGAAAAGGTGGGTAAGAATGGTTGAACAACTTGAAGAATGTGAACATTGTCACTAAATTGTACATGTAGAAACTGTTGAATTGGTGTATGTTCTGCTGTCATGTTCTCAGCAACAACAACAAGATTAATAAAATTTAGGAAAAAAAATACCCTTGGCTTTTTGGGGGAATGAAAATGTTATAGACTGGACTGTGATGATGTAACTGTATACACTTAACTTGAAAGTATCTATACTCTTAACAGTGGATGAGTTTTATGATACATAAATTATGCCACAATGAAAAGCTGTTTAAAAAAGTATAAAAAAAGCAAAGACTAAAAAAGAAACTTACTGAAATTACAGATTTTTTTTTTAAAGACAGACGAAATCAGGTTCATTTTCAATATAAAAGTTTTCTACTTTGAGTTTCATTAACTGATGCTTTAGTGATTACTAGTACTTCCTGCCTCTGAGATACAAGAAATAGCATGGGATTGTGTTAATCAAAATGACCTTACCAGAAGTCACTACCAGATTGGTAAAAACAGTGCATGCACCGCAAGGTTGGACTTGATGCTGATTGCTTTCAGGATTAAGGAAAAAGGTACCTGAACTTGAAGTGAGTCTTTTATAAAACCTGTACATAAAGTTTTTGCAGTTGTCTGCATGTTGTTTATCAGCTTCGTAGATTAACCACGGCCAACTTTTAAATATAGTTCAGTATACCCTTGGTACCTTGAGTTCTTCGACTGTTCCCTTTGCTGCCTGATTAGTAAGCAAGATATAATTAAAATGATTAGTGTGTTACTTAATAGTCATGGAGTTCCATTGCCAAATGTATAAGATATTCTTCACTTTTAATAATATTGGACTCTATATGGTGTAACCCCGAACTGTGTATTGGTAGGCCAACATAGAATCCTAGCTTTGCAGCTAAGTATTAGTGTTGTAAATTCCTTATAAATCTCTTAACATCTCTAGTACTTATATGCGAAGTCAGAGCTAAAACCAGAATTCCTGTCTTATGACTGCTACTGTAATGTGCTATCTTACTTCAGGAAAACAATTTTCAGTCTTCCAGGTCTAATTTATAAGTAGTTTTCACCAAGAATGTTATATGTGTTAATGTCAGGTGCTGTCAGGTCGGTTTCAACTCAGTGAAGTCCTTGGCAACCTCCATATTTTCTATGTTTATCAGGATGTTGTAGGCTAGAAATATTTAACTTCGGGGCATAACTTAGTCCTTACAGTTTCAGCATTGAACTAGTTTGTGAAGCAAAACATAAAGCTTGAGGACAGTTTCACTCTTTAGTCAGCACAAAATTGCTTTTCTAAAAATAAATATGTAGGAAGTATATAATCCTTTATTTTAAAAAATTCAGTTTCACAAATCTAGTAGTACTTCATACATAGAAGTCTATATAGGATTGTTTATTTGAAGGACTCAAGGTGTACAAAGCTGTAAACATAATATTAGGTCGGTGTTCGGATAGGGAATGGATACAACAAGAAAGGAAATGGGAAAAATTGGCATAAAATGTTATTATCTAAAATAATGCCCAGTTATGGTTGCTGCTTTGTGAAGCAACACTGTCTCTTGGTGACCAGATACATGAAGTCTTATCACAGAAGCATGAGTACTGTCTTACATGAAGGAAAACAAAGCAAATGATTTTTGTCAATACTTAAAAACAATAAAACTTTGATTTGAGAAAGCACTGAACTTTTCTTATTGAAAGGTATTAATAGAGTTAATCAAGTATTTTAGAATGACTGTCATAAACCGTGTAATATGCTTCTATAAGTCAAATAACATTTTTTTCATTGACTTCTGTTAAATACCTGATTTGAGCACAGTCATCTTCCTCATAAGGTATGTACACATTTTAAAAATACATTAACATATTAAAATAGAATTCAAATATCCTGGTAATCCCAAAACTAATAACATCATAAAATATAAATCTTGAACCTAAAACAGTTTCCTTAAATTAACTCCAATAAATAAGTTAGGGAGTTTATTAAGTAATATTGCAAAGATTCCTCTTTGCTGCATACTCCCCTCTTTTTTGGTAATATTTAACATTAATGTAAAAGTTCAATCTTTCTTTTAGTTTCATCTTATAAATAACTAGATCTCTTCAAATTCAAATCACAGTTAACTTTATATATGACTTTTTTTTTTTTTGCTTTCCTTTAATATCCAGACTAGAGGCTGAGGTATGGATTTGTTCTCTGATTAAGTGAGAAAAAAACCTTGGTAGAGCAGAGAAAATTTTCTGAAAAACCACGTCAGAATTTACCTTAACTTGGTAAAACCAACCAAACCTGTTGCCATGGAGTAGATTTCAACTCATGGAGATACCAGTTTATTTAGTTTATCACACTGGCTGTTCTGATTCGTTCCCTTAAAATGTATATGACCACCTTTTATTAAGGTGTGATAAGTCTAATCTAAAAAGTTTATACAGTTGAGATTGATAAGGTTTGTGTGTGTGTGCGAATATGCTGTTGCTTCGCTATCTGGTTTCAGTGAAAGTGTACTGTATTTAACACTAGAAAACTATTATTAGCTTAAAACCTGGAGCATTGCTAAATGTCTAATGTGGATTGCGTACTTGTGGACATATGATGAAGATAAATGAGAAGTATTTCAAGGTTAACAGCCAAAAAATTGTACAGGTGAAAAAGACAGTGCAACATAGTTATTGATTTCCTGGGAAGTTAAAGTTTGCTGTGTAGCACTTGAACATTTTGCCACTTTCTTTAGTAAATCGATTTAGAAAATCGATTAAGACGTGTCAGAAGTATAAGAATGTCTTAGCAAGTCTTTCAAACAGTTTAATATCCTAAAAACTAAATACAGGTACAAAATAACTAAAAAGTTTTATGTATTATGAATAGTGGCATAGTGGGGTCATCAGACCTCCTTGTGTAACTTCACAGTGGGGAGGAGAATCATGATGAGCATCAGCCCCAAACTGATTTCTGTGAAGTGGAGCTCAAACGTACTTCCACCCTCCAACCTTTTTACCAGTTCTGATACCAGTCGTCCCTCTCACGGCACTCTGTACTTCTCTGCTGGATTTGATAACTCATTGCAGTGGCCACACAGAACTCAAAAAGACAGTTCTTACAATTATGGATTTTATTAGGGAAGTAACAAGTTACAATTCAGAATCAGAGAAGGCTCAGGATATAGTTTTTCAATCAGGACAGCCTCTTCTCAGCCGTGGCAACAGGCAGCACTCTCCCTGGCCCTTGGCCTCTCAGCCCTCAGCCCCTTGGCCCAGCCTCTGCCCTGCTCGAACAAGTGTTAAAAAGCTCGTTCTGCAAGTGCCTGGGGACACCTCACTCCACCAGGAAGCCTCCTGTGCAGAGGTGCTCGGCTCTCTCGCTCCATGGGTCAACGCGCCCACTGTAACCGCTTTGCTCTGTGGGCCAGGAAGCCCACTGTGCCATCTCACCCAGTCTCCTGGTTCTGCTGCTGCTGTTTCTCTGCCACCACTTCTCCCCATCTTGCACTGTCTGCGGTGTTAAAGTTCTCTCTGTGTCCTAGGTCTAGGAAGTTCTCAATGCAGGGACCCCAGGTCAAAAGACACTCTCCGCTCCCATCTCTTCTTGGTGGTAGTTAGGGTCTCCCCTTCCCACCTCTGGAATGGCTCATTTTAAGCCTAGCAGGATGGCAAAACTGACCAATTCCCTCTTTAGAGTTCCCTACACCTTATTTGCATCATTCCACCTCCACAAGAGTGTCATGCACCTTTTTTGCGTTATTAGCAAGCTGTCCAATCCCCTTGATGGGCCACAAGTATCTTACTTGCATAGTCCCATCCAGTCATTCGGTGGGAGTTACAAACTACGGTGAGAAGGGCCATATAAAAGTGATCCATCACACTGCATAGGTATACCTCTGCAAAATATTGTTAGTAATACATTTATTTGGCTGTGACAACAAAATAGTCATTTAGTTTTAAAATTAGGTGCCCAAATATGCCTATCGAAGACTTTGGACTTCAGCTTATGTGATATCCTTAAATACCTGGAATTTTGGATTGGTGGAAGAGTTCAGGAGGAGTCACCCACTTGCTAGAGTACAGAGAAAGTTTTTTTTCTCCTCATTTATAATTGAGGTCATTTTCAGGGGGAAAAAATCAGCATATATTCATGTTGTTAAGTGCCATCGAGTCAGTTCCAACTCATAATGACCTTATGTACAACAGAATGAAACACCACCCAGTCCTGCGCCATCCTAACAATCATTGTCAAGCTTGAGTCCAGCCTTGAAGCCACTTTGTCAGTCCATCTTGTTGAGGGTCTTCCTCTCTTTTGCTGACCCTCTACTTTACCAAGCATGATGTCCTTTTCCAGGGACTGGTCCCTCATGATATACATGTCCAAAGTATGTGAGACAGAGTCTTACCATCCTTGCTTCTAAGGAGCATTCTTGCTGTACTTCTTCCAAGACAGGTTTGTTCATTATTCTGGCAGTCCATGGTATATTCAGTATTCTTTGCCAACATCATAATTCAAAGGCATCAATTCTTTGGTCTTCCTTATTCATTGTCCAGCTTTCACATGTATATGAGGTGATTGAAAGAAAATACCATGGCTTGGGTCAGGCACACCTTAGTCCTCAAAGTGACATCTTTGCTTTTTAACACTTTAAAGAGATCTTCTGCAGCAGATTTGCACAATGCAATTCATCTTTTGATTTCTTGACTGCTGCTTCCTTGGGTGTTGATCGTGGACCCGATTAAAATGAAATCCTTGACAGCTTCAATATTTTCTCCATTTATCATGATGTCGCTTAATGGTCCAGTTGTGAGGATTTTATTTTCTTTATGTTGAGGTGCAATCCACACTGAAGGCTGTAGTTTTTTATCTTCATCAGTAAGTGCTTCAAGTCCTCTTTAGTTTTTAGCAGGCAAGGCTGTGTTATCTGTATATTGCAGGTTGTTAATGATTTTTCCTCCAATCCTGATGTTGAGTTCTTGTTCATATAATCTAGCTTCTAGAATTATTTGCTCAGCATACAGATTGAATAAGTACGGTGAAAGGCTACAACCCTGATGCACGCCTTTCCTGACTTTAAACCATGCAATATCCCCTTGTTTGAACGATTGCCTCTCGGTCTATATACAGGTTCCTCATGAGCACAGTGAAGTGTTCTAGAATTCCTATTCTTCGCAGTGTTATCTATAATTTGTTATAATCCACATAGTCGAATGCCTTTGAATAGTCAATAAAAGATAGGTAAACATCTTTCTGGTATTCTCTGCTTTCAGCCAGGATCCATCTGACATCAGCAATGATATCCCTGGTTCTATACCCTCTTCTAAATCCGGCTTGAATTTCTGGCAGTTCCCTATCAATGTACTGCTGCAACCACTTTTGAATTATCTTCAGCAAAATTTTACTTGTGTGTGACATTAATGATAGTGTTTGATAATTTCTGCATTCTGTTGGATCACCTTTTTTTTGGAATAGGCACAAATACAGATCTCTTCCAGTTGGTTGGCCAGGAAGCTCTCCTACAAATTTCTTGCCATAGGTGAGTAAACACCTCCAGTGCTGCATCCGTTTGCTAAAGTATCTCAGTTGGTATTCTGTTAATTTCTGGAGCCTTGATTTTCACCTTTCCCTTCAGTGAAACTTGGACTTTCTCCTTCAGTACCATCTGTTCTTGATCACATGCTACCTCCTGAAATGGTTGAACATCGACCAGTTCTTTTTGGTACAGTGACTCTGTATTCCTTCCCTCTTCTTTTGATGTTTCTTGCATCGTTCATTAATTTCTGTATAGAATCCTTCAATGTTGTGACTCGAGGCAGGAATTTTTCTTCAGTTCTTTAAGCTTCAGAAATGCTGAGTGTGTTCTTCCCTTTCGGTCTTATAACTCCGGGTCTTTGCACATTTCATTATGATATTTTACTTTGTCTTCTCTAGCTACCATTTGAAATCTTCTGTTCACCTCTTTTACTTCATGATTTCTTCCTTTTGCTTTAGCTACTCTACGTTCAAGAGCAAGTTTCAGAGTCTCTTCTGACATCCATTTTGGTCTTTTCTTTCTTTCCTGTCTTTTTAATGACCTCTTGCTTTCTTCATGTATGATGTCCTTGATGTCATTCCACAGCTCCTCTGGTCTTCAGTCATTAGTGTCCAGTGAGTCAAATCTATTCTCGAGATGGTCTCTAAATTCAGGTGGGATATACTCAAGGTCATACTTTGACTCTCGTGGACTTGTTTTAATTTTCTTCAACTTGAACTTGCGTATAAGCGATGGTCTGTTCCACAGTCGGCCTCTGGCTTTGTTCTGACTGATCGTATTGAGCTTTTGCATCATCTCTTTCCACAGATGTAGTTGTTTGATTCCTGTGTATTCCATCTGGCGAGGTCCACATGTATAATCTCCGTTTATGTTGTTGAAAAGGGTATTTGCAATGAAGAAGTTGTTAGTCTTGCAAAATTCTATCGTGCAAACTCTTGGTGTTGTTTCTGTCACCAAGGCGATATTTTCTGACTACCAATACTACTTCTTTGTTTCTAGCTTTTGCATTCCAATCACCAGTAATTATCAGTGCATCCTGATTGCATGTTTGGTCAATTTCAGAATGTAGAAGTTGGTAAAAATCTTCAATTTCTTTATCTTTGGCCATAGTGGTTGGTACGTAAATTTGAATTATAGTAGTCTTGTAGTCATGGATATTATCCTGTCACTGACAGCGTTGTAGTTCAGGATAGATCTTGAAACATTCTTTTTGACAGTGATCGTTATGCCATTCCTCTTCACTTTGTCATTCCTGGCGTAGTAGACCATATTATTGTCCAACTCAAAATGGCCAAATACCAGTCTTTTTCAGCTCACTAATGCCTAGGATATTGATCTTTATGCGTTCCATTTCGTTTTTTGACAACTTCCACTTGTGCTAGATTCATGCTTCATACATTCCATGTTCTGATTATTAATGGATGTTTGTAGCTGTTTCTTCTCATTTTGAGTCATGCCACCTCAGCATATGAAGGTCCCAAAAGCTTGACTCTATCCACGTCTTTAAGGTTGGCTCTACTTTGAGGAAGCAGCTCTGTATTTTGCGTGCCTTCCAACCTGAGGGGCTCATCTTCCTGCACTATTCCAGACAGTGTTCCGCTGCTGTTCATAAGGTTTTCACTAGCCAATTTTTTTCAAAAGTAAACGGCCAGGTCCTTCTTCCTAGTCTGTCGTCTGTCTTAGTCTGGAAGCTTCACTGAAACCTGTCTACTGTGGCACTGCTGGAATTTAAATACTGGTGGCATAGCTTCCAGTGTCACAGCAACATGCAAGCCAGCATAGTATGACAAACTGACAGACAAGTGGGGAACTGAATGCATTATTTTTTTCAGAGTCAGAATTCACAATTCACTTCTCTGAATTGCACTTCTAGAGCTCCAGTAGCTTAAACAGTATATAAAAGATAATAAGTGCTCAGATTTGATATGATAATAAAAGTATAAAGTATGTAATGTAACCAACTATTCATTGCTCTACAGGCCTATAGTTCAAGTCTTTGCTCATGAAGAGTAAAAAGTTACTTTTTCCACACATTTGTCAGTACCAAAGAGCGTGAGTGGTGCAGTGGTTAAGAGCTCAGCTGCTAGCCAAAAGGTCTGTAGTTCGAATCCACCAGCCACTTGTTGGAAACCCTATGGGGCAGTTCTGCTCTGTCCTGTAGGGTCCCTATGAGTTGGAATCGACTCAACTGGAACAGATTTCGTTTTGCTTGGTTTATCAATATCATATCCGTCCTTAATACCTCTTTGGAATTTCACTGCTTTTGTGACTATTGCAGAACATATTCTCTCCTGTAAGTATCATGGAAGCACTCATTTGCCACTTTGCTAACATATTTATCTCAACTGCATTTTAAGCTTTTCAATACCACTGTATTTACTGTGGAAGTCCCTGGGTGGCGCAGATATGTAAGCCCTCAACTACTAGCTGAAAGGTTAGAGGTTCAAACCCACCTGGGTTGCCTCGGAAGACAGTCCTGGCTGTCTGCTTCTGAAAGGTCATGGCCTTGAAAACTATGGAGCACAGTTTTACTCTGCATACATGGGTTTACTATGAGTTGGAACCAAATGGATGGCAACTAACAATAACAGCAATATTTACTGTGTAAATTGTACAAAAGCGATACAGTCCTTTACCATAAGGATTCCTGGGTCAGTTTCTTGAGGCTTACTTTTTTTTTTTAATTGTGCTTTAGATGAAGGTTTACAGAGCAGATTAGTTTCTCATTATGCAGTTAATACACATATTGTTTTGTAACATTGGTTGCCAACCCCACAACATTTCAACACGCTCCCCTTCTTGACCTTAGGTTCCCCTTTAGCTTTCCTGTCCCCTCCTGCCTTCTCGTCCTTGCCCCTGGTCTGGTGTGCCCATTTAGTCTTGTTTTGTTTTATGGACCTGTCTGATCTTTGGCTGAAGGGTGAACCTCAAGAGTGACTTCAGTACTGAGTTAAAAGGGTGTCCAGGGCCGTACTCTTGGGGTTTCTCCAATCTCTGTCAGACCATTAAGTCTTGAAACTTTCTAAGAAAGCAAAAAATAGGCAGCTTTTTCCTCTTGGAAATTAAGAAAAGGGACTATGTAACTATTTAATAACTATAACAACAGTTATGACCAGAGCAACACAATGAGTAAAAGAGATACAGTTGAAGTCTCCCATAGGAAAGAGGCATACGCAGAAGCTTCATTGGATAATAGCCTGGTCTTGCAGCGTTTTAGAAAAGTACTACTAATTTTCTCAAGTTGTATTGCATTCTCATAATAATATATATAAATGAAAGGTTGTTAGTTACATGTTAGGTGTCCCCAGTCAGTTGTGAATCATGGTGGCCTTATGTATAACAGAATGAAACATTGCCTGGTCCTGTACCATCTATTTATCTTTCATGTTTTAGGCCATTATTGAGGTGATGTGTCAGTCCATCTCACTGAGGGTTTTCCACATTTTCACTGACCCTCCAGTTTGCCAAATATGATGTCCTTTTCTAGTGATTGGTCTTTCCTGATGATGTAATCCAAAATAAGCAAGATGACTTCTCACCATCCTCGCTTGTAAGGTGCAATCCAGTTATATTTCTTCAAAGATTGATTTGTTCGTCCTGTTGACAGTCAGTCCATAGTGTATCTCTGTATTTGCCCAAGGATCAAGAGGCTAGGTGACCTATTCTTATTCAATCTGTCTTAAAATATTTCTTTCACTATAAATACTGTTATATAACATGTATAATTATGTGTGTGTACATATATCTTTTTGAAGTCTCATTCCCTAGATTCATCATTGGATTTAAAATTGGAAGAGATCTTTTAATTCATCCCTCTTATTTTTTACATACGAGGAAACTCATCCATAAAAAGTTAAAAGTGATCGTCTACCAACTACTACTTTGGGACAAATCCAGTTTTCCACTAAGTGCTAGACTCCCTTTCCCAATTACCTGTAACAGCATTTTTGTGTCTCAGGATTGAGTTAGTAATTCCTGAGAATTGCTAGAATCACTTTGCTTTTTACTTTAAATACCAGACAGGTAGGACTCTGAAGACCTTTATGGTAAAACGGTATGTATCTTTGTGAATTAGTTTAAAAATTTTGTTTCTTTTAGGCATGACATTATTTTGTAATTTGTTGTAGATTCATAGTTTCAGTTAATTTTTAGGAATAAATCATGAAAAGCTCCAAATCTTAAACATCAATCTCCAATTTAAAAAAAGTTTTTTTTTGAAAATTCAGTGTTGTTGGAAGAACAGGAATCATAGAGCTGTCAAACTAATGCTAAATTTTAAGTGAATTCTAAGGTCCATTCTGTTTCTAATGTGTCAGGCCCGTTTCAGGCAGTTCATACATACCGATCTTTTTCTTATTTTACAGCTTTTTTTTTTTTTTTTTTTTTAAACGTTCCCAAAAAATATTTGTGTAGTGCATTAGGAATCTCTTGTATTTAAACAACTTTGGAAACCTTCGTATTGGCTCTAATATCACATTCTGTGTCTTAATACTGCACTGCTGGGCAGACTACTTCTTGTTAGTTGCCATTGAGTCAGTTCCGACTCATGGTGACCCCCATGTGTGCAGAGTAGAATTGCTCCATGTAGTTTTCAGGGCTGTGATCTTTTGGAAGCAGATTGCTGCCAGGCCTGTCTTTTGAGGTGCCTTTGGGTAGGTTTGAACCATCAGCCTTTCAGCTAGTAGTTGAGTGCTTAACCTTTTGTTCAACCCAAGGATTCTCGCAGCCAGACTTCTAGTGGGCTAAAAAAACAAAACCGAAAATTCTGTCCGTGATGCCATAGCATCTTTTCTCTCTCTGCCTCTGTTGAGGATATAAGCAAAAAAGCAAAAGCTTTCAGATTCCTAAAATTAACATACCCCCTTTAAATGTTAGTTTAGTCTAGTTGGGAGACTATTTCAATACCTTCAAGGAACTGAACCAAAAGAACAGTATCTGTTTTGGTTGAGTCATTGAGTTTTTCTTCTGAAACAAATCACTCTGTAAAAAGTATTATGTATTACAGGTACATATTTCTATGTATACCTCTGCAAAATATTGTTATTAATAAATATAACAATGTACTGTTGCCTAAATAATATCTACTCAAGCTTAGCATTATGTATTAAGAAGGCTGTGCCCTACACTGAAAAAGGGGAGCTCTTTCACATAGGATTGGGTAGGCTGCCTGAATGAGATGATTATAAAACGCAGTTTACATGGGGAATCTTATCTATCGGACATATCACACCTTGTTTAGAATATCCAGTTGGAGCAGGAAGAAGGATGAAAATTGCATTCCTATTTTGAATGTGTCCTTACAGCTATAGTTAATTTATTTATATTCAGTGAATGGTTTTGTTCTTTTATTACTATAATATAGTAATAAATGTTGTATTTTATGAAACAAAAAGTTGTAATGATGCCCTATACCTTAAGTGGCAGAAAATATTAGTCTCAATTTGCTATACTGTAAACAAAAACAAAAGAAATACGATCTGTGCTTTACCAGCAACCAATCAACCAGTTGGCATTGAGTCAGTTCTCATTTATGGTTACCCCATGTGTGTCAGAGTAGAACTGTGCTCCATAGGGTTTCCAGTGGCTGATTTTTCAGAATTCGATCATCAGGACTTTCTTCGGAGGTGCCTCTGAGTGGACTTGAACTTCCAACCTTTTGGTTAGCAGCTGGGCACTTTTACTGTTTGCACCACCCAGGGACTCCATCAGTGCTTTAGATTGCTTTTAATCAAATGGTGGAGTGAAACTATATATGTATGACAGCATAGCTAAAAAATTTTGGCTTGGAATAAAGTCTTTATCTTCATTCTAATAAAAATGATGACTCTTAGGGGAAAAATGGAGAAAAGTTGTGGGTTTCTGTTCTTGCTTAGCTTAACTCTGTACTGTTCTTGATTGTGTCATATATATATTTTACAGTTACTGAGATTAGGTTTTTCCTTTCACAAGTTACTTTCTTCCAGACCAAAAGTATAGACATGTAGCGTAGTTAAAACTGTTTTATTGTTGTTTTCTGTTAGATTTGATGCCTTAAACTTTGTAATTTAAAAGCAAAGATTGTAAGTGTACAAAGTGATAATAATGAAAGCTATTTGATAATTTTTAAAATCAGTCTTCTACTCTGGAAATACAGGCTAAACAATTTTGGCAAAATTTAAAAATGATAATTTCATATCGAGTATCTGGCATTTGAGAAAATTTTTTGTCAACAGGTGTCTTGAGATCATGATTGAAATATAGTTTGGTTCATAATAAAAAATGTTACATGACTTCTGGTATTAAATTTTTTTAAAATTGTACAAGTAATCCTGAATCCATGTTCATGATTTTTAAAAAATTGATAATAAATACTGAAGTATAAAGAGTAAAAGGTGAAAGTCCTCACCTTGTCTAGTTACACCAAATCATACATCCTTCTCTAGAGCTACTGCTTTACAGTTTAGTGTATAACCTTCCACACCTTTTTTTGTACATATACCTTTACAGCAATTTGTCTTGCATATTTTTAGCATAAATGGGGTTCTGTTTTACAGTGTGTTCTGTGACTTACCCTTTTACTCTGTCATTTTAGATCAACTTCATTCTTTTTAATTGCTGTAATTTCTTTAATGGTCCTCTTAATGTTGGATGTTTGTTTCTAGTTTTTTGGTATTATAAAAAATTTTATAGTGAACACCCTTGATTATCTATCTTTGTAACCAGTCAGTAATAAGAGTTTCTTATTGACTAGTAGTTGCTCTGTATTCTGGATGTTACTCATTTTGTTGATTGTATATGGCAGATATTTTCTCCCAGTACCCTTGTCTTAGGGCTTTTATCATATGAATGTTTTAAATAATAATGTTAAATCTGCTGCTCTTTTCCTTTGTCATCTATGTTTTGTGGTTTCTGGTATTTCTGAATTGTTTATATTCGTTTCCCCAGAGATACTTTCACTTCCATTTTTAACTGTCACTTGTAGAAAAACTTTGTGTTTACAGCACCTTGTGAACAAAGGCATGATATATAAATATGTGATATTTTGTGATGGTACGTAGTAATCATGTAAGATCGATCATTGCCAGTTTTGATTGTTGATTTCAGAGTTATACAATAAATAACAAATTCTGGAAAAGTATTGAGATTTTTGTTATTTGTGGAATACTCCCTCACTGTTAATATATTTACTTAACAAATGTGACAGGCAGTATGCTAGGCATTACATGAGAACAGTGATATACTGGTAAGATACAATTAATCTTCTCCTGATTCCTTTAGGTAGGATTCCTTCCCTAGTTATCAGAAATTTCTCTAACTTCTATGTGGTTGCTGCTGCTAGGAATTGCTCTCCACTTAGTTTTGTTACCATTCAGTGCCAGCTTACCCAGCAGATACACTAAGTACTTAGTAAAACAGAATTCAAAAAGTAAAAAAGATCAGCCTTGATTAACTTACCTGGAATTTTGCAATTAAAAATCTAAAATGAAGGTATCCTCCCCACCCACCCCCACCGTGTGTGTTTGTGTGTGTGTGTGTGTGTGTGTGTGTGGTATTGCATATTACACATGGGGTCTGAGGAGTTCGAGCACTATAACTTTTTCAGTGTTTGGGGCCTCTTATTTGGCTCTGTGGCCACTTACCTCACCTTTCTACCTTGATACCCACCACTTGGACTCTAGAAACTTAGATTTTGTTCTACCAGTTATCTCCCAACAGCATCTCCCGTAAGAGTAGTTTATAGTTTCTCTGCTTTTTATAGGAGGGAATACCCTTGTAGGAGGTACCACGAAGCCAGTGTCTTGTAGACCCTGTCATCAGCTCACTTCTACTCTCTACCCTCTCTCCATACCTGATTGGAACAGTTTGGAAAAATTCTGATTTTGCTGCCCCTCCCCTCTGCCCCGATATTGGTAGGGTATACTAAAGGAAGAGAAGAATTCCTTCGTACCTCTAGATGGAGTAATATCCCTTTAGGAAAGAACAGTAAGGGAAAAGAAAGTTTTGTTTTTAAGAGACTAGAACTTTTACAGCTCAGCAAATTTGGACTAGTTTGGCAGTAACTCAGCTACATTGTATTTTAACTAGATTTCTGAGTGCATTTGGAAACCTATGTTATAACTTGAAATTTGCCTTTAAAGTCAAGAAAGCACAAAGGACTATAGTGTTTGTAACACTCTTCCATGTAATTGTAGGTAACTAAATGACCATGGAATCTGGAGCAGAGAACCAACAGAGTGGAGATGCAGCTGTAACAGAAGCTGAAAACCAACAAATGACAGTTCAAGCCCAGCCACAGATTGCCACATTAGCACAGGTATAAAAATACATGGAACGGTTTCTCCAAGTTGTATCTCTTCCAAGAGGAGTATGTTTTAGACAAAATAATTTGATTTTTATTACAGAGCTATATATAGAATGAGCAGAGATGTTCTTAGAATATCAGAATTCCTGTGTCCTTAGTATTAACCTTAGTTTAGACGTGATAAAATTAATTCAGTAATAAAACAGTAAAATATATTGTTAAACACTAATGCATTATTTGTAGTGACGTGATTCAGAATACTACATTTTAACTGATGGATAAATTAATTGCCTCTCTCAAGGATGAAAACTGGCTATGACGACTGCTTTTTTTTTTATATGGTACAGGTTTATTTTGGGGGCGTGTGGGTACAGATGATCTGAAAAGCTAAGTTTAAATGTGCTTAAACTAAAAAATAGGATAAGCAAATAAATTGACACACAAGTAAATTTCCAGGATGAAAGTAATTTTTGTTTCCTCTCCCTGACGATCTGCTGCCATAAAGATTACAGCCAAGAAAACCCTATAGGGCAGTTCCACTTTGTCACATGGAGTCGCTGAGAGTCAAAAATTACTCGGTGGCACCCAACAACAACATATTTTAAGTATAATTCATGATTCTTTTCTTTTGTCTTGACTTTGTCTTAAACATTCTATCTTTAAAGTTGTAGTCTCTCATCTTAATTTTTTTCTTATGTGTTTTTCCTCAAATATTTTCTTAACAACTGTGTATATATACGTATATACATATCTGTATGTGTGTGTGTGTGTGTGTGTGTGTACATATATGTATGTGTGTGTGTATATATAGATATAGATATATATAGGCATGCATGAGAACATGAGAAGGAGCCCTGGTGGTGCAGTAGTTAAGAGCTTGGCTGCTAACCAAAAGGATAGCAGTTCAAATCCACCAGCCACTCGTTAAAAATGGGGCAGTTCTACTCTGTCCTATAGGGTCAGTATGGGTTGAAGTTGTCTCAACAGCAACAGGTTGATTGGTTGGTATGCATGAGAAAGATAACCTAAAAACCAAGTAGCGGATGTAAATCAGCTGTGTGAGAGAGTGTGATATTGCCTCTTTCAGATGAAGTCCCCCAGGAGAAAATAAGCTGAACAGAGGCTCTGGGACGTCCAGCTTTAGCATCTCCAGGAGTTTAAAAGCACTCATAGGGGAGTCACTGAGCAAGAATGGATGTTGGGAAATAAGAGGGCTTACCACAGTGGGGTGTCTGGCTCAGCTAAAGTGTAGATCAGATACTGGACATGCAGGAATATAGTCAGAAGGAGTAGGCTGCTCTATGTTTTCTCCTAAGTTCATTCAGGGTATACTTCCAGCCCTCAGGAGTAAGACAAAGCATTCTGAAGATGAAATGAATAAACTCAGCTGAGGCAGGTGGCAAGAACGAAGGGAGAAAAAGCGTTTGACTGGGTAAAGAATTCTTAGTAAAGAAATCATTTTTCTTTGAAATTTTGGAGAGATTGATCCATAGTCAACTTCTTCTAGTGTTGCTATTTGAAAAGACAATCTATTTCTTATTTTGTATGTCTGGCATCTTATAAAATCTTTTTCTTTATTCACAGTGCATTAAAATTTCGTTCTGATGGGCGTTGGTTTGGGTCAGTTTTCATCCATTATGCTGTTTACTTTCTGGGCCTGTGTCTTAAGATTCTGGGCTGTTTCTTTAAATTATTTGGTTTATGATTTCTTTTTTTCCCCTCTCTTCTTCCTTTTTTTGCCCCCCTTCCCTCTAGGATCCTTATGATCCAAATGTTTTACCTCTAGTACTGATTTTTTAATTCTCTTATCTTCTCTCTCCTCTTTTCTACCACTTCGTCTTTTTGCTCTGTTTTCTGGGAGATTTCAACGTCACATTCCAACCCATCTGTTCAGTTTTTTATTTTTGCTGTCATATTTCTAAGAGCTCTTTTTTATTCTCTGAATAGTCCTTTTGTTTTTTAATACCATCCTGTTTGTATTTGTATTAGCTCTGAGACTATTAAAGGTTTCTTTTCCTTAAGTTTTATTTCTCCTACAAAGATTTTCTTCCAGATACTTTGTCTGTCCCCCCCACCCCCACCCCCAATTTCTTTTGGTCTGCATCCTTCATATTAGTAGCTTTCCTCAAATTTTTGATAATTTTTTATTGTTTCCTTGGGTTTAAAGTTGGAGAACCAAAAAGTTGTATTGGGATCTCTGTGGATGTGTTTGAGGCCCAACAACTGTGAGCTTCATAGTAGGGTGATTGTGGTGGTCCCCAGTGTCAGTATCTTTTAGGTCTTTCCTCTTGAATTGGTCAGGTTGCCCAGAGAAGACTTCATTAATCCCCTTCTTACAGAGTAAATACCTGAAAGCCAAGTGGGAGAAGAGAGCTCCAGTTTGATACTCCACCTTCAGCAATGTCTGGTGCCTCTATCTCTCCAGAGACTAAATCTCCATCTTTCTGTCAGGGTTGAATATGTTAGTTGCTCTTCCACAGGAAGTTTGGAAGGAGATCAAGGTGCTTCTCAAAGAGTCTTTAACCAAGCCTTCCTTATTTCCAGCTTGTCCATTCACTCCACTACTCAGGGTGTCTTATATCCTGAGCCTCTTGAGGATTCTGTGGCTTTCCTTGCCTCCAGCCTATAAGTTGGCCTTATGAGGTTTTCCGAGTTCATTACCATTCATCCATCTGCTTTCAGTCTACAAAATCCTAATTACTATTATCTCCTTTCCCACTCTACACTCTTGTGATTTTTGCCTATGAATACAAAAGTAATTCCACCAAGTTTAAGTGAGGATCAGAAGGGAGCAAAATTATAAGCACATATTTGATTGGTCATCGTTATCGAGTTGTTAAAAGAGGACGGACATGATCATATTTGAGTTTTAGGAAGGCTGATACCTGTCCCCATTTATTTTGTTGTTTTTCTTTTTATTCCCAATCATGGAGTGTTTTTTCACTTGCTTATCCAGTTTCCTTAACATATGAATCATACATTTTGGGAGTAATTTCCTGTTATAATTCTGATACTTATTATTTTTTAATGTCAGCTTCTAAATATTAGAATATAATAAAATTCCCAAACAAATCCAAGATGATTGTGATTTTATCAATGAACAGGAAAAACAAATTCAACCTAACCAGTAAAAGAAAAAAAAATCATGTTAAAACAATAATGAGATACCCTATTTTGCTTTTAAAATTTACAGAGATTTTTAAAAGTAAAAACAAAACAACAGCAACAAAAAAACTGCTCATTTTGACTGTGCGAATATAAGTTTTTATGGATTTAAGTAAGTAAAAGAATAGGTAGAAGGATGTTCATTATAGCTTTGGTGTAACAGGCAGATTTGAAAACCTAAATATCCAATAATAAGGAATTTATTTAACAGTATATGTAGTTTTTACTGTTAATACAGCCACTAACCCATTAAAGAAGACTGTCAGTGGTATGGAAAGATTCATAATGGATTTTAATGATAGCCACGTTATAAAAGTTGAGTGTGTATATGTGCCTTAAAAAACACCTGGAAGATCTACAGCAAAAATACTAATAATGATTAGCTCTGGGTGGTAGGAATAAAAGTGATTTTTATTTCCTTTTTGTGTATCTGTATTTAATAAACTTGTAATGAAAGGAGCCATTATAATAGAATGATCAGGGTAGAAAAGGGATTGTTTGTTGAGTAAGCTGGCTGTATTTACCCTAGAGAAGACTCAGGGAAGAGGACATAATAATTGCTTCAAATATTAGAAGAACTTTAATATGGAAGTGAGATGAGATACTCTGAATGACCTTAAATTTGGTTCTCAAACTTCAGTGTAGTGGAGCACATTCTTGGGTCAATCAGAGATTCTGACTTTTCTAACAGGCAGCTTTGTGTCTCAAATGTAGGTAGTCCATGGACCACATCTTGAGAACTACTTCCTAATAAGTAGAACTAAGCAAGACTTACAGTTACTGGCCAGAGAGAAGGTGATTAATGAGGAAGGACTTCCAGGTAGTCCATGGACCACATCTTGAGAACTACTTCCTAAAAAGTAGAACTAAGCAAGACTTACAGTTACTGGCCAGAGAGAAAGTGATTAATAAGGAAGGAGTACCTGATTATGCAAAGATGGAAGCTCATGGTTTTAGCCTCTGCCAAAGACTCTGCCTTCTATAGGGATCCTTCCCCCAGTCTTCACAGCCAAATATTTAACTGCCTGCTAAACACGTCTGCAAATTCAGATGTCAGATCCATTCCATCATCTTCCATCACCTCCCAAACCACCCAAAAGCTTCTCCTTCTTGCATTGTCTGTTTCAGTTGATGGCCTACCATCTGCCAGTTCTCACTTAAACATGAAATATCTGGGTTATCTTTGATTTCTCTCTCACCTTCTTCAACCAGTTATTCAAAATGCCCTGCCTGGTCTGCTTCTTGAATTTTCATTAAATCACTTCTTTCATTCCCATCCCTGCTACTACTACTACTGCTCTGTTTCTGGCCTTTATTATTTCACCTGACTACTGTATAGGCTTTCTCTATTGGTCTGCTCACCGCCAGTATTTTCTCTCCCTGAAATACATCTTTCATAACTGCCACTAAAGTGATCTACCTCAAATGCAGACCTCACCATGATATTCAGGAATGCAAAAGACCTTCATCGTCTTCCCCAGTACCCTCAGGATGAAGTCCAAGTTCTTGAATATACCACAAGGTTCTTCATGACTAGCCCACCTAGCCCCTGCCTATCTCTATTATTTCATCTTTCCCCACTTCCTACATTATATAGTAACACACTTATTGTGCATGCTGTTTCTTTTTGCTTTTACTAGTGAGGAGTTCCTGGGTGATGCAGACAGTTAAATATTTGACTACTAGCTGAAAGGTTGGAGGTTCAAACCCACCCAGAGGTTCCTCGAGAGATAGGCCTGGTGATCTGCTTCCAGAAAGTCACAGCCTTAAACCCTATGAGCAGTTCTACTCTGCACACACGGGGTCACCATGAGTCAGAATTGACTAGGTGGCAACCAACAATAGTAACAACCTTGTTTGCCTCTAAAATTCTCCTCTCCCCTGCAAATCATAGCATGCCTAATTTGTATTCTTTGTTTCATATTCATGTTCTTCCCTCGTAGCTTTCCTACTCTTAGATTGGGTTGGTAGCGCTCCTCAATGTGCCCATTTTTCTCTGAGCAAACCTCATTACCCCACTGAAATATATTTACTTTTGTCTCTCTTCACCATTCCTTCACCCCTCCTCCCAGTGATATCCTTGAGGGCAGGGACCCATGTGTGTCTCATTTTTGTAGTTTCAGTTTTAATGTCCTGACATGTTTGTTGTAGTTATGTGCCATCGAGTCGATGATTCCAGTTCGTAGTGATGTTTCTCATTAAGGAAGAGGCATACTTGTAATTAATTTAAAGAAGAAAATTGTGCTGCGTATTGTAAGGTGTATATTTGTTGTAGACTTAGTAGGTCAGTTTTGCCCAAGTTTGAGAGCCCTAATCAGTAATAGAATGATTAGGTTTAGAACATGGTTTATTTAATGCATAATATTCTGAAGATTATGTTTTTCAAGGCTAACATATCTTTCAGCCATGGGTAAATTACTTAATCTGATTAAGCAGTGGTTATTTCTGTCTCTAAAGTAAAGATAATCCTTATTACCTAGGCTTTTATAGGATTTCTTTGAAGAGCAAAATGAAAAATTGGATATAAAAAGCAGGTGGGAAGATGTAAAGCACCATACAAATGAAGTGGTATTTAGTGTTCAAAGGAAATCTGTATTACGTATTTTGATAGTATATTAAAATAGTTTTTTGGGGGGAAGGAGTTGAAAAGTGGGTTTTTTTTTTTTTTTTTTTTTAAGAATATTGATATAATTATTAGTGTTTTTCACATCAATTAAATACTTATCTAGCAGAAAGATCATCTTTTTTGCTGCCAAAAAGTTATTTCATATTGAATATGAGTGTTCTCAAGAAGGTATCTGTGATGGTAATTTTTTTCCATGTTCAACACCATAGGTATCTATGCCAGCAGCTCATGCAACATCATCTGCTCCCACGGTAACTTTAGTACAGCTGCCTAATGGTCAGACAGTTCAAGTCCATGGAGTTATTCAGGCGGCCCAGCCATCAGTTATTCAGTCTCCACAGGTCCAGACAGTTCAGGTATGTGTATAAAAAGTTCTGCATCTACTTTCATAATTGTTGTTTATAGCCATATCTCTCTCCTTTTGTTAGTTACGAAAATAGGAACACATCTAGTAAAGTTAATTTTATTTCACAGTAGAGGAATATGCTGCGTCTATATAGGAACATATATACACGAAGACAGACATATAAGAAAAATACTTTATTAAGCCAAATAAGAAAAAATAATTCATTGGAGTAAATAATTAAATACAGGGGATAAGCTGGAAATGTTTGGGGGACACTGTCTGATGGAGAGACTAGACAACTAGTTAGAAATGGAGAAAGTGAAAGAAAAAATATCATGAGGCAACTACCATATGCTACTTTGGATAGTTATGGAAAATTGATATACAAAAATAATAACAATTATTTTTTAAACCTGCAGTTGGGGGAAAACCCCTCATCAAAAATTAACAACCTTACTTATTATTTGAACTTAGAGATCACATAAAACATTTGTGTGTTTAGGATTTTTAGTTAACATACATAACTTTGAAATAATGGTATATTCATAAGGTGAATCTTAACGGTCAGGGATTATACTATGCATAGTGCCCTACTTTTTGGAAAAATTGTGTTCCTTAGGATCGGATCCAAAGAGAATAAAGGCACAATAGACTTGTGAAGGTGACTACTTAACTGTAGGGAACTGTGAGCAATATAGATCTTTGCAATTGAACTTATTTAAAAAAAAAAAAAAAAGACTTGAACATTCATTCAAGTAGGCCATAACCCCAGCCTCCCATTTCATATTTTTTGCTTCACAGTCTTCCTGTAAGGACTTAAAAAGACTTTTCTCCGGAACTCAGGTGAGTCCTAGGTCCTAGATTTGGAGAAAACTATTGTTAGAAAGGAAGGTGAGAACTTTGTGTTTGTCCTTCTCCTCTATAAACATGAAATTTCAAGACTGGAATGAAAACCTTAGAGATCTTCTAAGTCTAGGCCATACTTGCTACTCACCCATCCCTCAGTCTGTTGCCTAATTCCCCTATATAACGTTTTTCCTCTCACCCAGATGGTAGTCCAGCATTAGTCTTAACACTTCCAGAGAAAGGAAGTTCTATCTCCTGAGATAACTTATTTACAATTAGGGATGATTGCTAAAATCATCTAGCAATCACAGCTCTGTCTTCTGAAACTGGATAAGCTAGTCTAATTCCTTTTCTGTCGGACTGCTTCCTCTTCCCTATCACCCACACCTTTCCAATTATAAAAAATGTCCCAGACTAAACAACCCCTATTTTTCTTCAGCTGTTTTTTATATGGTCTAGCTTCGATTCCTCTTCACCATCCTGGTTGTTTTCTTCTGTGGGAGATCGAATATGGTAGCCAGAACTAGTTGAAATAGTCTAAATATATTTGTAGAGGGAAGAAGTGCATCCTTTGTTCTGCAAGCATTCTGTTAATGTCATCAAAGAGCATATTAGGGTCTGTCTGTATTATACAATTGAGTCATTGAGCAGCTGTTTCCTACATCTACCACATTCTGTCCTTGTGCTTTTGGTTTAGCTGACCACTTAAGTGGAAAAAGGAAATAATGTCATGTGAAACCATCAAGTTATATGAATTGCCATACTGAAAGATACTGGGAATGGAATTTGTTACCAAGTAGAAGACAGTGTTGTCCACGTAAAGACCTAAGAATTTGATGTTTCTTTGGAACTACCATCACCATGAGCAGTAGTCTCCTACTCTTTGCCTCAGTTGTTATTTTGTTGAATGCTACCTTACCATTCTCTATACTGTGCCATAGTATTTCCCTACTCATATCCTCCTCTTGACAATAGTGGGAAAAACTTGACCTGTGAATCAGGAGATCTAGATTCCAGACCAAGTTTGGGCATTGATAAGCCAAATGATGATGGGCAAGTCAGCCTTAACTTTTTCACTTATAGGAGGAGGTCTTTCTGTAAAGAACACAGAAAAATTACTAAAATTACAGCCACCAAATTTGTTAAGTTTACAGTTTTTAGTTTACATGATATTTAATTGTTGATTGTATTCTTAATTTTAATCTTTATATTGGGGCAAAATATTTGTGTACAAGTAGCTTATATGGCCATTAACAATAGAAATACGTGCTTTTCAAGAACACATTTTTTCATTAAGGTGAGCAACACTTACTATTTAAAGTTTATGTATTTGAGAAAGAGAAGTTGAGCTTCTTGAAGCCTGGATTCTATGAATAGGGACAGAACTATCGTTTTTGGGTTTTTTTGTTTTGTTTTTCTTTAAAGCATCTAAATCATGGAGAATCTATTAAACTTTAATGGTCATTTCAGCTGATTAACAGTGATTAATATTAATAAATAGGAAGTAACTTAAAATATCAGAAGAAGTGTGACCATACAAGGAGAGGAATGGTTCCTTAAATTTCTGAATAGGAGGATATTAGTATTCTAGACCAGTATTTCGAAAATATACAAGGTGTGTTTTCTTGATGTGAGAATAATGTATTCAGACTTTTATTTACAGTCTTTTAATCTAAAAAATTTTAGAAACTGAGCTGTACTAGTATTTCATATATGGCTTGACATTTGTACCCTAACTTTATCCTTGTATCTAGAAGTTACATCTCACAGATTTTGTGAGTTTCCCCCTAAAAATAATGAGTTACACCATGTATAGGGACTGACAGTGGCATCCTCACTTATTTATTCCTTAGTTTTGGCCATATTTCAGTACAGTGCAATTAAAATGTGCCAGACAGAGGATTTATGTATTATATTATCTTAGATTAATACATTCATTCCACCAACAAATTTTTATTGATCACATGTGATGTGTCAGTCACTGTTCTAGGTGCTAGAATAGACAGCATTGAACAAATAGTCTTTATTCTCATAAAGATCACATATGACTGAAGAGAGACAAACACTGAACAAATAAAGTATATCAGGTGGAGATAAGTGCTGGGAAGATGATTAAAGCAGTCTAAAGGGATAGAAAACGATGTGAGGGGAAGGGTGTCCCGTTTTATATAGGGTAGTCAGGGAAGAGGGTGAGCAGAGACCAGAAGACGGTGAAGGAGGTTAAGCCATGCTGATAATTTGGGAGAGCATTCCAGGTAGAAGAAAAAGTAAGTCCACCGGCTCTGAGGTGAGAGTATGCTTGGCATATCGAGAAATAGCAGGAATTGTGGGCCATGGTTTTAGGGGACAATGTATAGTTTGAGAAGACATCTAATGTTACCATTGTTTGGTGTCTAGTCACTATATAGTTTATTTTGAAATTTCAAATATTATGACAAGGAGGTTTTTTCCTCCTCTTAGACAACACTGGGTATTTTAAACAAAAAGCTGAGAAAGACAGAACTAAACATTACATATGCAAATGGTGGTTTGGCTTTTTGAAATTTTCTTGACTTAAAAACTAGCCAAAGTTAAAGGATCTCAGGAAGAGGTTAGTAAAAGGAAAGATGACAGCAGATGAGGACCAAAGGGCATATGATGGTAATCTGTGATATGTATAATCGGGATATAACTTTTCAAATGGTTGTTATTAATGTTTTAAAAACATTGAACTATGGAGGAGGCCTGGTGGCACAGTGGTTGAAGTGCTCGGATGCTAACCAAAAGGTTGGTGGTTCAAACCCACCAACCGCTCTGCGGGAGAAGGATGTGGCAGTCTGCTTCTGTAAAGATTTACAGCCTTGGAAACCCTATGGAGCAGTCCTACTCTGTCCTATAGGGTCGCTATGAGTCGGACTCAACTAAATGGCAGTGGGTTTGGTTTGGGGTTTATATTGAACTATAATTATTATCATTGATAAGGAAGTTTTTTTATATGGTTTTTATTAACCTTAGAAATAGGATTCAGTGGTGTTTTTTTGTTTTGTTTTAGTCAGTCCATAGGAATTGACTTTATAGTTGTAAATTCTCCCTGGGTAGTATCCTCAAAGAGGAAATGTTCCTGTCATGATGTGATGTGAATAGTTCTGAATTTCCTTTACATTAAAAAAATTGTAATCACTGCATAATGATAATGCCTTCTGTCTGAATGCACAACATCTTTTAAATCTTTTGTCTGCTAAGGGCCATTGATAAGCTGCGTTTGGGAGAAAAAAAAATCAAAGTCCACATATAAAAAACAATTATTTCATTTGAAACTTTTCTTTGGATAGTTTATGTAGCATGTTTGGGTTTTGTTTTGTTTTGTTTTGTTTTTTTAAAATAAGTTTCAGCTTGGGCATGATATGCTTCCTGTTCCAAAGTTGCTACATGTCTTTAAAAGAAGGTTGTAAGGATCGGGGGGAATATGAGAGTCAAGCAAAGAGGACAGAGGAAGAAAGTAACAGAGTCCTAAGTGGAGTATTAATGAAGGTAAACAATGCTTATCATGGTACTGTCCACTTGAGTTCAGCCTTATTACTTCTTGAAATTCTGACCCTCTGGTAAGGCGTTTTTACTGCTTCTGATCTGTATCTGAGAAAGTCTGTGTTGACTATACACAGCAGCTGCCAATTGGTAGGAAATAATTCGTATGTTCCTTTAGCAATAACTATAGCATTATTACTCGGCAGAGAATCACATCCGAAATTCAGCATTGCCCATCTTTTATGAGTTATTTTTAGATTCATTAAATGTTTCCTGTTTATTTTTAGGTATTTAAGATTATACTTCTTATACTTTTTTAAGTGTCTAGATGGAGCACATTACATTATTGTAGGTGTACCTTGTAGAGCATTATTGATTTACCCAACATAGTTCATTTTAAAGTGAGCATGCTTATCACAAAACCTTATCAAAATGAGTAACCACTCTCCAGAGCCCTGAGCCTCAGACCACATTCAAGAGTACTTTTTGGAATTTCTCACTGCTTCTGAGTATGTTTTTTCTTAATGCCATTGCCAGAAATTTAGACATGGTGCTAACCCACACAGACCTTTTTGCCTTGGTTAAATCTAACTAAGATTATAAGCACTCAGTTCAGGATAGAGCATGACACCTTCCTGCTGATTAGACTAAAGAAATCTGGCAGTAAAAATTTGACAGACAAGTATGCCTAGGTGAGTGAACTTCTAGTCTAGAAATGGACTGAAAATGCCTTGGGGCTGCAGTACTTCCTAGCTTTGTGACTTGGGTGAGTTACTTATGTCTTAATTTTTCCATCTATAAAATGGACATAATAGAGGGCTCTTAGTAAATACTAGTTGCTATTATTATTATTATTATTATCATCCCAAGTAAAATCTTTATTTACGCATTACTTTCCAGTTTAGGGGTATTTTCCAGAAATGCACAGTTCTTTACCTTGAATTTTTGCTTAATAAAAATTATAGAATGCCAACTTTGAAACATATGTAACCAGAGGAGTTTTTCATAACTTGACAAAAACCACAGTCTAGAAGATTGTGGGAATACCACTAATCTTAATTAATACAGTTGTAAATATGCAAATGTTTACAAAGTAGACAAAAATATTTGTATAGTCACTATAAAGACTTAAGACTATAGTTAGTCATTCTTTCTTTCTCTCATATCAGAAACCTTACTTTAGTTGGTAGTTTTGTTCTAACAAACTGAAAGAAAATAACTGACAAATAACATTATTGCATTCAAGATTGATTACATGGAGTCCTAAAAGATTACTCTGAATTTGGATATCACAAAAGTTTGGTATTGACAAAAAAAAAACTTTAAGGTCTCTGCCCTGGTGGTGAAGTGGTTAAGAGTTTGGCTGCTAACCAAAAGTTGGCAGTTCGAATCCACCACCTGTTCTTGGAAAACCCTATGGGACAGTTCTACTCTCTCCTATAGGGTCGCTATGAGTTGCAATCGACTTGATGATGAGTTTGGTTTTGGTTTTGGACTTCACCTTTTGTAATCTGTATAGTAACTAAAGAGGAAGGAAGAATGAGTGTGGTTGTATTCCATAAAAACTGATTTTTTTTTTCCCTTACTGAAGTATGTATAAGGTTTAAGTAAATCTTTTTGTATTTTGACTTTGCCTTAAAATTCATAAAAATTTTATGGGAACTAAATTTGATTATCAAGATAAAGTTCTTCTTTATTTTCAGATTTCTACTATTGCAGAAAGTGAAGATTCACAGGAATCAGTGGATAGTGTTACTGATTCCCAGAAACGAAGAGAGATTCTTTCAAGGAGGCCTTCTTACAGGTATGGAAATTAGTACTTAAAAGAACTCAGAATCAAAAACAAGCAGGAAGCTCTAGGTAGTTGTAGATAAAAAAATGTTAGAAGACAGCTCAAGTCAGCACTTTATGGATTACTTCTTTCATCTTGAGTTACTTCTTTCAAGTTGAAGCTTATTTTATGGAATGAGAACATTTTTTCCTCTGAACAATCCTAGATAAACACTAATTTTTCTTCTGCTTCTCTTTTTGTAGACTGTACTGGCTGCTGTCTTTAGTTTGAAATACATTTGATATATGTATTTCAAACTTACAACTTATAGCAATTTTCCAGTTATATGTCAGTTCTGAAACCACACCATTTATCTACTTAGCAGCATATTTGCAAACCATTTCTTATGCCAGGGTACTTAGCAGATAGCTGTCTGCTAATTTAATAGTTGTGTCAGGGTGATGCTTTACTGGCACCCTCAAATTATAGGGGCGCCTTACTGTAGTTTTTGTGTTCAGCTATAGAAGTTACCTAGCCTATGTCTTGTCTCTGAGCTGGACCAAACCATTTTTTGTATGTACATATTGATTCTGTATTAAATATATTCAGAAAGGGCAATTCCACAAATTTCCCTAATAAGCTTACTTCAAAGTTCAGTAAACTTCAGACTTACAATATTCTTCCTTGTTATTAGCTTAAATTACTTCTGTTGTCCAAAGGAGTGATTTTTTTTTTTTTTTTTTAACCCTGCTTACTTGGTTACCAAGCTAGCCTTTTTCTCTGTCCTCACCACTAAAGATCTTAAATGATGAATACCAATAAATTGATTTTGAGGTCTTAAGAAATTTTATGATCCTGAGTATATGCTGTATGTACTTCTAGTCTTAATTTCTTTTGTTTTAAATACAGCTAGTGTTAGATTTTGACTTTGAAATATGTCTCAGATTAGTATGTACCATCTTTGATCCTGAAGTAAATCCAACCAGGTACTGTGAAACAAGCCACATGGTTTCTCTTTATATATTTAAATATAGAAATTCTAAGTTCTGGGCAAATCTTAGCTTTAGAGCTTATAAAATGAGCTTGATGTTGAAGAAAATTCACCTTTTATTTGCCTTAATTGGCTTATGAACTAAATTCTAGCAAAGGTCATTAAAATACTAAAACCGGAATTAATAATCAAATGCACGATGCTATGAGATCACAGATATGTAGAGAAAAGGTTGCTTTCGTGAAAGATAATGGTATCATTGCTTACAGAGAAACCTCAGTAGAGTACCATTATTTTGTTTTAAGTTTATGAATTCCTGAAACCAGGCTCTATGTCTCGATTATAGCATGGTAATTAGCAGAAGTTCTTATGATATGCTTGTGAGGCATATAATACATCATAATACAAGATGGATTTTTATTAGAACAACCAGCTTGGTAGTGATTCGTTTATATGCAGAGGAAATCCCCAAAGTGCTCTCCACTTGGTCTCATCTGGCTTGGGATTTTTACCAGCAGTTAAGCTGAAAAACATAGAAGCCATGCTTAACAAATTTGCAAATGACAACCTTACGGAATAAATTCCCTGATGAAAGGAAGAATAAGTATTTTGAAAGTTCATAGCAGCCGAGGGAAATAGACTGAAACAAATTGGGTAAAATGTTGGGGATAATTGTTGTAAACTTTCTGAACTTGGGTTTAAAATAAAATTAGTTTTACAGAATTTTTGATTAAGAATTCATTTGAGAAAGATAATTACACTATTTAATTATCAGCAATGTGATATTGTTACCAAAAAAAGCCAATGCAGTGTAAGGATATGCTGGTAAACACCTAGTGTCTAGAATAAGGGAGGGAATTAGAGCTGAGATAAGTGAAATAGAGACTAGAAGAACAATAGAGGGAATCAGTAAAACCAAAAGTTCTTTGAAAGATCCACAGAATTGACAAAACCGTAGTTAAACTGATTAAAAAAAGAGAGAAGACACTGGTAAGTAAAATCAGGAATGAAAGTGGTGACATTACTACCAACCTTACAGAAATAAAAAGAATCATAAGAGAATATTATGAACAGTTAACAAACTGGAAAACGTAAGTGAAATGGATAAATTCCTAGAAACATAACTCAAGAAGTAGAAAATCTCAACAGACTATAACAAAGGAAGAGATTGAACAAAATACTAGCAGACCAAACCCAACAGCATATTAAAAGGATTATATACCATGACTGAGTGGGACTTATCCCAGGAATGCAAGGTGGTTCAACCTAAGAAAATCAGTCAGTGTAATATACTACATTAATGGAGCAAAGGGGAAAAAACCACATGATCATGTCAATTTTCACAGAAAAGGCATTTGACAAAACCCAACACCCTTTCGTGATAGAAGTACTGAGCAAACTAGGAATATAAGAGAAATTCCTCAACATGATAAAGGACATTTATGGTGTTCATACTCAATAGTGAAAGACTGAAAGTTTTTGCCCTAAGATCAGGACCAAAACAAGGATGCCCTCTGTTCATCGCTAGTAGACTTACCTAAAAGAAATGCTTTCGGGAGCCTTTCAAGCTGAAATGAAAGGATGCTAGACAGTAACTCAAAGCCATACAAAGAAATAAAGGTAACGACGTAGGTAAATATAAAAGCCAGTATTAATATAGTTTTGGTTTTTTAACTATTCTCTTTTTCCCAATATGATGTGACAGACAAATGCATAAAACAATAATGATAAATCTGTGTTAATGGGCACACAATATACAAGGACATAATTGGCTGTATTATGTTATTTGTGACTGTAACAAAGGGGGAGGGATGGTGCTATATAGGAACAGAGGTTTTTTTTTTCCTCACACGATTGAAGTTAAGTCGGTATTAATTGAAACTAGTTTGTTATAAATGTAACACGTCAGAGATTACTTGTATTCCCCCCCCCCTTCTGTGTTTACGTTATTTATTTGAAATACGGTAAGGTTTGTTTGTGTTTGTATTTTATTTTAGAGTTTTTTCCCATCATTGCTGCTGTTTTCTTTTTTTGAGGATATGAAACATTAACATGGTTCCAAAAGTCAGAATTGTACAAGAAAGTATACTCAGAAGCACCCTCACCCCATTTCTTGCATTCCTTTTACTTCTTTCCCAACCACCTCCAGTAGATAACCTTCCTCATTTTATTCTTGAGCAAATGAGCAGATACATGTATATATATTTTATTATTTCCCTTTCTTACTTATACAAAGGCTACTATACTGTAAATTCCATCTTGTAGTTTGCTTTTATTGCTTTAACAGTATATCCTGGAAATCATTGTTAGTTCATAAAAATCTTCCAGTTTTATACCTGCATAGTATTCTATTATGTGACTATACCATAGTTTATTCAACCACCATCCTTTTTGTGGGCATATAGGTTGTTTCCTGTTATTTTGCAATTATAAACAATGCCACGATGAATAAACCTACGCGTGTGTATTTTCGTATTGGTGGAAGTATATCTTAAAGGTAAATTCCTAGAAGTGGGATTGCTACATGAACGCATGTAGTTTTGTTAGATGTCTTCAAATTCCGTTCCTAAGGGTTGTACCTATCTTGTATTTCTGACAGCAGTGTATGAAAGTGTCTCTTTTCCCAGAGCTTTGCCAACAAGATTATATTGTTATACTTTATTTTTACCAATCTGAGAGTTAAAAAGTGATAATCTCTGTAACTTTAATTTGTATTTCTATTATTATGACCAAGGCTGAACATCTTTTCATATGTTTAAACACCATTTTTTTTACATGTGGATATGTGTGTAAATTGTCTGTTCAAGTCTTTTGCCTATTTTTAAAAATCGGGTTTTCGGTCTTCCCCTGAGTTTTTAGGAGTTCTTTACATATTAGGGATATTGGCCCTTTATCTGTGATTTATGAAGATATTTTCTCTCAGTTTTATTGATTTTCTTCTGACTTTGTTTTTGATGTTCTTTGCCATGCCAGTAGGATTTTTTAAATGTAGTTATTTTCATTAATCTTTTTTTTAATTGCATCTAGATTTTGAGTCATAGTTACAACATTTCCCAGCACCCATATTAAGGAAGAATTTATCTCTTCTTTTCTTTTGTACTTCATTTTTACATTTAGATCCCTGATGCATTTGGAGTTTATTCTTGTAAATTCTTACATTTTAAACTTTCATCCTAAGTACTAAGCAACTTTCTGCCCGTTTTCTGTTTTTTTTCCTATTATTTGTATTTACCCAGTATATTTTACTTTTTTATTTTAATTAATATAGTGCTATATTTTTCTAGGAAAATTTTGAATGACTTATCTTCTGATGCACCAGGAGTGCCAAGGATTGAAGAAGAGAAGTCTGAAGAGGAGACTTCAGCGCCTGCCATCACCACTGTAACGGTGCCAACTCCAATTTACCAAACTAGCAGTGGACAGTATAGTGAGTAACAGATATTTTGTTTTGAAAAGCAAGAGGAGAAACTGCTGATTGAATTATCCTTACAGCAATCATATGTGCCATGTCTTCTGTCAGTCGTGGTGCCATTATTGTATTTTTTCTTTACTGCTCAACATACAAATGTCTTTAACTGAAGTAGTTTCTTCAGGGTTTAAGGTAGGATGACTCAAGTGTATAAGCCCCTTGGATGTTCCTTTGTTTTGTACAGATGCATGTGGGTCCTTAGAAGTTTTGTAACCACTAATTGAAATTCTAGATTTTAGTTGTTGTGTAATATGTGGCGTTAAGAGAGAACATGAGTTTTGGAGATTTATTTGTTTGTTCAGATAAAGAATATAATCATTCTTTGGCTATGTTTAAGGCCGAAAATGTTCTCATTATTTATCTATTTTAATTATTTCTGTTCCCTTCTAAAAGTAGCATTTTAAAATCTTCCTATTTTATTTCAGGGGAATGGGTTTGACTCCCCTCTATCAGCACATTTACTTATAATTCCTTTTAACATAAAAGATAGTGTAGTCAATTATGGTAATGTATACATAATGGACGGCTGAAGTTAGGAGGGCACTTTGCTTTTTGGCTCACAGGAAGCAAAGGTTTCTATAGCAAAATTATTAGTTTTCCATTTCAGTGATAGCTTTGTCTGGCACCTAGTTCTCTCTTCTTAACCTCTTTGATCTCTTCTCATCTTTAACTAAATCTGTTATAAGATACTTTTGAGTTTGCTTTTGTTTGACCAGCAGCATTTGTGTGAATGGTACTTTTTCCCCTCTTGCCTACACGTTTTGATTTCTTCCCTAAATCCAGTGCTGCTGGTTATATAGTTTCTCCCTCCATCCCCCTCCCTTAGTTACAAATTAAATGTACACATTTGAAACTCCTTTGCTGCATTAGTCTTCTAATGCCCTGGGGTAGTCTGTATCAGAAATATGTTTAAAAGTTTGACCCCCAAGTTAACTAGCTTTTAAAGTTACAGCTCAACCTTGGTTTGCATGACTAATTTGCATTCCAGCTGAATTAGAAACAGATTCCTAAGTGGCAATCTTTTTAGCTCTCCCAAAGCTGAAACTTGATAGTAAGTAGTTTTGACTAAGCTTCTTGTCCACTGTCTAAGCTCGGTGGAATTCAGTGGTCTTTCTCCTTAAGTTCTTTGTTGTCAGGAGAAAGAGGTTCTATCTCTATATTTGTATGTGTGTATGTGTATTTTTAGTTTAATGAGAGCACTCCCTGTGTCTAGATAATTAGACATTCAAGATGTATGTTCTAAGAGTGATACATGATCTTTATTTTCCCCCTACTTCAACACCCCTGAGGGATACCACATACTCCTGTCAGTAACAGTGAGTCACTATTGCAGCAACTCTCACTTGAACTAGAAAGCATGCTCTTCAGAAAGGAGGCATTTCAGAATCTCAAATAGGAAAGTGAAGTTTGAAAAAGTACCACCCTTCCCCACGCATTTAATTTGTCACATACCACCTTCTAGCAACAGAAAATCTCTAAAACTAAAGAGATTAATATTTTGAGATTTTTTAAACTTTATTCATTGTCTTTCTCCCTTATACTCTATATATACATACATGGTCTTGATGGTATAGAATTAACATGTTCTTGATTTTTCTTAAGAATTATTATAATGAGTACTCACATACACAGCAACATTTATATATTTCTTTACTTATATAATTCAAATGCTAGAAATGTATAAAATTAATAAAAGGTAAAAATCCTTTTTCATCCCTCCCCAGTGGTAAAGATTTGGTGTGTATTCCTCTATTCTTTTTCATTCTACTTATACATATTCATATTGTTATGTATTCTTAAACATTATCTATCTACATAGACACACACATCTAGTTATGTATATTTCTTTAATAGCTGCATTGTATAAACATAACATTTATTTAAACATTGTCCCAATGATATACATTTGGGATGTTTTTGCTATTTCAAACACTGCTCCATGAGCTTCCTTATATATTAGTAGTGTGTCAGTGGATAGCATCCAAAAAGGAGACTTATTGAATCAAAGCATATCTTGCCATGTTGCCCTTCCAAGTGGCTGCACCAGTTTGCATTCCTTCCATAAATTAGATATGTTTTTGATTAACAGTATTATTAATTTTATCCATTACTTGGTTCACTGTCCCCGATAATAATGTCTTGTTTGAGAGATTATGCTCTTAGGTAGAAAAATGCATATCTATCATTGTGAACTTGAACTTTTTTGTTTCACTAAATAAAACTGTAACCCTTGATGTTTTCCTCTTTTTTCTGGCTACCCAGAATCTCAGTTAAGTTTACGGTTAATTGCATTTTCTTTCCTTAGTCTAGATTTCCTTGAATAATCACTATAAAACACACATAGAGACAAATCAGTTACTTCTGCCTTTTTATTCTTGTTATAATGAGTTTGGTTTTGTTGAAATCTATCACCAGTCCTTTCAGAATAAGCAACTGTAACATTATTGAGAAAAACTATATTTGATATGATTGCACTTCGGTTTTCAAAGTACTTTCATATACATTATCTCATTTGTTTTTTACAGCAGTCATATGAAATGGCTAGAAGCAAATATTTATACTTTTACAGAAGAGAACAGAATCAAATAAGAGATTATTGGTAGAAACTGAGCTAGAACTCAGATCTTCTGTTCTATAGCTCCTTACTTCTTTCCCTGAACCTTAAATTTGTTGGTATGTAGCCAAGAAGAAAATAGAGTAGATTTTTCTTATAGACTCTGTGAGAAATTGTGGTTTGATTCTGTTAACTTACTGATTCTTTCGAGTTATCTTGCAAAATTAATCTTGAAATAGTTCTTATATATTATAATTTTGTTCTGGTGTAAGATAAGCAAAACATCTGAATTAACTGAAGTGGATAGGCTATATATGCCAGGTGTCTTAATTTCCACAGGTTTCATTTGCTAAACTAGCCCAATCATAGCCATTAACTCTTACTATCTCTTGATTGAGCAGCAGAGAATCAGTTTTCCTCATGTATATGACTCTTGGAATATTATAGTTTCCCAGAACTTGGCGACAGTTGATCCCAAAATAATTCCCTTCTAAGAGAATTAGAAAGTGACATTGCTTAAGTCAGACAGGTTGACTTTCTTACATTTTTTACTCTTGTCTTACTTAGTTAAAATCTGTTATGCAGTTTTACATGTAATATTTTGATTCTTGGGCCTTTTCTTTCTGGGAACACTTGAACACTAGCAAGGAGAGTGAATGCAGAGGATCTAACCACCTTTCTTAATGCTAATATCTAAAAGACTGCTTCTTTCAAGTAAAATAGTAATCTATAACTTCTTCCGTTTACTATAGCAGAAAGGTGATTTCAATTTTTTATAAAGTGAAATGTCTGTTAATATGAGCCAAACTTGATTAATTTACTGTATATCAGATGAATGGCAAGTGTGGTTAATTAATGAATAATCCACAAAGCATCGTATATGAGAATGCTTTGATATGTAACTTTGAAATGGCAGTGAAGTATTTTTTTCTAAATGATGATCTTGAGCTCTAATTTTAAAACTCCATGAGAGACTCGATAATAATTCATTTCCATTGAACATTTCAGTTGTTTCCTCGAATGGACTTTTGTTATATTCATGTTTTGCTGGATGATTTGAAGAACAGAATACACTTTTGAACTGCTTTATTACATGTTAAAACAGGCAGTTTTTGGCTGTCTGTTATGTGCCCAGCTCTAAGTTTGTG
Source organism: Dugong dugon (assembly GCA_030035585.1). Lineage (NCBI taxonomy): Eukaryota > Metazoa > Chordata > Mammalia > Sirenia > Dugongidae > Dugong > Dugong dugon. Next base: position 170,417,459 of record CM057461.1, read on the forward strand.
AAAGTGGAGAAGAATAAATCACATTTCTTACCGTCAAGAAATTTACAGCAAATACTAAAACATTTTGTAATTAATACTAGAATAGAAGCAGGTATACAGCACGAAATGTTACTGCCTTTGAACCAAATAAACCTTAAAAGGAATTTAACTTTTTCCCACTCATCTGTTTAAAAAAAAAAAAAAAAAATTAACAGGCCTTGTTATTATAAATTATAATGAGGTTCAAAGAGTGTATATTTGTATTGTAGAAATTGGATGTGGGTTTCCTAAGCAGAAGGTTACTCGAGTATACTAAATCCTTCTCTTAGTGATGTTATTTGCTATAATAATTTCTCCTAGAGCGTGTCTTCCAAAGTATTCTACATAGAATTTATTGTGTTGTAAAAGTCTTGTATTAAATTTGTAACAATAAAATCCATTGGATTTTAGTTGCCATTACCCAGGGAGGAGCAATACAACTGGCTAACAATGGTACCGATGGGGTACAGGGCCTGCAAACATTAACCATGACCAATGCAGCTGCTACTCAGCCGGGTACTACCATTCTCCAGTATGCACAGACCACTGATGGACAGCAGATCCTAGTGCCCAGCAACCAAGTTGTTGTTCAAGGTAAGGAAGTTTAGAATCCACAGGTGAGGTTAATTCTTCGAAAGATTAAATTTTTATAAACTTTCAGAAAAAGTAAGTATCATATTGCAAAGCACTCTTAAAACATAGTTAATTTTTCATTATAGATAACATTTTCCATGAATTCTCCCATTATTCCTGTGGACCAAAATGTCATGGCATAAAAACAACTATTTTTATTTTTAAAAATAAAACATTTGTCTTTAACACTGTTAGCATTCATGAACAGGAGAAATAAATAGATAGGAGGAAAACAAATCAGGATTTAGAAAAAGCTGGATTTTAGGTCTAACTCTGCATAGACTTGCTATGTGACCTTGCACAAGACCCCACCTCTCTGGGCCTTGAGATTTTTCATGTCTCAAATCGCTGATAAAAATTTTTGGAGGTTCAGAATTCTGCTTTTCTGCTTTTTATTCAAAAGAAATTTAGATCCCTCTTTTCTAAAATCATCAGTTTTTATTTCAAATGAAAACATTGTATTCTGAAAAATCTTACTGTACCACTATGTAAGTCTGGTCACAGTGTGACTTATTAATTCTTTTGGGAAAAGGAAATAATTAAATCTTTGATGAGTTATAGAAATAGGTTGATAATGTATAGATTTTTTTTTAATTTAGATTTTTTTTCTACTTGTTCCAAGAATCTATTGGTAGGAATTGAGCATTTTTCTTTAAATCCATATGAATATTTCAAGAATTTCGTTTATTCCAGATTGAAATTTTTCAAATTGAGGAAATAATAATAAATTGACTTCTAAAAGTGTTTTTGTTTATAATAATGCATTTTGCCTATGTTAAGTAATGACAGTTTTGCCTTTTGGATGCAGATAGTAACTCTTGAATAGTCCTAAAACACCAGCTAGAGAGAGTCATAATTTATTTAAAGATCCCTAATGTGTTTACAGAATATGTTCTGTTTCTAAACAAATAATGTTTGAAGAACATAGTATTTTGCTTATTAATGGGAGTAAAACACCTTTTCACTTTACGCGCAGGTACTCAAAAATTGTAAAGCAGATGTCAGTGAATTTGAATTCTGAACGTCAGTTTGAAGATGGTAACATGTTTAGTATATAAATCTTTTCCATTCAAACCACATTTTAATTGATATTAAACAGTGAATAATTTGGATATTCAAATATGGATGGTTGTATAAAGACCTTGAAATTCTCTTAAATTAAATGTTAGGTGTTTTATTCTTAGGAGGGGATATTAAGTTGTTTTTAGAGGCAATTTGACAAATAGTGATTGTGTTTCTTTTCATAAATGATGAATCATTTAGTTAGAAAAATACCAGTTAATATAGCCATTATCATTTATATTAAAACAATATGTTTACAAATAATATAATTGGCATTGATACCACTTTTTCATACTTTCAGTTAGAAATTTGTAATAGTTGACCATAATGCTTTATTTTCTCTTCCATTTTGCTATTTTATGAAAAATCGTGGTCGTTTTTATGTCGTGGCAAGAGTCTACTTGAAATTTTTTAGTATGAATTTACCAATATCAAAGGAAGACATTGAGGACTATATCTAGGAAGATCATCCAAGCTGTGTCCTACTTACCTTTTAGACTTAAGGTTGGTAAGCATGTTATCAGCAGAATAGAACTGCATTCCAGTGAAAGAAATACAAGAACTAGTAGACATAGGTTAAGACCTCTTTCATCCAAGTATCTATACTAATAAGTATATTAAACTGAGAATTATTTCTCAGTAATGACGGAAAGAGTGCTGAGTCTTTCAATATTTTAGCCAGAATCATCTTCCTTTTTTCCCCTTTTGAATTGAAAATGGATGTTGAGATGAATGATTGATACATGTAGTTTAACCCACTCACAGTGCTCCAATGTCTTACACACTGTGCTTGCTTTTTTTTTTGTTGTTCCCAGCTGCCTCTGGAGATGTACAAACATACCAGATTCGCACAGCACCCACTAGCACCATTGCCCCTGGAGTTGTAATGGCATCCTCCCCAGCACTTCCTACACAGCCTGCTGAAGAAGCAGCACGAAAGAGAGAGGTTCGTCTAATGAAGAACAGGTATGTATATTGCATGTATTTAGATTGTTGTAGGTCACATACATCTTCAGATTATGCCAGATATATATCTTTACATGTGATCTGCTGATAATAGGATTTTTGCACTGAGTTTTTTTCCTAGTAAAATTGATAATATATTTAATAAGCTGCATTTATGAGAAGATGTCTAATGGGATTATCAGTTCATGGTTGACCATAGAGTAGTTTTCTTTGACGCAGTTTCCCTATGAAAGATTTAATACACATCCTTGGCTTTACCTTCATATGCTCTAACCAACTAGATTACTTAAAAATTGTTTCTTTTCTTGAGTAGTATTGTTCAAGAAGATCAAGAATTTTGTGCATGTATATTAAAACTACGTGTTGTTTTATTTATATTACATTTATTTCTAATAAAATAAGTATATAATGGCAAGTTTGTATTTTTATTAATATTATGTTTATTTAATAAATAATTTTAATGATAACGCAAAATAATAATTGTTTAACACCTAAATAATGATTCTTTGAAAATAAATTAATTCTAAGAATACCTTGTTACTGACATAAATCTTAAAATAGGTGCAGGTAGCCTTCAACAATGAAAGTATTACAAAGCAAAATCTATGGAATGTGGGCAATACAGTTTTCAAATGTAAATTCATAGCTGCAAGTGTTTTTGTCATCAAAAATATAGAATAAAAGAAAGTTATTTAATATTTATTATTTTAAAATGGAAGCAACTCTAAGACAAACAGAGGAAAATGAAAATAAAATTGTACAAAGATATAACATTTTGAAATTGGTGAAAATATTCCCCTGGTGTCCACTTCAAGATTCTTTAAACAGTGATAAAGTGAAAGAAACAGAGATTGAATTCAGAAGATCTGACTTCACGTCCTGACTACCCCTTAGCTGTGACTTTGAGAGAACTTAGTAACCTTTCTACATCTAAGCTTTCTCCTATGTAAGATGAGATATCACCACCCACCCGAAGGGTTGTTCTGAGGGTTAAAAAGATAATTCTTCTGAAACCCTTTGGTACCTGTAGTGCTCTGTTGAAATGTTTCTTCTTATACAAGTTTCATGTTTTAGCTCAGAACAACCTCTTCATTCCTAAAATATTCTTAGCTGTCACAGAGTGTTAGTAAATTGTATCTACGCTGTGAGAAATGGCAGAGTTTTTTCTAGGATATTAGGAAAAGAGTTAGAAACAAACCGAATGACTTTTATTTGTGCTTTATCATTCTGTGGTTTTCTTCAGGTATTTATAATACTAAAAAGAAGCATAATAGTTGCATTTATATTTAAATGTATTTGTAAATTATAAAGAAAGCTACACATTTAAAATTTTTTCTGTTAGTTTTAAAATGTTTGTAAGGCAGGAGCGCTACCTGACTTAACCACTGACTCTTAAATAAAATTCTTTCACTTGGATTTAGTTTCACTATCCTAAAAAAGAAACCCTGGTGGCATAGTGGTTAAGAACTGCAGCTGCTAACCAAACAGTCAGCAGTTCGAATCCACCAGGCACTCCTTGGAAATTCTATGGGGCAGTTCTACTCTGTCCTGTAGGCTTGCTGTGAGTTGGAATCGGACTCAACAGCAATGGGTTTGGTTTTTTTTTTTTTTTTTTCATTATCCTAAAAAAGGAGCCCTGATGGCATAATGGTTAAAGAGCTTGACTGCTAACCAGAAGGTCAGCAGTTCAAATCCACCAGCTGCTCCTTAGAAACCCTATGGGGGCAATACTGTTCTGTCCTGTTAGGTCGCTGTAAGTCAGGATCGACTTGATGGCAGTGGGTTTTTTGGATGCTAAAGAGGGAAAAGTCCCATTGACTCTGCCATAGCTCCCTTTTCCCCTTCATTGCCATATTTCTGCTGCTTCTACTTTCTCAGCTTTCATTCACTGTGAACTGGCTTCGGACCACAAACCACTCATCTCTGTCAGAAAGTACAGATTCCCTTCCACTTCTCATTCCTTTTTTTTTTTTATTTCCCGTAGAAGAATTTGTACATACGTTGTTTTGTGACTCTGCTCTCCCCATACTGTGACAGCACACTCCTCCTTTCCACTCCTGATGCCCCATTTCCATTCAAGCAGCTCCTAACCCCTTCTGCCTTCCGATCTCACCTCTGGACAGAAACTGCCCGTTTAGTCTCTTGTATCTACTTGAGCTAAGAGGCACACTTTTCATGAGTATCACTTTATGTCCCACAGTCCAGTCCAATCCTTGTCCGAAGAGTGGCCTTGGAAATTGCTTTCATTCTGGGCTGATAGAGAATCCAGGGGCTATGCTTTCTAGGGTTCCTCCAGTCTCAGTCAGACCATTAAGTCTGATCTTCTTACTAGAATTTGAGTTCTGCATCCCACCGTTCTGCTGCTCCATCAGAGACTCTCTGTTATGTTCCCTGTCAGGGCGGTCATTGGTGGTAGCCGGGCACCATCTAGTTCTTCTGGTCTCAGGCTGATGAAGTCTCTGGTTTATGTGGCCCTTTCTGTCCCTTGGGCTAGTACTTTCCTTGTGTCTTTGGTTTTCTTCATTCTCCTTTACTCCGGGTGGTTGGGACCAATTGATGCATCTTAGATGGCCGCTTGCAAGCTTTTAAGACTGCAGATGCCACTCACCAAAGTAGGATGCAGAACATTTTCTTAATAAATTTTGTTACGCCAGTTGACCTAGATGTCCCCTGAAAGCATGGTCCCTAGACCTCTACCCCTGCTGCTCTGTCCCTCAAAGTGTTTGATTGTTTTCAGGAAACTTCTTAGCTTTGGTTTAGTCCAGTTGTGCTGACTTCCCCTGTAGTGAGTGCTGTCCTTCCCTTCACCTAAGATAATTCTTATCTACTATCTAGTTAGTGAATAACCCTCCCCCTCCCTCCCCACCCTCATAACCATCAACGAATGTTGTCTTCTATGTTTAAACCTTTTCTTGAGTTCTTTCAATACTGGTCTTATACTGTATTGTCCTTCTGTGACTCACTAAATTCACTCAGCATAATGACCTCCAGCTTCCTCCATGTTATGTTTCATGGCTTCATTGTTGTTCTTTATCATTGTGTGGATATGCCATAATTTGTTTATCCGTTCGTCCATTGATGCGCAGCTAGGTTGTTTCCATCTTTTTGCTATTGTGAACAGTGCTGCAGTGAACATGGGTGTGCATATATCTATTCGTGTGACTGCTCTTATTTCTCTAGGATGTATTCCAAGGAGCAGGATAGCTGGATCGTATGGTACTTCTTTTTCTAGCTTTTGAAGGAAGCACCAAATCGATTTCCAAAGTGGCTGTAGCATTTTATATTCCCACCAACAATGTGTAAGTGTTCAGTCTCTCCACAACCTTTCCAGCATGTATTATTTTCTGTTTTGGGGATTAATGTTGGCCTTGTTGGAGTGAGATGATACCTTATTGCAGTTTTGATCTACATTTCTCTAATGGCTAATGATCGTGAGCATTTCTTCATATGTCTGTTAGCCGCCTAAATATCTTCTTTGGTGAAGTGCCTGTTCATATCCTTTGCCCATTTCTTGATTGGGTTATTTGTCTTTTTGTTGTTGAGGTTTTGCAGTGTCTTGTAGATTTTAGAGATTAGACACTGATCGGATTTGTCGTAGCCAAAAAATTTTTCCTAGTTCGTAGGTTGTCTTTTTACTCCTTTGGTGAAGTCTTTTGATGAGCATAAGTGTTTGATTTTTAGGAGCTCCTATTTCTCTAGTGTCTCTTCTGGAGCTTGTTCATTGTTACTTATGGTTCATATGTGTTTATGCCATGTATTAGGGCTCCTAGCGTTGTCCCTATTTTTTCTTCCATGATCTTTATCGTTTTAAATTTTTATTTAAGTCTTTGATCCATTTTGAGTTAGTTTTTGTGCATGGTGTGAGGTATGGGTCTTGTTTCAGTTTTTTGGAGGTGGATATCCAGTTATGCCAGCACCATTTGTTAAAGAGACTGTCTTTTCCCCATTTAAAGGACTTTGGGCCTTTGTCAAATATCACCTGCTCATAGATGGATGAATTTATGTCTGGATTCTCAATTCTGTTCCACTGGTGTATGTATCTGTTGTCTTACCAGTACCAGGCTGTTTTGACTACCATGGTGGTATAATAGGTTCTAAAATCAGGTAGTGTGAGGCCTCCCACTTTGTTCTTCTTCTTGAGTTTGCTTTACTTATTCAGGGCCCCTTCCCTCTCCATATGAAGTTGATGATTTGTTTCTCCATCTCAATAAAAAATGCCGGTGGAGTTTGGATCGGGATTGCATTGTATCTGTAGATCGCTTTGGGTAGAATTGACATTCCACGAGCAGGTTATGTTTTTCCACTTACGCAGGTCTCTCTTGGTTTCTTGAAATAGTGTCTTGTACATTGCATAGGTCTTTTACGTCTCTGGTTAGATTTATTTCTAAGTATTCTGTCTTCCTTGGGGGCTATTGTAAATGGTATTGAATTGGTGATTTCCTCTTCCACGTTCTCTTTATTGGTGTAAAGGAATCCAACTGATTTTTGTATGTTTATCTTGTATCCTGAAACTTTGCTGAAGTCTTCTATTAGTTCCAGCAGTTTTCTTGTTGATTCTTTCGGGTTTTCTGTGTCTAAGATCATATCATCTGCAAATAGAGATCCTTTGACTTTTTCCCTACAAATTTGGATGCACTTTATTTCTTCTTCTAGCCTAATTGCTCTGGCTAGGACCTCCATCACAATGATGAATAAGAGTGGTCATAAAATGCATCCTTGTCTGGTTCCCCTTCTCAAGGGGAATGCTTTCAGAGTCTCTCCATTTAGGATGATGTTTGCTGTTGGCTTTGTATAAATGCCCTTAATTACGTTGAGGAATTTCCCTTCTGTTCCTATTTTGTTGAGAGTTTTTATCATGAATGGGTGTTGGACTTTGTCAAATGCCTTTTCTGCATCGATTGATAAGATCATGTGGTTCTTGTCTTTTGTTTTATTTATGTGATGGATTCCATTGATTGCTTTTCTAATACTGAAGCATCCCTGCATTCCTGGTACAAATCCCACTTGATAATGGTGAAGTATTTTTTTTGATATGTTGCTGAATTCTGTTGGCTAGAATTTTGTCAGTTTGGCCAGTGGTTTATCAGTTTTGTTGATCTTTTCAAAAGAACCAGCTTTTGATCTTGCTAACTGTTTCATTTGTTTTTCTAGTCTCTGTTTCATTTAATTCTGCTCTAATTCTTATTATTTCCTTTCTTCTGGTGCCTGAAGGTTTCCTTTGTTGCTTTCTTTCTACTTGTTCCAGTTGTAGGGTTAATGTTTTAATTATGGCCCTTTCTTCTCTTTGGTTGTATGCATTTATTGCTATAAACTGACCTCTGAGCACTGCTTTTGCTGTGTCCCAAAGGTTCTGGTAGGATGTGTGATTCTATGAATTTCTTTATTCCATCCTTAATTTCTTCTATAACCCAATAGTTTTTGAGCAAGGTGTTGTTCAGTTTCCGTGTGTTTGATTTTTTTCCCTTGCTTCTTCTGTTGTTGATTTCTACTTTTATGCCTTTATGGTTAGAAAAAATGGTGTAATATTTTGATGCTTTGGATTTTGTTAAGGCTTGCTTTATGGCTTAATATGTGGTCTATTCTGGAGAATGTTCCATGTGCGTTGGAAAAGAAAGTATACTTGGCTGCTGTTGGGTGGAGTGTTCAGTATGTCTGTGAGATCAAGTTGGTTGATTGTAGCATTTAGCTCTTCCATGTGTTTGTTGAGCTTCTTTCTGGATGTTCTGTCCTTCACTGAAAGTGGTGTGTTGGAAGTCTCCTGCTACCATTGTTGAGCTGCCTCTCTTTTCAGTGATCTTAGAGTTTGTTTTATGTATTTTGGAGCACTGTCTTTGGGTGCGTAAATATTTGTTAGAGCTATGTCCTCCTGGTGTATTGACCCTTTAACGATTATATAGGGTCCTTCCTTATCCTTTGTGGTGGATTTTAAAGTCTATTTTGTCAGATATTACTATTGCCACTCCTGCTCTTTTTTGAGTATTGTTTGTTTGATATATTTTTTCCATCCTTTGAGTTTTAGTTTGTTTGTCTCTTTAAGTCTAAAGGGTGTCTCTTGTAGGCAGCGTATAGATGGATCGTGTTTTTTTATCCAATCTGCCACTGTCTGTCTTTTCATTAGTGCATTTAGTCTATTTACATTCAGCGTAATTATTGATAGGTATGTGTTTAGTGCTGTCATTTTGATGTCTTTTTTTGCGTGTTGTTGACAGTTTCTTTGTTCTACTTAACCTTCTGTGCTGAATCATTTTTCTTTATGTATTTTCTTTTCATCTTCTTTGTTGTTGTTGATTTTGTGTTTGCTGAGTCTGTATATTTTTCTAGTTTTTTATTTTAACTTGTAGGATTGTTAGTTTCCTTTGTGGTTACCTTAATATTTACCCCTGTTTTTCTGAGTTTATACCAGTCTTTTATTTCTTTTTATTGCCTTGGCTTCCTCTCCATATGAAAAATCTGTGTCTACATTTTTTAAATCCCTCTTTTTTGTTTTAATGTTGTCATCTTTTACATATTGACATCTGTTTCCCTGTTTTCAGTGTTTTAGCTTTGATTTACTCTTGCGACTTCCCTGTCTGGGTTGATATCTGGTTGCTCCGTCCTGTGTTCAGTCTTGAGTTGTTATCTGATGTTACTGATTTTCTAACCAGAGGACTCCCTTTAGTATTTCTTGTAATTTTGGGTTTTTTTTTTTTTTTTGCAGATTCCCTAAACTTCTGTTTATCTGGAAATGCCCTAATTTCGCCATCATATTTGAGAGATAGTTTTGCTGGATATGTAATTCTTGACTGGCAGGTTTTTTTCCTTCAAGGCTTTATATATGTCATCCCATTGCCTTCTTGCCTGCATGGTTTCTGCTGAGTAGTCCAAGTTTATTCTTATTGATTCTCTTTTGTAGATGACTTTTCGTTTATCCCTAGCCACTCTTAAAATTCTCTCTTTATCTTTGGTTTTAGCAAGTTTGATTATAATACGTCTTGGTGACTTTCTTTTGGGATCTACCTTATGTGGGGTTCAGTGAGCATCTTGGATAGATATCTTGTCATCTTTCACGATATCAGAGACGTTTTCTTCCAACAAATCTTCAACAATTCTCTCTATTTTCTGTTATCCCCCTCGCCGTTCTGCTACTCCAGTCACTCATAGGTAATTCCTCTTGATAGTGTCCCACATAATTCTTAGGGTTTCTTCATTTATTTTTTTAATCCTTTTATCTGATTTTTCCTCAAATAAGTTGGTGTCTAGTGCTTTATCTTTACTCTCACTCATTCTGACTTCCATTGCCTCAATTCTGCTCCTGTGACTTTCTATTGAGTTGTCTAATTCTGAAATTTTATTGTTAATCTTCTAGATTTCTGATTGCTGTGTCTCTGTGGATTCTTGCAACCTGTTAAGTTTGTCATTATGCTCTTCTCTAATCTTTTTAATTTCCTCTATTGTGTGTTATGCGTTTTGCTTAATTTCCTTACTAATTTCTTGAAGAGTTGTGTATATTAATCTTTTGTATTCTGCCTCCAGTAATTCCAAGAAATTTTCCTTCTCTGGAAAATTTCTATATTCTTTGTTTTTGGAGCTTGCTGAAGCCATCATGGATTGCCTCTTTATGTGATTTGATATTGGCTGTCGTCTCCGAGCCGTCAGTAAGTTATTATATTTATTTATTTTATGTTTGGTTACTGTGTCCTAGCTTCTTGTTTTGTTTGATATGCCCAAATAGGCTGTTCATATGAGCTAGTTTGGTTATTGGCACCTTTGAAGCTCTAGTGTCCTCTCACCAGGTGGTTAGATCTGTTACTAGGTATGTGAGCTCAGGAGTCCACCCACTCCTCCTGTATGGATTCAGCTGAGGTGCCCAGGTAGATAGCCACCAAGTGGATGGTGTAGGCTCTCACTTACAGTCCTAGACAGGCATGGGTGATTGATGTAGGCACAGGCATCTGGCTTCAGCAGCGGACACAGTCTGAGCAAGGCAGAGGGCTGACGGTCACCCCCGAGTGTACAGGAGGAAGGTATGTCCCTGTTCCCTAGAGCATGTAGGTGGGTGGGTTTCACACCCGGACTATGAGCACCTAATGTTGTTGGCTGTAAGGACTAGGGGGCACCTCTTATTCACAGGCTCCTATTGCAGGTGGCTAGGTGGCATGTGTGGAGCCACCAGTCCTCAGGCCCCTGATGTGGGTGGGTGAAGACCCTGCTTAATGGGTGGAGCAGTGTCAAATGTCAAGAACCTGCCACTTGACAGCTGAAACAGTCAAAGTTAGATATCTGGTATATACCCTATTGTACTTCGGTAATGAGGGCCTACACTGTTGAGATGGGCCCACACAAGTCTCCACAGGGGGAAGGGCACTCATAAAAGTCCGTGGATTCGTTATGCCTGTGCCTAGGCAAAGGAGCTGTGCCTACCCTGGTTCCTGACTCAGGTGGGAGCTTGCAGTTTATTTTTTCCCGTTCATTCATTTGTTCACTCTCCAAGGCAGGGAAAATGGCTCCGGGCGTGTGACGGATCCTACTTCTGTCCCAGGGGACTCGGCAGTTGCTGAAGCCAGTCCGGGACCCAGTGCGGAGCAGGGAGGTAAACGGGAGAGAGGTTTTTCCCTAAGGGGGATGGTTTTGATCCACGTGGTAGGCCGTACGCAGGTACTTATCATTAATTGAGGGCTGTTTCTCACTGGTTCTGGGTGGCCATGTAGACTCTCTGGCGTTGGATGTCTCCTGGTGCAGAAAACACAACTCTCGGAACACAGCCCCTTGCCTTCCTCACCACTCACCCTTGAACTGCTCAGGCCTAAAGGGCTCAGGCTCTCGCTGGGTCGGGTCTGGCAATTCCTCGCTGCTTCCGAACTCTCTCTCCCTCCCCCGCTACTCAGTCCAGTTCCTCAACTCTGCCTTTGTTGTTCAGGGCTCCCAGATTGCCATATATAATCGAATCACTTGTTTTTTTGGGTTTCCAGTTCTCATTCCTTTTAACTCTATGGAGTATTCGATAACTTTAGACTGTTCATTTCTCAAAACTCTTCTCTTCTGGCTTATTCACCTGCCTCTGTCTACTTTTTAAAATTTTCCGTGGATCTTTCATCTATACCCATGTATTTCAGGTACCACCTGTCTCCTGATAACCTCCTAATTCTGTATATTGTGGCTTTGACCTTTGTCCTGAGGTACCATTTATTAAAGCCCGGTATGTGCTGGGTAGTATAACTAGTTTATATATATTATTTTATGAATTAGTTTAGAGAGAGGTTAAATATCTTGCTGCAAGTCACACCTTTTAAGAAATTGGTAGAGCTGAGAGTTGAAGCTGTTTCTGTGTTGCTGCCAAAGCCTGTGTACGTACTACTCAGATTCTAGAATGCAGTGGTCTCCTGCTGTGCCTCTCAAATTGGAGTACATGGAAATATACTGGGGAGATACAGCACCAGAAGGTTAACATGGAATGCTTTCCATGAATATTCATTTTGCTTAAAGATTTGAGAGAAAAATAATTCATTTAATTTTTTTTTTTTAGTCTTTTTTATTACTGTGTTTTAGGTGAAAGTTTACAGCTCAAGTTAATTTCTCGTGCAAAAATTTATATACATATTGTTATGTGACATTAGTTGCAATCCGTATAATGTGACCAGCACGCTCCCCCTTTCCATCTCGGGTTTCTTGTGTCCGTTCAATCAGTTCCTGTCCCTTCCTATCGTTTCATCCTGCATCTGGATAGAAGCTGCCCATTTGGCGTCGTGTATCTGCTTGAACTAAGAAGCACACTCTTTACGAGTATTATTTTATGTTTTATAGTCCAGTCTAATCTTTTTCTGAAGATGGGCTTCGGGAATGTTTTTAGTTCTGAGTTAACAGAGCATCCGAGGGCCATGGCTTCAGGGGTTCCTCCAGTCTCAGACCATTAAGTCTCATCTTTTCACATGAATGTGATGTTAGCTCTGCATTTTTCTCTCGCTGCATCAGGGGCTCTGTTGCGTTGCCTGTCAGGGCGTCATTGGTGGTAGCCGGGCACCATCTATTTCTTCTGGTCTCAGGCCGATGGAGTCTCTGGTTTATGTGGCCCTTTCTGTGTCTTGAGCTAATACTTTCCTTGTGTCTTTGGTATTCTTCATTCTCCTTTGCTCCAGGTGGGTTGGGACCAACTGATGCATCTTAGATGGCCGCTTACTAGCTTTTAAGACCCCAGACGCCACTCACCAAAGTGGGGTGCATAACATTTTCTTAATAAATTTGTTATGCCAGTTGACCTAGATGTCCCCCAAAACCATGATCCCCAGCTACTCTGTCCCTCAAAGTTTTTGTTGTGTTCCAGAAACTTCTTAGCTTTTGGTTTAGTCCAGTTGTGCTGACTTCCTCTGTATTGTGTTGTCCTTCACCTAAGATAATTCTTGTCTTCTATCTACTTAGTGAATGCCCTCTCCTTCCCCTCTCTACCCTTGTAACCATCAAAGAATGTTTTCTTCTGTGTTTCTACCTTTTCTTGAGTTCTTATAGTAATGGTCTCATATATTTGTCCTTTGCAACTGACTAATTTCACTCAGCATATTGCCCTCCAGATTCATCCATGTTGTGAGATGTTTTGCAGATTGATCATTGTTCTTTATCGTTGCGTAGTACTCCATTGTGTGTATGTACCATAGTTTATCCATTCATCTGTTGATGGGCACCTAGGTTGTTTCCATATTTTTACTATCGTGAACAGTGCTGCAGTGAACATGCATGTGCATGTATCTATTTGTGTGACAGCTTTTATTTCTCTAGGATTTATTCCAAGGAGTGGGATTGCTGGATCATATGGAACTTCTGTTTCTAGCTTTTTAAGGAAGGGCCAAATTGATGTACGTGGTTGTACCATTTTACATTCCCACCAGCAGTGTCATTTAATATTTTTAAGGTAAAATGAGAAATTAAAAAAAAAAAAACTCCACAGTAGCAGTGATTGCTTTGGTCTGTGGCCTCAGAATTCCCTGGGGAACATATTTAGTTTCTTCTACCATTGTGGCTTCCTCAGTGGAAAAGTTAGAGAAGCACTGTCCTCCTGAATGTATTCCCTAGAGTGAATATCGCTTATGCACCTTGAGCACAGCCTATTTTGAACTAAACTTTGATAGGAAAAGATTGGGATACAAAATTCTAGTCCATCCAAATTGCCAAAAATGAAGCCAACAGGTAAACATTCTAAAAGAAAATATGGATGGTTGTTACGTTCATCTGTGTTGCATCATGTAAAAAAACAATGACAAAATTTCAGTGTCCTGAAACAACAAAAATTTCTTCCTTGTTTATGTTACTCTTTGTCAGCTACAAGTCAGCAGCTGTGCCTTTCCTACACATGCTGCCTGGTTCCAGGATCCTGGCTGAAGAGGCAGCAGCTTTTTAAGACATGCCATTCTCATGGGAAAGGGAAAAGGGTAGTGCATTTTAAAACATCTGCTTGATTGTGGTGAACATACATCCACTTGGGTTTCATTGGCCAAGCACAGGGAAGGGCAAGGACAAGTCTAAAGTCAGTGGGGTAGGGATGTGTATTTTTCCCACAGGGAAGGAGGAGCGAATAACTGTGAAAGTAATAACAGTCTGTCACCATTGTCTTTATGAAGTTTTAGGGTGCAGGGGGATTTTAATCGATTCCTAAAGGCAGAAGCAATAAAGAAAAGTTGAAATAGATTTGACTATGTAAAAATACAAAATTGCTGTGTTTAATCAAGAAAAAGAGAGCGTCAAAGCAAACAGCAAACTGGAAAAAAATTTAATAAGGCCAGAAGACTAATGAGTTAAGAATATGAATAGGCAAATTCATAGAAAATGAATTTTAAATGGTGTAATAAAATTGAAAAATTCCAAACAGTGTAATTAAAGTATAGGTTAACGTACACCCATTCACCCATAGACAACTAGCCATTAACAATGAAGAAAGATGTATTTTTACTGAGATGAAAAGATGTTCATAGAAGGGAAAAGCAGGTTACCAAAAAATATGTGTATTACTAACTCATTTTGATATATTTTTATTACAGAAGTAAAACATGTTGCTTATAATTAGGAAACATAAGCTAAAAATTTAATCATCTCTAGTTTCACCATCCAAAATGTTAACATTCTGGAGTTTCCCCTAATACTGTATATATGTACAAAGATAAATATACATTTTTAAATATATAGTTTAAACTTTATTTGGAAATAATATTAAATTTACAGAAGAGTTATAAAAATAGTACAGTTTCAGATACGCTTTCTCTTTCATTTTCTCTTTCCTGATCTTTCATGGCCTTGTCACTTTTGAAGAGTAGTGGTCAGGATATTTTTCAGAACATTCCTCAATTTGGGTTATTTCATGTTTTCTTATGATTAAACTGAGGTTATGGATTTTGTGGGGAGAGTACCACAGAGATGTTGAGTGCCCTTCTTCATCACATCATTATCACGGAGTACATGTCAGCATGACTTAATACTAGTGATGTTAACTTTGAGTACTTGGTTAAAGTGGTATCCAGTTTCTCCACTGTAGAGTTACCATTTTTCCCTCTTTATACTCTCTTTCTTAGCAGCAAAGACACCAAGTCCAGTTCACATTCAAGGCAGGGGAATTAAGCTAGAGGGGAGAGTATGAAAGAATTTGTGGTCATATGTTAAAACCACCACAGTAATTAGTGTAGTTTGGGGTAGATACTTTTAGGCTATGCAAATACCATTTCTTTTTAAAGTTTTGCCAATTAATTCGTCAGTGAATCTTACCTGTAGTAAGTATTACTGTGGTATTCTAATGGAGATTTTCTGTTTCCCTCATTCTTCTATAAGGAAAATTTATCCCTTTTCCATTTATTTATTTATATCAGTATGGGCTGGAGGATATTTACTTTATTCTTTTATTACTTTAATCCAATGCCTTCGTTATTATGTTCAGATTATTCCAGCTTTGGCCATTGACAGCTCTTACAAGTTAGCTTCTGTGTCCTTTTGACAAGTGAGTAGGGTCCCCCTGCGTTTCCTCCAAATGCAGTGGGTGTTCACCAGTGCCCAAAGGCTGGTATTGCTGCCCTTCCCCCCACAGTTCTGTAGTAGAGATAGGATCCCAATGGAGTTTCTCATCCCAATCAGTTGCTGTTCCCTCCCCCAGGTCTGCACCACAACGGATACATCTTAGGACTCTTTGCAGTCATTTCTATGAGTGTCCAGTGGGGTTTATGTAGAAAAAGGTTACAAGAGCATGTAGACACCTACCAGTCTGCACTCTGGCTTTTTCACACATTCTAGGTAAACTCTTCTAACCATTGTCTGGACGCATCTACTCCAGGTGAGGTTGTATTTGTGTCTCCTCCCTTCCTAAGGCACTGTCTCCATAAATTTTGGGTCAGTCATTTACTGTGCAGCCTCCGCTATCTGATGGGCTTGAAAAAGTTCATGAATTTTAAGTTAATCCTCTTTTTCATTTTAAGGGAAGGAGTGACACTCCCAGCGCTCTACATCCAGGGGCAGAAGCCAGTATCAGTACACATATTTTTAAATTAATACAATTCATGTAAACGAAGACTAGAATGACCTGCACAAACTTGAAAGCAACAGAGAACAAGCCCATAGTATAGAAAGATTGAAGGTTGAAAAGGGGAAGGGACAAGTGAAACATGTAGAGGCAAAGAATTAGTTTAGTACATGTGGGAGAAGGATGTTGAAACACATGTGAAAGAACTTTTTTCTAAAAGTATGTCTTTCAAATCAGTTTCAGAATTTATACACCATCTGCAGTAATGCCTGGAATCATAAAATACTATTTCTGTCCTGAAAGGGATTTTAGAGGTCAGTTTAATCTTCACACTGTGTCCTCAGACCAATCCATTAAACCAAAACACATTGCCATCGAGTGGATTCCGACTCATAGTGACCCTATAGGACAGGGTAGAACTGCCCGTAGGGCTGGTGAATTCAAACTGCTGACCTTTTGATTAGCAGCTGAGCTCTTAACCACTGTGCCACCGGTGCTCCAACTCCAAAATACAGTAATGTTTATTTTAATATGAAAATTCTTCCCTTGCCCCATCCATTAAAATTGATGCTTTAGAATGACATGCCAGCTTATTCCCTGGCTTTGCATACTCAATACAGAATTAAACTATACCTTGGTTTGGGACATATTGATTAGTCTTTCAAAAACAAAAACAAAAGACAGATGAGTAAAGAGTCCCTGAATAGGAAGGGACTTGCTGGAAGCTGTACAGTGTAGTTTGTGTCAAAGCCAGGATCTGAACCCAAGTTCCCTGATCCCCAGTTTCGAACTCTTACTAGTGTACCCATATTGTATTAAATTTGTATCGAAATATGCTTGTTTTAAACTCTAACTTGAGCATCATTTGTAAATCTAACTCTGTAAGACATTGTTACTTGAAATATATTCAGTGTTCTCCACTAAAATAATATTGTAAATCTAAGTTTGGGACATGCTACATAGAATTCCTCTCTAGGAAGAGACTCATTTCCCTTTTATACATTGAAAGGATCCAGGAGATCTCACATTAGATAAATAAGTGCATTTTCTTAGCCCATTGTTTTTTTCTTTTGAGGAACACATAATCTTTCACAACATTATAGTGTACTAATTTTGGTGGAACAAAGTTGGGAGGTAACGTTGAGGATCATACCAGTTTAACTTTGGAAACTAGCATATAGATACAGCATTTACATGGACACTACTTATGGGTTGTAAAGTTGTAAAACTAGAGTTACCCAAGTTTATGTGTGAAAGAAAAGGTCTCGTTAACATGAAATTTTGTTTTATATTCAGACTGTTATTTAGGCTTCCTTTCTCTCTCAACGTTGTGTCTCCTCTTTAGCCTTTGATAAACTACTGAATGATGGAGAGGAGAAAACAAGGGAAACAAGACTATCAACCTTGACTGAAATAAGGTTGTTCGTTAAGTGTACATGCATCCTACATCCTCTCTATACTGTTAGAACTCACCAAACTCAGAATATCCAAATTGGCCTCCGAATCATTCCCTCTATCATCCTTTAGATCATCATTTCCTTCTTGGCCTCATAGCACCTCTCAGCTTGTCTTCTTCACTGCTCAGTGGAGTGTTGGGCCTTTTGAAGCCATTTCCAAAGAGATTTTCTCCAATTTTAGAGTGATGCAGTGGGTCATATATTGTCCATTTCTTTCTTTCGTGGATAATACAACATAATATGCAGGTTTTTTGTTTGTTTTTTCAGTTCCAAAAATCAGCTTGTATTAGAATGAAATGCTTCTTTTACTTGAATTGATAGACTGTGGGGATGAAGACATTAATGAAATTATACTATATACCCATTTGTGTTTTCTAGAAATAATAGCTAACACATGTTTCCAAAATGCCAGGCACTATTTCATGTGCTTTTCATATATTCATTTAATCCTGATAAACCTTTTGAGATAGGTAATATTATTATTTCCATTTATACAGTCTGGTAACTAAAGTAACCTACCCATGGTCACATAACTGGTAAGGGATAACCCAAAAAACCAAACCCGTTGACAACTCAAAACCCAGGAATCTGACTCTGAAGACACTACTCTTAATTGCCACATTACACTGCCTGTGTTCTAAATGAGTGATTGTAAATTGCTGCTTTTTTCAATTTTTTGAAGGTTAGAACCTTCTTCCTTTCAACTTCCATCTTCATTCAACAAGAAGTACCTGCTATATGCCAGGCAGGCCCTGTGCTACTGGCCGAGGATATAAAGAATAAGATGTGGCCCTTGCCCATATCAAGCTAAAGAAGAGTTTACTAGTTTACACTTAGTAGCTTGCTAAAAAATCAATTTTTAAAAATATTTTTAATCTGTTAGATTTTTTAATGTCCTTCTTTTCATTATTTAACGCTGTTGTAACACAGATACCAAAAGTTGAGTGGCTTTAAAGAACAAATTTATTTTCTCACAGTTCTGGAGATTAGCGATCCAAATCAGGGTCTTGGCTGTGTGATTCCTTCTTGTTGGTAGCCCCAAGTGTTCCTTGGTTCTTCTCCAGTGGCATCTGTCTTCTCCAGTATGTGCCTGTCTCTGTGTCTACTCTTTTTATAACTCAAAAGTGATTAGGTTTAGGACACACCCTGCCCAAGTATGGCCTCATTAACATAAGATCAGATTGCATTATGGAAGGTCATTACATTAGTGCTTTACATCCACAGGTATAGGGGTTAGGATTCCAATACATATTTTGGGGAACACAGTTCAATCCATAACAGTCCTGAAATAATGAGTTTTTATTTAAGGGATGTTTTCACACCAAAATTTAGCCTTGGTATTTTTTTTATTGACATAGAATTTCAAGTTTTATAGATATGATGCAGAACGTTTTAATTAACAGTGGGAGGTGTAATTTTTAAATGTTTATTTGGCTTTTTTAAAAATTGTTTTTGGGGAGCAATTGGAGGAACGTAGTCGGTGTCGCTGAACTGTGCATGTAGAGGTTTTTGAGGTGGTGTATCTTTGGCTATGTATATTTTCACCAGAAAAAAAAGGTCGAGAAGGGAGAGCGTTGACAAGTTGTGGGGTTGTTGACCAATGTCATAAAACAATATGTGTACTACTGTTTCATGAGAAGCTATTTGTTCTGTAAGCCTTCACCTGAAGTACAATTAAAAAAACAAAAAAGGAAAAAAATTGTTTTTGGGATTTTCTTTTTTTTTTTTTTTTTTTAAATCAAACTTCTGTGGTGTCTGATACTTCTTTTAATCATAGTAAGGCAGTTTCCAAGTCATTTTATGTATCTTTTCAAATGACTGCTGTGTAATACATACAAATGTTTGCTGCTTTGAGGTAATTTTCTAAAAAAAAATGTACTCTACCCAATCCAAAATAAATGATACAGTATTGTTGCATGATAATTTTTACTGTCCTTTTTTCATTTGTAGGGAAGCAGCACGAGAGTGTCGTAGAAAGAAGAAGGAATATGTGAAATGTTTAGAAAACAGAGTGGCAGTGCTTGAAAACCAAAACAAGACACTGATTGAAGAGCTAAAAGCACTTAAGGACCTTTACTGCCACAAATCAGATTAATTTGGGATTTATTTTCACCACTTAAGGTGGGAAAAAGGACTGGCTTGGCCACAACCAGAAAAACAAAAATAAACATTTTATTTTCTAAACATTTCTTTTTTTCTATGCGCAAAACTGCCTGAAAGCAACTACAGAATTTCGTTCATTTGTGCTTTTGCATTAAACTGTGAATGTTTCAACACCTGCCTCCACTTCTCCCCTCAAGAAATTTTCAGCACCAGGAATCATGAAGAGACTCTGCTTTTCAACCCCCACCCTCCTCAAGAAGTAATAATTTGTTTACTTGCAAACTGATGGGGGGAAATGAGGAAAAGAAAATCTTTTTTAAAAATGATTTCAAGGTTTGTGCTGAGCTCCTTGATTGCCTTAGGGACAGAATTATCCAGCCTCTTGAGCTGAAGTAATGCGTGGGCCGCGTGCATAAAGTAAGTAAGGTGCAATGAAGAAGTGTTGATTGCCAATTGACATGTTTTTCACAGTTTCATTGTGAATTATGTAAAATTGTTAAGAAGAATGCCCTCTAAAAAAGAATTTTAGTATGGTGTTGAACAAATTAGGAATGAATTTGGAGTGTTTTCTGTGTACCTTCTCTTCCTCGATACTGAAAACTTATCCTTGGCCCTTTAAAACATTCTGTACTAACTACAGCTCTTCCGTAGGTCAGTTGTTGCTTCTTAATTCAATTCTGTGTGTGTTCACCGTTTTGAATACATTAAAAAGAAGTAACCAACTGAACGTACAAGCATGATTATTTGAATTTTAAATTAAATCGAAGGACATAAAAGTACAAAGCTTTTGTTTTAGTTAGTACTAAATTCGTAATAAAAAGATGCTCATTAGTAAACCAACCCCTTGCGTAATATAACAAGGTTTTTAAATAAATGCTTTTGTCCTCACCTTCAAAAATATTTATATTGTCACTCATTTACTTAAAAAGACATTTCTAATTATACTGTTCCCCTTTGCACTTCACCACCAGGAAAGCCTTCAAGATGTTAAATAAAGCCAAGTGATATATTTGTTTATGAAATGTTACGGGTTGTAGAAAAATACTGAGTTTAAATCTTTCCCACATTAACATACTGTAAGAGTATCTAAGTGAATTTTTTTAATGAGTTTTAAAAAGTACGGTGTTACATACGCACAGGGGAAGTAATTTTCTTCAGACACATTTAATGGCTTCTATACTGCAACATTTGGATTGTCATTCACATAAAACTTTGTTTTCTCCTAAAAAGGGTAGTTATGTTTTAGCTTTCCGTTACGCTATATAACCTTTGTCATGGCTACAGATTTTAACTCCTGACTGTAACAGTCTGTATCTGTGTGTATTGTATATTGTTTCCAATACTACAATTAATTACTAATTACACATTTTATTCACTAAGCCTGATAAACCTAAAAGTTATCCTTTAAAAGAAAAATACTAAGGTAGATTTAAAAAATTGGAGACTGACAGTATTTGATTATAATATCTCATTTGAGAATGGAATTACTTTTAAAAGAGAGTCAAGAAATGTGGAAAATTAATGTTTTATATGGAGTTGTGGGTTTAAAGTTAAAAGTTAAGTTTGTTAACATGATAACAAAATATACAGGTATGGGTTATATTAATTATTGGGTCCATTTTGAAAAGTAAGACTTTTAATTAATATTTATAAATGATATATTTTTGTTTGTAACAAACCATTGTCTTTTTTCAAGGATGAACAAAATTTATGAAGGAGCATCATTCTAAGAATTAAGTGATATAGTCTTTATATTTGGACAGTTCACCAGATTCTCAAGAAGGCTTTCAAACGACTGTAAAGTTTGATGTTTATCCTGCTGAGCTAATGGGGAAAGTTATAGCATAAAAATTGTATACCAGCATAAATATCGAGTGAAATCACAGATCTGTTCACAAACTAGAATTCTCTCTTACTGAATCAAAATGTCAGATTGAACATTTTGAATGTCATGAGCATTATAAATGAAAATTGCCTGGTGTTTAGCAAGTTTTATTCTCTAATGTGTTTTTCAAAAAATGAGGCTTTCTATTTAATTAGAAAACGAGTTGGTAGTCCTCTTAATCCCTGATAAATCAAGGCCATCACAATCATGATTAGCTACTTGGATTTACAAGTTTTAATTACCTGGTCCTTTATATCTTGAGGATGATTGCACTGGTTTGAAGTCAGTTAATGGTGAAGTAAGAAATGTATTCTGTTGCTAAATCTGTTTTAGACCGTTGAATAGAATTGAAGATTTCAGTTTATACAAATAGAAATAAAGCATCTTTTGTGCAGACTTTTTTAAAAAAAGAGAATTGGAAAAAAGCTGTTTGTTTTTTAAGCATGCAACTTTGAGAAGCTTTATTAAGAAAACGACATAATAAAAAAAAAATATCTTGTAGCCAAGAATACATGTGGCCACGTTACCACTAATGTTTTTTTCTTCATATTGGCCAAAAGGGAATGAAAATGTCATCATAGGAATCTGTACATATGCTACTGATTTGCTCTAGAAAATAGCAAGTTTGGTATCACTTACTTTACAAATACAGGGCCGTGTGGCACTTTTATCTATAGAACAGATTAACTCTAATAAAAACGAAGTGGGGAGGGGTTTATTTTTGATACATTACTCTTATGAGTTTTCAAGCTTTGATAGTGTTTAACTGAAAAGTGGTTTTAGAAAGGGCTAGATCCAATGTGTTCATATTATTAAAAAATTGATATCAGATACATTTAAGTTTTTCAAACTCAAGTACCATATTGGCAACAATAATATTGTCATAGGTGCTCTTTTCATTTAGATATCTTGGGGAAAATGCCATTTGTATAATGTATGTGTACATGTATATATATTTACACAGTATATAATCTGGAGCTCTGAGAGCTCGTAAGTCAGGAATGCTGAGTATTATAGTATATTGAGATCAGATGAAATTTTACATTTTTGTGTGTTCTACTGCATCCCTTTTGGCAGTTTCTTGGACTGCGTTACTCCAGCACTCATGATTATCTAATAGTTTCCTTCCAAGTATTTTTTATTATTGTTGTTTTCTTTGGCTTGATACTTTTAAATATGTTACTAGTCACTTGAAAACTTCCCCCCAAAAGTATTTGGTTTTTATGCTTTGTCTCTGGCAGCTATAATGGTGAGAACATTTTGAAGATAGATTTTAAAAGGAACCACTGATTTTACAAAAATCATCCTAGGGGAGGGATTTTGATGTTTCATTTGAGCAGGGATTTTGTCTGAAAATGTGTTTTGGTGGTAGGTCAGCAGCAGTGCTAGTATCTGAAAGCACAATACCAGTCAGACAGGCTGTCCAACCAGAAGTCATCTGGCTGAAGTTTGTCTCTCAGGCCTAATCCCTACTGTCATTTTGGCCATTTGGGATGATACATGGAATCATACAAAGGCTTAGGAAGGAACGAGTTTGTTTAAACCAAGAAGTTTACTTAACTTGAAATGATTTCAATTTAGATTTCTTCTTTTCATGTTGAATGTGTTTCTAATTCTGTGATTAGCTACAGTCAACTATCAGAATATATTGTTCTCTGATTATTTTGAAAATCAAATGCCTGCTTCATTTTGCAGGGTTAAATAACGCTAATATCGCTAAGATTTCTAATTAAAATGAGTTTTAGAAACAGTGGTTACACACCTTTTCAGTTATTTTCAAGAGGCTTCATTTTGTTGCCATTATAGCCCTGAATACTGTTGGTATATTGTTTCCCATTGACCTAATACAAAAGTTGTATATTTATTTGGATTATATTTACATTATATTCTTTGTAAATGTTTGGTATAACTTGCACTTTTTAAAATGACCCAGTTTGGGCATTAGCAACTTGAGAAATTCCCTCATCAATTAATGGTCAGCTGACTTTGTGTCGTTCTCCTCCCTTCAAATCATGTAACTTTTTCAATGGATCCTTTCACTGATTAAAATATTTTGGCACCTAAAGGCTAGCCTTAAAAATAGTTTAAAAAAATAGATAAGAAATTAGATTTGACTAACCCAATTAATTAAAAGATGGACTTGAACCCTATGTTGTTATTTTTTCATCATGGATAGAGGGAAAAGTAACTCGAATAATATTTATTTCCAGTTTTAAATGAGACTTTAGTTCTCACCCCAACATTAATACTGTCTATACCCGTTGCAGTTGAGTGGATTCCGACTCAGTAATGAATTTGTCCAGAACTGTAAAATATTTTTTAGAGCAATTAATTATTGTCATCATGGAAACCACATACAATCAGTTGACTAAATTTCTTTCATTTTAAATTGGCTTTGTTAACATCAGAGAAGTGCTGCCTAAATTAAACTGATTTCACATGAAGGGGAAAGTGAAGTGTGCTTAGTAAGCCTGCAGGTGAAGAGTTGTGGGATAAATTTGTTCACTCGGTTGGACAAAGCACAACTAGAACTTTTCATTGGGTGGCTTGGATATATCTTGAATATTGTTAATAATGTTGACTTTTAAAAATTGACTGCACAGTCACTGTATGTACTAGGAACTGGTTTCCTTGACTTTCTAGAATCAATGGCTAGGAGAGGCACTAATCCTTGAGGGGTTTGAACATATCATGAAGCTGAGCCAGTATGGAAGAAAAATTTCAAATAAACAGGGTGCTGAAGTTCCATCTGTCTCATATGCTTATGATAAGTTCTTACTGATTAGTGAATGTAGCTTAAGCCTTTGTATGTGTCCTCAGGGGGCAGACAAACTTTAAGAGGGACCAGACAATGTTTGAATGGAGGGATCCTATTTCAGGTGTTTTAACTTGAAATTTATTTTTTAAAAAAAGAAAAAAAAAGAAAAAAATAGAACAAAGCCTGTGAAGCAAGTTGATATTATAAACAGGCAGAATTGTTTAGCACAGAGAGAAAATATTGACCTGTCTGCATTCTGGTACTGTGGGTGCAGGTCCTAGCTGGGGTATAACATGATACGTGTTGAATTATTCTCACCAGCAAGTAAAAGGAAAATGAACAATCCTCAGGAAATGTCTTTGAAAAAGGTCTAACAGTAGGAAATTCAAATTTTACCTACTTTACACAGGCATTATTTAATACTTGTTATGGAACTATGACATTTTCAAGCTTCTGTCCAACTGAGGAGCATCGCAGAGATGTGAGAGTAAATCTGAGATACTTTTAAAAATTGATAGGGAAGGAAGAAAATCCCTGACGTTAATGATCTTATATGTTCGTTGGCCAAGTGAAATGATCAATCATTGTGTTTGGAAGGTTTTATTTTCTTATGTTTTTAAAATTGAATGGTAAATGCTTTACAGATGTTGTATTTTTATCCAGGTGCCACTCCGATTTGTGTATGTAATAAAATTATTTATATTAAAATTGGGAAATAATTTGTCAACATTTCTCTGTGAGTATAGATTTATTAGGTGTGGCAAAGAAGAGTGCTAGTCAGCAGTTTTCCATGTAAAGATGTCCCTAACTGATTTGTCCATGTCAGTTGTCATCCCCCTCTCCAAAGCAATTATTTCGAACCCAGGTGTATCACTTAAACTTTTTAGAAACAAAATAATCAGGGAAGTTTCTAGAGAGAAAGGTGTTTGGTTTTTGGGTTTTTCCTCAAGGATTGAGGTAAAGAATACCTCCCCCCAAAACTATCAGCACAAAACAGGGTATTGATTTTAACTCTGATGTTTCTATTGGAGTTGAATAATAAATATGAGGGAAATACATTTCTAATAAAATTCTCTGCATTCTAGAAACATCCCTGTTTTAATTTTTTTATCTAAATCTTTTTGTGCTTTATCTGTGTAAAGAGAAAAAAAAATAGTACGTACTGAGTTACAATGCATTTTATTAACACTGTGTACATATTAGCTGCTTTGTGTTCAGAATAGTAGCAATTGCTTTGTATATTAAAGTGATTCTTGTGAATTTGTGAAATATTGTCATAAAGTGCTTTTTCTTACTGTAATCTTTGTGGTATCAACTGTCATAATGCCCTTTTTACACAAACATTTATGTGCAGTCACATAAACATGCTTTTTAAAACTTTCTGAGTCTCTTTTTTTGGGGATGGGATCTCTATTTTGTTTTTTGATACTGTTAAGCCATATAATCTTGGACTTACTGTTAAATGAGCAAAAGTTGTATTAGAATATATCACAGTGTTTTTGCACAGCAGCAGCAGACTAATGCAAGAGACAACATATCTTCAGTTACTTCATTCCACTGTGCTACTCTTAATCTTCAACAAAAGATTTTATTTCCCCCAGTAAGATCAAATAGTGCCTTTCTGAGGATTTGGTGATGCTACTGCCCTATTTAGACAGCCAATGGAGGCATGTGAGCAGCTGTCTCCCATGTCATCAATGCATGTTTGCACTGGAAGAGCAGTGAGAGTAGATAACTTTTCATATCCTTGAAATTCTAAAGTATGTAGTCATAAAATGAAAGGGAAAAGGATGAGATGTGATTAATCTTTATGCTTAAGGCGTAAGAATAAAAGATTATTATCGATGCAACTAATGAGAATAAGCAGAATAAGATTTTTTTTAATTGCCAAGATGTGTTTATTAAGCTAGTTGTATTGAAAGAATTGCATGATTTTTATTCCTTTTCTCCCCCCCTTCTACAAAGAGTGAGCACATAATTTATTGTACAAATTGATGATAGTAATTACGTGGAGACAATAGGTGTAAGCCAGGATTGTCCTGAGCAAATCAGAACTTAAGGCCACCCTACTTGTAAGCCATGTTTAGATGCTTGGACATCCAGTGGAAGCCTACAGTGCTTATTTCTCTTTTTACCTTACACACTTTGCCTGAGTGACTTCATCCATACCTTTGCCATCACTTGCTCATTTCACAAATATTCCTTAGGACACACTTCTGGACACTGAATTTACAAAGAAAACAGTTTCTGTCATCTAGAAGGCAAATCCAAAAAATTAAGTTACACATTTTAGCCCTGATCTCTCCATTGAGCTAAATAATATTCCATTGTATGTATATGCCAAGGTGGCACAAATTCTCACTCCACTGCTAATCTAAAGGTTGGTAGTGGAACTCACCCAATGGCACTGCAGAAGAAAGGCCTGGTGATCTCCATAAAGATTACAGCCAAGAAAACCCTATGGAGCAGTTCTACTTTGTAAAACATGGGGTCTCCATGAGTCAGAATCAACTTGACGGCAATGGGTTGTTCTTTTAATGTATATACCACAATCTATCTGTTGATAGACATTTGAATTGTTTCTACTATGGCTATTCTGAATAGTGCTGCTTTGAACATGTGTGTCTAGGGATTTATTGAGTACCTGTTTTTTTACTGTGCTTTAAGTGAAAGTTTACACTTCGAGTTTCTCATACAAAAACTTTTACATCATGTGACCCTAGTTGCTCTCCCTATACTGTGACAGCACGCTCCTCCTTTCCACCCCAGATTTCCCATGTCCATTGAACCAGCTACTGTCCCTTTCTGCCTTCTCGTCTCACCTCCAGACAGGAGCTGCCCATTTAGGCTCATGTAGCTACTTGAGCTAAGCAGCACACTCTTCACAAGTATCATTTTATGTCTTAAAGTCCAGTCTAATCTTTTAAGAGTTGGCTTCGGGAATGGTTTTAGTTTTGGGCTAACAGAATCCAGGGGCCATGTGTTCCAGGGTCCGTCCAGTCTCAGACCATTAAGTCAGGTTTTTTTCCTAGAATTTGAGTTCTGCACCCCACTTTTCTTGTGACTGTCTGGGACTTTGTTGTGTTCCTTGCCAGGGTGGTCATTGGTGGTAGCTGGGCACCATCTAGTTCTTCTGGTCTCAGGCTGATGGAGTCTCTGGTTTATGTAGCCGTTTTGTCTCTTGGGCTTATATTTTCCTTTACTCCAGGTGGATTGGGACCAATTGATGCATCTTAGATGGCTGCTCGCTAGCTTTTAAGACCCCAGATGCCACTCACCAAAGTGGGATGCAGAACATTTCAATAAACTTTGTTATGCCAGTTGATCTAGATGTCCCCTGAAACCATGGTCCCTAGACCCCTGCCCCTGCGACTCTGTCCCTCGAAATGTTTGGTTGTATTCAGGAAATTTCTTAGCTTTGGGTTTAGTCCAGTCGTGCTGACTTCCCCTTTAGTGTGGTGCCGTCTTTCCCTTCACGAGAAATAATTCTTGTCTACCTTCTAGTTAGTGAATACCCCTCTCCCTCCCTCCCCACCCTTGTAACCATCAAAGAATGTTTTCTTCTGTGTTTAAACTTTTTCTTGAGTTTTTATAATAGTGGTTTTATACAATATCCTCTTGTGACTAATTTCACTCAGCATAATGATTTCCAGATTCATCCATGTTATGAGAGATTTCGAGGATTCATCCTTGTCCTTTATCATTGCACAGTATTCCATTGTGTGTATATACCATAGTTTATCCATTCGTCCGCTGATAGGCATCTAGGTTGTTTCCATCTTTTCGCTATTGTGAACAGTATTGTAGTGAACATGGGTGTGCAAATATCTATTCGTGTGATGACTCTTATTTCTCTACGATACATTCCAAGGAGTGTGATTGTTGGATCGTATGGTAATTTCTAGCTTTTTAAGGAAGCGCCAAATCGGTTTCCAAACTGGTTGTACCATTCTACATTCCCACTAACAGTGTATAAGTGTTCCAGTCCCTCCACAACCTCTCCAGCATTTGTTTTGTGTTTTTGGATTAATGCTAGCCTTGGTGGGGTAAGAAGGTATCTCATTGTAGTTTTGATTTGCATTTCTCTAATGGCTAATGATCATGAGCACTTCCTCATGTATCTGTTAGCTGCCTGAATGTCTTCTTTGGTGAAGTGTCTGTTCATATCCTTTGCCCATTTTTTAATTGGGTTATTTGTCTTGTTGTTGAGGTTTTGCAGTATCTTGTGGATTTGAGAGATTAAACCCTGATCGGATTTATCGTACCCCAAAATTTTTTCCCAGTCTGTAGGTTGTCTGTTTACTCTTTCGGTAAAGTCTTTTCATGAGCATAAACATTTGGTTTTTAGGAGCTGCCATTTATCTAGTTTCTCTTCTGGTGTTTGTGCATTGTTAGTAATGTTTTGTATTGTGTTTATGCCATGTATTAGGGCTCCTAGCATTGTCCCTGTTTTTTCTTCCATGATCTTTATCATTTTAGATTTTATGTTTAGGTCTTTGATCCATTTTGGGTTAGTTTTTGTGCATGGTTGAGGTATGGGTCTTGTTTCAATTTTTTGCAGACTGATATCCATTTATGCCAGCACCATTTGTTAAAGAGACTGTCTTTTCCCCACTTAATGAACCTTGGGCCTTTGTTAAATATCAGCTGCTCATAAGTGGATGAATTTATGCCTGGATTATCAATTCTGTTCCATTGGTCTATGTATCTGTTGTTATACCAGTACCAGGCTATTTTGACTACCATGGCAGTATAATAGGTTCTAAAATCAGGTAGTGTGAGGCCTCCCACTTTGTTCTTCTTTTTCAGTAATGCTTTACTTATCTGGGGCCTCTTCCCTTTCCATATGAAGTTGGTGATTTGTTTCTCCATCTCATTAAAAAATGCCATTGGAATTTGCTTCGGGATTGCATTGTATCTGTAGATTGCTTTGGGTAGAACTGACATTTTCATAGTGTTGAGTCTTCCTATCCATGAGCAAGCTATGTTTTTCCACTTAGTAGGTCTCTTGATTTCTTGTCTTGTAGTTTTATTTGTATAGGTCTTTTACATCTCTGGTTAGATTTATTCCTAAGTATTGTATCTTCCTGGGGGCTATTGTAAATGGTATTGTTTGGTGATTTCCTCTTTGAAGTTCTCTTTGTTGTAGAAGAATCCAACTGATTTTTGTATGTTTATCTGGTATCCTAATACTTTGCTGAAATCTTCTATTAGTTCCAGTAGTTTTCTTGTGGATTCTTTGGGGTTGTCTGTGTAAGATCATATCATCTTCAAATAGAGGTACTTTTACTTCTTCCTTACCAATCTGGATGCCCTTTATTTCTTTTTCTAGCCTAATTGCTCCTGCTAGGACCTCCAGCACAATGTTGAATAAGAGTGGTGATAAAAGGCATCTTTGTGTGATTTCTGTTCTCAAGGGGAATACTTTCAGACTCTCTCCATTTAGGATGATGTTGGCTGTTGGCTTTGTATAAATGTCCTTAATTATGTTGAGGAATTTCCCTTCTATTCCTATTTTGTTGAGAGTTTTTATCATGAATGGGTGTTGCACTTTGTCAAATGCCTTTTCTGCATCGATTGATAAGATCATGTGGTTCTTGTCTTTTATTTATGTGATGGATTACATAGATTGTTTTTCTAATGTTGAACCATCCCTGCATTCCTGGTATAAATCCCACTTGATCGTGGTGAATTATTTTTTTTTGATATGTTGCTGAATTCTATTGGCTAGAATTTTGTTGAGGATGTTTGCGTCAATGTTCATGAGGGGTGTTGGTCTGTAATTTTCTTTTTTGTGGTGTTTACCTGGTTTTGGTATCAGAGTAATGCTGGCTTCATAGAATGAGTTTGGGAGTATTCCATCTTTTGAAACACCTTTAGTAGTAGTGGTGTTAACTCTTGTCTGAATGTGGTAGATTCTCCAGTGAAACCGTCGGGTCCAGGGCTTTTTTTTGTAGACTGTTTTTTAATTACCTTTTCAATCGCTTTTTTTTTTTTTTTTTTTTTTTTGTTACAGGTTTATTTAGTTGTTCTACCTCTGTGTTAGTTTAGGTAGGTAGTGTGTTTCTAGAAATTTGTCCATTTCCTCTAGGTTTTCAAATTTGTTATAGTTTTTCATAGTATTCTGTTATGATTCTTTTAATTTCAGTTGGCTCTGTTGTGGTATCACCCATCTCATTTCTTATTCAGGTTGTTTGATTCTTCTCCTGTTTTTCTTGTCAGTTTAGCCAATGGTTTATCAATTTTGTTGATCTTTTCAAAGAACCAGCTTTTGGTCTTGTTAAATCTTTCAATTGTTCTTCTCTTCTCTATTTCATTTAATTTTGCTCTAATTTTTATTATTTGCTTTCTTGTGGTGCACAAGGGCTTCTTTTGCTGCTCTCTATTTGTTCGAGTTGTAGGGTTACTGTTTTGATTTTGGCCCTTTCTTTTTGGATGTGTGCATTTATTGCTATAAATTGACCTCCATGCACTGCTTTTGCTGTGTCCCAAAGGTTCTGGTAGACGTGTTTTCATTCTCTTTTGATTCTGTGAATTTCTTTATTCTGTTCTTAATTTTGTCTGTAACTCAGTAGTTTTTGAGCAAGGTGTTGTTCAATTTCTATGTGTCTGATTTTTTTTCTTGCTTTTTCTGTGATTTCTACTTTTATGGCTTTATGGTCAGAAAAGATGGTTTGTAATATTTCAATGCTTTGAATTCTGTTAAGGCTTGCTTTATGGCCTACTATATAGTCTATTCTGGAGAATGTTCCACGTGCGTTGGAAAAGGAAGTATACTTGGCTGCTCTTGGGTGGACTGTTCTGTATATGTGTATGAGATAAAGTTGGTTGATTATGGCATTTAGATCTTCCATGTCTTTGTTGAGCTTCTTTCTGGATGTGCTGTCCTTCACCAAAAGTGGTGTGTTGAAGTCTCCTACTATTATGGAGCTGTCTGTCTCTCTTTTCAGTGCTGTTAGTTTATGTATTTTGGAACCCTGTCATTGGGTGCCTAAATACTATGGTTATGTCCTCCTGAGGTACTGACCCATTAATCATTGTATAGTGTCCTTCCTTATCCTTCGTGGTGGCTTTTTACTTTAAGTCTATTTTGTCAGATTAATACTGCCAACTCCTGCTTTTTTTTTTTTTTTGTGATTGTTTGATATATTTTTTCCATCCTTCAAGTTTGTTTGTGTCTTTCAGGTGTGTCTCTTGTAGGCAGCATACAGAGAGATCGTGTTTTTTAATCGATTCTGCCACTCTTTGACTCTTTATTGGTGCATTTAGTCCACTGACATTCAGCGTAATTATTGATAGGTATGAGTTTAGTGTTGTCATTTTGATGTCTTTTTTTTTGTATGTTGTTCACAGTTTCTTTGTTCCAGTTTTCTGTGCTAAGTTGTTTTTCTTTATGTATTTTCATCTTTTTCACTGTTGTTGATTTTGTATTTGCTGAGTCTGTGTTTTTCTTGTTTTTTATTTTGATGTGTAGGATTGTTAGTTTCCTTTGTGGTTACCTTAATATTTACCCCTATTTTTGTAAGTTTAAACCAATCTTTTATTTTTTTATATCGCCCTGTCTTCCTCTCCATATGAAAGATCTGTGACCTTTTTAGTCCCTCTTTTTTTGTTTTAAT
Organism: Dugong dugon; assembly: GCA_030035585.1. Taxonomy (NCBI): domain Eukaryota; kingdom Metazoa; phylum Chordata; class Mammalia; order Sirenia; family Dugongidae; genus Dugong; species Dugong dugon. Next base: position 170,449,425 of record CM057461.1, read on the forward strand.
GTTGTCATCTTTTACATATTAATGTCTCTGTTTCCCTATTTTCAGTGTTTTAGTCTTGATTTATTTTTGTGTCTTCCCTATCTGGATTGATACCTGGTTGCTCTGTCCTGTGTTCTAGTCTTGGGATGTTATCTGATGTTACTGATTTTCTAACCGGAGGACTCCTGTTAGTATTTCTTGTAATTTTGGTCTGGTTTTTGCAAATTCCCTAAACTTCTGTTCATCTGGAAATGTACTGATTTCACCATCATATTTGAGAGACAGTTTTGCTGGATATATAATTCTTGACTGGCAGTTTTTTTTTCCTTCAAGGCTTTATATGTGTCATCCCATTGCCTTCTTGCCTGCATGGTTTCTGCTGAGTAGTCCAAGCTTGGTCTTACTGACTCTCCTTTGTAGATGACTTTTTGTTTATCCCTAGGCACTCTAAAAATGCTCTCTTTATCTTTGGTTTTGGCAAGTTTGATTATGTCTTAGTGACTTTCTTTTGGGATCTACCTTGTGTAGGGTTCGATGATCATCACGGATATATATCTTCTCATCTTTCAAGATACCAGGGAAGTTTTCTGCCAACAAACCTTCAATAATTCTCTCTGTATTTTCTGTTATCCTCCCCTGTTCTGGTACTCCAATCACTTGTAGGTTATTCCTCTTGATAGAGTCCCACGTAATTCTTAGGGTTTCTTCATATTTTAAAATTCTTTTATCTGATTTTTCCTCAAATAAGTTGTTGTCAAGTGCTCTATCTTCAATCTAATTCTGACTTCCATTGCCTCAATTTTGCTCCTATGACTTTCTATTGAGTTGTCTAATTCTGAAATTTTATTGTTAATCTTCTGAATTTATTTGCTGTCTCTCTATGGATTCTTGCGACCTGTTAAATTTGTCATTATGCTTTTCTATAATCTTCTTACATTCCTGTATTGCTTTGTCTCTGTGTTCTTTGGCTCCGTCTCCGTTTTGCCTGATCTCCTTCCTGATCTCTTGAAGAGTTCTGTATATTAATCTTTTGTATTCTACCTCCAGTAATTCCAAGAAGTTCTCTTCCTCCAGAAGATTTCTTGATTTTTCGTTTTGGGAGCTTGTTGAAGCCATGATGGTCTGCCTCTTTATGTGATTTGATATTGACAGTTGTCTCTGAGCCATCAATAAGTTTTTATGTTTGCTTACTGTGTGCTAGCTTCTTGTTTTGTTTTTGATATGCCCAAATAGGCTGCTTATGTGAGCTGGTTTGATTACTGGTGCCTTTGAAGCTCTAACATCCTGTCACCAACTGGCTAGATTTGTTCCTAGGTGTGTGAGCCCAGGAGTCTGTTTACTTTTCTTGTATGGATTCAGCTCAGGTGTCCAGGTAGTCAGTCACCAAGTGTGTGGCGCAGGCTCTCACCTACAGTCCTAGGTGTGCAGGGGTGATTAGTGTAGGCACAGGTATCTGGCTGCAGTAGGGGGTAATGCACTGAACAAGGCAAGGGGCTGACAGCCACCCCTGACTGGTAGGAGTGTGTGTCTCCATTCCTTAGAGTGCATAGGTTGGTAGGTTTTGCAGACTATTGGGACCTAATGCTGTTGGCTATAAGGACTGAGAGGCACCACTTATTCTCGGACCCCTGTTGCAGGTGGCTAGGTAGCATGGGTGGAGCCACCAGTCCTCAGGCCCCTAATGTGGGTAGGTGAGGACCCTGCTTAATGGGCAGAGTGGTGTCAAATGTCATGAAACTTCCACTCCACCATATAGCTGATACAGCTGAAGTTAGTCTTCAGGTATATATGCTGTTGTACTGTGCTAATGAGGGCCTATGCTGTTGAAATGGGCCCACACAGGTCTATGCAGAGGTGAAAGGCATTCAAAGTCCCTTATGCCTGTGCCTAGGCAAAGGAGCTGTGCCTACCCTAAGTTCCTGGCTTTGGGGAGCTGGGGGATTATTTATTCCTGTTTGTTAGTTTGTTCCCTCTCCAAGGCCGGGAGAATGGCTCAGGGTGCATGACGGGTGTTACTTCCAGCGCAGGGGATGTGGCAAAGGCTGAAGTGGTCCCGGGACCCGGTGCAGATCAGGAAGGAGGCAGGTAAATGGGAGGAAGATTTTTCCCAAAGGTGTTTTTTGATCCACGCAGTAGGTTAGATGTGTTTATCTTTTGCCAGTTGAGTGCCACTTTTCACCGGTTATGGAGGCTTGAGTAGACTCTCTACTGCAAGGTCTCTGCCAATGTGGAAAATGCATCCTGAGTGCCACTGCTTGCCTCACCGCTCACACCAGCTGATCCGGCCTGCAGGGCCTGGCCACTCCTTGCTGCTTTTGAACCGTCTCTCACTTCCCCTGGCGCTCAGTCTGATTCCTCAACTTTGCCTTTGATGTTCAGGGCTCCTAGATTGTCATATATGATTGATTCACTTGTTTTTTCAGGTCTTTGTTGAAAGGAAATGTCTAACTACTCTGCCATCTTGGCCCCACCTTCCTTGAGTACCTATTTTCATTTCTTTTGGGCTTATACTTAGGAGTGGAATTGCTGGGTCATACAGTAATCCTACAACTAACTTTTGAGGAATCACCCAACTGTTTCGCACTATGGCTGCACCATTTTACATTTCCATCAGCAATGTACAAGGGTTCCAATTTCTCCATATTCTCACCAACACTTGTTTACCTTCCAAGGTTGTTTTCGTCTGTTTTTTAATAGCCATCATCATCCGTGTGAGGTGATATATCATTGTGGTTTTTACTTTTATTTCCCTACAGACTAATGATGTTGAGAATCTATGAATGTGCTTGTTGGCCATTCATGTATCTTCTTTGGAGAAACATCTGTTCAAATCCTTTGCCCATCACTTAATTGGGTTGTTTTTTGTTGTTGAGCTGTATGAGTTTCTTATATATTCTGGATACTAGACCCTTAACAGACATATGACTTCCAACTATTTTCTCCCATTCTGTAGACTGTTTTTTCACTTTCTTGATAACATCCTTTCTTATTATTTTTTAACTTTATTTTTTTTAAATATGTGCAGTTGGAAAAAGCTAAACAGTTAAAAAGGGCAAACAGTAAAAAGCAGTTACTTGTGTATACTTTAGTCATGATCTCTGTATATACATACAAACGTTATATATATCCTCTCCTCCTACCCCCTTTTACACAAATGACGACTTATAAACAGTTCTGCATTTTGCTTTTTTCACTGAATGTGTCTTGGAGATAGTTCCATTCCAGAATATGTACATCTGCCCCCTCCTTCTAACAGGTGTGCAGTATCCCACTGCATGGGTATTTCATGGCTTACTTAATGGTACTCTTTTGTAGACATTTAGGTTGTTTGAAACTTTTAACTGTATGTAGCTATATACAAGTTAGTATATCTCCAGGGCAGATGGAAGTGGAAATTATTTCTGGAGTATGGTTTTCTTCATATTTGGTATTTGTTTTCTAAACGTTATTAACAATCTGGTAAATTGATAAAAATACTGTTAGCATTTTTATGTCAACCTTCAGTCTATGGGCTTGTTTATGGAAGAAAAATTAGAAATAGCAGAACCAGCCTTACACAAGATTATGAAGTAGGTGAGTAGGCCTTTTCTCACCTCTGTTATATTGTTTCCTTTCTAATCTCCCTCAGAAACAATTCTCAGCAAAGAAACTAAATTTTTCAGTACGCTACGTTTTCTTGTGTTATTACATTTTAACTCTTCTCTGGTTGTAGAGAGGCATAACATGATTTTAGAACTGAAAGAGATTTTGAAACTAACAATCAGATTCTCAAATGTTAAGGTTAAAAAAAGTGAGAGTTCAAGAATCCCTGGTGGCACAAGCCTGAAGTCTCAGCTGCTGACAGGTTGGTGGTTCGAACCTACCCAGTGAGTGGCTCTGCACGAGAAAGACCTGACCATCTGCTCCTGTAAAGATTATAGCCTAGAAAACCCTATGGGGCAGGTCTGCTCTGTCACATGAGGTTGCTATGAGTCTAAATCAACTCGAGGGCACCTAACAACACAACAAGGATGCCCAGATTTCATGCAGTTGATGTCAGTGCTAAGAGAACCCAAGTCTCTTAGTTTCCTAGAATAGGGCCCTCTATATTCACAGCAATAATTTGTCTCATTCCTGTTAAAGAACTTGAAAATTCTGCTTCTCTCTAGAAGTTCTAGAGAACAGTAGGTTTATGACTCTTTTTCTCTGACACAAAAATAAATCATGTCTATTTCCCAACTATTAAGTCATGCCATACATCTAGGACCACTTACCAATACTGGGTACATTATACAGTGATTTTTGAAAGGGAAGTTTTTTCTTTTAAGAATTTCAGAATTGATAGAAAACGCTCCTATCCTTCAACTACCATGAACTAAAAGTATAGAGATTAAATGAAATTGATTATTGGAGGTGAATCTTATACGTAAGTTCATCATAACTCAGTTAATTGATTGTGATTATGCATTGATACTTTAATATCCCTGACAGTTTATTTATCCTCACTTATAGCAGCTAACAACAACTTAGGTCAAGGAGAAATAAAGCACAGAAATTAAGCTATTTAATAAGGTAGCTGATCTGTAAAGGGATCTGTATTTTTCATGAGTAAATATTTACTGACCTCCCTTTATGAACAGGGCACCATGTTAACATGTGAAATATAAAGTATATATAAACTATAATCTTTGTCTTCCAGGAACATAAATTGCTTTTGGTAAAACAAAACATTGCAGACAGTGTTATTACTTTACTATTAAATTCCACAGCCTCTACATTACTGCTGTCATGTAACCTAGCCTTAAAAAATTTGATCATTAAAAAATGTTTTCAGAAACCTTTTGTGGGTCTAAATATGAGCCTATACTTGACTGTTTCCAAGGACGGAACTAGCAGTTCTTATTATTAACTGAAATTCTAGGCCTTTAACACATGGTGTTACTCTCCTTTTTTGCTGATTAGGAATTGAGTCACTAATTACAAGCCCATCAAATTTCACCAATCCATAGAACTCTGTCTTGTTCGTAGCAATGAAATCTCTTGCCTAAGCAAGTACAGTAGTAGTGTAGCCAAAACTTACTTTTGTAACCAATTTTATTTGCCTCTCTCTTAAATCTGATAAATTTAGGACTTTTAGTATTTTTGGTACTTTTCAGACATGAGAAATTGTGATGAACTTTGTCATTTCCTCTTAATCCCTTTTAATAGAAGCTGGATCATATTATCGGCAAGGAATTTAATTCTTCAGAGGTGCCATCATTTATGTTTTTTGTTGTTCTTGTGTGCCGTCGAGTCAATTCCAACTCATAGTGACCCTACAAGACAGAGTAGAACTGCCCCATAATGTTTCCAAGGCTGCAATCTTTACAGAAGTAGATCATCAGGTCTTTTCTCCCACGAAGCAGCTGGTAGGTTTGAACTGCTGACGTTACAGTTAGCAGCCAAGCACTTAACCAATGCGCCACCAGGGCTCCTTATGTATTTTTAACTACACACAATTTATAAGACAGTAAAATATGCAAGCACACCACTTAAATATCTTCACTTCTCCATCCTCTCATTTTTACATTAGTATCTTTCTCATTTATAGAGATGTTGTCTTAGGCCAGGTTCTCTACAGAAGCAAAACCAGTAAAGCATGTATATATATGTAGAAAGAGAGACAGAGATTTATATCAAGGAAATGGCTCACATGGTTATACAGGCTGGAAAGTCCCAAGTCCGTGGGTCAGGGTGGAGGCTTCTGACTCACACAGCTGCAGGGGCTGGCAAACCCAAGATCAGCAGGTCAGATAGCAGGCCTCTATCTCACAGGCTGTGGAGGCCAACAAATCCCAACATCGGCAGGTAAGCTGCTAGCTCAAGTCCCAAGAACTAGAGGTCAGATGAACAGGAGCCAGCTGCAGGATCCAGAGCGAGCAAAGCCAGCGAGCTTTGCCAGAAAGTCCACTTATATTGGATGCAGGCCACTTTCTCAAGGAAACTTTAAATTAATTGGTTACTCATAGCAATCTCATCATGCGGGTGATTACATCAGATCTCATCATGGAGAGATTACATGACCACACAGCTGCCAGACTACATCATGACTGCCAAACCACTGAGAATCATGGCCCAGGCAAGATGACACACAACCTTAACCATCACATTTATGTCTTGCCAAATTTTGCATCTGTATTTTTCAAAATGTTTTTGATATCTTTAACTTGAAAAATAAATGGCTCTCCTCAGTAACTGCAAATAGTTTGTACAAGGAATATTTAACAATTTAGTCTTAATGTCTTCTGTTTGTTTGGGTATAAAGATTTGAATGCTAGTATATATGGCTACATAGAAGGTGGGTGGTCAATATATATTTCCCAGCTTTCATATCTGAGGTTTTGGAAACTGCTGGCTGAAAAAAGACTTATTTCAGATATTTGGGAAGTGAGCAGGATGGGAGGAGGAAGGTATATACTATATAGATTTTAGAGTGTGGCAACCTCTGAGGTAAAAGGGACTCAATCTCACGTGAAAAGAAAATGATAAATTGTTACACGTGCAAGTTTATTTCCCTAGTAAAGTTTTTATTCCACACACTTGCGTACCTTTCATGTGCAAAGCTTTTTGTTAGGAGAACCACACCAAAATCAGCTGCCAGGCCTTTCTTCCAAGGCACCTCTGAGTGGGTTTGAACCACCAATCTTTGTAGTAGTAGCCAAGCATCTGACTGCATCACCTAGGGACTCCATCTCTTAGAAGAGGGAGACACTAAAAGTTCAAGAAATACAGCCTATGCCCTGAGAGAGTTTTCAATTTTGTGTTCAACTGCTTGGCTAGTAATGGAAAGGTTGGCAGTTTGAACCCAGAGGCACCCTGGAAGAAAAGCCTGGTGATCTAATCCTGAAAAGTCACGGCCATGAATCCTATGGAGCGGTTATACCCTGAAACACAAGGGATCACCGTAAGTTCAGAAATGAATGGACAACAACTGGTGTTTTAACTAAGATGAAGTATTTTGATTGATTATTCTAATCCTTTTGTGTGAAAGAATAAATGTTCCACTAGAAACTATTTGAAGAAGATGGTCCCAAGGCTTCAAATAGCTCTGTCACGAACTAAAGCAAGATACCTTTAAGAGGTAATGTACTTACAAAACATTAGCCTATTTTATAGTGGCAATTCTAAGAACCTGATCTTATGAACATATTTTAACACATCTTTGCAGCAGTATTTGATACTAATTGGGGAAAAAGTTACTGATACCCATTGAGTAACTTTACTGCCTGATGGTACAAAGAAATTGAGAAATATGAGAATCAAGGCTTAGTAAAGTAGGTTTGGACTAGGTTTCTATCTTTAACATGAGGACAAAACAAGCACACTTAAAGTGTGCATTTATGGGATAAATGAAACATTTTCAACATAAGTGAAAAACATGCCATAACCTTGTTGGCATTTTATAGTGGGTATGAGGTGTGCTGCTCAGATTCCTCCCCTCCCTACTGTCATACACTGAAACACTCATCTCCCAGCTTCTGGCAATCTTGGTTGCTGATGGTTCTCAGTTGAGTTCCTCTCCAGTAATTATCTCTAGCCCAAGGTTATGCCCCTTATATCCATGACTAAGGTATAAAGGCCTGCCCCCTTGCCTAGATGAGGCACAACTGCCAAGCATCCCAGCTCCAAGGAACTGGCTGAGTACTTCCCTGACTGCATCCCAGCCCAAGTTCTTCCTCCTTCCCAGTCCTGCTTCTTTTCACTCTCTCAGAGGTGTCCATCTTGAAAGCATTCTCATTTAAACCTTCTGCACCTTAATCTCCATCTCTGGGTCTTACTTCCCCAGGGAACTGACCTGAGACAACATACTAAATCCAAAGCCAACAAAATCTATTTGATTTTCACTTACACAACCAAATTACTCCTGCCTTTTATTCTATTTGTCAGACAGGGAAAAAAATTACCTTCAACCTTTTCTGATTCTTATTATTTTTCATTATTTTATGAAAATGTGAAACATCAACTACTGCCTTCTCCACTTGGTAGACCATACAGACCTCTACCTGAAGTCCCCCCACCTCTACATACACACACACACACACACACACACACACACACACACAAACACACACACACACCCATTTTAACACCTATCTCCAAAGTTAGGGTTTTAAAGGAGTTGAACTCCAATTAATATTTTCATTTCTAATAGCATACCAAGATGGGATTGGCTTTTCATTACAGTACCGGTGATACTGCAGGGTTTTTAGTTTATTTGTTTTAAAACACCTTCCATGTTCTGGAACCGTCTTGGCATTTTGTGATTTTGGTAGGTTATTTCCATCTCACGTGCATTTCTCAGAATTGGGTTGAACTCATACATCACAGAATATTCACAATCTTAATTCAACTTTATTAAAGTAAAGCTATTTAAAATTTTATTTAAAATTTAATATAAGGAAGGCTTAAGATTTAACATAAGGTTTATGCACATGTGACTTCATGAAGTCTATCAAAGATAATCATGCAAGAATGAGACAATCGTTTAACCCAAACAGCAATGCCCTCTAAATGGAATGTACCTTTTTCATTCAACAAATATTTGGGTGGTTATGATATACGAGATACTGGGAGGCAGCAGTGAAAGAGATAAGCATTCCCTGCCCTCAAGAAGCATACAGTCTACTGAAGAATATAGACAATAAATAAATAATTTTAAGTATAATACAGAAGGTGCTTATACTTGGGTATGAGCTAGCTTCACAGGGAGGGATGAGTTTTACAACTTTTTTTCATTGTCATCCTAAGTAATATAAGGAGGCAGGGAAAGCCTAGGGCAGAAATACACAAAAGCATTGAGAAGTGGTAAAGATGAAGGGGAAAGCTACAGCTTTTAGTTTGAAGATAACCTACTAGATGATGCCCGGTTACCACCGCTGACTGCTCTGACAGGGATTGCAATAGAGGTCCCAGACAGAGGGGGAGAAAAATGTAGAACAAAAATCCTAACTCACAAAAAAAAAAAACCAGACTTACTGGTCTGACAGAGACTGGAGGTCCCCAAGAATATGGCCCCCAGACACCCTTTTAACTCAGTACTGAAGTCACTCCTGAGGTTCATCCTTCAGTCAAGATTAGACAGGCCCATAAAACAAAATGAGACTAAATGGGCACACCAACTCAGGGGCAAAGATGAGAAGGCAGGAGGGGACAGGAAAGCTGGTAACAGGGAAGCCAAGTTCTAGAAGGGGAGAGCACTGACATGTTGTGGGGTTGGCAACCAATGTCACAAAACAATACGTGTATTAATTGCTTAATGAGAAACTGATTTGCTCTATAAACCTTCATCTGAAGTACAATTACAAAAAAAACAAGAAGAAGAAGTTAACCTATTCCCAGCACATGCAGATCCCAAATTTTTGGTGCTTTTCAAAAAGTAACTAAAATTTTATTTTTGCTTATTCCTTTGTTTATATACTTAAACCTGAAATTAAGCCATAAAACATGAGACCCTGGCAAACTCATGTCCTAATCTCAAACAATCAAAAGTATCCAGACCTAAATAAGGCAGACATTTCAATAGCCTTAACAGCTCCAGGAAGGCACATTAAACCTCTTGTTTCATATTTGGAAAATCAGAAAACTGGGTTAAACATTACATATCTCAGAACATGTTTTCAAGTAATTTGTATAATTTAGCCTCACCAAAACACTGGTTTGAAGACAACTTTACACCAGTCCTTTATCATAGCCTCAATGAAAACTATTTATCAAGAGGGAGTAGCATGGGATAGGGAAACAACATAAACCAAAACCTCACACTTTCCTTTAACATTTATTGAATTTCAAAGTGAATTAAATATGACTAAAACGTCACAGTAATGGGACAAAGTACTGTTTGTTTTAAAAGTGTACATACGTTTTGTCCCTTGAGAACTTGATCTGAATTTTTGTACAGTAAGCCACTTAATATGGCTCGATTTCCAGTCTAAGACCTTAACTGACATACTCAATGACAACAGTCTTATAAATTATACTCAACTACAAGTCCTCCCTCTGGTTTTTCCTCTGGGCTTTGTAAATATGTACATCTTTTCCAGGATCATAGTGAACCTTACTCACAGTAAACTGTCTCTCCAGCATTGCTAAGAAGTTGTTATCCCGTTCATAACGAATTCGGCAAGCTAGCAGAATCACGGAATGGTCACTACAGAGATATTCCAGTGTTTGAAGAAGATCTGTAAACGTTTCTTCTAAATATATGATATCAGCTCCAAGTATCAGGTCAAATTCTGCAGGTAAAAAACTCCCCAAATTCTGTCCCCAGGTCAGCTCCTTAACAACGGCTTTGGGTTGGATATGGGGAGGTAAGTTGGCTTGAACATTTGATTTAAGAAATTCTAATGCTACTTTTCGATCCGTGATAGTCACATGAGCACCTAGAATGTGAGACAGAGAGAAAAGTCACGTGCACATCAGTAGAACTCTAATAGGCAGAGAGAGGGTCAAGTTAAACAGAGCAGAGTATATGTCTCTAAATATTCCTTCTGATGTGCTAAATACCATGTCCTTCATGGGTAGTGGAAATCGATAAGAACAGTGACCTGCAGCTCCTTCTGGACTGCCTTCTGGCAAATGCGAACCTTTGATGTGCTTCTATGACACATCTGCTGTTTGCTGAAGTTGTGCCTATGAAGTGCAGAGTCACCAAGTGCCAACAACCTGCTGCTTCCAAATTCTGCAAGTAGAGCTGGCCCACCCTCCATAGGTGCTCCCACTCTATATCATTCATTAGGTCATGTTCTTCAAGGCAGTAGGTCTCAGGGTAAAATAGAATCCAACAATAAAAAATCTAGCAGCAGTCTACTACAAAGGTTGTTAAGACACCAAAAACAGAACGGTTGCTCTCTGGAGTTAAAAGCTAAAAGAGAATTAAGGAAGAGATTAATTGGCTACTACAAAATGCCAGTCCACCTCTCTTTATGTTATTATGAAGCAGCTAACCTATACGCATTTATGTAATACATATGTAATTATTAAGAAATGATAAACTTAGAAATTAGTCGATGGTATGAAAGTACTGTAGGGTAAAATACTAGATGATGTTATTAGTACTAACTTTTCACATGGCACATGGAAAATTAATGAGCAATATTTTATTTATTAGGGGGCAGTGGTGGTTCAGTGGTAGAATTTTTGCCTTCTATGCAGGAGACCTGTGTTCGATGCCCAGCCAATCCACCTCGTGCACAACAACCATCTATCTGTCAGTGGAGGCTTGTGTGTTACAATGATGCTGAACAGGTTTCAATGGAACTTCCAGACCAAGACAGACTAGGAAGAAAGGTCTGGCAATCTATTTCTGAAAAATCAACCAATGAAAACTCTACAGATCACAACAGTCTGATCCTGTCATGCATGAGGTTGCCATGAGTCGGGGGCCAACTCGATGGCTCTAACAACAACATTTTATTTATTAATTTGTTTGTATGGATTGTTTTCTATGAACCAAGAGATATAATTTTTTGACCCAATATGGCTTTGAGAAAACTGAACGTAAGGTCAGCCCTAAAACGCTTCATCTACATCATAGTAACAATAAAGTAATGGTAATCGTATTTTGTTTTAGCCCCATATGTTCTGAAATTTAAAATTCTGTTTCAACATTTCTAAAATTATTTTTAGGCAAAGAATGCTGAATATACCATGGATTGCCAAAAGAATGAACAAATCTGTCTTGGAAGAAGTACAGCCAGAATACTCCTTAGAAGTGAGGGTGGAAGACTTTGTCTCACATACCTTGGACATGTTATCAAGAGGGACCAGTCCCTGAAGGACATCAAGCTTGGTAAAGTACAGGGTGAGCGGAAAAGGGGAAGACCCTTGACAAGATGGATTGACACAGTGGCTGCAACAACGGACTCAAGCATAACGACGACTGTGAGGATGGTGCAGGACCAGGCAGTGTTTCACTGTGTTATACACAGGGTCACTATGAGTCAGAACTGACTCGACAGCACCTAACGACAATAGCAACAAAATTATTTGTCTGCATCCTTCATCAATTTGTGATCTTTATAGATAATTCTCCCACAGGATTCCAGACCAGCTACAGTAAGCATCATTCCAGTGGTAGCTTATACTGTTTCTTATACTGACATGCAACATTAGGACAGTATTTAATTCGACATTTGTTATCCTAGAGTGTGATACTGATGCAAATACTCAAGTTGTTAGATTGCACAAGCCTGGACCTACCACCTGTGTCCTGGGAACTTCAAGCAGTGCAATGGTAGTGAAGAATAAAGACTGAGGCTGAAGATTCAGGCAGGGTGTGATTGCAGAGCCAGTGGTAGGCACAGAAGATTTAAGTACAGATGACTCGATCACTTTGCATTTTAGATGGACCACTCTGACTGCTACGGGGAAAGCAGAGTTGAGAAGATAAAGCAGAGGCAGAAAAGCCAGGTGGGAGGGTGGATATGATCATGCAGAAGACAGATGACGAGAGCTCGATCCAGGGCTGTCTGACAACCTGGGACATCAGAAAGTAGCTTCGTTTCCTGGAACTCCAGTTTCACTTGAAAAATATGAAAATTAAAAATAATACCTACCTTACATGGGGATGTTATAAGGCTACCCCAAGGAGAATAGGAGCTTCGGCAGTGGGGGGTGGAAAGGGAGAAATGGATTCAAGAAGTAGTTAATAGACGGAATCAGCAGGGCTCAGGGAAGGCTGGGAGGGGAAGAGTCAAGATGTTGGCTTAGGTGATTACTTGGATAATGATGCCAACTCAGGACAAAGGAGAAAGGAGGAGTTCGGAAAGGTAAGAAGAATTTGGGTTTAAACATGGATTGTTTGAGATGCTGGGAAGTAAACAGGGAGAGATAACCTGTATCCAGTTCTTAGTTAGACATACAAGTCAAAGTTCAGAGGAGATTCACACTAGAATTATAGAAAAGTAAAAGACAATTTCTTCCTGAGCATATCATATATATTTTAGGACAGTGGTCTTCAGGCTTGCTTGGGTATCAGAATCACCTAAGAAGCTTCTGAAATCCAGATTCCTGCCCTACCCCAACTTACAGAACCCTGTCTTAAGGATGGGATATTTTTCTTCTAAGAATAGTTGCCAAATAGCATGAAGGCAGCATTAAAGACACCTGGGGAGATTTTCAAACTAAGCACCAAGGTCTGTGAGTCAGAAAACCAAAACCAAAACCAAACCCGTTGCTGTGGAGTTGATTCCGACTCATAGTGGCCCTATAGGACAAAGGAGAACTTCCCCATAGGGTTTCCAAGGAGCAGGGAACAGCTGGTTGATTTGAACGGTGGACCTTCTGGTTAGCAGCTAAGCTCTTAACCACTACACCACCAGGGCTCCTTGTGAGTCAGAACTGGATTCAAAATCCAAGTCTGCAATCTATTAGTCGTACAGCCTTGGGCAAGCTGCTTAACCTCTACCAGCCTTCCTTCCACCACTTGGGGAAACTAAGTAGACTGATCACGCAGAGCTGCTGTGAGAACAAGAGAGGGCAAACACACAGCACTCAAAACACAGCAATTAGCAGTAATTAGCTAATTGCTCAGTAATTAGCAGCTGTTTTTTCTTTTAACAAGAAAATTGCATCACCCTATATGAAATGTTCTGCACAGCATTTAGCCTTTGGGGGCATTTTTTCTGTAATGTTTGTCTTTATTGCCCCATTAGAATTGGAACCTAGGCTTCCTGAAAGCAGTGACCAGCCTGACTTGTTCACTGCTATATCCGCAGCACCTAGAACCTGGTAGCCACTATAAATAATAAATATAAGAATCATGGAGTAGTGCAGAGAAATGCTTAGAATACAATGTTAACTGAAGCATCATATATGATGTGTGTGTGCTGAGCTTCCTCCAGCTATGAAGAGACTATCTGCTCTATCTCCCTCCCTGGGTTAAATTCAATGGTGTATGGGGAAGTACCTTAAGCTGTAAAAAACTATATATTCATGGTTAAGATTCATCTTAAAACCTAAGTCGCCTCAAGATCATAATATTAACTTCAAAGAACTGAAGGGGGCAAAGCAACCTCCCATGAGAAGTATAACTAACAGGGAATAAGAGACAGAGAAGAAATTATGATAGCCTTACTGGAGTTAAGAGCACCAGCCAGCTGGCCCACAAGTCGTAATAAACAGAAGGGGGAAAAAAAAATAACCCAGTAAGGGGAAAGCCAACAGTGGGTTTTGTGCTAAGAAAACCACAAATGCACCTCTTGAATTCCCCTCACTAAGGAGAGAACCAATGGGTCACACTCACCCAGCAGGGCAGCCACTATGCCCACCAGCCCTGTGCCGGCACCCAGCTCCACCGCAGAACAGCCCCTGAGCTCCACAGCTCCCATCTCCAGATATGCAGAAAGAACAATGGCCTGAGTCAAAACACAAGTGTGATTGTGATTAAGGTCAACAAGTGCTTTACAGGCTACAGGGTTTAGGTAGGCTACGCACTGGCAGGAAGAGACCCCATACACACACATGCATACACACAGACGCCCTCCACTGAGGTTCAATTTCCAATTTAACCATACACAGGACCTTAGCTGCTGCTTCGAGGTGATCTGCAAGAGCAGATATGGCATACCACAACACAACTTCCCCAGTATCTGCCAAAGTCCCTAACAGGGACGGCAGTGCTCAGTAACACTGTCTACATAAGACGGGTCTTGCTGACTCTGGGGAGTTTAATTTCATGCTGTGTCACAGTCCTTTTACACTTGAGGCTTATAAAACTATTCTGGAAAAACTAACATGAACAATCTGTGATTCTGTTTAAGGGAACATCCAGTTCCTAAACCAAGCTCAGGTCAGCCAGGCCACATCCTCACCCAGGGAAAAAAAAGCAGAGCAGTGCCTAAGGGTCCCAGAACTTTGTACCTCCCTCTCCCTCTTGTGCCCCAGTACGATCCGTGCCCCACGTGAGCCCTCACCATATATTTTGAGCATAAATTTTAGCCAAAAATTTGGACACTTGATGTGTGAGTAAGCACTTGCTTACTATAAAAGAATTGTACCGTTAACATAATTTTTAATATAATTTGTTGTTCGTGGCCACATATTACAATTCCTCTTCTTGGTGAGCATTCCTCACCATTATTTATTCTTATAACTCTTTACATGAATACCTTTCATGTAGTTACCTTGGACCAGATTCCTAGAAGTGATATTACAGGGTTAGAATACATTAACATTTTTATTCCTAAATGTTTACATAAGATTCCTAACACACTGTTAATAATGTAAAATAGAACAGATGCCAACCATTTATTCAACATTAACTGAGCTCCCACTGAGTCCCAGGTGTGGGGCTAGATGCTGAGAACACACACCACTGTCCTCAATCCAATAACAGTGCTTCAAGAGAAAGAAATAAAAACACAATTATAATTGTGCCATGGTTACAACTATGGAAAATGTTAATGAAAACACATGATCTTTATTTGGGGAATTATCACCTTACAATATTCTTTGTGCAATTTTTAAAAAAGACAAGGTTAATGGTTGTCAAAAGCAGTTTCCTGCTTTCTTTCCACTGCTCCCTCACCCTGGCGGGTCATTTAATCTCCCTCAGCTTTCATTCACTCACCCTTAAAATACCATGGTGGGGGACAAGGGGAGTGACTGCTAATGGGTATGTTTTTTTAGGAGGAAGTGATGAAGTGTTTTAAAATGGATTGCGGTGATAGCTGCACAACTCTTGTGGATATACTAAAAACCACTGAACTGTATGTTTTAAAGAGCTTGGCTGGTAACCAAAAGGTTGGCAGTTCAAATCTACCAGGTGCTCCCTGGAAACCCTATGGAGCAGTCCTACTCTGTCCTATAGGGTCGCTATAAGTCGGAATCTACTCGACGGCAGCGGGTTGGGTTTGGTTTGGTACATTTCAAACGGGTGAAATGCATGGCATATGAACGATCTATCAATAAAGCTCTTTTTTCTTTTTTAAAATAATCTATGGACCAGTCTTATTATCAAGCGTGGATGTTTTCAGAGGTCCCTAGAGCATGCTTACCGCATCCCAAACCACCGCAGCGACTCCAAGCTGCCTCCAATCCTGCCGGATCTGGATTGTGTGGTTTACGAAGAAGAAGGTGGCAAGAGGCTTGTGGAATTTCTGCAACCCCATCACCGCGGTCTCCTCGTAAGGGACGAGGGCCATTTCGCCAGCGCCCAGCTCTCTGCTCCTTCAAGCCTGTCATGCAAAAGAGTCCTTGCTGATGCTCTGACCAGAAAACGCATTATCTCTTAAGTAGCTGCAAAGCTGTGTTAAGTTCAAAAGAACGAAACAATGCGAGAAAGAGAGTAGGAAGGAAGGGAGGAGGAAACCTGTGTCTAATGCCTTTTGTATGGCTTTTCCTTCCAGTCTCACGGGAAGTGAGGTTTAGCTCTTAATTTAGGATGTCTTTGGGCAAATGAACCCAGAACGTGATAACCGCTGCACGATGCCCTACACTTTTATCCAGTTACCACTCCGTGAAGCCGGATAAGGTGCGCAAAACACCTTGCCGGCCGAGGGCAGTCAAACAGACAAAGTAGGGCTTTCTAAACTGCCCTGACCACGTCCACTGCCGCTGCAGCCCAACGCTGGAAGCCTGGGTTTGGGTTTGTGGGTGTGGGTGTATCGGTCTGTCTGTGCGTTTCCAAATCGGTAACAACAATGGAACCGAACTTGCACTTGGACTTGGTGGTAACGTTTTGATTATCCTGCTTATTGACAATAGCCGGATATATACGCTCGATAATGTTCATCCACTTGAGACTGGAAGCGAAAGACACTCGTGGAATCCGAGTCGCTCGTGGGAGCGCGAGGACAAGAGCCCGGGCGTCCGCGGCTTGGAGGCCTCCCCGCAGCCCCCTAAACTCGCCCTCGCCCCCTCTAAAGGGTCGACAGTGCGTCCTTCCTTCCCGCCGGCCCCCGGCTCCAGGAGCTGGCCGGGGATGGGAGCCCACAGGGCCCTTCGGGACCGCCGGCCGCGCGGGTAGCCCACCCAACCCCAGAGCGCCCTGAGTTTCCCGGACCGAGTGCCGGAGGCAAGCCTAGGCCGCCCCCGAAGTGGGGCCCACGAGACACCCAGGCCCGAGGCGAGGACCCGCGGGTACTTACGGCTCCGGAGGTGGCCGCAGCGCCGCATGCGCTTCGCTTTCCCCGGCCCGGAGGTTGGCTGCGGAAACTACCAGCCTCAGACGGCCGGAGATCCCGAGCCACGCCCGGCGGTGGCGATGGCGGCGCCCGGAGGCGGCGGATGGGCGGCCCCGCCCAGAGATACGCGTTTCCGGTGCCCCCACGCCGCTCTCCGGGTAGGTACTGTAGCTGATGCCTTGCGAGGGGGCGTGGAGGGGGGGCTCGGCGAAGCGGGTCGGAGTTTCGCCACGTGGGGCCCCAGGGTGTTCGGGTGCGACCAAAGGAGTTTCCCTGGCCGCCGAGGGGAGCGTTGGGGGGAAAAGCGAGGTGCCGAGCAGCTGGCGCGCCGGCGGCGGGTGAGAGGAAGCACTGCATACGCGCTTATGTGGGTTCCACTTTTTTAACCATGTGCTCGGGCTCGCTTTCTCGCATTTTTATTGTTTTTAGTTTTGAAGGTGGCCAGTTAGCAAGTGTAGGAGAAAATTCGCCCCGAAGAAGGCGTGATCACCCCTTCGTCCCAGCGTCACTGAAGTGGTGTAATTGCCGGCTTGATAGCAACAGAGTGGAAAAAGTCAAAAAGCCCGCTCAACTGAAGCGCAAACGGGGAGAGCGGACGTGGCGCCCAGGCCTTTATTTTAAAATGGGTCGGGTCGGCTGGGCCCGGGAGCGCGCCTTCGGCCCCAGACCCTGACCCGGGCACTGGCTGCAGATCCCGACGTGCTCATATCCCTCTTACCGGGTCCAACTGGTAGTGCACCTGCCCTTAGGGCACCTATGCTTGACACAGAAGGAGCTAACGGCAGCCAGGCGACGACCTCTGGGAGAGCGCGGGCCAGAGCCAGCGCCCAGTGTGACTGCGCGGGAGGCGGCATCCTCTTCCCAGAGACTCTTTCTCTTTCTTGCCGGACCTTAACCCCAAGTTCCCTCCGCCAACTCCGCCGTTCTCTCGCTAATTCTCATCCTTGGCTGCACTTTAGAATGAATTGGAAAGATTTAAAACTCCCCATATCCTGTCCCGCCCCAGAGAGGCTCTGTTGGTCCGAGGAGAGGTCCGGGCCTTGGTATTTTTAAGAGCTCCCTAGCCCTGGTGGTGCAGTGGTTAAACGCTTGGCTGCTAACAGAAAGGTCAGCGGTTGGAACGCACCAGCCTCTCTGTGGGAGAAAGACGTGGCAGGCTGCTTCTGTAAAGAGTGCAGCGTAGGAAAACCTGTGGGGCAGTGCTACTCTGCCCTATAGGGTCGCTATGAGGTAGAATCTACTCAACTGGCAACTGGTTTGGTTGACACCCATATGCAGCTAGTGTTGAGCGCCTCGTCTCTCCGGCAGGGGGCGTGCGGGGCCTCGCTCCTGGTCTCTAACCTGCCAACATAAAACTGTGGACCGGCTGGGAAGAGGGTTTGAAGTGAACTTTGAAGACCACCAGCCATTTACCTCTTTTTTTGTCTTCTCTCCCTCTCCGTTTTTTTTTTTTTTTTCCCGTATCTCTCTCTCCTAGTATTTCCTTTCTTATCTCCTCTGTCTCACTGTGCTTCCCCTGACTCTCTTAATTTTCCTTTCCTTTTTTTAAACCTCTCTTTCTTCCCCTTATTTTCTGTCTCCCTTTCCTTGTCCCTTTCCTTTGGGGAGGCAGCTTTGGGCACAAGAAGAATCACAGACCTTAAAAATTCAGATTCCGCCTCTGACACTTTAAATGAGATGACCTTGAGGAATTACTAAACCTCCCTAAACCCCAAGCCTCCTCATAAAGCCTGGCCCCTCCTCCATCCCTTTTCCCTGTTCACCTTTTCTGCTGAAATCATGCATATGGCTTAAAATAAAAGATGAGGAGACAGCCTTCCTAACCTCTCCAGCACTCTGCTAACATAGGAGGATATTTACCTCATTATATTTGCTGATGGAATATCTAGAAAGATGTCATTTAGTATTTCTCAACAGTAATATACTGTTCTGTCTGTTCTGCTTTGTTTAAAATAATGTGGGTTCTACAATTTCTGAGGCCAGCTCTTCAGACAGGGATTGGACTGGACTGTGGGACATAAAATGATACTTGTGAGGAGTGGGCCTCTTAGCTCAAGTAGATACAGGAGACTAGGTGGGCAGCTTCTGTCCAGAGGTAAGATGGGAAGGCAGAGAGGGTTAGGAGCTGGTTGAATGGGCATGGAGAATCAGAGGTGGAAAGGAGCAGTGTGCTGTCACAGTGTGGGGAGAGCAATTAGAGTCACATAGCAGTGTATGTCTACATTTTTGTATGGAAGACTAACGTGAAATATAAACTTCATTTAAACTATAACAATAAAAAATAAATAAATAACGTGGGTTCTAATTGACACCAATTGGTCCAGGAAACACCTAAACAAATAATTAGGAACGTGCCATTTGTATAGTAGTGTAGACATTAAGCAGAGATCTGGTTTTATAAAAATGAACCAGAATAGTTAGTGCCCCCCTGTGAATATTTGAAAATAAATTTTTAATCCTGGAAACAAGTGCGTATGTAGCAGGTGATATTATTTGTTTAAAATGATCCACCTTGTTCAGAGACTGTCCCGGGTGGTCCTTCCCAAGGTAGAAATGTCTCCTCACTCTATTGAGGTCAGATTTGGCCATGTGGCTTGCCTTGGCTAATGGAATGAGAGTAGAAATGACAGTACCACCTCTGAGCAGGAGCGCTAGGTGCCGTTCATGGCCGAGCCACTGCTCTTTCCCTCTATTCAAGAATTGTACGCTCAAGAGTTGGAAGCCCCTTCATGATATGTCCCCAGTTGGAGCAGAGCCACAGCTGATCTGTGAAATACATGAAACATGAGGAAGCAATAAACCTGTGTTGAGGTAAACCATTTAGATTTGGGAGTTGTTGCTACAGTATAGTTTAGTGGAGCTGACAGAACACAGGTATGAAAGAGGCATGAAATTTCAAAAATTAGCCAAGGTGTTTTAGTATGGATAGTGTTATGGGATGATTTGTGTCCCCCAAACAGATATGTTCACATCCTCACCTCACCTGTGAATGTGACCTCATTGTTAAATAGGGTCTTTGCAGATGTAATCAAGTTAGAATGAGGTCATACTGGAGTAGGGTGGCCCTGATATCCAATATGACTGGTGTCCTTATAAGAACAGGGGGGAAGAGACAGACGCAGAGGGGAAACGACCTCGTAATGACAGGCAGAGATTGGAGTTGGAGTGGTGCTGCCACAAGCCAAGGCAGACCTGGAGTGCCAGAAGCTGGGAAAGTAAAGGATCATCCCCTGGAGCCTTTGGAGAGAGCATGGTCCTGCTGATACCCTGAATTCAAATTACTAGCCTCCAGAACTGTAAGAGAATAAGATTCTGTTGTTTTTGTGGTAATTAGTGATGGTAGTCCTAGGAAACAAATGCAGATGGCTGTTTCCCTTTTCAGTGAAGTTGATCCTTTTTTTTCAGAGATCTGCCTAGCTCATAATGGCCCCCTTAACTGCCCTACACGTGGGCCCCCAGTGGCAGCATCAGCTTCATGCTGCCTTAACACCTTCATCGATCTGTGATTCTAGAACTGAAGACAGTGCTTCTGCTCTTAGATTGGCTGAGAATGAGCAAAAAGATTTACTTTCTGTATTTTCTGTAATTCCAAAGTCCAGTTTAATGATAAATTAACAGTTTACGAAATATGTGTTTTTTCCTTATGGAAATGTGGACCTGGCTCCTTTTCCCCGGTCCTCTCCTGAACCCACACAACTAAAAAGGGAGTATGCTTGCACTTCTCCTCTGGCTCAGAGGGTACCCCATGTACCTTCAGGCTCCTGAACACTGTCATACCCACTCAACCCCTCATGGGCAGCAGAAGTTAGAGTGGGGGTAAAATATAAATAAGTACACTTAGAGGCATTTGGTTGATAGCTTTTTATTTTTATCTGTATGACTAAAATTGCCTTTCCCTAATCATATGACACCTCACCAGGGAAAAATGGTAAAGGGCACTTACTCTTTTGTCCCTCCTGTTTTCTGGAACTGGTCCATGTACAAGGTCACAGAAAAGCAGCCACCTTGGTACCATGTGATCCCTACCTGACTCTCGCCTAGGGTGAGGATGGATACCAACCCATGCTGGATATATCTCTCTACTGAGTGAGAATTTGGAGTGGTTACTGGACACCCTTTGTTATTGCCTGCCTAGCATCCACATCCCATTTTTCCTGGTAGCAGTTCCTTGCTGCCTATAATCAAGAGCCCAGCTTCTGGGGGCCTACAGCCTAGGTTCAAATCCCAGCTCTGCGGTTTACTAGCTGTGTGTCCTTGGGCAAGATGTTTTAATCTGTGTCTCAATTTCCCCATCTATAGAATGGAGATAATGTGCTGATTAAACAATGAAGGTAATGTTGTTAGTTACTGTTAAATCAGCTTAGACTCATGATGTGCCCGTGTACAACAACAAAATGCTGCCGGGCCCTGGACAATCTTCACAATTGTTGGGATGCTTAATTCCATTGTGGCGGCCACAGTGTATTTTGAGTGCCTTGCTACCTAGGGGGCTCATCTTCCAGCACAATATCAGATAATATTTTGTTGTGATCCATAGGGTTTTCATTGGCTAATTTTCAGAAATTGATTGCCAGACCTTTCTTCCTACTCTTAGTCTAGAAGCTCTGCTGAAGCCTGTCTACTTTGGGTGACCGTGCTGGTATTGGAAAGACCAGTGGCATAGCTTCCAGCATCATACTGATACATAACCTAAAGTTAAAATGAATTAACCTATCTAAAGCAGTTATAACAGTGCCCACCAAATAGTAAGCTTTATGTGGTATTTGCTTTTACTACTATGTGTTTGGGGCAGGGCTAACCTTGGCCCTAGCTCCACCTCTAGGCACATTTCCCAGGCCCAGCGAATGGGCATAGTCCATCCATCTCGTCATGGGTAGTTCCGAAGTGAGCACGTGACCAAAGCTGGGCTTCATTAAGCCCATCTGTAACTGGCTTGGTGTTGTCTCTCAGAGAACCAGCCTGTGGGGTAAGGATTGAAGCCTGGAGGTCCTGTTGGTCATCGGGTCCCAAGAGGGCAGAACCAGCAGAGAATGAAGCCAGCCAGGCGATGGAGGAGGTAGAAGCTGCTTCCTGATGGTGCCGTTCGAGCCACTGGATCCAGCTGGTCTGGAATTTTCAGTTATTTGAGCCATTAAATTCCCTTATTAGCTTAAGCCAGTTTGGGCTGAGTTTCTTTGTTCCCTACAGAAGAAAAAACAAATTAATACATTCCATTTGGGCTGGTCCCTTGAACAAAGGAGCTCTGAAGTTGCACCTGTCTGGGGCCATAGTGTGCCACGTACGTGGAGAAGCCAGTCTGCGGAGAGAAGATGCCAGCAGAAGCTTGGGGCGGAGCTGCCTGGCTTACTAGCAGCTCTCCAGGGCCTTGTCCTGGGCCCTTTCTGGCTGTACCTGGGCTCTTGGTTTCCTGGGACACCAGTGTAACCTGAAAGTAGATTTCATTTTCTTGCTTAAGCTGGCTCAGGTGAGTACCTGATACATGCAAAGAGTCCTCATGAATAGTTAGAATGTTTGTTGTTGTTTATAGGAAGTAATCCAGGTGGCAAGTAAGCATTCTATAAATTCTTGGCTCATAATTTCATGATGACTAACATCATCCAATTTGCTCCACAAACTAGACCCTTACAGATGGATGCTTATTTGAAAGATATCAGCCTCCTACTGCTCTCATTGTCAGCAAATGTCCTGAGTTGGCACAAACTTCGGTAAGTGTTTGCTGGATGGAGGCATGATGGCTGGCTACTCTTTCTGTCCATTTTAGGATGGAGAGGTGGGCCCTCCCCATCCCACCACCACCGCCAGCACTGACCATGGGTGTTCTGTCCCCTCCGCATTTCTAAGGAGGCTTATTCCCCCAACATTTCCACCAACATGTTGCTCCTCTTTGCCTTCAAACATGCACAAGTGTCTCCTGTTACCTAAAAACTCCTAAACCTACTTCTCTTTCTGTCCACTGTCCTGTCTTACTCTTTCGCAGCACAGTCAGGATGTTGAGAGTGATTAAGCTTGCCGCCTCAGGTTCTCACTGCTTGTTCCCTCTGCCTGTGTCTTCTATTCCCTGCATCCCTGGGATGTTGTCTTAGAGCTGCTTCTGGCCAACTCCAGTCTGGCCTCTGTCCCACCCCCCTAAACCTCCCTATGGCACTTCCGTCTGGCAGGCTTTCTTCCCATGATGTCGGGGCACTAGTCTCTGGTCTCGCCCCTCTCCCACCTCCGCTCTGCCCCTTGGTTCCCCCAGGCTGCTGTAGCTTTGCAGCAGGCTTGCTGTTCTTTTCTCCCTGCACTCTTGCCTACTTAGCTGCTTTACTGGGATTTCAGATTCACCATATTCATAACTACCACTTCCACACAAGCCAAGTACTCTGCTCAGCAGCCGGAGCTGTGCAATGGAAAGAGATTTTGGGACTTGAATTCCAGTCCCACTCTGCTAGTCTCTAATCGTATGACCTTGGGCGAGTCACTAAAACTGCATCAGTTTCCTGATCTGTAAATGGGGTCGATAATAATAATTCCCACTTCATGGTGTTGCTGTAGGCACCAAATGAGGTATGTATGTAAAAGCTCATTGAACATTGCAACACTTATTATTCTGTAACGTAGTATAGCGTAAGAGTTAAGAAAACAGGTTTGGAACCAAACAAACTGAATTTAAATCCTGACTATGTCCTTTACTAGCTATATGACTGTAATCAGTTAATTAACATTTCTAAGCCTCATTGCCCTTACCTGCAGAATGAGGATATTACCATGACCCCGCTGGTTTGTGAGGATGAAGGTAGTTAGTACATGCTCGGTGCAGCAAGCGTATATTAAATATTTGCAGTTGCTTATTTCCTCACTTCTGTGTGTTGCACCAGTTCTTTCCTAGTTAACAGGGTTTGTAACCTGAGAGCCACAGTAACTCCTTCCTCCTCTTCACGTGTTTTAACCCGTTTACAGGCAGTCCCTGGGTTACAAACGTCCGATTTATGTACAACCTGTAGTTACGAACCAACCCTGTAAAGCCTATTATATTAAAAATTTGAAGTACCTAAAATAGTTCGTAATAAGCAAGCGGATGCTACTTTGTGACGTGCATCAAAATATTATTACTTTATTATTAAAGCTGTTTCAGTGCATCTGGAAGTGTTCCTTTAAATGTTTTTTATGCATAAAAAGATATACTATATACTAAGACAAACATCTGACTAACTGACAGATACATACCATACCTACAAATCTGACTTAAAGACAGACTTAGGAACGGAACTGGTTAGCAATCCAGGGACTGCCTATAGTTACTGCTCATGTAATCACAGGTGGCTGTGGTAACAAAGTATCTCTTCCCTCCTTGAGAATGTTCAAAGGACTGGCTCTGTGGATGTGGGCCCCAGGAAGAGGCCCAGGAGTTTCCTCTACTCTGCCTTCACTCTTGGCATCCTCCTCCGGGGCTGCTTGCTGCAGAGTTGGCCTCAGACCCAAGGACCCTGTTAAGAAATCGTATTATTTGTCATCCTTTGGCTTATTTGGGAAACCTGGTGGCGTAGTGGTTAAGAGCTATGGCTGCTAACCAAAAGGTCGGCAGTTCAAATCCACCAGGCGCTCTTCGGAGACCCTATGGGGCAGTTCTGCTGTGTCCTATAGGGTCACTATGAGTCGGAACAGGTTTGGTTTGGTTTTCCGGCTTATTTGTCTGAACGTTAAGATACTTAATATGTAGCCGAGTATAATAGCTTCCTAGGGCTGCTATAACAAAATATCACAAACTGGTGGTTTATAAAACAGAAATTTATTGTCTCATAGTTTTGGAGGCTGGGAGTTGAGATTAGGGTTCTGGCCATGTTGATTCCTTCAGCGGCTTAGAGGGAGAATCTGTTTCATGCTCTCTCCTAGCTTCTGATGGTTTCAGACATTCTTTGGCTTGCAGCTGCAGCATCACATGGCTTCCTTCCTCTGTTTCTCTTTGTACCTCTTCTCCTCTTTTGGAAGGACACCATTCAGACGGGATTAGGACCCACTCTATCCCTCTGTTGACGCTGAGTCAATTCCAACTCATGGCAACCCCTTGTGTGTCAGAACGGAACTATGTTCCATAGTGTTTTCAGTGACTGATTTTTGAGAAGTAGATCATTAGAGCTTTCTTCCTAGGCGCCTCTGGGTAGACTCGAACCACCAGCCTTTCTCTTAGCGGCCGAGCACTTTAACCATTTGCGCACCCAGGGACTCCAATAATATCTTCTTCAAAGATCCTATTTCCAAACAAGGTCACACTCACAGGTACCGGAAGTTAGGACTTCAACATCTTCTTGGGGGACACAATTCAATCTATAACACCAAGTATCGCTGTTTCTCTGCCTTGTTCCATATACTGCCTATTTAAGATAGTTATTGTTAGGTGTCTTCAAGTTGATTTCGACTTACAGCAATGCCATATGATAGAGTACAAGTGTCCCATAGGGTTTTCTAGACTCTAATCTTTATGACAGCAGATCACCAGGTCTTTCCCCCATGGAGCCACTGGGTGTGTTCGAACTGCCAACCTTTTGGTTAACAGCCAAGCACTTAACTGTTGCACTGCCAGGGCTCCTTTTAAAAATAGTAACTCAATATTTTTTTTTTTAAGACTCTCAATGATTTGACCCCCTCTCACACTACAAAATTAGACATCAAAATAGTCTCAGAAGTTGGACCAAATTATTAGCTCAGTTTGTTCCAATCATTGCTCACTTGACAGAGATCTCTCTAAGGGGCACCTCCTCTGTGCACTTAGGTAAGCCTTATGTGTCTTTTTGTAAATGGGCTACTTTGTGCCTAAACTACTAAACTTCTGTATTAAAGTAGCACAGTTTATAAATATCAAGTTATTCCGACTTTGTATTCCAGTGCAGTGAACTTTTTGTCCATATACCTTACCCTCTATATAAAAGTAACATTAATTATAAATATCCGGTTATTGTGATATTGTATATCCATTGCAGTGAACTAGAAAAGACTGGCTACTTGATTTCATTTAAACTGAAACTTACCGCAATGCCAACAGCATGGAACGACACACCAAGCCATCAGCCAGATTCAAGGACTATCTATTTACATGCACAGTGTGCCTTTAAAATGTGCTTTGTTACTATGGACTTTCATGTGTAGTGATTGTTCTTTGTTTCGGGCCAAGATAGATTGATTATAAATACTAATCTCCAAAAAACAGAAGGTGTCATTGATTGAAGGTTGTCGTGATATAAAATTGGACACATTTTCCCACTATTCTTGAGGAACAATGGAATTGAGGAGAAAGGGGGACAGAAAATTAAGGAAATTTCTTTGTATTTATTGCTAATGTTCTTTTATGTTTTAGTTTTTTAGAGTGTTTGATGCTAACCTGGGTTACTATGATTGCTTTTTAAACTTAATATTTTATTCAATTTTGTAACGTAGATTAATAGTATAATTGTGTAATAATCTCATTTTAAAGATAAAGAAATTGAAACATATATTTTTAAAGGGTATTTTTAAAACCAAGACTCTTAATTGATATAGACTAGAGATTAAACTGATACCAGAAAGCACATTGCCTTGAACTTTCTAACCCAGCAGTTCTAAATATTTTGGTCTCAGGACTCTTACATTTTTAAAAGTTATTGAGGACCCGAAAAGACTTTTGTTTATGTGGGTTATACCTATTGATATGTATCATATTAGAAATTAAAACAAAAAGAAAGAAGTAAACCATTCATTTGAAAGTAAAAATTATAAATTCACTACATGTTAACATCACAATGATATCATCACATGTCAGGGAGCCTCTGGAAAGCTCCACGACTTACTCATGAGAGAATGAGAGTGAAAAAGACAAATTACATCTTTGTATTATTAGAAAAAGTTTTTATCTTGCAAGTCCTGTAAAAAAGGTCTCAAAGTTCCCCAGGGGCCACAGACCATACTTTGAGAACCATTGGTCTTGACTGTCCTTTAGCCTTCTTAGCAAAACTCTCATCTCTGTACAGCTACTGTTATTCAGAGAATAAATAATAAAAACAGTAGTAAAACTCTTGAGTTTCTCCATTGAATATAGATATATAATTGATCTGTTATCAATTTCCCTGGTTCTCTTTATCATCAAAGCAATGTAGGCAATACAGAATGTATGCTCAGACTGGGCTCTGGAGGCTGGCTGCCTGTGTTCTTCTAATCCCAGCTCCACCACTTAGCCTCTGAGTCACTTAACCTCTCTAAACCTCAGTGTCTTCATCTATAAAATTACTATGACATTGCTGTCAACCTCATTAGCTTGCTGTGAGGATTAATTGAAATAATCTGTGTAAAAGAAGACTAATTTTCCAGCCCCCTTCTTCAGTTAATTAACACCATGTAGCTGGATTCTGGCCAATGGGATGTGGCCCATAACGGTCCTGCCTGAAAGCCCTCTCTTCCCTTCCACAGTCCCTCAGAGGTGGGCAAACTGGAGGGGCTGGATCCCTGAGTCACTGCTTGGAGGAAAGCTGCCCAGTTCACGCTGGATTGTGACATGAGCGAGAAATAAACCTTTGTCATATTAAGCCACTGAGATTTGGAGTTTATTCACTATTGCAGTGTAGCCTACCCTATCTTCACATACACAAGGGCAGACCATTTGAGGTGGGAGGAAGAGAAGGATGTAAGGAGATGGCATTTAAATGGAAATTTAAAAAATTAAAGTAAACACCAGAAGTCAGATATAAGACTGACATCTTGGAAGTACCCAAACTCCATAAACAGTTTACACCCAGGAGGAGAGGCATTTCTCCATCATCACTACCCAGCTCTGTTGTGTGAGTCACAGAGCCCCGGCTGGCCCCAGGGGTGAGGCGCGCTGCCCTTGGCTACATGAATATACAGCCAAAGAGTTGTCTTAAGGATTGTCAAAAAGCCTAAGGAATAGAGCTCAAGTTGGTGTCAGAGAAGGTAACATACAGAGTGCTGGTATAACTGTGCCTGCCACCATCTTTCTTCAGTTCTTCTCTAGCTTCTCAGTGTGAAAAGTCTTCATAGGACCTTGTCACATAGAGAAAAGAACAGGAGAATGCTCTGTGCTAGACTGAGGGACTGTGCAGCATGAATAGCAACATTTGGATTTTTCATTTTACTAATGAAATCTCGTTTGTTCACAGCTGCTTGACAGCTGCAGCCATGCCCGATGCTCTTGTTCAATGACACAATAGAAGCAACAGCTTGGGGAGAAGTTTCTAGTCTTATATTCTGTGGGTTTTTCAGTCATGTCTGTGGGTTTTAGCTGAGAACTGCTGAATAAATATTTGAATGAATGAATGTTACAATACAGAATCATCACACCAGATTATTACCCACCTCACTACAGGAGTTTTTAATTCAAATTCTACTTACTAGACATCTTTGAGTCAATGATCCTAAGGTATTAGTCAGTTTCATTATTTTTTATTATGTGGTTTTTTATTTGCCATGCATATATTTTTTTGTGTTTCATGAACCTGATGTTTAATAATATCCGCATGTAATAAAACCAAAAAACCAAACCCATTGCTGTTGAGTCGATTCCGACTCATAGCAACCCTATAGGACAGAGTAGAACTGCCCCATAGGGTTTCCAAGGAGCACCTGGCGGATTTGAACTGCCGACCTTTTGCTTAGCAGCCGTAGCACTTAACTACTACGCCACCAGGGTTTCCCCACATGTAATAGGAGGAGGAAATGGATGTGTGGCTAATTGCCTCTGTTAACAACTGCCTCCTTTGCTATGAGACCAGAAGAACTGGATGGTACCCAGCTACCACTACTGAACATTTTGATTAAAGATTCTATAGGCGAATCCTGGTCAAAAGGGGGGAAATGTAGAACAGAATTTAAAATTTTAATGGAATCCAGCCTTTCTGGAGCCATGGAGGCTGGATGAACCACTGAAACTATTGCCCTGAGATAGTCTTTAAACCTGAAACCAAAAATATCCCCTGAAGTCTCCTTAAAACCAAACAGTAGTTTAGCTTAACTAGTAAAGAATGTTTGCCTTGAGCGTTATACTCTTTTGAAATCTATTTATATGGAATCAAATTGACAACAATTCAGATTAAATAGGAACCTTAGGATTTATGTTAATGGGGGAGGAATAACTCAGAAAAGGTGGGTGAGAATGGTTGTATAACTTAAAGAATGTAATCAGTGTCACTGAATTGTACATGTAGAAACTGTTGGATTGGTGTTCGTTTTGCTATGTATATTCTCAGCAACAACAAAAAAAAAGTCGAGAACAATTCCAAAATAATAATAATATCCACATGGGCCCAGTGGTAAATATTTGGGTGAGAAGCTATTGACTGTTTGTCTTTTGACAATTCTAAGAAAAGGGATGGAGTTATTTTCATTTTCACACTGTGCATGTGAATTTGTGTATAACTGTAAAACTGGATACATTCTGTTAAGGGTGATGGAAAAACTTGGTGACAGTTAATGATAGTTGAACAACATGATGAACAGATTTAATGTCTCTGAACTGTACATGTGAAGATTGTTGAAATGGCAAATGTTTTGTTACTGATATACCATAATAAAAAAGTAAAAAAGGTGGATATATTTTAATTAAGTCAGACTAAAAGATATTGAAAGGAGGATAGTAAATTACCAAATAAAAATGGTAGCTTGTAGTTCCAAAAGAACCCACATGCTTGCAGCAGTGCCCCTTCCGAGGTGACACAGGGCATTTGGAGTTAAAGTTTTCCTGATGGGATGTAAGGAGGTGGAGCTGTAGTTACATGCAAATGTGACCAGGGAGGATACAGACTTGGCCTTCTTAGTGTCATTTGTTTCATTTTTTAGCTTTGTTGTCAATATTTGAAAGTAGAAGAACAGATGAAAATCAAGATCTCTGATGTTCTTCAAAATTTTTGAAATATTTGACAAAACGGGGTCCAAATGACCACAACATAGCAATGGGCTGGAGCTGAGATGGCTCTGCCCTCATTGGTTGTTACTGTTTCCAGTTTGCCACAATCCCCTCCACTCCTTACTATTTTTCCCCAGCTAGCTTCATTTGTTCACAATACCGTTGGGGTCTCTGAGTGGGCCCCGATAAAGAGCATCTCTTTTTTCCTTCCCCAGGTTCTGAACAAGCTGAGAAATACGTGAATAAGGCTGGAGGCAAATATATCCCCTTAGTTTACTGAGTAAGAAGAGGTTGGAGGGTATGGCTTATATCTGTAAGCAAGTGCCAAACTGGAGAATTCAGCTGACTTGTCAGTGGCATAGTAGTTAAGAACTTGGCTGTTAAACAAAAACGTCGGCAGTTCGAATCCACTAGCCACTCCTTGGAAACCCTATGGGGCAGTTCTGCTCTCTTCCTGTAGAGTCGTTACGAGTCGGAATCGACTCAATGGCAGTTGATTTTTTTTTAATCAGCTAGATTACAGGCAACACAGAATCACAGCAGGCTTCCCATGTGATTGTTACAGCATGGGGAATCAGGAGAGCACAGGCTCTGCGCAGGGTGCTCCAAGAGGGAAAAAGGATAGAAGTGAGCTGCACATTGGGAGTTAATTCTTCCCAAAGCATGTCAAAAGGCAGAGAGGCCTGGAGTCACACTCACTCAGTTCCCAGCACAGAGTGGGGGAAGAAGTATTCCTCGCTAACCTGGTCCTCATAGGCACTGGAGTTGAAGGTTCAGAAGAGATTTTTTTTTTAGCATATCTAGTGAAGAACACCTGATGCCATCCACGTGTGGTGATTTTCTTCAAGGGGCTGATGCCGCATTCTTGTTTGGGCTTGGTGATTTTTTTTTTTTTTTGGTCTTTTTTTTAATTTGTTTTTTATTGTACTTTAGGTAAAGGTTTACAGAACAATTAGTTTTTCGTTAAATAGTCAGTACACATATTTTATGACATTGGTTAACAACCCCACGACACGTCAACACTCAACCTTGGAGGATCTTTTTTTTTTTTTTGGTGAAAATATACATAGCCACAGATACACCATTTCAGAAATTTCTACATGTACAGTTCAATGACATCAATTATATTCTTCCAGTTGTACTGCTACTCTTTTCCAAATTATTCCATCACCGTTGTCTTCAACTCACTGTTCCCTAGGCTTCCTATCAAACCTTTTGAGTTGCTGTTGTCAATTTGATCTCACATAGATAATTTTTTTTTTAGTAAGTATTTTTTTATTGTACTTCAGGTGAAGGTTTACAGAACAAATATTTTCTCATTAAACAGTAGTACACATACTGTTTTATGACATTGGTTAACAACCCCACAACATGTCAACACTCGACCTTGGGGGACCTTTTTTTTTTGTGGTGAAAATATACATAGCCAAAGATACGCCATTTCAGAAATTTCTAGATGTACAGTTCAGTGACATCAATTATATTCTTCCAGTTGTGCTGCTATTCTCACTATCCTTTTACAAATTATTCCATCACCGTTATCTTCAACTCACTGTTCCCTAGGCTTCCCATCAAACCTTTTGAGTTGCTGTTGTCAATTTGATCTTACATAGATAATTTTTTTTTTTATTGTACTTCAGGTGAAGGTTTACAGAACAAATATTTTCTCATTAAACGGTAGTACACATATTGTTTTATGACATTGTTTAACAACCCCATGACATGTCAACCCTCTCCCTTCTCTCCCTTTTTTTTTTTTTGGTGAAAATATACATAGGCAAAGGTACACCATTTCAAAAGTTTCTGCATGCACGGTTCAGTGACATCGACTACACTCTTCCAGTTGTGTTGCTATTCTCACTTTAGATGAAGGTTTACAGAACAAAATAGTTTCTCATTAAACAGTTAGCATACATGTTGCCCTATGACAATGGTTAACAACCTCACAACCAATCAACACTGTCCTCACTCAACCTTGGGTTCCCTAACACCAGCTTTCCTGTCCCCTTCTGTCTTCTATCCTTTGTCCCTGGACTGCTGTGCCTCATTAGTCCCGTTTTGTTTTACGGGGCTGTCCAATCCCCGGCTAAATGGTGAACCTCGGAAGTGACTTCACCACTGAGCTAAAAGGGTGTCTGGGGGCCATACTCTCGGGGTTTCTCCAGTCTCCTTTAGGCCAGGAAATCTGGTCTTTTTTTGTGTGTGTTAGAATTTTGTTCTACATCCTTCTTCAGCTCTGTCCAGAACCCTCTGTTGTGATCCCAGTCACAGCAAATCAGTGGTGGTAGCCGGGCACCATCTAGCTATACTGGACTCAGTCTGGTGGAGGCCTTGGTAGCTGTGGTCCATTAGTCCTTTTGATTAATCTTTTCCCTGTATCCTGTTCTCTTCATTCTCCCTTGCTCCCGAAGGGATGAGACCAGTGAAATAGATGACTGCTTACAGGCTTTTAAGACCCCAGACGCTACTCACCAAGGTAGAATGTAGAACATTGTCTTTATAAACTGTGTTATGCCAATTGAGCTGGATGTTCCTGGAGACTATGGCCCCCACAGCCCTCTGCCCAGCAATTCAGTCCCTCAGGGAGTTTGGATGTGTCTATGGAGCTTCCATGACCTTTCCTTGTACAAATTATGCTGGCTTCCCCAGTATTGTGTACTGTCTCGTCCTTCAGCTTGGTGACGTTTTGAGGCTTAGGGCTAGTGGACATCTCTCTTTTGTAGGACCTAGCTCAATCTAAGAAATAATTCCAGCAATAATAACATCATCGCTTCACGATGAAAGTCTAATTGAAACGTGAATGAGAATGCTAATGGCCAAAGGCTCCTAGCTACTAATTATGCCTCATATGAAAATCTGACAAGCAGAGAGGAATATATTTCATCTTGCCATTATTTGTTTACAGTTGTGCCATCTGGCTCATATAGCCAGAATAAAACTTGGCACCCTTATTCAACCAGAATGACTGCCAGTTCTCATAACATCTTATTTTCTATTTGCCAAGAACAAAATGACAATTTTAAGTATTTATTCTGTAAAAATAAATTATTTGGGGGGGTGGTTTCAATAATTATCTCTGAAAATAGGACTGGGAGAGTATTTTGGTGTCATCAGCTATCTCAAACTATGTTCTAACAGTGTAACCCAGTTTAGATTTTCTTTCTGAAAAATCAACAAATACTTTTTGAGTACTTGCTGTATGCTGTCGTTAGTGGTACCAGGTACATAAAGGATACCAAGTTGTATTAGACAGGGAAATGGCTGTTGTTAGATGCCTTCGAGTCAGTTTTGACTCATAGTGATAGAGTATGATAGAGTACAACTGTCCCATAGGTTTGTCTAGGCTGTAATCTTTACAGGAGCAGATTGCCAGGTCTTTTTCCCACAGAGCTACTCAGTGGGTTTGAACCGCCAACCTTTCGGTTAGTAGCCAAATGCTTAACTGTCTGCACCACCAGGGCCCCTTGGGAAATGGCTAGCTCCATAAAAAAAATTAAACAACTTTCAGTGGCTTAACCCAATGGAAGTTTATTTCAAGCCCACGTAACAGCTGAGTGATGTTGTTCTGGGTCAGCAGGTGATACAGAAACTCAGGCTTCTTTTATAAGTTTCTGCCATACTTCAAGCTGGCAAAGAGGTAATAGATGAGGAAGGCTTGCACACTTCTTAAGAACCCCAGCCTAGAAGCGACATCCATTGCTTCTACTTAGATTCAGTTGTTTAAGAACAAGCCATGTGGCCACACCTGCATGCAAGGTATTGGCGAATATAGTCCCTGGCTGGGCAGCCACCTCCTGCACCAGCTTCACTTTAGGGAAGGGGGAACACAAAATTGTGGTGAACAGCTAGAGGTCTCTGTCATTCATATTGTATAAGATGTAGCTTCTGCCTTCAGAGAACCTTCAACAGAGTAGAGAGGAGTTCAGGGGAGAGAAGTGTCATGGAGGTGGCATTTGAGATGATCCTTGTTTGGCAGATAGCATTGTAAGAAGGGCATTGCAGATAGAGTGGCACTAGCAAAGCATGGAGCTGGGGAGGGAACGTTGAGTAACTAGTTTTCCTAGAATGAAGCTTTGGAAAGGTGGGAGATCAAGCTTAAAATGTTGCTTAGGTCACGTTATGTAAGGCTTTTAAAGTCAGGAAAAGGAGTTTGAATTCCATGCTCCTATCATCATGATTATCATGAATTTTTAACACAAAGGCTGCAGAACAGTGATAGCATTAATGGCTGTCGCAGTCAGTCACAGACCAGAAAATACACTCAGTGTGAAGGAATTTTATTTTTCAGATGGTACCACTAACGACAGCATCATATTTGCATTCACAGGCTGTAATAGATTCCAAAATTTTGCATTTGTTCCCATGAGTCTTGATGTTTACAAAATGCAATCCAAACATTTCCACTTCACTCTGGCTCTACTTTTCCCAGGATTATCTCACATAGTTATCTAGAGATGCCAGGGGTAGCCTTACACACTAATATCACGAACCCACAGTCCTTCCCCTCAGGTAAGTAAGAGGAACCTTCTCAGGGTTGTGAACTCTAAATACCACCACCAAACAGTGCACATTCCACGAAAGTGATTTCCCTACTCCTACAGCAGACAGAGCAGTCACAATATTAGGGTCAACAGTGATGTTGACTGGCATAAGTTTTTTTTTTTAAAAGAAGACTCAGGCTTTTTTACCAGGGACCCACCAACATGAGCAACATTCATGTCAAAACCATCAAGAAGGCAGCCCGAGCCATCACTGAGAAGCCAGGGCACGCACCTGGGCAACGGTGCCCACACAAACAAGCACGTTTGTGAGGAGATCACCATTATTCCCAGCAAGGTGCTCTTTAATGAGATAGCAAGCTATGTCAGATGTCTGATGAAGTGGATTCAAAGGCCCCCAGAGAGGTATCTGCCGGAAGAGAAGAGAGAAAGGAGAAATAATTATGTTCCTGAGGATTCAGCCCTGGATCAGATTGTTGAAGTAGATTCTGACACTGAGGAAATGCTGAAGTTCTTGGACTTTGGCAAACTCTCCAACCTGCAGGTCCTTCAGCCCACTAATCAAACTTTCTTCCTCATTCCCTGTCTTCCTTCAGGAAATATTTAACAGTCCCTGTGGTAGGCATCAAAGTTTAAAAATTAAACAAGATGACCTTAAGGAGCTTATGGTGTGGTAGGGGAGGCAGATAACAAAAATCCAAAACCCATGTGATTGACCCTGCACACAGGATAAATTAATCATCCAGAGAAGGGAGAACTCAATTCTGTTTGAAAGTGACAGGTGGGCTCTGGGAAATGGTGAGAGAAGGCTTCCCAAAGGTAATCCCTTCAAGGTAATTTTTCTTCCTGACAGAAATGGATTTTGCCTCAGTAGTCAAGATTTGTTTGTGGCAGGGAGGGGAGCACTCATCAGGAACAACAAACATATGGAGATAGAAAATAGCATGGCTCCTCCGTTAGGGAACCGCACAGAACTGCTGTTACCAGAAACAAGGGTGTGAGGTAAAGACAGGTGGGAAATAAGGCTTAAGAGGCAAGGACCGGATCATGAGGGGCTTTGTGAATTGGGAATCCCCATGCCTCAGATTTGGGAGCAATCCCTTGAAAACAGTGGGCCAATCCTGGAAGCATTTTAAAGTTTGAAGTGGCATGCTCACACCTGCATTTTAGACAACAACCTCTGGAGAAGGTGTTTTCACCAGTTGGCGTGGAACAGATCGGAACCAGGGAGACCAGCTGGAGGTCCCTGCAACAGTCCAGACAGAGCTGATGGGGGTGTGACAGGCTTAGAAACAGGAAGAAGATGAGACAGCCTGCGGGAATGCAGGAGAGACTGGGAACCACTGCCATTATTCCTGAGGTACATTTTCCCCCTTGGCAAGTTGCTGATACTGCCCGGAGAGATACTTTGATAAAGGAGGATACACTGTCAGGAATTCACATTAACTGGCTTGTAATTGTTGCTCTGTGTGACTCTGTGATAGGATCCTCTGCCTCTTGTTTGTTTCATTCTGTCTATTTATTGACAGTGGCATTGACTCCTTTAAATACTGTCATTCATATTCAAAGATGTGATTCTCCCAAAACCAATTAGAGAGAATTCTCACTTGGAGAATATTATGGATTAGATTGGGTCCCCCAGAAAGATATGTTGAAGTCCTAACCCCTGTGCCTGTGAATGTGACCTTGTTTGGAGATAAGGTCTTTCTTTGAAGATGTGAGGAGCCCTGGTGGCACAATGGTTAAATCACGTGGCTGCTAACTTGAAAGGTTGGTGGTTCAAACCCATTAGCCACTCTGTGGGAGAAAGATGTGGCAGTCTGCTTCCACAAAGATTTACAGCCTTGAAAACCCTATGGGGCAGTTCTACTGTGTCTTACAGGGTCACTATGAGTCAGAATCAACTCAAGGGCAGTGAGTTTGGTTTTGGTTTTGAAGATGTTATCAGTTAATAAAGTTACACTGGAGTTGGGTGAATCTTAATCTCTTCTTAGTGGTGTCTTATAAAAGTGGGGGACAGGAAGAGGGTCACGTGGGGGAAGATACCAAGTGAAGATACATCTACAAGACAAGGAACAGCAAGAGATGCCTGAGGCAACCAGAGGTTGGAAGTGACAAGGAAAGATCTTTCCTGGAGCCTTTGCAGAGAGCATGGTGGCCCCGTGTTGTTAGGTATCATTGAGTCATAGCGACCCTATGTACAACAGAACGAAACACTGCCCAGTCCTGCGCCATCCTCACAATTCTTGTTATGCTTGAGCCCATTGTTGCAGCCACTCTGTCAATCCACCTCATTGAGGGTCTTCCTGTTTTTCAGTGACCCTCTACCTTACCAAGCATGATGTCCTCCAGGGACTGGTCCCTCCTGATAACATGTCTGAAGTATGTGAGACGATGTCTCACCATCCTCACTTCTAAGGCCCCTTAGATACCATGAATTCAGAACTATGAGACAATAAATTTCTGTTCTTTAAAGTCACCCACTTTGTGGTATTTTGCTATGGCAGTGCTAGAAAACTAAGACAGGGACTATCTCCAGAAATTCAATAGTTTACCATTTATCATTCTTTTATTTCTATTCTATGGTATTTTCTAGCAATGATGTCATTGTCTAGAAACACATCCTGGGTGAGATGTTCTTGAATGTTTGAGAAAAACCATTGTAGTAAATACTTTCCTTCATACGGTGGACTTTTGGAGAGTGAATGTGTAATAAGCAGGTGAGGAGGACAAGGCCACGCTGAAACTCAAGTGTGGGGGATTAGCTAGGGCACTTTCTAGTAAGGAGCTATGTCTTGCATACCACACTCTTGGCGCTATTCAAATTTTGACTCAACAAAATGACACATTTCTCTATGTTGTTGACTTTTGGAAGTGCTTGCGAAATGTCCGTCACTGCATGTCAAAGGCCAAGAATAATTTCTTCTAAATTAATCATGAATGACCTTTGGTAAAATAATGTTGCCTGTCAAAATCATCTTTAGTGTAACAATTTACAGATCATTAAGTATCTTGTTTTTGTCCTTTGACATTTCATTTCTTGCTTCCAAACTTAGTTATAATTTCTCTAATGATATGTTTCTTTCTATTTTTCTGCTACTTTGCTATGACTCGATTTATATGTTTATTTGTTAAATTAAGATTTTTTGTATAATGAAATATTAAATTGTTTTTTGATATTGCTAGCATTAAGAAACAAATTTAGAAAGGGTTTTACTTCTCCACAAACCAGATAATTTGCCTGTTTTGTAAGCTGCATAGTCCGCTGTAAGTGCAAGGTATTATAAGCCAGAAGAAAAAAGATTTTTTCACTCTGCCTCTCCCTTGGAAAATATTTGAAATACAATACTCACACTTCTCATTTCTCTTTGAAGGTACTTTTGGATGAAGTCCAGGAAAACTACCTTTGGTAAAATAGATGAATGTTTCATCCAAAAATTTGATCTCCTTAAAAAAATGAACTACCAAGAATGTTTAAGTGTCTATGTTAGTTACTGTGGTACAAATGATATGCAGTAGAAGTTTCATGTTGAGAAAAACCATGGAGTGTATGGGATGAATGTACTCGATGTGATTGTTTTCTTTAGGAGCTAGCAAATAACTACTTAGAAAGATTATGCATGAGGGTAATTGCTGTTTAATGGAGAAAAACTGAGGGAAAATAATTGCAACAGTGAAGAAGAATTTCCTAACCACCTGTCATTTCAAAATAAGAAACAAAAAGAAAATAGTACGTTTTTCAGAAAAACTTGGAAATGATACCAAAAAGCAATACTCTGATGGTGCACATGCAAAAGAACGTTCCATGAGGGTATCTGAGATTACTACATGGAAAGGGTCTTCCCGGAACCCTCCCCAAAGTGTGTTTTACGGTTATAGTCAGTTACCTTTATTTGACCTTCTCCATAGCAAAGGTGAAAGAATACACCCAGCTACTGTTGTTGTTAGGTGCCATTGAGTCGGTTCCTATTCAGAGTGACACCAGGTGACAGTAGAACTGCGGCATAGGGTTTTCTAGGCTGTAATCTTTACAGAAAGCAGATTGCCAGGTCTTTCTCCCACAGAGGGACGAAATGGGTTCATGGGATGTCAGTAATTGGAAGCAGGAGATGCCAATAGAAAGACATTTTCCTATTTCCAGAAAAAAACGTAACAGTATTTCACAGAACAACAATCTTATCACTGTAAATTTTTTATTTTAATACATTGAAGAAATATCAGTAAGGTAATAAAGGGCCATATTGCTAAGGCTTTATTTAGATAACATTTTATTGATGTTCTCTTCTCTTGAAGCAGGTATTGTTAAGTCTGTAGATATTAGCCCCTACACATGCCTATTGGAGGTCTCAATCCCTGTCAGAGAAGCTAGTGATCTTGCTGCAGGGGAAGGAGCAGCATTATGAATTATTCAGTGTGACTGGTTTGCTCTTGTTCAACAATATAGGAGTTAATAACCAGACAAGACAACAATACAAAAGATGGTGTCAGGCAGTATGTGATTAAGGGTGCAGCTGGAAGTAATCTCTCTCCTCCCAATTTCCAGAACACTTTCTCTTGCCCTTTATGGCGCTTCCCCCTTTCTCTCTGGTGTTACTGCTATTTCTCTGTGTCTTCCTCCCCCTACTAGAGTGTGAACAGCCCGAGGGCCAGGCCATGTCTGATTCATCTTTTATCCCTCCACAGAGCCTAACCTAGCACTGCTGCAAGTAAATAACTTGTTATTTGAATAGAATGAAGGTCACAGAGAATAAGTTTTTGGTGTGTAGGGGGTGAGGGGAGGGGTGTGGGTTAATGTGAAGATTCTCGCAATTGGCAAAAACAGATACGAAACAAGTAGACATCGTTGTTTTGCCCTTTTTGTGGTGAGAACACCTTGATTCTCTTTTGGGAAACCACCCCTCCCCTGCTGCTTATAGACTTGATGAGACTGTTTTCAAAGTGTCCTGCCTGCCCCTGGTCAAGGAAATCACACTCCAAGCTAAGACAGTCACATTTTCATGGAGACAGAACTCCGAACAAGGACAGAAATTGCAGGTGACTCATCCCAGTGGAGCCCTGGTGGTCTAGTGGTTAAGAGCTTGGCTGCTAACCAAAATGTTGGCAGTTCAAATCCACCAGCCGCTCCTTGGAAACCCTTTGGAGCAGTTCTGCTCTGTCCTGTACGGTCACTGTGAGTTGGAACCAACGGCACCTAACACCAACAACAACCTCCCAGTGCAGTCTCTCCTCTAGCATAATGGAGATTCTTCATTCATTCTGCCATCACTTGGCAGATTAAAGATGACCACTTACTCTTTGTCACTTCTCCCATCAAGAGTCTCTGTTTCCTCCCCTTCAATCTGGGTAGGTTTTTTGAGTGCTCTGATCAATAGAATAGATTGGAAGTAACTGTGCCAGTTTCTGTGCCCAGGCTTTTATAGACTGGAAGCTTCTGCTTCTTGTCTCTTGGAAGGCTCACTCTTAGAGCCCTGAGCACCAAATAAGAAGTCCAACTACCCTGAGGCCATCATGCTATGAGGAAGCCCAAGCTAGCTACATGGAAAGGTTCTGTGGAGAAAGAGGTACCCAACCAGCATCCAGCTATTCTAGTCATCCTGGCCCAAGTGCCTAACCTGTGAGTGAAGAGTGTCTAACATGAGAGTGAAGAAGCCTTCACATGACTCCAGCCTCAGCTGCCGTATGACTACAAAGGCATGAGTGACTCCTTCCCAGATGAAACCATCAACCCCCAAAACCATGAGAGATAACAATAAGCTGCTTTAAAATACTGAATTTGAGGGTGGTTTGTTACATAAACCAAAAAAACAACAACCAAAAAAAAACACCTTTGCTGTCTAGAACTGCCCCCATAGAGTTTCCAAGAAGCGACTGGTGGTTTTGAACTGCCAACCTTTTGGTTAGCAGCTGAGCTCTTAACCACTGTACCACCAGGCCTCCAGTTCGTTACACAGCAATAGATAACTGGACCACATCTAGATTCCTAGCTCTTCTGGGTACTGTTGTTCCACTTTTCCCTCAAATATTTCAAATAGATTCCCCTTTCCCCCATTATGATGATAGTACTGCCTTATGTTCATTAGCACAGTATGATGTCCCAAGCACACTAACATGCATGATATCATCTTTTCTTTTCTATGCCAAATTTCCTTATCTATAAAATGGGGTGATATTTTCATCATAGTGTTAATGTGAGAAATAAAATGAACGCCTGTAAAGCACTTTAAACATTTTCCAGGACATGATAAGGGTTCAAGGAGCATAGCTTTTATTACTTTCTAAAAAGTGTTAATCTATATGATAGCCCCAGGATCTAATGAGATACTCGAGCTTAAACAGGTTAAATCAGAATCTGCAAACTGGCCATTCACTGTTGGCCTGCCCCGTTTTAAATAAATATATATATATATTTGAACTGGTGACAGGCACCTAAAAACCTGAGAGATTTCTTATGAATATCTAGAATGTTGGCTTATTTGAAAAATGGGATGGTCTGATAACACTGGGGCTCCATTGCTGCAAGGTACCAACTGACTCTTGCCGAATGTGGCCTCCACTTTAGATGGAGCCTGCATTCTCCAGTTCACCATTGCCCTCTTAAATCCACCGCCTTCATTTTGCGTTGCCTGCCTGGCCCTTCTGGGCATTTGAGTTTGTATCTCAAGGAAGAAAGGGAGGAAAGAAAGGGAGGGAGGTAAGATGGACTCAGCAAGTGAACATGTTCTTTCAACCAATATTTTAATAATCAAAACGTGCTTTATTTGGTAGAGGGATTAAATCAGCTTTTGTAGAACAGAAATCTGTTTCAATCATTAAAACAAAACAAATGTTTGATTTGGAGGCTGTCATGGATTGAACTGTGTCCCCCTAAGAAATGTGTGTAACAATTTGGCTAGGCCATGATTCCCAGAATTGTGTGGTTGTCCTCCATTTTGTGATTGTAATTTTATGTTAAAGAGGATTAGAGTGGAATTGTAACACCACCCTTACTCAGGTCACATCCCTGATCCAATGTAAAGAGAGTTTCCCTGGTTTGTGGCCTGTACCACCTTTTATCTCTTGTAAGAGGTAAAAGGAAAAGGAAGCAAGCAGAATTGGGGACCTCATACCACCAAGAAAGCAGTGCTGGGAGCAGAGCGCATCCTTTGGGCCAGGGTCCCTGTGCAGAGAAGCTCCTAGTCTAGGGGAACACCAAAGAGAAGAAGGCCGACAGAGAGAAAAAGCCTTCCCCTGGAGCTGACGCCCTGAATTGGGACTTTTAGCCAACTTTGACTGTGAGGAAATAAACTTGTCTTCGTTAAAACTATCCACTTGTGGTATTTCTGTTATAGCGGCACTAGAAGACTAAGACAGAATCTGGTACTGAGAGAGTGGGGTGCTGCTCTAACAGATACCTAAAATGTGGAAGCAGTTTTGAAACTGCGAATGGATAGAGCAGTGGCAGCAGCAAAAGCCCAGCAGCAGCAGAGAACCGGCAGCTGCAGAGAACCAATGGTAGCAGAACCAGGAGGTGAGCGTGAGACGGTGCTGGAGCCCACCAACGGAGCGAGAGAGCTGAGTGCCTGTGTGCCGGAGGCTTCCTGGTAGAGCGGGGTGCCTCCGGGTACTTATCGGTGGAGCTAGGCTTGCTGACCCATGGGGCTAGGGAGCTGAGTGCCTGTGCACAGGAGGCTTCCTGGTGGAGTGGGGTACCTCTGAGCACTTACCAGTCAAGAAGCTACCGAGCTTTGGAACACTTGCCCCAGCAGGGCAGATGCGGGTGTGAGGCCCTAGGAGCCAAGAGTCCAAAAAGCCAGGAAACAAGCTGAAGAGACAAGGAACACAAAAAGCCGAGCTGCCTTAGTCTCAAAAGGTATGACCATGACCTCAGGTTTCAAAGGGTGGAGCCATGGCCTCTGTTGCTTCTAAGGATGGAGTCGCCATTCAGATGGACTAGGAGAATGGTGTGCCTAAAGCCAAGGGAGCAGAGTTGCTGTCCCAGTGGGCCTGGAAGGTGGAGCTGAAGCCCAGGGCCAAGGGGCCTCCACTCAGAATCTGGAGAGTATGGCCAATACCTAGAGTCTGGAGGGCAGGACCATTGTGTAAATCGTTTCAGAGAACAGAGGATTATTTTCAAAGCCTTGAGGGCTAATGTAATGTGTTCTACTGACTTGCTTGGTGCCTGTTATCCCTTCTTTCCCTCCAGTTTCTCCCATTTGTAGTGGAAATGTCTAGCTTGTGCCCATTCTGCTGTTGTATCTTTGGAAGCAGGTAACTTGTATTCTGGATTTCACAGATGAAGAAGAATTTTGGACTTGAAGTTAAGACTTTTGCTATGATATGATGGGGTGAATATGTTTTGCATGTTGCAAGGATGTGATTTTTTGGGAGCCAAAGTGTGGAATGTCATGGATTGAACTGTGTCCCCCAAAAACTGTGTATAACAATTTGGCTAGGCCATGATTCCCAGAATTGTGTGGTTGTCCTCCATTTTGTGATTGTAATTTTATGTTAAAGAGGATTAGAGTGGAATTGTAACACCACCCTTACTCAGGTCACATCCCTGATCCAATGTAAAGAGAGTTTCCCTGGTTTGTGGCCTGTACCACCTTTTATCTCTTGTAAGAGATAAAAGGAAAGGGAAGCAAGCAGAATTGGGGACCTCATACCACCAAGAAAGCAGTGCTGGGAGCAGAGCGCATCCTTTGGGCCAGGGTCCCTGTGCAGAGAAGCTCCTAGTCTAGGGGAACACCAAAGAGAAGAAGGCCGACAGAGAGAAAAAGCCTTCCCCTGGAGCTGACGCCCTGAATTGGGACTTTTAGCCTACTTTGACTGTGAGGAAATAAACTTGTCTTCGTTAAAACCATCCACTTGTGGTATTTCTGTTATAGCAGCACTAGATGACCAAGACAGAGTCGTGTTTTCGTTCAAATGTAAAATGTAGTTTCTCCTCGTCTGGGAGGTGTTGTCTATCTTTAAGGGGAAAGCTTGGGAGAAATGTCTATGCATGTATTTTAAAATGAGGATAGGCCAAAATATTTCGATGTATTTTCTTTGTAAAAAATAGACCTTTTAAAAAAAATTATCATTTAAATTACTTAACCCTTCTTTGCAATCTTACTTACATCCCAGTACTAGGATTACTGTCTTTTTAAAAAGGGAGTTGTTTGAAGGGACCTTCTCCCTGAACTCTTGTTGGAATTAAAAGCCTTTTAGGACCTTGGACTTGGTGCTTTGTTTTGAATTGTTGGAACTATTCAACTTTCGCATTTCATCCCAGAGGAGGCTGTGGTTATTCTCGTCAATAATGGCACAGTGTGAGTTTAAAGATGTCTTAACTATATTCCATGTGAATGTGCTTGCAATTCTGCCTCTCTTTTCCCATCCCAGCGTAGAGGCTGGAAAGCTGTCTGTCCACTGCAAGTTGAGGACTGAGGACCCCGCTATCACATGCAGCCAGTGGAGGAGCTGACCTCGCCTCAATGCCAAGGGCCTCAACCTGGTCTATTCACATAAGGACACTATAGAACCAAATGAGGCTTTGTTTTCCTTAGTGTTCAAGTGGGAGTCTCCCTGATCCCTAAGGGGAGAAAGTTCATAGCTGATAGCATATTCAGCAGTCTGCCAATTGGCCATCACCTAGGAAAGATGCAGGAACATTAAAGCAGCTTTTATAAAGGTTATTATTAAAGTAATACAAAGAAAAACTAGAAAATAATAATAGAAAGGAAAAATATCACCTATTATCCCGTTACCAAAAATAATCAAATTTAACATTTTAGTGTAATTTCTGTCAATCTTTTTTCTTACGAATATTAATGATCATAATGAAATGATTTTGAATTTTAGTCT
The DNA here is from genome assembly GCA_030035585.1 of Dugong dugon. Taxonomy (NCBI): domain Eukaryota; kingdom Metazoa; phylum Chordata; class Mammalia; order Sirenia; family Dugongidae; genus Dugong; species Dugong dugon. The sequence goes on from CM057461.1 coordinate 170,493,737, forward strand.
TTTTCACTTGACATGCTCTGGTAAGCATCTTTCCCTGTTACTAACTACCCTTTGTAGATAAAATTGCAATGGCTACAAAATATTTCAAAAGCACGTATCAGAATTTATGCAGTTATTTCCCTAATAACTGTACATGTAAATCTTTTCCAACTTTTAGAAATAATGTAGCTATGAACACCATTGCACATAAAGGTTCTGATATATTTATGATCACGTCCATATGATCATTGAGTCAAAAAATATGGAAATTTTTGTGATTCTTGATGGCTATTATTAAATTATTTTCCAAAAGGTTTTAATTAATTTAAACTGCCACCTCAAATGTATGAGAGGGAATGTGTTGTCATTTCCTCATCAACACTGGGTGTAATCATTTCTTTAAATCTTGGTTAAATTGCTTAGCATAGTATTTCACAATTTTAGTTTGCATTTGACTCCTTTCACAATAAGTGTTCTTCCATTTGTTAAATGATTGTTTTTTTCTTCATGTTAAATGTCACTGAATGTCTTTTATGCACTTACATATTAAGATTTTAGTGTTTTTCTTATCTTTGTATGAGTTTACAAAATTATATTAATCCTATTTTATTTGTTGGAAACATTTTTTTATTTTTATTATGAACCTATTTATTTCTTTTTATTGTGCTTTAAGTGAAAGTTTACAGTTCAAGTCAGTTTCTTTATACAAATATTTATACACACGTTGATAACTGACCCTAGTTGCTCTCCCTACAATGTGATAGCACACTCCTCCTTTCTACCCCAGATTTCCTGTGTCCATGCAGTCAGCTTCTGTCCCTTTCTGCCTTCTCATCTCACCTCTGGACAGGAGCCACCCATTTACTCTCATGTATCTACTTCAGCTAAGAAGCACACTCCTCACAAGTATCATTTTTTTGTCTTATAGTCCAGTCCAATCTTTGTCTGAAGAGTTGGCCTCAGAAATTGCTTCAGTTCTGGGCTGATAGAGAGTCCGGGGACCATGCTTTCCAGGGTCCCTCCAGTCTCAGTCAGACCATTAAGTCTGGTCTTTGTACTAGAACTTGAGTTCTGCACCCCACTTTTCTCCTGCTCAGGGAGGGACTCTGTTGTGTTCACTGTCAGGGTGGTCATTGGTGGTAGCCGGGCACCATATAGTTCTTCTTGTCTCAGGCTGATAGAGTCTCCGGTTTATGTGGCCGTTTCTGTCTCTTGGGCTAATATTTCCCTTGTATCTTTGATGTTCTTCATTCTCCTTTGCTCCAGGTGGGCTGGGACCAATTGATGCATTTTAGGTGGCCCCCTTCTAGCTTTTAAGACCCCAGATGACACTCACCAAAGTGGGATGCAGAACAATTTTCTTAATAAACTTTGTTATGCCAGTTGACCTAGATGTCCCCTGAAACCATGGTCCCCAGATGCCTGCCCCTGCTACTCTGTCCATCGAAGTGTTTGGTTGTATTCAGGAAACTTCTTAGCTTTTGGTTTAGTCTAGTTGTGCTGATTTCCCCTGTATTGTGTGTTGTCCTTCCCTTCACCTAAGATAATTCTTGTCTACTACCTAGTTACTGAATACCCCTTTCCCTCCCTCCCCACCATCGTGACCATCAAAGAATGTTGTCTTCTGTGTTTAAACCTTTTTTTGAGTTCTTATAATAGCGGTCTCATACAATATTTGTCCTTTTGCGACTAATTTCCCTCAGCATAATGCCTTCCAGATTCATCCATGTTAGGACATATGTCGTGGATTCAGCATTGTCCTTTATCGTTACGTAGTATTCCAGTGTGTGACTCTACCATAATTTGTTTATCCATTCATCTGCTGATGGGCATCTCGGTTGTTTCCATCTTTTTGCTATCGTGAACAGTGCTGCAATGAACATGGGTGTGCATATATCTGTTCATGTGACGGCTCTTATTTCTCTAGGATATATTCCAACTAGCGAGATTGCTGGATCTTATGGTACTTCTATTTCTAGTTTTTTAAGGAAGCGCCAAATGGATTTCCAAAGTGGTTGTACCATTTTATGTTCTCATCAGCAGTGTGTAAGTGTTCCAGTCTCTCCACAACCTCTTCCTCTCCAACATTTATTATTTTGTGTTTTTTGGATTAATGCTAGCCTTACTGAAGTGAGATGGTGTCTCATCGTAGTTTTAATTTGCATTTCTCTAGTGGCTAATGATTGTGAGCATTTCCTCATGTATCTGTTAACTGCCTGAATGTCTTCTTTGGTGAAGTGCCTGTTCATATCCTTTGCCCATTTTTTAATTGGGTTGTTTGTCTTTTTGTTGTTGAGGTTTTGCAGTATCTTGTAGATTTTAGAGATTAGACCCTGATCGGATTTGTTGTAGCCAAAATTTTTTTCCCAGTCTGTAGTTTGTCTTTTCACTCTTTTGGTGAAGTCTTTTGATGAGCATAAGTGTTTGAGTTTTAGGAGCTCACAGTATCTAATCTCTCTTCTGGTGCTTGTGCATTGTTACTAATGGTTTGTATTCTGTTCATTCCATGTATTAGGGCTTCTAGCATTGTCCCCATTTTTTCTTCCATGATCTTTATCATTTTCAATTGTATGTTTAGGTCTTTGATCCATTTTGAGTTAGTTTTTGTGCATGATGTGAGGTATGGGTCTTGTTTCATTTTTTTTGCAGATAGATATCCAGTTATGCCAGCACTGTTTGTTAAAGGGACTGTCTTTTCCCCATTTAAAGGACTTTGGGCCTTTGTCAAATATCAGCTGTCCATAGGTGGATGAGTGTATGTCCGGATTCTCAATTCTGTTCCATTGGTGTATGTATCTGTTGTTGTACCAGTACCAGGCTATTTTGCCTACTGTGGTGGTATAATAGGTTCTAAAATCAGGTAGTGTGAGGCCACCTACTTTGTTCCTCTTCTTGAGTAGTGCTTTACTTATTTGGGGCCTCTTCCCTTCCCATATGAAGTTGGTTATTTGTTTCCCCTTCTCATTAAAAACTGCCGTGGGAATTTGGATTGGGATTGCATTATATCTGTAGATCATTTTGGGTAGAATTGACATTTTTTGCAATGTTGAGTCTTCCTATCCATGAGCAAGGTATGTTTTCGCAGTTATGTAGGTCTCTTTGGTTTCTTGTGTCAGTGTCTCGTAGTTTTCTTTGTACAGGTCTTTTATGTTTCTCGTTAGATTTATTCCTATGTATTTTATTGTGTTCTTGGGAGCTATTGTAAATGGTATTGATTTGGTGATTTCCTCTTGGAAGTTCTCTTTGTTGGTGTAGAGGAATCCAACTGATTTTTGTATGTTTATCTTGTATCCTGATACTTTGCTGAAATCTTCTATTAGTTCCAGTAGTTTTCTTGTTGATTCTTTGGGGTTTTCTGTGTATTCAAATCATGTCATCTGCAAATAGAGATACTTTTACTTCCCTACCAATTTGGATGCCATTTATATCTTTTTCTAGCCTGATTGCTCTGGCTAGGAACTCCAGCACAATATTGAATAAGAGTGGTGATAAAGGGCATCCTTGTCTGGTTCCTGTTCTCAAGGAGAATGCTTTCAGACTCTCCATTTAGGACGATGTTGGCTGTTGGCTTTGTATAGATGCCCTTAATTATGTTGAGGAATTTCCCTTCTACTCTATTTTGTTGAGAGTTTTTATCATGAATGGGTGTTGGACTTTTTCAAATGCTTTTTCTGCATCAATTGATAAGATCATGTGGTTCTTATATTTTGTTTTATTAATGTGATGGATTCCATTGATTGTTTTTCTAATGTTGAACCATCCCTGCATACCTGGTATGAATCCTACTTGGTTGTGGTGAATTATTTTTTTGATATGTTGTTGAACTCTATTGGCTAGAATTTTCTTGAGGATTTTTGCATCTATGTTCATGAAGGATACTGGTCTGTAATTTTCTTTTTTTGTGGTGTCTTTACCTCTTTACTCGGTTTTGGTATCAGGGTTATGCTGGCTTCATAGAATGCATTTGGGAGTATCCCATCTCTTTCTACGCTCTGCAATACCTTTAGTAGTAGTGGTGTTAACTCTTCTCTGAATGTTTGGTAGAATTCTTCAATGAAACCATCAGGGCCTGGGCTTTTTTTTTTTGTTGGGAGTTTTTAAGTTACCTTTTCAATCTCTTCTTTTGTTATAGGTTTATTTAGTTGTTCTACCTCTGTTTGTGTTAGTTTAGATAGGTAGTGAGTTTCTAGAAATTTATCCATTTCCTCTAGGTTTTCAAATTTGTTAAGAGTACAGTTTTTCATAGTATTCTGTTATGATTCTTTTAATTTCAGTTGAGTCTATTGTGGTATCACCCATCTCATTTCTTATTTGGGTTATTTGCTTCCTCTCCTGTTTTTCTTTTGTCAGTTTGGCCAGTGGTTTATCGATTTTGTTGATCTTTTCAAAGAACCAGCTTTTGGTCTTGTTAACTCTTTCAATTGTTTTCCTAGTCTCTATTTCATTTAATTCTGCTCTAATTCTTATTATTTCCTTTCTTCTGGCATCCAAGGGCTTCCTTTGCTGCTCTCTATTTGTTCGAGTTGTAAGGTTAATGTTTTGATTTTGGCCCTTTCTTCTTTTTGGATGTGCGCATTTATTGCTGTAAATTGACTTCTGAGCACTGCTTTTGCTGTGTCCCAAAGGTTGTGGTAGGATGTGTTTTCATTCTTGTTTGCTTCTATGAATTTCTTTATTCCATGCTTAATTTCTTCTATAACCCAGTAGTTTTTGAGCAAGGTGTTGTTCAGTTTCTATGTGTTTGATTTTTTTCCTTGCTTTTTCTGTTGTTGATTTCTACTTTTATGGCTTTATGGTCAGAAAAGATGCTTTGTAATATTTCGATGCTTTGGATTTTGTTAAAGCTTGCTTTATGGCCTACTATGTGGTCTATTCTGGAGAATGTTCCGTGTGAGTTAGAAAAGAAAGTATACTTGGTTGCGGTTGGGCGAAGGGTTTTGAATGTCTATGAGATCAAATTGGTTGATTGTGGTATTTGGACCTTCCGTGTCTTTATTGAGCTTCTTTCTGGATGTTCTGTCCTTCACCGAAAGTGGTGTGTTGAAGTCTCCTACTATTATTGTAGAGCTGTCTGTCTCTCTTTTCAATGCTGTTAGAGTGTTTTATGTATTCTGAAGCTGTGTCGTTGGGTGCGTAAATATTTATTATGGTTGTCTTCCTGGTTTATTGACCCTTTAATCAGTATATTATATAGTGTTCTTCCTTATCTTTTGTGGTAGATTTTACTTTTAAGTCTATTTTGTCAGAGATTAATATTGCCACTCCTGCTGTTTTTTGATTGTTTGCTGGATATATTTTTTTCCATCCTTTGAGTTTTAGTTAATTTGTGTCTTTAAGTCTAAAGTGTGTCTCTTGTAGGCAGCAGGTAGACAGATCATGTTTTTTTATCCATTCTGCCACTCTCTGTCTCTTTATCGGTGCATTTAGTCCATTTACATTCAGCGTAATTATTGATAGTATGAGTTTAGTGCTGTCATTTTGATGTCTTTTGTGTGTGTGTTGACAGTTTCTTTGTTCCTCTTAATTATCTGTGCTGCATCATTTTTCTTTATGTGTTTTCTTTTCATCTTTTTATTATTGTTGATTTTGTATTTGCTGAGTCTTTATGTTGTTCTTGTTTTTTATTTTGATGTGTGAGATTGTTAGTTTCCTTTGTGGTTACCCTAATATTTACCCCTATTTTTCTAAGTTTAAATCACCTTTTATTTCTTTATATTGCCTTGTCTTCCTCTCTATATGAAAGATCTGTAACTACATTTTTTAGTCCCTCTTTTTTGTTGCAGTGTTGTCATCTTTTACATATTGATGTCTCTGATTCCCTATTTTCAATGTTTTAGCTTAGATTTATTTTTGTGTCTTCCCTGTCTTGGTTGCTATCTGGTTACTCTGTCCTGTGTTCTAGTCTTGCGTTGTTATCTGATGTTATTGATTTTCTAACCAGAGGACTCCTTTTAGTTTTTCTTGTAATTTTGGTTTGGTTTTTGCAAATTCCCTGAACTTCTGTTTATCTGTAAATGCCCTAATTTCACCATCGTATTTGAGAGACAGTTTTGCTGGATATCTAATTCTTGGCTGGCAGTTTTTTTCCTTCAAAGCTGATATATGTCATCCCATTGCCTTCTTGCCTGCATGGCTTCTGCTGAGTAATCCGAGCTTATTCTTATTGACTCTCCTTTGTAGATGACTTTTTGTTTATCCCTAACTGCTCTTAAAATTCTCCGTTCATCTTTGGTTTTGGCAAATTTGATTATAATATGTCTTGGTGACTTTCTTTTGGGATCTACCTTGTGTGAGGTTCGATGAGCAACTTGGATAGATATCTTCTCATTTTTCACGGTATCAGGGAAGTTTTCTGCCAACAAATCTTCAACAATTCTCTCTGTATTTTCTGTTATCCCCCCCACCCCTTCTGGTACTCCCATCACTCGTAGGTTATCCTTCTTGGTAGAGTCCCACGTAATTTTGAGTTTCTTCATTTTTTAAAATGCTTTTATCTAATTATTCCACAAATAAGTTGGTGTCAAGTCCTTTATCTTCAGTCCCATTAATTCTGACTTCGATTGCCCGATTCTGCTCCTATGACTTTCTGTTGAGTTGTCTAATTCTGAAATTTTATTGTTCATCTTCTGGATTTCTGTTTGCTGTCTCTCTATGGGTTCTTGAAGCCTGTTAAATTTGTCATTATGCTCTTCTCTTATCTTCTTAAGTTCCTCTGTTGCTTTGTCTGTATGTTCCTTGGCTTTGTCTGCATTTTGACTGATGTCCTTCCTGATATCTTGAAGAGTTCTATATATTAATCTTTTTTATTCCACCTCTGGTAATTCCAAGAAGTTCTCTTCCTCCAGAAGATTTCTTAATTCTTTGTTTTGGGAGCTTGCTGAAACCATCACAGTCTGCCTTTTTATGTGATTTGATATTGACTGTTGTCTCCGAGCCATCAGTAAGTTATTATATGTATTTATTTTATGTTTGCTTACTGTGTACTAGCTTCTTGTTTTGATATGCTCAAATTGGCTGCTCATGTGAGCTAGTTTGGTTATTGACACCTTCGAAGCTCTAACATCCCTGTCACCAAGTGGTTAGATCTGTTACTAGGTATGTGAGCCCAGGAGTTCATTTACTTTTCTTGTATGGATTCAGCTCAGGTGTCCAGGTGGTTGGTCACCAAGTGTGTGGTGCAGGCTCTCACCTGCAGTCCTAGATGGGCAGGAGTGATTGGAGTAGGCACAGGTGTCTGGCTGCAGTAGGGGGTCACAAGCTGAGCAAGGCAGGGGGCTGACAGCTGCCCTTGAGTGTCTGGGGGGAAAGCATGTCCCTGTTCCCTAGAGTGTGGAGGTGGGTGGGTTTTGCTGCTGGACTATGGGCATCCAGTGCTTTTGGCTTATGGACTGGGAGGCACCACTTACTCCTGGATGCTTGTCACAGGTGGTGTGAGTGGAGCCACCAGTCCTCAAGCTCCTGATGTGGGTAGGTGAGGACCATGCTTAATGGATAGAGTGGTGTCAAATGTCACGAACATACCACTCCACCATATAGCTGATACAGTTGAAGTTAGGCTTCAGGTATATACCCTGTTGTACTGTGCTAGTGAGGGCCTACGCTGTTGAAATCGGTCCACGCGGGTCTATGCAGAGGTGAAAGGCATTCAAAGTCCATGGACCCCTTATGCCTGTGCCTAGGCATAGGAGTTTTGCCTGCCCTGAGTTCTCGGCTTCGGGGAGCTATCAGATTATTTATTCCTACTTGTTAATTTGTTCCTTCTCCAAGGCGGGCACATAACAGGTCCTACTTCCTGCCCAGGGTACACAACAATCATTGAAGCTGGCCCGGGACCCAGAGCCAAGCAGGGAGAAGGCGGTAAATGAGAGAGAGGTTTTCCCAAAGGTGGTGTTTTTTGATCCACGCGGTACATTAGATGCACGTACTTATATTTTGCCAATTGATCGCCGCTTTTCACTGGTTCTAGAGGCTTGAGTAGACTGTCTGCCAGTTGGTCTCTCCCAATGTGGAAAACGCGTCCTGAGCGCCACTGCTTGCCTCACCACACACACTAGCTGATCCGTCCTGCAGGGTGGCCCGTTCCGCCAGGTCAGGTCTGGCAACTCCTTGCTGCTTCTGAACCATCTCTCTCTCCCCCTGCCATTCAGTCAAATTCCTCATCTTTGCCTTGATGTTCAGGGCTCCTAGAGTGTCATATATAATTGGTTTACTTGGTTTTTCAGGTCTTTATTGTAAGCGGGACCGCAGGAAGTGTCTGACTACTCTGCCATCTTGGCCCCCGGAAACATATTTTTTCTAGTTGTTTGAATTCTAAAAAACATTTTATTCACTTTTTTCAAATATAAAGAACAATTTAGAGAATAATATAACATTTGTGAAATTACACCTAGCTTTATCAAATAATTTAAGTTCAGAAATGTTTTAAGAGTAAAAAGTTAAAAGTTACAAAGAAATATATGATCTGTAGGTTATTGATTCTTTGAAATTTGTGGAGACTTACTCTGTGAGCTTGTTTACTGTCAATCCTTATAATTGTTTCATGTGTTCATGAAAAGAATACATTCTGTACTTGCCAGGTGCAGTGTTCTCTATGTACCTATTAAATCAAGCTTGTTAATTTTTCTCTGTAAATATTTTATATCTTCTCAATTTTTTTCTTCTTGATTTAATAGTTGCTGATTAAGGCGTTAAAAATCTCCGACCATGATTTTGAATTCGTGACTATCTGTCAGTTTTTGCTTTATGTATTTTGAAACTATGTTGTTGTGTACATACAAATTTCTGATCATACATGATTTTTTCCTTTGGTTATTATATAGCATTCCTCATTATCTTTAAGTTTTTTGCTTCAAATTCTATTTTGTTTATATGAATAACTGCTACACTGGTAGGAGTTTTCTATTATCCTTTTACTTTCCTTCTTTTTCCTCCATTGTTATCTTAAACCCCTCCCCCCCCCAAAAAAATTGCCATCAAATCGACTCATAGTGATCCCTATAGGGCAGAGTAGAACTGCCCCATAGGGCTTCCAAGGGTATAAATCTTTACGAAAGCAGACTGCCACGTCTTTCTCCTGTGGAGCAGCTGGTGGGTTCATACCACTAACCTTTAGGTTAGCAGCCAAGCATTTAACCACTGTACCACCAGGGCTCCTCCATTATTGCCTTAACAAAAGCTAATCTAGTCTACCCTGATTAACCAGTAGGTTTGATAACTTTTCCTATATTCTCTCCTTTCTTCTCCCATTAGTCGGAAGGCTATACAGTATGTTACGATTCTTTTACAATTCACTTTCAAAAATTTTAGGTAGGTGTTTAAATTCTTTTTTTCTAAACAAAATCTAAAAAAAATTCAGTGTTTTTATCTTTCTCCTGAACATAACGTGACATATTAAAGTACAGTATGCTTGAACAACTCATTATATAACCTTACGCCCACCCCATCTTATTAGTGTTCTCTGAAGGTTTAGTTTAACCTCCTTTTTAAGCACCTACACCCATAATTTTTTTTTCACAATCAACTGTCAAATTTTCTGTTAAATCAGTTTTTATGCTCAAAACTGTTTTCTGCATTCATATACTCTCTCTGGGTCACTTTTCCTTTTGCCAAAGTGCATCCTTCATTAGGTTTTGTAGAGGGTCTGTGGCAAGAATATATTCAGAGTACGTAACAACTTGCACAGTGCAATCAGAATGAGCAGACCAATCAGAATGAACTCTTCCAACCGGATTTGAGAATGGTCCTGGAAATCCCGTTGTACTAGCCAATAGCGTTTGAGTTGTTATGATTGTTGAGAGGTCTTTGTGGGAACCCAAGGGAAAGTTGGGATGGCAGGGAGATATTTGGGGGTTTGGAGCAACAGTATTTAGAAACCAGTAAGGAATTCTTCAAGGACCCCTGGTGGTACAGTGGTTAAGTGCTCGGCTGCTAACCAAAACGTCAGTGGTTTGAACCCACCAGCCACTCAGTGGGATAAAGTTGTGGCAGTCTGCTTCCATAAAGATTACTTGGAAACCCTATGAGGCAGTTCTATTCTGTCCTGTAGGGTGGTTATGAGATGGAATTGACTCGACGGCCCATAGCAACATAACATGGGCACTAACCAACCAGAACAGGGTATTGACCAATCAGAATGGACACTGTCCATACTTGTGGTTGACCATAAGCAACCACAAGTATGCCCACATGAGTGCCATACTGCATGAGTATTAGCCCCAGTCTGTGGTTAAATTCGTGGTCTTATTTTTTGATATCTGAAAAATGTTTTCATTTTGTGCCCATATTGTAATAGTTTAGCAGTATAGACAGCTATTTTCCCTCAGTACCTTAGAGATAATACTTTGCTGGCTTCGTTCTGGCGTCTGATTTTTCTGATGGGAAGATGTTGCCTAACTGTCATCCAATTGCTTGTAATCTGTCTTTTATCTGTGATAGTCCTTAAGATTTTCTTGCCATCTTTGATGTTTTGAAGTCACTCTATAATGATTTAGCTTTTTTATCCTTTTGGTATGTACAACACACTTTTGATAGGAAGATTCAACTCTTTGTTCAATTCAGAAAAATTCTCAGCGATTATCTCTTTAAATATTATTTTCCTACCATCCCCTTCATTTTCTTCTTCTAGAATCCTCACAGTCTAACCTCACTGCTTCTTAATTGTTCGCTCATTTTTTTCTTCTCTTTGACCCCTATGCCACGGACTGGGTAAATTCCTCCCTTCTAATTCAGTAATTCTCTCCAAATATTTCCAGCCAAAAGTTTATTCTTCCAATTTATATTTTTAATATCTGTATTTTTATTTCTATTTGATTCTTTTTCGTATTGACCTGCTTATTTTACTATTGATTATTTTTTTATTTTGCCTTATAATTTCTTGTTCTTTTGTAATGGAAGGGATACCTTCATTTGTCTTTTGGAGCATCATAAACCCATTTATTTTCAATTCCACATCAAACAGTTACATAAAATTAATTTCGTCTGGAGGGAATTCTTGTTCCAACTGTAAGGTGGGGTCGATTCTCTTAGGTATTTTAATGCAGTTTTGGAATTTTACATTTTAGGAGATCATTTTGAGTGAAAGGATTTTAGTCTTTTATGTATTTCCTCTCTTTCCGTTTCCCTCCATGCTCACCCCCTCCTACCTGGCAATATTACTCTTGCCTCCGCCTTGCACCCTGGGACCGAGAGTTCAGAACCAGGTAACATTCTGGTAGTCCTGCCTTACTTTAATATTGTAGATATCGCTGTGTCAGGCACTTGACGCTTGCTTTCCTTCCTGGCCTTGAGGCTGTGTTTTTAAATTCCTACCTTCAAACAGAACAATGGCTTAGCCAACATTTTTTTTTTTTTTTTTCCAGTCTCTTTCACAAGGGAGAGCCCCACCTTTCGTCCCTGTATGATGTAAGTTATTTGTTGATCTTCATTAACCTATAGGAGCCGAAGCTCCAGTCAAGGGAGTGGTGGCCAACAGATATACAACTGCAGTTCTGCTTGCTCCTCTGTGTTATTTTTTGTTTGTTTCTGCTGCATGGAGATATTTATACTTAAGCTTTTTGAACCCAGTTATATCTTTTGTTTTTTCACCTTTTATGTCCTATTTACCATTGCTATGTTTTTGGAATGAGTGTGGGGCTGAAGATGGTAGTTTTATTAGCATGTAGCTACCACACCACTTGAGTGAATATCACTTGTTTGCTTCTGCTGATATTTAATAGGCAAAAGTTTGGGCTTTACCCCATAGACACATCCAAACTCCCTGAGGGACTGAATTGCTGGGCAGAGGGCTGTGGGGACCATGGTCTCGGGGAACATCTAGCTCAATTGGCATGACACAGCCTATAGAGACAGTGCTCTACATTCTACTTTGGTGACTAGTATCTGGGGTCTTAAAAGCCTATGAGCGGCCATCTAAGATACTCCTCTGGTCTCATCCCTTCTGGAGCAAGGGAGAATGAAGAGAACAGGATACAGGGGAAGGATTGGTCCGAGGACTAATTGTCCACAGCTACCAAGGCCTCCACAGGACTGAGTCCGGTACAGCTAAATGGTGCCCGGCTACCACCACTGACTGCTCTGACCGGGATCACAACAGAGGGTTCTGGACAGAACTGGAGAAGGATGTAGAGCATAATTCTAACTCACAAAAAAAAGACCAGATTTACTGGCCTAAAGGAGACTGGAGAAACCTCGAGAGTATGGCCCCCAGACACGCTTTTAGCTCAGTGGTGAAGTTATCTCCAAGGTTCATAGTTCAGCCTGGGAGTGGACAGCCCCATAAAACCAAATGAGACTAACTAGGTACAGGAGTCCAGTGACAAGCACCAAAAGGCAGAAGGGGACAAGGAAGCTGGTGAGAGGGAACCCAAGGTTGAGTAAGGATATTGTTGATGTGGCGTGAGGTTGTTAACCATTGTCATAGGGCAACATTTGTAGTAACTGTTAAATGAGAAACTATTTTGTTCTATAGGCCTTCATCTTAAGTGAGAACAGCAGCACAATTGGAAGAGCGTAGTCAATGTCATTGAACTGTGTATGTAGAAATTTTTGAAACGGTGTATCTTTGGCTATGTGTATTTTCACCAAAAAAAAAAAAAAGGTTGAGAAGTTAGAGGGTTAATATGTTGTGGGGTTGTTAACCAATGTCATAAAACAACATGTGTACTACTGTTTCATGAGAAAGTATTTGTTCTGTAAGCCTTCACCTAAAGTACAATAAAATATTAAAAAAAAAAAAAAGTTTGGGCTTTATGTGGTCAGATATTACTCTGTTCCTTTTTTGATTCCTCTTCCTACTTCTAACCTTAAAAAATACTCTCTTCTCTAGAAGTTTGATATATACTCACTTTTTCTACTTTGTCTGAAACTTTTATTTATTTTTATCATTAGTTTTCTTTTTTATTCTTCTTGTCTATATGAAAATTTTATTATAAAGTATGAGATGAGGAACTTCTTTTTAAGTAGTTAAAAATTTTCTTAGCACTATTTACTAAAAAGTTCTTTTCCATTATCGTTTGCTGAAGTATTACATGTAATGGGATTTATTTTTGAGTCATCTGTGCTATTCTGTTGATTTATTTTTCTAGTCATTTTTCAATGGTATTGTTTCAATTATTGCAGCATTTAAATGTTTTAATATCAGGTAGAACTAGTCCCACTACATTATTCTTTCTTTTTTTTTTTCAGAATATCTTTATAATTCTTGTCTATTTAGTTTTTCTCAATAAATTTTAATTTTTCTAACTAAAAAAAATCACGTTGGAATTTTTATTAGTATTTGCGTTAAATGTGTATTTTGATTTTAGGAAAATTTACGTAAATGTGGAATGCATTAATTTCTCATTTTTTTAATTTTCTATTAAAATATTTTTAAAATTTTATTCTTACTGTCACATTCATTTTTAAAGATAATTCTAGGTGTAATTTTTTTTTTTGGCTCTTTTCCAGTATATTTTTTAAATGATTATTTGTGGTCTGTGTAGCCCTGGTAGTGCAGTGGTTAAGTGCTCAGCTGCTAAACAAAAGGTCAGCACTTTGAATCCACCAGCCGCTCCTCAGAAGAAAGATGTGACAGTCTGCTTCTGTAAAGATTACAGCCTTGGAACCCTTACGGGGCAGTTCTACTCTGTCCTATAGGATCACTATGAGTTGGAATCAACTCAGCAGCAATAGGTTTGGTTTTTTGGTTTATAGGACAATTTTATGTCTTGTTACTACTCCTACCTTGGCTGGAATTTGTATATGTTTTTTCTTATTAGTGAAAACATTTAAAGGTATGAGTTGGAATTTTCCTTCTTGGTTCTAAAAAAGTTTCTTACCCTTTTCAAAAAACTGTGTTCATGTTTTATTTCATAAGCTATTGAATAGTTTTTAGTTTTTATTTCTGATTACAGAAGTAGTAACTCTTCATTATAAAAAATTACGAGAATCCAAGAAAGAAGGAGAAATTCCAACTTGGAGAATGGTAAGTGGGCTTTTTTATGGATGCCTTTTCTTTGAAGATGTGCCTTAAAGGATGGTTATTCGGACAGGTGAGTTGGGGGAAAAGAAAAGATAGAAGGGCATTCTAGGGGGGAAAAGTGTGAAATTAAAACTATTCAGGATGGTTCATGGAAAATTGCTGGGAGCATGGAGTAAGGATGGACACAGAAATGAGATTTTGGAGATCTTGAATGTTAAGCTCAAGAGTTTGGCATTTGTTCTGCAGGAAGTGAAGACTCAAGTTCCACATCTGTCTTTAAAACTCTCAGCTTCCGGAACACAAGAAATTCCTGTAAAGCTCTTTTTGTACTACAGCACATAGAAGTACAATGTTATGTTTGAGAATCACTATTTGTTCATTTCCTGCCTGACATGTTTGGATGTAAAATGGGAGGAAAAGCCTTGTATTTAACTTCCTTCCTGGTTTTTTTTCCCGCCCAAAGGGCGGGGGGAAGTTCCGCATTCATCTTCTACACTTGATCACAAGTAAAACTCCTTATTTATACCCAGTTGTAAAACACAGTCCTAGAAACAGTACTGTGACCATAAACACAGAAAGAAAAAAAATTGTATTACTTCTAAGAGCAAATTTGTAGTCAGTAAAGATTATTTTTAATGTTACTTAAAACCTGAGACATTCATAGTTTGGTTTGTTTGCCCAGTAAATTGAAAGAACTTTTTTTTTTTTTTCTTTTTTATCTTTGGTTTAATTCTTCTTGCTCTCAGGCTCAGTCTATCCCCAGAAGTGAGTCAGAAGGGATGCCTGAAATAGTTTACGTGCAGTCATCTGTGTTCACGTCTTACCTTCCTTGGGTGGCTAAGGCAGTTTCTTATTCACCTGTTTATTTCACATAAGCCCAGCAAAGTGCTCCACGGGCAGTGGTGGCTGGGAAGAACAGATACCTTTGTGCTATTTATGTCCTTGTAAGAACTTCTCTTGGCCATACACAGGGGTATCAAATCAAAAGAGCATGAGAAGTTGGGCAGGAAGGGTCCAAAGCAGAATTGATGCAAAGGCCCTCGTTGGCACAGACCCAAAGAGAAGAAAGATCCCTGGCCCTTGGTATGCTTTTGCAGGAGATAAGTTGGTGTTCTTCTAAACTAAGGAAACAAGAGGGGACTTTGGGAAATACTCTTCTCTGGGACATCTTCATCTTTTCTACTGTTGCCATATATCTCCCCTCAAACACTCTACAGTGTTGCCACAACAGAAATACCATGAATGGGTGGCTTTAAAGAACAGAAGTTTATTTTTTCACAGTTCAGGAGGCTAAAAGTCCAAATCAGGGTCTTGGCCACGTCAGTTCCTTCCATGCACCTCTCTTCATTTCTGGTGTCTGCCAGAAATCCTCGGTGTTCTTGGCATCTGTCATCCCCCTGTATGTGTCTGGGTATCCTAGTTTTCTGCAGCTGTAATTAAGGGTCTCAAGCTGAGATCATCCTGGGTTCTGTAGGTGGGCCCTAAATCCAAGGACAAGTGTTCTTATAAGAGACACAAAGAGGAGAGACAGAGAGTAGTGGAGAAATTCATGTGAAGACAGAAGGAAAGATAGGAGTTACCAGCCACAAGCCAACAGACACCTGCAGCCACCAGAGACTGGAAGTGACAAGGAAAGAGTTTCCCTTAGAGCCTTCAGAGAGAGTGTGGCCCTGCCAACACCCTGTTTTCATATTTCTGCCTTCCAGAACTGTGAGAGAATATGTTTCTATTGTTTTAAGCCACCAAGTTTGTAGTAATTTGTTACCGCCGCACTAGGAAATGACCACAGTAACTTTTCAGGACGGTTTATAGTCTCCGTACGATAGAATGGTTTTTATGTCAAGAGATGGCTTATGTGGGACAATGATAGCTCTTTGTCAGTTGCCGTGGAGTCGATTCCAACTCATGTGAACCTCAAGTGCTTCAGAGTAGAAGCACTCCATGGGGCTTCTAATGGCTGTGACCTTTCAGAAGTAGATTGTCAGTCCTCTCTTCTCAGTCACCTCTGGGTAGAATTCAAACCTCCAACGTTTCAGTTAGTTAACCTTTCGCACTACCCTGGCAGTCCTTTGTTAGTCATGAAAGGAAAATAAATCTTTTTTTTTTTTTGAGGATTGCCTCAGGATGTTGTTGGTGTGTGCCATCGAGTCAATTCTGTCTCATAGCAATCCTATATGCCATTGTAGAACTGCCCCATAGGGTTTCCCAGGCTGTAGTCTTCAAGGGAGCAGATTGCCAGGTCTTTTCTCCAGCAGAACCACCAATGGGTTCAAACTGCCAAACTTTTGGTTAGCAGCTGAGCATTTAACCATTGCGCCACCAGGTCTCTTTTCCCTCTGGGTAAAGCCTGTTGCCGTAGCGTCAATTCTGACTCATACAGGTCAGAGTAGAACTGCTCCATAGGGTTTCCAAGGAGCTGGTAGGTTCGAACTGCCGACCTTTTGGTTAGCAGTCAAATGCTTAACCACTGTGCCACCAGGGCCCCAGAAAAAAGGTTCAAATACTAGTAAAAATGTCATTTGAGGGGTGTTCAGTGTATTATCTTTTGATCTCCTTATCAGCTGACGACACTTTTCAGCTTTTGTCTAATGTTGCTGCCTATTATGTCTCCACATTGTGTCTACTCAGGATGTTTTCATGAGATTCCTGAATAAGAGCCTGTAAGAGCTAAATTACAAAATTTCCACCTGTTCTCACAACAATCATTGTCCTAGCTTTAAATAATTCTTTTGTTTAAAAAAAGGGGGAGACTTAAAACTAGATCCAATATACCTGCCAAGTATTTCTAATAAGTCAATAATCCCATTCATAGTTACTTTTTTTTCTGCCATGTCCAGTCGATTTCCTCTTTAATCTATTCCAGACCATCCCTACCCAAATTACATGCCAGGTACTCTTCAGTGCCATTACCTTGGAAATCTATTTCTCTTATGCTCCGTTTTGGACTGATGTTGCACCACTGTTTCTGAGGCCGCTTTCTATTCCGCAGGCCCGGGGGTGGAAATGAGCACCAAGCCCTCTCTGTTCTGTCCATTTTTGGCTGCCATTGACATGAGTGTTTTTGTCTTTGTTTCTTAGGCTTTTTGCTCATGGCCCCTTCCTTCCCTTTCCTTTCGCTGCTGCTTCCAACTCCTCAAACATTAGTGAGTCCCTGGACAGACCCTTCTTTTCAGGGTGGAAGCAGTACGTAGAGACTTTATAGCCTTTTAATTACCTAGTGTGATGGTTAGGACTGTGTGTCAACTTGGCTGTTTATATGTGATCATGCCCATGATGGAATCCGCTGTGAGTAGCCAATCAGGTGAAAGGGAGTTTCCTTGTGGGTGTGGCTTTTTGCTCACTCTGGATCCTGTGGCTGTCTCCTGTTTGTCTGACCTGTTTCTTGGGACTTGAGCTATCAGCTTATCTGCCAATCATGGGGATTCATCAATCTTCACAGCCTGTGAGCAAGAGCCCTGCTCTTAACCTGCCGATCTTGGATTCCCCAGCCCCTGCAGCTACGTGAACCAGGAGAAGCCTTGTGGTCTTGCCTGCCAATCTTGGGATTCATCAGCCTGTGAGCAAGAGCCCTGCTGTCTGACCTGTTGATCTTGGGTTCACCAGCCCCTGGGGCTACGTGAATTGAGAGATGCCTCTATCCTGATCCACGGGCTTGGGACGTTCCAGCCTCTACAGTCTCGTGAGCTATTTCCTTGATGTAAATCTCTCTATATATATATTTATACACTTTACTGGTTTTGCTTCTCTAGAGAACCCAGCCTAAGACATGTAGTTAGCCCTTTTGACTTATCTTTATAACTTTTATAAAGCTAGAGAGCAAAAATCAAAACTCAAGCAGAGTTTTGACTTAATTAATAATTAAATTAGAAACTCTAGGGAAACAGCTCAGTTTTCTGTTTTCTTTAATTATGGTTTTTTGTTTTGTGTTGTTTTAACTTACTGTCAAACCAACTATAAGGAGCCCTGCTGGCAGAGTCTTTAAAGGCTTGGCTGTTAACCTAAAGGTTGGTGGTTCAAACCTACCATCCACTTTTTGGGAGAAAGATGTGGCAGTCTGCTTCCATAAAGATTACAGTCTTCAAAACCCTATGGGGCAATTCTAACTCCATCACATGGGCTTGCTCTAAGGCAAAATCAACTTGGGGGCAACCGGTTTGGTTGCAGGTTTTTAAACCAACTTTGACTATAAACTGAAGTGCCATGGTATAAGGCACATTTCTGGTCAAGTAAATCACAAACTCAAGTCAGCCAGTCAAGGCATAACATGCTGTTTTCAGTTTTTGTGGTCATTGGAAGCAATAAATGACAAGGGCTAACATACAATAACCCTATTATCAGACTGTGAGAAAACCCTATATATTAGAAGTTACATTATAGCTATACCAACCGAATAAGTTAAGATGCCTTTTATATATTAGATTATTTTCCCATCACAAGTGAGGTACAAAGTAAGTTTATCTTTCCAAAGGTTTGTCACAGTCATTCCTACCATTCCTGCATGAATCACACTGGTTGTCTGTTATGACTTAGAAGATTGTGGCCAATGATCAACACAAGCTGAAGTGATAAATGTGTAGTTGGTTCATGTGGAAGCCCAATGTAGACCCGTTTAAGGAGCAACAGAGGGAAGATTTATGGTGGTAAGGCAGTGGTATGTGTGGGAATTTTAGCAGTGGTGGAGCTGAAACTATGAGGAATTGGAATGAGAGGGTTAGACCCATTCATTGAGCCAAGAGAAAGAAAGTTTAGAGAGAACCGCAGAATTAGGATCATGGCCACAAAAGGGAAACTTGAGTAAAGGAAGGTTTAAGATCAATGCTGAACTAGTTGCCCCAGGTTCACCCAGTGAAGGGACTGTGGGGCCTATGGTTTATGAGGACCTCCAGCACTGGCATCTTCTCCTTGAAATTAGTGAAGTGATAACTTTCCTTTCCTTACACAAATCTGTTAAAGCCAAATGAGGTGATGAAGGAAAAAAGAACTTACAAAAATCTTGGCGATACCCTATACAATCAAGGAAAAAATTTAATGTTTTTGAAAAAGATAATTCTTACCATTACTCTCTGTTGAGGTGTCATATAATTACGGAAAATTCATCTTTGTGATATAGATAAAAATCAGAACCTACCAATCCGTTTGCCCCTGGGTTGAGCTTATCTGTATCCAGCTCCTTCCACCTTAAATTTCACACCACCAATAAGTAAAAAATGGGTGGAAAGGCCAGAGATCTCAGGAGCAAGACTGGCGACAGGCATGGAGAAAAAGCACAAGTTTAGAGATTCCCCACTAATGTAGGTTTCATTGCTTCTTGTCCGGGTTCTTTGCATAGGCTCTGGATTGGACCTGTGGTGAGGGAAGAAGCCCAATTCATTTTCCTACAATGGTCACTGGGCAACTACAGTACACCCAGGGACTCCAAAGACAAGACATGCCTTGCTAAAGATGTGCTCACAGTTAAAACTAACAGACCACATGAGAAAATGATCCACCACGATGGAGATATAGTAAATGGGAGAATTAGCACCCGAAGAACTTGAGATAATAGACAATAAAATAAGAAAACAGTGAAATAAAACAACAAAGAGACGATAAAATAAGCAAACACGAGGAAAAGATGAAAGAACTTGGTTTAGTAAAAGAAAGAGATGTCAGAATATGACATAAGTTTACATATCATATGGATTCGAAATGAAACCAAAAAAATTAAAGGTAAGAATGAAATTTTTTGATTGGTTATACTTTGGAATAAATTAACAGCAGGGATTATAGAAACTCAATTATTTGACTCTTAGGACTATATCAAAACCACTTAATATATTTAGTTTAGATTATAAATGCATAAACTTTTCATTGATTTTGAGCTGCTGTATGAATTAAATTTTTTCCACAGAAATGTTTCTGATATTTAACTTTTTTCTAATTATCAAAAGAATACATTTTTATTATTTAAGACAAATTCTGAAATATGGAAAAGAAGCAGAAAAAAATCCAGTAGTCTTTCTACCAACTAAAACCAAAAGCCATTGCTGTTGAGTTGATTCTACCTCATAGTGACCCTACAGGATACAGTAGAAATGCCCCATAGGATTCCCAAGGCTGTAATCTTTACAGAAGCAGACTGCCACATCTTTCTCCCTTGGAGTCGCTGGGGGGTTCGAACTACCCACCCTTCAATTAGGAGCTGAGAGCTAAACCACTGCATCAGCAGAGCTCCTCTTACTACCAAAAAATACTATTAATGTTTTAGCATAGTCCCTTCAATTTCCTTTTCTATGCAATTGTTTCCTTATGGAGTTGAATTTATACAGAAATACAATGTATTGTACCCCTTCATTTTATAAATTTAACGTTAAATAGGCATTTTCCATGTCCTTAAAAACTCATTACATATATAGTTTAAGTGGTTGCATATTTCTTTATGATGTACCATTTATTTCACACTTGTCTTATTGCATATTTATTTTAGATTGTTTCAATTTTTTCATTGTTATAGTTGCAATAAATATTTGTACATAAATCTTTGTTTATGAGTCTGCTTATGTCCTCAGGCTGTAGCTCAGATTTTTCAAGAGGCAAGCCTGATCTTTTATAATTCATGCATTTAAATATATTTTATTTCAGTTGAACAAAATTTTTTAAGATCTATGTACCAGGTAATTTTTCCCTACACATTTATTATTCTGGAGTTTTTTGTTTTTTTTTCCCTGATTGTCACAGTTTTCACATGCACTGTAGAAATTTGACGTATATATATAAAACCCTGGTGGTGTAGTGGTTAAGTGCTATGACTGCTAACCAAGAGGTTGGCAGTTCATATCCACCAGGTACTCCTTGGAAACTCTAGGGGGCAGTTCTACTCTGCACTATAGGGTGGCTATGAGTCTGAAACGGCTCAATGGCAATGAGTTTTTTTTTTTTTTTTGGTGTGTGTATGTATGTATATATGTACATATATATATAGTGCCTTGGAAGACTTGGAAGAAAGGCAGGGCAATCTACTTCTGAAAAATCAGCCATTAAAAACCTCATGGAAACTACGGTCCCTGGATGCTCTGCTAACCCAGAACTGAAACCATTCCCAAAACCCACTTTTCAAACAAAGATTATACAAGCCTATAAAACAAAAAATTAATACACGTGAGGAACGTGCTTCTTGGGTCAATCAAATATACAAACCAAATGGGCATCTTCTGTCCAAAGGCAGGATGAGAAGGCAGGGAGGGACAGGAACTGGGCGAATGCACACAGGGAACCTGGGTGGAAAGGGGGAGTGTGCTGTCACATTGTGAGGATTGCAAACAATTCATAAAACAATATGTGTATAAACTTTTGAATGAGAAATTGAGCTGTAAACTTTCACCTAAAGCACAATAAAAAAAAAATTAATTAATTCTTAAAAAACCTCATGGAGCACAGTTCCACTCTTGACACACATGAGATCAACATGAGTTGAAATTGTCTCTATGGCAACTAATGAACTGTTGATGTCTATATATAGAGATCTATCTATCTAGATAGATACAAAAAGCTATTTAGCTAGCTAGCATTCTATGCTAAGGAGCCCTGGTGGCACAATGGTTAAAGCACTTGGCTGCTAACTGAAAGGTCAGCGGTTTGAACCCACCAGCCACTCCATGGGAGAAAAGACCTGATGATCTGTTCCTGTAAAGATTACAGACTAGGAAACCCTGTAGGGAAGTTCTACTCTGTCTTACAGACTCATAGCGACTCGTAGTAGCTGGACTATGAGTCAGAATCGACTCAATGGCACCCAACAACAACATGCTATGCTATACAACTGACAGGTGACTTCAGAAGTAATTGACACTAGTTTATGGGATGAAGAGATTCATTTCTGAAAATTAAGATGACAATTGCATATACAGTTTAGGAAACCCTGGTGGCATAGTGGTTAATTGCTACAGCTGTTAACCAAAAGTTCGGCAGTTTGAATCCACCAGGCGCTCCTTGGAAACTTTATGGAGCAGTTCTACTCTGTCCTATAGGGGCTATATGAGTGGGATTGACTCGACGGCTGTAGTTTAGGGAAATGAAATACCATTTTGCAGGGGAAATGTCACCAAACTTTTGAAGGGTTGATGTGTGTCATGGATTAAATTGTGTCCCCCAAAAAATGTATGTATCGATTTGGCTAGGCCATGATTCCCACTGTTGCATGGTTGTCCTCCATTTTGTGATTGTAACTTTACATTGAAGAGGATAAGGGTGGGATTGTAACACCACCCTAACCCAAAATAAAGGGAGTTTCCCTGGGGTGTGGCCTGCACCACCTTTCATCTCCTGTAAGAGATAAAAGGAAAGGGAGGCAAATGGAGAGTTGGGGACCTCATACCACCAAGAAAGAAGCACCGGGAGCAGAGTGCATCCTTTTGACCCGAGGTTCCTGCGCAGAGAAGCTCTTAGTCCGGGGGAAGACTGATGATGACAAGGACCTTCCTCCAGAGCCCACAGAGAGAAAGCCTTCCCCTGGAGCTGATGCCTTGAATTTGGACTTCTAGCCTACTAGACTGTGAGAAAATAAATTTCTCTTTGTGAAAGCCATCCACTTGTGGTATTTCTGTTATAGCAACACTAGATGACTAAGACAATGTGGAAAACAGGCTATAAATGTATGTCAGAAAGTAAGAAAACAGAAATTACTGCAACTTAGTAAAGTAGTACCTAAATAAAGTCCTGAATCACCACTCATCTGTCAGTTTGTCTTAGTATGGTCTACAGGGAACTGCCAGAAATTCAAGCCAGATTCAGAGAAGACGTGGAAAGAGGGATGTATGTCATTGCTGATGTCAGGATCTTGGCTGAAAGCAGAGAATACTAAAAAGATGTTTACCCGTGTTTTATTGACTATGCAAAAGCATTGAACTGTATGGATCATAACAAATTATGGACAAAATTGCGAAGAATGGGAATTCCAGAACAATACTTAATTGTGTTCCTGTGGAACCTGTACACAGACCAAGAGGCAGTCGTTCTAACAGAACAAGGGGCTACTGCACAGGTTAAAACCAGAAAAGGTGTGAGTTAGGGTTGTTTCCTTTCACCATACTTGTGTAACCAGTATGCTGAGCAAATAATCCGAGAAGCTGGACTATATGAAGAAGAACATAGCATCAGGATTGGAGGAAGACTCATTAAGAACCTGTGATATGCAGATGATACAACCTTGCTTGCTGAAAGCAAAGAGGACTTAAAGTACTTACTGATGAAGATCAAAGACTACAGTTTTCAGTATGGATTACACCTCAACATAAAGAAAACACAAATTCTCACAACTGGACCAATAAGCAACATCATGAAAAATGGAGAAAAGATTGAAGTTGTCAAGGATTTCATTTTACTTGTATCCACAATCAACACCGATGGAAGCAGCAGTCAAGAAAGCAAACAACATATTGCATTGGGCAAATCTATTGCAAAATACCTCTTTAAAGTGTTAAACGGAAAAAGCAAAGATACCACTTTGAGGACTGAAGTGCCTCTGACCCAAGCCATAGTGGTTTCAATTGTCTCATATGCATGCATGGAAAAGCTAGACAATGAATAAGGATTTTCAACACATATTTCTGGGGCACATAATTCAATCCCCGACACCAACACTTCTGAGAAGTAGCCTCTGCCCTGAGGCTCATCTGCATCTGAGTCTCTTCCCTCTGACCTTCTATTTTTCTGTATTCACACTACTTTCTTTTTTGAACAACACTTACTCAGTACTAGAATATACACAGTGGTAAAAGTGAGCATTCTTGACTTATTGCAGATCTTGAAATGGGAGAGGGGAATCTTTGAATATTTTGCCATTAAGCACTGCATTTGATGTATGTTTTACTGTTGATGCATGGAATCAAATTTAGGAAGTTCCCTTCTAAATTAGCTGTGAGGTTTTTTGTACTGAATGGAAAATTGAATTTCAACCTATGCTTCTGTAATTACTGAGATAATTATGTGACAATTTTATTCTCTTAATGTGGCTAAGTACATTGAGTTGTTTTAAATGCTAAATTCACCACAAATTCCTGAAGTAAACCATTATTATTCTTCGTTTATTTAAAAAAAAAGGGAGGGAGGACTATGTCACTTACCACTGTGGGATCTTGGGCAGGTAACTTCAACTCTGTGCCTCAGTTTCTTCATCTCTAAAATGGGAACAATACTTTATGGTGAGTTGTGAGGAGTGAATGAGTTAATATAAAGCACTAAGAACAGCACATGGAACATAGTAAATTCTCAATAAAAATCTTTGCTGTTAAAATAACTTGGATATATATTAGGAAATTATTTTACCTCTCTCGTAAGGCTGTTGGGAAGTTTATATAAGGCAATGCATGAAAGTACTTAGCAAAGTTTCTAGCTCATGTTAAGAACACAAAGTTCAATATTACTTTGGTGACTGTTATTAGTATGATTATTAGTATTTCATGCTACTGAGTAATTGTGTAGTATAAGACAGATTTCTACATTTTTAACAATAAATATTTAGTATTAACAATTAATTAAGTGTGATCCTGAGTTGGTAAAAATGGCGTTTTCCAAAGATGTAAAATGAAAAGGGTTACAATAATATGAGTTTATAACACACAGAACTTACTAGCTTTTCTATAGATGTCTTACTTTACTGCTTTCTGATTCTTTGTGATACAGATTTTCTGAGTTTTCAATGTTTTGTCATATGAGATGAAGATATATTTATTTCTTCCAAAGTAATTTGAGTCAGTTGCCTGGTATTCAGCTAAATTGAACTCCAGTATTCTGGAACAGTATCTGTTGACACAAATATATTTGGCATCACGGAGGAATTTAAAACTACATGCAGACTGTGTCCTGATCCCTGAAACTCAAGATGACAGTATTATTACAAAGTACAAGTGTTGCTAAAAAGTTTTATGCCGTCATTTCTATACCAACACATGGATGTGTTATCTTCTGGTTACCAATGACAGTTACAAAGATTAAGCTATAGTTTCGCAAACATTCGTAAGGAGATGCACTAGACTCGCTCGAGAAAATGAGCATGAGAATCTGGTAAGATATGCAGCAAGACATGTGTAACTTCTTAGTCCCTGTCTATCTGGTTGCGAGATGAGTGCATGGAATGAAAATCGCTAGCCTCACTGGCTTTGTCCCAGAGGCACATGTGATTCTCACCCAATCTGGAAAATAGGAGTTCACAGTTGAGATTGCGTTTTGGTCTGCCTAGATAATTCCAGTATAGGAAATTCCTTTATGGCTAAATTAGATCACTAAAAATCTAAGAATTCGGAAACTGGACTGGAAAGAACATTTGTGGCTCTGGGTCTTCTACAACCACGTTTTCTTTTTCTAAGTACAGCGGTAATATGAGGAGGCCCTTAGTGCTGAGTGACCAGACCTTGTCATCTTGCCTTGGTTTCAGGTTTTCATAGGACCTTTCAGAGGTCAAGAGAGACACAGTCCACTTCCATATTAAACTAAAAAAGAAAGGAGAAAAGAAGTTATGACAAAATAGGGTTATGAAATGTGTGGTATATTTTAAATGTCAATATTTAACAAGTGTAAAAACGGCGTGGGGGAAGAAGAATCAAGATCAACAGCTCAAGGCTGATTTCTATGAGGTGGAGGTCAGACATGCCTCCTCTCTCCGCCCTCTTTACCAATTCTGACACCAACTGTCCCTCCCACAGCACTCTCTACTTCTCTGCTGGGTTCGATAATTCATTGCGATGGCCACACAGAACTCACAGACAATACTCAGGATTATTGGGTTCATTAGGGAAGTAGCAGGTTAGAATTCACGTTCAGACGCTCAGGATACAGTTCTGCCATCAGGACAGCCTCTTCTCAGTTGCACTCACAGGCCCACTTCTCTGGCCCCTGGGCTTCTGCCCTGCCCCAGCAATTGTTAACAAAGCTCTTTTAGCTCTGCCTATAAGTGCCTCGAGGCACCCAACTCCACCAGTAAGCCTCAGCCAAAAGGTGCTCAGCTTTCTTGTTCGTGGACAGGGAAGTCCAGCATATGATCTCCTGCCGTTTCTCTTTCACTGCTTTTCGAGAGCTCTCTCTCTCTCTCTCTGTCTCCTGGTTCCAGGAGCTTGTCGGCGCAGGTATCCTGGATCCAAAAGACTCACTCTCCACTCCTGGCTGTTCTTCCTTGGTGGTGGTGAGATCCTCTCCTTCCAGCATCTGGGATGGCTCACTTCAAGCCCAGCAGGCAAAACTGACCAATCCCCTTAGTGGGCCACAGTTACCCTATTTGCACAGTCCCAATCACTTGAATGGGATTTACAAGACCATGGCGGAAAAAGGCCACACAACAGTGATCCATCACACTGCAACAAGTAAAAATTTCAACACACGGGCACGCGCACACACACACACACACAAATTCAATTAAATATAGTGATACCATTCCCAAAATGATGAAGGCAGTCATTAGGGGATTTATTAAAAGATATTAGTTCATAGTTCACAACAGACAAGATATAAGCCAGTAATGAGACACAGAGTTAAAGTTGGTGATAATGTCTTCTGTAATAGCAGGTATAACCCCATGGCATTCATGACAGTGAGGCCCAGGCCAGTGGCCCTCCTGGCTTTCCTTTCTGAGGCCTGGTCTTAAACTGAATGACCCCATGGAGGCTCATGGAAATGTCTGAGGCTAGTTTAAAATGGCGGCTCATCCAGTTCACCAGATCAGGACATGGGATGGCCAAGTGATATGGTGGGGATACGAAGAGGGTTGTAGGCCTTGGGGCCAGTGTCCCAGAGGCCCTCCCCCCTCTCACCCCCCGAGACCTTTGAGATGTACTGCAAAATGATTTAAGTGATGAATAAGTGAGTTACAAACTTTCTGATATATCTAGTCTGGATTCAACATAGGAGCCAAGGACCCTTTTTTAAATGTCAAGTCCTCAAACCTCTCCAATGTATTCCCACCCACTCACTGCTGTCGAGTTGATTCCGACTTATAGCAACCCTACAGGACAGAGTAGAACTGCCCCATACAGTTTCCAAGGCTGTAAATCTTTCTCCTACAGACCCACTGATGGTTTCGAACTGGCGACCTTTTGGCTAGCAGCTGAGTGTTTTAACCACTGCACCATGAGGGCTCCTTCAATGTAGTCCCATTTCTCCCAAAATATAATCTGAAGTCCTTCCCAAAGCCTGCCAGAGGCTTCAGGATCTAGTTGTTGCCAGCTGCCTCTTCTGACGTCATCTCTTTCCATTCTCAGTCACCCTACCAGGCATCTGGCCCCTTTGTTTCCTCTAATGCAAACTACAAGCTCTACTTTTGGGCCTTGGCACTTGCTGTTTCCCCAGATACCCACAAGCTTGCACCCTCTCACTTCTCTTTCTATGCTGCCTTATCCAACAGTACTCCCTGACCATCCCTAATAACATAGTGCCCCATCAGTTGAAGAATGTTGAATATACCATGGACTGCCAGAAGAGTAAACAAATCTGTTTTGGAAGAAGTGCAGTCAGAATGCTCCTTAGAAGTGAGGATGGCAAGGCTTCACCGCATATACTTTGGACATATTATCAGGAGGGACCAGTCCCTGGAGAAAGACATCATGCTTGGTAAAGTAGAGTGTCAGCGAAAAAGAGGAAGACCCTCAGTTAGATGGACTGACCCAGTGGCTACAACAATGGGCTCAAACATAGCAACAATTGTGAGGATGGCACAGGACCAGGCAGCATTTCCTTCTTTTGTTCATAGGGTCCTATAAGTCAGAACCGATTCGACAGCAACGAACAACCACCACCACCACCATTAATCGACACATATGACATCCCTAGGTGGTGTAAACAGTTAAGCGCGTGGCTACTTTTGATTAAAAGGTTGGTGGTTTGAATCCACCCAGAGGTGCCTCAGTAGAAAGGCCTGGCAATCTAATTCCAAAAGATCACAGCCATTGAAAACCCTATGGAGCACATGGGGGTTGTGAAACACATGGGGTTGCCATGAGTCCGAATCAGCTTGACAGCAACTGGTTCGATTTTACTTGTTAATTAATTAATTACTCTGCTGAAAAGTAATGACAGAGGAAGATGTTCAAGGCATATTGTTAAGTGAAAAAAGCAAATTACAAAACCACACGTACAGCATGGGTTTCATTTTTAAATTATATGCATGTAATTTATGTTCATTACAATAAAGCTTGGATGATGTGCAAGAAAATACTAAGAGTGAGTAGCTCTCAGAGTGGGATTTTGGTTTATTTCTGTTTTGTTTTTATGTATTTTCTAATTTCTCTATGGTGAATACGTATTACTTCTGTAAGAGGAAAAGACAATAGACATTATTAAAAGTTAAGATAAGGTATTTATGTCATAACTTTTAATTGACTGCTATGTTAAGAGCCCATTGCCATCGAGTCAATTCCAGCTTATAGTGAAGATGTCACTTTGAGGACTAAGGTTCGCTTGACCCAAGCCATGGTATTTTCAGTTGCCTCATATGCATGTGAAAGCTGGACAATGAATAAGGAAGACCAAAGAAGAATTGATGGCTCTGAATTCTGGTGTTGGCGAAGAATGTTGAATGTACCATGGACTGCCAGAACAAACAACTCTGTCTTGGAAGAAGTACAGCCAGAACGCTCCTTAGAAGCGAAGATGGCGAGACTTCGTCTCACATATTTTGGGCATGTTATCAGGAGGGACTAGTCCCTGAAGAAGGACATCATGCTTGGTAGAGGGTCAGCAAGAAGGAGGAAGACCTTCAACGAGATGGATTGACGCAGTGGCTACAACAATGGGCTCAAACATAGCAATGATTGTGAGTATGGTGCAGGACCAGGCAGTATTTTGTTCTGTTGTACCTAGGGTCACTATGAGTCGGAACTGACTCAATGGCACCTAACAACAACAACATATTAAGAGGAAAATATATAAATTATTTCTGTTTTAAAATGGGAAACATAGCAAGTAGGTGATCCCTCCACATACAGTGGCTGGGAGAAAGGCTTATGTAGTCAGTCTAGCCTGGATTCAAGTCCTGAGTGCCAGTTTCTAGATTTGCCAACTCCGGTACATCTGTGCCTCTTACTGAGTCCTGATTTCTCACCTGTCAAATGGGGTAATAACGCTACCCACAAAAGGTCCCTAGATGGCACAAATGATTTATGTTTGACTACTAACTTAAATGTTGGCGGTTCAAATGCTCCCCCCCAGCTGTAGTGTGGAAGAAAGACCCGGTGATCTGCTTCAGTTAAGATTACCCCAAGAAAACTCTATGGGGTGCAGTTCTACTCTGTAACACATTGAGTTAACATGAGTCAGAATCGACTCGACAGCAACAGATTTTGGGTTTAATGGTACCCACAAGACTTGGGGCTGCCTCCCATCTCTGGACCAGACTGGAATTTGATTCTTTTGCTCTCAATGATTTGGAAATTTCATGACACCAAGGCACAGAAACAAGTCGAAGGATATAGCTCTCCTTTCTTCTCTATCAAGAACAGTTCAAGCAATACCCAGGTACCCCTCATGCTGCTTCCAGGCCCAGAATGAGGCACTTGCCTTTGATGTAAAATTTAGCGGGACTCAAAAAAAAAAAAAAAATTCAGTAATCAAGATAAATAATATTAACCATTCTCATAAAGACAGGATCAGTATGACTGATGTTGCCTTTGCCTCAGGCTCCATTTTGGCTCAGCAGGGCACTTCTCCCAGCCCCAAGCCTAAAGGTAGGGAACCTTCCATTATCCAAATCATTAGTAATTACTACTTAATTATAATTAATTATCCAAATTTTCCTTAGCCTCAGACCTGGCATTGCTCAGTCTGTGACTGGGTTTGGCCTTCGGTGGAGGACCTGTAAGGATATCAGTTGGGAAGGGTGTGTATCTTTCTGACCCTGCTTATTCCTTTCCCCTGTATAAACATCTAATCACAACTGCTACCTAATCCCAGCTCTCTTACCTCATTAGAAACCCTGAGGGGCAGCCTTTTCCCTATTTTTTTACAGAAACATAAAATGCCAGTAAAACATGATTTCTCCCCAAAAGAGCATTAAACAGAATTTGCAGATGTTACAGCATTTCTCCCCTGATACTTCTGGGGAGGGGCACACAGACCTTGGCATACCTTATTTCAAAAACAGGCAAAAGCAAACAGCGTGTCTCTTCCATCTACTTCCCAGGAGAAAGGAAAATCCTTACCTGATGGGGGCTGGCGGGTCTTGGTTCCACGTAAAGGGTTTCCCTGAGGGCCTTTCATATTACCATTTCCAGGGATTTTTGTGGGTATTACATTATTTTGTGTATGTAAAGCACTTTACAGTACCCATTCACATGGCAACTGCTAGTTAAAAGTAGCAATGATAGTAACATTTAAAATCTTGTTTTCATGTAATAGTTTCATTTTACATAGGATTGCTCATTTGCTGAAACCGTAGATTCTAAGTTGCTCTATTAAAGTAATCACTAGAAAAACGTGATGTTCTTAGTGTGTAATCGTTGGGAAATTTTCCCTATTACTCTTCTAAGTTTGATTTCGTGTGTGTTATTTTCAAAAATACAACTTGGGGTGTCATAAAATGGACTTCTAGGGCACATTTGTTTTTGGACAAACCTGCAGAAATCTGTGCCCCTGTAGCCATTTAAAAACTCAGAGGCCAAGGTGGGGGTGGGGGGAGGGATTATTTGGATGCCAGGTAGTGCTTGAGATTTAGATTTGGTTACAGTGCGTTTAGCATAATCCATTGTAAGGTAATGGTCCGGATGAACTTTATAACAGTGGAGAAACTGGTTTTGATTTTTTTTTTTTTTAATTGAAGGATTAAATTGTTGCTCATCGCCACTTCCCCCCCAACCCCCGCCATGATTTTAGATTAATATATTTACTGGAGAAGTGACATACACTGGGGTTATATAGCTGTGTCCTGTAGGAAGCCTGACTACTCTGAGACCACCATTCTCTGAGGGATGTCCAGCCAGCCCCAGGCCAGGTGCCTAGCATGGGACACTCCAGCCTCAGGAGCCATGACATAGAGAAAAATTGAGGAACACAGCTGACAGCCAGAACTGAGAACTCCAGGTTTATGGCTCCTGGTGAGCCATCTCAGCCATGTCCAGTTGTTAGAACATGCCAGCTGAGGCCCCAGTTGTCATGGAGCAGACATGAGCAGTCCACACTGCCCTGCCTGATTTCCTGACACACAAAGTCGTGAGCATTATGAAATGGTTGCTGTTTGTAAAAATGTTACAGGGGAACAGAAAGTAGAAACAGGCACAAAAGAGAATAGTGGACACTGAAAAATAAGGGATAGTTATAACAGTTCTCAAATTATGATTGTTGGTACTCTCAACTTTTTCAGTCATTTATCCATGCATTCAAAAATGTATTGAGATTACTACATGCCACGCATTATGCTTAGGGTTGCTGATTTTAAAACAAACCAAACAAACAAAAAGAATAGACTAGCTCTGTCCTCAAGGAATGCCTAGTCTATTGGGGATGTCAGACAAATAAATAATTACATATAATATGATCCGATAATATAATAAAGGTCTGCAGAAGGCACTG
Source organism: Dugong dugon (assembly GCA_030035585.1). Classification (NCBI taxonomy): domain Eukaryota; kingdom Metazoa; phylum Chordata; class Mammalia; order Sirenia; family Dugongidae; genus Dugong; species Dugong dugon. Next base: position 170,525,199 of record CM057461.1, read on the forward strand.
GTTGCACTAAAGATGCAGAACCTCACAGCCTTGAGGGAATCAGATAAGCATTGCAGAGAAGGCTCTGCATGAGATAAGCATCAAAGAATGAGGAGAAGTTTACTAGATGGCCAAGGTGAGGCACATACCAGATTCCCAACTATTTGGATTTTGGAACTAACTATATGGCTGCAAAGAACATCGTAAATCAGGTTAGCTTCAACTACTCTGTGGTCTCAGAGTTTTTCTTTTCCTGTCCTCCACAAAGCATTGATTGCATAACCAGAATATTTTTTTCAGAGGAATATTCTATTTCATCTCTGTGTTGCATATGACTGAGAAGAAACAGCTTGTCTTAGTTATCTAGTGCTGCTGTAACAGAAATACCACAAGTTAGTGGCTTTAACAAGCAGAAATTTATTTTCTCATAGTTTAGGAGGCTAGAAGTCCAAATTCAGGGCCCTGGCTCTAGGGGAAGGCTCTCTCTCTGTGTTGGCTCTGGGGAGAGGCCTTTGTCTCTTTTCAGCTTCTCTTCCTAGGTTTCTTGGAGATCTTCAAGTGTAATGGCATCTGTCTTCCCCCATCTTTGCTTGTTTCTCTGTGCCTAATGTTTAAAAGCTGATTGGCTTAAGACACACACTACACTGATATGGCCTCCTTAAAATAACAAAGAAAACCCTATTCCCAATTGGGATTACATCCACAAATATAAAAGGAAAACCAAATTCATTGCCATAGAGTCGATTCTGACTCACAGTGACCCTATAGGACAGAGTATAAAAAGACTAACCCTGTTGCCACCCAGTTGATTCCGACTCATAGCAACCCTATAGTATAGGAGATAGGATTTTTTTTTTCATTGTGCTTTAAGTGAAAGTTTACAACTCAAGTTAGTTTCTCATACAGAAGTTTATACACACATTGTTATGTGACCTTAGTTGCTCTCTCTATAATGTGACAGCACACTCCTGCCTTCCACCCTGGATTTCCTGTGTCCATTCAACCAGCTCCTGTCCCTTTCTGCCTTCTCATCTCGCCTCCGGACAGGAGCTGCCCATTTAGTCTCATACAGCTACTTGAACTAAGAAGCACACTCTTCACGAGTATCATTTTATGTCTTATAGTCCAGTCTAATCTTTGTCCGAAGAGTTGACTTCGGAAATGGTTTTAGTTCTGGGTTAACAGAGAGTCCTGGGACCACATCTTCTGGGGTTCCTCCAGTCTAGGAGTTAAGATTTTGTGGGGGACACAATTCAGTCCATAACACAGCTCATGGGGAGTGGGACATTACTCAACCTGGGCTCATCAAACAAGTGCCATATAGAAGAGCATCCAGCTCAACAGAAGAGCCAAGGCACCAACTCCAACCAAATGCAATATAAATTTGTTGGTTTTTGAAGTGTGCTTTCTACACAAACATGTCTTTTCAACCAGGTTTCCTGGCCTCTACACCCATCCAGAGTGTTGTCCTAATGCCTTCTGATAGAAAAATTCTGGAGGCACTTCAGGGCAGATGCTGTGCTGTGAGTATAAAAATTGATTTGTCTCAACAGTGGGGGTAATAGAGCCATCATTAGAAAAATATCATGTCCTAAAATCTGTAAGAGCTTTGTTTCTAGAGGAGACAATTTGTTCAAAAGGATTTTTAAAACTTTCTCCTGCTGTCAAGTTTAATGAAATTACTCCTCCTCTTAACAGCCTTGCCTCCTAACATCAGTTTGGTCTGACGAGGCTGCTGTCAAGAAGGCTACTAGAAGAAACTGGGGGAAACGTTAAATAATTACAAGACGACGGTTCTAACCTCAGTAAGGCAGCTTTGGCAAGGACTGGGTTTAAAGAGAGTAGAAGCTGATATATCTTAAAAGCACGAAGATATCACACAAGTTAAACAAGTGGAAGTAGTGAAACGTAAATACTTGGGGGAAAAGAGGCATTAACATGAATGGGGACAAACAATTGAAAGCATTTAATGCATTTATTTATACTCTGCTGTCTCAGTTATTTAGTGCTGATATAAGAGAAATACCACAAATGGATGGCTTTAACAAACAGGGGTTTATTCTCTCACAGTCTAGGAGGCTAGAAGTACAAATTTAGGGTGTCAGCTCCCAGGAAAGGCTTTCTCTCTCCGTCAGTTCTGGGAGAAGGTCCTTGTCATCCATCTTCCCCTGGTCTAGGAGCTTTTCAGGGCAGTGATCCTGAGTCCAAAGGACATGCTCCACTCCTGGCTCTGCTTTCTTGGTGGTAGGAGGTCCCCTGCCTCTCTGCTCCATTCTCTCTTTTATATCTCAAAAGAGATTGACTCAAGATACAACCTAATCCTGTAGATTGAATCCTGCCTCATTAACATAACTGCCTCTGATCCTGCCTCATTAACATCATAGAAGTTAGGATTTACAGCACATAGGATAATTACATCAGATCACAAAATGGTGGACAACCACACAATACTGGAAATCCTGGCCTTGCCAAGTTGACACACATTTTTGGGGGACACAATTCAATCCGTAACATCTGCCTTGTTTCAAAATAAGGATCCTTGGTGGTACAGTGGTTAAGCACTCAGCTGCTAACCAAAAGTTCAGTGGTTCAAACCCACAAGCCACTTCGCGTGAGAAAGATACAGCAGTCTGCTTCTGTAAAGATTATAGCCTTGGAAACCCTATGGGGAAGTTCTATTCTGTCTTATAGGAGTGCTATGAGTTAAAATCGACTGGACGGCACTGGGTTTGGTTTTGGTTTTGTTCCAAAATGGATTTGGTAGTGAGTTTATTTCCTGGGCAAGTGTAGAAGGTAGCTTTTTTATGAAACTAGTTAAGTGCAGATCACTTGCTGTTATAGTCATTGAAGCTGGGAGTATAGTTGGCATCTGCTTTAGAAAACCAGGAGCCTAAACAGAAGAGAAAGACTCTTCTACCCCTACTTTGAGGTGATCTGAGTAAGTAACTAGCAGTGTGCTGAGAAAGATTTTAGATTTCCTATAGCGCCTAGGGAGCCCAGGTGGTACAGTGGTAAAAGCGCTTGGCTGCTAACCTAAAGGTCAGCAGTTCCTTTGGAAACCCTATGGGGCAGTCCTACTCTGTCCTATAGAGTCGCTATGAGTCTGAATCAACTCTATGGCAATGGGTTTGATTTATTTTTTTTATAGCACCTAGACAAATTGTTGTTGCTAGTTGCCATTGAGTTGATTCCAACTCTTGGAGCCCCCATGTGTTCAGAGTAGAACTGTGCTCCATAGGATTTTCAAGGCTGTGACCTTTCAGAAGCTGATCGCCAGGCCTGTCTCCCCAGGTGCCTCTGAGTGGGTCTGCACCATCAGTTTTTCCACTAGTAGTCGAGCACTTAACCATTTGTGCCACCCAGGGACAAATGGAATCAGTAGGAAATAAATAATGTAGAGAGAAATAGCAGGCCCGTGGCAAAAGGAAACTCCTATTCTCTGTTAAAACTCTGGACCCTTCTCAGGACTTGTCTCCACAAACAAACTGATGTTTAAAACTGTAATAACAGTGGACATCTGGGGCCAGTACTGTTCTGCTTAATAAGCATTACCTGCCCTGATGATATGGTTACTAATACCCTTTTGCTTTTTTCAGAGTATCATTTCAAATAAATTAGCATTCTCATCTCAACTGACTCACTGGGCAGAAACAAACATGCTGTGAGAAAAGAGAAGGTGGGAGAACAGCTCAGAAGGAGTGGAAAGAGACAAGTGGTAGAGGCACTGTACAGTTTACCAAGATATGAGTACCACACCATCGAATGCCCTACTCCTGAAAAAGCCAGATTATAATTTTCTGAAGTCAAGTATAAGAGAAGTCATCAAAGACTTCTTACTTTCAAGTTGTTCCACATCAAATCAGGTATAATAGTAGTTCTTAAAGTTTTTGTTCACAGGTGCCTTTGAAAATACGATAACTATAGACTCTCTGCCCAGGATTTACACGCAATACCCTACCCTATAAGAACTGGTCATGACACTCAAGATGGAACCCAAGTAGTCAAAGCACACACACAGTTTACATAACTCTGACCACAAAATTCTTTCTTGCATCTAACCTCAAGCTAGAGTCTATAGTTTAAGCCTCCCTCTACTTTTTCTGTCCTCTTAGCTTAAGAAAAGATCATTACAAAGCTCCTTGTATACGTTTTTCATATATGCTTGCGAAATCTATGAAGTTTTATTATGATCATTCCTGCTTTAAGCTGAAGCTTCCCTAAGCTTTCCTTACAGGTCATGGCATAGAGTGGTAGTTGCTTTTCAATATCTAATTGCCCCTTCTGCATCAGTCACTCATCTAAATGATTACATTTTTCAAGCCTCTCTTGCAGGTAGGTATGGCCATGACGAAGCTTTAGCTAATGATTTGTAAACACCATGTTATTTGAATCTTCTGAAAAATCTCCCTTCTTCTTCCTTGCTGCCTGGAATGAAAATATGATAGCTGACAATCAGCAGCCATCCTGGGTCATGAGGGTGAGGGTGACATTAACACTGTCTGTTAATATGATAGTTGAAAATCAACAGCCCTCCTGGGTCACAAGGGTGAGGGTGATAGTAATACTGTCTGTTGATATGACAGCTGAAAATCGACAGCCATCCTGCGTCACGAGGGTGAGGGTGATAGTAATACTGTCTGTTGATATGACAGCTGAAAATCGACAGCCATCCTGCGTCACGAGGGTGAGGGTGATAGTAGCACTCCTCTACTAGAAGGTAAATTTCTTGAGAGCAGGAACCTTGTTAATCTTGTTCAAAGCAACATCCCCAGCACCTAAAAAATGCTTAGTATGTGCTAAGGGCTCAAGCACTGAACGGGCATTGATTGAATAAACTAATGAGTTTACTCCAAACAAAAACCAAACCTGTTGCCCTGGAGTCAGTTCCACCTCATGGCGACCCTATGTGTGTCAGAGTAAAACTGCGCTCCATAGGGTTTTTAATGGCTGTAATCTTGCAGAGGAGCCCTAGTGGCGCAGTGTATAAGAGTTATGGCTGCTGATGAAAAGGTTGGCAATTCGAATTCACCAGCCAATCCTTGGAAACCCTATGGGGCAGTTCTACTCTGTCCTATAGGGTAGCTATGAGTTAGAATTGACTTGACGGCAGTGGGTTTGGTTCTTTGTTTTACTAACCCAAAGGTTGGTGGTTCGAATCTACCCCGTGGTACCACGGAAGAAAGGCTTAGCAATCTACTTCTGCATGAAAACCTGTTGCCGTCAAGTCTCATATAGCGACCCTATAGGACAGAGTAGAACTGCCTCATAGGGTTTCCAAGGAGCGGCTTGTGGGTGGATTCGAACTACCACCCTTTTGGTTAGTGGCCGAGCTCTTAACCACCGCGTGGTTAGTAGGCGAGTACAAACCATTTGTGTTACCCAGGGACCCCTAAGTTTACTCCAGACCTGTGTAAAGCACTAATCCTTAAAGTCCTCACAGGAGATGCTGAGCCATCAGTAGGCACACGCAAGGTCTCAGCTTTTTTCACAGAGTCAGACCCTTGCCCCATTCAAACCACATTACTCCTATCTGCTTCCCTTTTTGCTCCCAGAATTTCCACTGTTGTAGAAGTATACATTTTAAAAAAAATTCTCTCCAATGTTCTCTTCAAGCCAAATGTTTTTAAATGTATTTTCATAATAATACTTTCCAATATCTTTCTGCTTAGTGAGTTTAACATTGTTTAATTTCCAAGATCATGCATATCTATTTTTGTGTGTGTCTGTTGTTAAATACAGGCACTAGTTTTTTGTAACTTAATCTCAGATGTCATCTCAAGTCTACAAGAATCATCCAAAAGTGGTAGCAAATGACATTCCTAGGACTTCAGACAATATTATTATTATCATGGAATGCAGTCACTAGGTCCTGAGGATTAAACTAGATGCTGTTTGCTGTGAAACTTAACTTCATTGAATCCTTCCCATTCCAGTGTGGTTTTCCACATTTCAATTTATTGCCTGTTTTTGTCCCCAAATTTTAGTTAAACCTTTTAAATAGAATTAAATTAAATATTAACTATCCCTGCCCCCTTGCTTTTTGAAATGACCTTTTCTTCCTGTTGAATGAAAAAGCTAATCCTCCCTCTGGTCCTTTTCTAGGTCTCCTATATGGTTAAAGGAGCCCTGGTGGTTCAGTGGTTAAGAGTCTGGCTGCTAATCAAAAGGTGAGCACTTTGAATCCACTAGCTGCTCCTTGGAAATCCTATGAGGCAGTTCTACTCTGTCCGATAGGGTCGCTATGAGTCAGAATCAATGGCAACAGTTTTTTTTGTTTGTTTGTTTGTTTTAACGTGGTTAAAGCATTTGTAAATGTTCTATTTTTGCAATTATGTCATTTTCTTCTTGAATTTTTTTTTATTCTTCCCCAAAAGTTGTTGCTATTTCTTTTAACTATTTGGGGGAAATAATTAGCCCCATCTTGCACTTTGGAGCCCTGGTGGTGCAGTGATTAAGAGCTTGTCTGCTAACAGAAAGGTCAGCAGTTCAAATCCACCAGCTGCTCCTTGGAAACCCAATGGGGCAGTTCTACTCTGTCCTGTAGGGTCACTCTGAATCCGAATTAACTCGATGGCAATGGGTTTGTTGGTTGGTTGTTTTTGCACTTTGGTGGCATACTTATCTTAACATGAGTTGCTTGTCTTTGACTTAAATTTCTTTTCATTCCCCAATCCCCCCTCCCTGACTAGAGGAAAGATGTATTTGATATTCTTAGATAAATCGAGCTTTTGAGGACTTTCCTACATATTATCCCCTTTCCCAGAGTAGCTTTCCAAATAGAAGCCTACTGACATAGAGAAAAACTAGAGGTCATCAGGTGAGCTCTTCCTAAGACTCTCCTCAACCAGAAATATCTCTGCGGTACACAGATCCTTTCTCCCTCCTTCCTTTTCTATCAGTCCAACACCAATCTACCCCGGCTCTGGATAGCATCCATTTCTGCCTTCTTGGGGAACTTGCTTTGTTAATTCTCCCTCCCCCTCTAACTTCAAAGTTTTATTTTTCTCCATTGGCTCTTATCCTTTGTTATGGATTGAATTGTGCCCTTCTAAAACACATGTTGGAATCCTAACCTCTGTACCTGTGGATGCAATCCCTTTTGGGAATAGCGTTACGTTAATGGAACATATCAGTGTAGGGTATATCCTAAACCTACTCACTTCTGGGTGATAAAAAGAGCAGATTAGACAAGAAGCAAGCATAAATTAGGGGAGACAGATGCCCTGTGAGGGTAGCCAAGAACCAAGGAAGGCCTGGGCTTCTACTGACAAGGAAGGAATTGAGATGGTCATGACCCTGATTTGATTTTAGCCTCCAGAACTGTGAGAAAATAGATTTTTCTTCTTTAAAGCCACCCACTTGTGGTATTTCTGTTACAGCAGCACTAGAATACCCTTCAACATTTTTTTCTATCTTAAAAAATAAAAAGCTCCTTTAACCATACATCCCCTCTTACGACTACCACATCTCTCTCCTCAGCCAGATGTTTGGGAAGAGAAGCCCTGAGGTCATGTCTTCACATTCTCACCCAGTATTCACTTCTTGACCCCCTCCCTGCCATCTGGCTCACACACATCCTCAGTCACCGAGTTGCCGTAGCTAATGGCATTTGATGCTTCCCTGTTCTCCAGACAGCATTTGCCTCTGCTCATTAGGGAATTATGGCCAGGCACTGTGCTAGGTGCTGCAGTTACAGAAGTGAGAGGCAGATGTAATCCCCACCCTCATCAGACTCACCTGATCAACCATTCCTGATAAATACTCATGTCCCTTGACTTCCACTGTGCATTGTTTTCCTAACCTCTTCCAGTCACATTTTTGGGCTTCTCTTAAATGCCACTTAAAAGCAAAAAAAAAAAAAAAAAAAAAAAAAGTTGCTGATTCCAACTCATGGCAACCACATGTGTGTCAGAGTAGAACTATGCTCCATAGGTGGCTGATTGTTTTTGGAAGTAGATTTATATGCAACATTCAGCCAGCGAGCTCCGTTGATGTTACACTTAACAGAGCCAAAAGTTATCTTCTTCCCCAGCCCTGTTCTTCTTCCTGTCTAGGAGAAGGGCGCGACTACATATCCAGTCCCCCAAGCCAGAACCCTAGCAGCCATTTTTGCCTGCTTTCTTTCGTCTCTCCCTCACGTTCAGCCACCAAGCACTTCCTAGCCTACCTTCCAAATGACCTCAAATGTTTCCTCCTCTTTGGTCACTAGCACTGTCTTTAGTATGAACTGTGCTTCTCTCCTAGGTGAATGTAAAGCTTCTTAGTTGGTCTTCTTGCTTCCTTCAATCTCTCCTTATTGTCCAGAATGACCTCACTATAATAAACATATATGATAGGTACTCAACCTCACGTCTTTCAAGGATTCTCATGTTTCCAGGATAGAAGTCAAACTCTTTACCCTAGCATCTACTTTTGGGTCAGACAGATCTTGGTTTGAATCCCAGGTTCAACCACTCCCCAGCAGTGTGACCTAGGACATGCTAAGCCCTTGTTTTCTCATTCCTGTGAACTCACTGAGGGTAGGATTATTTCATACACACAGTGCCTGGCACATGCTGATGTTGCTAGTTGCCATTGTACAGTTGAGTGAATTCAAGCTTCTGGTGTACAGAGTAGAACTGCTCCACAGGGTTTTCAAGGCTGTGACCTTTCAGAAGCAGTTCACCATGCCGGTCTTCCAAGGCCCCTGTGGGTGGATTGGAACCGCCTCTGGGTGGGTTCAAACGACAACCTCTCTGCTTCTAGCAGAGCACTTAACCATTTGTTGAGTGAAGGAAAGGCATTTTAAAATTCACATAAATATGTTTTTTCTTTAAAAACAAACAAACAAAACCTGATATAAAATGTCGCTTTCCCCCAACTTTTTCTACCTGTATTTTCTGACAATCAAGGTAAGGTACTTGTGGGGATCTAGGCTACTTGGAATCACATTCTGCCCCAACCATTGAACAGTCATGTGACCGTGGAAGTCACTTCTGCATCTCAGATTTCTTCTGTAAAACGGGGACTGCCCTGGACTGCTAACAGAAAGGTCAGCGGTTGGAAACCGCCAGTAGCTCCTCGCTGGAGAAGATGTGGCAGTCTGCTTCCTAGAGATTTACAGCCTTGGAAACCCTATGGGATCGCTATGAGTCGGAATGACTGGACGGCAGTGGGTTTGGTTGATAAAATCTGTGAAATGTAAAACGGAGATTGTTTTTTAGAGTTAAATGAGTACAGCACTTGGAACATGTGGCATATACTAAATTCTTGACAAATGTTAACTATTAGTTATCATCTTTATCAAACCACTTTGTGGTTCTCAGCTTTGTATGCGAAAATAGTACTTTATGCGTTGTGTGGGCAAAAGGAGGAAAATCTGGAAACTCTTGCTGTGGATGGAGAAAAAAGAGGCGAGAAAAACGGGTTATGAATCCGAGCATTTAGAGCTGGGAGGGACGAGTTCCGTCCCTGCTTTACCGATGAGGCAGTGGAGGAGTGACATGTCCTCCATCTCAGTCAAGACACACAGCCACAGCTCTTTATGAGAGTAGGACCAGGGCCCCGGGGCTTGCTGTGGTCAACTTGCGGGCGAAAACTAACACTCGGTGGAAGGTAGGAGAGGAGGAGCATTTAGTTACAAAAATGGTCACCAATTGGAGTATAAGTTCAGTGAGCAGTGCATCAAATGAAAGTCAGCTGTTGCACCCGGAGAAACCGACTTGCTAACGGAGCCGGCTCATTACTCAAAGGGACGTTCTATAGAGCCCAGTAATCAAGGGCTGCCTCGATTATCAAGCGTCCTCGCGGCTGCTCGCAGAACCAGAAAGCTCAGAGGAGCCAGTGATGAATGGAAACCAGAGTACCAGACATGCCGCGCAGGGGGTGGAGCAGTCGCGGGTGGGGGCGGGGCATTATGAGTCACGTGCCAGGGTACCTAGGCGGGCATGAGGCGGGAACTCTGGGTGTGATTGGTTCCTCATAACCAGATGACCGCAGGACGCGTTCCGGTTGGCACAGGGCGACCGGCGTTCAGTGAGGAGGCGGCGGCGGAAGAAGGAGGAGCTCCGACCGCGCTCTCTCCCGGCAGTGGCTGCGCCTCTCAGCGCTGGTCGGGTCCCCACCCCTTTTAAATAAGCTGGGCTGGTCGCCGCCGTCGCAGACTAGTCCGCTTGGGGGAGGCTGCAGCGGCGTGGTGGCAGGGGTACGGCCGGGGCCGGAGCCCTGCCGGGGCTGGGTGGCAGGGCGGGCGAGCGGCGGCGAGGCCACTCCTGCATGCGCGGCGCAGCCCCGGCGTAGCCCGGGGCTGCCCGTGCCGGCCGCGCCATTGTTGGGGGAGGGGGCGACTGCTGAGGCCGGCCGAGTCGGGGGGCGAGCGTCGGTGGAGGCGGCCGTGAAGGCGGCGGCGGCGAGGAGCGGAGGCGCCCTATGGGGAACACGCTGACCTGTTGCGTGTCCCCCAATGCCAGCCCCAAGCTGGGCCGGCGCACGGGGCCGGCAGAGCCGGACTACGAGTCGGAGGTCTATGAGGCGGCGGCCGGGGACGCGGTGGCGGTAGCGGCGGCGCCGGCCCCTGCTGCCGTGGAGCCCGCCGAGTTGGATCTCGGAGCGGGCGAGGGCCACCACCTGCAGCACATCAGTGACCGGGAGATGCCCGAAGGTAAGGAGGCGGCGGGCTCCCCGAGCTCCTCGTGGGTACTGGCGCCGTCCACTTTCGGACGCGCCTTTGGCCGCTGCCGCCCCGAAGGTCCCCCGGGAGGGAGCCGCCGCCTCGGGCTCCTTCCTGCCCGGAGCCGGCCTTCCCACGGTCGGGCACCGTGGACGCAGGCTTGCTCTGCCCGGCGTCCCCACCCCGTATTCTTTCGCCGCCGCGTCCGGTCAGTTTTTCTTTTTCCTCCTCCCCACACCCGAACGACCTGCCGCGTTCTTGGTCCCTCTTCCCATTTCCCTGGCCCAGCCTGGGACCCTCCAGTCAGAGGCCCTTCTTGTTTGTGGCTCTATTTTATGTCCCCTGGGACTTTTCAAGTCTTTTTGGTATAATGTCTCCGTTTTCTTAGAAAAAACTCGGATACCACAACTTCGGAGTATCCATCCCTTTTCCCTATCCTTACGTATCCAGATGGTACCTAAGTGAAAGAGCCCGGTAAGATAGCCTGACTTACACCCTTCCGCCTGCCTTTTAGAGTAGCTTATCCTCGGACAATTCCCACCCAAACATTGTAGGATTTCTTATTTAAATTCAAAATAGATGTTGGCATAGGAGGGTTTAAATGGAATCTACGGTACTTGTGTTCTTAAGTAGACTGATGTTTTAAGTCGTCTCCGTATAAGCTGTTTTATTCCTTCCAACACCACTTTCAAAACGAGAGGAAAGAAAATTGGGGGGCTGGGCGGGGCCTAAAATAACTGAAAGCTTTGGAATGTTACCACCAGGGTTCCGGAGAGTAGTTTCCTACCCAAAGGAGAACTCATGGAGTTGTGATTAATTTGACACAAATATGTCTCCAGTCCTACTCCGGTGACTTAGCAGACTTCACTTACGGTGCCTGTTCTAAAAAGGGGGCGAGGGGGGAGGGGGCTCGGCCGGCGGCAGGCGGGCGTGGTTCATGAAATTGTTGGTCAAAAGTTTCAAGAGACAAAACATACATTTAGACTTCAGTTTGTAACGTAAGGGCTTGGGAGTTAAGATGCCAAGACTCGAGAGTGTGTGTCTGTCTCCATGTGTCCCCGTCCCCCCTTGCTCCTTCCCTCCTCTCTTTACCGTTTATCCCTTCCCCACCCCCTTTAGAATCCTGTTCCACCGGAGGAATGTTGAGGTAAAAGTTGTTTAGACTAAACCGCTGGTCTAGGGGAGGGGGGGTAGGAGGGAGAGAGGAAGTATTTGATTTTTGCCTCTAGAATTTTGGAAAGGGGTGAATCTAGATAAAAATAATTCTGGGCAGCAATGATGTCTCTTCAGTGAAGATTGTCCTTTGAAGGTGGCTTTGAAGTAGAAAACATTGTTTCATAAAGATGTTGAATCCCTTTGGTCCATTTGTTTCATTTAAATGCCAGGGATTATTCCATTACTGTAGAGGAAATGCCTTACAGCTCTTCTGTTTAAAATTTAATTGGGTTCTTAGTTTCTTTATAAGTTAGAATAATTAAGCCTATGGATGTGGCTTTGTAACTGGGAAGTACTCCCTTTTCAGAATATTCAAAAAATTGTGAAAGAATGAACAAATTAGAGTATGTGAATTAATTGCACCTTTAAACACAAAGCCTATAAGTACTAGTGAAAACTTACCTGCTCAGTGCTGTGAGGTAAGCCTCTGAGTGATTTTTACAGACCAGTTTGTAGATGAGTAGTATTGGACGAGAGACTAAAATAGGACTTTTATTTAATTCTTTAGGATTTACGGCTCATTTTCATGTACATCTCATTTGGCCCTTCTGCTAAAGTAAGGCTCATGTGTATTCTCCCTGTACTGCTGATGAAGAAACTGAGACTTAGAGCTCTGAAATGGCTCTGTCACAGCTACTGAATTCAAGGGCCAACAATGTAACTCTTAGCTCCCACTAACATGGAAATGGTAGATATGCCACTTTGGCAGGCTTAAAAATTCAGAATACAACCTGCATTTTATGTTTTATCCATAAGGTACACTGTCTCTTAGAACTTAATTCTTTCATTTGAAGAGTAGGTGCTCTTGAATAAGTTATATTCAAAGTCTGTTTTACAAAACTCAGAAGCTACATTTATCTCTCCATCCTGTGTCTGCACATGCATTACAATGGATAAGAGTAAGGGTAGGTGGAGGTGACAGAAATCACCTACGTTTACACATCAGTAACTGTCAGGTAAATGGGTTGATAAATTTTAAAGTTTGTTCCCGTGACTGTGAATTGAAGCCCAGGATGCCCTGGGCAGACAGACATTAGGAGAGGCTGGCGGGAGGGCAGGTAAGGTCCCAAGCATTAGGCATAGGACTCTGATGAGGAGCATTAAGATAGAAAAGTTGAGAAAAGAGGTAGTGACTACAGCATTTAGTTTTTAAATGTTATTAATATGATAGTTAAATTTTCATTTCAGTTTGTCTTAAAATTTATTTTTTTGGCATTCAGAAAGTGATAAGAGAAACAAAATTTCAATTGCAAATTCCTATTTTTCTTAAGTTTCCATAGAAACAAGGTCAGAACACCAAATAGAAAGTACAGTCACATTGAAAGTTCGCTTTTAATCACTTTATTTCAGACAATTCCAAATCAGTTTTCCTGGAAACTGAGAAATACCTACTTAGATGTAAAATACTTCAGGTTTGCTACAATGAAGAATTGAATTATTTTGGTTACTTAGACGAAATCATACTTAAATGATGCTCTGCTTTGTTCTTCAAGCCGTTTCAAAGAGATGTACCTAAGAACCTAGTATAGGTTTCATATAGACTCAAAAGTATTTTCTACTTGCTTGCTTTTATTTAACAGTGTATCTAATATAGGTGATGGTAGTATCAGTAACATAAGATATTAAGGTCATCCAGTTTTATTACTAATCATCAACTTTTTGTACATCCTTTTATGTCCTGATCTTAGCTTTGCTAATTTGCTGGCTAAAGGGGCTCTCTCGTGTGACCCGTTCTCTCCCCCTGACAGATGAGGGTAGGGAAGGAATTGGCAATATGATATGGAAAACCTCTGAGCCATAGATCTTTCCTCTTTCCAGTAGCTATTTTAAATCTCCCTCCTTTTTTTTTTTTTGGCTTTTTATTATGACAGTAGTGTTTGATGTAAAAGTTTTAGAAAATACAGAAAAACTATTCATTTATATGAGAATATCCCAAACTAACTTATTACTGGTTTTGATGCTGATTTTTCTGGAACTTTCTGTATACATATAAATGTAATATTTTGTTGATTTTACAAAAATGAAATCAGTCTATACATGCTGCTTTGTAACTTTTTTTTTTTTTAACTTAAAATAATGAAGCAATGACATAAAGCTCCTGGGACAATGCTTGACACTTAAGAGAGTGTTTCAGGATGTCTTCCCATGCCAGTGGACATCGCTCTACCTCATCCCTTTTGATAACTGCTTAGTGTACCAACAAATGATTGGCGCATCATTTATTTAGCCCACTCTTTTATGATAAAATAGTACACAATCTCTTTGTAATGTTCGATTCTGGGGACACAGATAAAAATATATTTTGATGACTGGTGCATTGACGGTATATTTTGTCTTACGGCTTAATTAAATCCATGGAATGGGTCATTTTGTAGTTAAGGTATTTTAATATTAAATATTCTCATACCAAACTGAAGTTACTATTGGCTTTTTGCTGTACATTTAGAATTCCTCTTTTAGGTTTTTGTTGTTCTTGTAGCCTGTCTTATGTCTTTAATTCTGAATACCATTCTAGGAGATCAGAAAGTAATGCTGGTGTTAGATGACCAAATCAGAAGACAGCATTACAAGAAATTTCAGATAACTGGAAAAACATAACTAGTTTAGGGTACGTTTAAACAGGTGTTTTATTAAGCACCTTCCAGGTGGCCAGACAGTGTTCCTGATGCGGGGCAAATGGTGGTGTACAAGACAAAGCCCCTAACCTAACTCAGCTTCTTAAATTCTAGAAGGGACTCGAGGTAGACAACACACAAATGATCAAGAATTTCAGATAGTGAGGTACTGGGAAGAAAGTAAACTTAAAGGTAGTGAACTGGGGAGGGAGGGCAGTTTAATGCAGTGGTTAAAGCGATCTACTGCTAACTGAAAGGTGGCGGTCCACAACCACCAGCGTGTATCTGTGGGAGAAAGATGTGGCAGTCTGCTTCTGTAGAGATTTACAGCCTCAGAAACCCTGTGGGGTTGCTATGAGCCAGAATTGACTCCACAGCAGTGGGTTGGTGGGTGGGGTATCCTTAAATGATGTGTGAGCAGTCCTAAAGTGACAGAAAACTGTGAGGATGTGGGGGAAGAGGCTTCTATGCAGAAGGGAACAAGCTTGATGCAGACAAAGGACAGAAGGATGTAGAGGTGGCTGCAGCAGAGTGAAAGGGATGCTAGGAGAAATATGGGGGTTGAGACCTTGTATGCCTAGTGGGCCTTGCTAAGATATATGGATTCTATTCTAGTCATAAGGGAAAATCATTGGAGGATTTTTGAATCATTAGAGGCAAGTGACACTAATGCTCTAAAAAAGGATAAGACTAACTGCTCTGAGAATGGAGTAGTGCTGGCAAGGGTGGAAGCAGAGAGACTAGCAAGGAGGCTGGTTCAGGTGAGAGCAAATAGTGGCTTGAAACAAAACAGTATTTCATGTTAGGTGCAGTCGAGTCAGTTCCGACTCATAGTGACCCTACATACAACAGAACCAAGCATTGCTGGGTCCTGGGCCATCCTCAGAATCATTGATGTTTCAGCCCATTGTTGCAGCCACTGTGTCAATCCATCTCGTTAAGGGTCTTCCTCTTTTTCACTGACCTTCCACTTTACCAAGCATGATGTTCTTCTCCAGGGACCGGTCCCTTCTGATAACAGGTCCAAAGTACTTGAGACAACGTCTTGCCTCCCTCACGTCTGAAGAACATTCTAGATATACTTCTTTCCAGACAGATTTGTTCTTCTGGCAGTCCATGGTATTTTCAGTATTCTTTGTCAGCACTGAAGGCATCAATTCGTCTTTGGTCTTCCTTATACATACTCCAGCTTTCGCAGGCATATAAGGCAATTGAAAATACCATGGCATGGTTCAGGTACCTTAGTCCTCAAAGTGACATCTGTGCTTTTCAACACTTTAAAGAGGTCTTTTGCAGCAGATTTGCCTAATGCAATACATCATTTGATTTCTTGACTGCTGCTTCCATGGGTATTGATTGTGGATCCAAGTAAAACGAAATCCTTGACAGCTTCAGTATTTTCTCCGTTTATCATGATGTTGGTTATTGGTTCAGTTGTGACGATTTTTGTGTTATGTTAAGGTGTAATCCATACTGAAGGCTGTAGTCTTTGATCTTCAGCAGTAAATGCTTGAAGTCCTCTTCACTTTCAGCAAGCAAGATTGTGTCATTTGCATATTGCATATTGTTAATGAGTCTTTCTCCAATCCAGATGCCGTGCTCTTCATATAGTCCAGCTCCTCAGATTATTTGCTCAGCATACAGATTGAGTAAGTATGTTGAAGGATACAACCCTGATGTACCCCTTTTCTGATTTTATGCCATGCAGTATCCCCTTGTTCTGTTCCAATGACTGCCTCTTGACAGTTTCCACATGAGCACAATTAAGTGTTCTGAAATTCCCATTCTTCACAATGTTAACCATAATTTGTTATGATCCACACAGTCAAATGTCTTTGCATAGTCGATAAAACTCATATAAACATCTTTCTGGTATTCTCTGCTTTCAGCCAAGATCCATCTGACATTAGCAGTGATATCCCTTGTTCCACATGTGATGCTAATGATGTTGTTCGATAATTTCTGCGTTCTGTGGAATCACTTTTCTTTGGGATGGGCACAAATATGGATCTCTTCCAGTCCGTTGGCCAAGTAGCTCTCCTCCACGTTTTTTGGCATAGATGAGTGAGCACTTCCCAGGTTTGCATCCGTTTGTTGAAATATCTCAATTGATACTCCGTCAGTTCCTGGAGCCTTGTTTTTCACCAGTGTCTTCAGTGCAGCTTGGACTTCTTCCTTCAATACCATCAGTTCTTGATCATATGCTGCCTCCTGAAATAGTTGAATGTCGGCCAGTTCTTTTTGGTACAGTGACTCTGTGTATTCTTTCCATTTTTTGATGCTTCCGGCGTCGTTCAGTATTTTGCTTGTACAATCCTTCAGTATTGCAAATTGAGGCTTGAATTTTTTCTTCAGTTCTTTTAGCTTGAGAAATACTAAGCGTGTTCTTCTCTTTTGGTTCTCTAACTTCAGATCTTTTGCACGTTTTGTTATATTACTTTACTCTGTTTTCTCAGCCACCCTTTGAAATCTTCTGTTCAGCTCTTGTACTTCATCATTTCTTCCATTTGCTCTAGGTACTCTACATTCAAAAGCAAATTTCAGAGTCTCGTCTGACATCCATTTTGGTCTTTTCTTTCTTTCCTGTCTTTTTCTTTTTGTTTGTTTTTTTAAAATTGTACTTTAGGTGAAGGTTTACAGAACAAATAGTTTCTCGTTAAACAGACTTTCTGTCTTTTAAATGGCATTTTGCTTTCTTCGGATATGATGTCCTGGATATCATCACACAACTCGTCTGGTCTTCAGTCATTAGTATTCAAAGGGTCAAACCTGTTCTTGAGATGATCTCTAAATTCAGGGGGGATGTACTCAAGGTTATACTGGCTCGCATAGACTTGTTTTAATTTTCTTCTGCTTCAACTTAACCTTTCATATGGGCAGTTTATGTTCTGTTCCACAGTTGGCCCTGGTCCTTGTCCTGACTGATGATATTGAGCTTCTCCATCATCTATTTCCAAGAT
The DNA here is from genome assembly GCA_030035585.1 of Dugong dugon. Classification (NCBI taxonomy): domain Eukaryota; kingdom Metazoa; phylum Chordata; class Mammalia; order Sirenia; family Dugongidae; genus Dugong; species Dugong dugon. The sequence goes on from CM057461.1 coordinate 170,542,616, forward strand.
GTAATGGATTTGTTCTTATGTGTTCCGTCCGTCCAGGTCCATGTGTATAGTTGCCATTTATGTTGTTGAAAAAAGGTATCTTCTGTGAATATGTTGTTGGTCTTGCCAAATTCTGTCATGTGATCTCTGGCATCAGTTCTGTCACCAAGGCCATATTTTCCAACTACTGATCCTTCTTTGTTTCCAACTGTCACATTCTAATCATCAGTAATTATCAGTGCATCTTGATTGTATGTTTGATCAATTTCAGACTGCTGGAGTTGGCAAAAATCTTCACTTTCTTTTTCTTTCACATTAGTGATTGGTGCTTAAATTTGAATAATGGTTGTATTAACAGGTCTTCCTGGTAGACGTGTTGGTATTATCCTATCACTGACAGCATTGTACTTCAGGATAGATCTTGAAATGTTCTTTGAGGGGGCAGCTCTTCCCCAGTCGTATTTTGAGTGCCTTCCAACCTGAGGAGCTCATCTTCTGGCACTGTATCAGACAATGTACTGTTGCTATTCATAAGATTTTCACTGGCCAGTTTTTTTTAGAAGTAGATCACCAGGTCCTTCTTCCTAGTTTCTCGTAGTCCAGAAACTGCGGAAATCTGTCCAGCATGGGTGATCCTGCTGGTATTTGATATACCACTGGCATAGCTTCCTGCATCACAGCAACACACAAGCCCCCACAGTAGGACTTACTGACAGACAAGTGGTAGAGTATTTAATAAGGGCTTAAAATAGGCAGCTTGAAATTAAAGTGAATCTAAAAGTAGATAAGAAAGATATGAATAGACAAGTCACAGAAAAAGAAACGCAGATGGCCCTTTAAACATATCTTCACACATAAGACATGCAAATTAAAACTATGCTGCAGTTTCCCCTCTTACTGGGAGAAAATCCAGAAACTTGACAGTACATTCTTTAGTGAGGCTATGAAGGAGCATTTACTTTGTAGGTGGAAGTCTAAAATGATTTGACCCCATGAAGGGGAATTTGTCAGTCTCACAAAATGATTATAGATCCCTTTGATTCAGAAATCCTACTTCTAGGAATTTACTGTGAAGATACACCCCAAAAACATGAAACTGCACATGCACAAAGTTTTTATTGCATTATTTTTAATAGCAGAATACTGGAAATAATGCAGATATCCATCAGTAAGGGACTGGCAAAATAAGCTGGTACATTCACACAGTGGAGAACCATGGAGCTGGAAAGAGAATGAGAACATCTCTCTCTACATGTGTGGAGCCATCTCCAGGATATATCACCTGAAGCAAGGGCAGAACATACAGTAGTCTATCTTTGTGTAGATTTCTGTACACAAGTAAGTTCTTGATGACTGTGCATGACTCTTCCCCTTTCCTTTCACAAATAGCCAAAACATGTTTGCCTACTATGCTGTTTGTTATTTGATATGGGCAGTGAGTTGGCTTTTCATACATTTTCCAATGAAAAGTTAAACATTCACTTTTTGCTTTCGAATGTATTTGTGGAAACTTTATAAAGTAACGTGCTTTATGTAGTATATAGATGACTTGCATTTCATTTGGTCATCACAGTGTTTTGAATCATATAATATAGGAGTTATACCTGTTTTACATATGAAAAGACAGGCTCTGAGAAGTATAAATTGAGTTGCCCAAGGTTTTAAAATTAAGACTCGGTAGATCCGGAATATAAGTTCCAGATATGTCATATAGAAATAGAGTTTATAGAATGACTGCTTACCTAGGCTTCTTTGGATACTACTTTCTTTTTCACTCTTTTCTAGTGTATTAAAGCATTTATAGGATTGAAACAGTAACATTGGATAATGTGCAAGCAATTGGAGGTAACTTGCAACACGGAAATGTTCTTAAAAGTCCAGGAAGCTGATACCAAGGCCTCCACGGGACTGAGCCCAGTACAGCTGGATGGTGCCCGGCTACCACCAATGACTCCTCTGACCAGGATCACAACAGAGGGTTCTGGGCAGAGCTGGAGTAGGATGTAGAGTATAATTTTAACTCCCAAAAAAAAAAAAAAAAAAAAAAAGAAGACCAGATATACTGGCCTAAAGAATACTAGAGAAACCTCGAGAGTGTGGCCCCCAGACACCCTTTCAGCTCAGAGGGGAAGTTACCTTCAAGGTTCGATGTTAAGCCTGGGAATGGACACCCCAGTAAAACTAAATGGGACTAACGATGTACAGGAGTCCGGTGACAAGGGCCAGAAGGCAGAGGGAGAGTAGGAAACTGATGATAAGGAACACAAATTGAATAAGGACACTGTCGATGTATTGTGAGATTGTTGACCACTGCTATAGGGCAACATTTGTAGTAACTATTAAATGGGAGGCTGTTTTGTCCTGTAAGCCTTCATCTTGGGCGAGAATGGCAGCACAATTGGAAGAGCATAGTCAATATCACTTAAATGTGTAAGTAAAAAGTTTTGAAATGGTGTTTAAATAAAATAAAAATAAATAAATAAATAAATAGAAAAATAAACAAATGAGACTAAAGAGGTACAATAGTCCACTGACAAGGTCCAGAAGACAGAAGGGGACAAGGAAGCCCCCTGGTGATAGGGAACACAAGGTGGAGTAAGGATATTCTTGATGTGCTGTGAGATTGTTAACCATTGTCATAGGGCAACATGTGTAGTAACTGTTAAATGAATAACTATTTTTTCTGTAAGCCTTCATCTTAAGTGAGAATAACAGCACAGTTGGAAGAGCGTAGTCAATGTCACTGAACTGTGAATGTAGAAATTTTTGAAACGGTGTATCTTTGGCCATCTGTAATTTTCATCAAAAAAAAAGGTTGAGAATTTAGAGGCTTAATACGTTGTGGGGTTGTTAACCAATGTCAAAAAACAACATATGTACTACTATTTCATGAGAAACTATTTGCTCTGTAAGCTTTCACCTGAAGTACAATAAAATATATATTAAAAAAAAAAAAAAAAAAAGTCCAGGAAGCTGAGTAAAGTGCTGCTGTTAAGAAATATATAAAGAAAGGGATATGTCACGAGGGTGGGGAGGGAGGGTAAGGGTTATTTACTAACTAATAGATAAGAATTATGTTAGGTGAAGGGAGGGACAGCACACGCTACAGGGGAAGTCAGCACAACTGGACTAAACCAAAGCTGAGAAGTTTCCTGAATACAGTCAAACACTTTGAGGGACAGAGTAGCAGGGGTAGGGATTTGGGGACCATGCTTTCAGGGTACATCTAGGTCAACTGGCATAACAAAGCTTATTAAGAAAACGTTTTGTGCCCTACTTTGGTGAGTGGTGCCTGGGGTCTTAAACCTTTCAAGCGGGCATTCAGGATGCATCAGTTCATCCCAACCACCTGGAGTAAAGGAGAATGAAGAACACCAAAGACACAAGGAAAGTATTAGCCCAAGAGACAGAAAGGGCTACATAAACCAGAGACTTCCATCAGCCTGAGACCAGAAGAACTAGATGGTGCCTGGCTACCACCAATGACCACCCTGACAGGGAACACAACAGAGAGTCCCTGATGGAGCAGGAGAAAGGTGGGGTGCAGAACTCAAATTCTAGTAAGAAGACCAGACTTAATGGTCTGACTGAGACTGGAGGAACCCCAGAAAGCATGGCCCCTGGATTCTCTGTCAGCTTAGAACTAAAACAGCTCTTAAGGCAGGGATTGGACTGGACTGTGGGACATAAAGTGATACTCGTGAGGAGTGTGCCTCTTAGCTCAGGTAGATACAAGAGACTAAACGGGCACCTTCTGTCCAGAGGTGAGGTGGGAAGGCAGAGAGGGTTAGGAGCTGGTTGAATGGACATGGGGAATTGGGTGGAAAGGAGGAGTGTGCTGTCACATTATGGGGAGACCAATTAGGGTCACATAACTATGTATAAATTTTTGTATGGGAAGAAATTTAAAAAAACAGGATAATTCATCAAATATCACATCTTGGTCAAGGTCACTAAAACATGGATGGAGAATTAAAACAGTTAAGGCAAGACTGAGACCCAAACAGGAGAGAGGCAGGTACAGAAGTGTTTTTTGAAGCCAGAGTTAGGAAGATTGTCAAATGCTAGGAAAGTAGGAGACCTTGGAATGCAGGAATTCTGCCTGGTGCTGTGTGCTCTCTGGTGAGGTCGGCTGAAGACACTCACATGGGAATTATTTGACGGGTAGAAAGTGTGGACTCAAAGTTAAGAAATAAAATCATCAGAGTGTGCATGGTAATTTTAAAACTTGAAATGTTTGTGTTACGGGCCATAACATAAAACTACAATGTGGAGTATAGGGATGATAGAACAGTTCAGTAAATGCAGTCAGTCTTTTAGTAAACAGGTACCGGGAAGTTGGCCCAGGAACTGCTGACATCTTCTGTCTAACTGGAATATATTAAAATTCATGTGTAGCTTCTAACTCAGATATTTGTTGGTGACTGCCCTCTCCTAATATTTTGGCAAGGAAAAGATCACTTATCGACAGTTTGTGACTGCGCAATTTTAACACTTTTAGCCTTTAGTAACGCATTTCATTTATTCTAAGTTTGCATAGATTTTTATGTTTTTAACATCTTTGCAATTGAGAGGACCTGACAACTGATGGAATCTTTCATTAGAGGAAAAACAGTGTTCTATGTCAGTGGTGTTTTTACAGATTAAGTGGTTAAGAGCTTGGCTGCTAACCAAAAGGTCGGCAGTTCGAATCTACCAGCTGCTCCTTAGAAACCCTCTGGGGGCAGTTCTGCTCTCCTGTAGGGTCGCTATGAGTCGAAATCGACTTGACAGCAATGGTTTGGTTTTGGCTTTTGGTTTCCTCTAATTTCCAGGGATGTTTACATAAAACTTGAGTTTAATTTTTTTAAGTCGTATTCTTCCTACATTATCTAATAATGATGTCAAATTAAGTTACAAATTCGACCAAAAAGTGGTGGGTCTTAAAATACAATCTTAAAAATAAACCCTAATCATGAGCTAAAGAATGTTTCTCCTAGTTTAACACATTCTTAGAAGTTTCTAAAAAAAATAGTTTTTAGAAGGATTCACATATAGGATGCACAATTATTCATGTCTTTTTTTCCTAACATCTCTAAATCTTTCTGTGTATATGTGTATGCATACATGTGCCTGTAAGTGTATACATGTGTGCGTGTTTGGGGGTCAGTAATGCCTTACTTAGTAATAATAGTGAAACTAGTATATGCAATAATTTATCAAGTTTCCAGCGCTCTAGGGAAAAGAGTAATGGAGAGTGCAGAAATCATACAGGGTGTATGAGTGTGTATATGAGTTTACTGCCTAATGGCTTAAGTATTTAGTTTGTAAAGTAGTGTTGTGGTATTTGTCATTAGTGCAAATTACATAGAAAATTGTAATAGGCTATAGACAGAAGATTAATATTTTCTGAAAACCTCATACAAATTGACAGTTTTAAGGCTCTAGCAAATAAATATACAAATGATATGCAACTCATGAAAGGAGAAATACCACTGTTAACAGTGGAAAAATGGTCACACTCTGCCATCAAATAAATGCAAATTAAAGCCACAGTGAGGTTCATCATTCACATCAGTAGGAATATTTTTTCATTATCCAAAGGTAGGGTAGAAGCTAAAACTAGTATAGTTGGTGGCATTAAACCCTGATATATTCTTACGTCCTTTAGAAAACAACTTAGCACTATATACTGAACCATGAAAACTAACTTTTTGATCTAGAAGATAATAATTATTTTAAAAAAACTATATATGTGAAGATTTTTCTCACAATATATTAAGAGTAGAACTTTGCAAGCCGCTAAATCCCTGACAATAGGGGATTGGCTAAGTAAAGTATAGGAATAACACTTGATGGGCCATTACTAACCAGTACCAGTTGCCACTGAGTTAATTCTGACTCATGGTGACCCTGTGTGTTTCAGAGTAGAACTGTGTGTTCCATAGGGTTTTTAGTGGCTGTGATGTTTCGGAAGTAGTTCGCCAGGCCTCTGGGTAGATTTGAGCTGCCAACCTTCCAGTTAGTAGCCGAGCACTTAACTGTGCCATCCAAGAGACTCTGGTGGCCCATTATGTATCCATTAAACAATACATGTGCCAAAGAGGGGTGGGAATCACTTGTCAGTAATGACATAGGATATAAAATGTATACTGATAAAAGTTTTTTTTTTTTTAATGCATAAGAAAAGCAACTAAAAATAATGGTTGTGAGTTTTTGAGTAGTTTTTAAACAAGTATTATTTTGATTCTCGGAAATTTCTGTTCATGATAAGATATTTGTTAAAGGAATGAGCAAGTGACTTTTACGTATCCCAACTTTTAGTGGGACATCAGAAAAAACCAAACCCCATTGCTGTTGAGTCAGTGGGACCCTATAGGACAGAGTAGAACTGCCTCACAGGGTTTCCAAGGCTGTAAATCTTTATGGAAGCTGACTGCCACATCTTTCTCCCAAGGAGTGGCTGGTGGGTTCGAACTGCCGACCTTTCAGTTAGCAGCCGAGCACTTAACCACTGTGCCACCAGGGCTCCTTTGTGACATCAGTACTGCTGTATTGATCGGTCTCATTCAGTTGCAAGTTAAAGAAAATCTGTCTCAAAATAGCTTAAATTAGAACCAAAAAAAAAAAAACCTGACTTTTATAGCCAGGCAGTTCACAGCAAATTAGGCCTGCTTAACCCAGGAATTCAGTCATCTCAGAACCTGCCTCACTTCTGCTCTTCTCGTTTGGCCTCCTGAAAAGGCTTTCCTCTCATAATGGCAAGGGGAGCCACCAGCAGCTCTAGGGTAACTTCTTTATAGTCAGTGATCCCAGAGTACAGGTCATTCCAGGGAGAGCTGTGATTGGTCATCTTGGGGCCGTGTGCCCACCCTAGAACCTTGGGGTGGAGAGAGTAAGTGCCTGCTTTTTTCTTATCACTTGGGCTAATTTTGGTTTTTCTGCATATTGTCATTTCCTTTATCCCAGTGTTCTTGATTTTTGTATTTAGTTCCACAGTAGCACATCTTCGTGTGTTTTTGTTCTTGTTTTTTAAGCCTGTTCCTTTTTGATTCTGGTTCTTACTTTTCCTGGACTTCCAATGAAACATTTTTAATTAAATTTTATCATGCCATAGGCACTGATACATAATATAGCTACTTCTACAGACTTTTTTTGATCCTCAATTTTTACGTTCAAATGTAGTATATTTGCTTGCTTTTTGGTAGGTGATAGTCATGAATCCTTTCAGAAGCCTTAGGTTAGAGAGAGAACTGTGAAAGTTTCTGCCTATCACTTTATGCACAACTGAATTAATTGATTTTTCTAAATAGTTAGCATTGTCTGAACTTCAAAAATAATTTTCATATGAGTCTTTTGTATGAAAATAGTGAACAAAAGAGTTCCTTCAAAAGCAGTTTAATAAACTCCAAATTTAGTGCAGAAATTTCCATAAAGAACAAAGTAGCTGGTTTAGGTATGTAAGTTTCTAGTGGTCTGGCAGTACCATTAACACGGATGGTTCAGATTACTGTTGAACCAGGAAAGTTCCAAATTATATTCAGTGAAAGATTTTAACTTGTCTTAACTGGGGCAGAAATAAAAAGGATTCTAGATAAGTAAATATGTGAAATTCTGAGTTTGTATTTACTGCTAGACTGATTAGATTTTTTAATATATCAGTGTGTAGGTGTTTCTCTAAGAACCAGGGATATAGTGTTGTTGTTGTTAGGTGCCATCAAGTTGGTTTCAACTCAGAGCAACCCTGTGTACAACAGAATGAAACTCTACCCACTCCTGTGCCATCCTCACAATCTTTGCTATGCTTGAGCCCATTGTTATAGCCACTGTGTCAATCCATCTTATTAAGGGTCTTCCTCTTTTTCGCTGACCTTCCACTTTCCCAAGCATGATGTGCTTCTCCATCAACTGATCCCTCCCAATAACAGGTCCAAAGTACTTGAGACGAAGTCTTGCCATCCTTGCTTCTAAGGAGCACTCTGGCTGTACTTCCAAGACATACTTGTTCGTTCTTCTGGCAGTCCATGGTATATTCAGTATTCTTTGCCAGCACTGTAATTCAAAGACGTCAGTTCTTCTTCAGTCTTAATCATTGTTCAGCTTTCGCATGCATATGAGGTGATTGAAAATGCTATGGTTTGGGTCAGGTGCACATTAGTCCTCAAAGTGACATCCTTGCTTTTCAACACTTTAAAGAAGCCTTTTGTGGCCAATTTGCCCAATGCAGTGTGTCTTTTGATTTCTTGACTTCTGCTTCCATGACGTTGATTGTGGATCCAAGTAAGATGAAATCTTTGACAAGTTCAGTCTTTTCTCCGTTTATCATGATGTTGCTTATTGGTCCAGTTGTGAGGATTTTTGTTTATGTTGAGGTGCAATCCATACTGAAGACTGTAGTCTTTGATCTTCATCAGAAAGTGCTTCAAGTCTTCATCACTTTCAGCAAGCAAGGTTGTGTTATCTGCATATCACAGGTTGTTAATGAGTCTTCTTCCAATTCTGATGTCATATAGTCCAGTTTCTTGGATTATTTGCTCAGCATACAGATTGAATAAGTATGGTGAAAGGATACAAAGCTGACGCACACCTTTCCTACTTTAAACCATGCAGTATCCCCTTGTTCTGTTCGAATGACTGCCTCTTGGTCTATGTACAGGTTCCTCATGAGAACGGTTAGGTGTTCCGGAATTCCCATTCTTAGCGGTGTTATCCATAATTTGTTATGATCCACAGAGTCGAATGCCTTTGCATAGTCGGTAAAACACATGTACACATCTTTCTGGTAAAGTTTGTTTCATAAAAATTCAAAAACCTATTTTGTATTCTTGCTTAAATGGGAGACTGTCCCTCCTTGGTGCAAGGTGGACTGCAGGTAGACCTACCGTTATGTAGGTAGGGCCAAAATTTTTTACAAGCAGCTCTGTGATCTGCTCAAAAAAGTGCCCTTATTGAAATCTCGCAGGATGCAAGGAAGAGGTAAGCCTTGAAAATTGAGAGCAAAAGTTACAAATCACTTTCTACCATGGAAATGTTCATGTGGAATAGAACAGTGAAGTTTTATCCAGTCCTGTTAAACCTGCCTGATAATTGTTGTTAGCTGCTGCTGAGTTGGCCCCTGACTCATGGCAACCCCAGTGCACCGTTGGATCGGACTGTTGTGATCCAGAGAGTTTTCACTGACTACTTTTTTGGAAGTAGGTTCCCAGTGTTTTTTTATTAGTCTGTCTTTTTGTCTTAGCTTAAAAGCACCGCTGAAACCTGTTCAGCATCATAGCAACATGTATACCTCCACTGATAGATGGGTGATGGCTGTGCTTGAGGTGCACTGGCCGGGAATTGAACCTGGGTCTGCTGCATGAAGGAGAGAATTCTTCTACTGAACCACCACTGTCCCTCCCATGATGAATAGCCCCCTAAATAGACTCACAGCTAACTAAATGAGTTGTTGAATGAAGTTTAAATTAGCCATTTGAATGTCTAAAGAATGTTTGCCAAAAACAACTCTCGGTTTTGGCATGTTTGACATTATTGAGCTGGTATCTGACATTAACTGGCCAACAGTATCACTTGCTTCTTGAGATTGTCTCTGGAATATGCTAAAAATATCAGCATAGAGGGAGGTGATGGTGTTCTGTTTGATAAGAAGGAAGGAGGGCATGTATATGGTTCATCTGAAAGTTACATCAGATTGCAGTATTAGGTGCAAGTTAAAAGTCTAAGACATAGCCTGGTTTTATTCTACACATGGAGAAATTCTGTAATTTTGGAGTTTCCCAGTAGAATTTTTATATTATTGTCTTTATATCCTTCATGGTCATTACTAAAAACGTCTCCCAAGACCATTAAAAATTAAATTAAAATCAATATGTAGCTATTCAAAATTTGTTATTTTTCTACTCAACTAAATTATCACACCTTTTTCTCTTCCTGTGTAGATTTAGCTTTTGAATCAAACCCTTCTGACCACCCAAGGGCAAGCACAATTTTCCTGAGCAAATCTCAGACGGATGGTAAGACAATGTTATTTTTTTTCCTGAGGGGAAAGGTTTGAAAACTCAGTTTTTATTTTGTGATATGTATTATAGAAAGTATTTATTTAGAAGATCTCATACCCTGGTTCAAATTTTTCACTTTTTTGTATATTATTTTAACGTGATTTTATACTTTGCTTAAGTTGTCACTGCTTTAGTGAGGAGAACGCATAGACTTTCTGTTTACACATTTTGCCACACTTCTTTACGAACACAATTAATTGGCCACACGATTTAGAAGTGGTCATGGATTTATACGTATTTCTCCATACTCCCTAGTTCCAAGGAGCACACGTTTTAAAGATGAATGACTAAGACTTTAGGTTGCAGTTAGGTTTTCATTTGAACAAATCAAAAAAATCAAATGGGGATTGAATCTGTGGGGTCATATCTCATTTTATACATTAACCAGATGACCCTGTCTCACGTCAACATTTATGCTACTCAGATTTTTTATTGTTCAAACTTTGTCATCCTAATATAATGCTGTGCCAGCAGAGTGCTGTAGCATCCAGGGTGTGCATCAAAGCAAAGATGCTCTATGGTGTTTACCAGAAGGTTGGCCTCACTGTGTAAAACTAGTGTAAATTTCCTGTGTCTTGCTTATGCAAGGATGAGAATCAGAGCTGTAGGATTTTCAACACTCCTGCTTGCCTGCTTATTTTAATGTTAAATCCTAGTTTATTTGCTAAAGAGCCATTCATGACCAAGCTTTCCAGTTGATTACTTTATGAGAGCAGAATATGGGAAGTGAGGGCTCCATATTAATACCTGAACTGCTGCAGCACAATAAAAAATGGGGTTTCTAACCTGGATTTTGATAGTGTATATGTACTTTGTTCTGAACCAATCATTTCTGATTAGGATTGTTGTATTTCTCAGTTTCTTAGGGAGTCATGGGCTGCTCTCACGTTTAGAGAGTGTGGAAGCAGTATAGGAAAAGCTGTCCCTTGCCCCTCTCTGAAGGAGTGCCTGCCTGGCATTAAAGGAGGCAGTTTGGGAAACCAGGTGTAGCCTAAGGCCGTCCTTGAGGCTTTTATTCCCTGTCTGGCCTTTGCTAGAACAGAATGATTTTGTGTGCTGTAGACATCATGTTCAATTAGATTAGCACACTCATTTTAAAATTTAAGATAGGTTGAGTTACTTGCCAATTGTGTGAAGACCCATTTGTCTTTTTAGTAACATAATATTTTAGTAGATTACCTGTAAGTGGTTCAGGGTGCTTCCAGGCTTTCTAATGCATCTAGAGATTAGTGCCTGGCCAAAAACTGGTTCTTAGAGCTGTCAGCTGTTAGATCCTGGTAATTAAAGTAAGCTGTGAGTAAACGTAGATTAGAAAATTCTGCTGGTTAGTGGTTCTGATGTGCAACAGGTAAATTTTTAATTAGCTAATATCCCACCTAGCCTACTTTGTTTTGCCCTTTTATTTCCTACACTGAGATTCCTTCATTTGTACCTAATATAGAATATCTGGTAGGTTAAAAAATAAACTTGAGTTTTTAGATTTCAGTTTATGGGTCTCATCTTTCCAGATAATTTAAATTATAAATTTTGTTGGAAATTCTTTTAAAAAAATAGAATGGGACTTGTATCTCATTGTTTTGTATATTGGTAATCTGTCAGATAATTAGCTACTACTATAATTTTTTAATGGCATTTGTATCAGAATTGATCAGTTAATTTTTTTTATTCTTAGTGCGAGAAAAGAGGAAGAGCAACCATTTAAACCATGTAAGTAAACAGTTAAAAAGTTAAGTAAGAAATGAATAGTTTGAATTCAAAGTATGTCTGCTATGATTCCTAATAAATAATTACGATCCATATGGGACTCTCTATGTGGATTTTTTCTAAATCTCTATTTTCCTAAGTTCAAATTTATTCAGAAGTGTCTTTGGCTTAGTAGTGCCTATTTTTAACGAGTTTCTGACATTTAAGTTAAATTTCAATAACGTAATTTTGGTATAAAGATCTGCCTTAAGTTTTGAATCTTTTTTAACCAGAGGAACAAAAGTATAATAGCTAAGTCAATTTTTAGCACTCGCTATTGACTTACTGTCATTGTAGATGTGAGCTTAACTTCTTCACTCCATCGTGACCTTAATTCTCTCCCTCCATTCGCTCAACATGTATCACATTTTTTGTTAAATCGGTAATCAGTGTGTGCTTTATTAGGACTATGCAGATATTGTTCACTGCTGAGTCAAATAGTCTGTGCCTCCTCCATTTTTTTTTTCCTCCAAGTCCTGCCAGTTCTTCATTTCAAATATTTCTGAAATCTGAGCACTTCTCCTCTTCTCCAGGATAATGTCCGTTTTTCTAGCAAGCATTCTCTCTCACACAGCCAAGTGCAGTAGCTTCTTGGCTGGCATCCCTGCTTTCACATAAAATCCTTAGTTTTTTTGTGGAATTAATTTCCTGACTTGATTCGTGTCTATTTTCTATCAGCTGTTTTTCCCCAGAATGTTGTAACATTTGTCATATGCCTATCAAAAATACTTTCTGTCTACTAAAGCACATCTATTCCATTTTTTTCTGGAGATAACCTTCTTCAGCCTTCTGTCATTCTGCTCCAGTATAAACTGGTTTTTCGCTAAGCCTGCCTGTGTGCTGGTTTTCCTGGGATGTCCCTTTGAAGTCATCTGGGATTTCATATAACTGCTCTCTTGTGTAGAACCCTGTTATGTCCTAGATCCCATGTTTCCTTTTGTCTTATTACGCTCCTCCATTTTACTGAAGCACGTTTTCCTGGGAAAGTATGCGTGGGTGGGAGGTTTTAGAGATCTAGCCCGTCTGACAAATCCTCCTATTTGATAGACTATAGGATTCTAGGTTGAAATTAATTTTCACAGTTTTGAAGACATTTTTCTATTGTCTTTTCATTTATAGTGTTTCTCTTAAATCTGTCGCCATTGCATGATAAATTATAAATAGCCAGTTCTAGTCATTTTTCCGCTATCCCTTCTCTGCAATCATTGAGTACCTTCTCTAACCCCAGGAGTTCTGAAATGTCATAATTATGTGGTTTGGTGTGGATATTTTCATTTTGTTGGGGCTGTTCAATCTGCAGTTACAACTCTTCTATTGAATTTTTATGTATGTCTTCTATATTTTCTCCGTTCCTTTTTTTCCTGATATTCCTATTATTCAAATGTTGGACGTCATAGACCAGTATTCCTGCACTGACTTCTAATTTTTTTCTCTCTGTTTTCCATTTTGTCTTATTGTTCTACTTTCTGGAGATTTCCTTGACTTTATGTTCTAAACTTTCTGTTAAATACTTGTTCTGACTATCCCATTTTAATTTAAAGAGTTTTCTTCTATTCTGTCATTACTGTTTTCTAGCATTTGGTTCTTTTGCTGATACAATGTTGCATCTTTCTGAGAGTGTCTAAGAATAGTTTTTGTGGTTTTTTTTTTTTCCCCCCAATGTTTTCTCTTCTGAATTTTATTATTTCCAACCTGGGATGGATTACCCACTAAGCAGAGTATGCACAGACTTACTTATGTTTACCTACTAATCTGTAGTGCACAATTTCACCTGTTTTTCACCCCATGTGAAATTGTGCACTACAGATTAGTAAGTAAGCACAAACCCCTGTATACCTTACTTACTGGTTAATCTGCCCTTGCTCTCATCAATTCTTATTTCCTGTTGTTTTGATCTCTCTCTCGTTGGAGGCTTTTCCTCAAGTGTGTGGTGGTCCCTGGCTGTCTCTTAAAATCTAATTGAAAATATCGTGTGTGAACAGGCTTTGTTCACTGACGGACTTCACTTACAGGGATTTGAGGGAGGTGGCAAACCAGCTTTTCATTTGGAGAACATAGCTGCTTGCTTTCCAGAAGTAGATTTGGGAGAAGGAGGTGGAGTTGCACCTTTCAGTGTATTAAAAAAACAAACAAACCAAACCTGTTGCCATTGAGTTGATTCCAACTCATAGCGACCCTACAGGACAGAGTAGAACTGCCCCATAGGGTTTCCAAGGAGCGGCTGGTGGATTTGAACTGCCAGCCTTTTGGTTAGCAGCCGTAGTAGCACTTAACCACTATGCCACTGGGGTTTCCTTCAGTGTATGTATTTTTTAATTTACCAGGTTTCTGCCCTGAGAGTGGTATCTATGCTTTCAGAAACCCTCAGGTTTAATATCTCCAGAGAATAAACTTCTGGATTCCTATGAGACGGAACAGGCAGACCTAGGCTTCTAACCAGAGGGGCCCTGGTGATGCAGTGGTTAAGCGCTCGGCTGCTAACCAAAAGGTCTGCAGTATGAACCCACCAGCCGCTCCACGGGAGAAAGACATGGCAGTCTGTTTCCATAAAGATTACAGCCTTGGAAACCCTAGGAGGCAGTTCTACTCTCTCCTGTAGGATCACTATGAATTGGCATCAACTCAGTGGCAGTGGGGTGGGTTTTGGGCCTCTAAGCATGGGTTTTCAACTGGTCTTCCTGTCTTTTGTTTCATGTTTCACCCTATCTTCCGGGATACCTTATGCCCTCTGAGTTCTGTACCCAGCTTGGGTTCTGCAAGACAGACTGGCTTGTTTCTTCTGTCTGAGTCACTGATTGTAGGCACCAAGGTTGTGCTTCCTCTGTTATGCCAAGTCTCTTACCACTCTTTTATCTAGTTTTCATCTTTCAAACATTTATTATCCTGTCTCCTAGTCTCCTGGTTTTTAATCTTATGAAGTATAACCTTTTTGTAAATGCCTTTACAGTAATTCTAGTGAGATTTCAGGAGGGAGAGGAAATAGATTTGTGGTCGGTCCAAACTTATATTTAGGACCTATATTTAAAGTGCAGATCTGAGTTTGAAGTTTTAATTCAATGTGACTGATGATATTAATGCAGACAGTTTTTTAGTTATACCTAGCGTATAATTAGCATACTACTTTCCTACTAAGGCCTTGATGAAGAATTCTGTTCAAACCAGGCATCCTTCCATGTTGTCCCAATAATGTGCAACGTAGATGGAATAGTCTTCCTTAATGTATAAAGTGTTAGGAATTTTTATGTTAATTAAAAGTCATTAATTCTTAACATGCATATCTAAAACTTATAAACAAGGGGAGAGAAAAAAATGAACTTGAGTTTTATTTTTTAGTATGTTAAAACAAGAGGCATTAAACACAATGGGAAAAGTCAGTGAGTGAGGGCAGGATATCAATACATACCTGACCTTTGATGGTAAGGTTTGGGTTGTGATTTACTGATCATGTTAAGTATGATTATTTTTTAGTGTTCCATTCAACCTTAATTCTACCAGATACCCCCTTTCTTTTTTTTAAAGATGGTAAAATTCCATCTTCTCTGTAACTTGTTTCGAATGAATGAAGTAAGATCAATGCTCTTCTTTGTCCCTGTCTAGCCTAATGACCAACCGAAATAATACTAATGAACACTAAATTGTCAGTAGTGTTTCTGCAGTTGATTTTTTTCAGTATTTACCTTTTACATCTTTATGTTTATCAGTGTAGTTTATTGAGGTTGTGAACCAGCAATGGCAAGGCTTCAAGCACAGAGGACAGTTGTCTTAAATTCTTAAGCAAGATGAGGGGCAAGTAATCTGATGGCTGACACATCCAGGCTCTGCTCAGACACTTAATTCTGCCAGCTTCTAGTCTAAGAGAAGTATGAGTGTTCTTGATATGGAAAAGTTCAAGTAGTTAGAAGTGAGTGGTTTGTCCCCTGCTTATATATTAGGTACAGAGCGTTCCTGCATTCATCTTTTTCTGGTCACCTTTAAATTTGGGAATGGCCTGGTTAAAAAAAAAAAAAAAAAAGCCGTTTCTGGCCATTGCCCTGGAGTGGATAATTCCACAATCTGTTTTCAAGCAGGAGTTTAGAGTAGGCTTGGACTGATGGGGAAGCGTTCAGTGTTTCTGTGGCTGTGTCTCACCAGTAGACCAGAAGTTGCTGACTTATTAAATCACTAAACCCCATAGGGCTGTGAGACCAACATTTAAAATTTTTAAATGTTTTAGCTCTGATATTTTCAAAGATAAACCAATATGCATTCATAATAGGAAAAATTTTTTTTAAATAGGAGAAAATGTCACCTAAAGCTCTACCAACTAGTCTTTATTTTGGTACATTTCCTTTCTGTTCTTTTTATTCCCCCTATGTGTGGGGTTTTGGTCAGAGTTGATTTTTGTTATGTTGCAGTAGTGTATGCCATATTATCCCCTAAGAGTAGTGACCTTAAAAGCTAATCTCCATCCACTTAAAGTATTTGAATGAATGAATTTTCAGTTCACATTCTGTATACGTTTTTGAGGTTATAAAAGCAAATTACATATTAACTGAATAACTTAAGAAGCATATCAGAATTTAGGTGTAGTTTAAAAATTTATGGCTTGAAGGAGAAGTTAGTCCTCCAAAAAGTAATACTTTTCAAAAATATAACATCTAGGACTTTTTGTTAATAAGGAGTATGTGGCTTTGCAGTAAAACATCTGGAACAAGGAAAATGGTATTTTATATACTATACAGATATTGCTGATTATTGCTACTGGCAGTTTTTAAATGCTCTGTGTTTTAAAAAGCATCAACCAGATCTTCTCCCTGCCCTGCCTTTCATGTACTTGTTGTAACAGCATGGTAAAATGATTTTATTTTAAGAGGAAGGAAGGCTTATCTGAATTAGTAAACAAAACAAAACAAAAACCACAAATCATTGGTTTTCTGTGGCTTAAAGAATGCTATTGTTATATTCAACTACTTAAAGTGACTGGGATTTTGTATATTGGTCTTATTTTTAAAGAAGAGAATTGTCAGCATAGTTCAGGCTATTTTAGTATCTGACTGTTGCTATATTCTTGAACTCTTTGCAAATAAATGGATACTTCTAAAGTGTTTTAAAGCTAATTTCTCTAGAGAGCTGTACAAATTCATTGCCACTTCTGTATCACTGCAGATAAATTCTCACTAATTTGTATCTGTATTAAGATTTACCTTCCAAATTGTAATTGATTTTGAAAAGTAATTTGTCAAATACTTGCTGAATTTGCCTCAGATTCTGTGCTTGGCAGCTGGAGGTAGAAGAGTCCTCCTCCCTTCCCTAAAGAAGCTTACTGTCTTATCAGGGGGATACCCTGCAAGCAATCACTATCATATAACAAGTGTTAAACTAGATGTGTGCCATACAGAAGAACAGTTTTGTGGTGTAGTTGATTGTTGGTAAAGGTTCTCGGAAAGTAGTTGGGCTCAAGCTGGCTGGGACAAGGAGGAGGAAAAGGGCATTGCAGGCAGACAGCAGTGTGAGCACAAAGTGTCTTTATGTGTGTCCAATAACCCATAGAATAAAATTAATAAATTCCTCAAATGAATGGAAAGCATCCTCTGAGGTTATCACTTGAGTAATATAATGGCAGTTTTATTTAAACATAAAGTGAAAGTAAATTCCCAGGGTTTGTTTTGTTATCTGGTTTTTGGATGTGAGAGACTCTTAAAGCAATATCCTTTTTATCTTCTAGATCAGGAAACTGAGGCCCAGAGAGACCTCTGGCCCACTAGCTTGTTAGTGACAGAGCAGCCTGGCACAAAGAGCCTCTGATCCTCAGACATCGCTTGTTTCATCACACTGTCTCCTGAACTAATACATTTATTAGTAGTTTATTAGTTTCTGGCTTTCATTTTTTGCAATAAAATGCTCTCATGTCAGTATTACTTAAGGCATTACATTTTATTGCAGTAAATGAATAGTAGAAATAGAAAATCTCATCTGCTTTTCATTACTTAAGGAAAAAAACACTGAAATCTTATTCTAAACTTTTTACATTATTTTCATTTTTCATGCTGTATGTTTTTGAAATTATAAAAGTTACACATTAACTAAATAGCTTAAGAAACATAAGTTTAGATACAATTAAAAAAAAACTTCTGGTTTGAAGGAGAATTTAGTCCTCCAAATAATAATTACAAATAGTATTATGAATAGTATTTGTAATAGATGCTTGTCAGATTTGATTATATGTACCAAAGCAAGGGCAGCATTTTATAACCCATTCCTCAAATGTTTTCTGCAGAAATTACAATGTCCAATGGGTTTCCCATATAGCCAGCCGCACAGGATATCACACTCAGGCAGTTCATGAAGTGCAAGAAATTTCTTAATGCTTTATCGTTTGACATTTTAACTAAGGAAGGAAAAACACACTTTTATAGACTTAACTTACTGTGACATTTTCTTCTATTTCCCTTCCCCTTCAGGTATCTCCAGGGCAGCTTACTAAAAAGTATAGCTCATGCTCAACAATATTTCTAGATGACAGCACAGTCAGCCAGCCTAATCTTAGAACCACAATAAAATGGTGAGTACAACTAGGTTGCCAAGGCTGAGTGACAGACCCCCCTATGCTAAAAGCGGCCAAGCTATACATGATTGTCTTAGTCATTTGATTGTCCTTTTTAGTGATCAGTTTAAGAAACTGGTGTCAAGTATATATTGATTTCAAGG
This sequence comes from Dugong dugon, assembly GCA_030035585.1. Classification (NCBI taxonomy): domain Eukaryota; kingdom Metazoa; phylum Chordata; class Mammalia; order Sirenia; family Dugongidae; genus Dugong; species Dugong dugon. The sequence continues at coordinate 170,561,059 of CM057461.1, forward strand.
ACCTAAATATGAATTTCAATTTCCATTTTAATCCTATAGTGCATGGTAGAAGGGGGAAGCCAATTTAGCAAATAAGGAATCTTAGGAAAAGTGTTCCTCTTTATTTGATGGATTTATATTGTCATGACATTGTTGAACATAATGAGAAGGAGGTGCTTTTTATTGGGTATTTCTAGGAAAAAATTAGTTCTTTGTGAGTTATAGGCCTAAGACAGTGTGTACTACCTTGGAAGCTACTCTTGGAAGAAGGGACAGTTTGTCCCCTACTGGCACCAGAGTGTATCTGCATTTAAATTTAATTGAATTTTGTCAGATTTTTTCCCCTCATGCTTTTTCCCCTCTGCAGTGTTTCTGTATGAAAATTCAGTTCTCCTTTTCAACCAGTCTTAAAAAACAAATTCTTAAGTTTAATTTCTTACTTGATGAAATTTGTTCAGCAGAGAATAATGAAAGAGATGAAGTGTTGGAAACATAGCTGTGGTCAGGTTTGTACTTAAGCAAACGTGAACAGTCATGATGATGACAACTATTCTTCATTTCTGGGGATACCTTAGAGATGCATTTTCAAAACATCCCAAGCTAAACCTTTCAAGCTTATGTAAAAAACTGTGCAGAGCTTCCTGACTCCATTGGGGTTGTCCAGGAAACATTATTAACATCTTGAGATAATGAGCGCTGATTTTCAAAACACAGTTTGGGAAATACTAGTTTAGAATATTAATACCCCCAATTTTATTTTTCAACCTTAAAATCATACTTAGCTTATAAACTTAATTTTGTTTCTTATGTACCAGCTTTTTAAAGCTTTTATACTTCAATTAAAAATAGCAAGTTCACAACCATAATAATGGAAGTTTCCTCTCTCGCTTGTAACAGTAGTTAAGATCAAATCATTTTTCAGCAAAAACTGAACCTTGAGCCTTGGCACCTATTTAGTAATCACTGAATGTTTTTATTCAGTCATGGGCCCAAATCCGTGGGTGAAAAACAGACTTTAAAGTCTCCAGCTTCTTTTGAATTTAAAAAGATCCTGATGGTTCAGTATATACAGTAAGTCCCTGAGTTAAGAACGTCTGACTTAAGGACAGCTTGTATTTAAGAATGGCACTCGCTGCTTCACCGTGCACTGCAATGTTATATAAATTTGCCCTCACTTTGAAACAATTGAACCAACTCCTACTTGCAGCAAATTCTTCATCACAGTCACCTTCGCTTGATGCACGTGCAGCTTTTAAATCATTGAAAAAGCTTGAGCCTTTTTTTGCACTAAAGTTAGGCTAAGTAAGAACCGGATGTACCTGTTCCAGTTTACCTACAGATTCAACTTAAAGACAGGCTTAGGAATGCATCTCATTCTTAATCTGAGAACTGCCTATAATTCAAGAGTAGCTTTTTTTAGGACTAATTTTTTTTCAAACAAGTAGGTTTTATGCTTCTTTCCAGTTTAAATAGTCTAATTTTTAGAAATCTGCTTTTGGAAGTACAGTAAGTTTTAATTTGCTGTCATTAAGTTTTAAAAATAACATTCTTCAGTATAATAGAGAACAAATTTACTTAGCAAATTAATAGGGCAAATTGGCTTTTAGAAAGGATTTTGAAAATGTTATTGTGTAATAGTACATTGTTTTAAGTGGGGTTGGCGAGCGATTTTTTTCAAAATATATGTCGGCAAACAAGTTCAAGCTCTCCCCTCTTACATCTACCCCCCCCCCCCATTTATATACTCTCAGACCTTTTGGTAGGCATATGTGAGGCATAATTATATGGCCAAAAGCATCCCAGGTGATTCTGATCTTAACCCTAACTCAGTGGTTCCTAAACTTTGCTGCACTTTGGAATCACCTGAGGAGATTTAAAAAGAAATCCTGATGTCCAAGTTGTACCCAGTGTCAATAAACCAGAATGTCTGGGGGTGGAAGGTGGGCAGTTTTTAAAGATTCTCAGGTGATTGCAGTAGTAGAAAGAGCTGCTTCTGACCATTGATGGGACCTTGGGCAAGTCAGTTTTAAGCCTTGGTTCCCTTATCTGTAAAACAGGTTGTTGGATTAAGTGGCATCTAAAGTTTGGTGGTCCTTTCCAGTATACAGCTTCAAATTCTGTGATTTTAAAATTATTTTGGAGATGAAACTGTTTGAAGCACTGTAGAAGTATCCATCTTTGATGCTAATAATGTTACTTGTTCATTAAAAAGCTATCTTAAACTCCATAAGCACATTTTCAAAGAAGTAACAGCTTCTTTTTAAAGTGCTAATATTCTACTTTTAAAATTCAGATTTGCCTTCCCTCAATTATTTTGAGCTTCATTTTAGGCACTGAGGGCAAGTGGAAGCATAAAATTTATCCAAGAGAAGCCCTCTGGTCCCTAGTACACAACAGCTGTGGGTAATTTAGGAATGTAGTAACTTAGAGTATCTGTTGATTAATGTTTCATTTAAACTGATTTCAGAATACTTGCCATTAGTATTATATTGTGTAGTAGTATGCTGCATTGCTAGCACTGCTTATATAGGAATAGCTAGTCTCATCGTCGATTTTATGACTTTATAGATACTTGAATTTGCTAATAAACTTTCTACTAATAATTATGCAAAATAATTTTAAATGATATTATCTGGCATAAAGTACCTTTTTAAATTTACTTTTAGGGAAATAGTGGAAAATGGGTGAAGCAGGTGAATAGTGAACTAAAATCAGCTGAAATGCAATACCTACCAACTTTAAAAAAGCACAGAAAATAAACACTACATGGCTTAAACTTAAGCATATGTACAAATAGATATAACTTGCACAGGATGAAAGGTTCATGGGTAGAAGGGCAAATGATTGGAAATATGTAATAATTTGTATATCATAATATTCATTATAACTTATAATATTCATGCACACTGCCTAGCATTTTAATTCTCCTATTTTGCCAAAAGCCAAAGAACTAACAAAGGAAAAAGTGCCTGTGAGGAACTCTTCTGAATTAGAAGATTTGGGGGCCACAGAAGCCCTTCTGTCTCCCCTCTTTTTAAAGAAATGTCTTCATACTAAAATATGATAAAATTTGTTGTTACAAATAATTTTTTTCCCTCCACAGTGTGACCTTAGCAATATATTACCACATAAAGAACAGGTGAGCTCTGTTAAAACCTGTCTTGTTATTCCAGCTAATTACTTTGCATGATAACAAGTTTATGTTAGGTAATGTCTATAGACATTATTGGAGTAAGCTGTAGAGTGCTTTTATTACAATATTAAAGTGAATAATTTGTTTTTTGTCTCAGTGTTCTTTTATCTCTAACATTGAGGATCCCAAAGAGCATTTGTTTATGTTAGTTAAATTAATATTTACTGTTTTAGAAATTAAAATTGACAATTTAAAAAATAAATCCAGTGTATGTTAACAGGGTTTTTCAACCTTGGTGCCACTGATACTTTAAGCTAGATAATTTTTTGTTGTGAAAGGTTGTCCTGTGCATTGTAGGGTGTTTAGCAGTATCTCTGGTCTCTGCCTAAGAAGCCCTGGTGGTGCAGTGGTTAAGTGCTTGACTGCTAACTGGTGGTTAGAACTCACCAGCCTCTTAGTGGGAGAAAAGACCTGGCAATCTACTCCTGTAAAGATTACAGCCTAGGAAACCCTGTGGGGCAGTTCTGCTCTGTCATATAGGGTCGCTGTGAGTTGGAATCAACTCAACAGCACAGCAACAACAACTGGCTTCTACCTACTAGATGCCAATATCACCCCTGTCTCTGTCATCTGGTGCTGCCCTAACAGGAATACCACAAGTGGATGGATTTAGCAAAGAGAGTTTATTGTCTTAACAGTCCAGTAGGCTACAAATCCAAAATCAGGGCATCAGTTCCACGAGAAGGCTTTCTCTCTCTGTCGGCTCTGGAGGAAAGTCCATGTCATCAGTCTTCCTTTGGTCTGGGAGCTTCTCTGCATAGGAACCTCAGGTCCAAAGGACGCGCTCTGCTCCTGGCACTGCTTTCTTGGTGGTGTGAGGTTCCTATGTGTCTCTGCTCGCTTCTCTCTCTTATATCTCAAAAGTGATTGCATTAAGAGACTAATCTTGTCAGCCTCATCAGTAAAACCTCATCATAGTGATAGAATTTACAACACACAAGGAGATCACATATAATCTCATCATAGTGATAGAGTTTACAACACACAAGGAGATCACATATAATCTCATCATAGTGATAGAGTTTACAACACATAAGGAAATCACATCAGATAACACAATCATACAATACTGGGAATCATGACCTAGCCAAGTTGCTACACACATTTTTTGGGGGACACAATTCAATCCATGACAAACCCCCAGCCCCCATTGTGACAACCAAAAGTGTTTCCAGACATAGTCAGATGTCCTCTAGGGGGAGCAGAATCGCCTCTGGTTGAGAACCACTGTGTTAATATAAATAATACTTTTTATGAAAAATAACTATTTTCCACAAAAGAATTAAAAGTGTATCATTGGTTTACAAGTCTTTTTAATGTCTGACTTAATAGCAGAAAGCTGGACTGTTATATCAACTTCTGCCTTCAGTCTTTTGCAGTTTGTTGTTTTGAAGAAACAATGAGAAAACCCAGCTTCATGCATATATATAGTTGGAAAAAGGTTTATTTTAAAAGCCTTCAGATAATTGTGGATATTCTTTGATACCACACATGGTAGTTTCTTAAATTAGTTACAGAGGTACTTTAAACCACATCAGTGAACTTTTAGTACTCTGTTAAATTAATACCTATTGGTCTGTCTTGCACGTTGAATGCATCTGTTACCTGTACATGATTTTATAATATGCATTGGTTGTTGGGAAAATATTGGTTCACATTTCATTTTACAGTGTCAGAAATTCACTTTTGTTAGTATGAGCCACCAACCTTAAGTATCAAGTTTCTAAGTGTTAAGCTATCAAGTTCACAGTAGAACATAAAAGTTTTCCCAATCCTAATTTTTAGCTTGAAAGCTTCAATTTTATCATTGGCAACAAATACTACATTGTTTTCTTGAAATGACAATTTGTTAGTCATACTTACAAATAAAAATGTTCTATGAAAAAAGCAGCTAGTTCACATCTTCTTTAACACAGCCATACTTCAGATGCAGAAGTGCTTTATGAGCACTTTCCATATATTCACTCACAAGATTAAAAAGATGAGTCCAGATTTAATAACACCATTTTTACTGTTTCATCCAGGGTGTTTCTTAAGCAAAGCTGGCTTTTTTTTTTTTTTTTTTTTTTAACTGAAGTATGTGGCAGCAAAGAATAGAATGATTACTATCACAGTTTGCTACCACTGCCTTGATGGAGCCGGCATTTACCCACTTTCGCTTTTACACAATCATTGCAAATGTCAAATGATGAAAAAGGCAAGTAATGTTAGTATTGTTGTGAAAATAATTTGGACCTCAGGGCCTCCTGAAAAGGTTGGGGGGCATCCTCAGGGGTCTACAGACCACCTTTTGAGAGCCACTGGTTTAAATGAGCACAGTGTATTAGTGTGATGAACTTATAAGCTAAAAGGCTCTTGTAAAATACAAAAACAGTTTTTAGCTCAAACTGTTTAAAAGAGAGAAGAAGAAATATAGAGAACCAAGGAGAGACAACCTGGGAAATCTGAACCTCATATTCAAGCTCATTAAAGTTCTAAAGACTTTATTGCCTACCACTATTGCCTTGTAAAACATTCTTGTGTATTCCATGTGAGGTTACCAAAAACCAAACCTGCTGCTGTCAAGTTGATTCCGACTCATAGCGAACCTACAGGACAGAGTAGAACTGCCCCATAGGGTTTCCAAGGAGCGGCTGGAAGATTCAAACTGCCAACCTTTTGGTTAGCAGCCGAGCGCTTAACTACTGTGCCGCCAGGGCTCCAGTATGAGGAGTGAAATATATTTGGTTTACTAGCATTGCTTGTTAGGGAGAGTCACTGTTTAAAGGCACCTCTGGCTGGTCACTGTCGAAAAGATTTCACAGTACTTGGGTTGCATAAAAAGAAGCCGGGAAACCTTAAAGGCAAAATCCAGGAGAGTGTGTAAAACTGCTTTGTTGAAGATTAAGCTTCGCCTCTGTTGCTAGCAGGTATTTTACTAAGATGTTAACAATTCCTGAATTCATTTTTTTAATGCACATTCTTATTTTATAGAGATGCAAATAGATCCTTGGATATTTTTGATGAGAGATCACATCCACTCACAGTAAGTGTCAGCTTTACTGAGGTTGTACTTTTCTCTTATAAAGCTGTGTTTATTTCATGCTGATTTGCTTTGAGATGACTAGAAGAAAAAACACTCCCTTCAGCTTAAGTCAAAATCATTTTCCTTTAAAAAGTCATTGCCACATCCACACCCTCCCACACCCCCTGCCTTATGAGTGTTGTATAAGAGTGAGAACTTGCAGCTTTGTCTAATCGGCGTGCCAAGGTGAGTCAACGTGCCCAAATAACAGATGATGTGTCTTTTCAATAGCATCAAATACAAAGTACTTGGAAATAAACTGAATAACTATGTAAGATCTCTGTGAAGAAAATTAGAAAACTATTTCAATTTAAATAAATTAGAATTACATAAAATAAATTCACTTCCTCTGTTGCATTAGGCACATTTCAAGTGCTTTAATAGTCACATGTGGCTGCTGTTACTGTGTTGGACAGTGCCTTAAGGTTACAGGGAAATAAAGTTTTTTCAAGGTTTATTGCGCAGAAATAGGCTATATGATGATCATTAAGACTTTCAAACCTAAAAATATTTACATTTGCAAAGAATTCTGTTGAGGGGGAAAGTGGAAAGGAACAATGTAAATTTTCTGAACTTGTTTTTAGGTTTATTTCCAAGTACTTGGTATTTGATGTTAACTTGTGTTTTATTGACTGTGCAGAGGCATTTGACTGTGTGTCTCATAACAAATTATGGATAAGATGGTGAAGAATGGTATTTTCAGAACACTAAATTATACTCACACAGAACCTATACATAGGCCGAGAGGCAGTCGTTCCAACACAACAAGGGGATACCGCATGGTTTAAAATCAGGAAGGATGTGCGTGAGGGTAGTTGCATCCTTTCACCATACGTATTCAGTCTGTACACTGAGTAAATAATCTGAGAGGCTGGACTGTATGAACAAGAACAAGGCATCAGGATTGGAGGGAGACTTATTAACATCCTGTGCTACGCAGATGATACGACCTTGCCTGCTGAAACTGATGAAGAGTTGAAGCACTTACTGATGAAGATCAAAGACTACAGCCTTCAGTAATGGATTACACCTCAATGTAAAGAAAACAAAAATCCTCACAACTAGGCCCATAAACAGCAATATGATAACCAGAAAATATTGAAGTTGTCAAAGATTTCATTTTACTTGGATCCACAGTCAACACCCATGGAAGCAGCAGTCATGAAATCAGACGATGAATTGCATGGGGCAAATCTGCTGCAAAAGACCTCTTTAAAGTGTTCAAAAGCAAATATGTCACCTTGAGGACTAAGGTGCACCTGACCCAAGCCATGGTGTTTTCAGTCACCTCATATGCATGCGAAAGGTGGACAACGTATAAGGAAGACCGAAGAAGAATTGATGCCTTTGAATTATGGTGTTGGCAAAGAATAGTGAATATACCATGGACTGCCAGAAGAATGAACAAATCTGTCTTGGAAGAAGAACAGCCAGAGTACTGCTTAGACATGAGGCTGGTGAAACCTTGTCTCACATACTTTGGATGAGTTATCAGGAGGGACCAGTCCCCAGAGAAGGACATCATGCTTGGTAAAGTAGAGGGTCAGCAAAAAAGAGGAAGATCCTTAATGAGATGGATTGACACAGTGGCTGCAACAGTGGGCTCAGACATAGCAACGATTGTGAGGATGGTACAGGACCAGGCAGTATTTCATTCTGTTGTACATAGGGTCACTATGAGTCGGAACCAACTTGACGACACCCAATAACAACAAATTTGTGCCTGTATTTTTCTTTAATGGATGGTGGTGGGTATTGAATCACTATGGCATTTTAAGATCCCATTGTTTATATTTGAAGGACTAAAAGATATATCACCCAATCAAAATTATTTTAAGGGGCATGTGGGCACAGATATGAACAGTGCTATCTTAAGATTTCTGAAGAATTTTTCTTTAGTGGGTACTGATATTGCATCTTTTCTTCTTTCAGCGAGAAAAGGTTCCGGAGGAATACTTTCAACATGATCCTGAACACAAATTTATTTACAGATTTGTCCGTACTCTTTTCAGCGCTGCGCAGCTAACAGCTGAATGTGCAATAGTAACTTTGGTAAGACATTTCTTCTGTCATAAAACATCTTTAGAAGTTTCTGTCTTATACACCATGGTATGATCCTGTTTTTCAAATAAAAGTAGATTCCTGAAATTTTCATCAGAACTTTATTAAGAGAAGCCCATCAAAGGAAAGTACACACATTCAAGCTTAATAATCATTACAATTTAAAATGTTGCCATTGCTTTTCCCATCACAAAACAGTTGCTATTGAAGGCAGTAGGAGAGATTTCTGCTCTTTCCCTCTCTACCCTAAGCCCACACATTTACATGCAGTATACCCACATGCACACATATGTGGTTTGTTATGGGGAATGGGGAACAATAACAAGACCACCTGGCCCGCAGGTAGAGATCAACTCAGTGTAGGTCTAAGATGAGTCCCAGGCGCTAGTCCCCAGGCAATTCTGATGTGCGTCCTGATTGAGAACTACGGCCCCAAATTCTCTATTCCTTGGATGATGGGTGTTAACCCATAGCTGCTTGCCTTCTGTGCCTGCTCTTGAAGTTGTCCAGGATGGTAGTGCCAGTAGTGCTTGGAAAGACTTTTGCTAGTTAGCCTGCTGAGCTACCTTTGTATCATCCATACAGAATTACTGTGGTAAGATTTTATCATTTAAATCCCATTCAGGTGAGAGATGGTTGGGATTGTTTTACTCCTTCCTACAGCAAACTTACAGAAGAAAGTTAACTTTATGGTTTGGAAGGAAAGAATTCTTAGGTCAGTACCTATCTCTTTAGCATTCAGTTAAAACTTAGGAGGGGAGGCATATGCTTTTGACTAGAGCCTTGTCAGTAGGCACTGGATCAGATACAGGTCTTTTCAGGAGCTGCAGGCCATTTGGAATGCCTAGCACATGCTAAGAGAGCAAGAGTGTTACTTCCATACCTAGAGATAAATAAGGCAGGAAGAAGAATATCTGGGTTGGAAGAGGGGGGCTCATTTTACACGTTAAGGCTTGATATACCTGTGAGGTAGCAGAGTGGCAATGTCTGGTAATCACTTGGAGCATGAATTTGGGCTAGAAGTTGCTCATTCCTTAAGTACTCATGGAATACCTAATCCATGCCACTATTCTGAGTATTGGGGATAGAGGAGGGAACAGATTCAACAAAGTTCTTGCCTTTATGTCGTGTTATATTCTAGTGAGGAAGACAGCAGTGTTCCTTTTTAATGAATATTTTAAAAAATATGAATATTTCATGTAATAGTATACCAAGAAGATAAAGCAAGGTAAAGAGAGAAAAAGTGATTATAAGTGTTTACTATTTTAGATAGAATAGTCAGGAAGACCCTCTCTAAGGAGGTAACATTGGAACAATGACCTGAATGAAGTGAGAAAGCAGCCATGTAAAGATAAGGAGACCTGACATTATAGGCAGAGGGAACATGTGCAAAGACCCAGAGGCGGGAGCATGTTTAGTATATTCAGGGAACAGCAAGAAGGCCAGTATGATCTGAGTGAGGAATGCGGGAAAGAATGCAGGAGGTGAAGTCAGAGAGGGACATCGTCATATCTCCTCAGGCCTTGTAGCTTGTAGACCATGGGAAAACTTCTGGCAGATCTTGAGCATGGAAGTTAAGGGCTCTTACTTTAAGAGGTTGTTCTGGCTGCTTTGGGGAGAATAGACTGTAGTTGGAAGGCAGAGAAGAGAGGAGGCAGTTGCAGTGATACAGGTGAGAGGTGATAGGTGGTGACTCTTATTCTGAAGAATAAGAATTGGTCCTTGATGAAGGTGCCTTTAACAAGAATTGCTAAAAGATTAGAGAGGGATGACTCATAGGTAGGTTTCTGGCAGCAGCACCAAGGCTACAGGTTATTAGGGAAGCCGGAGGCAGAGTTGGGATGAAGAGCTCTGCTTTGTGTGTGTGGAGGCACTGATGGCCTTGGAAGAGTAGTTTCAGTAGAGTGATAGTGGCAGGGGATGGGCTAAAATAAAGTAAATTAAGGAGAGAATGGAAATGAGAAACTGGCATCAGGACATGGTACTGTAAACAAAATGAGAGGAACATTCTAGGGGCTGTGAGGGGTGTAGTGGGAACAACGTAAGCACATTCATACCGGGGAAAGTCTGTAGAAATTCTTCAAAAGGAGACATCATAATTCTGCAGAAGTGGGCATGGTTGGGATCAAGTAGCCTTTAGTAGGAAGAAAGAAATAACTCTTTCTCTGACACAGAAGGGCAAATGGTATACAGGAGTATCAGCACGTGACAAGTTTGCCAGTAAGGGGGCAGGAAGGTGGGGGATTGCCAATTTTAAGTGCCTCTTAGGATACTTGAGAGCACTGAGCTTTTGGGAATGGGAGCAGAATTTCACTAAGACTACGGTGTCATGTTCAGTAACTATTTGTCAATCTGATAACTTTGAGACAGTAAACATCCTGTTTAAAAATTGACTTTTTTTTTTGTCTTTATACAAAGAGTTCAAATAGCATATATACCCTTATGCAGAGCATCATATGAGGTAAACGAATCATAGCTTACCTCTATAATCTTTTCCTAACTCTGTTAACTTCACCCTGTTCTTTGTAGAATAATGTTTGATACATGTAAAATGATACATGAAATCATCTCACAAACTAACTGGCAGATTTTGAAGAATCCCAGGGACAGAGATTGGTTGGTCTGTCACTGCCTTTTAATCAACAGGAATTGACTAAGCTATAGATTATGTAAGGCAGAAAACAAGTTATCATGAAATGATAATGGAGATGTGAAAAATAGGGGCTATGAGACAGAGCATCCTTTTGCATACATGTGTTCCTTGTGAAGGTCCTGAACACAGGGATGTGCTACAGTTGTGCAGACCAGGCTGCAGTGCACTTCTGTGAAGCCTCCTGGCATGCTGCACTGCATAGCAGCCACTGGGAGGCTCTCTTGCCTGCTAGTTTGTATCCTCAAGCTAGCACCACAAAAGGGTTAGTTATTGTGAAAAGGTGAAGATAAAAATATGCTCAGAATTACTAGGGCTTTACATATTTAAACACTACATATGTGTAAAATCATTACATAACAGCCAGCACATTGCACATGGCAGGCTCTTGAGTAGTTATTGAATGTGGTTAATTCACACTAGGCCTGTATATGCTGTCCTTTTTGAGTGTGATGGTCATAACAGAGTGCCTCCTACAGGATGCCCTTTGCTGAAATGTCCAGTCATTCCTGTGACCAAAATTGGGCTGGAAATTGCATGGGCAGAGTAGATAACAGAGGTATCTGACTTAAAACCAGGATCTGGCCTCTTGTTCTGGCCAACTGAGCAAAGTCTCTGTAGAACGTAAGAGTAAACAGCATTTTCTAGTCAAAAACAGATGCAATCTATCATAACAGTTCTTATCACAGCACTTCAACTGAACTAAAATCAAAGACCAGTGCTCTACTTTTGCAGGTTTACTTAGAAAGGCTTTTAACTTATGCTGAGATCGACATTTGTCCCACTAACTGGAAAAGAATTGTTTTGGGAGCCATTCTTCTTGCCTCCAAGGTTTGGGACGATCAGGCTGTATGGAATGTGGACTACTGCCAGATCCTCAAGGACATTACAGTTGAGGACATGTGAGTTTGTAAGGTTTTGGTGAACTTTCTAACCATTTTCCAGTACCTCATTTGCTCCCATAAAGTTTACATTCTAATAAATATTTTTAAATACAATAAATACAACATTGCAGAGAACTGAAATAGACATAAAACTACATACTTCTTTCTCTCCAGCTGTGGTATAACAATTCATATTTTCCATCATTAATTGGTAGTTGTTTTGTTATTGTAATAATCTGCTTGTGATAAATTAAAATGTATTTTTCTGATCGTTTTCGGCAAACATCTTATAAGCTTACTACCAGAACAACATAGGATAGTAAATATGGCTCTTTTAAAGTTGTCTTCCAGTCCCAGTCCATTTATAAAGGGCATACCTCTGACCTTTGAAATAAGTGTTTGACCACTGTTAAGGAATTAGTTGGCCTCTGGAGCACTGAGAGGTTATAGCTTCAACCTGAGTCACACATTGTATATTTCCTTTTGCTGATCCCACCCCCTCCCCTCTTTTTCTTCATTGGAGATCTCTTGTGCCAGAAACCATGCGATAAACAGATAGGCATTCCTTGGCAGGGCAAAATTAAATAGCCACACATAAAAGTTTCAGATCCTTCCTGCTCCTGCCTCCTCCCTACTAAGAGAGTTCTGTGTATTTAGAGGTAGGTCTGAGGGGTTTGGAAGTTCCTTTCTGGGGCTGTCTGAGAAGCATCACTGGGCATCACGCAGTCTTCACCACTTGAAGAGTCTCCTGGGACACTCGGCTTGATGTGGTGTCTTGAGCTGACTGTGAGAGTGCAAGCAGCCTGGCTTAGTAATGAGGCTACTCGAAAAACTGCACGCTAACATGAGTCCAAAATACCGGAGCTAATGAGGGCATCTGATCAGGCCTCCCTGATGGCTGGGAGTTCCCTGAACGGGCTAGACAGGGTAAGCCGGAGAGAGGTTTCTAGCAAAGATGCTCAGTTGCCCCCTTGACAGTGAAAATGTCTTTGTGGGTGGCGTTTAAGAAAATATGAAAGGACACCTCTTTGATTATATTGAGCAGCATAAGAAGATCAAGATCATGACAGGCAGTAGCAAGAGCTTGTTTTGTTACCTTTGACTGTTATTCTAGGTAAGACTATCATGTGGAATTACCAAACTGTATTTACAAGGGAAGTGAGGATACTTCTGATTAAAACAGAGATCAGTGATTGTTGGTGACCACTGAAGTGGCTTTGGTGGAAATGACCACTTGGATAATGGTGTAAACTGAGTGGTCATGGTGATATTGCTGGCACCCATCTTAGGGAAGGGTGTGGCCGCAAAGGAAATCTCCATAATGGATTTGCAACAGACTGAAGTACTTTGGGAGATTGCAGAAGCAATGTGGTTTTTATTGCTATTGTTATCAGTCTTCAAACTGGTCCCTTGAAAGGAGGAATGCTAGCTAGCTCTGCCATGATGGGAGCTGGTATTTTCTCAAAACCTGCAGCTAAGCCGGCTGGGACCCTAGTTCTAGTTACAGCATCAGAGAACACGCAAGGGAATGTGTAAGTTTTCACAGATGAGAACTTCAGGAGCAGTAGTAGTAGCAGGGTTTGGCTACCAGGAGACTAGTTTTTAACAGTGCTTTTTGTTTATAAACAGAGAAACAACAGGAGCTATGCTTATAACAGGTTGCTCTTTCAAAATTAGCATTGCAACAGTGTTTAGTATACATTTGTTTCGTCTCCATGCTATTGACTGCTATCTGTAATGGTCTCATTGTGAGTCTAAACTGAAAAAAAATTTAAATTGGGTCCTGTTTGGTTTTTATTAAAAGTTTCTACATGTCTTAGTAGAATATATTTTCCTTCAAAAGAATAAGTTAAACTGAGCAGCTGCTACTCAGAAAATTTGCTTTGCCTGTAAATGGCATGCTATTCAGCCATCTAGTCATTTTAAAAAACAAAAAGCCCAGAAGATGCATATTCTGTAGACATAATGTTTTCCTTCAGTGATTAAACCTCTATTAATAGACATGTTAATCCTATGAAGTACTGTATTTCTACACAATTAAAATGTATTAATGGATAAACTATAAAAGGGATAGTGAAGTGCATTTATTCCTGTAGTAAATTAAGTCCTGATTAGCTGATTATCAAAACATCTGATTTACATTTCTATGGACTTATGGCTATATGAACAGGAAATTAATTTTGGAAGTATGTTTATTTGGATTTTAAGTTCAATAAATGAGACAACCACATCTCTGCTCATATTCTAACAGTTCTCCATATAGGAGAACACTGTGTATTTGTTGACCTTCCCCATGGATAATATTTTAAAACTTTAAGACCAAGAAGCTAAATGTGTTGTCAGATAAACCTCTCCTGTTTGTTCAGGTATTTATCATTTTTAATAACTCTCTAAGTGATTACTGTGAAGGTCATAAGATTCACCAATTTTATGTTTTTACTTAAACACTTGTTAAGTTCATATACCAAAAGACTCTCCCAACATTCTCCTTTCCTATTGATTAGACTGGCCCCTGCGTGTATGGCTGCACATGTGTCTACTTGTTCTGGGAGGGGCAGTGGGTGCTCAGCATCTCAAGGCTTCATCCCCAACACAGGAGAGACATCACATGAGTTAACAGGTCTAGAGAGGTCATACTGTAAAATGGATTTAGTCTAGGCACGACATCTATCTTTGATCTGTCTTCCAAAGCTTAAAAAAGAGTATCCTGTTCTGTCATAGTGACGGTTTCTCACCCTAGCAAGATGAAGGTGAGCAGAAACTTGTGTTCTGCCCTTTGACATAGCCCCTTGCACTGGGGGAGGGTATTCCCTTCCCTGTGAATGTAGCTTGCTTGCTTATTTATTTATTTATTTAAGATGAATCCTTGTTGCCTCAAGAGGTTTTCCCCCTCAGAGATAATAGCAGTGGCTCTCGATGGATCCATTTGTTGCCGTGGTGATGTGCCCACTCCTTTTGTTGGTGTATATCTACTTCAATAAGCCCCTTCCTGCTGTCAGCCCGGTGAAAATGTCTGCAAGTTCTTCAGAGCTAATAAACAGCATACATCACTCCTTTCATCTGATCACTATAGTGGGGCCTGTTAGTGAGCCTGGAGTATGAATCGTACAGCTGCACTAATGGAACTCTGAAGAATGAGCCCCCGAGTCAGCAGCACGAGTGCATAAGAGAGCTATAACCTTTTCCCCCTCATCCCAAACTCCCAGTGCTGGGATGCAGAAAGGACCACAAATAGCTGTACCTTGTTCGAACACTAGTGTATTAATCTAGTGGGGGAGCCTTATTTGTTTCAAAACAGAATTTAGAGCCATCCTACTAGCTTAGAATATTTTTGAAGATAGTGCAGTTGACTAAAATTGTCCCATGTTGGTTTTGTTGTGTTCTTCCTCCTGCAGGAATGAAATGGAAAGGCATTTTTTGGAGCTACTTCAGTTTAATATTAATGTTCCTGCTAGTGTTTATGCCAAATATTACTTTGACCTTCGCTCCTTGGCAGATGACAACAACCTGAGTTTTCTCTTTGCACCTCTTAGCAAAGAAAGAGCACAGAACCTAGAGGTAAGCCTGTGAGATCACTGAGCGGGTGTTCTGTCAGCCACTGAAGCCAGTATCTTCGGTTAAACGTATTAAGTAGTGATTAGGCAAACGAAGTCTTTTAAATTAACACATGGAAGAGCTTATTAACTCTTTGGCATCATATTTCCTGTGTCTTTTATGATCCACATAAAGTATAGATACTGTCTCTTCTGTGACCATAATTCAAGGTATTTTTACTGAAATTTAATCTGTTTTCAATGGTTTGTCCTTTTGAACCTTCACAGAACCACACATGAATAATTTCTTAGGATTTTATACTTACATACCTAATCTGCTTACTACTTTTGACTGTCTAACTCAGTTTGCAAAATCATGTCAGTGTTTACATAACACAGTTCAATCCCATGAGTTTATTAGACATAGCATTAGTGGCTAAGCAGAGTGGCCTATACTTAAATGTATAAATGTGTGGGGTGTTTCAAGTACTGGGTGTAGAAAGTACATGGGTTTTTAATGGAAATGGTAATTTTTATGGGACAAAGTAATATTTACAGCTTCTGACTTTTGGTGAGTATACAGCAAAATTGTAAAATTATCCACAACTGAAATGGACACATACTTAAAATTGACATTTGTGTGATACCTTGGTGGTACTGTAGAATAATACGTTTTTGTACCATTAATTAGTGTGTGAGTGTAATAGCACTTTTTGGTGCTTCAGTCTTTAGACCTTTCATACCCTCCAACAGAGTTCAGCACATGGCTGCCTCATTAAAATTTGCTTAGAGTGTATAATAACTAATGAAGGTTGAATAGACTAATAGCTGAATAAAAACACTGATTTGGCACAAGTGTAATGTGCATTATGTTTAATGAACAAGTGCACAGGTCACAGATGATTCTGCTTTTAGGAGCCTGTCACAATACCTTTGACATCTTCGAGAGCCCAATTTAAGTACCCTCTTGCTCTGGAAATTTAATCATAGCCTCAAAGGGTATTACTCTTAGCACCTTAGTGAACTGGCAGGAAGTAGCATCCCCACAGCCTGGCAGTCTGGCCCTCAGATATCTAATGTATCAGTAACTATGAACGATCTTAAGGAGTCTGGATATGTGGCTTATCATCAGTGATCCTTCTTTAAGATTGGAATCTTTTTTTTAAATTCTTGTACCTGTGTTCTATTTGATTGCTTTTCCTAGGCCATTTCCAGATTGTGTGAAGACAAATACAAAGACTTGTGCAGAGCTGCTATGAGAAGGTCTTTCAGTGCTGATAATTTCATTGGTATTCAGCGCTCTAATGCTATCCTTTCTTAAGGGGAGACATGAGGGGTTGTAACATCATGAACCCCTCATCTACAAAGACTGGAGAAATATCACCCCTCCTGCTCAAAAACCAGCAAACTTAGTATTTTCAGCTAAAGGAAGGACAGCGAATTCAAGAGACTCACGGACAGCAAGGATTACATGTCATAGGAAAGAACCGGACCTTGTCAGTGCAACACACTCTTCTGTCCTTTTTAATATAAACGGAGCTACAAAAACCACTTCAAAGTGAAAGCTCACAGATATTTGCTTACTGTGTAGGCTGATAGCTGTGAACTGAGGTTTTTTAATTAAAAGTCTAAATTTTTAGACTTTAAAGACACTAATGATATAACTTTTATGTTTTCCTATTTTTCCTGTTACCCTCTCACCCCCCAAATATTGCTGCATATGCCTTTAGAATCAATGCAGTATTACTATTAAAACATGGGACTCTTAACAACTCAAAAAGCCACTTAGAAGCAGAGACTGTAGCATGGTTAGGCATTGAAGGGTTCTTCCTACTATATCAGTGAAGCTGCTAGTCATTATTAGCAATCAGTTTAAACCAAAAAGCTGCTGGATAACACTGTCATTCAAATTCTTTGCAAGCACTAATTAATGTTTCAGCATGTTTGGGATCATAAACTTGGAAAGTATTAGTTACTGATTATCTACTTCTGTTGGGTCCATGCTGCGTTTCTTCTGAACTATAATGGTGCTTCTCATTTTCTGATAATTTTCCTCTTACTTGTTAAATAAATGTGTTAAAAGATATTGTAGTTATTCCAACCAACATGGTGGTCCAGTGATAACAAGCAGGTAATGAAATACAAGGTGTCCTGAAAGCCTTAGTGCAATTTTCAGCTTTAATAAAGTACACTTCAGAGCCCCAGTGCACTGCAGCAGAAGTATAAACGCTATCACACTTTTAAAAACTCGTTTGGAAGTTTAAGTTTCTCTTACACTTATTTTGTGAATTTTAAGTATGCTTTTAATTTTAATTTTTTTTCAGCCCCTCTTGAAGATGACAAACATTAAGTGAAACAAAGAATTAAAATTAAAAGCTTAAATTTTCAAAATTTACAGAACTGAGTTTAAAAGAAACTTAAACCTTCGAATGATGTTTTGTAAGTTTGTAGCATTTATACTTCCACAGGTATCAAAGCTTCAAATCACTAAGACTTTTGGGACACCCTGCATCTCCATAGATGTGCCCTCCTCTTTACTTTTTTAAATAGTTTTTTGCAGGGCTGTGAACTGTTTATCTGCTTTGACCACCTAAGTTTCTCTTCTCTACATTTGGTAAAGGAAGATTATGAAGAGCAGTGTAACTCACATCTAATAAAAGAAATTGAACCCTAATAGTGATGGATGATATGAAACAACTTTGTTATCCTACATGGTAACCTACATGTAGTTGTCCCATTGCAAGTCTTGTTATTTAAACAGGGAACTTACACAAACTTACGAACCCTAACTTAAGGCTTTAAAGGGCGGGGAGTAAGAATTTTAGGAGATGGATACAAAGTCACCTAAATTTGAAATAGTTAAAAAAAAAAAACTGTTCTCTAAAATCTATTTCTCCTACCTTCTCAAATGTACATCCTAGGAATTTTGCCTGTATACAAATCATTTATGGGCCAGGAATACTTTCTCTTGTCACAGCAAAACTTCACATTATATTGAGTGCTGCAGGTTCCGTCACTTATAGAGGACAGAGGCATAAGTGATAAATAATGGTATATAAAATATTACAATCTACCACCTCAAAAACATTGCTTATGGAATTTGGAGCTTGGAGACTTAAGTATTGATTGCAGTTTTAGTTTGAAAAGAATGCTACAACTCACGTGGTTTTTCTTTCTCATGTTTGTATTAAAAGAAAAGCTAATAAAACTCTATTTTAATTAAAATATGGCTCGTGTGTTTGTAACATTTTGTTCTGTTCACACAGCATTACGTCTCTGCCTAACGCAGTTGTTTTCATTCAGTCCTAGTAGGTTTTAAAGCATTTCCAAGCTGTGACCATCAGAAGTTGGTTTGACCCATTCCTGTAGTTAAGATGTAGTCACTTTTTTTTTTTTTGCTCTTTTCAACTAGATTATAGTTTATAACACAATCATTGGCAACTGTACTATAACAAAGTCCTATAAATAGAAGTTAAGGGTAATGCTGACATTTCTGTGTAAGTTAAGCCTTTTAAATAGATGTCGTTTTAGTGGAATTTCAGTATGGAATAGCACTAAGTTAGTGGCATAGTGCATTAGATGGCATCTTTGAATTGTGCCTGAGAGGGAAAAGCACATCAGAGGAGAAAATTAAGCAAAAGGTACCGAAGTAGAAGGAATTACAGGAATAGAATCAGAACATGAGGTATTTGTGGTTTCCAACACGTTAAAGAGGAAAGAAAATGGAAGAACAGAAACTAGAATTGGGCTTGCTGTAAAGAGGGTGACTTGATGTAAGCCGGAGCCCTGGTGGCACAGTGGTTAAGAGCTGTGGCTGCTAACCAAAAGGTTGGCAGTTCAAATCCACCAGCAGCTCCTTGGAGACCATTCTGTTCTGTCCTGTAGGGTCGCTATAAGTTGGAATCGACTCGATGGCAATGGGATTAGTTTTTGTTTTGTTTTTTTAATATAAGCCACATAATTTGACTTCAAAATTCTATTTTTAAGCTAGCATTTCAATTAGAAATATGCCAAATCTCTGTAAGGCTTCAAGCCTAGCCAGTCCACTTAAGCAGTTCTCACTAAATCCTGGCAGCATTGTTGCGCTTTCAGCCACTGTAATTCTTCCGTGCCTAAGGTCAGATCTTTAAATACCGCTCCGTTCTTGATAAATTACTGGTTAGGATAAGTGATGCTGACTTAGTTTAGAAGAAGGAAAAAATCTATCATATAAATCATTGTTTATAAGATGGTTTGCACCCTTCTAAGGGATGCAGAAATGCCAACATACGAGTGGTCAAAGGTAAAAAAAAAAATTTTGGAGGAGGGACAATGGACATGAACCCGTGGCTTCAAGAACAAGCTATAGAATAAATAGTATCTTTGAAAATTGTTCTTTCCCCCTTTGGCTTTAATTTTGGACAGCAGTACAGCCATTTTGATAAATGGGAGAAAAACCAAACCCATTGCTGTCAAGTGGATTCTGACTCACGGCAACCCTCCACGACAGAGCAGAACTGCCCCATAGGGTTTTCAAGGAGCGCCTGATGGATTCGAACTACTGATCTTTTTGGATAGCGGCTGAGTTCTTAACCACTGCAACACCAGGGCTCCTGATAAACGGGAAATTGGGCAAAATTAGGATAAGTATAAATACCACTGAAAGCAGGTAGGTTCTCTGACAAATGTCATAGGGCACAGAAACTAGTTACTGTAGTAGGTGGTAATGCAGTTTTCTCAGGGCTTTGTACCTTAGAAAGATGTCGTTCCTAATGTAAAACTGTAAAAAGGAATATCTACCTGGACTCAAATTTGTTTTAGTTTTTTTCCCCCCCATTCTTAACACTGACTGCAGTTGACTGTGTTTTAACTGATAATATTGTGAACTGAACTTTTAAGTCTTTTTTTACAAGGAAAAGACAACTGAAATCTATGAACAAAATGAAATTGCCATTTTTGTAGGTCAAAAATCGTTGCCTGTCAGCAATTTTATTGGTTCGTCTTAAGACAACTTAGGGCCCAGTGTTTCTGGTAAAAGTAAAACAAAAAAGGTTCCTCGCTGTACCACTGTATCAGATTCCATCATGGTCCGTCCTTTTGCATTTCCTCATCAGGTACCCATATGCCTGCACATTAACTGAAATCCAACAGAGCACTGAATTCTGGTTTTATAACTGCTCAAGGTTCATTTCTGGGTTTAATTTTCTTACATCTCTAATTAAATTTAAACACTATTCCTTGGTTTTTCAAAAAAGAAAAAATGTGTAAGCCAGTATTAACCAGTAAACAATCCAGTCTTTATTCAGGTTATATAATGTTTTTGGAACTAATTTAGCTACAGCATGTAGGTTAGGTTAAATCTTTCATCACCCAACCCCTCTTCTCCCTAACCACAATTTAAAATGACTGCTACTGCTCCCTCACCCAGAAGCTGCATTCTTGAGTTTAGAGCTACTTGGAAGAGCACTTGACAGCTGACAGAAACGTTTCCCAGGTAAGTGCTAGTTTCTATGCAGAATCTGTAGATTACACCCAGCATCTATCAACAAATTAAGGATTAGATTACAAAAAATCTTAACACTGTCAGCTGTTTACTGACCTGCTTGGCCTGACACTGCCCGCAAGTAATACAAAAAAATCTAGGAACCCTTCAGAAAAGACTTTTCCCCTAATACACAGAAGCAATCCATTTGGTTTCTCTGGCAGTCTCCACTGAACTATTTAAAATGGGTTTGGCAGGTGAGAGAGCATGTACTTAACTGTGGAAAAAAATTGAGTATCTGTGGTTTAGGGTGCTGGAAGAACGACTGGGAAAGTGAAATAGAAATAAAGAATCCTGGGTCAAAAAAAGAAGAACCAGCCTAGATAATTATTGCAACTGCTGTGAAAAGAGCTAAGTAATTTGAACGTGATTAGGGAAACTCAGTGATAACCTTGAAATCTATGATTCTCAGTAAGATATCAATATGATCTATTTTTCAAAAGACTTCAAAGGATTCCCAAATTGGTCTGCTAGTTATTTTTAAACATATTCATCTTGTTTGAATTCTAACCTTCACCTCCAGCCCCATTAGCCACCTACCACAATGCAATCTCCTTTAATCACCTATTTGAACCCTCCTGTGTTTCCCAAACAAGCTGCTTTTCTGCACTTAACCGACTCCCCTGACCTGCCCACAACCCTAGGTGTACGTACAGCTCAGCGTAAGAACTAACTTCTAAAGGCTGTTCACACAAGTGTGTTAGGGGCCTCCCTCAGCAGGATCATCCCCAGCCTCTCCCTTTGACCTGCTATTGTCCAACTGGCAAAGCTTGATGTTGCTTACTATGACCCATTCCAAAGCAGTCACTAGGTTGTAGGCAGTATGGGTTTTATATGGCTCACAGGTTTAGGCTGGCCAGCTGGCCCCTTGCAAGCTCCTTCAGTCACCTGTTTGAGCCCTTATGTGTTTCCCAAAAGAAGCCCTGGTGGTGCAGTGCTTAAGTGCTTGGCCGCTGCTAACCAAAGGGTCGGTGGTTGTCTGAGTTTTCTAGTGCTGCTATAACAGAAACACCACAAGTGGACAGTTTTAGCAAACAAATTTATTCTCACAGTTCAGGAAGATAGAAGTCCAAAATCAGGGCTGTCTCTAGGGGAAGGTTTTTCTCTCTGTTGCCTCTGGGGGAAGGTCCTTACCTCCTTTCAACAACTGTGGGCCTGGCATTCCTTGGCAATCTCCATGTGTCTTAGCATCAATCTTCCCCTGGGTCTAGGGGGTTCTCAGCATAGGGATCCTTGGTCCAAAGAATGTGCTCTGCTGCTGGCTCTTGGTGGTAGAGAGGTCCCCCTCTCTCCTCACTTCTCTCTCCTTTTATCTCTTGTAAAATAAAAGATGATGTAGTCCACACCCCAGGAAAACTCCCCGTACATCGATCAGGGCTGTGACCTGAATAAGGGTGTTACATCCCACCCTAATCCTCATTAACATGACCTAATCCTGACTCATTAACATAATGGACAGCTCACTCCGAAATGGGACCATAACTAAGGGCATAGAGGCTAGGATTTACAACACATCACAAAATGGAGGACAACCTCACAATACTGGGAATCATGGCCTAGCCAAGTTGACATATCTTTCGGGGACACAATTCAATCCATCACAGGTTCAAACCCTCCAGCTGCTCTGAGGGAGAAAGATACAGCAGTCTACTTCTGTGAAGATTACAGCCTTGGAAACGCTATGGGGCCGTTCTATTCCGTCCTATAGGGTTACTATGAATCGGAATCAACTGAACAGCAATAGGTTTGGTTTTGTTATTTCCCAAAGCAGCTGTTTCCAACTTTCTGCACTTACCAACAGTCATGGGTTGAACTGTGTCCCCCAAAAATGTGTGTCAACTTAGCTAGGCCATGATACCCAGTACTGTGTGATTGTCCACCATTTTGTCATCTGATGTGATTTTCCTATGTGTTGTAAATCCTACCTCTATGATGTTAATGAGGCAGGATTAGAGGCAGTTATGTTAATGAGGCAGGACTCAATCTACAAGATTAAGCTGTCAATCTCTTGAGATATAAAAGAGAAAGGCGAGCAGAGAGACAGGGACCTCGTTACTACCAAACAAGACGAGACAGATGTGCACGCGTCCTTTGGACCCCAGGTCTCGAAGCTGAGTTGCTCCTAGACCATGGTTAGATTGAAGACAAGGACCTTTCCCCAGAGCCGACAGAGACAGAAAGCCTTACCCTGAAGCTGGCACCCTTGAATTTGGACTTCTAGCCTCCTAAACTGTGAGAGAATACATTTCTGTTTGTCAAAGCCATTCATTTATGGTTATTTCTATTATAGCAGCACTAGATAACTTAGACACCAACTCTCCTGAACTGCTCACAGCCCTAGGTGTACATACAGTCTAGGTTGAGAACTAGGTGATATCCTCACCTTCTAAACTCTCAAAACCTAACATTTAATCTGGCATTAGAAATAGAAGCCTCCTTTCTTTCTCAAGGTAATTCCCTCTCATCTAATAGATTGGGATTCCATCACTAACTCAAAATCAACCTTCTATATCCACCCCCTCCACCAATTTACTCTTCAAAATTGCATTCATCTCCCCAACTTGGAGATGGGATAACTGGACTTTGTTCAGTCCTTTAAGTGTCCCAGTGTTTCTCAAAACATGGTCTCCAATCCACCAGCCTCTGACCAGCTAAAAGTGCCTGTGAAAAATGCAGCTTATCTAAATGCAATGTGGTATCCTGCATTGGATCCTGAAACGGATTAAGACCATTAGTGGAAAATCTGGTGAAACCCAAATGAAGTCTGGAGTTTAGTTAATAACAATCTGCCAATACTAATTTCTTAGTTCTGACAAATGTACTGTGTGGTAATGTAAGATGTTAATATTAGGGTAAAATGGGTGACGGGCATATGGAAACTCTCTTTGCAACTTTTTTGTTAACCTAGAAGTATTCTAAAGTTAAAAGTTTAGTAAGAAAAAGAAGCTGCTTCTTGGGCCACAGACCTACTGAATCCCAATCCCTGGGGCTGAGGCCTGGGAATCTACATTTTCAACAAGAGAGAGCCCCAAAGGATTCTTATGCAGACTCAAATTATTGAAAACCTAGTCTCTCTTTCAATTTCCTTCCCATTCCAATCCCAAATAGCTGCTTCCTCTTCGCCTTACTTAACCTTGTCTTACTTGTCTTAACTTGATTTAATCCTTTTAATCCTCTCCACCCTATAGGTACTATCATCCCCCTTTCTCAGATAAGAAAACTGAGGTACTGAACTGAAAGCTTAAGTAATTTGTCCACGATCACACAGCCCATAAAATGATAAAGCTGGGATTTGAGTCCCCAATAGTCTAGCTCCCGTCTATACTCATAACCATTCTATTGCCTCTCTACCCTGTTTGCAACATGTAAAAATAATGTAACAAACTAAAGAGCTCACAACTAAATCACTAAAGAAGGAGTATCCTGGGTGGTGCAAACGGTTAATACGCTCTGCTGCCTACTGAAAAGTTGGAGGTTCAAGTCCACCCAGGGGTACTTCGGAAGAAAGGCCTTGCAATCTACTCCTAAAAAAATCAGCCATTGAAAACCCTATGGAGCACAGTTCTACTCTGACATACATGGTGTTGTCATGAGTCGGCATTGACTTAATAGCAACTGGTATCAATAGTAATCTGGCTCAACCTATTTCTCCAGCCTTCCAAGTTCAGCACAGTTCCTCTGCTCCAGCTTGCTATCTCGCTTTTCCACCTAGTAAATGAGAAACCACTGGGAAGATGTGCCACCTATAGAGGCCTCATGTGTAAGGTACCATTGCTCTTCTGTCAGGATCCAGCTCAACTACTATATTTTCTATTCTGCCTTTCCCAACTGCCCTAACTTATGTACCATATTCTAAAGGTCATAGCACTCACTTAGACATTTAATTACATACTCCCTCATATTGTTAGTCATCTCTTAATGGGTTTATTTCCCACAACACCATTTTAAGCACCTAATTATCCACGTTCTCCCACATACTTTTGCCTCAAAGAATTGCTGGGGAACCTTGAAAATACCAGACATTAAAATGAGGTGGGTGTTTGGTAGATTGGTGGCTAATCTGCATTTTCTCAAAGCAGCAGCCAGTAGAAAGTAAGGTAGTACCTGACTTACGACTTACTGGAGTTACAAAGAACCACACTTATTACCGTTGTCTTTTTTTTTTTTGTACATCTTATCATTAGTAATATGTACTACAATGTTGCAGCGTGCAATTTTGCTGACATTATCATTCTCAGATGTTCAATGTCATGATTTATAAAGCTACTGATAAAAGGCCGGAATTCGCTTTACCTTTCTTATTAAAAACTTTGCCACTTAGATTTTAACCACACCTGAGAAATCTGATCGTGAAGTTGGAATCCACACATTATCTCCTCAGATAATCTTAGAAAGCACCATGTCTCTCCATAAAAGCATGAGGAGAAAAAGACATCTACAGCATCTTTTTATTTTCTTTACCATTGCTTTAATGCATTTTTAAAATTTTATCTACATTAATTGGGAAC
Organism: Dugong dugon; assembly: GCA_030035585.1. NCBI lineage: Eukaryota > Metazoa > Chordata > Mammalia > Sirenia > Dugongidae > Dugong > Dugong dugon. Next base: position 170,586,452 of record CM057461.1, read on the forward strand.
AAAGAAACAAAAATAGACATTTCTTTGTTTTTCATAAATAGCTGATCTTCATATTTGATAAAAATCTGAAACCTTTATTTTACCTTTCCACAAATATAATACATACAAAATTTTTCCGAAGTAATAAGGCCAGCAAATAAAGTATCTTGAGACTAATATAACTACATAAAACTGCTGTTCTACTCACTTCCAGGGAGAAAACAAAAACTTCCTCCCAAGCCACTCTGGGTTTCCTTCTGTTAATGTCATGGATTCAGAATTATAATCACCTGCCAGTAATAATTTACAGATTTGATTGTCTACAAATACAGTATCACCAGCTCTGATTCACGAGTTCTCCATTTGACGTGACTGTGACTGTACTGCATGGGACAGGCACTATGCCTATTATCTGGAAATCACAAAAATAATTGAATGCCCTGGATTCCAACAACTGACTCGGTATGTGCCTCATTTGGCTCAGTAATAAGTTCACCTGCACCAAACCCGTATCAAAAGTCACTAAATCTCTCATATATATAATATATATTATGTATATACACACGCACAAAACATATACATACAGTTTGTAACAACATGAAGTAATATTGTCTTAAAATAATATACCACATACATTATCCTGGGTGAAATCCTGTAATTGTCATCAAGCTGCTAGAAGCTTTTGAGATTTTTCAGTCAGGTTACTCATTTACTTGCATCCTGCCTATCCCCTAGCCTATGTTAATTTCTTGGTAGCCTTTGCTTTCAGAACTACCCTCCCCAACCCAGGCATACTTCCTTCCCAGGATCGCTTGATTAGGCTTTGGAGACAAGAAAGGGGAAGTAGAGGGAGCAGGCAATTCTTAGCCACTATACCTCACACCTGCCTGGGTTTGTGATGTTCTCCGTCCTGTTTGCCACATTCTGTGTTAGAAAGCAGTTATTCAAAGCTTTGTCCTTCCCACCCCCCTTGGTCTTTCTGTGGAACACAAAAGTGAAAGAAGCCTCTTTAGCAGGGGTAGCAGTTCATTAAAATATAGAACTACATTTCCTAGCTCTGGGGTTCCCGTTCTGTACTTAAGAGTGCAGGTCACAGATGCTGTTATTAAGGTTTGGTGTGTGATCCATGAGGTTTGCTCCTGGCAGCCAGTGTCAGGATCAGTGCAGCCCTGGCCCAGGAGGAAACAGCCTAATGAATACCAACTTTGAAACAGTGCTGCCGGCACATTATTTAAGCTTGTACATGCACACAATTACACACCCTCCCCCACCCCACACACGCCCTAGTCACTGGAAATAGTCACATGAAAATATGACAAAGGTTTGAAAGTATAAACCAATAAGGCACCAAGAAAAATTATTTCTAGCCAATTTAGACAATCTCAAAATGTGAAGAGGAAAATAATATAAATTAAAAAGGCTTCCTAAAATCCGGTCAGCTGATGAGTTCCATTAGACAGGCTTCTATCCAAATCCTCACACCTCACGTATGGGTGAGATGTATAAAAGTGAACTGTGAAAGGGACAGCTCTTAGTACATCTGGGACTAAACTGGGCCCCATGTTCTCTCCAACTCTGCAAAGCCAGCTGTGAAGTTGCTAAGCTACCCTTCAACCTTTCATTTTATAATCGTTTTCATGAGTATGGATTGTTTTCATAATTAAACATTCAAAAATCAGGGGAAAACAGTGCATGGGATGGAAACAGGAGTGACCATAAACAGATTTGGCTTCTCTCCCCTGGGCAGGGTGTGGGATGGCTGACATTAGTAAGACTTTAGGGAAGCAGGTGGGCTTTATCTCCTTTAGGGGACGAGGGAAGGGAGAGAAAGAGCAGGGGTGAGGATAGACACTGAAAACAAAGAGGCACCTCTCAGAGCTGGTCTGGAGTAATGACCAGTTCACAAACATACAGAATTAGATCCCAAAGGGGAGACCTTAGTGTCTTGTTTTGGCTGTCTTCATTTTTAAGTGTATCTGGTTTGGCACGTTAATGTAAAAAATATTTTTTTAAATGAAGAATTAAATTACTTTTGACCACTTCATCTCACAACTTTTAGATACACTCTGCATGGTTCCTAGATTTCTCCGCAAAAGGAATGAAGGAGGGACAGTCCAAATTAGGCACAATGACTGAAGAAGGAAGCAGAACAATCTGTGTTCTCACTGGGAAGACACACTAAATGTGGGAAGAGGTCAAGGTGATTAGAAGAAGACTTCATTTGGAAAAACAGGAGAGGAATTGGTCCCCAGCCGAGATCTACTGCAAGGTTCTAGGAAGAAGCTTCTGAATAAGCAGAATAAGATAGGCAGAAAGTTTTGTAGCTATGTATACTAGGTTTTTTGAATCCACTGAAATTTTAATTTTGAATCAGAGGATAAGTGTATAAAAGCACTGCACTTTTACACATGTGAACAGGTTTTGAGAGTCGTTAAACTTGTAATACCACTCCTCTCCCCATCAGAAAGATGTTTACATTCCCAGTGGGAACCACGCATTTATCTACTTAATATCCATGAAGCAGAAATTGATCTGGGCTTAAATTTTACTTTGCAACTTTGGTATAAATGAAGTGCAAATGGCTAGACTCCAGTTGTTTTCCTAGGGAGGCATTCTCCAATTCTAACTGCTTTGGCCATGCTTCCTAAATTTAGCCCCCACTCATTCCTGGTCCCAAAATTACACTGGTATTTTGCTGGCCCATGCACCGTCACCCCCTTCCCCTGTAATGGCCTCCTGTTCTTCATGAATGAATGGTTAAACACATTAGGAAAACAAACAGAATTTTCTAACAGCAAAGAAACCTGTGTGTGTTCATTAATATATAAGCTTTCATATACGAATGCAGGAATGGTTAAAAAGATTAGGGCAGCAAACAGAATTCTCTAATTGCAAAGAAAAGAAAATGTATTGAAGTAGGGAGAAATAGGAGCTTTCCTCTTGAGTTGTAGCATTACACTGATCCATTTGAAAAAATAAAAGCTTACGCAAGTGTTACGTGTCTCACTTGTTTTCAGAGACTGTAGAGAGCAATATCTTGCTGCTTTTGAAATATCTGTCTGTAAACTAGTCCAAAGTCCAGGGACACTTACTTTCCCTCATGGCGGCCAATGTTTGTTCACAGGTATGAAGCCAGCCTCCCTCCCCTATCCCCAGGTTCAAGCACCTCCTTCTAGGGTGGGTGTGGTTTCTAATCACAGCTCTCCAGGAGAGGAGGAATAAGAAAAGCAAAATGACTGTTTAACGTGATAAAGGAGGTGGGTGGGTGTGGAGCAGATAAGTGTTGGAAATTTAATTACTGGAGTTCTATCCATTTTAGTCCTTAAATGTAAAAAGGAGCTCCTTTTAGCAACTATCACTAAGTACTTCCAGAAGTAAGGAGTGGGTTTACTTTTACCAAAAGTATAACACAAGTTCCCTTTAAAAAAAAAAAAAAGGGATCACTTAAGCTTATTAAGAACCACCCACTCCTTTTCTGGCACAAAACTGCCAACTCCCCAGTTTAGAATTCAATCTTGACCCACCACTGTCCCTTAGGTTCTCACTATTCCAAATATTTATATCGGGCCCTTTATAATGCTACGTCTAACTTACTCAGAACACAATGCTGGCACTGTTAAAAATGAGAATGATTATAAGAACTACAGAAAAGAAACTGAAGCTCGCTAAACAAAGCTAAGGACGAACACAAAAATCACTAAACACTCCCTAACCTTGCCACTTTTGGAAGGCCCTAAACACACTACGCTCCCCTCCTTGTTATGACCTGGAGCTTCTCCTGATTTGGGAACAATAAACAGGGACAAGCAGCTCACCTTAAAAAGCATCTTGGACACTTTAAGCAGTGGAAGGAGAAACTAGCTGAAAAAGCACATCCAACAACTTTCCAGACACGGCAACCCAAACTTTAACTGTACACATTTTTTTTTAAAGACACGTATAGGAAATGTATTTTCCCAATTTGGATCACACAGTTCAAAAAAACCTGAACCAAGTGGAACTTCATTATAATGCCAACCATAGGATTGTAAAGCCCCCAAAGCAAAGGTAAATTTTGTTGCCAAAATGCAACAAAGTTAAACATTAAGCAAAATACATATAAATTAAAAACAAGGTTCCCCTAAAGAAGGTGGTAAGAAACGCAAAATAGAATACAAGTGAGCTGAGCCCCTCTGAGAAGTCCTGGGGCAGGTACTCCCTTGAAACTGCACCGTTTCCCACTCTCCAAGCTGCCCCAGGAGGCGGCATCAGCACCATTAAAGTAAACGGAAGTGACCTTGGCAAAGCTACCAAACAACCCCCCCCCCCCCCCCGCAACTCCCTGGCCCCAGTCCATCCGCCACTGCCTCCTACACGTGCGACAGAGACACCTGCTTGTGATAGGCGGCGGCGGGGCCCAGCGGCCCGGTCCTGCTCGTGAGCGCCGCGCTCGCCTCGGCGTAGTCCCCGGCAGCCGTGGCGCCGCCGCTCTTGTGAGCCCGCCGCGGACGGCAGCAGCAGCGGCTGGTGAAGCGCCGCCACGACTCCACGGTCTTGCCCGACCAGATCCAGACGCCCGACGTGATGCCCACCACGAGGCACATGAAGTACTTGAGCATGAGCACCCAGTACTCGGGCTTGGCGCGCGGCTGGCCAGCGTCGGGGCCCGGGCAAGCGCAGGTGAGGGCCGCCTCCCAGCTCTCGCGGTAGTGCTGCTCGTACAGGTAGCAGGCCACCACGATGCTGGCCGGCACTGTGTACAGCAGCGTGAAAATGCCGATGCGGATCATGAGCTTCTCCAGTTTGTCCGTCTTGGTGCCGCCCTGTTTGATGACGCTGCGGATGCGGAAGAGCGACACGAAGCCCGCCAGGAGGAAGAGCGTGCCCACGAGCAGATAAAGCACCAGCGGGCCCAGAACGAAGCCACGCAACGAGTTGAGGTTCTGATTGCCCACGTAGCAGATGCCAGCCACCGGGTCACCGTCCACAGAGCTTAGCGCCAATGCCGTGATGGACTTGACGCTTGGGATGAGCCACGCGGCCAGGTGGAAGTACTGTGCATAGCCCGCGATGGCCTCGTTGCCCCACTTCATGCCCGCCGCCAGGAACCAGGTGAGCGACAGGATGACCCACCAGATGGAGCTGGCCATGCCGAAGAAGTAGACGAGCAGAAAGACGACGGTGCACAGCGCTGGGCCTGTAGTCTCGTAATGGATGTGGCTGTGCTCGCGGCTGCATGCAACGCTGGCATGGCCCACGACCAGGCGCACGAGGAAGCCCACCGACACGCATAGGTAGCAGGCGGACAGGAAGATGATGGGGCGCTCGGGGTAGCGGAAGCGCTCCATGTCGATGAGGAAGGTGGCCACCGTGGTGGAGGTGGAGATGAAGCACAGCACCGACCACAGGCCGATCCAGAAGGTGGCGAACGTGCGCTCGTCGGGGCTGAAGGACGGCTGATAGCAGGGCACCGCGCAGTTGGGCACCTGGCCCGTCTGCACCTTGTTGTACAGCGGGTGCGACTCCTTCAGGATGGGCACGAAGGGTTCGCGGCACTTGCACACCGACGGGCCCCCGGCTGTGCACTCACCCCCGGAGGCCGGCGCCCCTGGCTGGCCTGGTTGCGTGGGCTTGACCGGGAAGGGCCTGGGGGGCGCCGTGGTGGCCTCGCTGCGGTTGTAATCCATGCACAGGACCTCGGCATCGCGGCCCAGTACTGGGAGGCGGTCGCAGCTCATGCGCTCGGGCCAGGCGAAGCCGTACTGGCGCATGAGCGGCGAGCAGCCGGCCTTGGCGCGCTCGCACACTGACCGGCAAGGCGGCAGCGGCTTGTGGTAGTCTTCCAGGCAGATGGGCGTGTACATGGAGCACAGGAAGAAGCGCAGGTCCGGCGAGCAGTGGATCTCCACCAGCGGCCAGAACTGGTGCACCTCCAGGCCCGCCTCGTCCTGCGTGTCATGGTTGAACTGGTTGGGCATGTGCGTCAGGTTGTAGCCGATGCCGCGGCACATGGGCACCGTGATCTCCTGGCACACTGGGGCCTTGGAGGCGGCCGCCGCCCGGCCCGCCAGCTGCGCTAGAAGCAGCAGCAGCAGCGGGGGCGGCGCGGATGGGTCAGGCCGAGCCATTGCCCAGTCCCTCCCTTTGCCTCCCGCAGCGGGGTCCACGCAGGCAAGAGAGCCGACCTACAGCTTCCCTCTCCAACTGGTGTGCGTCGCCGGGGCTGGCAACCTGTTGGTTTCTTTTTCTCTTGAAGAAATCCGTCCAAAGATAAGCTGTTTCGGAAAGGCACTGCCTCCACAGGCGGAGCGCAGCTCCTTGCCCGATCTGGCTGGGGAGGGAGGATTAGGGTTCCGATTCCAGAGAAAAAACTCTTTAAAAAAGCTGGGAGGAGAAAAAAAATGCAATCACTGCCTATTACAGTGGCGTCAAAAGCTCCGTCCCTGCAAGTGGTCTCCAAATCTCTGCGTTAACCTCTCTGCCTTCCCTCCCCTCCACCTTCTGAAACTACTAACCTCCAACCACCCCCCGCCCTGTCCTGGCTGGGCCTTCCAGGCTGCACGCCGGGGTAAAAGCGCTCAGTCCCCCAGGAAAGGATGGAGGAATCGAGAAGAATGAGGAGAAAAGAGGCGCGGGCTCTTACCTCCGTGAGTCCTGCCGAGAGGAGCAGACAGTCCGCAGACAGTCCGCAGCCAGCCGAAGCCCTGGGTCCTCGTCCTTCGGACACTCTGCTCAGAAACACGACTCAGAGCCGAGCCGAGCCGGCGCCGAGAAAGTTTGGCAAGAGGCTGGGTCTCCGTGACGGCACATGGCAGCAGGTGGGGGCGTCTCAGAGCAGGGGGCGCCCCCGGAACGCTGCCGGGGCAGGCCAGTCACTCGCCTTCTCCTCCGGGGCCCCCCGCATGATCCGGGCGGGGCGGGGCAGGGCTGGGACAGGCCGTGCGTTCCACCCGGTCCGGGAGCCGGACGCAAGGAGAGCGCGCCGAGCAGCACCTGGGCGGGAGGAAGGCGGGGTGCGGCGGCCGGGGGATCCCGCCGCCTCACAGCACCGAGAGCCTTCGGCGCTGGCCCCGCCGGGACTGCATGGTGTGCGCCCGCCGTCCGCTCGCCTCCTTCCCTGCAGGGGGCTCTGCGCTCCAGCGGACTCCGGGGGGCGGTAGCGGCGCTCCCGGGACGCGCCCGACTCGGCTCCTCCCCCGCGCTCTGGCACCCTTTCCTCCACCTCCGGTAGGCACTGTTCCGCACACAGCGGCCGCAGGAGTGGCGGAGTCTCCGCCGCTGGCGGACTGGCCTCTCCTGCCCCGCCCGGGTCACCTGCTTCTAATGCCCGCCAGGAGGCCCCGCCCCGGCCCCGCCCCCTCGCTCAGAGGCTCTGTTGGTGGCTGCTCCCCCCCAACCCGAGCTCTCCGCGCGTCCCCGCCCGCTGCCCCGCGGACTTGGCCTCACCCCTATGGCCCTGTGGCCGGGTCCGGAGCGGGCAGCCGAGGAGCGATAGCCAATCGCAGGCCGGGAAGCGGCGGGGGCGGGGCGAATGCTAATCTGGCTGCCTTGAGAACCCCGGCGGGAAAACCTCCCAAGTCCTTCCCGAGTTGTCTGCTAGCGGTTGTAAGGCTCACTTTTCTCGGTGTCTGGCTTCTGAACCTTTGTTCCTCCGGCTTCTAGCAAGTCTTTCCTCTGCAGCTAAACGTCTTACAGAGTCCGGCGTTTGTTTAAAGGAACTGTCCAAAGAATCATTTTTAGCCATGGCACCTGTCTCCCCCGTGCGCTGTCCTTGTACGCGATGAGCTGACGTCGGGAAAAGAGCCAACACTGTGCGGGACAGGGAATTAGATGTTTGCATCTTGATGCAAGATCTCACATCCTTGCAACAATCCTGTGTGGCAGGTACCCTTTACACGTGAAGAAACCGAGACTTAAAAACTTGACCTAGGCAACCTAGCTAATAGTTCCCCAAGATAGCCGCAACCTCGGCAATCTTGTTCACAGCGGTATTCCTAGAATATGAGCCTAAACGGCAAACTCGCGATCCCAACCACAATCTGAGTTTTATTCGGCATCCCCAATCATATCGATATTCCCCAGACTTCAACCTTTACTTTTGCATTTCATAACAAAATCCGGTTGTTGTGACCAAAAAGAAAAGTGGTTTTCTTTTTGTCTCTGAAAGATTCAAGAGATGCTAGTTCTTTATCAGGTGAGAGTTATTATCCCAGGCAGTTACGAAGTCGCCTGCAAAGAGAAGCAACACCGGCTCTGGGCTCTGTAACCGACAGAGCGCCGAAACCCGGGGCTGCCCGAGGCGCACGGTGCAGCCAGGCCCGTAGAAGACCTGCTGGGAGCCTCCACTGCAGGGACACGCAGAGGGGGCGCCCAGATGGGTTATTACACTGCACGTTTTAAATGTACTAAAACTGCTTCTTTTCTACGTGTTCTAATTAGATAGAAGACTGAGGTGTTTCGCATACTTGAAATTCATTCGCATGCATACAAAGGGGGTTTGAGTTGTTTCCCATCCCCCTTCCCCCTCCACTAGGATGAAGGCAAAAATAAGCTGGAGGCCCTGGGGAGATTGGAAGGACTTGAGCAGTGGACTAAAGCGCTAAACTCGACCGCAATTCATTGTCGATCTTCTGTCCTGGATCCCATTTGTATATACTGGGAGACTAAATTGCACAATAGTCTTCCTCTGTCCTACTTTGTGGGAAATAATGAAGAATATGTGTATTAATCTTAGGCTCAAAGTTAAAAGGAATAAATATCAGTCGCTTCACAGACATCAAAACTATGAATAAATATGTTAAAAGTGTACATCACATGTTTCGTTCACTGGAATTCTACAGGTGTTCACATTTAAGTACTTGGCCCTCTGGGCCAGCAAACATGCCCGGGATAAAAGTGGTGGGAGTTGGAAAGCTATGGAACAGCAGTCAAAAAGAAAGGGAAACTTTTAGTGGAAAGTATGTGTAGGCTATGAACACGCCAAGGGAGGACTGTCTCCTTCTGTGCCCTTTATGCATGCAACATGTGTATTATTGGGGATGGACAAATGTTGGCTAATAATAAAAATTATTTGAAGTTGGAGAATGTTAATCACTCACACTGGAATTTAGCCAGAATACTTGTGTTATTTCACTTGGTTCTGAGTCAGATGTTGTTATCCACAGGTTTGTAAACATTTTCTCTTCTTAATTAGTTGTGAAATGTTATTATTGCTTGGGGATATAATAATAATAGTAATAACAGAAAACTTGGTCAAAGAATTATTTTATATTGTATACCATTTTGTACCATTTGATTTTTTTTTTACATGCATTACTTCTCCAATTAAAAGGCAGTTTAAAATATGTTCTTTATCATATATTAGGCAAGGTGCTAAATAACTTATATGCATTACCTCATTTAGTTCTCACACCAGTCTGATGAGGTAGGCACTGTTCTCATCTGTATTTTACAGATGAGGAAACTGGCATTATAATGACTTGCTTAAAGTTGTTTATTCAGTCCATGGAAATGATAGAAATCAAAACTTTCTCCTGAATCATAATTTTTAATTCAACAAACTAGAAAGCACTAACTTCTTTTTTTCAGATCCAAGTTTTAAGCACCTAGGACATTGCCAGCCACTGTTGTTCATTTATTTATTCGTCTACCCTTCCATCTATCCACTCACCCATCCATCCATTCAATAAACATCAAATTACTGAGTTGAAGACAATACTCTATATTAAACATATTTCTACAAAGCCAAATTCATGAAATTCGCCTTAAATTATTGTCCAAGTTATGTTTATTAAGGAATGGAAATGCAAAGGAGAATGCTAAATATTCCGTCTAGTAAGTGTGTGACATTCCAAAAGTTTTGAATATCAGTTTTGGATTTTGTCATCAGGGAATAGTTACAGTATTTTTATTCTTACTAGATTTGTGTTGACTATATGTGTATTATTTTGTTGAGCTATTTGAGAGTTCAATGCTCTAAGAATGGACAGGTAGCCTTCTCCAATATATTGATAATCAAGCCTGAAACAGTATACTACACGTAGATGGCCCTCAATAAATATTTGTGAGGTAAATGACTAAGTGAATGACAATCGAGATTAACTTCTGCAACTTCAGCAACACTGGCACTGAATGCTTGAATGCAGCTAACTTTCTGAGCTGTATCTCTGAGCAGTTGATCATATCACACCGAATGCAGTGAGTTCAAATCCTGACTGCTCTTACTAGCTGAGCAACCTTGGGCAAGTCACCTAATTGCTCCAGGCCCTCTTTCCTTATCTGTAAATGGACTTACAAATAGCATCTACCTCATAGAGTTGTAAGGTCTCTGAGTGGCACAGTTAAGTATCCAACTAGTAGCCAAAAGGTTGGCAGTTTGAACCCAACCAGAGGCACCTCAGAAGACAGGCCTGGAGATTTGCTTCTGAAAGGTCACAGCCTTGAAAACCCTATGGAGCAGTTCTACCCTGTACACATGGGGTCTCCATGAGTGAGAATCGACTTGACAGCAACTAACAACAACATAGAGTTGTAGTGAGGAGTAAATGAATTAATGTGGTATAGAGCTTAGAACCATGTCTAGCACCCGGTAAGTCTATATAGGAATTAGCAATTATTACTAGTTTCTGCTATGGTTCATTCTATTTTTCTGTTTTCCCAATTTTCTTTTGTATATTACTTCAATAATGGAAAAAAGTAAAAACACCTACATTGTTTAGAAGTAACAGCATTTTAATCCCTGGAGAATAGAAGGACATCCAAAAAAACCCAAACAAACCCATTGCTATCGAGCTGATTCCAACTCCTCGTGACCCTATAGGACTGAGTAGAACTGCACCATAGGGTTTCCAAGGATTCAAACTGCCAACCTTTTGGTTAGCAGCCATAGCTCTTAACCACTGTGCCACCAGGGCTCCAGAGAAGGACATCATGTTTGGTAAGCAGAAGGTCAGTGAAAAAGAGGAAAACCCTCAGTGAGATGGACTGACACAGTGGCTGCAACGATGGGCTCTAACATACCTGCTATTGGGAGGATGGCGCAGGACTGGGCAGTGTTTTCTTCTGTTAAACACAGGGTCACCATGAGTTGGAACCAACTCAACAGCACCTAAAAACAACAACAGTGCTTTATTTCTGAGTACCCTCCCAGCTGTCAGCGGCTATCTCCAGCACTTAGATATTAGCTAAATTTAACACCAGAAGCAGAGATTATTTCACTTATCCAGGATCAGAGGGCATCCACCTGGCATCAGCAAGCAGCTCCAGTGTGTGTGTGTGCACTCACGTGCAGGCGCATGCACTAATGACCCACATGCTAACCTGGCTGCCTCACACATATTTCCAGACTGGCTCCTTACCCTGTCTTTAAACATCTCTGATCATGTCTCCTCTCGTCATATCAGATGCCTCTAAACAAGAAACCAAGACACCAACTAGAGGATTCACACCATTAGCCGTTTATCCAGTTTATAATGAAAATGTTTTTTTCACATTGTAAGTGGAATAATTCATCTATAATCTTTAGTCCTCTCCCCTCCCCACACAGGGTGGAGATTATAGAAAAGTAAAAGCTTCTTTCTTTTTCTCTCAGAGGTAATGGAAGCACTAATCTTTCCCACGTAGATCAGTGCCTCTCAGCTACACGCTACAGTCACCTGGGGGAGCTTTAAGAAACACTGAAGGCTGGGTTCTGTTAAGTCAGAATCTCTAATGGAGGGACTCAGACATTGCTTTATGTTCCGTTCGTTTATTTGCTTGTTTTTGTTGCTGTTTTGGTTTTTAAATGTCCAGATGATTCTGATTTTCAGCCAGGGTCAAGAACCAGTGATATAAATGGTTTGGGCATTTCCTCAGTAGAGCGCCAAACTGGGGCCCAACTGGATCTTCTGCAAAAAGGGTTAATAGCATCTGTTTATAAATGAAGCATTCAGGAGAAGGCATAGAGAAGGGCTTTTAAGACTAATTGCATTGTGTCTTTTTAGGCTGAAGGAAAAATTAAGTAAAGCAACAGCACTGTGATAAAATGTATTAAAAGCGATGATGACCACAGTATTCTACCCTTTGGCCCCTCAAAATTCATGTCCTATCCACATGCAAAACACATTCACCCCATCACAACATCCCAAAAGTCTTGAATCCACTCCAAGTCCAAAATCTCATCTTCTGAATCATCGAAATTAAATATGGGTGAGACTTTAGGCATATTCCATCCTGGGGCAAAATTCCTCTTCATCTGTGAACCCGTAAAATCTAGAACACAAGTTATGCTTCCAAAATACAATGGTAGAACAGGCACAAAGAAGATATTTCCATTACAAATTGGAGACATTGGAGGGAAAGAAGGGATTACGGGCACCAAGCAAGTCCAAAACCCAGCAGAACAATTTACATTAGTTCTCAAGGCTTGAAAATAATCCTCTGTTCTCCAGGACCATCTAGGCAGTGGTCCTGCCCTCCAGACTCTGGGTGTTGGCCACACTCTCCCAATTCTGGGTGGAGACCCGTCAGCCCTGGACTTTACCTCCACCTTCCAAGCCTACTGGGAACTCTTCTCCCTTGGCTTTGGGCAGCCTCATTATCCTAGTCCGTCTGAGTGGCGACCCCACCTCGTAGGCCCCAGCAGGTCCCGTTCTTCTGCCCCTTGGGCATGGCAGCCCTGCCCCCTCAGCTTTGGGCAGGGGACCCATCCCCCTGGCATGCTTTAATGTCAGCCCACACTCTGGAATCGAGCTGACAAATTTCCAACTCTGAAACCTAGGAGGCTGTGGCCCCATCCTTTGAGATCCAGGAGACTGTGGCCCTACCCTTTGAAACCAAAAAGGCCCTGATTCTCATGTTCCTTCCAACAGTTCTGCTGATCTCCAAGTTGCTCCAGGGATGGTATTTTTCTTTTCTTGGAGGACAACAGGTGTAGAGGTGTAGCTCCTTTGGCCTGTTTCCTGCCTATAGAATTCCAAGAGGCAGACAGTGTTCTTTCCTTTTGTTCTTTCTCTGTCCGCTTCTGTCTAAGCTGATGGCATTTCCGCTGTGGTAGTTGGTTTAGATCCATCAGTCACAGGTTTAATCTCTTTAACAAAAGATTGTGCGGCCACGTCTTTGCTGAACATTTAGTTCGTACAACAAAATTTTTCAAGTCTTTAACTTCTGTTTTCATTTTGCACAGTTCACTTTTAAGTCCACCTCTTTCCTCTCACATTTTACTGTAAGTGGCAAGGAGAAACCACACGCCCCTTCCAGATTTTGCTTAGAAATCTCAGCCAGATATCCAAGTTCATCACTTGCAAGTTCCACCTTCCACCAAACATTTGAACATAATTCAGACAAGTTGTTTGCCACTGCATAAAAAGCATTGTCAGATCACATGTTCATCATTTTCTTTTAAAGCCTCACCATGAGCACATTTAATGCCGACATTTCTAGCAACATTCTCTTGCTGAAGCCACATGTATTCTCTAAGACTTTCTCTATAGCTGTCTTCACTTTCTGAGCCCTCACCAGAATTGCCTTTGATGTCCATAATTCTAGTAACAGTCTCTTGAAGGCAAACTAGACTTTTACTATCAGGCACCTTAAAATTCTTCCAGCCTTTGCCCGTTACCCAATTCCAAAACCACTTCCACATTTTTGGTATCTGTTAGAGCAGCACCCCTGCTTCTTGGTACCAAATTCTGTTTTTGTTATCTAGTGCTGCTATAACAGAAATACCACAAATAAATGGCTTTAACAAACAGAAGTTTATTTTCTCACAGTTTAGGAGGCTAGAAGTTCAAATTCAGGGTACTGGCTCTAGAGAAAGGCTTTCTTTCTCTGTCAGCTCTGGAGGAGGGTCCTTGTCTCTTTGAGCTTCTGCTCCTGGGTGATCTTCATGTGGCTTGGCATCTCTCTTCCATCATCTCTGCTCTGCTGCTTGTTTAATCTCTTTCATATCTCAAAAGAGATTGACTCAAGATACACCCTGCGCTAATCCTGCCTCATTAACATAGCAAAGACAACCCATTCCCAAATGGGACTATAACCACAGGCATACAGGTTAGGATTTACAACACATATTTTTGGAGACACAGTTCAATCCATAACAACCACAATGACAGAAACTAATGTGTCTTGAGCATATCCTATGTGCAGTCTCTCTACTAAGCATTTTACATATGTAATCTGTTTTATCGCCAAGAATCCTGTAAGGTTTCTGTTATTAGCTCTGTTTTATGGATGAAGAAACTGAGGCTCAGAGGAGTTAATAAGTAGCCCGAGGTTGCTTACCTTCCGACTTGGATTTTCCTGATTCCAAAGCCTATGCTCCCAACCATTAAAATTTACCTCCTTGTGGAGCTAGCTGCACATTCATTGTTTAAGAGGGTCTTGAGGGCCACCAGATGGTAAATCTTGAGATAAGCAACTTCCCTTTTTCCTTAGTATCCCTTTCTTGGGGAACAGGTTGAATCTTCCATTCTGATGTGGCCTCTTGTGGGTTTGGGCTAAAGTGTGGGAATGTTGAGGACTCTGGATTTGTCTAGAATCCAGTATAAGTGTAGAGCCAACTTGTTGTTTGGGCTTTGCAGGCCAGGAATGAGATGGAGACTCCCTTAGAATAGATTTCAGAACCTCCTGCTAGCTTGGCAGAAGAAGCTTCAGTTCAGTAAACCTGGACTCTGCACCTATTGTGAGCCAAGCACTGGCACTAGGAGTACAAACCCCCAATCTTTCAGTTGGTAGTTGAGTGCAAACCGTTTTCACCACCCAGAGACCTCACAAAGGTGATAAGACATGGACTTACAAAGCAGGGCATTGTGGGAGCCCAGAGGAGGGGGTCAGCCCAAACTAGGGGTTCAGGGAAGACCCAACTGTGTCTGGAATGCTGAATATAACTAAGTGATATTTGGTTAGGGTTTAGTACAGGAAGTAGAAACCATGGCAGATATTTAAAGCAGAGAAAGATTTAATGCTGAGAATAAGGCAAAGACTTGAATGAGAAACTTAATGTGATGACTGTTACAAAAGGGAAAATAAAAATTCTATGGCTGCAGTTAAAAGGGGAAAATAACTACCCTGCAATTTATTTCATTGTATTGTGATTAGTATTTGTTCATGTATCAGTTTTTCTCAATAGATTATATATATGTATGTCAAGGGTTGAATTATGTCCCCCAAAAAATGTGTGTACCAATTTGGCTAGGCCATGATTCCAGTATTGTGTGGTTGTCCTCCATTTTGTGATTGCAATTTTACTTTAAAGAGGATTAGAGTGGGATTGTAACACCACCCTTACCCAGGTCACATCCCTGATCCAATGTAAAGGGAGTTTCCCTGGGGTGGGGCCTGAACCACCTTTTATCTCTCAAGAGATAAAAGGAAAGGGGAGGAAGCAGAGAATTGGGGACCTCATACCACCAAGAAAGCAGTGCTGGGAGCAGAGCACATCCTTTGGACCTGAGGTCTCTGCACTGAGAAGCTCCTAGTCCAGTGGAATATTGATGAGAGGGCCAACAGAGAGAGAAAGCCTTCCCCTGGAGCTGACACACTGTATTTGGACTTTCAGCCTACTTTACTGTGAAGAAATACATTTCTCTTTGTTGAAGCCATCCACCTGTGGTATTTCTGTTATAGCGGCACTAGATGACTAAGACTGTATATACATATATTTTTTGCAATCTTATGTGCCCTGTGTCTTCCTCTGAAGATTTTATTTTCCAAAGGTGAGGGCAACCACTTCTCCTATCCCACATTTTCTTCTGCAATGTGACCTTACCACTGAGGGGGAAGAGAGTCCTGGGTGCCTTTCTCTTGAATCTTAGTGGGCTTGTGACTGCTTTGATCAATAGAATATGTTGGAAGTGATGCTGTGAAGCTTCCATCTGGTTCTCTGGGAATGATTGCTTTGTTGAAATGCTCCCTCTTGGGACACTATCTCTTGGAGCCTACATATAGGTGTTCCAATTGACAGCCAAGTTGCAGCCTTCAAATTATCCTAGGCTAGGTGTCTGACATATGAATGAAGAAGCTTTCAGACGATTCTAGCCCCCAGCCTCAACTCCCCCCAGATGTTCAAGTCTTTCCAACTGAGGCCTCAGATATCATGAAGCACAGACAAGCTATCTAGGCTGTGCCCTCTCCAAATTCCTGATCTACAAGATGAGTATAATGAAATGATTGTTGTTTTACACCACTAGTTTGGGGTGGTTTGCTACACAGCAATGGTAACTGGAATATCCCAAATTTACTTTTCTATGAAATCTTAGATGATCAAGTAGACAACTTTTTTCTTTTTACCTGACCCAGTTGGTGATCAACTTATGCACTGAAGCTTGAGAACTTTCATCCGTCTCACTTTTATCCTATTCAGTCTGCTGTTGATGATATGCATGGGAAATGTCTAATCTTTAAAACACAAATCTTTGCCATTGATCTTAATATCCTGCTGCAGCAAGTTCCCCGGGTCAATTGTGTGTAATGGAAAAAAAGTATTGCCTTTTATCCATTTTAAACATGCTTCCTTTTCATCTCATCTTGTCCTCTTGTTCTTCCCCAAGTAAAGTGATTTCCATTTTGTGGGTGCCTAGACACAGAGAACTGAGTTGAGACAATAATCTTTCTTTGAGCTGGTCACCCAGAAGGCCTCAGGTGCTCTGGTACATGGAGTAGGTATGTTTTAGCTGGTGACTTAAAGGTGGTAGGGCACTCCATTCTAATTAGTCATAGGTTTAGTTCCAAACTTTAAAAAAATAGTCTCTCAATTTTTCAAGAGACAGTTTGTATCTTCTTGTAGTGCTGGTAAAAGAGCTCTGGTGGCATAGTGGTTAAATGCTCAGCTGCTCACCAAAAGGTCAGCCGTTTGAACCCACCAGCTGCTCGGTGGGAGAAAGATGTGGCAGTCTGCTTCTGTAAAGATTATGGCCTTGGAAACCCTATGGAGAAGTTCTACTCTGTCCTATAGGGTGGCTATGAGTCGGAATCAACTCGACAGCACCCATTAACAACATGCACAAACTATCTATGCTACGAGTTTGGTTTTTCTTTTTTATAGTGCTGGTGAATGAAGCACAGTACAGTGGGAAGAACACTTGTCTACCTGGATTTAAGTCTTAGCTGTGAGCTTTGGGGCACAACACTTAACTTCTCTGGGCCTCATTTTCTTCATCGACAGAGTGAAGGGATTCAGCCATAATGTCCTCTGGAGCACTTTTGGCTCTAATATTCTATAAATTAGATGTATTTGCCAGTCACTTAGAAACATCTACATCAATTCATGTGAAGAAGTAGTTGGTACTCTAAAGAGTATATCTTTTCAACTCTGAAGTGGGAGAGGCGGGGCCAAGATGGCAGAGTAGTCAGACGCTTCTGGTGGACCCTCTTACAACAAAGACCCAAAAAAACAAGTGAATCAATTATATATGACAGTCTAGGAGCCCTGAACATCTAAGGCAAAGTTGAGGAACCAGACTGAGTGGCAGGGGGAGGGAGAGATGGTTCGGAAGCAGCGAGGAGTTGCCAGACCTGACCTGGCGAGAGCCTGAGCCCTTCAGGCCTGAGCAACTCATGGGTGAGTGGTGAGGCAGGCAAGCAGTGGTGCTCAGGTGGTGTGTTTTCTGCACTGGGAGAGACTCAGTGCCAGAAAGTCTAATTTGGCTCCCAGAAACAGTGAGAAGCAGCCCTGGATTGGCAAAAGACAAGTAATTGTGTACGGCCTACCATGTGGATCAAAAACACCCCCCTTTGGGAAAAACCTGTCTCCCATTTACCTCCCTGCTCCCTGCTCTGCACTGGGTCCTGGACCAACTTCATTAATTGCCAAGTCCCCTGGGCCGGAAGTAGGGACCATCACATGCCCAGAACCATTCTCCTGGCCTTGGAGAGTGAACAAATTAGCAAATGGGAAAAAATAAGCCACCAGCTACCCTAAGCCGGGAACCCAGGGTAGGCACAGCTCTTTGCCTGGGCACAGGCATAAAGGATCCATGGACTCTGAGTGCCTTTCCCGCTGCAGAGACTTGTGTGGGCCCATCTCAACAGCGTAGGCCTTCATTACCGCAGTACAGCAGGGTATATACCTGAAGTCTAACTTCAACTGTTTCAGCTGTAAAGTGGTAGGTTCATGACATTTGACACTGTTCTGCCCATTAAGAAGGGTCTTCACCTACCCACATCAAGGGCCTGAGGACTGGTGGCTCCACCTATGCCACCTATCCACCTGCAATAGAGGCCCAAGAATAAGTGGTGCCCCCTAGTCCTTACAGCCAACAGCACTGGGTGCTCATAGTCTGGCTGCAAAACCCACCCACCTATGCGCTGTAGGGAACAGGGACACACCTTCCTCCTGGACACTTGGGGGTGGCCGTCAGCCCCCTGCCTTGCTCAGAGTGTTTCCCCCTGCTGCAGCCAGATGCCTGTGCCTACACCAATCACCTAGGCCTGTCTAGGACTGTAGGTGAGAGCCTACACCACACACTTGGTGGCTATCTACCTGGGCACCTGAGCTGAATCCGTATAGAAGGAGTGGGTGGACTCCTGAGCTCACATACACAGTAACAGATCTAACCACCTGGTGACAGGACATTAGAGCTTCAAAAGTGCCAATAATCAAACTAGCTCATATGAGCAGCCTATTTGGGCATATCAAAACAAAATAAGAAGCTAGGACACAGAAGGCAAACATATTTTTTTTTCCCAGACAAAAATTTATACATACATTATTATGTGACTCTGATTGCTCTCCCTATACTGTGACAGCACACTCCTCCTTTCTACCCGATTCCCCATGTCCATTCAACCAGCTCCTAACCCTCTTTGCCTTCCCATCTCACCTCTGGACAGGAGCTGCCCATTTAGTCTCTTGTATCAACTTGAGCTAAGAGGCACACTCCTCACGAGTAAAAGCAAACATAAATAAATATAATAACTTATTGATGGCTCAGAGACAACAGTCAATATCAAAACTCATAAAGAGGCAATCCATGATGGCTGGAAGCTCCCAAAATAAAGAATCTAGAAATTTTCCAGAGGAAGAAAATTTCTTGGAATTACAGGAGGCAGAACACAAAAGATTAATATACAGAACTCTTCAAGAAATTAGGAAGGAAATTAATCAAAATGCAGAACATGCAATAGAGGAAATTAAAAAGATTAGAGAAGAGCATAATGACAAATACAACTCTAAAGAAGGACTGTTAACTGTTGTTTTTAGTTGCCATCGAGTCAATTCTTACTCACAGCAACCCCATGTGTTGCAGAGTAGAACTGCGCTCCATAGGGTTTTGTGAACTTTTGGAAGCAGATCACCAGGCCTGTCTTCCAAAGTACCTCTGGATGAGTTCGAACTGCCACCTTTGTGCTAGTAGTCAAGCACTTAACCATTTGCACCATCAAGGAACTCTAAAGTTGGGCTTGCCATTGTTGTTGAGTTGGTTCCAACTCATAGTGATCCTGTAGGACAGCATAGAACTGCCTCATAGGATTTCCGAGGCTGTAATCTTTACGGAAGCAGGCTGCCACATCATTCTCCTGGGGAGTGGCTGGTGGGTTCAAACAGCTGACCTTTTGGTTAGCAGCCCAGCACTTAACCACTGCACCACCAGGGCTCCTTCAAAGTAGGACTAGAGAGCCAAAAAAAAAGAAAAAAAATTAGTTTTTAAAAAATAAATATATATTTTCTTTTCCAAAAACAGGATCCCAAACAGGCTTCAATCGCCAAAAATATTCCCGCTATGCCTGTTAAGTGACAGTTATTGTAGCCTGAGCCCTTTTGTTTGGGGTTTTCTTCTTGACCTCCCTCTCAACTCTTTTCCTTGAGCCTATCCATCCAGTGGTGGATCTCACAGCTGCACTGCTACATGTTTGTGCTGGGACAATGTTGTACCAAATGAGGAGAGTGAATAGGTAGGATGACAGCTTCTGCTCAGGAGAAAAAAGAATATTATTCTAGTTACCAATACAATAGGAGCTATTCAAGCAAATTTCTAACAATCTGAAATCTCTCTCCAATCTTTTTTCTCCATACAGAAGGAAAAAGCAATCACCATCTGAGACTTTGGGAAGCATGGTGTGAACCCAGTTTACAGATGAGAAAGCAGGATTCAGCAAGGTTATATATGCATGTGACTAGCCCAAGGTCTCTCCCCTCAGTGAGTGACAGAGCTCTATGTTGAACTCAGATTTCCATCCATATCCAGGGCTCTTCTCCCACTACCCTGCCCAATGACTTTAGGATTTTAGACCTACTTAAACAAATCCCAGGGCAATCCTAGTGACTCCTGACTGCTCCGAGGGGATTGAATGCCAATTCTGAGATCTGGGTCCACTGTGGCCTGGGACAACCTTGGTGGTGGCTGTCAACCTTAGCCACATATTGCAGTCACCCAGGAAGATTACAAACATGTTGATACCAAGATCCATCCCTGAAGATTTTGATTTACTTAGTCTGCAGTGTAGCTTCAGCATAGGGATTTGTTTTTAACTTTTTACTGAAGTATATAATACATGTAGAAATGTGTATATCTCCCAAGTATGCATCCCAATGAATTTTTACAAACTGAAGATATCTGGGTAACCAGCACTCAGCTCACAAATCAGAACTTTGCTAGAAACCCAGAATTTGCCTTGTGCCCCCTTCCTGTCACTTCCCTTCACAGAGTATCCACTATCATGACTTCCAGCAGCATAGATAGTTTGGGCATGTTGTTAGGTGCTGTCAAGTTGATTCTGACTCATAGTGACCCCATGTGACAGAAGAGAACTTCCCCATAGGGTTTTCTTGGCTGTAATCTGTATGGGAGCAGACCGCCAGGTCTTTCTCCTGCAGAGAGGCCGAGTGGGTTTGAACCGCCAACCTTTGGGTTAGCAGTCGAGCACTTAATTGTTGTGCCACCAAGGCTCCTTTAGTTTGGCCACAGGGATTTTTAAAGCTTCTCAGATGAATCTAATGTGCAGCCAAGGTTGGAACCATTGTCTTATTGGTTGAAGGTATAAAATTAGGATGACCCAAACCAAATGCGTAGATAGGAGTGAACTGAGGGGCAGGCGAACTAAAGTACTGGAAGCAGATCAACCAGAACACAATTAAAAAGAATGTTGATACATTGTGAATAATGTAACTGATGTCACCGAACAATCTGTGTAGAAATTGTCAAATGGGAACCTGATTTACGGTATAAACTTTCACCAAAAACACAACAAAATATTAAAAAAAAAAAAAAAAGGTACAGGTGAACCAAAATGAAAGTAAATAAGAAACCTAGGCTACAATTGTGCCTCCACCCAGGCTTCTGTCTCCCATGTTACTTGTGTAAGTCTGATTGCACATCAAGTCAACGAAGAAGAAAAAAGGGGCTGTTACAAGAGCCTTCATTTTTAAACAACTTCTTTCAGCATTCACCTTTCAGTGAAAGAAGACCTGCCATCCCAAGGGTTGCCAAAATCACATTTGCAGATATTTATAAAAATATTTATGGAGTGTTTCTTATATACCAAGCCATCTACAAATGCTTCATATATTATCTCATTCAATCCTTAACAACACCCAATAGGTTCTCTTATTTCCTCTATTTTATAGATGAGGAAACCTAGGCATAAAGAGATTAAATAACTTGGCCAAAAGCACTGTTTGTTACTGACAAAGCTTAACTCGCAAAGATTCTTCTTTCTGTACCTCCATGGTACTTTTTATTTTAAATAACTACACCAGTTTACCTCTGCCATTAAATACCTAGAAAAAGATTAATGCCACACTGCTTTCATTCTTTCAATGTAATGAGCTGGGATGGTAGTGGAGAAAAATCACAGAATCACTTACATGGGCTGGAATGGACCTTAACGAGCATGTCGGTTATTCTCTTACTCTACAGATGAGGAAATGGCCAAGAAAAACGTTTTTGGATGAATTTAACAAGCTGAAGGAGCGAATTCTAGATAAACTCCAAACACTCATGGGGAAAGCCTAGCTAAAGCCTTCATTGACAACTAGGGGTTTTGACCAATTTCCTCTGATCCTCAGAAGAACAAGTTTCTTGTTGCCTTTTGTTCGTACAAAATTGTGGCTAGTAACGTTACTACTATAATTTAACATTGGCAGTATATGCACATATGAATGGCATCATTTGTATAATTATAAGTCTCTGTATAGTGTGTTTGTAATCTAAACCAGATAGAGAACTGATCACAAGGCTATCTGAGCTGGAAACTGGATCCTCTGAGGCTTCCCTGAGTTTGTTCAGTTTGTTTGGATTTCGTGTCGTATGTGATCAGCCTCCTTGCATATTTATTCTGGCAATGGAAGGGGTAGGGTGTGAAAAAAATCTTTTTGAGAACTTTTCACTTAAAACTTGGCGTTACTTCTTGAGCACTTCCAGAAAACAAAGCAAATCTCAGAAAATGTGGGGATTGTTGCTTTTCCAGATTTCTCCTCTAAGGTTATTTTGGAGTTCCTTAATATTGTTAAAAACATCATTTTTCTTCTGTTTTTAGATCTTTTCCTCGTCTCTCGCCTCCACAATTTTCTATCCTGCTTTGTTCAGGCCCTGCGGTCTTTTTGGTCTTACACCCCGGCTAATTCCCTTCAAACCAGAGTGTTTGGTCTGTTGCTGGCTAATTTTTTTCCCCCAGGGCAATTTTCCTGCTATAAATTATACCCTCAATTACGTTTCTCTTCCTAGAGCAGTGAATCACATTCTAAGAAGCTGTTAGGGTGGGGGAACTGGGTACAGAGCCGGGAGGTTCAAGCCAGTGCTAGCTTGTCGACTTTATTCTCTATTTACCCTGCTGCAGCAGGCTAAAATGCAGGCTTTGGGCCGAGGTCACCAGCAATGGAAATGCCGTCAGCGTCCATTCCTGCTACACCCATGTGGTCTAGGTACCCAGGTGAAGGGCAGACCATGACCTGTGCTTGGATGCAAGAAGAGAAATTAGCTTAATCCAGGACTGCTTGACATTTGAAGGCTGTGGTAAATCACATTAGTGCCCCATCCTTCATCTCTCCTCCCTACATTAGTACCCTCTGCCATGCGACTTTGCAGTTCCTCCCATCAAGAGATGAGTATATTCCCCAACCCATTGTTTCTGGATTTGACCATGAGATCTGCTTTGCCTGATAGGATAGTGGTGTTGTGTGCTATTGAGTTGACCCATAGGGTTTTCTAGGCTGTAATCTTTGGGGGACTGGAGCCCTGGAGCAGGTTGCCAGGCCTGTCTCTTGTGGAGCCACTGGGTGGGTTTGAACTGCCAACCTTTCAGTTAGTAGTTCAGCTCTTAACCGTTGCACCACCAGGGCTCCTCAATAGGATATTCTACCTCTACCCATTGCCTTCGAGTTGATTCCAACTCATAACGACCCTGTAGGACAGAGTAGAAGTGTCCCATAGGGTTTCCAAGGCTGTAAATCTTTTAAAAAGCAGACTGCTACATCTTCCTCCCGTGGAGCTGCTGGTGGGTTTGAACCACCAACTTTCTGGTTAGCAGCCCAGCATTTAACCACTGAGCCACCAGAGCTCCTCGATAGGATATTAGCAGGTGTAATATAAGCAAAGGCTTGAAAATGTGTTCGTGTGCAAGGTAGAATGAAGAAAACCAAAGACACAAGGGAAAGATTAGTCCAAAGGACTAATGGACCACAAGTACCACATCCTCCACCAAACTGGGTCCAGCACAACTAGATGGTGCCTGGCTACCACCACCATCTGCTCTGACAGCGATCACATAGAGGGTCCTGGACAGAGCTGGAGAAAAATGTAGAACAAAATTCTAACTCACAAAAAAGACCAGACTTACTGGCCTAACAGAGACTGGAGAAACCCTGAGAGTATGGCCCCCAGACACCCTTTTAGCTCAGTAATGAAGTCACTCCTGAGGTTCACCCTTCATCCAAAAATTAGACAAGCCCATAATAACAAAATGGGACTAAAGTGGCACACCAGCCCACGGGCAAGGACAAGAAGGCAGGAGGGGGCAGGAAAGCTGGTAATAGGAAACCGAAGGTTGAGAAGGGAAAGTGTAGACATGCCACGGGGTTGGTAACCAATGTCACAAAACAATATTTGTACTAACAGTTTAATGAGAAGCTAGTTTGTTCTGTAAACTGTCATCTAAAGTACAATTAAAAAAAAAAAAGAAAATCCTAAAGAATCTCCTATGGAAGATGCAAAGGAGATCCAGAAGAGGTAACACTTACACTGAAAAGGGAAAAAAAAAAAAAAATATATATATATATATATATATATATATATATATATATATATAAAACACAACACTTGCCAATTTGACATTTTTTACATTTACGATTCAGTGACATTGATTATGTTCATCATGTTGTACAACCGTCACCTGTATCCATTGCCAAAATTTTCCATCATCGTTAACACTTAGTGAATACTAAACAATGATTTCCCCTGTAAAAGTGGTTCTTAAAAGTTATGTTTTTCCTATCATTCAATCAGACC
The DNA here is from genome assembly GCA_030035585.1 of Dugong dugon. NCBI lineage: Eukaryota > Metazoa > Chordata > Mammalia > Sirenia > Dugongidae > Dugong > Dugong dugon. The sequence goes on from CM057461.1 coordinate 170,610,829, forward strand.
TTTGTTTTTTTCATTAAAAAGGGCCTACTAAAATAGCATGTGGAGGCCCTGGGTGGTGTGAAGGGTTAGTGCACTCAGCTGACAACTGTAAGGTTGGAGGTTGGAGTCCAGCCAGAGGTGCCTCAGAAGAAAAGCCTGGCAAACTACTTTTGAAAACTCAGCCATTGAAAATCCTATGGAGTAAAGCTCTACTTTGACATACACGGGGTTGCCTTGAGTTGGCATTGACTCGACAGCGATTTTTTTTTTAGAATAATTTTCTTGTTTTTGTTGAAGATATACACAACAGAACATACACCAGTTCAACAATTTCTGCAAGTACAATTCAGTGACATTGATTACATTCTTCAAGTTGTGCGACCATTCTCACCCTCCTTTTCCTAATTGTTCCTCTGTCATTAACATAAACTCACTGCCCCCTAAGCTTCCTCTCTAACCTTTCAAGTTGCTATTGTCAATTTGATCCCATATGGATAGTTTTTAAAAAGAGGATGGAGACTGGTTTTAAAATAACACGTAGCTGTTAAAAAATTAGGTAGATTATGAGGGCTAACATGTAAAGAGGTCCATATTCTATTGCAAAGTCATAAAAGCAAGTCTACTGAGGGCATGGAAGGGCTCTGCTTTTGCTGAAAGCATTATATACACTTCAAATATGAATTCTGGGAGGACATCCTCCAGCTCTGGGTCAGGGGATGTGAGGCAGGAGGGTGCAGGATGGAAAACTCACTTTTTCTTTCTGACTTGTAGTTTTACAAGCAGGTTATGCTTCTAATGAAATGATTTTTAAAAGCATTTAGTCCATCCCAGAGAAGTACAGCCTGTGCACTGTCTTCTTCAGGCTCAAGACATTTATAGGAAAATAGATGGAAATGCTAGCTAGGGAGAACTGTGGTAAAGGTCTTCCTTGGTTTGATAGATTCTGCTTCTCCAGGCAAGGAGCCCTGGTTTCTCAGTGGTTAAGTGCTTAACTGCTAACTTGTCCTGGATTTAATTGTGTTCCCCCCAAAATGTGTGTCAACTTGGCTAGGCCATGATTTCCAGTATTGTGTGATTGTCCACCATTTTGTCATCTGATGTGATTTTCCTGTGTTGTAAATCCTGCCTCTATGATGTTAATAAGGCAGGATTAGAGGCAGTTATTTTAATGAGGCAGGACTCAATCTACAGGATTAGGTTGTGTCTTGAGCCAATCTCTTTTGCGATATAAAAGAGAGAAGCAGGCAGAGACAGAGGGACCTCATACCACCAAGAAAGCAGTGCCGGGAGCAGAACACGTCCTTTGGACTCGGGGTTCCTGCGTGGAGAAGCTCCTAGATCAGGGGAAGATTTATGACAAGGACTTTCCCCAGAACTGACAGAAAGAGAAAGCCTTCCCGTAGAGCTGGCACCCTGAATTTGGATTTCTAGCCTCCTAAACTGTGACAGAATAAATTTCTCTTTGTTAAAGCCATCTGCTTATGGTATTTCTGTTATAGCGCACTAGATAACAAAGATGTAACCAAAAGGCCTGGGGTTTAAATTCACCAGCTGCTCTGCAGCAGAAAGTTGTAGCTATCTGCTCCTGTAAAAACTGCAGCCTTGGAAATCTCATGGTGCAGTTTTACTTTGTCCTATAGGTCACTGTGAGTTGGAATCAACTTGACGGCAATGGCTCCTTCTCCGGGCTAACTCCCCAGTATAGCTTAGAACCAAGCCAAAACCAAACCCATTGCCATAGAGTCAATTCTGACTCTTAGTGACCCTATAGGACAGAGTAGAACTGCCCCATAGGGTTTCCAAGGAGTGGCTGGTGGATTCATACTGCTGTCTTTTTGGTCAGTAGCCGAGCTATTAACCACTGTGCCACCAGGGTGCCAGTATAGCCTAGAGTGGTTAAGACTTTTGGTTTGACTAGTTGAGACCTGGTGGTGCGATGGTTAAGAGCTTGGGTGCTAACTGAGAGGTTGGTGGTTCAAACCCACCAGCAGCACTGTAGGAGAAAAGACCTGATGATCTGCTCCTGTAAGGATTACAGCCTCAGAAACCACATGAAACACTATGAGTCAGAATCGACTCAACAGCACACTACAAACTTTTTCTGTAAAGGACACATAGTAAGTATTTTAGGCTTTGCTCTGCCCTGAGAGCAGGAAAGCAGCCAGAGACAATACCTAAACGAATGGGCAAGACTGCTCTGATAATATTTATTTACAAAAACAGGCTTTGGGATTTAACCCATGGACCATAATTTGCCAAGCCAATGCTAATAGAACTATTCTGTAAGTTACGTGTGTAATTTTACATTTTCTAGTAGCCACACTAGAAAAAAAAGGTTTATAAGTAGGTGAAATCAATTTTAAAAACATATTTTATTTAATCCAATACATCTAAAATGTTATTTCAACATGTAAATGAAAATAAATAATTATCAAAGTGTTGTTTTTGCACTAAGTCTTTGAAATCTGCTGTGAATTTTATACTTAGAGCACATCTCACTTTGGACTAGTTACACTTCAAGTGTTCGATAGCCACATGTCACTAGCAGCTACCATGTTGGGCAGCTCAGCTATAGAATCTAGATTATCTTTTTTTAAGTTTTATCAAGTGACTCTTTTTTTTTTTAAATAGTGCTTTAAGTGAAAGTTTACAATTCAAGTCAGTCTCTCATACAAAAATTTATACACACATTGTTATGTGACCCTTGTTACTCTCCCTATACTGTGATAGCACAGTCATCCTTTCCACCCTCGATTTCCCTTGTCCATTCAACCAGCTCCTGACCCTCTCTGCCCTCTCATCTCACACCTGGACAA